>CM060919.1:579449884-580849259 GCA_030737875.1 Allium sativum
CACTTTCAACTGACGAAACCCCGTAACTTGCGGAAATACTGAGGCGCCAACCAACTGATCAAAGAGATCATCAATCCTCAGCAATGGGTGTCTATTCTTCTTTGTGAGTTTATTTAGTTCTCTTTAGCCTACACAAAGTCTGAGGGACCCATCCGCCTTTGTAGCAAAAACTACTGGAGCACCCCACTCCAATATACTTCGTCTTATGAACCCCTTCTCAAGCAAATCGCCTACTTACTTATGGAGTTCCCTCCTCTCACGAGGAGCCTTGTGGCACACTGGCCAAGTCACTGGTTTGGCATTATTTACCAGATATATTCGGAAGTCAATCTCCCGCTCCGGAGGTAAGCCCTTCACCTTCTCAAACACATCCGAGTATTCCCGGACCACTCTAACTGATCGCAAACTCTTGACCGACGTGTCAAGCGATTCTAGATAACTTAGCATAACAGATTCCATGGGATTACAAGAGATCTCGAGAGTGTTACCCTAGCGGGTCATAAGCCTAACAACTCTCCCTTCAAAATCAAGAACGGCACCCCTACTGGATAACCAGTCTATGCCCAAAACTAACCCATGGCCCGTGAAGCCCAACAAGCATCACATCTAAACTTAATGCTAAGTATAGAAACTTTCAAACCCAAACACATCATGGAGCCCCAATTGGGTTTGAAACAACTAAGGGATCATCTACCAACTGGTGTCTAAGTGCAGTGACTCAACTAACAATGATGAGATAAACGAACTCAATGCGTCCAAATCAAATAAAGTTCGAATCGGATAATAAAGAAATCCAAATTCCATCCTAGGCGGTCCTATCCCCATCAGGTACCCTAGTCGCGAGGGAATACAACTACCCTCCAGGAGATTCCATAGCTTGCCTATGCCCCTCTGGACAATCCTAATAAGATGTCCCATTCCTTCCCAAAAAGGATAACTACTTGCCTTCTTCTTCCCATTCTCCACTCGTAACCTTCCACCAATGAGGTTTCATCCTTCATTAACCAAACAACTGTTTGAGCCTTCCTCCCCTCGTCTATCCAATAGATACCTACCAGTCCTCCTCCTTCTTGAACCAACTTCTAATCCGACTAACGTCTAAGTCCCTTGAAGTGGTTTTCCATTCTTATCTATCTTAGAAAGATCATCTATACGCGGAGGGGAAACTCAAAATGAGAGAGAGGAAGAGATTCAACCGGAGAATTCGAAAGATAAAGATATGGCTATCGGGGATTATGCTTTGCTTTCAAAAACCTTTCTCTTTTAAGACATGTTTTTGAAAATACTTCTTCCAAAAATTTTCTTAGAAAATAGTTTTTCTAAAAATTTTATCTGTTCTGGTAACCTTAAGCTCTGATACCACGTGTAACACCCCACGTCCGCTAAGGTCACTCATACGAGGGGAATGCCTTAGTTTCGGTGAAGTATTTTAAGTGAATATAGAACAGTAAAATTACAACAAGACAGATATAAGTAATACTTGAAAATTCAAATCATCATTTCATTGCAGCGCAAAGTAATACATGTTTGATTACATCACAAATCCATACAAGAGTCAAGTACAAAATATCCATCCTGATAAAAATAAGTACATAATCCCACTAAGTAAACAATAGCCATAAAAGAAAAGATGAACTGGGCTTTTACTTCAACGGTCCAAGCTCCAAAGAATAGATACAGCAATCCGATCAAAGCCCACTAGCACAAGGCCCACTCTGAGAACCTGGGGTTTGGGGAAAAAGATAAAAACAACGGGGTCAGACATAAGTCTGAGTGAGTCCTATAACCCTAACAATACAATCATTAAAGTAATTAGGGTATGATATAAACAAGGTACGGTACCTCTGGGGATAATAACTACACTAAGTAGCCAACTAAACACAGGATATACTAAGACAACCGAAAAGACGCATTTATCCACCCAAGGATAATTACTAGATTGCACCACCCCAGATCTACCCACCCAAGGGTAATTCCTACACTGCACCACACCAGTTCTACCCACCAAGAGTAATTCCTACTTAAAGGTTGATCCCACTAAGAGTACTTAGTAATTTTTACCCAGTAGTTTCTTGTACCACTACACAGGTGCCGTCTGCCCCTATTTTTACTAGGTGTACCCACTACTCCCAAGCGATCGGCTCCCTACCGTAGATACCCGTGCTGGTCCCACAATGGGGTGTATCATTCCCCAAAGTGGCCACCTGATAATATTAACGGTGCACGGCTTTATATCTACACGATGCAACAACGACTTATCTACCAGCCCGGGCCCACACACGCATATGAAACCCGATGGACTTGCGTTGCCACCGCTAACCCGTTTTGGCCTCTTATAGTCAAGCCCAATATGCGTGTCCCGTCACCCGACTAGAGTCGAGCCCACAAAGATACGTTTGGGATATTGGTTGAAATGGCCCCCCACAAGCTACCCACCTAAGCTTGTCATTTTATCTAGTGCATCCCACTTAACCCCTTTTTATAATCATGCCCCCTTACATGTTAAGGTTTGGTTAAGTCAACTAATTATATTTCAATTGCCACTTAAGGCACCCACTAGATTTCCGCATGCCACCCAAGGCACTTACTTGATTCCCACATGCCACCCAAGGCACTTACTTAACCCTTTAATCATGTTTAATTACATGTTCCACTTTGGTTAAGTATTCTAATCGTATTTTCTATTGCCACCCAAGGCAACCCACTAGTTTCCTCATGCCACCCAAGGCAACCCACTAGTTCCCTCATGCCACCCAAGGCACCCACTTAACCCCTCATGTCCCCCTACATGCTGATATGGTTAAGTGTTTCTTAATTAATTAAGACCGTGATCTCCCATAAAGACCTCTCACATTAGACTATCTTTTATGACCGCTGGTTAAGCCGGTTGGGTCCGGGCAGCCTTATGTCATAACCGAGTCTAACCTCGTGTCTTTACATTAATCACGTATTTAGTTTGTGCCTAAGACCTCTCACATTGGGCTAACATTTGTAGCAACTGGTTAAGCCGGTTGGGTCCGGGCAGTTTTACGCTACAACTGAGTCCAACCTCGTGTCTTAGTCGATTAATTACACCTAATTAATCACCCTCATATTAATTATCCCTAATTAATATCAAGTTTTTCATAACATGGGTAGACCTAACTCAATAGGTAAATTCCCATGGGGTAGACCTAACTCAATAGGTAAATTCCCACTTATGTTAATTTATTTTTATGGTATGCTTAATCATACCCAATCATACTTTTATTAACATATTTATTAACCCCATCGTTCCCCACGTAAATCGTTCTCATTTCACGACATAATAAAGGGAAGATCCATCACAAATATCATGGGTTTAACCAAATCTTAACATATAACTTTGTCATGGGTTAAGAGGATGTCAACTTGCATATATGAGCATATATTAACCCAACTACATTTAACCCAAACTTGCATATTATCACACACATGACTTGCATAACATGTTGCATCATAACTTTGCATATGAACTTGCATCATAACTTTGCATATGAACTTGCGTCATAACTTTGCATATGAACTTGCATCATAATTTTGCATAACATCATGCACATAACTTGCATAACCTCATACACCTAACTTGTATATGAACTCGCATAACAACATGCACATAACTTACATAACATTATACACATAACTTGCATAACATGTTGATCTTGCATATAAGCATACACATAACTTGCTTAACATGTTGAACTTGCATATAAGCATACACATAACTTGCTTAACATGTTGAACTTGCATATATGACTTGCATCTTAAAGGAGGGTAAACATGCATAGCATATAAAGGTGTCATCTTGCATATGTATGCATCACATTTAAAAGGGTAAACTTGCATGTCATGATTTATGCATAATACCAAACACTTAGCATGCATAAAACCACATACTTAGCATACATAGAATCAATTACTTATTATGCATAAACACACCACTTAACTTGCATAAACCCAAACACTTAGCATGCATAAAACCCAATACTTAGCATGCATACAATCAAATACTTAGCATGCATAAAATTAAATACTTAGCATGCATAATACCAAATACTTAGCATGCATAAAATCACATGCATAACTTGCATATCATGTTACATATACTTGCATATATTCTCACATATAGTTTGCATAACATGTTACATATGCATAAATGTTCAACATAATGTTTTGCATCATAAAACATGGCAATAAACTTGCATAAACTCATTTATCCACAAACATAGCCATGTCTTATCACATCCTACCAAAATCAATTTAACAATTGATTATTAAAGCTATAGGAACTCACCAAAACCAAGATTAGCAAACTTATGAAGTGGAATTAGTGGCTTTAGTTGAAGAAGATGTTGATTAGCTTGCAACTCTCTTCATTGAATTGTGGAGGCCATGATCAAGTTCCATTTTGCCATAGTTTAGTTACAAGATCTAATTATGAATGAATTAGGGTAGGGTTAGGGTCTTATTTATAGGATTAGGTTGCATTTTAGACCCTTAGATTAACCCTAGATTAGATTAGGACCCTTAGATTTCGGAAATCTCTAGAACCAGCCCTCCAAGCCAGCCTAGAACCCAACCTGGTGCAACCTGGTGCACCCAGGTTTACTGGACGCCGCGCCCCTGTCGACAGGCAAGTCGACAGGCAAGTCGACCCCCCTGTCGACAGGCCTGTCGACAGCCCTGTCGACATGGGTAGGGCGGGAACTTTCCCGCCTGCCCCGCCTTTCTATTTTAAAATCCGAATTGTAAATCCTTAAATCTGTTTTTAGTTTTGAATTTTCTGCAAACTTCATCGGGCCATAACTGGGCCATACGGACTCTGATTTTCGAAAACTCGGACTCTATTTTGCGTATTTTTCCGAGACGAACGCAATAACGCAGCCCGTTTCCCCTAATTCCCACATCTGAGATTATTTATCCTGTAATTAGTGAATTTTAGTATTAACCCAAAATACGGGGTGTTACAACATTTCTTATTTACTATATTTAGAAAATATACGCTATTAACCTTGGAAAACATTTCCATTATCTGTTCTCTATATTTAGAAACATTTCGGACTCTCATTTGGAAAACATTTCCAAATCTTCTTCGTTTGGTTTTAAATAGATGTTCGAATGAACATCACTCTGCCAAATCTCCTTCATTTGGTTTCCACTTAACCACTTTCCACTATCGAACCTTAACCATTTCTTAGTTAAAAACGAGGTCAATCAAGTTGGGGTATAATTACCTCTCAGACCTTAACTGAACGACATTTCTAACTTCGAAATAGACAAAGTTCATCTCTTTAAAACATTAACACTTCTTTACAACATTCTCAGATTCTATTTACGAGTCTGCTTCTCGTACAGTAATCACTTGATTATAACAATAGTGTTATAATTCCCTGCATCCGAAATATACTAACTTTAATATGACCTTTACATCCTATCTCGATTAAATACATGGATAACTAATTATTAACACCTATTTGGTTAACTCTAATCTACGACTCTTATTCTATTAACTCTTACTGGATTAATTCTTATTCGGATAACTCGGTTTGATTAACTCAGTTTGATTAACTCATTTTGACCAACTTAATTGATCGGCTCAACTTGACTACTTAACTTAATTAACTCGACTTATTTACTCAGCTTGACTAACCCGACTTAATTAACTTCTATTAATTAACTAATATTTGACTTAACACCATTCGCTCGACTCTAGATCGCAGCGATCACAATGGTTACGCCTGATTCCCTCAGGAAACATCTGTCCGCCTTAGGCTATCTGCAGCCCTGCGAATTACGCTAGCAGTCGTACTGACTGATAACTTACCTTAAATGACTACTGTTTTAATTTCTAGTTCGATTTGACTCTAATCGATTAACTCTAACTGATTAACTCTAATTGGTTAACTCTAACTAACTAACACTAAATGTTTACTCCATCAGTTTAACTCTACGGTTTAACCCTAACAGTTTAACTCTAACAGTTCAACTCTAACAGTTCAACTCTAACGGTTGATCTCAATCAATTTGTTCTATTGGATTAACTCTATTGGATTAACTCTCTTGGATCAACCCATTTCGAATAACTAATATTCAATAAACTTCCTTTCGAATAAACTGATATTCGATAACTTTACTTCGAATAACACTTATTCGATAAATTCTCCTTCGTCCTTATTCAGTTTCAAACATCGATGTGGAAATCGATTTTTTTCTTCTCTATATAAGTCTTGACTTATATACTCTATTTATCCAAAGATAAATAACTAAATTAATTTATAAAATTTTATTTATAAATTAACCTTCTCACTTTATCTGTTTAAAAACAGATTCCTTCTCAATATTCACTTTGGATTCGTATTTTATTTACCTGTGTGCGAAGCACGGGTCGAAACTCTTCCTAGTGTAAAATTCTCCTTTATTACACTTCTAGCCAATTCCAAGTATTTTATTATTCTATTTATTTCCAAAATAAATAATTCCTTTTATAACTCAGTTCATTTTCTAAATTCATTTTTCCTTTTAGTCCATTTGAAATGTTTACAAATATTTCTTCCTAATTTCATTTGTAACTATCTCTCAGATGTTTCTCTTTTTGTTCCTTTTGTAATTATTTTACAAATATTCTTCTATATTGGTTTTACCAATATTTTTCCTCTATTTCTTTGATTTACAAAAATAATTTTTCTTTATAAACCCGTTTTCCTTTCATACATAAAATCTATTGATTATATATAAGTAATCTATTTTCAAATATACTTTGAAAATCTCCCTTTTCATTTTCTCGTATCACTTATGGTGTAAAAATATCAAATCAAAATGATCGGTCATCATTCAAACACACAAAATCAATAACGGATGATATAACACATCATATATCAAAATATATGAAAAGAGGTAAATAAATGTTGAGGAACCCAGTTGGGTCCCTCCGACCTATTTCCCTGCATCCACAGATGTCAGTCAACATAAATAACATGAGTATAAAATATTCTGATAAACAGAATCAATATTTCGATACGATTTATATATATCGTTATCGATAATTTCAATCAACTGACTAGCAGTTCAACCAAACAGCCAACACACAGCAAATCAGTCAATATTTATCAATTCTAAAAATACTTTATAAAAATATAAAGTGTTCAGAGTTAGTGAGATTTACTCACCTTGGTTGATTCATCGTTAAACAACGATATTCGTTCATTTGACTACGACGGACAATTTATTTTGCCCTAAATTGTGACGGACTCCAATTGACTCGCGGTCAGCTTCATTGGGTAGCTCTCGTCCATACGGTCCCAACGTGACTGACCGTTCTGAATTCTGATACAGTATGAATGAAATATTGCATTATTAAATTTGAACTAGCGCTTAAATAAATTTAACTTTAATTAAAATAAAAACTCGGGCCTCTTACTCAACATTTCCCGGCCCATACCCATCAGGCCTTTGACCCGATATTCTTCCTTCTCTCCCAGTAACACTCCATCGTTCACGCCCAAAAACAATGGCCATAGTGCCTTCTTCACAACACCACTCCTCCTCTAACATTCCCCGAAATCACGAACTAAGGTCACCGACCTCATCTACTTCGCCTGCCCTTTCTCCCCCCCGCAATAACTTCCAACTCGCATCAGTAGTCGCGAGTCCGACCTCGACACCCACCGAGAAACTCACGACACAAATGATCACCGAACTCCACAAATAACGCACACCAGTGCGGTTTCACTTCCCAAGATCGATTTCAACAACCGTTCCTCCCATCGTCGCTTGTAATTCAAAAGGAAGCCAACCCTAAAACGAACGACGAGCCGCTGTACTACTTCCATCGAACAAAACCCACGTCGAACCACACAAAACTTGTATAGAAACATAGACAAAGGCATGAGGATTACTAATATCTGTATAAAAGAATTTATAGAATTTTAGGTGAATTGATTTTGATTTTAGGAGTTGGATTTTCACTGTTGATTTTTGTTGGAGGTGGCGGCGCAATTTTTGCCAGAGAGAAAAATTAGGTTAGGGTTGAGTGAAGTTAGGATATTATATAGGGGAGGTTTTATTATTTTTTTATTCGAATATTCTATTCTATTTTAAGCTAATGCTATTTTATTTTGTCCTCTAAAATTCCTGCGGTCACATACAACCCCCAAAAATTTTGAAAATTGACATGCAGCTACTGTTTGACATTACGGACCCAACGAAACTGGTTTCGTCGAAATCCGACTCCGTTTGCTCACGCAGCGTATTTTTAACCGTCAAAATACTGACTGTTTTTCACTCTAAAAATCCGTGCGGCCACACAGTGACTCTAAAAATCACGAAACTTGGAATCTAACAATAATTTGACGCTGCGGATCCAACAAAATTAGTTTCGTCGAAATCCGACTTCGTTTGCAAAAGTGGCTATTTTTAAAGCTCTAAATAACCCCTTTAAATAAATAAATATATTTAAAAATAGTTAAATTAAATATAAATAAATATATATTATAGTATATATCCACAATAAATATCCATACAGCTCCAGAAAAATATATGTGGGTTTTCAACTCGATATTCCACCAACAGAGTTATACCGATATTCGATTTATATTTAAATCCTTATATAAAATTAAATAAACCGTTATGGTTTAAGGGTGCTGTTTTTATGAAAATTTGATTTGGACGTAACTCAAAATCCACACGACGAAATTTCGATTTTTCTCTTTCACTAGGAAGATATACTCCACCAGCTCCGAGCGTTTCTAGTTTCACAGAAATCCGGCTTAAAACGGCTCCTGTATATCCAGTTGAAGTTCAAATCGCCAATTAGCGAACTGCAGCGCCATTTCGAGCTCTATTATAATTATAATATAAATTATACGTTCAAATGGCGTATATAAATATATTCGTCAATATAATTCAATTATAAACTGAAATATATATTTTGGGTCGTCCAGTTCACATTATATTGCCAATCCGGCTAATTCTGATTATTCCAGAATTCAATATATTATTTAATTATTTATTTTAATTAAATATTCCATACTAATTAAACGGCCATTTAAATTTATAAATAACTATTTAAATAATTAAATGAATTAATTATTATCGCTGAAAAATGCGGGTCGTTACAATAAAAATGCTTGAGTCTGGACAAAAAAGTTATGTTGGATATTTTGTCAAAAAGAAAATGAGTTTAGTTGGAATCTTGTAGTCATCGGTTATTTCAGTGCCATGGGTTGTTACATTTGCAAGTCTGAGTCGTGAATGTGCATGTACTTGTATATGCATGAGTACCATTCTATTACAGTCGCATTTGTATAAATCATCGTTGTCTCCATTGTTTTGTGATATCTTATCTTCATTGTTGTATTGCTTGCATCTTGACCTAAGTATGACATATCTTGTTTCCATTTTTTATGATGTTACACCCCTTTGTAGCTGCATAGTCTAAGTGGTGCCTAAACATTTGCTAGCTTGATCTGGTTGCCTGTTGCCCTCTGTGCACTTGTATGAATTGTATGTTCATGCTACTATTGGAAACTGGTGCATCAGATCTGTTATGCCGCTCCTCTTCCTGTCCTTTGTTTTGCTGCTTTTGAAATGATTTAAGCTTACTGGACTGTTCATATGTGTACTTGTTAGTCACTGCTTCATGCCTTGATTTCAACCTGGCCTTGTTCTAGCTAATTCAACTCCTTGTCATTGTATATTATATATAAATGCACTCTTTCACTTGAGTACTTTTCAAACCCACTCTTGCTTGTGTTTTGGTACTGCTTGTATATATATGTTGCCTTAAATCTGAGCATTTGATTTGTCCAATATAAATTTTTGTACACAATGCAAAACTGAAGGTTGTTGGCTTTTTTTCCCAGGCATCAAATTGGTTGTTGGCCCTACACGCAGTAAGCCTCTGGTTCACTCGGTCAGAGCACATGTCTAGTGTTTACAGGAGATTCGCTTGCTCGTCTGCACTTATAATATTCTCTGAAGTTCTGTGCATGGATTATAGTGGGTTTTGACAACGGTGAAGATAACAAAGCGGTTAGTTTCATTTTCACAAGTAAATGTTTATTTTTCTTTAAAAGATCATTGATGTATATATTGTTTAGCTCATCCATACAGAAACTAATAAATGATATTTTCAAATGGCCGCCGCCGCTGCTCGTTCTTCTTCCAAAACCGAGACATACACGGACTCGAAGAGAAGGGACGATCTCAGAATGGCGAACATAGCCTCTGCTCGATCTGTCGCCGACGCCATTCGCACTTCTCTCGGTCCCAAAGGAATGAACAAGAAGATATCTTCCCCTAATGGAAAAGTTATTATCACCAACGATGGTGCCACTATTCTCAACAAAATGGAGGTCCTCCAACCAGCTGCCAGATGCTTGTTGATTTGTCCAAATCACAAGATGCTGCCGTCGGTGATGGAACCACCACATTTGTCGTCCTGGCTGGATCGCTGCTCCAGTCTTCCTCCACACTACTCGCTTCAGGTATCCATCCCACTGTCGTTTCTGATTCTCTTCACAAGTTTGCTACTAAAGCTGAAGAGATATTGGAGAAAATGGTTGTTCCCGTGGAGCTCTCTGACCACTAATCTTTGATTAAATTTGCTGCTACATCTCAGAACAGTAAGGTTGTCAGCCAGCATTCATCCCTCCTTGCGCCCATTGCGGTTGATATTGTGCTTTCGGTGATAGATCCAGCTCATCCAGATCTAGTTGTTCTTCTTGATGTTAAGATTGTGAAGAAACTAGGTGGAACAATTGATGATACAGAGTTGATCAAGGGTTTGGTTTTTGATAAGAAGGCTAGTCATGATGCAGGAGAACCAACATGTATTGAGAATGCTAAGATTGTTGTGATTCAGTTCCAGCTTTCCCCTCCCAAAACTGACATCGTACAGAGCATTGTGATTTTTGACTATAGCGAAATGCGCTGGATTATGAGGCCGCGATCCAGTTATTAGTACAATACATGCAGTTTAAGCAGGTATCTGATTGCTTAGTTGTCATGTACTTATGTTGCAACATTCCCTCTTTTGAACATTCTAATGTATGAACTTGTTCTTACTTTAGGAAGATGATAATGAGGTGGCAAAGAAATCAAAGTAAACTACGCTCTTTATTTGTTGTTTTATCATAGTAATTTGAAAATGGTCTCCTTTTCGTGTCTTTGTAAATGGTTTGTTTGTGCATTGACGTAGGAAAGAGATGGATCCTTTGAAACCAAAGAAGACTATGCCTGTATTTTTGTTGTTTCTGAATAAGCGTAGGCTAGAACTACTTGAAGAAAAAAAGAGTATGGCTGAGGTGGTGAAATGTAGTTTTGATTCATTAAAAAGAAAAAAAAGTTGACAAAATTATTTGGTCGTTGGAGTTCAAATTTTATTTGTTTTAATATGGACAGGTAGCAAAGATAGCTGGTGAAGAGTGGAAGAATATGACTGATGAAGATAAAGCTCCTTACAGATAGCAAAATTTCCTGGTATTTTTTTATTATCTTTAAGCATGAGATTCTAAAGATGGTCAATTGGCATACATATGTATATCTGACAAGAACATTGGCTAGCTGGCTATGCATTCAAGAAACACCGGCCAATAATTCATGAAACAGGCATTTTCAAGTTGTTTGATAAGGAATTAACAAATATGCGCATTAATATGCAGTACAATGCACAGTTATGCAAACAGCCGGATTCATGTTTGTGAATCACGTTTACATATTATATTTGTTGAGTGGTTGAAACTCCTGTATGCAATTCGTCTATATTCTAAGGATCCCGATCTTTTTCATTTCCTGTATGCATGTTAGGTTTATGCTAGTTGATGGTAGAGCTTTGTAGTTTATATGATCTAAAAGGTTATTTCTCTTTATATGAAAAAAGGCATTTTTATATAGATAGTTCAGATGGGATTTAGCAGCTTAACGAAATCATTGTTCTAAAAATTGAATTCTATCTTTTAGAGAAGTTTTTGTTTAGAACTGTTATTTTTTTTAAAGCATAGCAAGAGCATTAAATTATTAGTAACAAGAAACTTATAGATAAAATCCATAAGAGAACCTGTATTTTTCAACGATTAATTCAATTATTATAAATTAACCATATATGCTAAAGTAGTACAAACTGTTTCCATGGTACAAAGTAGGCGATGAAATGTAGTTTCTTACTTGAATCTTACTAAATTCATACATAAAATAAAGTTTGAATGGTGCATCCTTTACCAAATATTTCATCATATGTTAATGCCATTTCAGAATGCAAAGCTGCTGTAGGAAGAATACAACAGCAAAGTGGAGGTCTATCAAATTTAATTTTATATTTCAGTTTTGAACTGAGTAGCGCCTATTGTTTTAATTTTATATTTCAGTTTTGAACTCTATCAAATTTTTATTAGTTTCGTTTTTTGAGATTTAATGAAGCATAATTTGTTTAGTTAGACTGACAGGTTATATCCAAAATTAACTAGAGATGTTTTGCATTTTTTATTAGTCACTTTCAATCATGCTTCCACTTTGAACTGAGAATCAGAAGTGAACTACAGTTTTCCTATTTTTTTTATAATTCTCTAGAAGCATGCTGCATAGAAATTTGATCAACTAAATTACTATGGTTTTGTCCATCTTTTTCAATTACTATGGTTTGGGGAACGTAATAGGATGAGGAGCTACTGTGTTTTTGGTTAGTGTTTGGTTTGGAGAACTTAACAGTGTGAGGTTTGTTGGTGCGTTAAAGTATGAGTATGAACTCATATTTGTTTAGGGTGAGTTCTGTTTCTTAGAAGTGCATTAGAGGTGATTTTTTTTTTTTTGGATGAGAAGTTAATAGCCTTTTGTTTCTCATAAGACAGGTGTCCTTGTAAGCTTGCTGACTTGATGTGCATCCACCATTAACATTATTTTGTTTCACTTTAGGCTTCCATTGTTTGACTAAACTGCATGTAGATTCATTATCACCAGACGAATTACAGTTGCTGCATGGTTTCAATTTTGGTTCATATCCTATTTGTATACATTCTGTTTCCTCATTGTACAACTCCATGAAAACTTCATTTAGGTATTTAAAATCAGCAGTTGCATGAATAATCACCAGAGCATAATTCAGCCTATTCTCCACGACAGTTACAGTTGTCAGATCCATTTTAATAGGATGACAGAGTACGCTAGAATAGGCATGGTAATTTTACTGTGACTTGGTATATATGACATTTGTATGTTTTTATTGATTATGTACGGTTGTAACTGTTATAGTAGTATCATACGTGGCAAGAGAAATATATGATTCAACACCATTGTGGAAGCCCAGAATCTGCTATCTCGGATAACATGGCTTATTTCTTTTTCACTTTTACCATGCAAAGTATTATATAACAATTGTTCTATCATTTGTGTACTGCAGTTGAAATACCATGATTCTGGTAAAGATAGAACATGCACTTCCCAGGGTCACACAGACTGGTTTATCAGGAGATGTTACTTCAAATTTAAGCTGATTCATTATTATTAATACTCGGTTCTTTTCTGGGATTAGGTTCCTTTCTGGGTGTGCTCGATTTCTTTGGTTGAGTCTCTGGAGCATTAGAAAAACCGTACACTGTCTGTAACTAGAAGGAGCCCAATTTTTGCTTTTTTTGTTGGTAACTCATTTCTCTCAGTTTCAATAGGAAACCAGTTTCTCAATTTTCTGACTCCGAGAATAACTCTGTTGGCAGTCTTCATTTTTCTCCAAAAAATAATACAAACACAAGGTGCCAAGCTTCAGTTAATTCCCATATCAGCACATTCTCTAGCGTTGGCCCTATTGAAGACCGTTCAAAGTCAAATCCATCGTCTCTCAGTTCAAGATATGCTTACGATGGACCAAGCTGGGAGTATTATTATGAGGCCAGGTAATTTTATTCGGTTTGCATCAATTCAAATATCATATCTAAATGGAACAATTATTTGATTTTGCTAAATTTGCTAGTTATTACTTGTAACAGTCAACTGGGAATGCAAGTAGTACCAAGTTTGAGCTTCATAATAAATAGGTATTGTTATAGTATTAAACATTATATTTGAGTAACAACACTTTCTGCGAGCACCACTCATGTATTAGTTGTTAATTGCATACATGATCAATAGTTCATAGTGCATTTTGCACCCCTCAAATATTAGTAGGCACTTATTGAACTCATTTGACAAATTAACAAATATCTTATACCTAGTTGTCAAAAAACCATCTTTGAAGTTGGTCAAAGCATCATGCAAGCAGTCTTCTCCCTTTTTGTCTTGTTCACAGATTAGTGAGAAAATCACTTCCATTGTTTTGGATAAGTGGTAGCTCAAACTATGCTTAGAGCTCTCAGGATCCGTTGTTCTTCATCATCACCAGCCTACCTTTTTTCTCGATGTATAAATACATTGGTGCTTGCAGAACATGAGGCTGGAGTTGTCAAACCGTCCTCCTTAAGTGCAGTAGCAGCTGCAGGATCAATAAGCAAAGAAAATTCCATTTCTGTCCTTGTGGGTGGCACTGACCCTTGCCTTATGCATTTTACTGAGCTGTTAAAACGTGCCTAAACATAGAGCTGGATCAGAGAAACACTTGTTAATTGTTGTAAGATTTATACCTAAACATAGAGCTTCACCTTCTTTTCCTAAAGTCCCTTGCCTTGTGCATTTTACTGAGCTGTTAAAACATGCCTAACAAATTCTAAAAATTTATGAAAATTAAGGATGTATTCATCCATATGTGAAAGCAATAGATTGAAAAGACGAACCTTAAATTCAATTATCATCTTATACCTATGAATATATGGACTTAAAGTCTAACAGTTGCGTGCTCACATATATCAAGGTAGAATTTTCACTGAATTTGGCCAGCATGTCTATTAGCAGAGAGCATGATTTGATTATCTATGCTTATTAAGGTTGAAATAATGTAGATCATTATCATTACCAAGAAACTGTATACTTCAATTTCACGTGCAAGTTAGAGAGTTACTAGTCCACTTAGGTAGCTGAAACTTGATGCCTACTGAAAGTGATTTCAATTGTGGATACCTAATTAATATTCAGTCCAATTAAGTAGCTGAAACATAGATAATAAAATAAGAACATTTGTATGTCAAATTCACTGCTAATGCATACAGTAAAAATATTTGTATGTCAAATTCAACGCTAATGCCTGATTCGAACTGTTTATATCAGAAACTAAAAATATTTTGTACATTTATGTAATTCTGACTGTTGACCATTATACTTGTATGTAATTCTTACAGTTGACCGTTATACTTATGTACAGGTAATTAGATTTTCGAAGTGAAGAACAACCACATCAAAGAACCGGTGGTAATTAAGCTATGAACAAGACTTTAACTATTATTTTGTTTGTACTAGTCGTGTAGACTTGTTTGTAATCAGTTGTGGTATGTGGATTCACTTATTTTGTCGAAATACTACTATTGAGATGATTATGGGTGTTATATTTGATATTGCGAGTAATGTGTTTTTTAAGTAATTAAATATGGTGTTATTGATTTTAGTTTGAAAATGATACTCATATGATTATTTGTTTTAATATTTCTATATATAAGCGATTGATGGAAATGTTACAAGCCATTAATAGTAATAACCGCAATTAAAATATGGTGTGCATCAGTAAGTTTTAGTAGCGTTGAAAAAGTGCTACAAATGTAATTTACAAAAGATATTGTAGCTGAAATGAAACGCAACAAAAAACATATAGTAGGACTAAAAAAACGCTACAAAAAAATTGGGAAATGATGCAAATATCACTTTAGTAGCATTTTTAACCTGCTGCCAAAAAACCTTTTGTAGGGTTTCTAAAACGCTACAATATGTTCATTTTTGGTTGCGTTTATCAAAACGCAACAAAAACTTTCAGACTTTTAGTTGCATGTCGTATCGCAGCGTTCTCTAAAACGCTACTACAAGTTATGGTAGTGTTTTTTCAACGCTACCAAAAGCCATTTCTGGTGTAGTGAAATCAACCGGTTATGATCTTTTGCTGATTGATGTGGTGACCAGGTCGGTTCCCTAAAGCAGCGTTGGTTCAGGTGGGCTTACGGGCGATAGGAAGGGTTTGGCGAAGGGCCACTGGTGTCGTCGGTTAGGGCGGCTCCAGCGCGAAGTTCGCCGGCCCTTGATGAGGCTCCGTTGGCCGATATGGATCAGGACTGTGGAGTTCTCATTGGTACGGGTGCGTGAGCTCCTGGAAGACAAAAACGACGGCCTGAGGATGAGTTAGCTATCGGCTGTTAGTATATATATAAACGTGATTTGTTTAATTGAAACTTAACTAAAGAATTGGTATTAACTTAATTTGTTGTTCATTTAAATATGGCAGGAAGGAGCAAACGAGATGTACATAACGATCCGGGAAATGTGATGGGCTTGTTAATCACAAGTAACTAACCATAAGTGGTGAATTAAAACAATAATTTCATTTTAAGTTACTAAGAACGTTGTTATTGTTAATCAGGACGGTGGTAAGAGTTAGGCAAAAATCTTGGATTAGCAGATCATAAAGAAGGAATTTGGAAAAAGGAATATGACTGTTTAAGCCATTCTAACAAAGTAATTTTATAAATTATAGAAAATTAGTGAATAATTAAAAGGATTAATTATATTAATTTAAACGGTGAACTGATATTGTTAATAACTCATTGATGTGTTATTAGAATTCGACGAATAAAGTGACGCCGAAATCGTATTGAAGAGATCAACAGCTTGGAACTGATCAGGACACAATTGGAATCAACCAGGATTTTTAATTAAATTAAACACTCGTTTAATTTAATTAAACCCAACCGTTTAAACAACGATATCAACTCAAGGTGAGTTAAACTCACTCAGTTTTTCCCATTTATATTTTATATAAATTGGGTTTTTATTTTGTGTGCTCTGCTTGCCAATGATTGACTGTTTTGCTAGTATATATTTATCTGTTGATTTAACCGATGAAATTAAACCGTGTTTAATTTCAGTGAAACACCAAATCGTTATTTTAACGATTGGATCCAATAGAGGTAACTTACCTTATTGGTCACGTTTATTTATAAACGTGTTTTAAATTGTTGAACTGTTTGAATTGCTTGTGGTTGATGTTGAATGGTTGCTATTTAGTGTTATCAGTTAAACAAAACTGAATGGTCTGATTCGGGATAACCATTTTGAATACAGGGAAGAACAGGTTGGAGGGATCCAACCGGATTCCTCAAATATATTATTTATTTCATATTATCAAATATGAACTGTCCTGTTTGGGTGATTGATTTGATCGTTGATCATTGAATATTCGACATCTGTTAGTTTAAACCAATGGGTGATATTGGTTGGGTATTTGGCGGCTTATGGCCTATAAAATCAATCGTTTTATAAATATTGATTCACCGTCAGGTGAGTCGATAGAGATGAAGTTATAAAATTTATTTTATAACTGGAGTTTGATTTTGAAAGATATTATTTTGAATAAAAGTTATTAAAGAGAAATAAATAAATAAATATTTTATTTATTTAGACTTTGGTCTATTATTAAGTTATTTTATAAAGTTAATCCTGATATTGACCAGCTCTATAAGTACGAGAATAAGGAATAAACTGAATGGTTAAGCTTGGATAATTATTTGATCAAGAAACAAATTAATGGAATTATTTAAATTAATTATATTTTTAATTAATTTAAAGTGAGGATTAATTGGAGTCGATTAACGAGATAATCGAGTTTTGAGTTAATTAAATTGACCAGATTGGATTGAAATTGATTTTCAAATTAACGTGTTTTGATTAAAATAGTTAAATGAATATTGTTAAACTTTAAATAAGGGTTTTTAAAGGGATTTACTATTTATTTTAGTTAATAAAGGAATTAACTACTAATGTAGTTAATGATTGAAATAAATTATTATTCTAATTAATGATAATTTAGAAAATTTACTTTTTAAATGGGTATGCATTTAAAAAGGTGACCGGAGGTGAAATGTAATATATTTGAATGGTGTAAGGAGTTATGAACGGGTTTTATATTTAAAACCCGAACTTTTTATAACGAAGTTATAAAGAGAAGATTGAGCGAATAAAATGGCTTGGAATAAATGATACTTAATCATTTGAATTAAGTTAGAGGAATGTAAGATAAAGGGTTTATATAAAACCAAGGTTATGTAAATGAGATTTTAAGTGTAAAAGCGTTGATATTCGATTAACGTTATTTGAAATTGAAATCAAGTAAGAAGGGGAGAATTGAAATAAGAATTCCAAAGTGGGTAATGGTTGAATATGTTTGAAAGGAGATTGGTAAGAGTGAATCTGGTTAAAGGAGTGGGTTATAGGTTGGTATAGCCAAATCCAAGTTATGAGGGAAACTGTTTTGAGACTGAATTGGGATATTGGGTTTTGATTACAACTGATATTTATCTGAAGATATGAACGTTGTTGATCAAGGTCTGAGAGGTAATTAAAATACCCCAACTTGAACGACATCGGGATTATCTGAAGATGATATTAGTTAGTAATCGTAAAAGAGGTTAGTGATAAGAATTCGATTATCGTATTTTAAAATATTAAAAGAGTAAAAGCTTTATTAAACAGAAGTGAATCAGTTTGTTTAAATTTAAAGGCCAAGTAATGCTGAATACTGAACCAGTGAACTCATTGGAGTGTGATGATTGAAACACTGTATATTTTGATAGTTAAATCACCGACTATCAAACCTGTCCAATACGATTGTTGGTATGGAAAGACCGGGATCGAATTTATATTCGAAAACCATTCCGACCAACAAATACGTGAAGATATCAGAAGAGGATCGAGATGGAGTATTGAAGACCGTGGATTTTCATAAACGGAAGGACCACTAATATTCTCTACCTGGCAAGTAGAGATAAGTTGTGATTCTGTCGTGGTTGGAATCTACGGGTTGCAAGGACTTCTCGCTACTGATCCATGGGGTGATTCCTATATTGGATGTGGTAGGAGAATGCCTTCGGTTCATCCTGTTCCTGGATGACTTGTATGGACGAATGTATGACAGAGTATTTCCAAAGGGTCACGTACGTTGATTTCTTCAAACGTATCATAGTTGATGGCGGAGAATTGCCGTTCTCTTAGCCTCTAACTAGAGTATTTTTGTGGACGTCAATTAGTGATATCTGACGGATCTGACGATGTGGCATTCAAAGTGAATGATGACCCTATGTTCAGAAGTTAATTTAAACCTCAAGCCTCATCAGCCGGGAAATGACAAAAATCGGGCAGGCAGCATGGCTATGTGGGTCGCTCCCATTAGGGTGTATAATCACCTATCTAGATAAAATCCTATTTTCTTCTTTAAACTATGTTTCGATGCTGTCCCTTTTCGGGAGACGGTTGTTGATCCCAACCGTCGGTGATATACATTCGATACTCTCAAGCGAAATGAGGGGTCGGTCATGTGAGGGCCGGGTTGCAAGATGTTCTTGTTGAACTCAGTGTATTCGTCTCTAGAGATACACTATCGGCAGGTGGTCCCATACCTAGTCATAGTTGGAATCCAATCTCCAATAAGCGCCTACGGTTTTGATTGTATACTATATATGTGGAGCGTGAGATGCAAGCGTTCCACTAGATTGTTAATTACTTGTATATAGACATTATTATAATATCAGAAAAGATATTGGTTTCAAAACTGTTTTGGGTTATCGTAAGGTAAAAACCGTCCGTGCTTATGTGTGGATTCGGTCTTACGATTATCCTTTTCTTTTGAAAAGGTTTTGAACTTTAAAATCATGATTGGATAATTTACCCTTATTACTGTGCGAGTTTTTCTCACTCTGGTTCACCAGACTGGCCCGGTGTTTCGTAAATGCTCGGGTTAGCC
The DNA here is from genome assembly GCA_030737875.1 of Allium sativum. Taxonomy (NCBI): domain Eukaryota; kingdom Viridiplantae; phylum Streptophyta; class Magnoliopsida; order Asparagales; family Amaryllidaceae; genus Allium; species Allium sativum. The sequence continues at coordinate 579,469,755 of CM060919.1, forward strand.
CGGAGTGTACAGGTTCAAGTTATCGAATGCTGTGAAGTCCAGAGACGAGCTGGAGATGTCCAGACGTATGATATGATATGGCTACTATTCCACCGTGTGTTGTATATGGGAACAGGTTATTATAACTATCCCATTGTATGATGTACTCTGATACTGTAAGTATTTAAAGCTCTCAATAAAGATTTATTTTTGTATTATATTTTGTTCCGCTGCGATGTGAGACTCTGTGTTGTGTCGTTCCTTCTTCTTCTATTCTTATATTTATTTATTTCTTATCTCACCCTCTAATTTCTTTCTAATAACTATCCAGTGTTTCGGTGCTTGGAGGATCGGCATGAGTTACAGTAAAGGTATTTATGCCGATTTCCGAGGCCGAAAATACATGGGTTGTTACAACATTACAAACAATACCCAAGAAATTGTATCTCAGAATTTCGTTCAATTTATTCTTCCATATTTGAAAGAATATAGACAGTTAGTCAGTGCCGACCCTGGATTGGCTAAGGCCCTAGGCCAAATTTCTTCAGACTTACTGAAACAAAGAAAGAAAAAGGAAAAAAAAGGAAAGAAAGAGGGGGAAAATTATGTATAAGTGAGCACTGTCACGCTTAGCAAAAGCTAAAAAAAGGATATGTATAAATGAGCATTGTCACACTTGGCAGAAACAAAGAAATGTTGGAAACGTGTACCTTGTAGCAAAAACTAATTTTTATATAAATCAAACACACAAACTCTTTATTTATTTATTTTACACAAGTACAACAATACAACCACTATTCGCTTTTCTCACAAATAAGCTGCAAACTTCTCTTTATCACTCTAGAGCTTCAGCTCTTTTCCTTTTCTCATGTTGTTTTGTTTCACTTTGGTACATTTAGCGTACATAGAAGCCACATATATATAGGCATACATGCATGTTGAGTGACATCATTGCTTACACCATTGTCTACTTATTATATTAATGTAGCCCACCCTTTGTGAATACTTAGTCCAAGTTTTACACCACAAACGTTTTCTGCATGCATGAATTCTTCTTAAATAATATAACATATTGTGCCTACCATATTTCCAGGATGGAGAGTTTGAAAACTTTAACACTCCCACTCAAGCTCGACTTACCATTCCGAGCTTATTTTTCATTTTATGAAATATCTCCGTTTTCAATGGCTTCGTAAAGATATCTGCTAAATTTTCTTCGGTCCTGCAATGTACTAGCTCCACAATTTTATCGTTCACCTGTTCTTGAATAAAATGATATTTTATGTTGATGTGCTTGCTTCGACTATGTGACACTGGATTCCTTGCGAGAGAAATGACAGATTTGTTATCCACGTAAATAGTAATTGGATCATCCTTTGCAAGATTTAACTCACCCAATATGTAGCCTAGCCACATAGCTTGACATGTTGTTGCTGCAGCGGCAATATACTCTGCTTCACATGTCGAGATAGCAACTGTCTGTTGCTTCTTTGATGACCACGAAAATATCGCCGAACCGATATGAAAAACATATCCTGAAGTGCTTTTCTCATCATCCAAATCGCCATCATAATCACTGTCTGAGTAGCCAACTAATTTCGAATTTTGTGAATGAGCGTAAAACAACCCATGATCAAGTGTACCTTTTATGTAGCGCAAAATTCTTTTAGCTTCCATGAAATGATCTTTCTTTGGCTTCTTCATGTACCTACTAACCAATCCAACCGCGTATATAATATCGGGACGAGTGAAAGTTAGATGCCTTAAACTTCCAACCAAACTTTTGAACAATGTTGGATTTACCAACTCTCTGTTTGAATCAATTCTCATCTTTATGCTTGCATCTGCTGGTGTGCTCACTGGCTTGCATTTTTTCATTCTGAATTTGCTTAAAATCTGCTCCGCATATTTTTTTCTATGACATAAAAATACCATCTTTGTTTTGTCTAACTTCGACTCCAAGAAAGTATGGCATTTTACCAATATCTGTCATCTCAAATTCGTTAATTATAACTTTCTTAAAATCATCAAACATACCAGGGTTGTTTCCAGTGAAGATCATGTCATCCACGTACAATCACACGATCATAATATCTCCCCCTGAATTTGTTTTTGAGTAGAGTGCATGCTCGTACAGACTCTTGACAAAACCATTTTTCTGAAAGTATTCATCAACCCTTGTGTTCCATGCTCGCGGAGCTTGCGTCAAACCATATAAATTAGCTTTCTTCAGTTTGTAGACGTTGTTTTCCTGGCCTTCATGAACATATCCAGGAGGTTGCTCAATGTAGACTTCTTCTTCGAGATAACCATTCAAGAATGCTGACTTTACATCCATCTGATAAATCTTCCGCTGATTATGTGCTGCAAGTGTTGTTAGAAGTCTTATGGTATCAACTCTTGCAACTGGAGCAAATACCTCATCATAATCAATTCCGTATCTCTGTTTGTAGCCTTTAGCACTAGCCTTGCCTTGTACTTTTCCACTTCTCCATCTTGATTAGTCTTTGTCTTGTAGACCCATTTGACACCAATTGCTTTGTGTCCTTCTGGAAGATATGTGAGCTCCCAAGTGTCATTCTTCTTTATTGCACCAATTTCTTCATCCATGGTTTTGTTCCATTTGTTTTCTTCACTAGCTTCCTCAAATGTCACTGGATCACATTTATCCATTAAACAAAATAATGAATAATCAAAGGTTGTTTGGACCGGACTTGTTGCCTCATAGATATTATCCAGACTCCGCATTCTTCTCGGTACTCCCTCTAAACTATTGCTGCTTCTTAAACTTGATGGCATTGAAGCAGGAGTTTGTTGACTAGGGCTTTCTGGAGGAGTCTGATCATCATTTCCATCACCGTCTATATCAGCGTCATTATCATCATCATTAAAGAATAAACCTGCAAATTTTCTTTCTTTCGTGCTCCATCTCCAGTAATCTGATTCTTCAAATTCAATATCTCGAGAAATGATTAATTTCTTTGTGAGTGGATTATAAAGTCTGTAGGCCTTGCTTCTTTTGTCATATCCGGTAAAAATACATTTCTCTCCTTTGTCATCCAGCTTCTTTCTTTTCTGATCGGGAACATGTGCATATGCAACACATCCGAAAATTCGGAGATGTTCAACTGATGGTTTACTACCACTCCATGCTCCATTTGGAGTTCTATTTCGGACACTTTTTGTTGGACATCGATTCAACAAATAAACAACGCATAGTACAGCTTCAGCCCAAAAACTTCTTGGCATGTGTTTTTCCTTCACCATACTTCTCGCCATGTCAAGAATAGTGCAATTCTTTCTTTCAGCAACGCCATTTTGTTGTGGAGTATATGCTACTGTCAACTGGTGATTGATTCCATGTGTCCTGCAAAATTGTTTAAACAAGTTTGAAGTATACTCGCCTCTTCTGTCTGATCTGAATATCTTCACATAATTTCCACTTTGCTTTTCTGCCATTGCTTTGAACTCCTTGAATTTATCAAGAGCCTCTGATTTTTCTTTCAGAATATATGCCCAACTTTTTCTGCTATAGTCATCAATAAATGTTAGGTAATACCTGCTCCCGCCAAGTGATGTAATATCAAATGGACCAGCTATGTCAGTGTGAACAATCTCTAGTGGCCTCCTAGCTCTCCATGATTTTCCAACAGGAAAACTTTGTCTGTGTTGCTTTCCTCTGATGCAAGCATCACATAGTTGATTTGGTTCGTTGATTTCTGGCAAACCATCCACCATCTTTGTCTTTGACAATAATTTCAAGCCAGTAAATCCAAGATGACCAAATCTTAGATGCCATAACCATGAATCATTTTTAATGACCGACTTCAAGCATTTTTTGCACTTTCGTCTATATATCAAGTGTGAATAGACGATCCTTTGACATCTCCACATTGGCAATCAACTCTTGAACTTGATTTCTGACAATGAGAGAATTGTCCTGCATCTGTATGTTGTATCCTTTCTCCACTAGTTGACCAAGACTGATGATATTGGTTTTCAAAGCAGGAATATAATAAACATCATGTATGTATTTTTTCTCACCATTCTTTGACATAATCGTAATTGTACCTTTCCCTTTGACTGGAATCTTTGTAGAATCACTAAACGTTACTTCTCCTTTGATGGTGTCGTCTATCTCCGTAAATAAATCTTTGTGGCCAGTCATATGATTGTTAGCGCCTGAATCAAGATACCAAACATTCTTCTTGCCTTCTTCTTCTCATTTGTAAGTGAGGAACATAGCAGCTCCTACATCTTTGTCTTCTTTTGCTGCAGCAAAATGACTTCTTTCTTCTACTTTTGGAGATCTACACTCGTAACTGAAGTGACCAAATTTATTGCAATTATATCAATGTAAATAAGACATGTTACCTCGTTTTTGAAATATGCCTCTTTCTGTCCCTCTGAAATTTTGACCACGACCAGATTGTTGATAGCCTTCGTTATTCTGACCTCTGTTAAAAGGTTGTCTTCCACGTCCACATCCACCTCGATAGCTACCTCTATAGCCACCTCTTCCATGAGCATAACTTCTACTGTTTGAACTGTCACCTATGGACACCTTACTTTGCAAAGCCTTCTCTAAATGACCTGTATCATCGTACTGGTTCATCCGTTGCTCATGTGCTTGAGGCGAACCAACAAGCCCGTCAATCGAAATTGTGGACAAATCTTTTCACTCTTCGATTGATGTAACAACATAATCAATTTTTTTTGTTAACGAACGTAGAAGCTTTTCCATTACCCGAACATCAACGAGACTTTCGCTATTTCTTTTCATTTCATTTTTCAATGTTTTTAAACACGTAACATATTCATCGATGCTTTCCAGACTTTTCATTTTTATATTTTCGAACTCACCACGTAGTACTTGAAGCCGTACCTTTTTTAATTTATCAGCTCCTTGGCATGATTTCAACATAATCTCCCACGCATCTTTTGATGTTTTTGCTTCCGAGATTTTTTTGAAGGTCGATTCGTCAACCCCTTGAAAAATCATGAACAAAGCTTTCTTGTCTTTTTTTGGGGGATTCTTTCAACCCCGTCTTCTTATCATTGGATAAACGTGCTTCAGCAGTTGCATTTACGAGTTCGATGTACCCTTTTTCGACAATATCCCAATTATCGTAGGAACCGAGTAACACCTTCATTTGGATACTCCAGTTCCCATAATTTGTAGCCGTCAACTTTGGGATTTGTTGTTGCATCATATTTGCCATCTTCCACGAACGGAACCTTCGCTCCGATACCACTTGTTGGAAACGTGTATGAACCTTGTAGCAAACAATAATGTTCTATATAAATCAAACACGCAAACTCTCTTTCTTTTATTTTACACAAGTACAACAATACAACCACTATTCGCTTTTCTCACAAATAAGCTACAAACTTCTCTTTATCACTCTAGAGCTTCAGCTCTTTTCATTTTCTCTCTTGTTGTTTTGTTTCACTTTGGTACATTTAGCATACATAGAAGCCACATATATATAGGCATACATGCATGTTGGGTGACATCATTGCTTACACCATTGTCTACTTATTATATTAATGTAGCCCACCCTTTTTGAATACTTAGTCCAAGTTTTACACCACAAACTTTTTCTGCATGCATGCATTCTTCTTAAATAATATAACATATTGTGCATACCATATTTCCAGGATGGAGAGTTTGAAAACTTTAACAAGAAAAAGAAAAACAGGAAAGAAAGAGAGGAAAGAGTGTGTAAATGAGCACTGTCAGGGATCAAACACTTGCCATAAGCTATAAATGCACAAATTACTACCGCTGAGCCAAAGGCAATTTTATACAAATGAAAAGAATATCAGTTTTAATTACAAGAGCATGAATGTTTAAGGCCCCTCCTCCTCGTCGTGGGTTTGAGGCCGAAGGCCACCGCCTAGGTGGCCTATGCCTCGGGCCGGGCCTGTTGCTAGTTATAGATGCAACTGAAAACGAGCAACACACACAAATAACAAAACATTACAAAGTGGAGCAAACTACATGTCAACAAACACAAGAACACAAAACAATAGGGGATGATTTTATAACAGTGGCTAGTTAGGTATATGTGTGTTAAAATTATCGAGAGAGATTGCAGAAATTATTTACAATATAGATGACACCGAATTGATGATTTTATTGATATTGCAGAAGTGAAATTGATGATACAAAACGTGTACAAGTAGCTGTATTTATAATAGAGTTTTCGTGGGCAAAAATAATGGCCTAAAAGAAATAAATGGTAAAATACAAATGGGCTGACTTTGGGCCAATTTCCTTTTGTTCAGATAACACGAGATATATATTATCCCATTCTCAGTTATTCGACAAACTCTTAATTGCCCCTCTCAAATCTAGGGTTGGCTCACTACAAGAAAACGATACATTGATGACAAGTATGGATGACACGAAACATTGTCTTGCAATAGTTAAGTATACTAGTCATTAGTTAGGATAAACCATGACTTTGAACATTAAGCCATGACATTGACCAATGCAATAGCAAGTTAGTCAAGGTTTGAATAGTAAACAGCGGGTTTAAAAAGCAAACAATGACATAAACATCGTGCAATAGGGCATAAATTTTGGCCGCCCTAATTTTCATCCTTCCCTCCCAATTTTCCCAATTTTGGCCGCTGAAATCTGAATTTCAGGTTATTCACAAAATTAATTTTCACTGCTCCCTCCAATTTTTCCTTTCCCTCCAATTCACTCCCTCCCTCCGACAAAACCGAACTCATAGAATCTAATTTCACGCTTTCCTCCCTTCGAATATACGGAATCGATTCCTGGTTTGCTTCCCTCTGGTTGTTTCCGCATCGATTCTTCTACCTCGCTCGATTTTAGGTATTAATCTATCCATACTCCTGAATCCTAATGTATTGATGTTTAAATTTCGAGTTTGCTCACCTCTTACTGTATATTACTGACTACTGATGAGCCCTGTTACTGTCTGGGTTGAAGTTACTTTTAGGCATACACGAGACCTAACTAGCTACCCCTATGCTGAAATCAATTCTTATAGCAAGTCTGTAAAAACATGTTATTGATTTCTGGGTTGACAGTATGGGTATTTTTTATGTACAGTTTTAATTGACTACCTTTCAAAAAAGATGTTTTAATTGGCTCCAACATAAAGCATTAATTACCTTCAAAAAAGATGAACATACACAGAAATTTGAACAATTGAAACAAACGCAAATTATTATAGCAGTCTTAATTTTAGATTAATTATTTATTTATCGTTTTATGGATAATGGATAAAATACTTCATACAAATTCTAGTTTATAGTTTTTAACTATGATTAAGCTAGTTATTCAAAAACCAACAAATATGTTTAATACTATGACCTAAAAGATATAGGAATAACACTTAAAAATTAAGTATAGACAACCTACCAACTTAAGATAGCTCATGAACATAATATAGTTGTCATAATTAATATTCCTTAACTATGATTCTATGATTCAGAAATACTTTGTTATTCTTAATGATTGCCTAGAAATAAAGTTGTTTGAGCTACGGAAGCTTTTGTTTTACAGAATTCCGTACAAGGCAAATGCTAAATCCACTCGCGCATCAGCGAGTGGAAGTATACTCGCCCAAGTGATTGGTCAGGAAACCAATGTGGGACCCGATTTAATTCAATTTAAAAAAAAATTGTGAAGGTAATGCCTCACCAATGAAATGCGCGAGTATGCTTCCACTCGCCTGATGCGCGAGTGCATATAGCATTTCTCTTCCGTACAAATAGGAAATGAAAGTGGCAACTGAGGCTGGCATGCTGACATTGAAATTATCATGCAACCCATATTGCATGCGACTTACCATAGCTTAAGCATCTGTTAGGGGTTAGAGCTTTTCCTGAGGACTCTGCGTCTTCTAAGAAACAAACACATTACCAAAATTCAAGTTGGGAATAATATTTTTTTTTTAGCAAATCATAATCAACTACAAACTGAAATCCAACCATCAGAAGTTTTTTCCAGAGATTGTTTCTGATCAACTTATATCATTAATTTCAATGGCCATCTACTTCCTTGTAGAGAATTTTACGTTGTAGCAGCAGAGACTTATAAAATTCGAGCTAAATTGAGAGAATATCACATTGTGGCTTTGTATGTGAATTTCGCCTTTAGCTTTCAAGTACGTTATTAGCAGATTGATTTTTTTAAAGGACAATGGGCATAAGAGAGCCCAACCCATACATATTAATGATAAAAAGAGTATATAGGGATCAAAAAGACAGGTTCATAAGATAGGAATAAATAGAGTATAAAGGACAGACTCAAACAATAAGAAACAACATAATATTCTATTGTTATATACAACTTTATTAGTATATTACAACTTTATTAGTATAAAAGGTTAGAAGAGAATTAGCAGAGGTAGCAGAAATACATATACATCCCTTTTAATAATACATACCCAGAACAATTTCAGTTGGTCAGTCTAATTTTTTTTACTGACAACGTAGACTGCTGACGCATGCAGCAATTGCCATTCAAAAGCCTGCAATGAGTTGGGAATTGAAGAAACTCCATAGCCGCACCATATGGAGGCTTCTGGAAACTGTACACTAATCCTGCTTAGTTGCAAGCTTGTAGAAAACCAAATGCCAAGATATTAATTCCTAATAGATAACAACAAAGCAAATAAATTTACATGGTTTACTTTAGACGCTCGATAATTCATGGCAGTAAGATAACTTTAATAGTTACCTTTAGTTCCTACAGAGTTGATCATCTTCTCCTAATAAAAAACTGATATACCAATTTTTTGACTAAGGTAAGTGCATCTTTATTATACTTCATGGTTTCACCTCATTTAAACATAGAAAAACATAAGGGTCCAACTAAACTAAGAACTATATAGGAATTTAACTAACGTTCTCAACCTAGAATCGTAAACCTGAAGTTTGCATCTTCAGGTTATCGTCCGTACGAACACACACAAAATATACTGATTTGTGAAATGTACATGCTTTCACAAATTTATATGTTTGACATGTTTGCTAGATTCTTTTACTATTTTTTGTGTTATAGATAATTGACTGTGGATGTTTTATTTTCTCTATTATTTCACTATATATGATCCTTGGTTTATTATTAGAGGTAAAATTTAAAAGACAAAGCACTTATGCCTCTAACATACTATACTGTACGAAAGATACTGTACGAAAGTTGAAAATAAAACAGTTGAAAGCATAATAAAATGACGTAAAAACGCAATGTTACTGTATCAACATGGAAGCTTAATGAAGTCTTCAAATCAAAATGAAAATTACAATTATAAGGCAAGTGTACCTGCTCATGGCTTTCACTATGTTATTCTTGGATATTTTCATTACAGAATAAGGTTATAACATATGGATAGCATTTGATTTGATCGACCTTATCAAACACTATTTGGATAAAATGTCAAAGCAAAGTATTCATGGGGCTAGTATACATGGAATTTGGTAGTAAACAAAGGCACATCCTAACCTATAAATCAAAAAAATAAGATCCAAATCAGTCCAACAGATCATGCATTACGACACTGTAACAGGTGTTAGGGATCAATTATGGGGCCCTAATTGCATCGCAAGAGGGAGGATCCGAATCAGTCCAACAGTTTTTTTTTTTTTGAAGTTTTGAACAAATGCAATTTTTTTTTTTAACAGATTATGTTTTTTTTAAATCAGTGCAGTTTTTTTTTAAAACAATTGCAGTGCAGTTTTTTTATTTTTTTAAGACAAGTGCGGTGCAGTTTTTTTTAATTAAACAAATGCTGTTTTTTTAAACAAATGCAGAATTTTTTTTGGAACAAATGCAGTTTTTTGGTCTAGGTTTGTTAAGTGGCTGGAACAACTGCAGTTTCAGAATCCTTGTATGCTATAAATTTAGAGGTGGTTGTGTGCATACCATTGCCCATCTTTACGGCCTTCTCAATACTTTGTCCGTGTTGTGTTTGTCGATGGCTTGGTTCTCAAACTATTTTACATGCCAACTACAGTTTTACATAACTTACTTTGTATAACCCATTATTATTATTTTTTGATAGAAATTTGCTTGTTGCAATATCATACATGGCGATGGAAAAGGATTGGGTACATTTACATAGGTAAAATTATGCTTTTAGCTTAAAATTTAACTTAAAATTTATAATAATGATTTTGTTATCATTAAGTATTTTATTTTTACTATAGAACTAGTACGGAGTACAGACAAGGAGCAAGGAATTTTGTGCATGCAGCAAAGAAGAATTCAGGAAAAATTGAAAATAAATTGTGTCCTTGCGTGGATTGTCGAAATCTTACTCGCCATTGTGATGACATTATCGTTGAGCACTTGGTTATAAGAAGAATGGATCCTTTATACAAGTGTAGTAAGTGGTATAGTCATGGCGAGCAAATAGATGTAGCTGAAAAAGTGAAGTTGGATGACACATATGACTTATTTCAAGCTATTCATTTTGAAGATGAAGATCTTGTTAATCATACTTTTTCTTGGATGACAAACAAAATGATGATGCACAAAAGCAAACAGATGATTTCCATAAAAATTTGGAAGATGCGGAAACACCACTGTACCCTAATTGCGTAGATCAAACGAAATTATCTGCTATCACTGCATTGTATAATCTTAAATGTGAAACTGGATTATCTGATAATGGTTTTGATAAGCTTCTAAGTGTGCAACAATTGTTACTACCCAAAAATAATGTCCTTCCGAAGACTTTATATGAAGTAAAGAAGTTTCTCAAAGTATTTGACATGGGATTTGAGAAGATTCATGCCTGCAAGAATGATTGTTGTCTTTTCAGGAAAGAGTACAAAGATTTGAATACATGTCCGAAATGTGGTTCTTCGAGATGGAAGATAAATGAGCGGACGAAAGAGATAATGCAAGGTATTCCGGCCAAAGTATTGCGATATTTTCCAATTATTCCAAGATTCAAAAGAATGTTTAAATCCCAACAGATGGCAGAAGATCTAAGGTGGCACTCTAGTAATAAAACAATGATGATAAAATGCGTCATCCTGTGGATTCTTTGACATGGAGCATGGTGGATGATAGATGGAAACCATTTTCAAGTGATCCACGTAACCTTCGACTTGGTCTTGCTACTGATGGTTTCAACCCATTTGATATTAAGAGTTCCAAGTATAGTTGCTGGCCAGTGATGCTTGTGACATATAATCTCTCACCTATATTGTGTATGAAAAAAGAGAATATTATGTTAACATTATTGATTCCTGGTCCAAAGCAACCTGGGAATGATATCGATATATATTTGGCTCCTTTAATAGAAGATTTGCAGCACTTATGGAGTAACGGTGTGAAGGTTTACGATGCATTTAGCAAAACGCTTTTTAACTTAAAAGCAATTTTGCTATGGACTATAAACGATTTTCCAACATACGGAAATCTGGCTGGATGTTGTGTAAAAGGCAAAAAAGGTTGTCCATTATGCGGGGTTAATACTCATCATCGATGGCTAAACCATAGTCGAAAAATTGCCTATATGGGACATAGAAGATTTTTGCCTTTGTCGGATCCATTAAAAAAACAAAAGGCTTGTTTTGATAACAAAGTGGAGAAAGGTAACAAACCAAGAATTCTTACAGGTGGAGATATTTCTGTTATTTTGAGAGATTTCCCAAATGATTTTGGAAAAAATGAAAACGTTGAAATAAAAAAAGGCAAGAAAATAAAGAAAAGAAAATGCATTGCCAACGAAAAAGACAGAAATGATCCTACAAAAATAGAGCTATCAAGATGGAAAAAAAGATCAATTTTTTTTGAGTTACCGTATTGGGAGGTTTGTGTTCAAAATTTATTTTGTTTCGTAATAATCTAACTATAAAATTATATAATATTAAATTGTTGTATTAATGATAATTATAGGAACTTCCACTCCGCCACAATTTAGATGTGATGCATGTTGAGAAAAACGTTGGCGAAAGTTTACTCGGCACAATGTTGCATGATAGCAAATCAAAAGATGGTATTAATTCCAGAAAAGATTTAGAGGATTGGGGAATTCGACATGCTTTATAAGCACAACCTCGTGGGAAGAGAACATATCTTCCACCAGCTCCATACACTTTGTCTAGTTCCGAAAAAAAAACATTTTGTAAAAGATTGTATGACTTTAAGGGGCCTGATGGTTACTGCTCAAATTTCAAAAGATGCGTGTCATTGGAGGATTGCAAAGTTAGTGGACTGAAGTCGCATGATTATCATGTTTTAATGCAACAAATGCTATCGGTTGCAATGAGAGGATTGCTTCCAAAAAAGCCAAGGAAAGTAATAACTCGATTGTGTATATTTTTTAGTAAAATATGTCAGCGTGTTCTTGATAGAGAGAAGTTGCAACAAATGGATGATGAGATTGTTAAAATTTTATGCGATCTTGAAAGATATTTTCCACCTTCATTTTTCGACATAATGATACATCTAACGGTTCATCTTAATAAAGAAGCTCGATTATGTGGACCGGTTCATTTTCGATGGATGTACCCCTTCGAAAGATATATGAAAACACTTAAAGACTATGTAAGGAACTATGCACGACCTGAAGGATGCATTGCTGAAAATTATCTAGCAGATGAATCCATGAGGTTCTTTGGTCAGTTTCTACATAAATCATCAGAATTAGGGGAGAAAGAAGGTAGAAATGAAGAGTATGAGAATAATGATGCAATACTCGAAGGACGTCCAATATCAACATGCAAGACAATTACGTTGAGTACTAATGAGAAGGAAGTTGCTCATTTGGCTGTGCTAATGAATATGGCTATAACAGAGCCGTGTTTAGAGTAAGCATATTTAAAAAATTTTGGTCTTAACATACGTGTAATTATAAATGTATCTTAACATCTTTTATATAATGCTAGTATGCATTTGGGAGAGTTACAAAGTTCAGACAAGCGCATGGAAAGAAATGCTACATTGCTATGGAAAACTCACACCAAAAACTTTGCCAACTGGATTAAAAAGAAGGTTACTTAAATATTTTAAATTTCATTTATAGTTTTGAAAATATTATTTTTGACTTTATTAAATGGATTGAGTTTTTTTCTTCAGATAAATATTAATTCCAGTGAACATGAGGAATTATTAAAATGGATTGCCTATGGTCCAAGCAGCACTGCTTTGTCATGCACAGGATTTATAATTAACGGGTTACGTTTTCACACAAGAGATGTTGAGAGAGAAACTCAGAATTCTGGAGTGACTTATGATGATGCTACCATGTGCAGAACAAGTGCGAAAGATGTCTCTCAAGTAGCAGACGAGGTCACTTATTATGGGATTTTGACTAACATAGTTTTGTTAGACTATCACAAATTTTATATTCCAATGTTCAAGTGTCATTGGGCAAACATTGGAAACGGGGTGAAGGTTGAAGATGGGTTTACTATTGTTAATTTACATCAAAATCAAGTTTCATTTTCGAGGGATCCGTATATCCTTGCATCTCAAGCTAAAAAAAATTTTTATTCAAGAGAGGATGATTCGTCTTATTGGTATGTTGTAATGAAGGCACCACCAAGAGGTTTTCATGAATTAGAGACAATCGATTCTATCGAAACCACAAACAGTGTTGTCCAAGATTGTGAAGAAAACGAGATGGATGTCGATATTTTAGAGGATGCTAGCTATGTTAGAGAGGATTGTGAAGGCATATTTGAGAAAAATTCTAAAAAACGTCGTTGATTACGCTTGAAAACTATAGGTAAAAAAAATTATTTTGTTTATAACAACTCACCCTTATTTAGTAGGCCTAAGCTGGTGACAGTTCTCGAAATTGAAGATAATAACAACTCACTCTTATTTATTAACAGATTTATCAATGCATTATTCTTGAAGTTGAAGTTGAAGTTGAAGTTGAGAGAACCCAGTATTGCAGCTATACATCAATGCTCATTCTTTTTCAGATACCTTATTTTGTTAAAAGAACTTTTGGCTTTATTAAATCAGTTAGCTATATTTCTTAATCTATGCTGCTATAGATCAATATTATGGTTACTACTTTCCCCGCTCATCCATGTGTGTTGATTGTTATAATCAGTAATATATCCGTAACTCTATTGGCTTGATTGAAGATTTTGTTTTACCATTTTGTATCAGTAAATATTTATTATTCTCTTGCTGTGAAAATCCCTGTGTTTGATTGTTATAAAATGCAACAAATCTGCAAGTAAATCAGTTAGCTGATTTTTGTTTCATCGTTATTTCAGTTACAAATATTTGTTTCATCGTTATTTCAGTTACAAATATTTGTTTCATCGTTATTTTTGTTTCATCGTTGTTTCATCGTTATTTCAGTTACAAATATTTTGTATCAGTAAACCTGATTTTTGTTTCATCGTTATTTCAGTTACAAATATTTGTTTCTGATATGTAATCCGTGTCATATTAAACCATCCAGTTTTAGAATTAATAAACATTACTGGACTATAACTTGAAACGATATACTGTAATTATCACTAGGGACTGCTCATGTTATATCACTGGACATGCAAGACTTCTTTGGTAAAAATTTATTTCATATTAGTGCACATCTAAAAATATTTTGTTCTATTGTTCTTGCATGGTGCTGCGCGGTTGAATCCGATTTAAAGGCATTGTCCCTTGCTTTATTTGACCTTTTACCTTTCTCAAAGGCCATGTTGTAAGTAGAATAAAATAAATACGTTCTTTTCATGATTGATGGTACGGTAATAAATAAAATTTACTTACATAATAAAGGAAAGGTTAAATTTGGGAATGTTACGACCTGCGGTGCTGCAGCTTATACCTTAGTTGCTGTAAGCACTAGTATTCTTATTAGTTTTCTCTGTTTAAATTAAATTTCAATTTCTTTTATTGTATGTTTTCTTGTTAACTGCTTGGATTTATATTCTATTTATTTGCTATTTAGCATGAGGTTAACAGAAAGTTGAAGTAAACACGATGTTAATTTCAATTATTAAACTACACACTACACATATTTAATTTGAGTATTTGAGTCCCATTTAAGCATCATGAAGGCCCAAACCTGAATGTTTACAAAATGTTACCTGCATAAATTTCATGATATAAAACACAAATTTAGATGCTTACACACCATGCAAATTTAGATGCTTACACAAATTTAAACTTTCTACATTACCCGCCTGTATAATGTTGTTAAGATTCATAAAATTTCTGCATACACACCATGCAAACTGCATTTTTACACCGCATCAAACGAGATGCACACTAAATGATAATGCCAGCGTGTCGAGCTCAAGCACATAGGTGCAATGCGTTTTCAGTTTTACATATATCCATATATGCATATTAATTTCTTAACTCATATATATTAGTTTGTTTAAATTTTTTTTTTTAAGATCAACAGCACAAATTTCTTTGGTATGCAAGCATTTTTTTATTTTAGCTCAGTGTAATGTTCAAAACAGTATTAAATATTGAAAAGTAATTCATCACATTAATATAATTAAGGATCAATTGTAGCATGGAAAAAAATCTATATATTCATTATTAATAATAACTCTACTGTCTATACATATCCTAGCTCAAGCACAAGCTAATTTCTAACTTTTTAAAAGAATGACATGTTTTGACATTTTTAGCCATTTTGTATTTTGCAGAAAATGAATAAAATGAAGAGGATTTCTAAAAAATGGCTAAAAACAATCCAAGAATGCAGCACATCCAATGATAATGCTAAAAGCAGCGACAACATGGTGGATAGCAACATTCGCATTGAAGGCAACTCACGGAAAAATGGAAACCAAGACAACCAAATGGAAGTACACACTGAGAATTACGATGCTCAAATTCTAGACAACGTTGAAGCAGTTGACAAAGATTCAACGCATGTTTCAGAAAATTGTGAAGCTGACATGAATGAGACTACAAGCAATGTCAATAAAAATCCAATTGTGAAGCGCAATGTTAGAGGTCCAACCAAAGTGAAAAGACTTCCATTGAATCTTTCTAGTCGTATTGAAGTTGAATTTGATGCGGATGGCAAACCAATAGGCGACGGGTCCGTGAAGTTATCTTCATATCTAGGTCCGCTAATTAGGGAACATGTTCCTATTACCCTTGATAAGTGGAAGAATCTAAGTGACAAACTACAAGTTGCTTTGTGGGGTTGCATTCAGGTATATCTTTATTTGTAGGTTAAAATTTCGGTTGACACTTAATGTTCATTTTCTTCTTGTTGTTAATGTCGCTGTTACGGTAACGGTTACCGTTACCATTATGCAAATAAGCCATGAATTCAGCTTAAACAATAAAAAAACAGTTTTGAAATAGTACATGGTTGCAACATAGTTGCAATTCATCTTAAACAATAACCACATTCATCATTTCATTAGCAAAAAAAAGAAAATAAGCCATCAAAGATGCTCTAATTTTCCCATCAGTTTCCCATCAATTAAGTGAAGCAGAGGAGGGTGGCCGATCAGGAAGTGGAAGTTACCAAACCTGTAAAGTGAATATAAGAAAAAAAATGATGAGATGAAAGTACACTTTAGATATTATTCGAGAAAGCATACCATCCTGTCCAGATTAACTTCTACCAAAGGTGAAAAATACACTTTAGATGAGATGAAAGTACATAGTTGCAGTATTCTTATTGTCCAGATTAACTAAGACTACAAAGGTGAAAAATACAAGTCCGGTACTTGTCCAGATTAACTTCTACCATTAGAGAAAGCATACCATATATAACAAAACATTTAACGATGAAATTTTAACACTTTAGACACAGGGTCGGTCCTGAATATTTATGGGCCTAGTGGGAGCCCAAAATTTTGGGTCCTTATTTTTTTTTTATGAAATTGAACTTAAGTGAAAATGTTCTTTTTCTACTGTTTATCTCCATTGAGAAAATTGTGTGTTTCAGCAAATTCATAAAGTTTTTACCCATATTTTCAATCTGTCTGCTAGAGGTCCACACAAGCCACATCTCCATTTTAATATATTGATTAATGTCAACAAAGCATACAATCATATCTATTTTTGCATAGATAAATTACTATCAAGTACACGCATCTTGAAAAGAAAAAGCAGCTCTAGTAAATGTAATATAGCTTTTTTTTTGGGCCTCCTGACCTAATGGGCCCTGTGCGGTCGCACGGCTCGCACTAGGCCAGGGCCGGCCCTGTTTAGACATCATCACAACTTGAGTACAAGTCAGAAAAACAGGTTACTTCTAACACATGATTTTGCAGCCAAATCATTTTGTAGCCAGATATTCAATGCTAAATAAGTTTCTACATTTTTATCAAAACAGGTTACTTCTAACACATGAGAATGAGCGTGATTTGCTGCTTGAAAGTTAAACGATATGAAACAAATACAAACGAAATAGGTTACAAATGGAAAACCTTCATGAACTTATTTTTTTTTGCCATTGACATATAAGACTGCATTTCCTGGTCAACTCATCAAGATAGCAGCAAAGAAAACAAGTGTACATCATACATAGAGTATATTATAGTATGAAATTCTAGAAGAATATATTATAGTGTGAGAAAAACTGAATTGCAATGACTGAAATTCTAGACAAACCGACCCTGCCATTTTCAAGTTTTAACACGCAATTTTATTTTAGTAGCTTACAAAATAAAATAACTACAGTATGACTAAATATTATTGTGGAACTTCTCTTGATTTTAATCCTCTTGCTGCTGAAAATATGAAATAAATGATGAACTTAGGAAACGAAAATTGTCTGCTTACTTAGTAGCAAGTTCATTCATTTTACTAGGAATTGAAATCGCAGAAGAAAAAAAATCTGAAAAAACGAACTCAATCATAGATTTAGAAAATTTACCGATTAGAAGTGTTGTTCTTCTCTAATTCCGAATCCAAATTGACTGCTGAGCCAGAGCGTATTTCAATTTTCGAATCGAACTGGAGGAGGAATCAACCCTAATCGACAATCGACATTGGAGAAAAAAAAATTAGGTAAACGAAAGCAAAAGTGAAAGTATAAAACTAGCGGCTGAAGGCTATTGCAAAATAGGAAGGCGAACCCTAATTTTCTAATCAACCAGCGCCGTTGATTCAAATCCAATGGATAAAAATATAAAACGTATTAGCTTGCGGTAATTTACCGTTACCGATGGATTTTTTTTTTACCAATACTTTACCGCTTATAACGGTAAAATTACCGTTACCGTAACGAATGCATCGGTATACCGTTTAATTTTGTAAACGGTTACCATTTTACCGGTAACGGTACGGTAATGGTAAATTTACCATTACCATAACAGCCCTAGTTAATGATATTTAGCAGGAATTATTCTGATTTTAATGATATTGACAAACTATACCAATTTTTTGACTAAGGTAAGTGCATCTTTATTATACTTCATGGTTTCACCTCATTTAAACATAGAAAAACATAAGGGTCCAACTAAACTAAGAACTATATAGGAATTTAACTAACGTTCTCAACCTAGAATCGTAAACCTGAAGTTTGCATCTTCAGGTTATCGTCCATACGAACACACACAAAATATACTGATTTGTGAAATGTACATGCTTTCACAAATTTATATGTTTGACATGTTTGCTAGATTCTTTTACTATTTTTTGTGTTACAGATAATTGACTGTGGATGTTTTATTTTCTCTATTATTTCACTATATATGATCCTTGGTTTATTATTAGAGGTAAAATTTAAAAGACAAAGCACTTATGCCTCTAACATACTATACTGTACGAAAGATACTGTACGAAAGTTGAAAATAAAACAGTTGAAAGCATAATAAAATGACGTAAAAACGCAGTGTTACTGTATCAACATGGAAGCTTAATGAAGTCTTCAAATCAAAATGAAAATTACAATTATAAGGCAAGTGTACCTGCTCATGGCTTTCACTATGTTATTCTTGAATTATTCTGCTTCTATGCTTTTATTTGACTTGTTTATAATATTTTACGTGGTACTAAATATGCATGCATTTGTTAATGGATAAAAATTTAGTCTCTGCTATAAATGATCTGCCTTATACATGCCTTTTAATATTGCAGGTTAGATTTAAACTGGATGAAGAATGGCAAAAGGCGTGCATATTTCATCAAATGGGATGCATATTTAGAGGTTCGAAATCTCGAGTAGTTCGCAAAATAGCAAAAGCAAGGAGCGACGAAGAAAGAAATAGGTTAAAACCAGGCAACCTAAGTATGGATGAGTGGAAGAAGTTTGTCAAGTCCAAAACGACTCCAGAGTTTAAGGTAAAAGTTGCACATTTAATATTGATGAGATGCGAAAATCAATCTGGATTTTTTAATGCATGTTTTCATTTTATTCTTAGGAATTGAGTAAAAAATATCAAGCTATTAGAGACAATTTGATACCTCATACATGTAGTCGTAAAGGAATTGCTCGAGTGGCCGATGATTTGGTAAAAATTACTACCTTATATACCATAATATTTATTAGCTAGTTAGTCATTGTGGCGTGTTGTAAAAAATATTCTATAAACATAGAAAAAGGCGAGTCCTCAGCCATCTTCAGTCTGTCGAGAACAAGTTTGGATCAAATCGCACACACGAAAGAATGGCGAGCCGGTAAATTCGATTGTCGCAGATGCTATTGTAAGTACTTTGAAATTTTATTAGATAATAATATGTTTATTATTGTGATGGTTCGATTGCGTATAATATGCATGTATGACAACATGTGTAGGAAAAAATTAAACAAATACAGAGTGAATCAAATTCCAGCTCAACAACTAATTACAAAGACGATGCGCTTGCAAGAGTATTGGGGCAGGATAGGCCAGGACGGTTGAGAGCAATGGGACGGGGTATGACGTACACCAAGGCAATGTGGTCACACATGAGGGATAAACAAACAATCGAGATGCAAAATAAAATTTCAGAATTAGACGCGATAGTTCGCATTCTTGTGAAAAATAAGGTATTTCTACTACATGACATATGTGTTTTTAGCATTGCTCATTTGTATCTTATTTTAGCACTTCAAATTATTGTACATGGCTGTTGAAACAACATAACTTAATTTAACCACGGCAGCCATGTATACATGTGGAGCATATCACACGAAAAAAATAAATTACTGGAATTCTCCTTCCAATTATTATCTAATAATTTACAAATGGAACATATTACACGAAAAAAATAAATTACAAATGAACTCGACGCATACATTCCCCAAAAAAACATTGGTACACAATGTTTGTGTTTGCCTTACTTCTCCAGGTAAAAGAAATAACAACATTAAGATACAGTTTACCATCATGATAGTATATGTATCTTGCTGCTATGATTAAATGTGAAATGCAATATCTTTATTATGATACAGTTTACCATCATGATAGTCAAAGGCACATAGGGGTTATGTTTTTGAAAAAAAAATCATGTATTTTTATGATCTTTATATTCTTTTTGCTTTTTAATTTCAGTTGTACAATTTTTTTATTACATATTGCAACATATAATAGCTATTTGACTTAAATGTTAATTTTTTAAATACAATGTAAAATGTTGATTTCCCCTTATGACATTATGGACAGAATAATAAGATAAATTCACATCTGAGATATAATAGCTATTATGAAGTGTTGAATTTTCTTACCCATGGAAGTTTATTTAGGATGCATTAACCAATTTTGCTTTGGCCATGTGCATATTTCATTATTTTGAGCCCATTAGAAATATAATTGATTTCAACACAAATGTGCTGATTGTCCAATATAAATGTACTGTTTTTTTATAGGGAAAAGAAAGCCAAGTTGAAGCAAATGTGCATCAAGTGGTAAAAATTATTTATAGTAGTAGTGTGATTTCATCATATTTGACATTTAATTTCATTATTAATATAATTTGTTTTTGATTAATAATAGAACAAACATGGTGAACAATATGACACATGTGACTTATTGGATTGGAATGAGACGGACGAAATTGTTGCGGAAGGAAGAGTTGTGCCGAGTAACCCAAAAGAGATTGTTCAACAAATCCCTTTAGGGAATGACGCGAAGAAAATTATAATAGACACTATGAGAAAACCAGATGCTTTCTTGTGGCGACCTTCACTTTATTCGGCACACATTGAAGACGTTGTTGGTGAGATAGTAGCATGGCCAGTTACTAGAGTTGTTATGCGCAACTTTGATAACATTGAAAAAGAAGATAATGCGGTAATCTTTCATATATTTTTACTAATTATTTTTTATTTTTCGATGTACAAAAATAATAATTTGTCCTTTCTTATTAGAGTAAAAGTAACAGTGTAGATCATAAATGCAAACTAATCGATTGGAGTGGTAGTGAAGAATTAGTCGCACATGGACGACTGCATTCAAGTGATCCAAAAGAACTTGTGAATGATCACCCTCTTGGTCCGGCTGCTGTTGCAGTTTGGATAGATAATCCAAAAATCGAAGATGCTTTTCTATGGAGGCCCACTAAAGGATTGACACGAGTTGGAGAAGCCATCGGTACCAAAGTTGCGTGGCCTGAATCAAAAGTAGTTATCGAAACAATTTGCACAACATCATCAAATAATCCTACAAGTACTGTCGGAGTTGTCGAGAAGGTAGGTATCAAACTTATATGTGATTCAATTATTTTTTCATTGGATAAATTATTGAAGCACATACTAAAATAATCTTTTTGTTTAATTGATAGAGTAAAAAATTCATGGAGAAAAGTAAATGTCAGTTGATTGATTGGTCGGGAAAGAGAGAAGTAGTTGCATTAGGCCATATATCTTCAACCGATTCAACTTCGATGGTTCATTGTGTCCCTTTGGGTATAAATGCAGTTAAAGTTTGGGTAGATATTGTAAAAAATCCAAAAGCCCGTCTATGGAGAACAACGTCCGATTTAGAAGTCATTGAAGATGCTCTTGGTACTACGATAGCTTGGCCTGCTGCGAACATTATAATAGATTCAATTTCTAGTAAGTATAGTTCAAGATTTTTTTTTCCATATTTTCATCTCGTTATTGAAAACCCTTATCTCAGAATTTTAATTAATATTTTTTCTGATCCTATAATGTCGAATGATCCAATACAGGTTCTTAAGTTATTAACAAACACATTACCTCTAGAGGGACTACAACATTGTTACTTCTGGTAAGTAAACTTCCGGTTTTTTCATCCTTTTCTATTTGTGCTCGACCTTTTTTGTTAAATTACTATGTTATGCGGTAAGTAGCCTTTTGCAGAAACACAGCCCCTTTCATTTTTACTACCGTTGACATAGGCTTACACATTAATGCATTAATGCATTTAAACTAGCCGACCTGCTGTGATATTAATGCATTTAAACTGCCGTTGTCCATTCACATTATTGCATTTAAACTAGCCGACCTGCTGTGATATTGGTGCGGTAAGTAAACTAGCCGACCTGCTGTGTTATAATTAGGAGAGAAGTGAGTAGCAGTGAGAGTGATATATGTTGGCATATATAGTTAGAGCACCATTTTCAGGGAATGACACTATATAAGAGAGATATAAATTTTTTGAAATGACCACAATTTTTGCTGATTGTCCTCAACAAGTAGTATAATAGTTAAAAATTGACAATTTTGTTGTATTAATATTAAAACTTAAAAATAAAAAATCACTTGTGAAACATGGACAGTTCTAGAAAAAAATTGAAAACTGTGAAACTTGGTTTGGTTTGGATTCCTGAATATATAAGTGAAAACCAGACCATTCACAATAGATCTTATGTAAAGCGCTGAATATATAAGTGAAAACCAGACCATTTTGAACAACAGTCTATTCGAATTAGTGTAAAGCGCTGCATGAATAAGTGTAAAAGTAGACCATCACGCAGTCTTTGTTTTGTTCACTAAACCAGTTTGTTCGAATTAGTGTTGTATGTATGTCATGACCACTCACCAGTTGATCCTTGCTGCCATGTTTTGTGTACATTTGCCATGACTTATATTCAGTGCACTTATGAGCATGCAGTACAACTTTAGTTGTACACTTTGCATTCTTGAATAGTGGGTTGAGAGTGTGAATACACCAAATTATAGTTTAGACCATTGTTGCCGTCTGTTCTGATTTATGGGTTTGACCTATCCGGATGTGTTATTTTCCTGGCATAGCCTGGACGTGTATATATTTGGGTATGAGTGTGTGTGACTACTTATGCATTTAAAACTGGACCCCTACCATGTGTACACTTAAATCGATTTGGAGGCTCAAGGGCTCGATTAAAATCTTATCGGATGGAGTGATTCTTCTTTTTATTCTTTCCAATGCTGAAGATAGGTATAAAATACTTCACGGCAGCCCAGTTTTAATGTGGAGCAAGCTATACGAGGCACTGCCATCTCTCATCTCCTCAAATGCTTAAATCTCAACATCTCACCTTCTGTAATTGTCTTCTTCATCACCGGTACTTGAACTGGTGTTTTTCCTTCTAGCATGCTTACAACACTCGACATCGAAGGTCTGAGAGTTGGCGAAGGGTTCGTGCATAGAAGTGCTAGGTCCAGCCTTGATGTCTATATGTACAATTTTTAGCCTAGACTCTTCGTGTAGATAAGCCAAACCTCTTGCGATGCCTAGGCAAATTTTGCACCTTGTTGTCCAATCCAACATCTGCCGGGTTCTTTCTGGACCAAATAAGGCACGAGCAAGGCTATTATTTTCCATGTACTCATATATAACTAGTAGTTGGCTTTCTTCAATGCAACAACCAAATAACTTGACCAGATTTGGGTGCTGCAATGCTGATATTATTCCTATCTCATTTAAAAATTCACGATTCCCTTGTTTCGACTTTGATGAAAGTTGTTTCACAGCAATAACTGAACCATCTGGTAGTACACCCTTGTAAACTGGACCAAACCCTCCTTCACCAATTTTATTTGCTGGATTAAAGTTACGTGTTGCGGTCTTCAGTTGCCTCAAACTGAAGTATCCAGTCATCAGCTCTAAGCCTCTCAGCTCTTTGTCTATTTGTTTTCTGCTTCTCCACCAAATTCCAAGACAGATAAAAAATGCAATGAATACAACACAAGAAATGACGATCGCCACTATACTTCCTACCGATAACTTAGATTTTCCAGTATATGGCTTGAAATTTGGAGTAATAGATATAGCCGATATTAGAGGTCCATATATGCCAACCGCAGGTACAAGATGACTCCCTTTTCCGACCCATTGAAAATGTATTTCCAGTGTATTTTCACTGACTATAGCAGTAAATGTTTTAACAAGTTCTTTTCCCGTTCCATTTGCTTCTTTTGCAATATTGAAATCATGCAAAACATTTCGTCCCTGGATATATACATCAAATACACGAATTCCGTTACTATAATATGCTTGAATATCTGTAAATACTATTTCAGAAAAATGTAGATTAACTGTATAATTTCCTTTCTGCAAGCACAGTCCGTAATATTTAAGAGAAAGTGGACTGGCACGAGCTGTAGTGTATAATTCTGTGTTATTCATTTTTAGAATTGATGAATTTGTCGCTATAAATTGTGGATTCTGATTTCCTATAAAATCTCCTGTACTCATATATGCCCATTTTCCGCTCGCCGAAGCTCCATAGGTCGATGGCCCCTGCTGTGAGGTATCCTCTTCATCTTCATTTGCCCCAACTTTTACTCTGCTGCCTCCACAATTTATGAACAGATTATAATTCATTGCCTCTCCAGAACAAGGGAGGCTCCTTATAAAACATGTTGATATCGGGTTGCCATAGGTAGGTAAATAACTAGCAGCTAAATTCACTTTTGCCTGCTGACAATTAGTTGGCCATGATGGTCCTGAGAAATTATTACTTGATATATCTATATTTTGACTGCTCCGCAAAATCCAGTTTGGTATTGAGCCCGCCAGAAAGTTGTTTGTTAAGTACAAGTAGGTTATAAATGGGAGATATTCTAAATTGCCTGGAATTTCACCCGATAAGTTATTGAAGCTTAAATCTAGGGTTCTTAGAATAGTCATTTTTCCAATATAATCAGGAATTTTTCCAGACAAAGAAAAGTTACTTAAAATCAATCTTTCCATATTTGTCATATTTTTCAGAGGGGGGAAATTCCCATCGCTGTTTATATCACTCACTCTTAGCTGTGATAAAGTCCAAAGTGTTGAGAACTCTGGAGGAAATGGCCCCTCCATGGATGTTCCTTGCATATCCAAACGCTAAATCATTGTCCAGTTACTGATAAAACTTGGTATTCTTCCAGAAAAAGGATTCCCATCAATTGCAAAATCTGTCAAAACTTTAAGCTTGCCAAGTGTATCTGGTAACCCTCCACTAAAATTATTGGAAGTAAGAACACAAGTGACTGTGGCAGTGGACCTTCCATCACATTGTCTTCCAATATAAGGGTTTTAAGAGAAGTGATCTTCCCAATCTCAACCGGTAGTTTTCCAGAGATACGATTTCCAATAAGGCTCAAGTTTGTGAGAGGTAGGGTAGTCCACGATATTGGGAATAATCCGTAGAAATAGTTCCATGTAAGATCTATTACCGCCAGGGAGGTAAGTTTGTTAAATTCAACTGGGAGAGGACCAGTTAAGTTTAGGCCTTTGAGCTGTATGCTTGTCACATGACAGAGTAGAATTGCATGTGCGTGTGACATTTCTGGACGCAAAAGGATTCCACTTCCTATCCTTTATCACCACTGCATGGATCAACACTGCATGGATCAACACTGAAATCCCACTTTAGTCCCAGATTCTTTGATACACTCTGAAGTGCTTTAATTTCATTTTTTTTTGTGTGTTCTCTTATGCATCGATACACTAGTTTCTTTGTTTTTTTGTGCCATTCATAGGTTGTGTATACTATGGTTTGATGTATACACCCATCCCATGTGTGCATTGCTGCACCATTTTCAGTGTGTGCTGCACCATTTTTGTTACTTAGCCTAGTTGGTTATAATTTGTTTAGTTCTTTCTTATTTTACATATACTGACTAACATAGGTATGTTTGTGCTTATTTTTGGCAGGTGTTGTATGATGCTTTTTGAGGTTGATACAAGATGTCACTCCATCTTCTTGTCATGCTTGTCCGCGTTTATGAAAATATTTTTAGATATCTATGTTTATTTCTTGATGTATGAAATATTATGAATATATATATTTTGTGATTTGGCTTATAACTCCATTTGTCTGCGTACATTAATGTGATAATTGTGGTTTCTTGGTATTAATAGAATTGAAAATTATAAGCATTGAATGTTATGACAGCAAAAATGTGCAATAGAAATATTTTTATTATCTTTGTTGTACTATGGCATCATGCTAGTGTCATTGAAAATATTTTGTAAGAAGTAAATAGTTTTTATAGCAACAAAACGATGCTGTAGTAGATAGTAACTTATTTTCTATAGCCTATCATTGCGTCATAAAAGCTTCATGTGATGATTCCATAGCATGTTCAGATGTCATAATAATATGACATGCTAACGTATTATAGCAATCAAATGACGTCATAAAAGTTCTATAGCACGTTTAGTAACGTCATGGAAAAGCGGTTTCATCAATATGGCCCTGTTTAAGATTGCAACAAAAGTATGTTTTCTATTGCAAGAATTACACGTCATAATATCTACCACACTTTTAATAACTTGCTGATATATGACGTTTATAGAATCGTCATAGAAAGTTTTTATGACATTTTTTAAACGTCATAAAAAGGTATTTTTGTTGTAGTGGCTGAAACCCTAAATTTGATTTTAAGTGAGAAAAGCTAGCCCCTTTCACAGATAAACTTGATTTCTCCTTCTTCAAATCTTCAAAACATGAGATAGGCTTCTAGGAACTCCTCCTCTCTCTATTATTTGAAGTAGTCGAAGTGAGTTACTAAGGCTTTGTCTTTATAACGATAGATCTGGTCGGATTTGAAGAGGGTAATTGCTGAATCTGATTAGCTCGAGATGTAGATGGAGATTCAGATGCTGAACAGTGGTGAATCTTCAGCTCGTCTCTGAGTCTGGTGAAGTTTTTGGTGGATAGAGCTTTAGTAAGTATGTCAGCATGTTGATGAAAGGAAGGTATGTAGTTGATTTGCAGCTTCCCATCTCTTACTTCACTACAAGAAACGCTATAAATAGCTGCAGATTTTAGCAGCGGAAATTCCACCACTGATTTAGCGTCGGATTTTCGTGGAATTTGTAAAGGATAATATTTATGATTTTCTATCTCTGTTTATTTTAAATTATTACCGTCGCCTTTAATTATCCGTCGCTAAACAATTGCAAGTAGTGTCACTTTACCATCGGAAATGTTTCACCACTAATAATTTCCATTGCAAATGGAGGCATTTTACCGACAAATATTTATTGAAGCTATTATGCAACAGATTTGCAAGGGATTTGCACGGGACAATAATGTTAATTCTTTGAAAAATATTATACTGTTATTTTTATTACTAAGTAATTGATAGTTAAAAATAAATTTTAAATAATTAATGTTAATAATAGTATATTAATAATAGAAAATAATAATTATTGTTTATAGCAAATTATATTTAATAGTTAAGATTAATTAATAAATACTATAAAGTAATCAAGACGTAATAATTAATAACATGACATCTGAATCGTCTTTTAGGCCAACAATTCCTAAATTCTTACAGATTTACAGTTATTATGAATAGGGGATACATTCAGATGTGTAGATTTGCAAGAAAATAAGAAAAGAGGGAAGAAATCTGATGAAGAAGAACCTAAACGCCAATGGATATCGTTTTGCACTTGAATCTATATTGTTTATATTTGATTTTGATTGTATATGAATATATTTTATTTTAGAATCTGTTTGAGGAGAAAATAAATGGCAGAGTTTCGCTGTTGCTCTCAGAAATTTGTGGAAAATAATAGGGGCCTAACCCTTATTTATAGTAGTTGAAATGGCCCTGAAGCGTTAAATTTAATTTCAATAAAATCCATCAGTTACTACATATATTTCATATAACAAAACCCTAGCTGCCATTGACTGGCTTGACCAAGTGGATACAGCCAACGGTCGACCGCTTGGGTCGACCTGGCAGTGAGGTGGCAGGGCAATTAATAGTTGTAACGACCCGCATTTTTCACGGTCGAATAATTAATTAATTTAATTATTAATTATCGATTTGGCGATATCGATGACCTGAATTAAATAAAAATGAATATTTAATTTATATTAAATAATGGAATAATAATATTTAATTTCGAAATAGTCAGAATTGGTAGAATTCACAATATTGTGTGAATTGGACAGGGTAAGAGATTTGGTAGCGTTTAGGTTTGAAATATAATAATGTATATATTTTATTTGCAGCGTTTGAACGTATAATTTATAATTATATATAACGAACCTGAAACGTCGCGGTAGTTCGTATTTTGAGTTTCGAACTTCAACTGGATATACATAATCCGTTTTAAGTCGGATTTCTATGAAACAAGAAACGTACGAATCTGTTAAGCTATATTTTTCCAATGGAAGAGAAAAATCGAGATTCTGTCATTTAATTTGTAAGTTTTGACAAAATCAAATTTCCAGAAAAACGCTATGGAATTCCTTTATAATTTGTACCGCTTTATTTACGTTATAAAAGGGTTTTCAATATAATGAAATATTGGTATCGAATTTGGACAAACCCTCCTAGACATAGTGATAATTTAATTTTTTAGAATTTTACTGAAATTTTTAAATAATTAAATACGCGACTTTTTATTTGGAGTGTTTTGCACCCTGTATCAATATTTTCGGGTTTCACAATATGAGTTAACCAACTGATATTATTACATTTTTGAGATCATGGCAGTTTGCTCGTTACAATGGTATTTTTGTTTTCGTCCATAGGAGTCCGTAAGCGAGTGCGGTTTTATATAAATACGGTATACTAAAATATTAAATACACTTCTGCTTTCTCTTATTAAAAACAACCATCCACGTTCACTTGTTCTCAGCCACCCATTATTCCATGGTCTCCAAGCCAAATCGTGGCCTTCCAAGATCGACAAATTCATCCCAACGTTCTCCTATAAATCCTTTAAGACCTAAAAATCACTTCTCAACAGTAAATGAAATATCCGCCGCTTTTCTTTGTTCCAGGAAAAAATTAGTCGATCCTCTCAAATTCAAAATAAAATCAAAACAGTATCCATAAATATGGAAATGAGTGTATTTCGATTCCTGGTGCTTTTCTCTTCTCATTCGTATGTTGTTTGCTGAGTTCGAACTCAATTCATTCGCTGGTTTCGGGGTAAAACGTGGTCTAGGGTTCGTTAATCCGAGAATTTGGGCATTGATGGTTCTAACGAGGTGTAGATCTGGATTGAGGAGATGGAATCTGATGTGTGCGCATCATGTAGGGGAGTTTGACGATTTCGTTTGTACGAATCATTTCTGTAGCCGATGGTGAAACCTGGAAACCCCAGCGGTGGGTAACGTTGAGGCTGTTTCGTAATTATAGGGAGGTTTACGTTTTCATGTGTGGAGTTTGTAATTTATGGGTGTCAATGTCTACTGGAAATGATGATAATCGTTTGAATTTTCATAGAATGGATTAGGAGCATGGACGGGAGAATGAACACGCCATGGGTTTTTCGAATACTGGAGGAACTTGAGAACGGGAGAGAAATGTAACAGAGGGGGTATGGATGGCTGTAAATATCTGGGGCGTGGATTGATCGTTAAGCAGGAGTTCAGATGGATTGAATGGAAGTTGGGGAGGGGTGTTTCAGTTTAATTCTTTGGAGTTGGTTTCATCGTAAGGATGCAGGCTTGGGCTGAAAGCATGGGCCGAGTTCAAAAGGTTAAGGCCCAATAATTTAATAAATATACTTTAATTTAATTCCAATTGTATATATGAACTTGTATAAATCATATATCGATCATACTGTGTGACGACCCCAAACCCCCGTTCCCCGGTGGTTAGGAATATCTTTGGAGTATAACACAGAAACAATGACAGCAGAACAGAAATATATCATTACATCAGATAATGTACAACAGGATACACTGGATAAATATTATCATCAGAGTTACACAGTATATAGGATCATACTTAGTACAAAATACAGTTTCAGTTCAATATAAAATGTCTGCAGCGGAATCAAACATAATATACATAACAGAAGCTGAACAGAATAAAAGGAAGTGATAAGACCAGCTCCAGCTCCATAGCTATCCAAAATGAGCCTGCTAAAACCAGAATACAAGGCTGCCCGTGTAGAAATAAGGGCACCCGAGTGTGCAAAGTCAAACAAACTACGAGTCAATCATGGGACTGGTATGAGAAATCTTACTTAACCTATTCAATAATTAGGCTAATCACAGGACTACCCCGCTAACGCGGAACGGGTTTACTCCATTGGATTGCCAGTGCCAAAAACAAAGGAAATCATTTAAACAACGCAATGCTAAATAAAGAAGATGAAGCCATTATAAGACTCAAGTCCCATCACACAATGCAACGCAAACCGGAGGATATAGTTTATCCCTATAATGGCCAAAATATGCTTAATACGTATAAATCAAAAGCATTTGATATTATTACTAGTGTTTATATCATTCAAAAACACTTTCAATCATAAGTATCAATCATAGACGGCAAGGGTACCATATATCATGTCGCCATATATATATATACAATCAAAACTGCACAATGTCGTATTTGGAAATTGGATTTCCGTCATGAACCAAGGCAAGGGATCGTCCTTACCGCTTCGAGACGCTCTAGCCTGTGTCTCAGGCAAGCGCGTAGGCAAGCCTTGAATCCTCAGGGCCGGTCCACCGATGTGGATTAAAATGCCTGAACACTGCGTTTCCCCGCCCTTTGGGGCGTAAATGAGTCAACAAATGACTCCATTGGTTCCGGATCGACTGATATAACCGAGGCGCCTCTCTATCGATCATCCACATGAGTAAAATGTCAGCCAATTCAAGCACTGCCACAACTTCTAGCTAGAAAGAAACGCATGTCCTCCCTGAAGTCCTCTCCCGTTTCTGGTTCATACCGGGGTGTGAGGCTCGTGAATTAATGCTACACAAAGCTATGCCACACAGGCGGTGCTTTGACCATCAACCACAAGACTTTGCTTTTCAACAGAAGCCTTGATCATTTGCATCTCAGCATGCCACACAGGCAATTCACGCCATGTAACTGATGGCTATCAATCACACAGAATGAAATCCTATGTCAAACACACAGTCCATTTACAAGTCCGTTCTGGGTCTGAACGAAACCGGAGGCACCTTATTCCTCGTATATCCAGCAGATCTCCAAGTACGTCTAGACGACCACCACTTTATCCCCTTCAAGGTAGCTACTCCAATCATGGGCATCAGTAGCAATCCATCCATTCGATGTGAAGATCACCGGTCTTGCACCGTCTTCATATCTTCGACTTTATTCGTCGACCAATTATTTGAAATGAGAATTAACTCGGTCTTTTCAAATAATTCTCGTAAATATAGAATTCAAATCAATTCTTTCCATGGTTAAATTATTCGACGTCCACATTTCAGTTTATTAGTATAATTTTCATGTCAAACACATTCAACCATCAAATATCACGCAAACCAAGTAAAATTGATTTATTTCCATTCCATATCACTTATAATATTTTATAACGATTTTTCGCTATTTTTATTTATTTAAAAATAGCCTATTTTAATTAAAACGACGCTTCAGGCCATAACGCGACCATGGCGCTGTTTTTCTCCAGATTTGATTTACACATATCTGAAAATCTAATCGTTGGATCTTTACAAACTTTATCTCGTTGGAAAGATCTTTTCAAAGCGGTCCCGACGGTTCCAGTTTCGAGGAAATTCGACGGTCGGAACTCTTGGTATAATCGTTTCAAATTATGATTTCAAAACGCGAACAGCAGGGCCTTTATTCGTTTAATTTTAATTTTTATATATATATAAATATATATAGTTCGTTCGTCGATTTTTAAACCATTTTAACTTCATATACGTGTTAAAAATAATATTTTTAACCAACAAAGATTTATTTCAACACATGAATATTTTTAGCGGCTTATCTATACAGTAAGATGTTAATTTTATTGTTCAAACCATTTATTCAATACATGAATCTAACTTCAAACATACGATAAAAAGGTGATTTTTATCGTTCTAATCCTTTATTCCATATACGAATATTTTATATACTTCATTCAAGTGATAAAATTGTGATTTTTTAATGTTATAGCATTTTATTCTACATATGGATATTTTTAGTATTTCATTCAAGTGATAAAAATGTGATTTTTATCGTTATAGCATTTTATTCTATATATGGATATTTTTAGTAGTTCATTCAAGTGATAAAAATGTGATTTTTATCGTTATAGCATTTTATTCTATATATGGATATTTTTAGTAGTTCATTCAAGTGATAAAAATGTGATTTTTATCGTTATAGCATTTTATTCTATATATTAATATTTTTCAACAAGTAAATATAGTTCAATATATGAAAATAAGTCAAACACATGAATATTTCTGAAAATTTCGACAGCATAACGGCAGGGTAGTTAAAACCGGCACTGTCCCGAGTACGGCTCCTCGCTCTATCTTAAAACCTCGCGGTTTTTGACAATGGGAATTTCAATATCTAGTTCGTACGCAGACGAATCCTGTCCTTAACCAATTCAATTTTTGTTTTTGTTTCAACCACAAATCAATCAATTTCAACCACAACCAATCACAATCAACCAATTTCACTACAACTCAACCAAGGTGTTGGGAGTTTCTAAAACTCCATCTGCAACCTAATATATTTTATTTCAAAAGTAAACTGAATTTAGAAATCTCACCTTGCTTTTCTCTTTGCTAAAAATTGTAGAAAGCTCTAAAAATTCCCCAGTCTCTTCTAGAATGTAGAAGACGTCCTCACGGTCCCGGTGTCTCTTGTTACACTGAATTTCGACCACATAGCAAAAATATATGATTTTTAGAAGTTAATCATGATTTGCGACGGTTTTAGAATGTGGAAAACAGTTTATAAATTATAAACCATATACCTTCAGAAAAGCTTCGAACTAGGGTTTCGATTTTTAGCTCCAACCGTTGCACGAGGTCAAGATCCAGCCACACCACATCGAAGAGCATCAGGAGGCGCGCAAGGGGGTGGGGGCTTCGTCGAGTTCGATGGTGGGTCCCAGGCGAGGCGGCGGTTCTAAATCGTCAACTTCAGGGCGTTCAATCTTCACCAATAACGAACGATAAATCATAATTCCTATATGGATTTAAAGAGGTTGTGGAGCTCTACCGAAAATTGCAAAGGAGCATATGATTTTACTGAGTGGTTGGTGAGATTTTAAGGAGAGAAGCTTCGAAGAATTTCCGTCGTTTGTGAATGAAGAGGAGCGGATTTTTGGTCAACACGCGTTTAGGGGAGAAAGAATCTGATTGGCCGGTGTATATTTAATTTTTTTTAATTTATTTTAAATCCGAAAATACCCTTCGCTCCATACGAACTCCAATTCTAACCCAACGACTCTCGCCCCTAGCTAAATACCCCCATTCCGAACATAATGGAATATGTTTCGTTAGCCAATTCGACTGTTACAGTCAGTTATTCTTCAAATTAAAGTATAAAACATTTAATTTTAAATTTGAACGTACATTTCAATTTGCCGGGGCCACAAACTGATTCTAAAAATTCCAGAAAAATAAATCTGGCTATGTTGAGACGATACGGTCCCAACAAAACTGGTTTCGTCGAATTCTGAGACCGTTTGAAAAATGGCCATTTTCTTGTCGATCAAAATTGACTGAAACTGTTCAAACACGTTTTCCTTTGCCACGCTCACATATTGATTCTAAAAATTC
Source organism: Allium sativum (assembly GCA_030737875.1). Taxonomy (NCBI): domain Eukaryota; kingdom Viridiplantae; phylum Streptophyta; class Magnoliopsida; order Asparagales; family Amaryllidaceae; genus Allium; species Allium sativum. The sequence continues at coordinate 579,503,530 of CM060919.1, forward strand.
TGCAAAATTAAACATAGCAATAATTTGACATCCCGGATCCAACAAAAGTGGTTTCGTCAAAAACGGAGGTCGTTTGCAAAATGTCTATTTTTAAGGGCTTAGTTCTTATTTAAAAATGGAATTTTTAAATTCTGACCAAATTCCTGCTTAAATTAACCAAAATAAAAAATTTAAATTGGCTCAGATTTTCCGGGTTGTTACAATCTTCCCCACTTAAAATCTTTTCGCCCTCGAAAAGGAACAAAGGTGGAAGTTGTTTAACCAACCAACTCAACTTTCATTCTGGCTTTCATTCTTTAACTTTTCAGTTTCTAAGAATTTCTAATTCTTCAAAAATTTGGCTAACACCCTAAATTTTCGAAAAATTTCGCCATAACTTCCTTTGTACGGGAGCACCGGGAAAATCCCGAAATTGCCATACAGGCCTCTCCAATCCAAAAAGAAAAAGAAATAGCAAAGCGGCTAGCCAATCGGCTCATAAAATCACCAAAACCCAATGAATTAGTAAACATGTACCTATTTGTCGGGCACATAATTTTATTCCTCTTCTTTGCGTACCTGCTATGACCTGTTCACGCATATTTAATGTACATATATGCATTTCAATAAATTTTTGACTCAATTCAATATTTGATTCAACTTGGACAAATTTGCCTTTCATTTTCTAATTGGTTAGATTAATTATCATTCCAACGTTTTGATTAGCCAAATTAATAATCACACAACACAACCAGCAATCAACGAGTTGATTTGCCTTTCAAATATATCTCAATTAGTTTATATACTTAAAAATCATATTTGCATAAATCAGATTATACATATAATTAAAAGCTTTTCATCCATGCAAAGTGAACAATAGTGAAGTGTGAAAACAATAGTAAAGTGTGAAAACAATACGGAAATGTAAAATATGGTAAATGTACCTAGCACCGGAGTTAGTCTGAGATGTCCACCCTGCACTTGGGATAAGCTTGCTTAATGCTCTCTTCAGTTTCCCAAGTACAGTCTCTAGGATCACTACTCCACTGCACTTTAACTAAGTGAACCTTTTTGTTCCTCAGCTCTTTAGTTTCTTTGCCAATGATCTTCCTCGGCTCTCTTCTGACTGCTAATTCTGAAGTAATATCCAAGTCCTGTTGCGCTGCTTCTTCTACAACCAGATCTGGATCATGTACATGCTTTCTAAGTTAATATACGTGAAATACATCATGTACCTCAGGCAACCAGTCAGGTAATTGAATTTTATAAGCGAGAGTTCCAATCCGTTCTAGTATGGGAAATGGACCAATAAATCTAGGTGCCAACTTCCCAGTTTTACCGAATCTGATTACTCCCCTCATCGGAGAAACTTTTAAGTAAACATAGTCACCAGCGGCAAATGCTACATCTCTTCTCTTAGCATCCGCATAGCTTTTCTGTCGGCTTTGAGCTGTTAGTAATCGTTTCTTAATGAAATCAACTTTTCCTGAAGCTTCGCGAATCATATCAGGACACAATACCAGCCTATTGCCAGGTTCTACCCAACATGCGGGAGACCAGCAAGGTCTATCATACAGTGCTTCGAATAGTGACATTCCTAAGCTCACTTGATAACTGTTGTTATGTGAGAACTCAGCCAAATGCAAGTGGTCTTCCCATGATCCGCCAAAATTAATAATACAAGCTCGCAGTAAATCTTCTAGTATACGATTCACCCTCTCAGTTTGGCCATCTGTTTGAGGATGATATGCGGTGCTCAGGTTCAGTTTTGTTCCCAATTCTGCTTGGAATGCTTCCTAGAATTTACTAGCAAAGATCGGATCACGATCACTAACGATACTCATGGGAACTCCATGCAGTTTAACAATCTCTTTAAAGTATATCTGTGACAGACTTTGAGCTGTTCTATTCGATCTGACAGGTATAAAATGGGCGGTCTTCGTGAAACGATCTACGATCACCCATATACTGTCATTTCCTCTCTTGGTTCTAGGCAAACCATCTATGAAGTCCATAGAAATCTGCTCCCATTTCCAATTTGGAATTTCTAATGGCTGTAACAATCCAGCCAGTTTCTGCTGATCGCTTTTGACTAGTTGGCAAGTGGAACACCTGCTAACGTATAAGGAAATGTCCCTTTTCATAGATCTCCACCAGAAAGTGCGTTTGATGTCATTATACATTTTGCTCACTCCTGGATGGATACTAAGCTTTGACTTGTGGCATTCATCCAGTACCTCTCTCCTGAGCTCAGAAATGTTGGGAACACAAATTTGGCCTTTTAACCTCAGAATCCCATTGTTATCAATTTGAAAACTCAAGGGTTCGCCTTTCTGAATCCTTTTTATCATCTCCTGAATAAATCTATCGTCTTTCTGAAGAATAGATATCTTGTCAATCAGCGAAGGCGTAATAATAAGATTGGCGATGATCACATTCTTTCTGCTGAGGGCATCATCTACAACATTGGCCTTTCCCGGCGTATACAAAATATCTAGATCGTACGGTGCAAGGAATTCTAGCCAACGCTGTTGTCTCAGTTTTAAGTCTTTCTGTGTGAACAGATACTTCAATGATTGATGATCTGTATATAGCTCAAACTTCTCACCCAACAGATAGTGTCTCCAGATTTTCATAGCAAACATGATGCCTAACAATTCAAGATCATGAGTTGCATAATTCTTCTCATGTGGTTTCAGCTGACGGCTAGCATAAGCAACAACTTGGCCTCTTTGCATTAATACTGCCCCAAGACCTTCTCTAGAAGCATCTGTCCAGACTTTCAAATCCTGATTGCCATCGATAATTGTTAACACTGGAGCAGTTTTCAATCTTAATTTCAGCTCCTGAAAAGCGACCTCACACTCTGGAGTCCAATTGAATCTTGCGTGCTTCTTTGTAAGCTTTGTTAAGGAACTAGATATCTTCGAAAAATCTTTGATGAATTTTCGGTAATAACTAGCCAATCCAAGGAAACTTCGAACTTCTTTGGGCATAGTCGGCTGTTTCCAGTCTTGAATAGCCGTGATTTTACTTGGATCCACGGTAATTCCTTCTTTTGATACAACGTGGCCAAGGAACTTTACCTCATCTTTCCAGAATATCACTTGGAAAACTTAGCTTTCAATACATTCTTTCTCAGAATTTCTAGAACTTGTTCCAAATGTTTTTCATGCTCGGCCTTTGACTTAGAGAAGATTAGAATATCGTCAATGAATACCAGTACAAATTTATTCAATACTCCTCTGAATACCCTGTTCATTAGACCGACAAAATACGCTGGAGCGTTGCATAAGCCGAACGACATTACTAACCACTCATAGAATAAATCTGGACCTCTGAATGCTGTTAGAGGAACACACTCTTCGGCAATACGAAGCTGATGGAAACCTGTAGCTAGGTCCATTCGTGAAAATACTTGAGCTCCATTCAGACGATCCAATAAATCATCGATTCGCAGCAATGGATATTTGTTCTTTAATGTCTGTTTATTCAAGTCACAATAATCCACGCATAGTCTGAGAGTACCATCTGACTTTGGGACAAACACCACTGCTGCTCCCCAATCAGAGAAAATTGGCCTGATCAGACCCTTCCATACGAGCTGTCAAGTTTGGTTGTCTAATTCTTCTTTCTCCGTTAAAGTCATCCTCCGAACAGCGTGCACTAGTGGCCTTGCATTCGAAATTAAAGCGATTATGAAATCGATTTCTCTCTGCGGAGGTAAGCTAACAACTTCTTCGAACACATCCGCATAATTCTTGACGACAGGAATATCCTTTATGACTACTGAAATATCTTCTGTGATAACAGGAATATGTTCTAATTGAGCAGGAGAAACATCTAGAGCTGACCAAAAGTCTTTCCTATCTGAATTCGGACCTTCGCATGGTATGGTTATGTACTCGCCGAACTTTGTTTTCGCCTTAACAACTCTCTCGGCGCATTTAACCTCAGCTTCATATTTGGTTAACCAATCCAATCCCAAAATAAGATCGAATTCGGTAAAATTCATGACGATGGAGATGGTAGGGAACCGAAAACAGGAAAAAGAGACAGGCACTCCACAAATCCAACCAAGATCAAGGGACCCCCCAACCGGATTATGTACAGTGATGGGTTCTTTGAGCCTTCAAATCCAGCTTCTTAACCGCATTACTTGCAATAAAGCTTCGCGACGCGTCTGTATCAAACAGTACTTTAACTGGAATATTTTTGACATTAAGTGTGCCTTCCAAAATATCAGGCCTTCCCTGACTAGTTGAGGGTGCCGGAATATATATGGTGTTATTAACTTGAGCCCCCTTGGTCTCTTTCAACAGCCGGCAATCTCGCTTTATATGACCAGCCTGATAACAAAGATTGCACTGTTTGGTCTCTTAAAACTTCTTCTTGGATTTAAATCCACTCTTTATTCGTTTATTTAAGGGTCCGCAATTTATCGACAAATGCCCTTTCTGATTACAGTTAGAGCAGGTGGCAGTTGTTATTGGTTCTTTCTCAGATTTAATCCTTTTCCTATTGGCTCTAGGACTCATACTGCCCTCAGGCGTCGTACTGGCCTCTGGCTGCGTACTTGTCTCTGGGCTATCAGTTTCAAATTTGCATTTGTTGTTAGAACGACTTCCTCTTCGTCGTCCAGAAGACCTTTGTTATGGAGATCTTCATACTGATAAGCCATGTATATCATTTCAGAAAAAGGAAGATTCACGTGTCCCCTTACACTACTCTGGTACTTTCTCTGAAGCCCATTAATAAATCTCAGATTCTTCCTCTTCAGATTTTGAATTAGATGTAGGGCAAAATGAGAAAGTTCATTGAATTTCTTATGATATTCTGGAATGGTCATATCTCCTTGTATCAAATAATAGAATTCATCACATAACCGCTCAGTTGCTTCTGGAGGATAAACCTTGCACAGAAAATCTCTTTAAATCTTTCCCAGGTAATATTACCTTCTGGATTATCCTTAACGATCGAATCCCACCAGATTAACTTCGCCTTTGAGTGCCCAAGATGCCAGTAATCTTTTCTGATCATCTCTCAGCTGGAAACGTTCAAAAATTCTCTCAGCAGAACACATCCAAGCTTGTGTTTGAATAACGGATTATTCGCCTAAGGATGGTAATCCACCCAGATTTCGATATTTCTTTAATAGAGCTTCTATATCTGATCCTGGCTGTGGAAGCACAGCTGGCTCATTAAATTGTTGAACCATAGAACTCCTCCTTCTGTTTCTGCCACTCATTTTCTAATATGTCTGCAAATAGCAGACAAAGTGTCAGGCCAATAGAAAAGGTATTTTAAACATAGAAACATATACTTGAATGTAAATGTGTCTATCAGGGTGTATTTCATTCTGCTATATTCATACTAGGATACTATTGATCCTATCTGTAACGAGTAACTCGCCCTAGAATACTTCTGATTCTATTTCTGATAGTTCGTTAATATGTTATATTCCAGAACTAAGCTTAATCAAAGCTCTGATACCACGTGTGACGACCCCAAACCCCCGTTCCCCGGTGGTTAGGACAATCTTTGGAGTATAACACAGAAACAATGACAGCAGAACAGAAATATATCATTACACCAGATAATGTACAACAGAATACACTGGATAAATATTATCATCAGAGTTACACAATATATAGGATCATACTTAGTACAAAATACAGTTTCAGTTCAATATAAAATGTCTGCAGCGGAATCAAACATAATATACATAACAGAAGCTGAACAGCAAAAAAAGAAGCGATAAGACCAGCTCCAGCTCCATAGCTATCCAAAATGAGCCTGCTAAAACCTGAATACAAGGCTGCCCGTGTAGAAATAAGGGCACCCGAGTTTGCAAAGTCAATCAATCTACGAGTCAGTCATGGGACTGGTATGAGAAATCTTACTTAACCTATTCAATAATTAGGCTAATCACAGGACCACGCCGCTAACGCGGAACGGGTTTACTCCATTGGATTGCCAGTGCCAAAAACAAAGGAAATCATTTAAACAACGCAATGCTAAATAAAGAAGATGAAGCCATTATAAGACTCAAGTCCCATCACACAATGCAATGCAAACCGGAGGATAGAGTTTATCCTTATAATGGCCAAAATATGCTTAATATGTATAAATCAAAAGCATTTGATATTATTACTAGTGTTTATATCATTCAAAAACACTTTCAATCATAAGTATTAATCATAGACGGCATGGGTACCATATATCATGTCGCCATATATATATATAATCAAAACAACACAATGTCGTATTTGGAAATTGTATTTCCATCATGAACCAAGGCAAGGGATCGTCCTTACCGCTTCGAGACGCTCTAGCCCGTGTCTCAGGCAAGCGCGCAGGCAAGCCTTAGATCCTCAGGGTCGGTCCACCGATGTGGATTAAAATGCCTGAACACTGCGTTTCCCCGCCCTTTGGGGCGTAAATGAGTTAACAAATGACTCCATCAGTCCCGGATCGACCGATATAACCGAGGTGCCTCTCTATCCATCATCCACATGAGTAAAATGTCATCCAGTTCAAGAACAGACACTACTTCTAGCTAGAAGAAACGCATGTCCTCCCTGAAGTCCTCTCCCATTTCTGGTTCATACCAGGTTGTGAGGCTCATGAATTAACGCTACACAAAGCTATGCCACACAGGCGGTGCTTTGATCATCAACCACAAGACTTTGCTTTTCAACAGAAGCCTTGATCATTTGCATCTCAGCATGCCACACAGGCAATTCACGCCATGTAACTGATGGCTATGAATCACATAGAATGAAATCCTATGTAAGACACACAGTCCATTTACAAGTCCGTTCTAGGTCTGAACAAAACCGGAGGCACCTTATTCCTCGTATATCCGGCAGATCTCCAAGGACGTCTGGACGACCACCACTTTAGCCCCTTCAAGGTAGCCACTCCAATCATGGGCATCAGTAGCAATCCATCCATTCGATATGAAGATCACCAGTCTTGCACCGTCTTCATATCTTCGACTTTATTCGTTGACCAATTATTTGAAATGAGAATTAACTCGGCCTTTTCAAATAATTCACGTAAATATAGAATTCAAATCAATTCTTTCCATGGTTAAATTATTCGACATCCACATTTTAGTTTATTAGTATAATTTTCATGTCAAACACATTCAACCATCAAATATCACGCAAACCAAGTAAAATTGGTTTATTTCCATTCCATATCGCTTATAATATTTTATAATGATTTTTCGCTATTTTTATTTATTTAAAAATAGCCTATTTTAATTAAAACGACGCTTCAGGCCATAACGCGGCCATGGCGCTGTTTTTCTCCAGATTTGATTTACCCATATCTGAAAATCTAACCGTTGGATCTTTACAAACTTTATCTCATTGGAACGATCTTTTCAAAGCGGTCCCGACGGTTCCAGTTTCGAGGAAATCCGACGGTCGGATCTCTCGGTATAATCGTTTCAAATTACGATTTCAAAACGCGAACTGCAGGGCCTTTATTCGTTTAGTTTTAATTTATTTATATATATATATATATAGTTCGTTCGTCGATTTTTAAACCATTTTAACTTCATATACGTGTTAAAAATAATATTTTTAACCAACAAAGATGTATTTCAACGCATGAATATTTTTAGCGGCTTATCTATACAATAAGATGTTAATTTTATTGTTCAAACCATTTATTCAATACACGAATATTTTTCTAACTTCAAACATACGATAAAACGGTGATTTTTATCGTTCTAATCCTTTATTCCATATACGAATATTTTATATACTTCATTCAAGTGATAAAAATGTGATTGTTATCGTTATAGCATTTTATTCTACATATGGATATTTTTGGTAGTTCATTCAAGTGATAAAAATGTGATTTTTATCGTTATAGCATTTTATTCTATATATGGATATTTTTCAACACATGAATATAGTTCAATATATGAAAATAAATCAAACACATGAATATTTCTGAAAATTTCGACAGCATAACGGCAGGGTAGTTAAAACCAGCACCGTCCCGAGTACAGCTCCTCGCTCTACCTTAAAACCTCACGGTTTTTGACAATGGGGATTTCAATATCTAGTTCGTACGCAGACGAATCCTGTCCTTAACCAATTCAATTTTTGTTTTTGTTTCAACCACAAATCAATCAATTTCAACCACAACCAATCACAATCAACCAATTTCACTACAACTCAACCAAGGTGTCGGGAGTTTCTAAAACTCTGTCTGCAACCTAATATATTTTATTTCAAAATTAAACTGAATTTAGAAATCTCACCTTGCTTTTCGCTTTGCTAAAAATCGTAGAAAGCTCTAAAAATTCCCCGGACTCTTCTAGAATGTAGAAGACGTTCTCACGGTCCCGGTGTCTCTTGTTTCACTGATTTTCGACCACATAGCAAAAAGATATGATTTTTAGAAGCTAATCATGATTTGCGATGGTTTTAGAATGTGGAAAACAGTTTATAAATTATAAACCGTATACCTTCAGAAAAGCTTCGAACTAGGGTTTCGATTTTTAGCTCCAACCGTTGCATGAGGTCAAGATCCAGCCACACCACGTCGAAGAGCATCAGGAGGCGCGCAAGGGGGTGAGGGTTTCGTTGAGTTCGACGGTGGGTCCCAGGCAAGGCGGCGTTTCTAAATCGTCGACTTCAGGGCCTCCAATCTTCACCAATAACGAACGATAAATCCCAATTCCTATGTGGATTTAAAGAGGATGTGGAGCTCTAACGAAAATTGCAAAGGAGCATAAGATTTTACTGAGTGGTTGGTGAGATTTTGAGGAGAGAAGTTTGAAGAATTTTCGTCGTTCGTGAATGAAGAGGAGCGGATTTTTGGTCAACGCGCGTTTGGGGGAGAAAGAATCTGATTGGCCGGTGTATATTTAATTTTTTTAATTTATTTTAAATTCGAAAATACCCTTCGCTCCATAACTCCAATTCTAACCCAACGACTGTCGCCCCTAGCTAAATATCCCTATTCCGAACACAATGGAATATGTTTCGTTAGCCAATTCGACTGTTACAGTAAGTTATTCTTCAAATTAAAGTATAAAACATTTAATTTTTAATTTGAACGTACATTTCAATTTGCCAGGGCCACAAACTGATTCTAAAAATTCCAGAAAAATAAATCTGGCTATGTTAAGACGATACGGTCCGAACAAAACTGGTTTCATCGAATTCTGAGACCGTTTGAAAAATGGCCATTTTCTGGTCAATCAAAATTTACTAAAACTGTTCAAACACGTTTTCCTTTGCCACGCTCACATATTGATTCTAAAAATTCTGCAAAATTAAACATAGTAATAATTTGACATTCCGGATCCAACAAAAGTGGTTTCGTCGAAAACGGAGGTCGTTTGCAAAATGTCTATTTTTAAGGGCTCAGTTCTTATTTAAAAATGGAATTTTTAAATTCTGACCAAATTTTTGCTTAAATTAACCAAAATAAAAAATTTAAATTGGCTCAGATTTTCCGGGTTGTTACATACTATATCAGAATTCCATGAAACAACATCCATCGAAACCGTATCAACGAAGGCTACGAAATGGAAAGGGTTTGAGGTGATCTGGTGCTCGTTTGGATTTATGGTGGAATAAATTTGTAGGATCAGAATCAACGACCGTAAATCGTCATTTAACGATTACGGACAAAGTGAGTAAAACTCACTAACTCTGTTCAGTTTATATTTTTATAAACTGTACTTTATTTTTGACAAAGTGTATTGATTGTTTGGACTGTTAAATAGATTTGATTGAAAACGTAGATATAGTTATATATAAAAATCGACAATCAAATATCGATTTTGTTAATCAGTTTATTTCATGTTGAAATAAAATCGAGGTTATATTATGTTGTTTAACATCTGTGGATGCAGGGAAACAGGTTGGAGGAATCCGACTGGATTCCTCAACATTTATTTTTACTATTTTCATATATTGTGATATATGATGTGATATATAATCTATTATTGATTGTATATGTTGGATGATATTGATCACCGTGATTGGGTATTTTAAATACCATAAGAAATACTGGAATATAGAAAGAGACATTTTCAATGAGTTATTGAAAAATGAAATATTTATAAAATTAAAGGATTTTATAAAAGGAATATTTATTTAGAAAATAAATAGAATAAAGGAATGTTTATTTAGAAAATAAATAGAATAAAGGAGTATTTATTTAGAAAATAAATAGAATAAAGGAATATTTATTGGGAAAATAAATAGAGTTAATGAAAAGGAGTTAATCGAATTTAGTATTCGAAGGAGTTAATCGAATTTAGTTATTTGAAACGAGTCAAGTCGAGTTAGTCGAGTTCAACGAATATGGCTAGTCAGTCGAGCTAGTCGAGTAAACGAACATGGTTAGTCAAGTCGAGTTAATCGAATGCAATTAATCGAAAGGAGTTAGTCGAGTAAAATCAAATCGAGTTAGTCGAGTATAGTTATTCGAGTCGAGTTAGTCGAATAGGGTTAGTGGAATAGAGTTGAGTCGAATATTTGTTATTCGAATAAGAATTAACTAGATAGGGTTAATTGAACATAGTTAATCGAATTAGGGTTACTTGAACATAGTTAATCGAATTAGGGTTAATTGAATACTAGTTATTCAATTAAAGTTGATCGAATATAGTTATTCGAGATAAAGTTAAAATAGACATAGTTATTCAGAACGAAGTTAAATCGAATATTAGTTATTCGAAATAGAGTTAATGAATTAGAGTCAATCAATAAGAATTAATTGAATATTAGTTATTCGAATTAGAGTTAATCAAATAAAGTTAATCCAATAGAGTTAAAGTAATAGAGTTAAGCAAAATTAGAAACTGACTAGAATTAGTAAGTTGAATGATTTTCTGAGTATCGATCTGATGTTGGTTTCGGCCTTCGGGGTTTATACTTAGAAAGTTGTTCTCTTGCTAGTTACAGCTAGGGACTGATAGATGTGGAAGAATAGTGATATATAGATAAGCAATGGGAATGTTTTCCAATGTTAATAACGTATATTTTCTAAACATAGAAAATAAGGAAATAGAATATATATATATATATGTTGATGATTTGATTGATAATTCCCTTTGGAAATAAGATCATTGTGTGTACACGGACATGTTTTCAATTGATAGTTAAATCACCGACTATCAAAGTTTTGACTATTTTAACGTTGTTAATATGGAGAGACCGGTTGGATTATTAGCCAAAGAACCACTCCGTATTGGCATAAGCGTTGCGAATCAAGTATGCTGAATATATTGAAGACGGAGTAAAGTGCAAGGACTGTTGTATAAATCTTAGATAACGATTGCCTAAGATGGATGTACTGAATAGTGCCTTTGGTTTGTCCAGTCCCAGGACAACTTGTATGGACGAAGGTCTGACAGAGTATATCTGATAGATTGCGTAAGTTGATCTCTTCAAACGTATTCACGTTTGGTGGCGGAGGAATTCATTTCTCTTAGCTGTATACCCGTGTTATTTTTGGATAAATCAATTTTTGATTCAAAGGGTATGACGATGTGACATTCTAAGTGAATGAAGTTGTGGCATGTGAAAAGGTAAACGTAGCTTCTAGCCTCACATCCGGAAATGACAAAAGTCGGGCAGGCAGCATGGCTATGTAGGTCGCACCTATTAGGGTGTGTAATCACCTATCTAGAGAGTATTCATTTGCTTCTTTAATCTATCAATGTTGTCCCTTATCGGGAAACGGTTGCTGATCCCAACCTTTGGTGATATACATTCGATACACTCAAGTGAAATGAGTGGTCAGTCATGTGTGGCTGAGTTGCAAGATGTTCTTGTGAACTCGGTGTATTCTCCTCTAGAGATACACCAGCGGCAGGTGGTCCCATACCTTGTCATTGTTGGAAATCCATTATCCAATAAGCGCCCGCGGTTTTGATTGTATACTATGTATGTGGAACGTGAGATGAAAGCGTTCTGCTAGATTGATATCTATTTGTATTTAGACATTAATATAATATCCGAATGATATTGCTTTTCAAAGATGTTTGGATTCTCATAAGGGAAAAACCCGTTCCGTATTTACGGCGTGGTCTTATGAGATATCATATACCTGTTCAAACCGTTTTAGATGTTTACTCACACCAGTCCCATGGCTGACCCGGAGTTGTTTTGTTTTGTTTTCCCTAAACTCTTGGGTGCCTAAATTTGTACGGGCAGTCAAGTAGTCGGGATTTACAGATATACTTGGAGAGCTTGGAGCAGGAGGCTTCAAGATTTTATAGCTATTGTTTTTCCACTGTGTTGTAAGTGTTATTGTATACATATTGTTTGTCTTTCAAAAGTTATGTTATATTTTATTCATTCCGCTGTGAGATTCGTGTTTACTCTGATGATGTATGTTCTTATTCTTCATCTATTCTAAGTTCTATCTTATCTATTCTCACCCTCTATTTTCTTTCATTAACCATTCGGTGATTTTCGACTCTTGAATGTTCGATATGTGTTGTATATCGGATATCGAAGGTCGCTAAATTTCCGGGTCGTTACAGTTGGTATCAAAGCTTAAGGTTAAGTGATTAACTTGGCTCTGTGGCGTAACTCGATAGAGATGGGGTTAATAATACCCTAGATTGAGTTTGAGTGTATATATACGAGTGAACGTATTTGTTATTTGATATAAAAATATTGTTTTATATTGTGAAGATTTATTGGTTGAGCTGTTTATGAGTTCTGGTCGATCAGTTTGATCCACTGTAACACCCCACCTCCGCCAGGGTGGCTCTTGCAAGCACTCTGACTTTGGAGGGGCGTTTGAATCGGGTAAACATGCATAATGATATACCAAGGCAGAACATAACATATATAGATATGTAAACAGAGTAAATAAGATAGATAAAACATCGGAAGATTTAAAACCATTTCAAAACAAGTCTGGTACAACATAATGTGAACTTTCCAAATAAACAAGTCTTGATAAAAACAACATCAACTGAAAAACTGAAATACATAAGTACTATCCCCAAAATAAGTGATAACCATAGCTAGCTTCATGTCAAAACCGTACATGAGCTAAAATCCCACAAGCAAGCGATCAGAAATCCAAGCTAAGCTCCAACGTTCCCACCCTGAGAACCTGGGGGGGAAACGGAAGAAAAGAAGCGAAGGAAAACAGGTCAGTCAAAAAGACTGGTAAGCCCTACTACGATCAGTATATAAACTAATAAAGTTAACTGGCATGATGAAAACTGAGATGAACATAAGGATAACTACATACTGGCATGATAGATAAAAGGTGTCATCGCATAATCAAGGTTAAGTTTTGCACCACGGGTGTACTAGCAAACTAACATGACTTGAGTAGACAAGTATTGATCCCTGGGCCCAAGCTTTGGCCCAATAACATGAAATGACCCTAATACGAGGTCCAACCAAACGGTCTAGTCGATCGGCTCCCTATAAGCCTAACTCGTCACGTGTTGGTGTCAATACGGCCCAAACATGATTGTAGTCAGACTGTGCTGGGTCCACCTTCGGGTGTATCAAGCCCTAGGGTGTCAACCCCGGACACCATAAACATGAGTGCACGGTCTCGATCTACTGGTACCCGTGCTTGATTCTCCAAATACGGACTACGTGCACGACCATAGTCCGTCCGGAACTACACCGGCGTACCACTCGGCCGTCGTTTTGGTCGCTTATATCAGTCCAGTAATCGTGCCCCCACCCTAGCCTAGTCCCTAGGGTCTTGATGATACAAACATGCGGGATTACTGCTGGAACGGACCCCCGTTGCTAGGGTTTTCTAGTGGGGTTAAGTACGGTTTAACCCTTTTACTAATCATGGATTAACTTGGTTAAGTGTAACGATGGGTTCACGACTTGACCCCGATTAATCCACCAAGCCCAAATTGATTAAGTATTAAGTGGACCATGACTTAAACCCTAATCATGAGGCATTAATTAATTTAATGTGCCTTAACCTCTCACATTAGACCTTGTTGTGGTTACTAGTTAAGCCGGTCGGTTCCGGGTAGCTTTACACCACAACTTGGTCTAACCTCGGGTTCAAGGTACAACATGACCAACTTCTCACATTGGGTCCTATTGTTTGTAGCAACTAGTTAGGCCGGTCGGTTCCGGGTAGTTTTACGCTACAAACTCAACCCAACCTCGAGTTGGTCACACTTATATTTTCTAAGTGTCATGTCCATTATGTTTCCAAAACATAATTACAAGTTAACAAATCATGTCATGTTATAAAAACCATGTTCATGTCATAATATTACCCTACCCCAACGTAATCCCCTCATTTACATAATCGCAATAACGCATAAAGGATAAAATAGGGAACTTGGTATAATCATGACATAAAGGTGTTGAAGCCACAAGTTTAACATGGTGGCATATGAAATGTACATATGTTCATATACTTGCATATTGCATTTTTAGGCCTCAAAAGTATGCATAAAACCAAACTTAGCATATTGGTGATACATGGTGATAAATGACATGTAGAAATGGCCATAAGTTCGCATTTAGCCTCACATGCAAGTTATCATAAGGGATATGATAACTTACATGTTGCCAAAATGCAACCTTTAGCATAAAGCTTGAAGCTTTAAGCTCATAAACCCAAGATAAGCTTGCATAACATGATAACATGAGTAAAATGATCAACCCAACTTGCATAACATAACATGGCAAACTTGCATATCATAACATAGCAAACTTGCATAACATAACATAGCAAACTTGCATAACATAACATAGTAAACTTGCATATCATAACATGGCAAACTTGCATATCATAATGATCAAACACAACTTGCATCATTCATTAACTTTAGAGTTTAAAAAGAAGGTAAAAGGGCTTACAATGCTTATGAAGACTCAAATGAGTATAAACAAATATAAGATTGAGACGAAGCCCTTATGCAATCAAATAAACCCAATATGAAAGCTCCAATAGAAAAACCCTTGAGCCAAAATGATCAAAAACCCTTGCTTTATGATGTAAATATGGAAACTTGACTTGAATGCAAGCTAATGATGCTCATTAAAACTTGAAAACACTTGTATGCATTGAAAATCCCTCATAGAAACAAACTTAGGAATTTTAAGATGAGAGTGGAGGCCATGAGAGGAATAATTTTGCCATAGTTTAATTGTATGAATGAATAATGATGATTTAGGGGTAGGTTAGGGTCTTATTTATTGAGATTAGGATTAGTTTTAACCTTAGGATTAAACCCTAATTCCAATCTCAGCCCTCAAAACCGAATCTGGCCCCAAAACCTAACCAAAACCCCAAAATGGTGCACCAGGCAAAACTGCCCGTGCTCCCTGCGTCGACACCCAAGTCGACAGGGCTATCGACTTGGTCCCAGCCATGTCGACTGCCCAGTCGACAGGGCTGTCGACATGGGTAGCTGGGCGGGAATTTTCCCGCCTGCTCCCGCTGGCCCCAATTTCGAAATTCAAACTTGAATTTGAAATCTGTTTTTAACATGGAATTTTCTGAAAACTTCATTAGGCCTTAACCGGGTCATACGGACTCCGATTTACAAAATTTCGGACTCTATTTCGCGTATTTTTCCGAGACGAACACAATGGCACAACTCGTTTCCCTTGATTCAGATTTTAGAATTAAATTATGCCTCGATTTATGTTATAACAGGTTAATAGAAATACGGGTTGTTACATTCTCCCCTCCTTAAAGGATTTCGTCCCCGAAATCTCTAAGTTAGGAAGAACATATCCTACCATCCAACATCCATCTACTCAAAACATCATCCACGAGCAATCATTGTCCTTACAAGATTCTAAATGTTGTATGAACATATGCAAAGGTGTGTGTATATGTACTTATCTAATCCAAATATCATCAATGCAAATTATGTTAGTGAAATGAATCCATATGTATGCAATTCCTAACATAATGTATAACATCTATATGTGTGCACATAACATACATCCGTATGCAAAATCCATGTGATAGCATAACATATTCATTCATGAATAAGCATAAACACTCATGCATATGCAATATGAGGAGTGTGTGAGTCGATCTAGTGCCTAATGTGTATAATGCATCCACGAGTAACCACTTGCAAACACTTGCAACCACTTGCAAACATCAAGCATAACATGTTTTCAAACACATGTTTCATTCAAAGGGTTTCTACCTAAGGTTCTCATGACAAGATTAACATGATAAACTAGATAAACACGGATAGCAAAAGAAAGAAATGCTAACAAAGAAAAGAGATTGAGAGTGTACCCTAAAAAAGGAATGGATAAAGCCCACGCATCTTCTCCTCGGTTTCCCAAGTTGCGTCTTCCTCGGCTTCACCCCATTGAACATTCACCAACTTGACCTCTCGATTCCTTAGCTTCTTGGTCTCCGTCCCCAAGATACGAATCGGAGCTCTCCTCAAGGTAGCCTCTTTCTCCACTTCCACATCTTTCAGAACACTTGGCTCAACAACCTCTGCTGATTCATGTAAACACTTCCGGAGATGCGAGACATGAAAAACATCGTGTACTCCGGCCAGCTTCTCGGGCAACTCCACTCTATAAGCCATCTGCCCGATCCTCTCTATAATAGAGAATGGTCCAACAAACCTCGGTGCTAACTTCCCAACGGCTCCAAATCGGATCACATTCCGCAAAGGAGAAACCTTCACGAAAACCATATCCCCAACATCAAACTCCAAATCAGTCCTTCGCTTATCAGCATAGGATTTCTGTCGGTCTTGGGCCGCTTTCATCCGTCTCCGAATCAACTCGACCTTCTCGGATGTATCTCTGATCATATCAGGCCCAAGTATAAGCTCATCTGTCGTTTCCCACCAACAAGTCGGTGACTTGCACGGCCTCCCATATAAAGCTTCAAATGGTGCCATCCCTATGCTTGCCTGATAACTGTTATTATATGCAAACTCAACGAGAGGAAGATGGTCTTCCCAAGTACCACCAAAATCCAGAATATAAAGCCTCAACAGATCCTCGAGTACTCTATTCACCCTTTCGGTTTGACCGTCCGTCTGTGGGTGATAAGCCGTACTTTGATTCAACCTCGTCCCCATAGCTTCTTGCAAGCTATTCCAGAACTGACTTGTAAAGATTGGGTCACGGTCGCTGACTATACTAGAAGGGACTCCATGTAGTCTCACAATCTCACGAAGATATGCAGACGCTAGCCAAGATGCGGTCCTCTTGCTCTTCACCGGAATGAAATGAGCACTCTTCGTAAGTCTATCCACAATAACCCAAATGCTCGTATTCCCTTTCCTTGACCTTGGTAATCCATCGATAAAATCCATGGAAATACTCTCCCACTTCCATAGTGGAACGTCTAGAGGATGCAATAGCCCACCGGGCTTCTTCGACTCGGCCTTAACTTGCTGGCAAATGATACATCTAGAGACAAACTTCGCCACATCCTTCTTCATCCCAGGCCAAAAGAAAATGCGCTTCATATCTTTATACATCTTATCTCCGCCCGGATGTATAGTCAACTTAGAGCGATGCGCTTCCTCAAGAACTTTGCTCACTAAATCTTCTACCATTGGAACACAAAGTCTTCCGTCTCTCCTCAGCCAACCCTTGTCATCAATAGAATATCGAGCGAGATGACTAGACGCCTCTCCTCGAATCAGCTTATCCATAATCTCAACTATCTGAGGGTCTTCTCTCTGCGAAGCCCCAACTTGATCAAGAAGGGTAGGTCTGAGTTCCAGAGATGCTAAAGAACCGGTCATCGACTCAATTGCCAAAGAGAAATCAAAGGTTGCCACGTACTCTAAATTCTTCATCTCAACGAATAGAGGACTCAGAGTCAACCTTTTTCTACTCAATGCATCTGCTACCACATTCCCCTTGCCAGGGGTATAAGCTATCTCAAAATCGTAGGACGCCAAGAATTCCATCCATCTTTGTTGCCTCAGGTTCAGATCCTTCTGTGAAAAGAGGTACTTCAAAGACTTATGATCCATATATAGCTCAAATCTTTCTCCCAAAAGATAATGGCGCCAAGCCTTGAGTGCATATACAATTGCCGCCAACTCTAAGTCATGAGTGGGATAATTCTTCTCATGCACCTTGAGTTGTCTACCGCCAAAGCATATCACTCTTCCTTCTTGCATCAGAACAGCTCCTAACCCCGTGCCACATGCATCGGTATATACTGTAAACAACTTCCCTCCATCGGGCAAAGCTAGAACAGGTGCTGATGTGAGAGCTCTCTTGAGTCTCTGGAAAGCAAGCTCGCACTCCATGTTCCAAGCAAAAACTAAGTTCTTTTTCGTCAACTTAGTGAGAGGAGCGGATATCTTCGCGAAGTTCTCAATGAACTTTCGGTAAAAGCCTGCAAGACCTAGAAAACTTCTCACTTCGGTTGCATTCCTCGGAGTCTTCCAATCCTGAACTGCAACTACCTTAGCGGGATCCACCGCTAAGCCTTGCTTAGATACTATATGCCCAAGGAATCTAACTGCCATTCTCCAAAAGTGACACTTGGAGAACTTGGCCTTCAACTGATGCGCTCTAAGCGTATCCATCACCTCCACGAGATGCCTTGCGTGCTCTTCCTCATCCTTAGAGAAGATCAGAATATCATCTACGAAGACCATGACAAACTTGTTCAAGAACTCCCTGAACACCCTACTCATCAAGTCCACGAAATATGCGGGTGCATTAGTCAAGCCGAACGGCATGACAAGCCATTCGAAGAATCCATCTGGAGTTCTGAACGCAGTCTTGTCTATACTATCTTCAGCTACTCTGAGCTGATGGAATCCAGTAGCAAGATCAAGCTGAGAGAAAACAGAAGCACCGACAAGCTGGTCAAAGAGATCATCAATCCTCGGTAATGGGTGTCTGTTCTTCTTAGTCAGCTTATTCAACTCTCGATAGTCAACACAAAGTCGAAGAGAACCATCTGCCTTGGTAGCAAATACCACAGGCGCTCCCCATTCAGATATACTTCGTCTAATGAAGTTCTTCTCAAGCAACTCCTTCACTTGCTTACTTAGTTCCCATCTTTCTCGCGGAGCCATGTGCCGAACGGGCAAAGAAACCGGCTTTGCATTATCCACCAGATAAATGCGGAAATCAATCTCTCGCTTAGGGGGCAACCCCTTAACTTCATCGAAAACATCCGGATGCTCTCGAACCACTCTCACAGACTGAAGAGTTTCCATTGACGAGTCGAGTGATTCAAGATAGCACAACATGACGGGACCTCTCGGATTACAAGAAATTTCTAGGGCGTTTCCGAGGCGAGTCACGAGCCTCACAACCCTATGCTCACAATCAAGGATGGCTCCATATCTGGACAACCAATCCATGCCCAGTATCAATCCGTATCCCTTAAAACCAAGAACATACGCACTACACAAGAACTCTACACTCAGTATAGAGATCCTCAAATCCCCACATATCATAGACAGATGGGCGGAACCCCCAATAGGATTTGAGACACAGACGGGATCATCTACTAAGCTAGTACTAAGGTGCAAACTATCAACAAGATCAGATGAAATAAAGCTATGCGATGCACCAGAATCAAACAAGGTACGAACTGGAAAATCAGAAATATATACAAGGCTTTCAACAGAAATACTACCTCGATCGGGAACTGGAGCGGCATTGAGAGCATGAACTTGCCCTCCCGAAGGTCCAACACGCTGAGTCTGACCCTGGCCTTGCCCTTGCTTCTTCGGGCAATCTTTACTGAAATGTCCAGTCTCACCGCAGAAAAAGCATTCACCATTCTTCCTTTTCCTCTTCTTACAATCCTTAATAAGATGCCCAACTGAACCGCAATAATGGCACTTCCCCTTGTTGTTATTGCCCTTGTTGTTGTTTCCCTTGTTGCCTTGACTCTTGTTCTTGTTCTTGTTCTGATTGCCTTGACTGCTCTGACCACTTGGATTACCCTAATTTCCTTTCCACTGGGAATCAATCTTCTTGGCTTGAGTATCATTCAACTTGATCTCTTTCTTGCCATCTCCCTGAAGTAACGCCATATCAACCAAGCTCTCAAACGTGGCCCCATGGGGGACATGTGACATAGCCAATCCCTGTAACGGCTCATTCAACCCTCTAGCAAAACGAAGAGCCTTTTTCTGAGGGGTACTCACCATATCCAAGCCAAAACGAGCTAACTGGTTGAACTTGTTCACATATTCTTTGACAGACATATCTCCTTGTTTCAAAGCTATAAACCTCTCCATTTGCAGATTCTCTTCAGCAGAAGATAGAAACTTAAGCACGAATCTTGTCCTGAAATCGGCCCAAGTCTCAACAGGCCTAGTACCATTGGTGACTTCCCACCAATAAGCGGCTTCATCCTTCATAAGCCAAACCGCCAACAAGATCTTCCTCTGATCGTCTAACCCAAAGATAGCAAATAAATCCTCGGTCTCTTTCAACCAATTCCTGGCCTCTACAAAAGTCTCGGTGCCTTGAAAGTTCTTGCCACCCATTGCTTTGAAATCTTTGCAAGTCTTCGCGAAGTCAGCTTGAGGACGCTGAGGGGGAGGAGGAGGAGGAACCTCAGCGACAGGAGGGGGAGGAACATTAACCACCGGAGGAGGAGGAACATCTGCGGGGCCGGCTTCGGTCGCCCTAGCCTCCAAAAGTCTCCTATACCAACCAGGTACTTGTACTCCCTCCGGAATAACAAAGTTATCGGCCATACTGAAAACGAAGAAAAAAGATAGATTCAGAATGGAGAAAAACGAAGGAATTTTTGCTAATGGCTTTTTGGGGAATAGCCTTTAAAATAAACTAGACTTTTCTTTGGAAAATACTTTATACTTGGTTTTGAAAATAGTTTTCCAAAAGTTTTAAAAACCTTTTTGTTCCTTCTCGTAAACCATATGCTCTGATACCAAATGTAACACCCCACCTCCGCCAGGGTGGCTCTTGCAAGCACTCTGACTTTGGAGGGGCGTTTGAACCGGGTAAACATGCATAATGATATACCAAGGCAGAACATAACATATATAGATATGTAAACAGAGTAAATAAGATAGATAAAACAGCGGAAGATTTAAAACCATTTCAAAACAAGTCTGGTACAACATAATGTGAACTTTCCAAATAAACAAGTCTAGATAAAAACAACATCAACTGAAAAACTGAAATACATAAGTATTATCCCCAAAATAAGTGATAACCATAGCTAGCTTCATGTCAAAACCGTACATGAGCTAAAATCCCACAAGCAAGCGATCAGAAATCCAAGCTAAGCTCCAATGTTCCCACCCTGAGAACCTGGGGGGGAAACGGAAGAAAAGAAGCGAAGGAAAACAGGTCAGTCAAAAAGACTGGTAAGCCCTACTACGATCAGTATATAAACTAATAAAGTTAACTGGCATGATGAAAACCGAGATGAACATAAGGATAACTACATACTGGCATGATAGATAAAAGGTGTCATCGCGTAATCAAGGTTAAGATTTGCACCATGGGTGTACTAGCAAACTAACATGACTTGAGTAGACAAGTATTGATCCCTGGGCCCAAGCTTTGGCCCAATAACATGAAATGACCCTAGTACGAGGTCCAACCAAACGGTCTAGTCGATCGGCTCCCTATAAGCCTAACTCGTCACGTGTTGGTGTCAATACGACCCAAACATGATTGTAGTCAGACTGTGCTGGGTCCACCTTCGGGTGTATCAAGCCCTAGGGTGTCAACCCCGGACACCATAAACATGAGTGCACGGTCTCGATCTACTGGTACCCGTGCTTGATTCTCCAAATACGGACTACGTGCACGACCATAGTCCGTCCGGAACTACACCGGCGTACCACTCGGCCGTCGTTTTGGTCGCTTATATCAGTCCAGTAATCGTGCCCCCACCCTAGCCTAGTCCCTAGGGTCTTGATGATACAAACATGCGGGATTACTGCTGGAACGGACCCCCGTTGCTAGGGTTTTCTAGTGGGGTTAAGTACGGTTTAACCCTTTTACTAATCATGGATTAACTTGGTTAAGTGTAACGATGGGTTCACGACTTAACCCCGATTAATCCACCAAGCCCAAATTGATTAAGTATTAAGTGGACCATGACTTAAACCCTAATCATGAGGCATTAATTAATTTAATGTGCCTTAACCTCTCACATTAGACCTTGTTGTGGTTACTAGTTAAGCCGGTCGGTTCCGGGTAGCTTTACACCACAACTTGGTCTAACCTCGGGTTCAAGGTACAACATGACCAACTTCTCACATTGGGTCCTATTGTTTGTAGCAACTAGTTAGGCCGGTCGGTTCCGGGTAGTTTTACGCTACAAACTCAACCCAACCTCGAGTTGGTCACACTTATATTTTCTAAATGTCATGTCCATTATGTTTCCAAAACATAATTACAAGTTAACAAATCATGTCATGTTATAAAAACCATGTTCATGTCATAATATTACCCTACCCCAACGTAATCCCCTCGTTAACATAATCGCAATAACGCATAAAGGATAAAATAGGGAACTTGGTATAATCATGACATAAAGGTGTTGAAGCCACAAGTTTAACATGGTGGCATATGAAATGTACATATGTTCATATACTTGCATATTGCATTTTTAGGCCTCAAAAGTATGCATAAAACCAAACTTAGCATATTGGTGATACATGGTGATAAATGACATGTAGAAATGGCCATAAGTTCGCATTTAGCCTCACATGCAAGTTATCATAAGGGATATGATAACTTACATGTTGCCAAAATGCAACCTTTAGCATAAAGCTTGAAGCTTTAAGCTCATAAACCCAAGATAAGCTTGCATAACATGATAACATGAGTAAAATGATCAACCCAACTTGCATAACATAACATGGCAAACTTGCATATCATAACATAGCGAACTTGCATAACATAACATAGCAAACTTGCATAACATAACATAGTAAACTTGCATATCATAACATGGCAAACTTGCATATCATAATGATCAAACACAACTTGCATCATTCATTAACTTTAGAGTTTAAAAAGAAGGTAAAAGGGCTTACAATGCTTATGAAGACTCAAATGAGTATAAACAAATATAAGATTGAGACGAAGCCCTTATGCAATCAAATAAACCCAATATGAAAGCTCCAATAGAAAAACCCTTGAGCCAAAATGATCAAAAACCCTTGCTTTATGATGTAAATATGGAAACTTGACTTGAATGCAAGCTAATGATGCTCATTAAAACTTGAAAACACTTGTATGCATTGAAAATCCCTCATAGAAACAAACTTAGGAATTTTAAGATGAGAGTGGAGGCCATGAGAGGAATAATTTTGCCATAGTTTAATTGTATGAATGAATAATGATGATTTAGGGGTAGGTTAGGGTCTTATTTATAGAGATTAGGATTAGTTTTAACCTTAGGATTAAACCCTAATTCCAATCTCAGCCCTCAAAACCGAATCTGGCCCCAAAACCTAACCAAAACCCCAAAATGGTGCACCAGGCAAAACTGCCCGTGCTCCCTGCGTCGACACCATAGTCGACAGGGCTGTCGACTTGGTCCCAGCCATGTCGACTGCCCAGTCGACAGGGCTGTCGACATGTGTAGCTGGGCGGGAATTTTCCCGCCTGCTCCCACTGGCCCCAATTTCGAAATTCAAACTTGATTTTGAAATCTGTTTTTAACATGTAATTTTCTGAAAACTTCATTGGGCCTTAACCGGGTCATACGGACTCCGATTTACAAAATTTCGGACTCTATTTCGCGTATTTTTCCGAGACGAACGCAATGGCACAGCCCGTTTCCCTTGATTCAGATTTTAGAATTAAATTCTGCCTCGATTTATGTTATAACAGGTTAATAGAAATACGGGTTGTTACATCCACTGTATCGATAAGGGTTTTAAAACACTTGAATACGATGAACCGACATGGTATGTTTTGAAAAGAGGGTAAATGGAATAATTTTACCCAAGTTATATTTTGGTATCTATATTGGAAATAATATAGTATATTGGTTGTGTTGGTTGTTATTATAATCGAATGAGATTATAAAACGTGAAATGGTTATAAATAACCAAGTAGAATTCATATAAGTATAATATATGAGAATTTTAAAATCCTGGGAGATTTTAAATTGTTTACAAATATCGGGAAGGATATTTTGAATTGATTTCAAAATGGAAGTGGTTTAAGAAATGGTTTTGAAAGTAATATAGTATTGAACTCACTTCGATCGCTGGGAAATAGATTCCGATGGTGAAGTCGACCATCATCGGTGTTCATTTTCGAGTTGTAAGTGACGGATTACTACCAAAGATTTTGTTTTTTGAATTGTTTTGAGGAAACAAGTTATTTAGAAATTCAAAAGGTTTTGAATTGGTATTATGATTTCAAATTGACTTGAAATAAATCAAGGAATTTAAATTCTGAAATTTAAATTTTCTGACGAAGTTAAATAGATTGAAAAAGTGAAAATAAATAAACTAAAATTTAACTTGAGCTAAGTTAAATAAAACTAGATTGGATTAGAGGATAATCAGGAATAAAATTGAGTTGATAAGTCAAGGGTTTGAAATTGATATTGGAGTTTGAATGAAATTTGGCTCGGATAGAACCAAATGTTGAGTTTGAGGATAAGTTGATTGGAATGCATGGGTACATGCAGGATTGGTAATAGATGGAAAGGATATAATGATATGCCCGACAAAAAGGTACAAGTTTATATTTCATATGAGTTTGGTGATTTTATGAGCCGAATTGGCAAGCCGCTTGGCGTTTTGATTTTCTTTTGGGTTGGAGAAGGCCTAGTGAGGCGAGTTGTAGTTTGACGTATTGGTTGGTCCAAAGGAAGTTATGGCGAAATTTTTCGAAAATTTAGGGCGTTAGATAATTTTCAGAATTTTTGAAAATTTTAGTAAGTCGGAAAGAATTAATATTTTAATTGAAATTAATCGGTTTAGTTGAAATTAAAGTTGAGAAGTAAACCAAAAGATATTTGAATCTAGTTAGTAGAGTGGGTAGCATTTCTCTAGCTTAGCAATTTCGAGGACGAAATTATTTTAAGGGGGAAAGATTGTAATAACCCGCATTTTTCACGGTCGAATAATTAATTAATTAAATTATTAATTATCGATTTGGTGATATCGATGACCTGAATTAAATAAAAATGAATATTTAATTTATATTAAATAATGGAATAATAATATTTAATTTCGGAATAGTCAGAATTGGTAGAATTCACATTATTGTGTGAATTGGACAGGGTAAGAGATTTGGTAGCGTTTAGGTTTGAAATATAATAATGTATTTGAAAATATATACAACACATATCGAACATATTGAACATCAAGAGTCGAAAATAACCGAATAGTTAATTAAAGAAATTAGAGGGTGAGAACAGATAAGATAGAACTTATAGAATAGAAGAAGAAGAAGAAGAACATCATCATCAGAGTAAACACGAATCTCACAGCGGAACGTATAAAATATAACTTAACTTTTGAAATACAAACAGTATATGTATACAATAACATTTCAGAATACAACACTTACAACAACAGCGGAAATAATAATAGCTATAGAATCCTGAAGCCTCCTGCTCCAAGCTCTCCAAGTGTATCTGTAAAATCCCGACTACTTGACTGCCAGTAAAAATTTAGGCACCCAAGAGTTTAGGGAAAACAAACAAATAAACTCCGGGTCAGTCATGGGACTGGTGTGAATAAAACTCCTAACACTTGGTTTAATAACGGATATATCGTAAGACCACGCCATGAAAACGAAACGGGTTTTTCCCTTATGAAAATCCAAACATCTTTGAAAAGCAATATCATTCTAATTTTATAATAATGTCTAAATACAAATAGATATCAATCTAGCAGAACGCTTTCATCTCACGTTCCACATATATAATGTAAAATCATAAACCGAAGGCGCTTATTGGATGACTGGATTTCCAACTATGACAATGTAACGACCCAGAAAATTTCGACTTTGGATATCCGATATACAACACATATCGAACATTAAGAGTCGAAAATAACCGAATAGTTAATGAAAGAAATTAGAGGGTGAGAACAGATAAGATAGAACTTATAGAATAGAAGAAGAAGAAGAAGAAGAAGAACATCATCATCAGAGTAAACACGAATCTCACAGCGGAACGTATAAAATATAACATAACTTTTGAAATACAAACAGTATATGTATACAATAACATTTCAGATTACAACACTTACAACAACAGCGGAAATAATAATAGCTACAGAATCCTGAAGCCTCCTGCTCCAAGCTCTCCAAGTGTATCTGTAAAATCCCGACTACTTGACTGCCCACACAAATTTAGGCACCCAAGAGTTTAGGGAAAACAAACAAATAAACTCCGGGTCAGTCACGGGACTGGTGTGAATAAAACTCCTAACACTTGGTTTAATAATGGATATATCATAAGACCACGCCGTGAAAACGGAACGGGTTTTTCCCTTATGAAAATCCACACATCTTTGAAAAGCGATATCATTCTGATATTATAATAATGTCTAAATACAAATAGATATCAATCTAGCAGAAACGCTTTCATCTCACGTTCTACATATATAGTATACAATCAAAAACCGCAAGCACGCATTGGGTAATGGACTTCCAACTATGACAAGGTATGGAACCACATTCCGATCAGTGTACTTTAGGAATGATACACTGGAGTTCAACAAGAACATCTTGCAACTCAGCCACACATGACCGACCACTAATTTCGCTTGAGTGTATCGAATGTACATCACCAACGGTTGGGATCAGCAACCGTTCCCGTATATATATGGGACATCATTGATAGATTAAAGAAGCAAATGAATATTCTCTAGATAGGTGATTATACACCCTACTTCGAAGCGACCGACTTAGCCATGCTGCCTGCCCGATTTCTGTCATTTACCGGATGTAAGGCTAGAAGCTACGCTTATCTTTTTCATATCATATTCTTCATTTACATAGAATACCACATCGTCATACCCGCCAAATCATTATCGATTTCCTTAACGGTATCACGGGTATGAAGCTAAGAGAAACGAATTCCTCCGCCACCAACGTAATACGTTGAAGAGATCAACCAATATGATTCGTTAGGCATACTCTGTCAGACATTCGTCCATACAAGTTGTCCTGGGACTGGAAAAACCGAAGGCACTATTCAGTACATCCATCTTAGGTAATCTTTACCTAAGATTTATACAACAGCCCTTGCATTTTACTCCATCTTCAATATATTCAGCATACTTGATTCACAACGCTTATGCCAATACGGAGTGGTTCTTCGGATAATAATCCAACCGGTCTCTCCATATTAACAACGTAAAATGGTCAAAAACATTGATAGTCTGTGATTTAACTATCAAAGGAAAACTCGTGTGCAAACAACGATATTATTTCCAAATGGAAATTATATCCATTAATCATCATTCAACATTTATCTCTTTAGTTCATTACTTTACTTATCTCCTGTTTCAATATATTCAACCTTCCTTATTTTCTAATTTTAGAAAATATACTTTATTAACAATGGAAAACATTTCCATTTCCTGTTTCCTATATTAGAAAACATTTCTGGTTTCTTTTTTTGAAAACATTTCCAAAGTTCCTTCATTGGATTTTAAACGGATGTTTAAATAAACATCGCTATGCCAACTCAAACCATTTATTAAATTCACTTAACCATCATTCACTATCAAACTTTACCGTTCCTTAGTTAAGAAGGAAGTCAATTAAGTTGGGGTATAATTACCTCTCAGACCTTAACTGAACAACATTTTTAACTTCAAAATAGTAACAGATTATCTTTAAACCTTTAACAACTTCTTTACGTAACTCTCGGATTCAATTTACGAATCCACTTCTTTATTGAAAACATTGATTATAATGATAACGTTATAATCCCTACTTTCGCAATATCTAACTTCAATTATAACCTTTATTCTTTAATTCAAATAATAAAACATAGCCCTAATTTATTAGTGTATACTCTTGATTTAAAAACCGGAAAGTAAATATTACTTTCCCGAATTCGATATAATTGAATTCGACGTATAATTCTCTTTCGAGTAATCTCTATTTGATTAACTCTTCTTCGAATAACCTATATTCGATTATCTCTCTACGAATAACTTATATTCGATAATCTCTCTTCGAATAACTTATTCGATTAACTCACCTCGAATAACCTATATTCGATAACTCTTTCTTTCGAATAAACGATATTCGATAATTTCTCTTCGAATAACTAATATTCGATTACTCCTTTTCGAATAACTAAATTCGATTAACTCCTTTCGATATAAACTAAAATCGATAACTCCTTTCGATTAAACTAATCGACAACTCCTTTCCTTTAACTCTATTCGAATAAACTATATTCGACTAACTCCTTTAACTCTATTCGAATAAACTATATTCGACTAACCCCTTTAACTCTATTCAAATAACCAATATTCGACTGACTCCTTTGGATTAACTCATTTGGATTAACTCGGTTTGATTAACTCATCTTGACTAACTTAACTTAATTAACTCGACTTATTTAACTCCTATCAAATAACTAATATTCGATTAACTTATATTCGAATTACTATGCCGGTTTAACTTTATTTCGAATAGCTAATATTCGATTTAACTCCATTCGCTTGACTCTAGATCGCAGCGATCACAATGGTTACGCCTGATTCCCTCAGGAAACATCCGACCGCCTTAGGCTATCTTCAGCCCTGCGAATTACGCTAGCAGTCGTGCTAAATGGCATCTTATTTGGATTAACTCTAATTGATTAATTCTAACTGGTTAACTCTAACTGGTTAACTCTAACTGATTTACTCTATTCAATAACTAATATTCGACTAACTCTATTTGACTAACTCGACTCGACTAACCCCTTTCGAATACCATATTCGATTAACTAACTTCGAATACCATATTCGATTAACTAACTTCGAATACCATATTCGATTAACTAACTTCGAATACCATATTCGATTAACTAACTTCGAATACCATATTCGATTAACTAACTTCTAATACCATATTCGATTAACTAACTTCGAATACCATATTCGATTTACTAACTTCGAATACCATATTCGATTAACTAACTTCGAATACCATATTCGATTTACTAACTTCGAATACCATATTCGATTAACTAACTTCGAGTACCATATTCGATTAACTAACTTCGAATACCATATTCGATTAACTAAATTCGAATACCATATTCGATTAACTAACTTCGAATACCATATTTGATTTCTCCTTTTTGATAACGTTTATCCATTTAAAAAGATTCCCTTTTAACAGCGTTTATTCATTTATAAAGATTTACTTTTTCGTAACGGTTCTTCACTTTATAAATGTTCTTTAAATAACGTTTTCCCACTTATAAGGATTTCCTTTTTAATAACGTTTTCCTTTTTATAACGGTTTCCTTTTTATAACATCTTATTCCGTTATAAACAAATTTTCTTTTTTTTTATTAACTCTATTTATTTTCTAAATATTTCCTTTTCAATTCTATTTGTAAATGGTTTTACAAATATCTCCTTTTCGATTTATTCTTAAAAATATTCTAACTCCTTAAATTCTCGGAAAAATTCGCCATAACCTCCTTTGTAACGGGAGCATCGGGAAAATCCCCAAACCGCCACACAGGCCTTTCCATTCAAAAAGAAAATGGTTTGAAATTATTTCCTTTCTAAATATCTCCTATTTATAAATTTTCCAATTTATAAGTATTCTGTTTTCAATATCACTTTGAAAATCTCCTTTTCCCATTCCGATATTTTATGGTACTTAACACATCAAATCACGATGACCAATCTCATCCAAACACGTATAATCAACCACAGATTATAAACTACATCATATATTACAATATATGAAAAACAATAAAATAACTGTTGAGGAATCCAGTCGGATTCCTCCAACCTGTTTTCCTGCATCCACAGATGTTACACAATATGATTATCATCACTTTCAGTTCAATATGAATTATTCTGATAAACAGAATAAATATATAAATATTTAACGGTTTATATATATTTATATACATATATATAATTTCCACTAACTGACTAGCAGTTCAATCAATCAACCAACACACAACAATCAACAGATAATTATCAGTTCTAAGAATACGTTATAAAAATATAACTGTTCAGATTTGGTGAGTTTTACTCACTTTGGCAGTTCATCGTTAAAGAACGATAAACTGTTATTTGATTTGAATCAAACAATTTATTTCGCCATAAATTCAAACGAGCCCCGATCCACCTCCAGTCAGCTTCATTGTGAAGCTCTCGTCCATACGGTCCCAACGCAACTTACGGTTCGTCAATCTGATATCGTATGGGGAAGATATCCATTATACAAGTTTATACATTTATTTAAATTAAAATAAAACTAAACTTTAGTCGATTGGGCCTCACCCTACAACACCAGCCCACCCAACCACTTAAAAACCCGTCTTCCCCTATTTCATGCCGTGAGCTCCAGTTTTTCTCCTCACCATTTTCAGCGACTTTATCCCTCAACCGCTCCTCCTCCTCTTCATGGAATCAAAGACTGAAACCACCATCCTCTTTCTCTTCGCATCCTCTTCACAACCATCCCCATAATGCCATACTCGAACTCAAATATGAAATCCCGTCGAACACAGCCTCCACGCACGAACAGTACAGTAGCGACCCTTTTTAATTCAGGAAAAATCCCAGAAATCTCCAAGGTGTGCGATTTCCCATTCTCATCATCAAACCAACGTTTGTTTCGAGAATCACTTCCTAAATCCTTCAAAAACCATAACCCTAGTTCACGCTACCTCTTTTTTTCAGCGAACAAGACACCATCGAACCCAACCAGAACTATACGAGATTGATGCCTATGCTTATACGAGTTCATATATATGTATATAAAAATTCATAGATTTTATTTGGATTTCTTTTGGATTTTTGAAGTTGTGTTTTCGCTGGAAGATCAAGAGTGAAGTGGCGGCTAGAACGAGATTGACCAGAAAAATGAAAGTGAATTAGGTTTAGGATTTTAAGGGGGGTATTTATAGTGTTTTCAAAATATCTAGATAATTTATAGAAGGAATATTCCCGGTATATTCTCATTTATATATTCATTTTGTTTTTCTAAAAATTCGTGTGATCACACACGATACCCAAAAATCATGAAAATTAACATACAGCTAGAGTTCGACATTACGGTCCCAACGAAACTGGTTTCGTCTAATTCCGACTCCGTTTGCTCACACATCGTATTTTTAACTATCGAAATACTAACTGTTTTTCACTCTAAAAATCCGTACGGCCACACAATGACTCTAAAAATCACGGAACTTGGAATCTAGCAATAATTTGATGTTGCGGATCCAACAAAATTAGTTTTGTCGAATTCCGACTTCGTTTGCAAAACCGGCTATTTTTAAACCCTTGAATAATCCATTTAAATATATAAATATATTTAAATAAAATAAAATTAAATATAAATAAATTTATATTATCGTATATAATTACCGTGGAATATCATACAGCTCCAGGATAAATATATACTCGCTATTCCGAGTCCAGATTGAATCGATATTCAATTTACATTGAAATCCTTTTATAACGTATATAAAGCATAAAGGAATTTCACAGCGACTTTTCTGAAATTTGATTTGGACGTAAATCAAAATCTACTCGACAAAATCCAGATTTTTCTCTTCCATTAGAAAAATACACTCCACCAGCTCCACACGTTTCTTGTTTCACAGAAATCCGATTTAAAACGGCTTATGTATATTCATTTGAAGTTGGAATCGCCAAATAGCGAACTGCAGCGCCATTTCGAGCTCGATTATAAATATATTATAATTTATACGCTCTAACTTCGTTAATATAATATATTCGTTATTTAAATAATTAAATAAGTTAATTATTACACCGTCAAAAAATCCGGGTCATTACATTCTTCCCCACTTAAAATAATTTCATCCTCGAAATTGCTAAGGTAGGAAACAACTCTATTTACTGGGTTAAAAATTATTCGTTCACTTCTTAACTCCAGTTTCAACTGAACCAGTTTAATTTCAATTATAATATTAATTAATTCTTATCAACGAAAATTTTCAAAAATTCTGAAAATTTTCTAATGCCTGAACTTTTCGAAAAATTTCGCCAGCACCTCCTTTCTACTGGTCAATATCTCAAACTCCAACTCGCCTCTCTGGACCTTCTTCAACCCAAAAGAAGATCAAACAGCCAAGCGGCTTGCCAATTCGGCTCATCAAAATCTCAAATCCATATATAAATATAAACTAGTACCTTTTTGTCGGGCATATCAACTCTATTACTTCCATATGCTA
Source organism: Allium sativum (assembly GCA_030737875.1). NCBI lineage: Eukaryota > Viridiplantae > Streptophyta > Magnoliopsida > Asparagales > Amaryllidaceae > Allium > Allium sativum. Next base: position 579,535,852 of record CM060919.1, read on the forward strand.
TCTGCTCAGCATATATCGAGGTCATCCCAATCAAACTCCAATCAATTTCATCACGAACACAACCATTCGCTTATATCCAAGTCGAATTCAATTTCAAACTCAAGTATCATTCTAGATTCAAATTTCTTAAGTCAAATCCAGCTTTATTTAACTTAGTTCAAGTTAAATTCTAATTTATTCATTCACTTTTACCATCTCATTCTAATTAACTTCATAAGTTAAATTAAAAATTCAGAATTCAAATTCCTGGGTTTATTTCAAATCAATTCGAAATCATAATAATAATTCAAAACCTTTGAATTTCCGAACACCTTGTCTTCACAAACGATTTTAAAACAAAATATTTGGTAGTAATCTGCCACTTACAACTCGAAAATGAACACCGATGATGTCATGATCATCATCGGAATCTATTTTCCAGCAATCGAAGTGAGTTCAATACTATATCACTTTCAGTTTGAAAAACGTTTTCAAAATCTCCCAAGAACTTAAAATTTCCTTATTTTAAATTCTAACTCTGATTTAAATTCAGATTTAATTCATCTTATTTCATATACTTTACTTGTACGAATTCTGATTAGTTATTTATAACCATTTCACTTTTTATAATCTCATTCGATTATAATATCAACCAACACATTCAATAAACTATTCTAATTTCAAAACATATCATGTTGGTTCATCGTATTCGAGTGTTTAGTAACCTCTATCGATACAGTGGATCAAACTGATCGACCAGAATTCACAAACTACTCAACCAATAAATCTCCACAATATAAAACAAATTTTTATATCGAATAACAAGTACGCTCTCTCGTATATATACACTCAAACTCAATCTAGGGTATTACTAACCCCATCTCTACCGAGTCACGCCACAGAGCTAAGGTAATTCACTTAACCTTAAGCTCTGATACCAACTGTAACGACCCAGAAAATTTCGACTTTGGATATCCGATATACAACACATATCGAACATCAAGAGTCGAAAATAACCGAATAGTTAATTAAAGAAATTAGAGGGTGAGAACAGATAAGATAGAACTTATAGAATAGAAGAAGAAGAAGAACATCATCATCAGAGTAAACACGAATCTCACAGCGGAACGTATAAAATATAACATAACTTTTGAAATACAAACAGTATATGTATACAATAACATTTCAGAATACAACACTTACAACAACAGCGGAAATAATAATAGCTATATAATCCTGAAGCCTCCTGCTCCAAGCTCTCCAAGTGTATCTGTAAAATCCCGACTACTTGACTGCCCGTACAAATTTAGGCACCCAAGAGTTTAGGGAAAACAAACAAATAAACTCCGGGTCAGTCATGGGACTGGTGTGAATAAAACTCCTAACACTTGGTTTAATAACGGATATATCATAAGACCACGCCGTGAAAACGGAACGGGTTTTTCCCTTATGAAAATCCACACATCTTTGAAAAGCGATATCATTCTGATATTATAATAATGTCTAAATACAAATAGATATCAATCTAGCAGAAACGCTTTCATCTCACGTTCTACATATATAGTATACAATCAAAAACCGCAAGCACGTATTGGGTAATGGATTTCCAACTATGACAAGGTATGGAACCACCTTCCGATCAGTGTACTCTAGGAACGATACACTGGAGTTCAACAAGAACATCTTGCAACTCAGCCACACATGACCGACCACTCATTTCGCTTGAATGTATCGAATGTACATCACCAACGGTTGGGATCAGCAACCGTTCCCGTATATATATATGGGACAGCATTGATAGATTAAAGAAGCAAATGAATATTCTCTAGATAGGTGATTATACACCCTACTTCGAAGCGACCGACTTAGCCATGCTGCATGCCCGATTTCTGTCATTTACCGGATGTGAGGCTAGAAGCTACGCTTATCTTTTTCATATCATATTCTTCATTTACTTGGAATACCACATCGTCATACCCGCCAAATCATTATTGATTTCCTTAACGGTATCACGGGTATGAAGCTAAGGGAAACGAATTCCTCCGCCACCAACGTAATACGTTGAAGAGATCAACCTATATGATTCGTTAGGCATACTCTGTCAGACATTCGTCCATACAAGTTGTCCTGGGACTGGAAAAACCGAAGGCACTATTCAGTACATCCATCTTAGGTAATCTTTACCTAAGATTTATACAACAGCCCTTGCATTTTACTCCGTCTTCAATATATTCAACATACTTGATTCACAACGCTTATGCCAATACGGAGTGGTTCTTCGGATAATAATCCAACCGCTATCTCCATATTAACAACGTAAAATGGTCAAAAACATTGATAGTCTGTGATTAAACTATCAAAGGAAAACTCGTGTGCAAACAACGATATTATTCCCTGATGGAAATTATATCCATCAATCATCATTCAACATTTATCTCTTTAGTTCATTACTTTACTTATCTCCTGTTTCCATATATTCAACCTTTTTATTTTCTAATTTTAGAAAATATACTTTATTAACAATGGAAAACATTTCCATTTCCTGTTTCCTATATTAGAAAACATTTCTGATTTCTTTTTTTGAAAACATTTCCAAAGTTCCTTCATTGGATTTTAAACTGATGTTTAAATAAACATCGCTATGCCAACTCAAACCATTTATTAAATTCACTTAACCATCATTCACTATCAAACCTTACCGTTCCTTAGTTAAGAAGGAAGTCAATTAAGTTGGGGTATAATTACCTCTCAGACCTTAACTGAACATCGTTTTTAACTTCAAAATAGTAACAGTTTATCTTTAAACCTTTAACAACTTCTTTACGTAACTCTCGGATTCAATTTACGAATCCACTTCTTTATTGAAAACATTGATTATAACGATAATGTCATAATCCCTACTTTCGCAATATCTAACTTCAATTATAACCTTTATTCTTTAATTCAAATAATTAAACATAACCCTAATTTATTAGTGCATACTCTTGATTTAAAAACCGGAAAGTAAATATTACTTTCCCGAATTCGATATAATTGAATTCGACGTATAATTCTCTTTCGAGTAATCTCTATTTGATTAACTCTTCTTCGAATAACCTATATTCGATTATCTCTCTTCGAATAACTTATATTCGATAATCTCTCTTCGAATAACATATTCGATTAACTCACCTCGAATAACCTATATTCGATAACTCTTTCTTTCGAATAAACGATATTCGATAATTTCTCTTCGAATAACTAATATTCGATTACTCCTTTTCGAATAACTAAATTCGATTAACTCCTTTCGATTTAAACTAAAATCGATAACTCCTTTCGATTAAACTAATCGACAACTCCTTTCCTTTAACTCTATTCGAATAAACTATATTCGACTAACTCCTTTAACTCTATTCGAATAAACTATATTCGACTAACTCCTTTAACTCTATTCGAATAAACAATATTCGACTGACTCCTTTGGATTAACTCATTTGGATTAACTCGGTTTGATTAACTCATCTTGACTAACTTAACTTAATTAACTCGACTTATTTAACTCCTATCGAATAACTAATATTCGATTAACTTATATTCGAATTTCTATGCCGGTTTAACTTTATTTCGAATAGCTAATATTCGATTTAACTCCATTCGCTTGACTCTAGATCGCAGCGATCACAATGGTTACGCCTGATTCCCTCAGGAAACATCCGACCGCCTTAGGCTATCTGCAGCCCTGCGAATTACGCTAGCAGTCGTGCTAAATGGCATCTCATTTGGATTAACTCTAATTGATTAATTCTAACTGGTTAACTCTAACTGGTTAATTCTAACTGATTTACTCTATTCAATAACTAATATTCGACTAACTCTATTTGACTAACTCGACTCGACTAACCCCTTTCGAATACCATATTCGATTAACTAACTTCGAATACCATATTCGATTAACTAACTTCGAATACCATATTCGATTAACTAACTTCGAATACCATATTCGATTAACTAACTTCGAATACCATATTCGATTAACTAACTTCGAATACCATATTCGATTAACTAACTTCGAATACCATATTCGATTAACTAACTTCGAATACCATATTCGATTTACTAACTTCGAATACCATATTCGATTAACTAACTTCGAATACCATATTCGATTTACTAACTTCGAATACCATATTCGATTAACTAACTTCGAGTACCATATTCGATTAACTAACTTCGAGTACCATATTCGATTAACTAACTTCGAATACCATATTCGATTAACTAACTTCGAATACCATATTCGATTTCTCCTTTTTGATAACGTTTATCCATTTAAAAAGATTCCCTTTTAACAACGTTTATTCATTTATAAACATTTACTTTTTCGTAACGGTTCTTCACTTTATAAATGTTCTTTTAATAACGTTTTCCCACTTATAAGGATTTCCTTTTTAATAACGTTTTCCTTTTTATAACGGTTTCCTTTTTATAACATCTTATTCCGTTATAAACAAATTTTCTTTTTTTTATTAACTCTATTTATTTTCTAAATATTTCCTTTTCAATTCTATTTGTAAATGGTTTTACAAATATCTCCTTTTCGATTTATTCTTAAAAATATTCTAACTCCTTAAATTCCCGGAAAAATTTGCCATAACCTCCTTTGTAACGGGAGCATCGGGAAAATCCCCAAACCGCCACACAGGGCTTTCCGTTCAAAAAGAAAATGGTTTGAAATTATTTCCTTTCTAAATATCTCCTATTTATAAATTTTCCAATTTATAAGTATTCTGTTTTCAATATCACTTTGAAAATCTCCTTTTCCCATTCCGATATTTTATGGTACTTAACACATCAAATCACGATGACCAATCTCATCCAAACACGTATAATTAACCACTGATTATAAACTACATCATATATTACAATATATGAAAAACAATAAAATAACTGTTGAGGAATCCAGTCGGATTCCTCCAACCTGTTTTCCTGCATCCACAGATGTTACACAATATGATTATCATCACTTTCAGTTCAATATGAATTATTCTGATAAACAGAACCAATATATAAATATTTAACGGTTTATATATATATATATAATTTCCACTAACTGACTAGCAGTTCAATCAACCAACACACAACAATCAGCAGATAATTATCAGTTCTAAGAATACGTTATAAAAATATAACTGTTCAGAGTTGGTGAGTTTTACTCACTTTGGCAGTTCATCGTTAAAGAACGATAAACTGTTATTTGATTTGAATCAAACAATTTATTTCGCCATAAATTCAAACGAGCCCCGATCCACTTCCACTCAGCTTCATTGTGAAGCTCCCGTCCATACGGTCCCAACGCAACTTACGGTTCGTCAATCTGATATCGTATGGGGAAGATATCCATTATACAAGTTTATACATTTATTTAAATTAAAATAAAACTAAACTTTAGTTGATTGGGCCTCACCCTACAACACCAGCCCACCCAACCACTTAAAAACCCGACTTCCCCTATTTCATGCCGTGAGCTCCAGTTTTGCTCCTCACCATTTTCAGTGACTTTATCCCTCAACCGCTCCTCCTCTTCATGGAATCAAAGACTGAAACCACCATCCTCTTTCTCTTCACATCCTCTTCACAACCATCCCCATAATGCCATACTCGAACTCAAATATGAAATCCCGTTGAACACAGCCTCTACGCACGAACAGTACAGTAGCGACCCTTTTTAATTCAGGAAAAATCCCAGAAATCTCCAAGGTGTGCGATTTCCCATTCTCATCATTAAACCAACGTTTGTTTCGAGAATCACTTCCTAAATCCTTCAAAAACCGTAACCCTAGTTCACGCTGCCTCTTTTTTTCAGTGAACAAGACACCATTGAACCCAACCAGAACTATACGAGATTGATGCCTATGCTTATACGAGTTCATATATATGTATATAAAAATTCATAGATTTTATTTGGATTTCTTTTGGATTTTTGAAGTTGTGTTTTCGCTGGAAGATCAAGAGTGAAGTGGCGGCTAGAACGAGATTGACCTGAAAAATGGAAGTCAATTAGGTTTAGGATTTTAAGGGGGGTATTTATAGTGTTTTCAAAATATCTAGATATTTTATAGAAGGAATATTCCCGGTATATTCTCATTTATATATTCATTTTGTTTATCTAAAAATTCGTGTGATCACACACGATACCCAAAAATCATGAAAATTGATATGCAGCTTGAGTTCGACATTATGGTCCCAACGAAACTAGTTACGTCTAATTCCGACTCCGTTTGCTCACACAGCATATTTTTAACTGTCGAAATACTGACTGTTTTTCACTCTAAAAATCCGTACGGCCACACAGTGACTCTAAAAATCACGGAACTTGGAATCTAGCAATAATTTGATGTTGCGGATCCAACAAAATTAGTTTCGTCGAATTCCGACTTCGTTTGCGAAACCGGCTATTTTTAAACCTCTGATTAATCCATTTAAATATATAAATATATTTAAATAAAATTAAATTAAATATAAATAAATTTATATTATCGTATATAATTACCGAGGAATATCATACAGCTCCAGGATAAATATATACTCGCTATTCCGAGTCCAGATTGAATCGATATTCAATTTACATTGAAAATCCTTTTATAACGTATATAAAGCGTTATGAATTATAAAGGAATTTCACAGCGACTTTTCTGAAATTTGATTTGGACGTAAATCAAAATCTACTCGACGAAATCCAGATTTTTCTCTTCCATTAGAAAGATATACTCCACCAGCTCAACACGTTTCTTGTTTCACAGAAATCCGATTTAAAACGGCTTCTGTATATTCAGTTGAAGTTCGAATCGCCAAATAGCGAACTGCAGCGCCATTTCGAGCTCGATTATAAATATATTATAATTTATACGCTCTGTAACGACCCGGGGAAAAGCTTGACGCTCGAGTCTTCGACAACAATACATAAACCCGTATCACTTGCCAAAAACCCAAGTATCGAACCCCCAGATTGTCAATAGAAAGAATTTAGAGGGTGAGAATAGAAAGAAAGAAGCATTAGAATAGAAGAAAGAAGAAGAACACATCAGAATCTCACAGCGGAACGAATAAAATATAATATAACAAATCTCTTTATACAGAAGAAGACTGTATATACATACCAATCATCAGAGTACAACATATAACTGCACAAAGGAAATAGCTTTATATAACTAGCGGTGAAGCCTCCTGCTTCTAGCTCCTGAAACTCCAAGCGAAACCTAACCTGGAACATACTCGGTCTGACCCGAGCACATTTGATTTAAAACAAAATACACCGGGTCAGTCTGGAATACTATCAGTGATAAATTCACAGAACACACACTTGTTTAACTTTGGAAAATCCTTTCTGGAAACAAAGGATAATAGTAAGACCAGCCCACAAATAAACACGGACGGTTTTTACCTTACTATTACCCAAACCATTTTTGAAATCATACTTTGATCTGATATTATGATAATGTCTAAATACAGATAAATATCAATCTAGAGGAACGCTTGCATCTCACGCTCCCCATATATAGTATACAATCAAAAACCGCGGCGCTTATTGGATATTGGATTCCAACTTGACAAGGTATGGGTCCACCTTCCGCACGTGTATCTCTAGAGGCGAATACACTGGGTTCAACAAGAACGTCTTGCAACCCGGCCCTCACATGACCGACCACTCATTTCGCTTGAGTGTATCGAATGTATATCACCGACGGTTGGGATCAGCAACCGCCTGCCCGAAAAGGGACAGCATCGAATATAGATTTAAGAAGCAAATGGAATTTCTCTAGATAGGTGATCATACACCCTAATGGGAGCGACCCACATAGCCATGCTGCCTGCCCGATTTTTTGTCATTTCCCGGTTGATGAGGCTTGAGGCTAGAATTCCTTTCGAACATCTGGCCACCATTCACTTTGAATGCCACATCGTCAGATCCGCCAGATATCACTAATTGACGTCCAAAAAAATACTCTAGTTGATAAGAGAACCGTCGTCCTCCGCCACCAACTATCGTACGTTTGAAGAAATCAACGTACGTGGTCCTACTGGAAATACTCTGTCAGACACTCGTCCATACAAGTCACCCAGGAACAGGATGAACCGAAGGCACTCTCCTACTGTATCTCATATAGGAATCACCCCATGGATCAGTAGCGAGAAGTCCTTGCAACCCGTAGATTCCAACCACGACAGAATCACAGTTTATCTCTGCTTGCAAGACAGAGAATCTTAGTGGTTCTTCCGTTTAGGAAGATCTACGGTCTTCAATGCTCCATCTCGACCGTCTTCTGATATCTTCACGTATTGGTTGGTCGGATTGGTTTTCGAATATAAATTCGATCCCGGTTTTTCCATACCAACAATCGTATTGGTCTGGTATGATAGTCGGTGTTTTAACTATCAAATAACAAAAGTGTGAATAAACTGAGTTGTTGATTCAGTACTTGGCAATACCTGGCCTTTTACAATATATTTAACAAAATCGTAAATCAATTCTAATATTCGACTTAACTCTAACTTGACTAACTCGACTTGGTTACTCCTATCGATTAACTAATACTCGACTTAACTCCATTCGCTTGACTCTGGATCGCAGTGGTCACAATGGTTACGCCTGATTCCCTCAGGAAACATCCGACCGCCGTAGGCTACTGCAGCCCTGCGAATTACGCTAGCAGTCGTATATAATGGCGACTTTTCCTGAATAACTATGTTTGACTAACTCTATCTCAAATACTGTATTCGATCAACTCTAATTAAATAACCAACGTTCAATAAAATTTGAAATCAATATTCCTCGTATAGAGTAAAACAATTTTAACACCTTCACTCGCCCCAAACTAATCCCATTTTTCGATAATAGAGAAATCAATCACGGTGGGATATTTTAATTACCTCTCAGACCTTGATCGACAAACTCCGAATAATATTAGTTGAACCACTGACAATAGAATCTCATTTCCCCTTTTTGATCTCAAATCAGGCTTAAAAATCCTTTCTCGTATTTGAAATCCTCGCTCAACTTTCTTTACTTAATTTTCTTTAATTAAGTAAGTCTAACATACTTTTTAACTTTAAAACCCTTTGCGCCATCTAATCGCTTCAATGAACTCTTACAACCCATCGGTGTAATCCCCATTAATTAAAACAATAAATAACTTTAAATATAAAAAATAGTTAACTTGGCTATTAATTTAGAATAGTAGAATTATCATTTTTAAAGGCTGGTTAAACAATACATTACTTTATTAACTCTGACCAATTTAATAATCATTTTGAGATTTAGTTAATCAAAGATTTACCAAAAATTTACACTAATCAAATTCAAGAATTTCCTTGATTATAGTTAATCAACGATTAACTAGCAATTTACACTATTCGTTAAACTTTAACGAATACTTGGACTATTTAACCAAATTATTTCCATTGGTCAAATTTACTTAAATATGGTTGCTTTTACCCACTATACACATCAGCTATCAGCCAACTAATTTACCTTTTGTCATTTCCCTTTTCAAATTAATTAAATAACTTAATTAAAAATCACTATTTAACTGGTTTAAAACAATTATTCTATTTACCAACCCGTCAGTAAATTCTTTGGGTTTCTATTTTCAAACTGGTCTATACCACTTAAATAATTCCCTTTAACTTGATTCAAAATATTTACTTATAATTTTCCAATTTAAATACTCAGATAAAATAATCAAATAACTTTAATTCGGTTATAAATAAATTGATAACTTTAAAACATGTCAATTCACTTAACAGTCGAACGACGTTAAAACCACACATTAGGGCCATTTACTGCCAATTACCAAATCAACACTGTCGGTTGATTTTAAACACAACACCGGTGAATATATATTCAACCATCAACATTTAAACAGGTTTTGGTGTCAGACAGGGTGAACAATTCATATGTATGAACACAACAAATCAAAAATACAGTTAATTTGAGGAATCCGGTTGGATCCCTCCAACCTGTCCTTCTCTGCATCACAGATGTCAGTTGATAAAATAGACGAATAAATAAATTGATGAAATATAAATAATCTCAACCGATCAACAACTAACAACCAATTTGTATCCATCGCATCCAATCAGCCAATTTAAACGGTTAACTATATAAAATATATTTTACTGTGAATGTACCACATCACAGGATTCCAGAAGGTGTGAGAATTATCTCACCTTGATTTCTATTTGTCGTCGAAACGGTTTGTTGTCAGCTGCGTCCGGCTCTGTCCAAACAGTTCTACAATGTCGTGCCTTCCGATACGGTCCCAATGTCCTTCGGTTTGTTCTATTCTGTTACATATGAGAATGTTAACCTTGATTGTACATTCATGTTTTTAATTTAAATTTCATTAAAAGTTTTAAATAAATAATTAGTTTTCACAAATCATATATTATCAAGTATGTTGATGACGATCTTTGTACGCACAAAACTCTTTTTCATCTTACCTACTAATATCTCCTTACACGTTATACAATGTAATATAGCATTACCGTCTGATGTCCATAAATTATAATTTGAGCGAATGCGGTTAAGACTTAAATTTTGATACCTTTTTATTCCAAAAATGGTACACTGACATTTATTTACGGTTTAAATATCTGCATTTATAGAAGTACCGAGATGGTTGGATTTAGCAAAATTAAACTACCCAGATCCCTAGGCTACGTTACATACACACTTAATACATACATATTTTATATCAGCTGATGCTGATGTTATATAAAGCTGGTATTGTATTGGGCATGTGAAATTTCGAAGCTACTTTATATAATATATATTGTTTAAAATAAACCATATTAACTCAAAGTCACGAGATTAGGTAAAGTTAAAACTAGATGGTCATATTTAAGTATGCACAGAAAACGTTGGGCAATTTAGCTCACCGATAACGTGTTGTTCATCTTCCTTGCAATTTCCGATACCTCACTCATGTATATCTTCACCATTGTTTACGGTTCTCCACTCAACTTCTGTTAATCGCACAGTCCTCCCTTCAGGCTTCCACCTCACCATCGTTCCCAAACAAAATATACACCACACGCACTTCAATTCTCCTTCCAGATCACGCCCAAACAGACCACTCCCTCCATTCTTGTTTTTTTTCCATTTTGTACACTTCCTTTAAACCAATAGCCACGTATCCCAATCCCATCTCCTCACTGCACTTGCGTTGAACCACATGCAGCCTTCACACTTTATAATTCACGCACTATTTCCTCTTTTGTCATCCCGTTCTTCTTTCCCTTGACCGCATTTTTCTTTTTCTCTTTTTTTTTCTTAAATGTTATTTTGGTTTCGGTTTCAGTCTGTGAATGGAAACAGACATCTGTTTGGTATTTATAGCCAAGTAATACTTGCCCCCCACGTATTAGGATATATATAGGATCATAGTGTTGGTTAGATGTGCATTCAGTGCTCATTTCAAGTAGTCTGCGTGTGATGTGGTTGATTTAGACTGAAAAAAGAAACTTAGAGTTGGCATTAGCTGTGTGTTTTCTTTGTCAAAGAAAGGGACGTGAGAGAAGAAATAGGACAGTCTGAGTTTTCATTTCTTCTGGGATCAGCAGTGTGTTGTCACCAACAGTGTTTGAGTTTTCACTTTGATGGTGAAGGTCTGCGAAGGAGTAAGCATGTGCTTGTGTAATATACATCCTTAGACACTGCATGGAAGGCTACACGGTGCTAGGCATGTTACTCTTCTCAGGGTAGGTTTAGCTGCTCTGTCCAAAATAGATCTTTGCATGTGCTTTCGGCTTGTGTATTTTCTTTTCATGAACACACCTAAGTAGCTGTACGTGACCGTTTGAAAAGATAAGAGTGGACGTTGATGTAGATATAATGGAATGGACCAATTTTATATTATTTCCTTCTTTGTGAAACTTCACTACAAAGTAATTGATTAAAACCATTACAAACGATTTCTGTCTACTGATAAAAAAACTAATCTTGGTGTAAAAAGTTATTCCGGACCCAATGGGACAAGTTTCGTCGAAATCCGAGGTCATATGAAAAAATTTCCTTTATAAAACCAGAAATAAACACGCGTTTAATTTTTCCACGATCACTAGATAAATCAAATCAACTTGAAACTTTGAAATCTTACAATAATTCTTCGATACGAACCCAACGGCACCAGTTTCGTCGCATTCTGAGACTGTTTCCCCGGTAGGCTATTTTTCGCGCACCGAAATACCATTTTTAACATCAAATTTCCCGGTCTCCAAAAATAACAAACCATATACCTATCCTGACTCTAATCGACGATACGAACTCAACGAAATTAGTTTCGTGGCTTAATTCGATTGTCTGTTCAAGTTATACTCAAATAACCCTTTATAAAATAAATTACGCGTTATAGAGATTAACTGGGCGTTTACAGCTACCGTGGCCACATAAGACTTCGGTTTGCCATGCAATTCAACATCGTACAATAATTTAACGATACGGTTCCAATGAAACTGATTTCATCGAAATCTGAATCCGTTTGCAAAACGGCTATTTTAAAGGCCTATATTTTAATAATGATTTCCATAGTGACTATTTCAAATTTTGATTTGGTCATAACTAACAAATTATAACACGAAATCTGGATTTTTCTCTTTCATATGAAAATTATCGTCAATACGCTCCCAACGTGTCTTGTTTCACAGAAATCCGACTTATATCGGATCCTGTATTCTCAGTTGAAGTTCAAAACTCCAATTTGCGAACTGCAGGGCCATTTCGAGCTCGATTTATAATTATATAAATATATAACATTCAAACTTCGTTTAAATAGCGAATTCAATATTAAAATCCACTTATATTTCAAATATAATATTTAAAATAATAAATTAAATATTTGACGGCCAAAAATACGGGATGTTACACGCTCTAACTTCGTTAGTATAATATATTCATATTTAAATATTTAAATAAGTTAATTATTACACCGTCAAAAAATCCGGGTCATTACAGACAAGGTATGGAACCACCTTCCGATCAGTGTACTCTAGGAACGATACACTGGAGTTCAACAAGAACATCTTGCAACTCAGCCACACATGACCGACCACTCATTTCGCTTGAGTGTATCGAATGTATATCACCAACGGTTGGGATCAGCAACTGTTTCCCGTATATATATATGGGACAACATTGATAGATTAAAGAAGCAAATGAATATTCTCTAGATAGGTGTTATACACCCTACTTCGGAGCGACCGACTTAGCCATGCTGCCTGCCTGATTTCTGTCATTTAACGGATGTGAGGCTAGAAGCTACGCTTATCTTTTTACATATCATATCTTCATTCACTTAGAATGCCACATCATCATACCCTTTAAATCACAAATTGATTTATCCAAAAATAACACGGGTATACAGCTAAGAGAAACGAATTCCTCCGCCACCAACGTGAATACGTTTGAAGAGATCAACTTACGCGATCTATCAGATATACTCTGTCAGAACTTCGTCCATACAAGTTGTCATGGAACTAAACAAACCGAATGCACTATTCAGTACAACCATCTTAGGCAATTGTTATCTAAGATTTATACAATAGCCCTTGCACTTTGCTCCGTCTTCAATATATTCAGCATACTTGATTCGCAACGCTTATGCCAATACGGAGTGGTTCTTCGGATAATAATCCAACCGGTCTCTCCGTATTAAGAACGTAAAATGGTCAAAACATTGATAGTCTGTGATTTAACTATCAAAGAAAAACTCGTGTGCAAACAACAATATTATTTCCAGATGGAAATTATATCGATCAATCATCTTTTAACATTTATCTCTTTAGTTCATTAATTTACTTATCTCCTGTTTCCATATATTCTAAATTCTTATTTTCTATAATTAGAAAATATTTCTGATTCTTATTTGGAAACATTTCCAAAACTCCTTCACTGCCAAACCTTACCATTCCTTAGTTAAGAAGGAAGTCAATCAAGTTGGGGTATAATTACCTCTCAGACCTTAACTGAACAACGTTTTAACTTCGAAATAGTCAAAGTTATCTTTTAAATCTTTAACAAACTTCTTTACGTAACTCTCGGATTCTATTTACGAATCCACTTCTTTATTGAAAACATTGATTATAACGATAACGTTATAATCCCTACTTTCGAAATATCTAACTTCAATTATAACTTTTATTCCTTAATGTAAATAAATGAATAAACACCTAAGTTATAAATAAATCTTGATTTAAACACCGGAAAGTATAAGTACTTTCCCGAATTCGATATAATCGAATTCGACGATTAACTCTCTTCGAATAACTAATATTCGATTAACTCACTTCGAATAACTTATATTCGATTACTCCTCTTCGAATAACTTATATTCGATTACTCCTTTCGATTAAACTATAAATCGATAACTCCTTTCGATTAGATTATAATCGATTAACTCCTTTCGATTAAACTATAATCGATAACTCCTTTCGATTAAACTATAATCGATACCCTTTCCTTTAACTCTATTCGAATAAACTATATTCGATACTCCTTTAACTCTATTTGAATAACTAATATTCGACTAACTCCTTTGGATTAACTCATTTGGATTAACTCGGTTTGATTAACTCATCTTGACTAACTTAACTTAATTAACTCGACTTATTTAACTCCACTTGACTAACTCGACTTATTTAACTCCTATCGAATAACTAATATTTGATTAACTTATATTCGAATAACTATGTCTGTTTTAACTTTATTTCGAATAACTGATATTTGATTAACTCTAATTGAATAGCTAATATTCGATTAACCCTAATTCGATTAACTATGTTCAATTAACTATATCTGGTTAATCCTTGTTCGAATAACTATATTCGATTAACTCCTTTAACTCTAACTGTTTAACTCTAACTATTCAACTCTAACTATTCAATTCTAACTGTTCAACTCTAACTGGTTAACTCTAATTCGAATAACTTATATTCGATTAACTCCTATTCGAATAACTCTAATTCGATTAACTCATTTGCTTTATTAAGATTTCCCTTTTTATAACGTTTATCCATTTAAAAAGATTTCCTTTTAACAGCGTTTATTCATTTATAAAGATTTAGTTTTAGTAACGGTTCTTCACTTTATAAATGTTCTTTTAATAATGTTTCTCCACTTATAAGGATTTCCTTTTAACAACGTTTATTCACTTTAGAAGTGTTGAGTTCACATTCTAAAAATATCGGTGTTAAAACCAATTTCTACTTAATTCCATTTTAAATAAATCGTTTCCATTTATCTGTTCAGAACAGACTTCCATCTTAGATTCATTTTCTAAATATTCCTTTGACTTAATTCTATTTGTAAATGTTTTACAATATTTCCTTTTATATTTGTTTTACCAATATTTCCCTTTATATTTGTTTTTACAAATATATTTCCTCTATATTTGTTTTACAAATATATTTCTTCTATATTTGTTTTACAAATATATTTCCTTTTTTTATTTGTTTTACCAATATTTTCCTTTATATTTGTTTTTACAAATATATTTCCTCTATATTTGTTTTACAAATATATTTCCTCTATATTTGTTTTACAAATATATTTCCTTTTTATTTCTTTGATTTTATAAAATGATTTCTTTTATAAAACCCTTTTCCTTTCATATATAAAATCCGTTGATTTTATATAAATAATCTATTTTCAAAATATACTTTGAAAATCTCCTTTTAACATCCCACTATTTCTTACGGTATTTTAAAATACCAAACACAGTGATTGACATCATCCAAACACGCATAATCATCAACAGATTATGTATCACATCATATATTACAATATATGAAACAAAACAGTAATTTATATATTGAGGAATCCAGTTGGATCCCTCCAACCTGTTTCCCTGCATCACAGATGTTACACAATATAATCAGCATCAATTTCAGTTCAATATGAAATATTCTGATAAACAGAATCAATCTCTATATGTTTAACGGTTTATATATATATATATATATTCGTATATATTTATATAATTCCAACTAACTGACTAGCAGTTCAATCAACCAATCTACACACAACAGCCAATCAATATTTATCAGTTCTAAAAGTACGTTATAAAAATGTAACTGTTCAGAGTTGGTGAGTTTTACTCACATTGGACGATCATCGTTAATAACGATAACCATCTCTTGATTCAGATGGACAATTTATTATGCTATAAATTGTAACGAGCGCTGATTCGCTTTCAGTCAGTTCCATGTTGTAGTCGTCGTCCATACGATCCCAACGGATCCGACCATTCGTAAATCTGACACCGTACGGCCAAGATATTATAAATACAAGTTAATACTTCATTCAAATTGAATTTCAAACATAATTTTATTCACCGTTGGGCCTTCACCTTTTTATTTTCCCCGGCCCACTACCATTTTCACCGAACGCGTTTATCCATCTTCCTCAAACTTGAAAATGCCGTGCTCCAGGAAACTCCAACATTTGCCACGACTTCGTGCTCCCACCGATCCTCCTCTTCTTTATCTTTATGAAATTCAAAACTAATTACACCAACACTTCTCTTTTCAACTCCTTTTTCTGTCTATACCAAAACACACCACTCGATGTCCTCCCAATACGATGGCCTTTTCCAGGCGAGCTACAGGAAGTTGCGAACAAGAATACCTCCATTTACCCCAAAACTTTGCTGCTAGGTGTAAAACTTTGTGCTAAACCTGAATCCGAAGTTCATTTCGCAAATCAACCCCTTAATTTCATGAATCCTGGAACCCTAGTTCTCGCTCTAAAAAGTAGACATCGACGAACTATATCAAACACAGAAAAAGTGGTACGAAGATGAAGAGAAATGGAAAATTGGTGCAAAGAATTAACTCTTGCAATTTATAGAATTTGTTTGGTATTTCTTCTTGATTTTTGAAGTTGAGGATTTTTCCTGAGATAAGAAAACTGTCGGCGCGATTTTCATTTTACCAGAGAAAAAAAATGGATTAGGTTTAGAAAAGTTAAGGATTATTTATAGGAGAGAAATAATATTTTTATATTCGATTTTTATATTAATTTATTCTTCAACGTTGCTTGTATTTGATATTAAAAATCCCTGTGACCACATACGATACCCAAAAATCACGAAAATGGACATGCAGCTATATTTCGATATTTCGATACCCAAAAATCTGATTTGGTATCCATCTGTTTTCAGAAGCGATGTTTTAGATGTGGAGAATGCAATCACCTAGCGAGGAATTGTAAGAAACAAATTAATGATGGGCTTTTGGATCTTCGTAAGAGAAAAAGTTCGGTTGTGTCAGGATCTTTTGAGCAAGATCGGTCAAAGTTTCCTTCCTTGACCTTGATCGATTCAAAAGGATACTCGCAGCGATCATATGTGGATGTGGCAAGACAATCTCCTGTTTTCTCCGATGGGAATTCTGGCTTGACTAAAAATTCTTTTCTTAAGAGAAAGATTAATGATCATTTCTGTTTCAGATGTGGAGATTCTTTCCACATAGCGAGGGAGTGCCGTAATGGTATTCGATGTTTTAACTGCGGAGGAGCGGGTCATCGGAAGTTTAACTGTCCGATGCCGATTAAAGGAAAATCCGTCTATGACATATTGCTCGTCAACTGTTCGAGGATATGTCATGATATAATTTCTCTCTCGGATTTTTTTGCTTTGGATGTTTCTTTGAAGGAGAATGATGGGGCTTATTGGTTATTGTTGTTGGGATGGCATTTAGAGGGTCTTGTCGACGGTATCTTGTGGAGTAAGAGAGTAGTCAGCGAAGTGGTATTCCCTCCATTGCCGTGTTCGCTGGAGAGAAAGGAACATGCTTGTTCCTTCTGTCTTAATCTTTTGAAGCTCCGCAGGTTATTTTCTGACTCGACATCAAGTTATAAGAGGAAAATTTTCATGATATTGGAAAGGATTTTGAAGCACTTTGATGTTATTAATACTGCTATTAATTGTGACAAAAGTGTTGTGGCTTATCAGTCTCCTTCTCTTCGTGATTCTCCATTACATGTAGAGGAAGAGATTAAGTCAGATAAGAATCTCGAGGGGAATATGGTAGTGACTGGTGATGAAGCGAGTTTTGTTGATAGAATTATGGTGGGATCTGCTGGGTCCAGTTGGGGTATTCAACTTTTTGATCCTTTGTTTATTGATCCTGGAGTGTTGAGCTGTATGGTTTGTGGAGAAGGTACTCGGTTATATGATGTTATGGTCTCTGAGGATGAGAGGACTGAAGGCTTGATGACAGGCGATGTTATGTTTGGCGATAGTAAAGAGGAAAACTCTCGTTCCAGACATTGTGATGTGGAGGGGTTAGTGTGGGATGTGGCTGAAGATGTATCTCTCTCAAATTGCTTTGAGTTGTTGGAGACTTATGAGGATGCTGTTGATGTTAGTAAGGAGATTGTAGTTGATGTCCTTGCGGATACTAAGGAGTTGCAGAAGGTTTCAGCTCCTAATTCTTTGTCATGGAAGAAGAAGAAAGGGACAGGGGATGTTCCTCGTTCATCATTCTCTAAGGCTAAGAGGAGTGATTGTGATATGGGAAGTGTATCAGCAGTTGAGTCCTTGTCTTGTGATAGGAGTTATGCTTGTGATGTCAAGTATGGTTGCATGTTTAGCTTTGCCGGTTTGGGTTGCGCGTCGATTTTAGACGTGAAGGATATCAGGTATTTCTCCTTGTCTTTGTGGCCAAGTTACTGTGTGTTCAGTTGGGGCCAAGCTATTGTTTTGCTGGAATATGTGATGTCTCGTTCGTTGAATTTGGTAGCTAAAAAGATTTTATTGTTCTCAAAGCAGTTTTTTGATGGTCACAAGAGTAAGAGGAGTAGATTTGCTTCTGTTGGGAAGTTTGATCTATGGTTTGCTATGAATAAAGGGAATTGTGTGTTATCGGTGATTTTAGGATTGAGAAATAGTATGGGCTACTACGCTCGTGGTGATATTATGATTTGCGATTCAGATTTGAGTAATAATCAGGCCTTGGATGGTTCTCATGAGGATTATGGTGAGAATTCTTTTGGTTGTGATATGGCTTTTACTCGGGCTAAGAGAGGTAGGCGTAGGAGAGATGCACCTAGTTTGGCCATGCTACGTCGCAGCACGCGGATTAGATCTTGAGATGATTCTTTTCATGGTTAGCAATCAATGTTAGAATGTTTGTTTGGATCTGTTTGAAGAAGATCACAGGCTGAGGTTTGTGGAGTTTTTTCAGAGGAATTGTTTTGCATGTGGTTTTGGTTTGAAGAGGAATTCTGCTTTGGAGTTTTTTGTATTCTGTTCCCTTGTGTTGTTGTTTTTGGGTACGGAGTGTCTAGTCTTGACTCTTGTTGTTATCTTTTATTGTTTTCTAGGATGGTAGTCGTTGTCTGTAACCGATTTTTACCTATATATATATATATATATATAAATATGTGTGCTCTCTTCTTTTCAGAAGATCACACATTTTGTTTTCAAAAAAAAACGAACCCAACAAAACTAGTTTCGTCGAATTCTGACTCCGTTTGCTCACACAGCGTATTTTTAACCATCAAAATACTGACTGTTTTTCACTCTAAAAATCCGTATGGCCACACAGTGACTCTAAAAATCACGGAACTTAAAATCTAGCAATAATTTGATGTTGCGGATCCAACAAAATTAGTTTCGTCGAATTCCGACTTCGTTTGCAAAAGTGGCTATTTTTAAAGCTCTAGATAGCCCTTTTAAATATATAAACATATTTAAAAATAATTAAATTAAATATAAATAAATTTATATTATCGTATATATTCATAGTGGAATACCATACAGCTCCAGAATATATGTATACTCGATATTCCAAATCCAGGTTGAATCGATATTCAATTTATATTGAAAATCCAATTATAACGTAAATAAAGCGTTACGAATTATAAAGGAATTCCATAGCGACTATTTGAAAATTTGATTTGGACATAAATCAAAATCTACATGACGAAATCCTGATTTTTCTGTTCTATTAGAAAAATATACTTCCCCAGCTCTGAATGTGTCTTGTTTCACAGAAATCCGACTTAAAACGGATTCTGTATATTCAGTTGAAGTTCAAATCGCCAAATAGCGAACTGCCGCGCCATTTCGAGCTCGATTTTAATTATAAAATGAATTATACGTTCTGGCTTTGTTATTTATATATATTCGTCAATATAATTCAATATAAACTGAATTATATATATTTTAACTTGTCCATTTCACCAATATTGTGAATTTTGTTATTTCCGATTATTCCAAAAATATATTATTCTATTAATTATATAAATTAAATATAATTATTACTTAATTCAGGTCATCGATATCGCCAAAACGATATTAAATAATTAAATAAATTAATTATTCGACAGCTAAAAATGCGAGTCATTACAATCTTCCCCCCTTAATATAATTTCGTCCTCGAAATTGCTAAGCTAGGAAAATGTTACCAACTCTACTAACTAGATTTAATCATCTATTGGTTTACTCCTTAACTTACATTTCAATTGAATTAATTTAATTCCAACTAAATTATTAATTAATTCTAACTTACTAAAATTTTCAAAAATTCTGAAAATTTTCTAACACCTTAACTTTTCAAAAAATTTCGCCAGCACCTCCTTTGTACTGGTCGATATGACAAACCACGACTCGCCTCTCTAGGCCTTCTCCAACCCAAAAGGAATTCAAACAGCCAAGCGGCTTGCCAATTCGGCTCATCAAAATCTCAAACCCATATAAATATAAACTTGTACCTTTTTTTGTTGGGTATTTCACTATATCCTTTCCATATGCTACCAATTCTGCATATACCATGCCGTCCAACTCAACTCCAATCAGTTTACCCTCAAACTAAATCATTTGGTTATATCCAAGCCAAATTCTATTCAAACTCCAATATCAAATTTCAAACTCTTAACTCATCAACTTAATTCCATTTCAGATTATTCTCTAATCACATCCAGTTTTATTTAACTTAGTTCAAGTTAAATTTTAATTTATTTATTCACTTATACCATCTCAATCTATTTAACTTTATTAGTTAAATTTTAATTCCGGAACTTAAATTCCTGGGTTTCTTTCAAATCAATTTGAAATCATAATACAAATTCAAAACCTTTGAATTTCTAAACAACTTGTTTTTCTTAAAACAATTCAAAAACAAAACCTTTGGTAGTAATCCGTCACTTAGAGCTCGAAAATGAACACCGATGATGGTCGACTTCACCATCGGAACTTATTTTCCAGCGATCGAAGAGAGTTTAATACTATATTTCTCTTTCAATTTGAAAACATTTTCAAAATCTCCCAAGAACTTAAAATTCCCTTATTTTAATTCCAAATCTGATTTAAATTCAGATTTACTTCATCTTATTTCGTATACTCTACTTATATGAATTCTGATTAGTTATTTATAACCATTTCACCTTTTTATAATCTCATTCGATTATAATAACAACCAACACAACCAATATACTATACTAATTCCAAGATATATATTTTGGGTAAAATTATGTCATTTACCCTCTTTCAAAACATACCATGTCGGTTTATCGTATTCGAGTGTTTTAGAAAGTCCTACTGATACAGTGGATCAAACTGATCAACCAGAATTCATAAACAACTCAACTAATAAATCTCCACGATATAAATCATTTTTATATCAAATAACAAATACGTTCACTCATATATATACACTCAAACTCAATCTAGGGTATTACTAACCCCATCTCTACTGAGTCACGCCACAGAGCCAAGGTAATTCACTTAACCTTAAGCTCTGATACCAACAGTAACGACCCAGAAATTGGATTCAAGTAGGCTTTTCAACCATCGTCTCCTCCTCTTCCCAAAGCAGCAGGGTAATACCCCACTGTGGCTTACATTGGTATCCCAGTCCATATTTTACGGCCAGCCTTTCGACTTCATAACCAACCCTCATTTTCGGGACATGTAGGGGTAAGAGTCTCTCGTTCGCCACCTAACAAAAAGCGAGAACCCCCTATCATGCGACACATGCACTAAGCACGCAACATGGACTGGTGTGAATAAAACTCCGAACACTTGGTTTAATAACGGATATATCATAAGACCACGCCGTGAAAACGGAACGGGTTTTTCCCTTATGAAAATCCAAACATCTTTGAAAAGCAATATCATTCTGATATTATAATAATGTCTAAATACAAATAGATATCAATCTAGCAGAACGCTTTCATCTCACATTCCACATATATAATGTAAAATCATAAACCGCCGGCGCTTATTGGATGATTGGATTTCCAACTATGACAAGGTATGGAACCACCTTCCGATCAGTGTACTCTAGGAACGATACACTGGAGTTCAACAAGAACATCTTGCAACTCAGCCACACATGACCGACCACTCATTTCACTTGAGTGTATCGAATGTATATCACCAACGGTTGGGATCAGCAACTGTTTCCCGTATATATATATGGGACAACATTGATAGATTAAAGAAGCAAATGAATATTCTCTAGATAGGTGATTATACACCCTACTTCGGAACGACCGACTTAGCCATGCTGCCTGCCCGATTTCTGTCATTTACCGGATGTGAGGCTAGAAGCTACGCTTATCATTTTACATATCATATCTTCATTCACTTAGAATGCCACATCGTCATACCCTTTAAATCAAAAATTGATTTATCCAAAAATAACACGGGTATACAGCTAAGAGAAACGAACTCCTCCGCCACCAACGTGAATACGTTTGAAGAGATCAACTTACGTGATCTATCAGATATACTCTGTCAGACCTTCGTCCATACAAGTTGTCCTGGGACTGAACAAACCGAAGGCACTATTCAGTACAACCATCTTAGGCAATTGTTATCTAAGATTTATACAACAGCCCTTGCACTTTGCTCCGTCTTCAATATATTCAGCGTACTTGATTCGCAACGCTTATGCCAATATGGAGTGGTTCTTCGAATAATAATCCAACCGGTCTCTCCATATTAATAACGTAAAATGGTCAAAACTTTGATAGTCTGTGATTTAACTATCAAAGAAAAACTCGTGTGCAAACAACGATATTATTTCCAGATGGAAATTATATCGATCAATCATCTTTTAACATTTATCTCTTTAGTTCATTAATTTACTTATCTCCTGTTTCCATATATTCTAAATTCTTATTTTCTATAATTAGAAAACATTTCTGATTCTTTTTTGGAAACATTTCCAAAACTCCTTCACTGCCAAACCTTACCATTCCTTAGTTAAGAAGGAAGTCAATCAAGTTGGGGTATAATTACCTCTCAGACCTTAACTGAACAACGTTTTAACTTCGAAATAGTCAAAGTTTATCTTTTAAATCTTTAACAAACTTCTTTACGTAACTCTCGGATTCTATTTAGGAATCCACTTCTTTATTGAAAACATTGATTATAACGATAACGTTATAATCCCTACTTTCGAAATATCTAACTTCAATTATAACTTTTATTCCTTAATGTAAATAAATGAATAAACACCTAAGTTATAAATAAATAAATCTTGATTTAAACACCGGAAAGTATAAGTACTTTCCCGAATTCGATATAATCGAATTCAACTATTAACTCTCTTCGAATAACTAATATTCGATTAACTCACTTCGAATAACTTATATTCGATTACTCCTCTTCGAATAACTTATATTCGGTTACTCCTTTCGATTAAACTATAAATCGATAACTCCTTTCGATTAGACTATAATCGATTAACTCCTTTCGATTAAACTATAATCGATAACTCCTTTCGATTAAACTATAATCGATACCCTTTCCTTTAACTCTATTCGAATAAACTATATTCGATACTCCTTTAACTCTATTCGAATAACTCCTTTGGATTAACTCATTTGGATTAACTCGGTTTGATTAACTCATCTTGACTAACTTAACTTAATTAACTCGACTTATTTAACTCGACTTATTTAACTCCTATCGAATAACTAATATTTGATTAACTTATATTCGAATAACTATGTCTGTTTTAACTTTATTTCGAATAACGGATATTTGATTAACTCTAATTGAATAGCTAATATTCGATTAACCCTAATTCGATTAACTATGTTCAATTAACTCTATCTGGTTAATCCTTGTTCGAATAACTATATTTGATTAACTCCTTTAACTCTAACTGTTTAACTCTAACTATTCAACTCTAACTATTCAATTCTAACTGTTCAACTCTAACTGGTTAACTCTAATTCGAATAACTTATATTCGATTAACTCCTATTCGAATAACTCTAATTCGATTAACTCATTTGCTTTATTAAGATTTCCCTTTTTATAACGTTTATCCATTTAAAAAGATTTCCTTTTAACATCGTTTATTCATTTATAAAGATTTAGTTTTAGTAACGGTTCTTCACTTTATAAATGTTCTTTTAATAACATTTCTCCACTTATAAGGATTTCCTTTTAACAACGTTTATTCACTTTAGAAGTGTTGAGTTCACATTCTAAAAATATCGGTGTTAAAACAATTTTATACTTAATTCCATTTTAAATAAATCGTTTCCATTTATCTGTTCAGAACAGATTTCCATCTTCGATTCATTTTCTAAATATTCCTTTGATTTAATTCTATTTGTACATGTTTTACAATATTTCCTTTTATATTTGTTTTACCAATATTTCCCTTTATATTTGTTTTTACAAATATATTTCCTTTATATTTGTTTTTACAAATATATTTCCTCTATATTTGTTTTACAAATATATTTCCTTTTTTTATTTGTTTTACCAATATTTCCCTTTATATTTGTTTTTACAAATATATTTCCTCTATATTTGTTTTACAAATATATTTCCTCTATATTTGTTTTTCAAATATATTTCCTTTTTATTTCTTTGATTTTATAAAATGATTTCTTTTATAAAACCCTTTTCCTTTCATATATAAAATCAGTTGATTTTATATAAATAATCTATTTTCGAAATATACTTTGAAAATCACCTTTTTACATCCCACTATTTCTTACGGTATTTTAAAATACCAAACACAGTGATTGATATCATCCAAACACGCATAATCATCAACAGATTATATATCACATCATATATTACAATATATGAAACAAAACAGTAATTTATATATTGAAGAATCCAGTTGGATCCCTCCAACATGTTTCCCTGCATCACAGATGTTACACAATATAATCAATATCAATTTCAGTTCAATATGAAATATTCTGATAAACAGAATCAATATCTATATGTTTAACGGTTTATATATATATATATATATTTGTATATATATATAATTCCAACTAACTGACTAGCAGTTCAATCAACCAATCTACACACAACATTCAATCAATATTTATCAGTTCTAAAAGTACGTTATAAAAATGTAACTGTTCAGAGTTGGTGAGTTTTACTCACATTGGACGATCATCGTTAATAACGATAACCATCGCTTGATTCAGACGGACAATTTATTTTGCTATAAATTGTAACGAGCGCTGATTCGCTTTCAGTTAGTTCCATGTTGTAGTCGTCGTCCATACGATCCCAACGGATCCGACCGTTCGTAAATCTGACACCGTATGGCCAAGATATTATAAATACAAGTTAATACTTCATTCAAATTGAATTTAAAACATAAGTTTATTCACCGTTGTGCCTTCACCTTTTTATTTTCCCCGGCCCACTACCATTTTCACCGAACCCGTTTATCCATCTTCCCCAAAACTTGAAAATGCTGTGCTCCAGGAAACTCCAACATTTGCCATGACTTCTTGCTCCCACCGATCCTCCTCTTCTTTATCTTTATGAAATTCAAAACTAATTACACCAACACTTCTCTTTTCAACTCCTCTTTCCGTCTATACCAAAACACACCACTCGATGTCCTCCTAGTAAAACCCGACGACGGCCTTTTCTAGGCGAGCTACAGGAAGTTGCGAACAAGAATACCTCCATTTACCCCAAAACTATGCTGCTAGGTGTAAAACTTTGTGCTAAACCCGAATCCGAAGTTCATTTCGCAAATCAACCCCTTAATTTCATGAATCCTGGAACCCTAGTTCTCACGCTAAAAAGTAGACATCGACAAACTCATATCGAACACAGAAAAAGTGGTACGAAGATGAAATGGAAAATTGGTGCAAAGAATTAACTCTTGCAATTTATAGAATTTGTTTGGTATTTCTTCTTTATTTTTGAAGTTGAGGATTTTTCCTGAGATAAGAAAGTTGTCGGCGCAATTTTCATTTTACCAGAGAAAAAAAATGGATTAGGTTTAGAAAAGTGAAGGATTATTTATAGGAGAGAAATAATATTTTTATATTCGATTTTTATATTAATTAATTCTTCAACGCTGCTTGTATTTGATATTAAAAATCCCTGTGACCACATACGATACCCAAAAATCACGAAAATGGACATGCAGCTATATTACGAACCCAACGAAACTAGTTTCGTCGAATTTCGACTCCGTTTGCTCACACAGCGTATTATTAACCATCAAAATACTTATTGTTTTTCACTCTAAAAATCCGTACGGCCAGACAGTGACTCTAAAAATCACGGAACTTAGAATCTAGCAATAATTTGATGTTGCGGATCCAACAAAATTAGTTTCGTCGAATTCCGACTTCGTTTGCAAAAGTGGCTATTTTTAAAGCTCTAAATAGCCCTTTTAAATATATAAATATATTTAAAAATAATTAAATTAACTATAAATAAATTTATATTATCGTATATATTCACAGTGGAATATCATACAGCTCCAGAATATACGTATACTCGATATTCCAAATCCAGGTTGAATCGATATTCAATTTATATTGAAAACCCAATTATAACGTAAATAAAGCGTTACGAATTATAAAGGAATTCCATAGCGACTATTTGAAAATTTGATTTGGACATAAATCAAAATCTACACGACGAATTCTTGATTTTTCTGTTCCATTAGAAATATATACTTCCCCAGCTCCGAACGTGTCTTGTTTTACAGAAATCCAGCTTAAAACAGATTCTGTATATTCAGTTGAAGTTCAAATCGCCAAATAGCGAACTGCCGCGCCATTTCGAGCTCGATTTTAATTATAAAATGAATTATACGTTCCGGCTTTGTTATTTATATATATTCGTCAATATAATTCAATATAAACTGAATTATATATATATTTTAACTTGTCCATTTCACCAATATTGTGAATTTTGTTATTTCCGATTATTTCAAAAATATATTATTCTATTAATTATATAAATTAAATATAATTATTATTTAATTCAGGTCATCGATATCGCCAAAACGATATTAAATAATTAAATAAATTAATTATTCGACAGCTAAAAATGCGGGTCATTACATTCATCCCAACGTTCTCCTAGAAATCCTTTAAGACCTAGAAATCACTTCTCAACAGTAAATGAAATATCCGCCTCTTTTCTTTGTTCCAGGAAAAAATTAGTCGATCCTCTCAAATTCAAAATAAAATCAAAACAGTATCCATAAATCTGGAAATTAGTGTATTTCGATTCCTGGTGCTTTTCTCTTCTCGTTCGTATGCTGTTTGCTGAGTTTGAACTCGATTCATTCGCTGGTTTTGGGGTAAAATGTTGTCTAGGGTTCGTTAATCCGAGAATTTGGGCATTGATGGTTCTAACGAGGTGTAGATCTGGATTGAGGAGATGGAATCTGATGTGTGTGCATCATGTAGGGGAGTTCGACGATTTCGTTTGTTCGAATCATTTCTGTAGCCGTTGGTGAAACCTGGAAACCCCAGCGGTGGGTAATGTTGAGGCTGTTTCGTAATTACAGGGAGGTTTACGTTTTCATGTGTGGAGTTTGTGATTTATGGGTGTCAATGTCTACTGGAAATGGTGATAATGGTTTGAATTTTTCATGGAATGGATCAGGAGCATGTATGGGAGAATGAACACGCCATGGGTTTTCCGAATACTGGAGGAACTTGAGAACGTGAGAGAAATGTAACAGAGGGGGTATGGATGGCTGTAAATATCTGGGGTGTGGATTGATCGTTAAGCAGGAGTTCAGATGGATTGAATGGAAGTTGGGGAGGGGTGTTTCAGTTTAATTCTTTGGAGTTGGTTTCATTGTAAGGGTGCAGGCTTAGGCTGAAAGCATGGGCCGAGTTCAAAAGGTTAAGGCCCGATAATTTAATAAATATACTTTAATTTAATTCCAATTGTATATATGAACTTGTATAAATCATATATCGATCATACTGTATCAGAATTCCGCGAAACAACATCCGTCGGAACCGTATCAACGAAGGCTACGAAATGGAAAGGGTTTGAGGTGATCTGCTGGTCGTTTGGATTTATGGTGGAATAAATTTGTAGCATCAGAATCAACGACCGTAAATCGTCATTTAACGATTACGGACAAAGTGAGTAAAACTCACTAACTCTGTTCAGTTTATATTTTTATAAACTGTACTTTATTTTTGATAAATAGTGATTGATTGCTGTGTATTGATTGTTTGGACTGTTAAATAGATTTGATTGAAAACATAGATATAGTTATATATAAAAATCGACAATCAAATATTGATTCTGTTAATCAGTTTATTTCATGTTGAAATGAAATCGAGGTTATATTATGTTGTTTAACATCTGTGGATGCAGGGAAACAGGTTGGAGGAATCCGACTGGATTCCTCAACATTTATTTTTACTGTTTTCATATATTGTGATATATGATGTGATATATAATCTGTTATTGATTGTATATGTTGGATGATATTGATCACCGTGATTGGGTATTTTAAATACCATAAGAAATACTGGAATATAGAAAGAGAAATTTTCAAAGAGTTATTGAAAAAATGAAATATTTATAAAATCAAAGGATTTTATAAAAGGAATATTTATTTAGAAAATAAATAGAATAAAGGAATATTTATTTAGAAAATAAATAGAATAAAGGAAAATTTATTGGGAAAATAAATAGAGTTAATGGAAAGGAGTTAATCGAATTTAGTATTCAAAGGAGCTAATCAAATTTAGTTATTTGAAATGAGTCAAGTCGAGTTAGTCGAGTTCAACGAATATGGCTAGTCAAGTCGAGCTAGTCGAGTAAACGAACATGGTTAGTCGAGTTGAGTTAATCGATTATAATTAATCGAAAGGAGTTAGTCGAGTAAAATCAAATCGATTTAGTCGAGTATAGTTATTCAAGTCGAGTTAGTCGAATAGGGTTAGTCAAATAGAGTTGAGTCGAATATTAGTTATTCGAATAAGAGTTAACTAGATAGGGTTAATTGAACATAGTTAATCGAATTAGGGTTAATTGAATACTAGTTATTCAATTAAAGTTGATCGAATATAGTTATTCGAGATAAAGTTAAAATAGACATAGTTATTTAGAACGAAGTTAAATCGAATATTAGTTATTCGAAATAGAGTTAATGAATTAGAGTCAATCAATAAGAATTAATCGAATATTAGTTATTCGAATTAGAGTTAATCAAATAAAATTAATCCAATAGAGTTAAAGTAATAGAGTTAAGCAAAATTAGAAACTGACTAGAATTAGTAAGTTGAATGATTTTCTGAGCATCGATCTGATGTTGGTTTCGGCCTTCGAGGTTTATACTTAGAAAGTTGTTCTCTTGCTAGTTACAGCCAGGGACTGATAGATGTGGAAGAATAGTGATATGTAGATAAGCAATGGGAATGTTTTCCAATGTTAATAACGTATATTTTCTAAACATAGAAAATAAGGAAATAGAATATATATATATATATCTATATCTATATCTATAAATGTTGATGATTTGATTGATAATTCCCTTTGGAAATAAGATCATTGTGCGTACATGTAACGACCCGGATTTTCGGCGACTTTGGTTATCGACGTAAGCACGACGTCGATAACCAAAACGTCGAGAAATCCTGGTAATTAGTGAAAGAAATTAGAGGGTGAGGAAAGATAAGATAGAAACTTAGAATAGAAGAAGAAGAAGAACACAACATCAGAGTAACACGAATCCCACAGCGGAACGAATAAATATATTTCATAACATAACTTTGAAATACAAATCTGTACTTGAATATACATATCATTATCAAAGTACATCACTTACAACACAGCGGAAATAACTATAGCTATATGATCCTGAAGCCTCCTGCTCCAGCTCTTCAAGTGTATCTGTAAAATCCCGACTACTTGACTGCCCGTACAAATTTAGGCACCCAAGAGTTTAGGGAAAACAACAAAGTAAACTCCGGGTCAGTCATGGGACTGGTGTGAGTAAAACATTTTAAAAACAGTTCGAACAAGTAAACGATATCTCATAAGACCACACCGCATAACGGAACGGGTTTTTCCCTTATGAGAATCCGAAATATCTTTATATCAAAACCCTTTTGATATTATAATAATGCCTATCAATCACAGTATATATAACCATTTAGCAGAAACGCTTTCATCTCACGTTCTACATATATAGTATACAATCAAAACCGCAAGCACGTATTGGGTAATGGATTTCCAACTATGACAAGGTATGGATCCAACTTTCGCTCGTGTACCTCTAGAGAGGAATACACTGGGTTCAACAAGAACATCTTGCAACCCGGCCACACATGACCGACCACTCATTTCGCTTGAGTGTATCGAATGTATATCACCAACAGTTGGGATCAGCAACCGTTTCCCGAATGGGACAGCATCAACAATAGATTTTTAGAAATGAATGAAACTCTAGATCAGGTGATTATACACCCTACTTCGGTGCGACCGACTTAGCCATGCTGCCTGCCCGATTTCTGTCATTTACCGGATGATGAGGCTAGAAGCTACGCTTTATCATCACATCAGATTCACTTTGAATGTCACATCATCAAATCCATCCAATCACTGATTGACGTCCTCAACAATACATTATGTGTTAGCTAAAGAAGTTTCCTTCTCCGCTTCAACTCTTGGTACAGTTGGAGAAATCAATATACGTGATCGTCTAGACATACTCTGTCAGACATCCGTCCATACAAGTCACCCAGGAACAGGATGAACCGAAGGCACTATTCTGTAAACAGGATAGCCCTTGCATAACTCCGTCTTCAATTTCCTTTGGCATATATGATTCGCAACGCTTATGCCAATACAGAGTGGTTCTTTGGATAATAATCCAACCGGTCTCTCCATTTTAACAACGTTAAAATGGTCAAAACTTCGATAGTCTGTGATTTAACTATCGAATAAAAACAAGTGTGCAAACAACGATATTATTTCCAAATGGAAATTATATCGATCAAACATCATTCAACATTTATCTCTTTAATTCATTAATTTTACTTATCTCCTGTTTCCCTACATTCAATATTCCTTATTTTCTAAATTGGGAAAATATACGTTATTAACAATGGAAAACATTTCCATTTCTTTGTTTCTTTATTAGAAAACATTTCTGGTTTCTTATTTGGAAAACATTTCCAAAGCTTCTTCATTGGACTTAGACAGATGTTTAAACAAACCATCGCGATGCCAACTCAAACCATTTCCTTTACTGCCGAACCTTAACTATTCCTTAGTTAAAAACGAAGCCAATCAAGTTGGGGTAGAACTACCTCTCAGACCTTAACTGAACAACATTTCTAACTTTGAAATAGGCAAAGTTCACTTTATATTCCTTTTACTAACTTCCTTACTTAACCCTCCTTCGAATAGATCTCTACTTGATTTACTCTATTCACTTAACCCCTTTCGAATAAACTATATTCGATTTACTAACTTTATTCGAATAAACTATATTCCATTAACAACTTTTACTTTAACTCTAATCGATTAAACTAACATCGATTAACTCTATTGGACTAACACTACTGGATTAACTCCATTTCACTTAACTCCTTTCGAATAAACTATATTCGATAACTCCTTTTACTTTCTGTTCGAATAACTATATTCGATTAACTCATTTGCTTCTATTCTAATCGATTAAACTAACATCGATTATCTCCTTTCAACTTTATTCTCTAATCGATTAACTAACATCGATTAACTTCTTTTACTTTAACACCAATCGATTAAACTAACATCGATTAACTTCTTTTACTTTAACACTAATCGATTAACTAACATCGATTAACTTCTTTTACTTTAACACCAATCGATTAACTAACATCGATTAGCTCCTTTTACTTAACTACGCTTTCCATTACAACTATTTCCTTTTTTTAACGTTTACTTACCGTTACAAATATTTCCTATTTATAACTTCTATTTACCGTTACAAATATTTCCTATTTATAACTTCTATTTACCGTTACAAATATTTCCTATTTATAACTTCTATTTACCGTTACAAATATTTCCTATTTATAACTTATATTTATTTTCTAAATGAATATTCCTTTTCTATTTCTATTTATTTTCTAAATAAATATCCCTTTTATAAAACCGTGTTCGTTTTATAAATATTTCCTTTTTATAAAATCCTGTGATTTTATAAAATTCCTTTATTTCAATATACATTGAAATAAATTCTTTTTACATCCCAGGGTCTTTTATGATATTTAAAATATCATATAACAATGATCAATATCATTCCAAAGCCCATAATCCATAACAGATTATATAACACATCATATATCACAATATATGAGAACAGTAAAATAAATGTTGAGGAATCCAGTTGGATTCCTCCAACCTTTTCCCTGCATCACAGATGTTAAACAATATAGATAACATCACCTTTCAGTTCTATATGATATATTCTGTTAAACAGAATCAATATCGAAAAATTAACTAACTGACTAGCAGTTCAATCAAACAGTCAACATACAGTCAATCAGCCAATATCTAACAGTTCTAAAAATACAACATGAAATTATAACTGTTCAGAGTTGGTGAGATTTACTCACATTTGCGCGTTAACCGTTAAATAACGGTTTGCGTTATTTGATTCAGTCGGACAATTTATTTCGCCATAAATTGTAACGAGCTCGGATTCATTCCCGGTCAGTCCCATTGTGTTGCTCCCGTCCATACGATCCCAACGGATCTTGTTTCACCCAATTCTGATTTCGTATGACCAAGTTATGATTTTACGAAGTTATATACATAAAAATTTAAATAAAAACTTGGATAAAACTTTCCGGGCCTCACCCTCTTTTCTTTCCCAACTGGCCCACTCCATCAAGGCCCACTACCGCTTCATTAAAAGTCTGCACCGATATTTCTTCCTTCTTCTCCAACCATACCTTGTTTCCAGTATTTGTCTTCATTTCCAATACGTGCTCCTCCATTCACGTCACCCCTTTGCCTATCTGCTTTATGCATGAATATACTACCAACGCTACTCCTCCCCACCAAAACCTTATTCCAACGAACTGCTCACGCAATTCGTACAGTAGCTGAATTAATCCTTTGCAAATACCCTTTTATTTTCTTTGACTCAGCTGTTATATACCAATTACTTGCCGAAAATATACAACTGCTGACCTCAACGTATCTATACATTTCACCCGTTTGAAACATACTCACGAACTGTACTCACCAAAAATGGCATGCTCCAGTGCAACGCCAAATGCTCCACTTCATCCCTATACCCACGGCATTGAACTCGAACTACCCCTTGCTCGTTGCATCATCACCCCTTTCCGCCTACTTTCAATGCTACTCACAGTATCCTCCTTCTCCAACTACAATACCAAACGCAGCCTCCCATATAACCAATTACTGCAAACTTTTCCAATTAGTATGCCATCCCACAAACAAAACGTGAGCTACTTCCTTCTATATTCATCACAAAACTCCAAGCTGTTATCAACCGTCCTTCACCTAACTCACGTCCACCCATCTCCGTTGACTGCTTCGGTTTCTTCTCCAAGAACACAGCGTGCTCCTCCCTGTAACCGAACAGCATGCCACGAACTCCTCCTCTTCGAATTCTACATCCCCTTCACTCCACAAACAGAGCTCGACCCTCTTTCATCTTCTAACGTTCTCACAAATCCAGCACCATTTAAGACTCAGCAGCCCCCCTCACGTTCTCTTCTACTCCGCCATCTTCGTACACAGCTCGACGCGCCCTAACCCCATGGATCTCAGAAACAAAACAACAAATCAAACTCCAGTTCGAGAGTGAGTGCATCGAGCAGCTCCTGAGCCTCCCTATCACGAAGAGGAAATGTATTCGAGTTGTCTACAAGTTTTCGATTTGTTTTTCATTGATTTTCGAGAGATTTCGATTTCCGCGTTTTAGAGAAAAAGAAGAATGGTGGCGGCTCGTTTTGTTTACAGGAGATGAAATGGAAATGTTAGGTCTTAAGGTTAGTTATAGAGTTTTGATTAGGGACGTGGATGTATTTGAGGCCATAGGGCATTTGTGGTTCAGAAGAAACGAAGGGTGGGCTTTTGTTGATCACAAAAATAAAAGGGATTAAATTATTTTACGTTATAACCTTTTGGTCATCTTATTTTATAAACTTCGTTAATTATGAACGGCTATTGACAGGATTAAATATACCATCATGACGATTAATGTGCCACGATCCCAGAAATATAATAATACCGGTAGATGGACTCATATTGTGAAATCTCAAAATGTTGAATACAGGGTGCGAAATACTTCAAATAAAAAAGTTGCTTATTTAATTAATTAAAAATTACAATAAAATTCTAAAAATTCAATTATCACTATGTCCCAAAAGAACCATGTTTATATTCACACCCGATATCTAGTTATTTTGGAATAACCGTTATGGTCGATAAACGATTCTATAGCGACTACTTAAAAATTTAATTTGGACATATCTCAAAATCCATACGACGAAATCCCGATTTTTCTCTTCCACTAGAAAGATATACTCCACCAGCTCCACACGTTTCTTGTTTCACAGAAATCCGGCTTAAAACGAATCCTGTACATTCAGTTGAAGTTCGAATCGTCAATTTACGAACTACCGTGCCATTTCGAGCTCGTTTATAATTATATTATAAACTATACGTTCAACTGTCGACGATTGAATATATTCGTTATTCAAATTCAATTTCCAAGCTGAATTAAATATCACAGATGATCCAGTTCACACCATATCGCCATTTCAGCTAATTTTGATTATTTCAAAATTAAATATATTATTATAATTAAATATTCACCATTATTAAATTCCACGACCATTAAATTCTCTAAACCACCATCTCAATAATTAAATAAATTAATCATAATACCCCTGCCAATGCGGGTCATTACAATCTTCCCCACTTAAAATAATTTCGTCCTCGAAATTGCTAAAAGGTAGAGGACGACCCTATCGACTGGTTAGAACATATCTGTTCTCTTCAAATCTTCAGTTGCAACTGAACCAATTTAATTTTAATTAAATTATTAATTTATTCTTATCAACGAAAATTTTCAAAAAAATCCGGAAAATTTTCTAACTCCTTATTCTTCGAAAAATTTCGCCAGCACCTCCTTTGTACTGGGAGCATCGGTCAAACCATCACTCGCCTCTCTGGGCCATCTCCAACCCAAAAGAAAATCAAACAGCCAAGCGGCTTGCCAATTCGGCTCATCAAAATCTCATACCATATAGAAATATAAACTTGTACCTTTTTGTCGGCATATCATTATATCCTTTCCACCTGTTATCAATCCAGCGGATACAACGGTCATCCCAATCAAATTCCAATCTACTTTTATCCATAACACAACCATTCGCTAATATCTGAGCCAAATATCATTTTAACTCTCGATTCACAACTCTTAACTTGATTGTTCCATTACACTTCAAATTCGAATCTCATAATCCAATTTGTCTTGATATCTTTCTAATTCAATCTCAGTTACCACTTTACTGGCTTTACTTTAATTCAAATCTGCTTTCACAAATTTCTGTTAAATTTGTTTTTAATTCAAACAGTCTTTTCCTGGGAATTTTTAAACAGTTTACTCTTTTCAAAAATCAAATTTTCCTTTTTGACATGTCACTGAGCCCTTAATCAATATTCCATTAGTTAAATCACTTCTCTATCTCTTTATCAAAATTTGTTAACCAAATATTTTTAATAACCATATTGGCCCTTTATGTTATTTGGAAAACATTTCCGAATATCGCCTTCCTTTATTTTCTAAACCTTAGAAAATATATGCTATTTATAATTAGAAAATATTCCAATTCCTTATCTCTTTTCCAATCTCGTTTTTTCTATACTTGGGAAATTTTCTTTATTTCTATTTCCAAGTTACACTCATTTGGGTTAAAACAGATGTTGTGTAAAACATCGTTACGACAACCCAAATACTATATTCAACTAACTCTTATTCAACATTGATCTTCGAGCCTGAAATCTTACCATTTATTTGTTAATAATGAAATCAATCAAGTTGGGGTATAACTACCTCTCAGACCTTGACTGAATAACATTTATAACGTCAAAACAGATATGACTACTTACTCGAATAATCGATACCATACAACTACTTATTCACTTTTAAACACATATACGCTTCCTCTTTCTATCCTGACTAGATTTTATTCTTAGTCTTCCTTTTTGATTATACTATTCTATTTCTAAGTTCGTTTCCTTATCGACTTCTAGATATATCGATACGTAGATTTCTAATTATCAGATTTTCTTAAAAATATTCTAACTCCTTAAATTCCCAAAAAAATTCGCCATAACCTCCTTTGTACTGGGAGCATCGGGATATTTCAAATAGCCTCCCATGGCCCTTACCAATCCAAAAGAAAAAGAAAAAGCCAAGCGGCTAGCCGATACGGTGCATAAAATCTCATATATGAATTAAATACATACCTTTTCGTCGAGCATTCTATTTATATACCTTCATACCTTATACATACCTATCTCATGTATATTTATACATTTCTTATTCATTTCAACTTAATCCAATCGTTTTAACTTATTTCGTTAAGTGATTTTCAAATTACCGGTTTGCCCATTTCAACTTTTTATTTGAATATACATGTTCAATATAGGTTTAACTTGTTTATCAACTAATTGAATTCCATTTCAATTTTATTTGAATTTCCTATATTCAAATTTCAAATTCAATTCTATTTGAATCTTCTTTATTCAAATCTCCTTTTCAATTCTATTTGAATCCTCTACATTCAAATTTCATTTCACTTTCGATATTCAAATCCTATATTTGAAGTCTCTTATTTTTTCTATATCCAAACGCCATTTGAATTTCTATATTCAAATTCTATATCACTTCCATTTAATTTCATATATTCAAACTCCCTTTGAATTTCTATATTCAATTTCTATTTGAATTCTCTTTATTCAAATTCTAAGTTTGAACTTCCTTAATTCAAATTCCTATTTAACTTTCTTTATTCTTTCTTTACATAAGTCTCGATTTCAATTCCTTTTTGAAATCGATATTACTACCTTTGGAAAATAGGTTCCCCTTTCAATTTCATACTTGTATTTTTTTTATTTCTGAATTATCCAATGATAATTCTCTTCACTTCATTTATAAACTTCGTTTATAAAAGAACTATTTATAAACTTCGTTTATACAGGAACTTCTCGTTTTATTTCTTTTAAAACAAGTTAATATTTCAAATCTATTTAAAAATTCCAATTCTATATTTTAAATCCCATTTTGAAATTCAACACACTTGTCTTTCCCAAAACAAATTCAAAACAGTATCTCTGGTAGTAATTCGTCACTTACAACTCGAAAATGAATACTGATGATGCAGCTGTCATCATCAGAATCTATTTCCCAGCGATCGAAGTGAGTTCAATACTATAAAACCATTTCTAAACATTTTCACTTTGAAATTCATTTCAAAATATAATTCACACTGCTTGTAAAACAATTTAAAATCTCCCAGGATCTTGAATTTTCCTTATTTTCAATCCTAATCCATTTACAAACACTTATTCAATTCTCCAGAGTTTTAACTCAATTTCTGGTTTAAATTTCAGACTTAACTCATCTGATTCACGCATTTCATTTATATGAATTCTGATTGGTTATTCACATAACCATTAAATTTATAATCTCACTCGATTATAATCACAACCAATATATCCAATATATATCAAAATATACGTTGGGTAAACTATTTCGTTTACCCTCTTTTCAAAACATACCATGATGGTTCATCGTATTCAAGTGTTTACAAAATCCCTACCGATACAGTGGATCAAACTGATCGACCAGAACTCATAAACGACTCAACCAATGAATCTCCACAATATAAAACAAATTTTCATATCAATACAAATACGTTCACTCGTATATATACACTCAAACTAAATCTAGGGTATTGCTAACCCTATCTCTACCGAGTCACGCCACGAAGCCAAGTAATTCTTAACTTAAGCTCTGATACCAACTGTAACGACCCGGATTTTCGGCGACTTTGGTTATCGACGTAAGCACGACGTCGATAACCAAAACGTCGAGAAATCCTGGTAATTAGTGAAAGAAATTAGAGGGTGAGGAAAGATAAGATAGAAACTTAGAATAGAAGAAGAAGAAGAACACAACATCAGAGTAACACGAATCCCACAGCGGAACGAATAAATATATTTCATAACATAACTTTGAAATACAAATCTGTACTTGAATATACATATCATTATCAAAGTACATCACTTACAACACAGCGGAAATAACTATAGCTATATGATCCTGAAGCCTCCTGCTCCAGCTCTTCAAGTGTATCTGTAAAATCCCGACTACTTGACTGCCCGTACAAATTTAGGCACCCAAGAGTTTAGGGAAAACAACAAAGTAAACTCCGGGTCAGTCATGGGACTGGTGTGAGTAAAACATTTTAAAAACAGTTCGAACAAGTAAACGATATCTCATAAGACCACGCCGCATAACGGAACGGGTTTTTCCCTTATGAGAATCCGAAATATCTTTATATCAAAACCCTTTTGATATTATAATAATGCCTATCAATCACAGTATATATAACCATTTAGCAGAAACGCTTTCATCTCACGTTCTACATATATAGTATACAATCAAAACCGCAAGCACGTATTGGGTAATGGATTTCCAACTATGACAAGGTATGGATCCACCTTTCGCTCGTGTACCTCTAGAGAGGAATACACTGGGTTCAACAAGAACATCTTGCAACCCGGCCACACATGACCGACCACTCATTTCGCTTGAGTGTATCGAATGTATATCACCAACAGTTGGGATCAGCAACCGTTTCCCGAATGGGACAGCATCAACAATAGATTTTTAGAAATGAATGAAACTCTAGATCAGGTGATTATACACCCTACTTCGGTGCGACCGACTTAGCCATGCTGCCTGCCCGATTTCTGTCATTTACCGGATGATGAGGCTAGAAGCTACGCTTTATCATCACATCAGATTCACTTTGAATGTCACATCATCAAATCCATCCAATCACTGATTGACGTCCTCAACAATACATTATGTGTTAGCTAAAGAAGTTTCCTTCTCCGCTTCAACTCTTGGTACAGTTGGAGAAATCAATATACGTGATCGTCTGGACATACTCTGTCAGACATCCGTCCATACAAGTCACCCAGGAACAGGATGAACCGAAGGCACTATTCTGTAAACAGGATAGCCCTTGCATAACTCCGTCTTCAATTTCCTTTGGCATATATGATTCGCAACGCTTATGCCAATACAGAGTGGTTCTTTGGATAATAATCCAACCGGTCTCTCCATATTAACAACGTTAAAATGGTCAAAACTTCGATAGTCTGTGATTTAACTATCGAATAAAAACAAGTGTGCAAATAACGATATTATTTCCAAATGGAAATTATATCGATCAAACATCATTCAACATTTATCTCTTTAATTCATTAATTTTACTTATCTCCTGTTTCCCTACATTCAATATTCCTTATTTTCTAAATTGGGAAAATATACGTTATTAACAATGGAAAACATTTCCATTTCTTTGTTTCTTTATTAGAAAACATTTCTGGTTTCTTATTTGGAAAACATTTCCAAAGCTTCTTCATTGGACTTAGACAGATGTTTAAACAAACCATCGCGATGCCAACTCAAACCATTTCCTTTACTGCCGAACCTTAACTATTCCTTAGTTAAAAACGAAGCCAATCAAGTTGGGGTAGAACTACCTCTCAGACCTTAACTGAACAACATTTCTAACTTTGAAATAGGCAAAGTTCACTTTATATTCCTTTTACTAACTTCCTTACTTAACCCTCCTTCGAATAGATCTCTACTTGATTTACTCTATTCACTTAACCCCTTTCGAATAAACTATATTCGATTTACTAACTTTATTCGAATAAACTATATTCCATTAACAACTTTTACTTTAACTCTAATCGATTAAACTAACATCGATTAACTCTATTGGACTAACACTACTGGATTAACTCCATTTCACTTAACTCCTTTCGAATAAACTATATTCGATAACTCCTTTTACTTTCTGTTCGAATAACTATATTCGATTAACTCATTTGCTTCTATTCTAATCGATTAAACTAACATCGATTATCTCCTTTCAACTTTATTCTCTAATCGATTAACTAACATCGATTAACTTCTTTTACTTTAACACCAATCGATTAAACTAACATCGATTAACTTCTTTTACTTTAACACTAATCGATTAACTAACATCGATTAACTTCTTTTACTTTAACACCAATCGATTAACTAACATCGATTAGCTCCTTTTACTTAACTACGCTTTCCATTACAACTATTTCCTTTTTTTAACGTTTACTTACCGTTACAAATATTTCCTATTTATAACTTCTATTTACCGTTACAAATATTT
The DNA here is from genome assembly GCA_030737875.1 of Allium sativum. Classification (NCBI taxonomy): domain Eukaryota; kingdom Viridiplantae; phylum Streptophyta; class Magnoliopsida; order Asparagales; family Amaryllidaceae; genus Allium; species Allium sativum. Next base: position 579,576,586 of record CM060919.1, read on the forward strand.
CCTATTTATAACTTCTATTTACCGTTACAAATATTTCCTATTTATAACTTCTATTTACCGTTACAAATATTTCCTATTTATAACTTATATTTATTTTCTAAATGAATATTCCTTTTCTATTTCTATTTATTTTCTAAATAAATATCCCTTTTATAAAACCGTGTTCGTTTTATAAATATTTCCTTTTTATAAAATCCTGTGATTTTATAAAATTCCTTTATTTCAATATACATTGAAATAAATTCTTTTTACATCCCAGGGTCTTTTATGATATTTAAAATATCATATAACAATGATCAATATCATTCCAAAGCCCATAATCCATAACAGATTATATAACACATCATATATCACAATATATGAGAACAGTAAAATAAATGTTGAGGAATCCAGTTGGATTCCTCCAACCTTTTTCCTGCATCACAGATGTTAAACAATATAGATAACATCACCTTTCAGTTCTATATGATATATTTTGTTAAACAGAATCAATATCGAAAAATTAACTAACTGACTAGCAGTTCAATCAAACAGTCAACATACAGTCAATCAGCCAATATCTAACAGTTCTAAAAATACAACATGAAATTATAACTGTTCAGAGTTGGTGAGATTTACTCACATTTGCGTGTTAACCGTTAAATAACGGTTTGCGTTATTTGATTCAGTCGGACAATTTATTTCGCCATAAATTGTAACGAGCTCGGATTCATTCCCGGTCAGTCCCATTGTGTTGCTCCCGTCCATACGATCCCAACGGATCTTGTTTCACCCAATTCTGATTTCGTATGACCAAGTTATGATTTTACGAAGTTATATACATAAAAATTTAAATAAAAACTTGGATAAAACTTTCCGGGCCTCACCCTCTTTTCTTTCCCAACTGGCCCACTCCATCAAGGCCCACTACCGCTTCATTAAAAGTCTGCACCGATATTTCTTCCTTCTTCTCCAACCATACCTTGTTTCCAGTATTTGTCTTCATTTCCAATACGTGCTCCTCCATTCACGTCACCCCTTTGCCTATCTGCTTTATGCATGAATATACTACCAACGCTACTCCTCCCTACCAAAACCTTATTCCAACGAACTGCTCACGCAATTCGTACAGTAGCTGAATTAATCCTTTGCAAATACCCTTTTATTTTCTTTGACTCAGCTGTTATATACCAATTACTTGCCGAAAATATACAACTGCTGACCTCAACGTATCTATACATTTCACCCGTTTGAAACATACTCACGAACTGTACTCACCAAAAATGGCATGCTCCAGTGCAACGCCAAATGCTCCACTTCATCCCTATACCCACGGCATTGAACTCGAACTACCCCTTGCTCGTTGCATCATCACCCCTTTCCGCCTACTTTCAATGCTACTCACAGTATCCTCCTTCTCCAACTACAATACCAAACGCAGCCTCCCATATAACCAATTACTGCAAACTTTTCCAATTAGTATGCCATCCCACAAACAAAACGTGAGCTACTTCCTTCTATATTCATCACAAAACTCCAAGCTGTTATCAACCGTCCTTCACCTAACTCACGTCCACCCATCTCCGTTGACTGCTTCGGTTTCTTCTCCAAGAACACAGCGTGCTCCTCCCTGTAACCGAACAGCATGCCACGAACTCCTCCTCTTCGAATTCTACATCCCCTTCACTCCACAAACAGAGCTCGACCCTCTTCCATCTTCTAACGTTCTCACAAATCCAGCACCATTTAAAACTCAGCAGCCCCCTCACGTTCTCTTCTACTCCGCCATCTTCGTACACAGCTCGACGCGCCCTAACCCCATGGATCTCAGAAACAAAACAACAAATCAAACTCCAGTTCGAGAGTGAGTGCATCGAGCAGCTCCTGAGCCTCCCTATCACGAAGAGGAAATGTATTCGAGTTGTCTACAAGTTTTCGATTTGTTTTTCATTGATTTTCGAGAGATTTCGATTTCCGCGTTTTAGAGAAAAAGAAGAATGGTGGCGGCTCGTTTTGTTTACAGGAGATGAAATGGAAATGTTAGGTCTTAAGGTTAGTTATAGAGTTTTGATTAGGGACGTGGATGTATTTGAGGCCATAGGGCATTTGTGGTTCAGAAGAAACGAAGGGTGGGCTTTTGTTGATCACAAAAATAAAAGGGATTAAATTATTTTACGTTATAACCTTTTGGTCATCTTATTTTATAAACTTCGTTAATTATGAACGGCTATTGACAGGATTAAATATACCATCATGACGATTAATGTGCCACGATCCCAGAAATATAATAATACCGGTAGATGGACTCATATTGTGAAATCTCAAAATGTTGAATACAGGGTGCGAAATACTTCAAATAAAAAAGTTGCTTATTTAATTAATTAAAAATTACAATAAAATTCTAAAAATTCAATTATCACTATGTCCCAAAAGAACCATGTTTATATTCACACCCGATATCTAGTTATTTTGGAATAACCGTTATGGTCGATAAACGATTCTATAGCGACTACTTTAAAATTTAATTTGGACATATCTCAAAATCCATACGACGAAATCCCGATTTTTCTCTTCCACTAGAAAGATATACTCCACCAGCTCCACACGTTTCTTGTTTCACAGAAATCCGGCTTAAAACGAATCCTGTACATTCAGTTGAAGTTCGAATCGTCAATTTACGAACTACCGTGCCATTTCGAGCTCGTTTATAATTATATTATAAACTATACGTTCAACTGTCGACGATTGAATATATTCGTTATTCAAATTCAATTTCCAAGCTGAATTAAATATCACAGATGATCCAGTTCACACCATATCGCCATTTCAGCTAATTTTGATTATTTCAAAATTAAATATATTATTATAATTAAATATTCACCATTATTAAATTCCACGACCATTAAATTCTCTAAACCACCATCTCAATAATTAAATAAATTAATCATAATACCCCTGCCAATGCGGGTCATTACAGTACACGAACATGTTTTCATTTGATAGTTAAATCACCGACTATCAAAGTTTTGACTATTTTATCGTTGTTAATACGGAGAAATCAGTTGGATTATTATCCGAAGAACCACTCCGTATTGGCATAAGCATTGCGAATCAAGTATGCTGAATATAATGAAGACGGAGTAAAGTACAAGGACTGTTGTATAAATCTTAGATAACGATTGCCTAAGATGGATGTACTGAATAGTGCCTTCGGTTTGTCCAGTCCCAGGACAACTTGTATGGACGAAGGTCTGACAGAGTATATCTGATAGATTGCGTAAGTTGATCTCTTCAAACGTATTCACGTTTGGTGGCGAAGGAATTCGTTTCTCTTAGCTGTATACCCGTGTTATTTTTGGATAAATCAATTTGTGATTCAAAGGGTATGACGATGTGACATTCTAAGTGAATGAAGTTGTGGCATGTGAAAAGATAAGCGTAGCTTCTAGCCTTACATCCGGAAATGACAAAAGTCGGGCAGGCAGCATGGCTATGTAGGTCGCACCTATTAGGGTGTGTAATCACCTATCTAGAGAGTATTCATTTGCTTCTTTAATCTATCAATGCTGCCCCTTATCGGGAAACGGTTGCTGATCCCAACCGTTGGTGATATACATTCGATACACTCAAGCGAAATGAGTGGTCGGTCATGTGTGGCTGAGTTGCAAGATGTTCTCGTGAACTCGGTGTATTCTCCTCTAGAGATACACCAGCGGCAGGTGGTCCCATACCTTGTCATAGTTGGAAATCCATTATCAATAAGCTCCCGCGGTTTTGATTGTATACTATGTATGTGGAACGTGAGATGAAAGCGTTCTACTAGATTGATATCTATTTGTATTTAGACATTATTATAATATCAGAATGATAATGCTTTTCAAAGATGTTTGGATTCTCATAAGGGAAAAACTCGTTCTGTATTTACGGTGTGGTCTTATGAGATATCATATACCTGTTCAAACTGTTTTAGATGTTTACTCACACCAGTCCCATGATTGACCCGGAGTTGTTTTGTTTTGTTTTCCCTAAACTCTTGGGTGCCTAAATTTGTACGGACAGTCAAGTAGTCGGGGTTTCCAGATATACTTGGAGATCTTGGAGCAGGAGGCTTCAAGATTATATAGCTATTGTTTTTCCACTGTGTTGTAAGTGTTATTGTATACATACTGTTTGTTTTTCAAAAGTTATGTTATATTTTAATCATTCTGCTGTGAGATTCGTGTTTACTCTGATGATGTATGTTCTTCTTCTTCTTCTATTCTAAGTTCTATCTTATCTATTCTCACCCTCTATTTTCTTTCATTAACCATTCGGTGATTTTCGACTCTTGAATGTTCGATATGTGTTGTATATCGGATATCGAAGGTCGCTAAATTTCCGGGTCGTTACAATATTTATTATATACTTAATATTCTGTTTTAATTATTTCCATCTGTTTTTCGTATTTCATCCGTAACTTTTTCATATGGACTCCGTTCGCAAAACTCCAAACATGAAAGTTGACCAGAATTTCATGACGAACACAAAGATGCAAGTTTCGTGGTCAAATTCGATCATCTGCGGAAATTCCTATTTTTGTAAATCTAATTAAATAACTAATTTATTTACTGTCAAAATTCCGGGTTGTTACAACCTTACTCAATAAGCCTGCTCCAATACCAGGTCTCCGCTCATCTTAAATGCTCATTTTAACATGTATAGTATTTTTTTTAAAGTGATAGAAAAGCAGAATTGAGATGAAACAACAGTTTATTATTTGAAGCATTGTAATACAAGATAATACAAATTGTATAGAGGAGTCCTCTATTTATAATATAAGAAATTAATGTAAATGACTTGAATAATAGGCATGTGACCATTGCTTGAATAATGGGCATGTGACCGTTGCTTGAATAATGGGATGTGATCATTGTTTGTTATACATGGAAGTGTACAGCTAGATATGGATATAATACCATATACGAAAATGTACAGCTGGATATAGAAAAAATACCATATACGAAAACTTTTCCATTATTCGTTCTTTCCTTTATTACCGCCCCTCAAATTAGGGTTAGGGTTCGCAACCATAATTTTCCATTTCGTGGACTGATGTTGGTAAAGAGTAAGCAGTTTCAATCCTTCGTCATACTGGTAAAGATACAAGTAAGGTCCAGGTATGAAAGTTCCATCTTTTACTTGGTAATTATTTGTAACTCTTCGATTCCAAGTGCATCTCTGAATCTACAGAAATTATTGACTGAAAGTGATTTTGTAAGCACGTCGGCCCTCTGATAGTAAGCTAGAATATGATTCACTTGTAAAATTTTCTTTTTAACTTGGTCTCGAACAAAATAGATATCGATTTCTATGTGTTTGGTTCGATTATGCTGAATAGGATCTGCTGTCATGTATATTGTGCTCAAATTGTCGCACCAAATTAGAGGGTTTCTGTTAGATGATAGTTTTAGCTCCTTTAACAATGATTGTAGCCATAAAATTTCAGCTGTAGTACTAGCAACACTCCTATATTCCACTTCTGTGCTTGATCTCGAGATGGTTGTTTGCTTTTTAGAGCATCAGACTCTCCTATATAAATGCAATCACCAGAAACTGAATTTCTATCATCTATGTATGTATCCCAGTCTTCATCTGAATAAGGTGTAATGTTTAAGTCTTTGCTGGCTTTTAATGATATGCCGAAGTTGATTGTTACTTTCAAGTATTTGAGTATTCTTTTCATTGTTGTCCAATGCTCACTTCTGGGTTCCAGCAAAAATTGAGATACTTTATTAACACTAAAAAAATATTAGGTCGTGTAATAGTAGCATATTGTAATACTCCTACAACAATCCTGTATTGTTTGATATTGGAGATAGCTTCCCCCCGTACTTTGACAAGTGTTGGTTTGATATCATAGGAGTTGGTTGGCTATTTGCTTCAATCATGTTTGTCTTTTTTAGAAGCTCTGTAATATACTTTCTTTGGAAAAGATGAATTTCTTTATCTGATTTTCTTGTAACTTCTATTCCAAGGAAATAAGATAATTCACCCAAATCTTTTATTGAGAACTGATTATCCAAATAATCTGCCAATTTTTTGATTTCAGTTTCACTGCTGCTTGTGATAATTAAATCATACACATATATTAATATATAGGTGGTAGATTATTCACTGATTTTTGTGAATAGGGATGTGTCAGATATGGTAGGTGAATAGCCTATCGTTTTCAAACTTGCTTTAAGTCTTTCAAACCATACTCTGGGTGCTTGCTTCAGACCATAGATTGCTTTATTCAGTTTACATACCAATGTTGGGTCTTGTGTATAGCCTTGTGGTTGTTGCATGAATATTTCTTCATGTAAATTCCCATTTAAGAATGCATTGTTGACATCTAAATTCTTGATTTTCCAGTTATTGCTTAATGCTATAGTCAATATAAGTCTAATAGTTGAGCGTTTTACCACTAGTGAGAAAGTTTCATTATAATCAAAACCAAATTCTTATGTGAATCCTTTTGCAACAAGTCTTGCTTTATATCTATTAATGGATCCATTTGGATTCTTTTTTAGTTTGTATACCCACTTGCATCCAATTATATTCTTGTTGTTTGGTGGACTCACTAGTTCCCATGTACAATTGTTCATCAGTGCTTGATATTCTTCATCCATTGCCTTTCTCCATTCTTTATGTTTGACTGCTTGTTGATAACTATTTGGCTCTTCTTCAGTAATGACTGTACTATAAGTCTTTGGTTTGAATATGCCTCTTTTTGATCTGGTTATCATTGAATGTCCAGTTTGATGATGTGATGGTTGAGTTGGTGAGTCATTTCGTCTACTACTATAGTTTTGATTGCTATCATTGCTGATTTCTTCTCTTATTTCTTCTGATTGTCTGCAACTTGATTATGTAGGTGATTGAATGGCGTAATTAGTTTGCTCTGGCAGATCATCATTAGTTTCATTATCACTGTGGTGGCCTTCAGAGTTACTAGCAGCCTTGTCACCATTCTCTTGATGCCATGTGTCAGCAATGTTGTGTAGATCAGGTAAACTAACCTTTGGATTATATATTTTGGTTGTGGTCTGTATATTTGACCTGTTATAAGGGAAAATATTTTCTTTAAAAACAACATGTCTTCTTGTAAATATTCTACCAAACTTGTCTATACATCTAAACCCTTTTTTATTATTGCAGTAACCTATGAAAGTGCAGGGTTTAGATCTATAGTCAAGTTTATGATTATTATTATAAGGTCTTAAGTAAGGGGAACACAGGCTACCAAATGTTTTTAGACTGTTGTAATCATGTTTGACATTAAATAGCTTTTCTAGAGGTGTTATGTCTTTCTGTACTGTAGTGGGCATTCTATTTATTAGATGCACAACAGTACTGCAAGCATCAGGCTAAAATTTAAGTGGCAAAGATGCTTGAGCTAACAAAGTTAAACCTGATTCAACTATGTGTCTATGTTTCCTCTCAACTATACAATTATGTTTAGAAGTATAGGGACATGTTACTCTATGTATAATACCCTTACTTTTAAAATAATCTGTCAGGGTTTGTACTCTAATCCTCCATCAGATTGCATGACTTTAATTTGACTGTTTATTCGATTTTCAAACATATTGATAAAACTGATGACAACACTTTTAATATCATATTTAGCTTTTAAGAAGTATATCCAAGTATGTCTAGTGTAAGCATCAACAAATGATATGTAGTATTTATATCCATAATAAGAAAATATAGGAGATAAACCCCAAATATCAGTGGTAATTAATTGACCAGGTTTGGAATACACAGTTAGTGAATCAGAGAAGGGTAATTTGTGGGTTTTTCCCATCTGGCAATAAGTACATACATAAGGTAATTTTGCAGGAATAAATTTTATTTTAGTATCATTAAGAATTTTTGTTACAATGCTAGCACTAGGATGTCCTAACTTATAATATCATAAGTCAAAAGTACTTCTAGTTTGAACTTCATCAGTTATATCAGTCAGATTACAATGTTGATGACCATTGATAGTAGTACTGTGGTTGCTAAGATTGAATTCATAGAGTCCCTTCACAGCATTACCTTATAAAAGAATCTTCCTAGTTATTATATCTTTAACTACACAGTATTTAGGGAAAAATTAAAAGTATACATTATTATCTTTAGCAAATTGAGACACAATAATTAGGTTTTTCTTAATATTGGGTACTCTTAGTAAATTATGCAAAAATAATTTCCTATTACCAATGATACTACCAGTGCCAGTATGAGAGATTTTAACACACTTACCATTGCCTATGCTTATAGTTTGATTACTTTGTATTCTTTGTTCCCAAGATTCAGGTTGTTCAGATTGTTAGTGATATGATAGCTAGCTCCTAAGTCTGGTACCATGATTCATCTTGAATATAATCAGCTCTGGCTTGTTCATTGTGATTCCTTGTGTTGTCAGTATGATTAGTTGCATCTCCCTGTCCTTGTGCTAAATTGGTAGTGAAATTGGTGTTTCTTTGACTGTTGTTGCTGGCTTAGCCTGTTGAGTAGTTTGAATTGTATCTGATATAACATTTGATAGCAGTATGGCCAATCTTCTCACATATTTGACACTTTGGTCGATTGTTGTTGTTGTTACTCTAGCATCCTCTTCCTTTACCACCTCTACCTCTGGTGGTGGGGTTGCCCCTCTGAAAGGTTTGCTCATTTCTGTAATTATTACTTACCTGATTTCTGTTATTGTCATTACTTTTATTAACATCATATTTAACAGAGAAGTCACTTTCTTGAGCTTTCTTGCCTTCAAGCCTACCTTCATGTGCTAATAAAATAGAGTGAACATCATCATATTCTTCATTTTGTGAGGAAATTATGGCTTCTACAGCCTCATATTCTTCATTTAAGCCATTGAGAATAGCCAATATTTGTTCAGAATCTTGCGCTTTATGGATAGTAGCTTCTAACTTGTCACAAACAGATTTAATTTTGCTCAAGTACTCTCTCATGGTAATGTTGTCCTTCTTTATTTTTTGCAATTGTCTTTTATAAAACATGACTTTAGCAGCTGACTGGTTGTTGAAGGATTTTTCTATTGTTGTCCATATCTCGTTAGCACTTTTGCAGCCAATCACTTATGGTAATAAGCTTTGATTGATAGAGGATAGTAGCCATGAACTAATTAAACGATCTTACCTGTGGTATTTCATGTATTCTTCATTGCTAACTATATTATTCTCTTGATCAGTAATGAATTCTGGTGGAACTGATAAAGTCCCCATGATGAATGTAACAACCCGAATTTCGACAGACCGATTTTTTTAATCAAAATTCTAATCTATTGAAACTCGTGTTGGTTTGCTCTGGTATCCTACAGAAAAGACAGAGACATAAAATATGTCAGAGCTCAGAAAATATCTCACAGCGGAATGGATAAAATATAATATACTCAAAGCATAGCCTTACCGTATTAATAATACTGCCTAACCAGTATTCAAAGCTATCATGTCTCTACCACAAATCTAACCTGCGAGTATGTTATGAGGAGGGGGTCAGAACATAAGTTCTGGTGACTGGATTTAAACTATACATTTTGGATAACACTACATATACTGTTCAATCACATTTTCTTATTTATTAGGTTACTTGGGTTAAAAATACTCAAGGCTTACACACACGTCGCACCCATCTACTTCCCAGTGGATTAACCTAATATAGTATATATGTAGCTACCCCCTAATATTGAGGTACACCCTACAGTACCCTGCTCGCACGGTCTCCGCCGTAACGCCTCAGGAATGTACATAGTCCCTCATCCTACGTCGGAGTGACGTACGGATCTCTATATAACAATGTTACGTTCCTCATATGTCTATCATTACTATGCTACGTAAGCGTACGGACTGCCACCTTCGATTGAATCAGATTCCATACCAGAGTAATGCCCTCAAGTCTTCGATACACCACCCAGAGCAGACATGCATGTATCTAGACTTTCCTACGTACGTATCGTCAATCGTATTCGATGCCTTAACCGCACATAATGTGCAACGAGTTCAGTGGCAGGGCTATACAAGAAACACATAACTCGGTAGGGAGCTTTTCTATATCTGTACAGGCCCGCCTTTAATAGCCTCAAAATACAGATATCCCTCGGGTTTGTTTTTCATGGTGGTTATGGCCCCACCCCGGCCCCTCCCTCAACTAGTAAAGACTACAAGAGCTAAGCGACTTGCCCCTAATAAACAATCTAAATGTCTAGTTGGATTCTCCTCTCAACCACCATACCTCGATAGTGAAAGGTGAATGGTCTATTGGGTTTAGCTCTAATCTTTTCGCATCCCACTGGCTGCCGATGACGGGTACCCGACGATCTACTATCCTTGTTGTTCCTAACCTCTGCCTCCCGTTGAGGAGATCGCCAAATCACCCTAGTGTCACCTCGTCACAGCATTCTGACTGCAAACTACTTCTACAGTCAAGGCCCACCCACCTGGTAGTTATGCGCAGACCCAACCTCTGCGAGCACAGCCTAAACATCTGACACAGCACAGGAGACTACCAGGAGCACCTTACTTATCTCAGGAAGCCGCGTGCTTCCCCTTCCAGTCCTTCGGAGGTATTAGAATAATCAGATGTACGTGCGCTCCCCTCATGCCTCATGACACCGCGATGATCTACCCCATTGGGTTATTCACCCTCAAACGTGCGGATTGGTCCAAGTGCCTCATTTTAATATGTTTTTAGACCCTATGTCTAAATATTCTTTTATGCGCTTTCCTTACCTCATCAGGTTTCCATTTAACTTGGTTATTCTCATTCACATTGACTTCTTAATCAAGTTACCAAGTTCCACTCACTTATTAATTTCAGCCATATAACTTAACCCATTTAAGTTTATTAATAAGCCCACAACATGTTATTCTCTATATTGTGATCCAAGGTCTGTAATCCACAATCTCTTTATTCTCTTGTTTGATTTCATAGTTATAATAACATGTTCTACTTAATATGTAATTAAGTATATCTTAATTCACATATTTTCTATTTAACATGTCACTTATCGTTTATGATTAAATATAACTTATCTCATTTCATAAGTTGCCTCATTTTTTCTTATTTAATCATAATTCCATCTTACACTATCTCTACAACTTATCGTTGTTTACTTATTAACTTAGTTCTCTTAACTAAGGTTTACTAATAAGTCTCCTTTCCATAAATATAACTTGTGTTACAATCCCCCACTTGTCCCTAGGACAAGCCTTAAGATATTATTCTTATCAGCAGATTTCAAATTTCCAAGTTTATAGATTTACTTAATTTATAATTAAGTACAACTTCTTACATTTCATAAATTTCCCCCTTTTCTCTATTTATTACAAACAAATGGTTTCAGGTTTCCCCCATTTACTGATTACTTAATTTACAATTAAGTACCACTTATCTCATTACACAAGTTATCTCATTTTCTTACCAGTTTATTATAATCTAAGTTATAATCCTCACTTGTCACTAGGACAAGCCTACCTATTATATAACATTCTCATTAATGTAATTTATTTATAATAGGTTATTATCATTCCCCGTTCATTCCAATCCTTTTTACTGTTGTATCTTTCTTTCAATTTCATTTATTTCCATTAACTACAATTAATGTTGTTTATCAGTCCTGCTATATATATATATATATATATATATATATATATATATATTTATGCACTAGACCTCTCACATTAAGCCTACACTTGTGGATGCTGGATTTGTCGAGCGGTTCCGGGCAGACTTTTACCGCAAGTTGACTTAACCTCGTGTCTTAGCACTACTACATGTTTTATTTATGCACTTAGACCTCTCACATTAGATATATCACTTGTGGATGCTGGATATGCCGGGCGGTTCCAAGCAGACTTCTACCACAAGTGCAATCTAACCTCGTGTCTAAGCACTGTTAAAGTTTTCTTTTTACTGTAAATTTAGGCATACTATTCTTTTCACATTTTTACCGCAACCTATTTTACATGTCATCATATTATGCCTATTTAATGTTGCATGTTCTTTCTAACATATAATAAATTTGATTCTGTCATGTAATCGTTTAATTGTTCAAATCTAACAAGTTAACATGTAATTTTCTCAATTCTACAGCCAATAATTTAAGTACATAATATGCCACAAGTGAATCATGTAATTATAACAACAGTAATCACTACATGTACTTTTAACAAGTTTACATTTCAATAGGTGAACATTTCAACGCATTAAGCGTTTCAACATATGAATTTTCTAACATATTAATATCTTAGCATATTAATATTCCAACATGTCACTTTAATCATTCTAACATATGTTTAAACATTTCAACATATCATGTTAACGGGTAATGTCAAACGATAATATATCATTATCAAAAATGATATAACTTAAATCCACTCACCTCATTTGCTTTCCAAATCCTGGATCTGGTCCAGATCTAACATTCCATGGTTTTCCCCTGATTGGATTCAGAACCTAACAACCATGGATTCATAATTTTTACTAAAAGAAAAAGGGAAGAAAGAGGAAGAAAATCGAATAGACCAAATCTAGAAAATTACCTCTCTTCGAATATGATTCTGAACACCTTCTATCTAATATTCATTCTTTTCCTCCAGATCTTGATTCAGAATTTTCCTAAACTAATTATCCTATTTTTCTGAAGAGATTTGAAGAGGAGAAAGAATGGCAGAGTATAGACATTATCTCAGAAATGTGAGATTTAGCTAGGCTCTGATAGCCTATTTATAGGTGTTCAGGATCTTATCGTACATGCAGCACTGAGTCAGCATTGAACGTAGTTAAGAAAACAGTCCAGATACGTTAATGTACCTGACTGGATCTAGGGTGGGTCGACCCCCCTTCGTGTGGGTCAACCCCTGGGTCGACCCCGGCTATAATATTTTTTTCTATTTCTTTTGCGTATGGTGTTCAGTTTGAATTGTTTTGAATATGTTCATATATAAGGTCCTTATATGTATACAAAACTTGTAATGACCATTTTATTCGTATATATATGCGCACAACTTTCATTTCATTTTGAAAATTCAAACGGTATTGCACCGTTATTTGATTCTTTCCATATTTCTATGATTTCAGCCTTATCTTGGATTTTATCTCTTGTATATATATATATATATGTATGTATGTATTCCTACACATATATATGTGTATATTCTCATATATATATATATGTGTGTGTGTGTGTGTGTGTGTATATTCTTATATATATATATATATACATATATTTTATTTACTTCCTTATATGTATATTTTTTTCCTTATATGTGTGTTTATACATATTTCCTCTCATGAACATGTGTTATTTCAGCCGTTCCCTTAAAACAAAAATATGACGGCGGCAGGGATCGAACTCTGCACCTCTTGTATGCAAGCCACGTGTTCTAACCAACTGGACTACAAAGGCTTTTGCTAACAAGGCTTAGAACAATGGTGGTCATTGTTCTTTTCTCATTCTTCTTTTTCATGTTTATTACAATATTTCAATTAAACCATTGCATGAACCGTTTTTTTTTATTTCTCTTTTATTATTAATGCATAATCAGTGCATGCAACATATTTACACCGTATGCAACCAATCCTTTCTTTCTTTGCATGCATTACTTTTTTATTCACATTAATATTTTCTTCTTTTTCAGTGCATGTATTTATTACATGCGATCACATATTATCTTTATTTTATTCTTCATATATACATTTATATCTATGCATATATATACATATACACACACACACACACACATATGCATTATTTAATTATTTAACTGTTATAAAATGTGGGGTGTTACAATGAAGCCTTCTAGGCCATAACCGTGGATTGTAGCCTCGATCTGAAGTTTCTAAATCAAGTAATTGTTTTCGTCCAATTGCACTGTAATTAGTTGTGATTGAGGACTAATTACAGGTTTGGTGAGTTTGTCAACATCAATGAGGCTTTCAATCATTCTAGTAGCATTGTCAGAAGCTGATGAAGCAGTATCATTGGCCATGATGACCAAATGATGAATACAGATCGATGGTTGTTAAGCCTTAATGATGCTCTGATACCATGATAGAAAAGAAGAACTGAGATGAAACATCAGTTTATTATTTGAAGAACTGTAATACAAGATAATACAAATTGTATAGAGGAGACCTTTATTTATAATACAAGAAATAAATGTAAATGACTTGAATAATGGGCATGTGACCATTGCTTGAATAATGGGCATGTGACCGTTGCTTTGTTATATGCCTAAGTGTACAAGTGGATATGGATATAATACCATATACGAAAATGTACAGTTGGATATGAATATAATACCATATACGAAAACTTTCCCATTATTCTTTCTTTACTTTATTAAAAAATGAGTATCTTGTATACATGCTTAGGCAGTATATAACATACTATATGGAAAGAAGGTTCAACCCCGCAAGATGGGAAACAAACCCATGACATGTTCCACCATGTTCAAGTGTCTAAACTACTTCTGACATAGTGCTTATCACATGTATTAATGATCAATAAATATATAACCAATAATCAATAAATATTAATGTTAAATACATAATACTTAAATAATAATTAAAAATTAATATATAACTAATGATTAATAATTAATAATTAATAATAATAGCAATACATATCATAAATTAATAACTAGTGATTAACATAAAATAATTTTCAAATAATAGTTAAATTTAAAAAATTGACGTTAAATAATAATTAAAATAATAATGATTAATAATCAATAAAATACTATTAAATACATAACACTTAAATAATTATAATTAAAAATTAATATATATTAATTAATAGCTACTACTATATAATAAAAATAATTAATTAATTTGAAATATGAAATAACTCCTATTAATAATTAATAAGTAGTTAATTAACAATTAATAAATATATAAATATTTAATATTTAATTAATAATTAACATCAAATGTTGTATAATGGAGGTTACAAGTTTCCCTAAGTTAGACATGATTTACGTATGATATTACATGTTGAAGGCATACAACTTTTCAGTGGCTCCAAAATGAAATTTCGTTTGGCTCCAAAGTCAAAATTTTGGCTCTTAAACTATTTTTTACGTACTGATCACAGCTCCCTCTCTCGTCACCCTATTCCCTATATCTAGGGGTGGCAATTAGACCCGACCCGATGGACCTGGACCCGACCCAACGGGTCTCGGTTCTAGGCGGGTCGGGTTTTGTCGGGTCTAAAGTATACATTTCCAAAATCTGGACCCGACCCGACCCGAGCTTCGGTTCGGGTCGGGTCGGGTTGAAGCTCGGGTCGGTTCGGGTCGGTTCGGGTCGGTTCGGGTCCGATTAACTAATAACATTAAAAATACATATATTTCAATGTTTTTTGGTCGGGTCTATGCGGGTCGGGTCTATGCGGGTCGGGTTTGATCGGGTCTTGATGGTATTTTTCATCACCTAGACCCGACCCGAGACCCATCGGGTTCGGTTCGGGTTCGGGTTTTTTCGGGTCGGGTCGGTTCGGGTTTTCGGTTCCCGGTTCTAATTGCCAGCCCTACCTATATCCTTATTTTTATTTTTTTTCCCCTTTATTCCAAAACTACTTTCTTTATTTCCATTAAAAAGAAATAAAATCTATCCTCTTCCTTAGATCACATCTCCTTTGAGATTGAATCATCCTCAAAGCAAATATCATCCAAGACTACCAATTCACATTCCATAATTATCAGCCAAGCCAACATAAACTTTTATCAAATTATTCATGCTTTTGATTACTGGTTGAAATGGATTGTTTCGTCCATCATCGTGTTGCTTTGGTGGTTGAATTGGAAGCCATCATCTTCAGCGTCACCCAAAACGATACGAGGTTACTAAGCATCAATTGCCTTGATGCCGACGTCAGATCTAGAGTGGGTTACTGATGTCATTGTTGTTCCGGTGTATAGATTATTTACCAACTTTTCTGTCTTCAATTCTGTCGATGGTATGACTATTCTTGTATTAGTATTCTTTTATTATTTCATTTTTGTGTTGCAGGCTTTATCTAAGAAGACAATGGACTTCCTTGTTCCTTCTTTTACTAAACAGGCTTAAACTTGTATTTTTAGAGTTATAGATGGTAACCCCAAAGTTGAGTTGAGAGGTGGTGGATCTGATTATCTTGGAAAGGATGTTTTGAAGGTTTTATTTATAATTTCAAGCATATTTTGTTGTATTAGAATGAATGATGTTATGCTGGTTATAGCTCTATTATAAAAAAGTTTATATGTTGATGCACACATTGGTTTGAAATTAGTTCTACTTGCTTGTTAACGAATTAGAACCCGATAGATTTAGTTTATGGTCATGCATAAGCTGGGTTTATGGTCGTTGTTTGTTAACTGAACAGCCTGCTCTAATCCTAGGCTTTTCATTGATACTAATAGATTGTCCAGTGAGCATTAATTTTCTTGAGGGAATTTATTTGCAAATAGTTACTATAAAATATGTTATTGATTTTTGTACAGTCATATATTATGATAAATATGTTGAGTTGAACTGATTATCGTACACAACATCAAAAAATCTAGCTTTGTTTACAAAATCTTTTATGTTTGTGTTTGAACCCTTTTAAAGCATTAAATACCTATCTCTAGTGTGGTTGCTATTAACAAGTTTGATTGCAATACTGAAGTTGAGATAAATGCTGTAAGGAACGCAGCTTTGGATGCTGGTGTTTTGACGTTGTTGTTTGTACTCATCACGCCCATGGTGGACGAGGAGCGGTTTGTGTTTTCATCCATATCGTTGCGTATGTCTTGTACTAGTGATATGGTTATATATTTGTATAGCTATTATTTTGTGTGTGCCTAATCGTACTAATTCAATCTAGTGCAATTTTTTTGGAATTTAAATGGTGAAATGCCTTTTTTCCTATTTAACCTTTTTATGGTTATGTTTTGATTGATGTTGTAGGTTGATCTGGGTATAGAGGCAGAAAAAGCATGCAAGTGCCAGATAGGGCCCTTTAAGTTCTTGTATCCCTTGGAAAGTAACATCAAAGAAAAGATTGAAGCTATAGCCAAGTCCTGTGGTTCTTGTGGTGTAGAGTATTCTGAGCAGGTATTTGTTATTAATTTAAAAATAATTTGATTATTTATACTGTTGGATATCCCAGAAGAACATTCGTGTTAAAGTTAACAAGAAAAAACATGATGATTCTTAGCAAATTGCATGGTATCACAGAAAATAACTTATTATGCCTTTACCATTCTAGACCACATAAAGAGTAAGATAATAGAATCACTTTACTGTAGTATTTGTATAGGATGTTCCATAATGTAAATAACGATCTTTTTGGTCATTGTAGTGTAGCATACGTTGAGCATGTTTCTGACTCATACGGTAAAAATAATTCTTCCAGGTTCGATTTGTATACAGGGATGTATTACATATACCAGTTAATAATATGCTTGATGTTTGTGTTTTCTTGATGTAACATGTAGATTAGTAATACATGTATGATGATAAATGATAAAAATCAAAAGCATTTAGTAATGTTGCTAATTTAATTCATACTACAAAACACTATATGTGTTAAGTTCTAAGATCTAAATATAATATGCACAAGCAGTGTATATCTTAAAACCTCTGCAGTTCCTATTGGTTATTTCCTTCCAGTTCCAGTGAATGAAGGAGATGAAAGTTGCAATGGAGATGTTCTTTTAGGTCCTGTGCCACTGATGAAGACAAGACATCTGCCAATGGCAGTTGGATGTGGATAGAGCGGTGAAGGAGGTCGTTTGGTTGATTTTGATGTCAGTTTTTGGTGTGGGTATGTATACTTTATATTATATGATTGTCTCATCCTCAGCAACAAAACACCCTATTTCCATCATTTTATCTATCATGTTTTAGAACCAAATAGTAAGTAGGCAAGATCCAAATGATTGCACATCATAGAAAATCCGCTGCTACTTTAAAATTTTGTGATTTGATGCATGGAGGATTTCCCAAAAAGAAAGAAAATCCAAATGCTACTTGCTTGCAGATTTCGACAAATGAGTAGCTTCAGCTACGACACCCAAAGTATGCACATTTTAACTATAATGGTTTGAGAACTAGAGGGGAAATTGGAGAAGTCTATTATTTGCTTGGTGGGAAAAGGCCATTCAGAAAGTCTTTTTGGCATGCTATGAAAAAGCTGCAGCTTGTGCATGCAGATTTATGTGGACCGATAACACCATCTTAAAGTAGTAACATATGCTTGCTCACCTTTCTAGATGACTATAGCTTCAACTATTAACAACATATTATTTAACATACAATTTTGTGTGTTGTTTTACTTGTTGAATAGTTTTGTGTGTTGTATGATTGTATCAAGTTGTGTGTTGTATTATTAGTGTTGAATAGTTTTGTTATTTATAAATACATTTTTTGTTTATTATGTGAATCTTGTATAAATATGCATTTATATATTTCTAGGGATGATTTTATTGTTGATTAGTAGACTATTAAGTTTTATGTAAAGAGAAAATTATAAATTAAAAAAAGGAAAAAATCATAAATGAAAAAACTAGAACATAAACTACTACCGGAATAGAAAGGGTTTACCGACGGATTGCCTCTACATGTCGTTCGATTAAATATACCCATGAAATCATATCCATCGCTAATTTGCAAGGGTTTATCGACAAATTACCTGCATAAATATTTTTAAATAAAATATTTTGTCGCAAATTCCTTGCTAATTAGCAAGGGTTTACCGATGGTTATTTATAAATAATAATGTCTAAATATACATATCCATCGCTATAACATCGGTAAACAAAATTTAAATTAATTCAAAATTAAAATTTCATATTTTGTTAAATGACGGAAAATGGTTTGAAAACTCTCGCTAAAATCCATCGTAAATTCTTGACACAAATAATGTATTGAAATTTACCGACCACCAGTTTCCACCGGTAATCCATCGCTAAACCCTATATAGCGGCGAATTGCCAGCGAATAACGCCGCTACTATTTTCGATTTTTCCTGTAAAGCATGTTCTTGAACAAAATAAATGTTTGTGTCGATATGTTTTGTTCGAGCATGCTAAATAGGGTTTACTGACATGTAGATCGAACTTTGATTATCACACCATATAGTTCCTTTTGATGAATAGTTAAGCTGTAGTTCCTTAAGTATGGACTGTATCCACATTATTTCAGCAGTGGCACTTGCAATGCTCCTGTATTCTGCTTTTGCACTTGACTTTGATAAGGTTGATTGATTTTTAGAGCTCCATGATATTAAGTTGTTGCCCATGTAAATGCAGTATCCAGTAATTGATCTCTTATCATCTGGGTAACCAGCCCAGTCTAAATCAGTGTAGCCTGTAATGTTGAGACCCTTTCCTCCTTGTAGTGTTAATCCATAATTGATTGTGCCCTTTAGGTACCTTAGGATTCTTTTAACTGCTCTCCAATGCTCATCCTTAGGGTCCTGTAAAAATTGAGAAACCATGTTAACACTGAATGCTATATCTGGTTGAGTTATGGTTGCATATTGTAATGCACCCACAACACTTCTATACTATTTGATATTATTTACGACTTCTCCCCTGTTTTAGGAAAAGTGTTGACTGAATATCATTGGTGTTGGTTGGGATTTTGCTTCAGCCATGTCAATCTTTAGCAGTAATTCAGTTATGTACTTCCTTTGACTTAGAAACATTTCTGATTGTGATTTTCTTTTAGCCTCAATTCCAATGAAGTTAGAAATTTCACCCAAGTCTTTGATTGAAAACTACTTATTTAAATATTTGATTATATTTGCTATTTCCTCATCGTTGCTTCCTATTACAATTAAATCATCAACATATATAAGAATATAAACAGTAGATGACTGATTAATTTTAACAAACAAGGAGTTGTCAGATTTTGTGGGCCTGTGTCCCATAACATTTAGAGTTGATTTGAGTTTTTCAAACCAAACCTTAGGTGCTTGTTTCAGTCCATAGATAGCTCTTTTCAACTTGCATACAAGATTGGGATTCTGTGTGTACCCCTCTGGCTGTTGCATAAATATTTCTTCCTATAGTATGCCATTAAGGAAGGTATTGTTCACATCTACGTGCCTGATTCTCCATTGATTTGACAGAGCAATATTGAGTATTATTCTAATAGCGGTTGGTTTGACTACTGGTGAGAATGTCTCATTGTAGTCAAATCCATATACTTATGTAAATTCCTTAGCAACCAGCCTTGTCTTGTATTTGTTGACTGTCCCATTAGGGTTTTTCTTTAGCATGTAAGTCCATTTACAACCAATTAGATTTTTATCTTTTGGTTGTTGTACCAATTCCCATGTCTGATTTTTGATGAGTACATTGAACTCATCATCCATAGCAGCTCTCCATCCCTTGCGTTTGACAGCTTGACTGTAAGTTAGTGGCTCCTCTTGATTTAAGGTTGCAACTTAAAGTTTGGGTTTGAATATGCCACTTTTGGCATGAATCATCATGGGATGACCAGTATTGGTTAGTGTAACATTATCAGTTCGATCTGAACTTCCTTCAGTGGCTGATAAACCTTCATCATAACTATTTGATTCACTATTTGAACTTTGTACATTCCTTAAGTCAGAATCTTCAGTTTCTACTGTTACAGGTGGGCTTCTGGCGAGGATGGGTGGTTCATCATTGTCACTACTGAGCAAAGTGCTATCAGTAGTGTCAGTTCTTTAGCATCAGCAGCTAAGTTATCACTTGTTACTTGAAGGAAATCTGAAAGTTATGGAATATATGGTATATTTTCATTACCTTTAACAACTTTATTAGTTGTTTTGATACTTTCTTGTGTAAATGGAAATATATTTTCATTGAATTTGTCATGCCTACTGATGAATATTCTTCCATTCTTATCAATACACCTATATGCCTTTTGTTTGACTGCATACCCAAGAAAAGTACATGGTCTTGATCTAAATTATAACTTATTGCTATTGTAAGGCCTCAAATAAGGAAAACATAGACATCCAAGTAGTTTTAATTCATGATAATCTGGCTTAACTTTATATAATACTTCAAGTGAGCTTACATTCTTTAATATTGTTGTTGGCTTTCTATTTATTAGATATACAACAATATTGAAGGATTCATGCCAGAATTTTAATGGTAAACCTGCATGTGCTAATAAAGTTAAGCAACTTTCTACAATGTGCCTATGTTTTCTTTTAGCTAAACCATTTTGTTCAGAAGTGTATAGACAAGTAGTTTTGTGAATTATACCTTTATTATCAGAGTAGCTGATAAGAGTTTTATATTCAGTCCCACCATCTAACTGTAAAAAATTTACCCTTGTGTTGAATTGATTTTCAATCATATTCATAAATTTAATTACAGTACCATGCGTGTCAGATTTATTTTTCATAAAATAAATCCAAGTGTATCTAGAGAATGCATCAACAAAAGAAATGTAATAGTTGAAACCAAAATCAGTGGATATAGGTGCTGGTCCCCAAAGATCAGTACCAACTAATTCAAAGGTTTTTGTGTAGACAGTTAATGAGTGTTCAAATGGTAACTTGTGATTTTTTCCCATTTGGCAATAAGTGCAAATATATGGTAAGGAGATATCATCATATGAAATATTGTTTTTACTTAGAATTTCCTTTACAACATTGACACTGGGGGTGGCCCAATTTGTAATCCCACAAATCAAAAGTACTCTTATTACTGCTTTCTTGTTGAGTCACAACATTGTAGCATAGCCCATCTTTTGCAGGGGTAAGTTGATCACTAAGTTTGAATGTGTACAGACCCTTAACTTCGTTACCCTACAAAAGAATTTCATGTGTCAACATGTCTTTAACAACACAATAACTTGGATAAAATTCAAAGTATACATTATTGTCTTTTCTAAATTGTGACACACTCATCAAGTTTTTCTTTATCTTGGAACCCTTAATAATTTATGCAAGAATAATTGTTTCTAGCCATTTAAAATAGCATTACCAGTATGAGAAATGCTAATGCACTTACCATCACCCATGGTTATTAACTGTTTACCTCTGTATTCTTTATTTCCAAGGTTGAGATTATCTAGATTGTTGATCATATGATTAGTTACACCTGAATCTGGAAACCAATTATCATCAAGAATTGATTCAGATCTGCTATTAGATCGATTGCATTGTTTCCCACTAGTTTGACTTTCAGAATCTTGTTGTGCTTAAGCAACATTTGCATTAGGATTGCTATGGCTTTGACTGTTATTTCCTTGACTGCTAGTGTAATTAGAGTTCAATCTGGAAAAAAAATTAAAAGAAATGTGTCTTACTTTTTCATTGATTTGACACTTGGGTTTGTTGTTGTTGTTCCACCTACCCCTTCCTCTTTCTCTGGAGGGGAATCCACCTCTTTGACTGGTATTGTTATTCTTGTAACTGTTTTGACCTCTGCCTCTATTGTTGGCAGCATAGTTGAGAGAATAGTCATTGTCATTAGATTTCTTAATATCAATTCTTGCCTCATGAGAAAGTAACATAACATGGGCATCATCAAGTGGGGGAGTAACTCTTTGTGATGTTATGATGGCTACAACGACCTCATATTCATCACCTAATCCATTTAGTAAACATAATACATGTTCAGAATCTTCAATGTTACTCCTTGCTGCCTTTAACATATCACAAATGTAACACCCTGTGTTTTCTGTGAACGTATAAGTAACAAATCAGAGAATAATTAAATTATAACTAAAGAACTAAGAGAAACGGACTGCGCCATTGCGTTCGCCTCGAAATTCTGCTTGAGATAGAGTCCGAGTTTGCGTAAATCAGACTCTGTATGAAGAAGATATGGCCTTCAGAAGTTTCATTAAAAACCAGCACGAAATTTAAAATATTCAAAATTCGAAATCTGGGTCAAAATTGGGCTGGGCGGGAAAATTCCCGCCCAGGACCCAGGTCGACCAGGGGGTCGACCTGGTTAGGTCTGGACGATTTTTTTTTGGGTCTACTGAGTCTGCTGGGGTCTTCTGGATAGTTCTGAACTGATCTGATGGTTGGGGTTAATTCTAGGGTTTATCTAACGGCTCTAATCAGATTGAAATCCTATAAATAAGTGCCTAACCTAAACCCTAATTCATAAACAAATCCTTCTGACACCATTATGCTGCTTCTCTCTGTCGACCCGGATTTTTGAACAGTTGTTTTAAATATTTAATATCGTTTTAAATATTGAGTTGATAATATAAATGAATTTTTATTTTAAGTTATCGATTTAATAATCAATTTCGATTTAATATCGAATATATTAAATAATCGTAATACGAGAAATAATAACTCAATTCGAGTTAAAACTGAATTGAAAACAGTTCAGATGATCAGTGTCAGTTCTGTTTGAATATACAAGTGATAATATTAATTTATTATCGAGAAATTAATTGTTTTGAATTTAATTTATATCAGTTTAAGTTAATATCTCCTCCACATGGCCGAATTGAGTTTCAATACCTGTCCCAGTGTGTTCAGAATAGCGGTTTTACCCTAGGATGGTCAGTCGTTCTGTTCAAAAAGGAGTTCGCGATCAGGAGATAATTAAAATTAAATAAACACTGTACTAGTTAATGCCCGCCCTTAATAAACCCGTACTAGTTAATTCCTTCCTAAGCTAAAACCTTTCCCCTGGTAAGTCCTACCCAGTTAAACACCTACCTTAAAATTCCTTGGTCGCTAAGTCTCCCTCTCTATAAATTCACGACTTCTGTTCTTCTGAAATCAAAACCCGTTTCCACCTTTAAATCCTCAAAATCGAGACTCGCGAAAGGGGATTGGATCTTCTTCCTTAAATCGCGAAACCCAGATACGATCAGAATCACAATGGCTTCTGAGCCAAAAACCACGAAATCGAATGAGGCCGAAGCACGCAATTGGGTTTAGGGGTTCGACTATTTTGTTTGACCTCAGGGTTTCACCGCGAATCATGGTACGAGAGGCTAGTTGTCTCGATGGTACAACCGGGGTTAGGGCTGAGGACCGATGGCGATTCAGATTTAGGGTTTCGAGCCAGGCTCGACTGTTGGGGAAGGTGCGATGTTGGCAAACGCGTGGGATCAGGAGGAGCAGTGTTCGGTGGAGCAGCGTCGAGGTGGTGGTCTGTGTATTCTGGGGGATCGCGATTTGCTCCCTGGAGTTCATCGATGTAGTTGTAGCTCGCAGTTCTAGTTCTTGGGATGGAAGTCTCTGTTCGGCAGTGATGTATTGAGGAAGAAGAAAGAATTTAACAGGATTAAGGTATTTTTCTTTTTAGATTTAGTTTTTATTTATTTGAAAAATAAATAAGGCAGTTAGGAATTTATTATGAGGGATTAGTTATATAAAGAGCAAATAAATTTATATAATTAGTTTATAGAAAATAAATTAGTTAGTTTTGTTTCTTTTATTTAAACCATATTAGTTTGATTCAGATTTCAAACTCAAAATAAATAAAAGAAGTTGTATATTTAATTAAAACAATTTGATGATTTAATTAAATGAGAAAATGGATATATATATAAGACATTTATTTATGCGTTAATTGAAATGTTGATCGTTAAATAAATATTCGTAGGAGCACGATAAAACTCATTCGAGGCGATTCGAAGCCGTAAGATTTGAATTTCCACGAGACATTCAGCAAAGAAAATCTCGGTGAGTAAATCTCACTCACCTTTAGAATTATTTTTATTTCATTAAAAATAATTGTTTGTTGCTTGTGTGAATGTTTTCTGGTTGTTTTATATATATTAGTTATTTAGGCTATATATATATTGGGTTGATTGATTGGTTGGATTCCCGCAGTCTCATTAGCGGATGCCCGCGGTACCATTAGCGGATGATTACCCTATACGCCCCACGCTATGATTAGTGGATGACCTTCTATACCGCGATATTCTGCCACGAAGCAGAATGGGTATTATTTATGTGCTAACGTCTGTGGATGCAGGAAAACAGGTTGGAGGAGTCCAACTGGATTCCTCAAAAATATATTATCTGTTGTTTATTTGATTGCATATATATTGTCATATATGATGTGTTAGAAAACCTGAAATAAATAATTGATTGATTAGTGTTTAAATATCATTGGGCCTAAGTGTTAATTTATAAAAATACCCTGAAAGGGGTATTTGAGATTTAAAAAGGGAATTATATTTTTCTAAAATAGAATTTGAATTTTCAAATAGATTTAAAATATTAACTTGTTTTAAAAGAAAAAAAACAAGTAGTTCTTTTATAAACGAAGTTTATAAAAGAAGTGAAAAGAATTATCATTGGGTAATTCAGAAATAAAAACACAAGTGTAAAGTTGAAAAGGAAAAGTTATTTTCTCAAAGTAGAAATTATTGATTTTGACTGAATTGGAAATAAAGACTTGTTTAACATAGATATTTAAATGGAGTTTGAGTATAGAAATTCAAACGGGATTTGAATATAAAATTTAAAGATAGGATTTGAATGTAAAATTCAAAAATAGAATTTGAATATAGAAATTCAAATAGATGTTGAATATAGAAAATTTAAAGGAAATTCAAATATAGAATTTGAATTCAAAGGAATTGAAATAGAATTTGAAAATGTAATTTGAATTCAAAGGAATTCAAATAGAATTTGAATTCAAAGGAATTCAAATGGAATTGAATGAAGAAAGTTCAAATGAAGTTTTAAAATATAGAGATTTGAAAATAGAATTCAAGTGGAGTTTAAATATAGGGATTCAAATCGAAGTGATATGGAGTTCGAATATTTGAGATTTCAAATAGAATTAAAAAGGAGTTTGAATCTTTGAAATTTCAAATAGAATAAAAAGGAAGTTGGAATATTTGAGAGTCCAAATAAAAGTAGAAATAAGATTTGAATATATATAGAATTGGAAAAGGAATTCAAATGGAATTTAAATAAAAATGGAATTTTGAATATGTATAATTCAAATAGATTTCAAATAGAATTTTGAATACAGTTTTCAAACATATTTGAATAGGATTTGAATATAGGTTTCAAAATAGAAGTAAAAATAGAATTTAAATAAAGAAATTCAAATATAGAATTTGAACGTAGAAATTCAAGTGGAATTTGAATAAAAGAAATTTGAATAATAGAAATTGGAAGAGAATTTGAATATATAATTTAAAATATGGAATTCGAATATAGGATTCAAATAGAAAAGGAAATGGGAATTAAAATAGAATTTCAAATAAAACTGAAATTGGAATTTGAATATTAGAATTCAAACAGAAATAAAATGGAGTTTGGAAATAGAATTTGAATAGAGTTAAAATGGAGTCGGATTCATTTCAACGGAGTTTAAACGGTTTATATATATAAATATAATTAAAACGAACTCGCCGCAACACTGCAGTTAGTAAAGTGGCGAGTCGAACTTCAATTGAGTATACATGACTCAAATTAAGTCGGAATTCTTTGAAACAAGAACCGTCAGGACCAGTTAGATAATAGTTTTCTAATAGAAGAGAAAAATCTGGATTTCGTCGAATAGATTTTGAGATATGTCAAAATCAAATATTTAAAAGTGCAGCGCCAGAAACCACTAAAACCATAATGGATTTTATATAATAAATATAGGGATTTTTAGTCAAATAAAAATCCGAATTTTTCCATTAAAAATCTAGACTTGAGTTAGAAAATAAATGTGAACTCAAGCGAAGTAAGTAAGATGATTTTTGAAACAATAATCATATTTTGATTATTGAATAGAGTTAACTAAGTCAAAGAAGAATTAATTAATCGAGTTGGAATTGAAGTTGAACTTTGGAAAAATGAATTTGATTTGTAAATGTATATTCGAGATCGAATATAGAGCTTTAATTGAAATTTGAATTCAATTAGTTGATAAGAAAGTTAAAAATATATTTGAACATGTCATGTCCAAATATAAAAGTGAAATAGACCAAAGAGTTAATTAACAAGTTAATTAACGAATTGAGTTAAAGCAATTGGGAATAGTGAAATCAATTGGACAGGTATAGACATACAGGAGACATGTATGGGATAAAGTGATGAAGGTATATAATTCGCGTGCTCGACAATAAGGTATATGTTTAAATTGAATATGAGGTTTTATGCGCCGTATCGGCTAGCCGCTTGGCTTTTCTTTTTCTTTTTGGATTGGTGAGGGCCATGGGAGGCTATTCGAAATATCCCGATGCTCCCGGTACAAAGGAGGTTATGGCGAATTTTTCCGGGAATTTAAGGAGTTAGAATATTTTTAAGAAAATTTGATAAGTAGAAATCAACGTATCGATATATATAGAATTCGATAAGTAAACAAACTTAAAAATAGAATAGTATAAACAAAAAGGAAATCGATAATCTGAAAATAGAAAGAGAAATGAATATACGTTTTAGGAATGGAAATTTGTTTAATAGGGTATTGATTATTCGAGTTAGCAGTTTGGTCTGTTTTGAAGTTAATAATATTTTCAGTTAAGGTCTGAGAGGTAATTATACCCCAACTTGATTGATTATTATTATTAGCTGATAAATGGCAAGACTCAGTCTCGAAGATCAATGTTTAAAGAGATTCAGTTGAATGAAGTATTTTGGGTTGTTGTAACGATGTTTTACATAACATTTGTTTTACCCAAATAAGTGGAGTTTTGGAAATATAAATATAAATATTTCCTAAGTCAAAAGATAAAAAGAATGGCGCGAAAAGACAAGTAATTGGAATATTTTCCAATTATAAATAAAGGATATTTTCTAAGTACAGAAAATAAAAGAAGGCGATATTTGGAAATGTTTTCCAAATAACATATAAGGCCAATAAGGTTATTGAAAATATTTGGTTAACAAATATTGATAAGGAAATGGAGAGCGATATAATTAATGAAATATTAATTAAAGGGCTCAGTGATTGTTTGATATCTTGGATGAACACTTGTTTTTCTTCGATAGTTAAGTCATCGACTATCGAAACACTTGTTTTTCTTCGATAGTTAAATCACCGACTATCGAAGTTTTTGACCATCGTTGTCAATATGGAGAGACCGGTTGGATTATTATTCGAGAACCACTCCGTATTGGCAGTAGCGTTGCGAATCAGATTGTATGAAGATAAATCGAAGACGGAGTAAAGTGCAAGGGCTTTTTCTATTATTAGAAATTGTGCCTTCGGTTTCGTTCAGTCCCAGAACGAACATATATGGACGAATGTCTGACCGAATATTTCCAATGATCAAATGGGTTGGTCTGTACATATATATATGGTTGCAACGGATTTATTCCCTTCGCATAACATCCAGAATATTTGTGTAAACCAATTAATGATAAACGGATCTGATAATGTGGCATTCAAAGTGATTGTGTTATCAAGGAATGGTAAGTAGACGTAGCCTCAGGCCTCATCAACCAGGAAATGACAAAAATCGGGCAGGCAGCATGGCTATGTGGGTCGCTCCCATTAGGGTGTATAATCACCTATCTAGAGATTCATTTAATTTCTTATTCTATTCGATGCTGTCCCTTTCGGGAAACGGTTGCTGATCCCAACCGTTGGTGATATACATTCGATACACTCAAGCGAAATGAGTGGTCGGTCATGTGTGGGCCGGGTTGCAAGAAGTTCTTGTTGAACCCAGTGTATTTGCCTCTAGAGATACACTATCGG
This sequence comes from Allium sativum, assembly GCA_030737875.1. Taxonomy (NCBI): domain Eukaryota; kingdom Viridiplantae; phylum Streptophyta; class Magnoliopsida; order Asparagales; family Amaryllidaceae; genus Allium; species Allium sativum. The sequence continues at coordinate 579,605,199 of CM060919.1, forward strand.
CAGGTGGTCCCATACCTTGTCATAGTCGGAATCCAATCTCCAATAAGCGCCCGCGGTTTTGTTTGTATACTATATATGTGGAACGTGAGATGCAAGCGTTCTACTAGATTATTATTTACTTGTGATTAGACATTATCATAATATCAGAAAAGTATTGATTTTCAAAACTGTTTTGGGTTATCGTAAGGTAAAAATCATCCGTGTTTATGTGTGGATCGGTCTTACGATTATCCTTTGTTTTGAAAAGGATTTTGAAAATTTAAACCAAATGATTTGAATTTACTCACACCAGTCCCATGACTGACCCAGAGTTTATTTTGTTTTGTTTTCCCTAAACCCTTGGGTGCCCAAATTTGTACGGGCAGTCAAGTAGTTCAGGTATTTACAGATACCATTGGAGGAGCTTGGAGCAGGAGGCTTCAGCGTTAGTTATCTAGAGTTATTTCCGCTATATTGTAAGTGTTGTACTCTGATAAATGATGTGTATACAGTACAAATTTTGTATTACAAAAGTTATGATATACTATATTTTATTCGTTCCGCTGTGAGGTTCATATTTACTCTGATGTTGTATATTCTTCTTCTCCTATTCTAATATTTCTTTCTTTCTAATTCTCACCCTCTAACTTCTTTCTAAAAATGATTCGTATTTCTGTGCAATTTGGGTTGGACGTGTGGTGTATTTAGTCAACTCATATAGTATGGATTTGCGGGTCGTTACAGTTGGTATCAGAGCTTAGGTTGAGCGAATACCTAGGCTTTGGTGGAAATGTGCTCATTAGAGATAGGGTTAGCAGTGCCCTAGAATGAGTTGAGTGTATAATACGAGAGCGCGTATTTGTTATTAATATAAAAATTGTTTTATATTATGTTGGCTAGTCTGTTGAGTGGTTTATGAATTCTGGTCGAATCGTGGGACGCCACAAAGTCGATAGGGATTTCTAAACACTTAAACAGAAAATACGACAGGATATTGTTTTTAAGTGGGTAAATAAAATAATTTTACCCAAAAATTCTATTTTGATATAGAAAGAATAATTTTCTAGAATTATTATTATATGGATGTGTTGGATGTTGATTTTATAATCCCATGAGATTATAAAATTAGAATGGTTATTTATAACCAAATAGAATTTGTATAGGAATTAAATATACAAATGAGATGAATTAGAATTAAATTCAAACCAGAATTAAGAATTCAAAATCCTGGGAAGTTTGAAAATATTTTTCAAAGTATATTAAAATAATATAGCTTTGTTTTGGAAGGATTTGAAAGAAAATCATTTTAGATAGATTTTGAAATAATAAAGCACTGAACTCACTTCAGTGGCTGGGAAATAATTCTGATGATGATTGCAACATCATCAGTGTTCATTTTCGAGTTTCTAAGTGATGGATTACTACCTTAGAAAAAGTTATTGTTGAAAATTTGTTTGAAAATTCAAATGTTTTGAATTTAAAATGGAAATAAATATATGTATATATATTTATGTGACTTCAGAAGGATTTGAAATAAAATCCGGGGGTTTGAATTCTGGAATTTAAATTTAACTTAAACAAGTTAAATGTGTCGAAGGGAATAAATTGAATAGAATCCATTTCGATAAATTGGTGTTGAACCAATATGAATGGAATATGGATTGATTGTAGATCATTCAAATTAAATGAATGAAAACCAAAGGTTTGTGGGTACTGGAATTTGTTGAAATATAAAATACTGAGTTTCAACATGAATGAGTTTTTTTAAAAGTTAATGAGTTTATAGTATTTTTCCTACCTTAGCAATTTCGGGGACGAAATTATTTTAAGGGGGGAAGAATGTAACGGCCCGGATTTTTGAACAGTTGTTTTAAATATTTAATATCGTTTTAAATATTGAGTTGATAATATAAATGAATTTTTATTTTAAGTTATCGATTTAATAATCAATTTCGATTTAATATCGAATATATTAAATAATCGTAATACGAGAAATAATAACTCAATTCGAGTTAAAACTGAATTGAAAACAGTTCAGATGATCAGTGCCAGTTCTGTTTGAATATAAAAGTGATAATATTAATTTATTATCGAGAAATTAATTGTTTTGAATTTAATTTATATCAGTTTAAGTTAATATCTCCTCCACATGGCCGAATTGAGTTTCGATACCTGTCCCAGTGTGTTCAGAATAGCGGTTTTACCCTAGGATGGTCAGTCGTTCTGTTCAAAAAGGAGTTCGCGATCAGGAGATAATTAAAATTAAATAAACACTGTACTAGTTAATGCCCACCCTTAATAAACCCGTACTAGTTAATTCCTTCCTAAGCTAAAACCTTTCCCCTGGTAAGTCCTACCCAGTTAAACACCTACCTTAAAATTCCTTGGTCGCTAAGTCTCCCTCTCTATAAATTCACGACTTCTGTTCTTCTGAAATCAAAACCCGTTTCCACCTTTAAATCCTCAAAATCGAGACTCGCGAAAGGGGATTGGATCTTCTTCCTTAAATCGCGAAACCCAGATACGATCAGAATCACAATGGCTTCTGAGCCAAAAACCACGAAATCGAATGAGGCCGAAGCACGCAATTGGGTTTAGGGGTTCGACTATTTTGTTTGACCTCAGGGTTTCACCGCGAATCATGGTACGAGAGGCTAGTTGTCTCGATGGTACAACCGGGGTTAGGGCTGAGGACCGATGGCGATTCGGATTTAGGGTTTCGAGCCAGGCTCGACTGTTGGGGAAGGTGCGATGTTGGCAAACGCGTGGGATCAGGAGGAGCAGTGTTCGGTGGAGCAGCGTGGAGGTGGTGGTCTGTGTATTCTGGGGGATCGCGATTTGCTCCCTGGAGTTCATCGATGTAGTTGTAGCTCGCGGTTCTAGTTCTTGGGATGGAAGTCTCTGTTCGACAGTGATGTATTGAGGAAGAAGAAAGAATTTAACAGGATTAAGGTATTTTTCTTTTTAGATTTACTTTTTATTTATTTGAAAAATAAATAAGGCAGTTAGGAATTTATTATGAGGGATTAGTTATATAAAGAGCAAATAAATTTACATAATTAGTTTATAGAAAATAAATTAGTTAGTTTTGTTTCTTTTATTTAAACCATATTAGTTTGATTCAGATTTCAAACTCAAAATAAATAAAAGAAGTTGGATATTTAATTAAAACAATTTGATGATTTAATTAAATGAGAAAATGGATATATATATATAAGACATTTATTTATGCGTTAATTGAAATGTTGATCGTTAAATAAATATTCGTAGGAGCACGATAAAACTCATTCGAGGCGATTCGAAGCCGTAAGATTTGAATTTCCACGAGACATTCAGCAAAGAAAATCTCGGTGAGTAAATCTCACTCACCTTTAGAATTATTTTTATTTCATTAAAAATAATTGTTTGTTGCTTGTGTGAATGTTTTCTGGTTGTTTTATATATATTAGTTATTTAGGCTATATATATTGGGTTGATTGATTGGTTGGATTCCCGCAGTCTCATTAGCGGATGCCCGCGGTACCATTAGCGGATGATTACCCTATACGCCCCACGCTATGATTAGTGGATGACCTTCTATACCACGATATTCTGCCACGAAGCAGAATGGGTATTATTTATGTGCTAACGTCTGTGGATGCAGGAAAACAGGTTGGAGGAGTCCAACTGGATTCCTCAAAAATATATCATCTGTTGTTTATTTGATTGCATATATATTGTCATATATGATGTGTTAGAAAACCTGAAATAAATAATTGATTGATTAGTGTTTAAACATCATTAGGCCTAAGTGTTAATTTATAAAAATACCCTGAAAGGGGTATTTGTGATTTAAAAAGGGAATTCTATTTTTCTAAAATAGAATTTGAATTTTCAAATAGATTTGAAATATTAACTTGTTTTTTTTTAAAAAAAAACAAGTAGTTCTTTTATAAACGAAGTTTATAAAAGAAGTGAAAAGAATTATCATTGGGTAATTCAGAAATAAAAACACAAGTGTAAAGTTGAAAAGGAAAAGTTATTTTCTCAAAGTAGAAATTATTGATTTCGACTGAATTGGAAATCAAGACTTGTTTAACATAGATATTTAAATGGAGTTTGAGTATAGAAATTCAAATGGGATTTGAATATAAAATTTAAAGATAGGATTTGAATGTAAAATTCAAAAATAGAATTTGAATATAGAAATTCAAATAGATGTTGAATATAGAAAATTTAAAGGAAATTCAAATATAGAATTTGAATTCAAAGGAATTGAAATAGAATTTGAAAATGTAATTTGAATTCAAAGGAATTCAAATAGAATTTGAATTCAAAGGAATTCAAATGGAATTGAATGAAGAAAGTTCAAATGAAGTTTTAAAATATAGAGATTTGAAAATAGAATTCAAGTGGAGTTTAAATATAGGGATTCAAATCGAAGTGATATGGAGTTTGAATATTTGAGATTTCAAATAGAATTAAAAAGGAGTTTGAATCTTTGAAATTTCAAATAGAATAAAAAGGGAGTTGGAATATTTGAGAGTCCAAATAAAAGTAGAAATAAGATTTGAATATATATAGAATTGGAAAAGGAATTCAAATGGAATTTAAATAAAAATGGAATTTTTATTATGTATAATTCAAATAGATTTCAAATAGAATTTTGAATACAGTTTTCAAACATATTTGAATAGGATTTGAATATAGGTTTCAAAATAGAAGTAAAAATGGAATTTAAATAAAGAAATTCAAATATAGAATTTGAACGTAGAAATTCAAGTGGAATTTGAATAAAAGAAATTTGAATAATAGAAATTGGAAGAGAATTTGAATATATAATTTAAAATATGGAATTCGAATATAGGATTCAAATAGAAAAGGAAATGGGAATTTGAAAATAGAATTTCAAATAAAACTGAAATTGGAATTTGAATATTAGAATTCAAACAGAAATAAAATGGAGTTTGGAAATAGAATTTGAATAGAGTTAAAATGGAGTCGGATTCATTTCAACGGAGTTTAAAAGGTTTATATATATAAACATAATTAAAACGAACTCGCCGCAGCACTGCAGTTAGTAAAGTGGCGAGTCGTACTTCAATTGAGTATACATGACTCAAATTAAGTCGGAATTCTTTGAAACAAGAACCGTCAGGACCAGTTAGATAATAGATTTCTAATAGAAGAGAAAAATCTGGATTTCGTCGAATAGATTTTGAGATATGTCAAAATCAAATATTTAAAAGTGCAGCGCCATAAACCACTAAAACCGTAATGGTTTTTATATAATAAATATAGGGATTTTTAGTCAAATAAAAATCCGAATTTTTCCATTAAAAATCTAGACTTGAGTTAGAAAATAAATGTGAACTCAAGCGAAGTAAGTAAGATGATTTTTGAAACAATAATCATATTTTGATTATTGAATAGAGTTAACTAAGTCAAAGAAGAATTAATTAATCGAGTTGGAATTGAAGTTGAACTTTGGAAAAATGAATTTGATTTGTAAATGTATATTCGAGATCGAATATAGAGCTTTAATTGAAATTTGAATTCAATTAGTTGATAAGAAAGTTAAAAATATATTTGAACATGTCATGTCCAAATATAAAAGTGAAATAGACCAAAGAGTTAATTAACAAGTTAATTAACGAATTGAGTTAAAGCAATTGGGAATAGTGAAATCAATTGGACAGGTATAGACATACAGGAGACAGGTATGGGATAAAGTGATGAAGGTATATAATTCGCGTGCTCGACAATAAGGTACATGTTTAAATTGAATATGAGGTTTTATGCGCCGTATCGGCTAGCCGCTTGGCTTTTCTTTTTCTTTTTGGATTGGTGAGGGCCATGGGAGGCTATTCGAAATATCCCGGTGCTCCCGGTACAAAGGAGGTTATGGCGAATTTTTCCGGGAATTTAAGGAGTTAGAATATTTTTAAGAAAATTTGATAAGTAGAAATCAACGTATCGATATATATAGAATTCGATAAGTAAACAAACTTAAAAATAGAATAGTATAAACAAAAAGGAAATCGATAATCTGAAAATAGAAAGAGAAATGAATATACGTTTTAGGAATGGAAATTTGTTTAATAGGGTATTGATTATTCGAGTTAGCAGTTTGGTCTGTTTTGAAGTTAATAATATTTTCAGTTAAGGTCTGAGAGGTAATTATACCCCAACTTGATTGATTATTATTATTAGCTGATAAATGGCAAGACTCAGTCTCGAAGATCAATGTTTAAAGAGATTCAGTTGAATGAAGTATTTTGGGTTGTTGTAACGATGTTTTACATAACATTTGTTTTACCCAAATAAGTGGAGTTTTGGAAATATAAATATAAATATTTCCTAAGTCAAAAGATAAAAAGAATGGCATGAAAAGACAAGTAATTGGAATATTTTCCAATTATAAATAAAGGATATTTTCTAAGTACAGAAAATAAAAGAAGGCGATATTTGGAAATGTTTTCCAAATAACATATAAGGCCAATAAGGTTATTGAAAATATTTGGTTAACAAATATTGATAAGGAAATGGAGAGCGATATAATTAATGAAATATTAATTAAAGGGCTCAGTGATTGTTTGATATCTTGGATGAACACTTGTTTTTCTTCGATAGTTAAGCCATCGACTATCGAAACACTTGTTTTTCTTCGATATTTAAATCACCGACTATCGAAGTTTTTGACCATCGTTGTCAATATGGAGAGACCGGTTGGATTATTATCCGAGAACCACTCCGTATTGGCAGTAGCGTTGCGAATCAGATTATATGAAGATAAATTGAAGACGGAGTAAAGTGCAAGGGCTTTTTCTATTAATAGAAATTGTGCCTTCGGTTTCGTTCAGTCCCAGAACGAACATATATGGACGAATGTCTGACAGAATATTTCCAATGATCAAACGGGTTGGTCTGTACATATATATATGGTTGCAACGGATTTATTCCCTTCGCATAACATCCAGAATATTTGTGTAAACCAATTAATGATAAACGGATCTGATAATGTGGCATTCAAAGTGATTGTGTTATCAAGGAATGGTAAGTAGACGTAGCCTCAGGCCTCATCAACCAGGAAATGACAAAAATCGGGCAGGCAGCATGGCTATGTGGGTCGCTCCCATTAGGGTGTATAATCACCTATCTAGAGATTCATTTAATTTCTTATTCTATTCGATGCTGTCCCTTTCGGGAAACGGTTGTTGATCCCAACCGTTGGTGATATACATTCGATACACTCAAGCGAAATGAGTGGTCGGTCATGTGTGGGCCGGGTTGCAAGAAGTTCTTGTTGAACCCAGTGTATTTGCCTCTAGAGATACACTATCGGCAGGTGGTCCCATACCTTGTCATAGTCGGAATCCAATCTCCAATAAGCGCCCGCGGTTTTGTTTGTATACTATATATGTGGAACGTGAGATGCAAGCGTTCTACTAGATTATTATTTACTTGTGATTAGACATTATCATAATATCAGAAAAGTATTGATTTTCAAAACTGTTTTGGGTTATCGTAAGGTAAAAACCATTCGTGTTTATGTATGGATCGGTCTTACGATTATCCTTTGTTTTGAAAAGGATTTTGAAAATTTAAACCAAATGATTTGAGTTTACTCACACCAGTCCCATGACTGACCCAGAGTTTATTTTGTTTTGTTTTCCCTAAACCCTTGGGTGCCCAAATTTGTACGGGCAGTCAAGTAGTTCAGGTATTTACAGATACCATTGGAGGAGCTTGGAGCAGGAGGCTTCAGCGTTAGTTATCTAGAGTTATTTCCGCTGTATTGTAAGTGTTGTACTCTGATAAATGATGTGTATACAGTACAAATTTTGTATTACAAAAGTTATGATATATTATATTTTATTCGTTCCGCTGTGAGGTTCATATTTACTCTGATGTTGTATATTCTTCTTCTCCTATTCTAATATTTCTTTCTTTCTAATTCTCACCCTCTAACTTCTTTCTAAAAATGATTCGTATTTCTGTGCAATTTGGGTTGGACGTGTGGTGTATTTAGTCAACTCAGATAGTACGGATTTGCGGGTCGTTACACTCTCTCTCTTCTAGCCTCCACCATTAAAATAAATCAAATTCTTCACTAAAACAAGTTATAGTTCTTCTTCAAATTGGAGATTCAAATCAGAGTTTAGAGCTTCAACAACGATTAAAAGAGAGTAATTCTGCATCAAGAACAGTTTATTGTCCTTTCTTAAAACCACGAAAGGCAAGTGCAGTTATTTTCCGATATAAACTTTAATTATAATTGTGACATGATTGTAAATCTGAATTTGAGGTTGTGTATGTTCTGTACTGATCTGTCTTATTCGGTATCTCTTTCTTCTTTCTGTTCTATAGCCAGGCTACCACGAGCCTGCGCCAAATCTCATAAGAGATTAACGCACAAACGCTAAACTTTGGGACAAATAATGAATGGTGGCATAATTTGGACATATATTGTAAACTAGATTTGGATCTATGCATATTCTGTGATTTGGAAGAAGAGGAACCATTGTATGTTAACATATGACTTGAGACTTTGGACAAAACGTTTATAAAAGTTAAGATCTGATTTTTAGAGGATATAATTTAAAGATCTAGATTTTTTGGTATATTGTGTATAACGATTCATGACTTGAAAAGAAGAAGCATATGGAACTTAGGTGTAAAGATTTACATTAAATTAGAATATCTATTAATGTGAATGCACCTAAATATGGATTTTAGGATATTGGACATCATAAGCTAAGTTTGGCACAATTAATATTGTTTTGGGCTTTTGGAGAATATTCTGTATTGTGAAAAGTTAATTTAAAATTTGGAGCATATGTTGTACTATTAATTATGGCAATGACAAGTTTAGGCTTAATATGTTAAATGGCCTAATCTGCTAAATTTGTCATCTGCTTAGTATGTTGAATCACCATAATCTGCTAAATATGTTGAATCGCCAAATCTGCTAATTATGCTAAATTGCCTAATCTGCTAGATCCGTTATTTGTTTAATCTGTTGAATTACTTAATCTGTTGGAAACGGAATAATTGTAGTCTGTAGGCTCGATCTAAAATTTGAGCAAAACATACTAATAAAACTTCTGATAATCTGCCATAACTTGTAGAAAGGTTAAATCTGTTAAATATACATAATTTTCTGTAATGAAATAAAGTGGCTAGGACACGAGGTTAGACTGAGTTTGCGGTGGAAGCCTGCCCGGAACCAACCGTCTTAACCAGCGACCGCAAACTGTCGGTCTAATGTGAGAGGTCGTAGGCATAACTAAAATATGCTTAGACACGAGGTTAGGTCTAGCTTGTGGCAGAAGTCTGCCCGGAACCGCCCGGCATATCCAGCGGCCACAAGCTACCGACCTAATGTGAGAGGTCTGTGCATTAATATTTAATTAATGCAAATCTGAGATAAAATCTGAGATAAAATTTGAGATGAATAGGATGTCTAAAACGTGTTGGGTATATAGGGTTAAACCAACTGGACTAATGAATCTAACAAACCCGTTTCATGAATCTGTAGGCCCAATACAAAGTTAGACAATCTGTAAGTCTGTTGAAACTGCACACCTGATCCGTTCGTCAGAAAACTTGTTAACTTGAATATCTGATCTGTGAACTAGTAAATCTGAACTTTGTATGTCCGAAACTTGTAACAAGTTAATCTGAAATCTGCTAGTCTGGGGACACAAGGTTAGGAGGGGGAATACTTGTGTCATCTGTTGTTTGGGACCCATATTAGTCAGTAACCCTTTCTGGTATCAAAACTTTGACCCCACACTAGGTAGGGGTCCGGGCACGCTTACTGAACTAATCATAAGCGGTTCATTCTGATAATGGCGAGGGGTGTTGATGGTGCGTTCCAACCGGGTCATGTGCATGCATGGATCCCGGTCTGCCTCTGAGGATGTAAGACGCCGTGACATCCGTAAATAGGTCTGTCTCATTCAAAGGTTGCCACTTTAGGGAATGATACACCCTTCTGTGGGACTGGCACAGGGTATTTATGTATTAGGGAGCCGATCGCTTGGGGTAGGATTTAGGGTACACGTAGTTCTGTCTGTTTCTGTCGTACCGTCTGTTTCTGTTGGGTGGTAACACATGTCTGTTTCTGCATGGTACCATCTGTTGGGGTGGTAAAGGCCCATTACTAGTGTACACCTAATTCTAACATTTTGTTTGCATAGGAATTATTCTGTTTCTGTATTTGATTCCATTTCTGTACCTTCTGCTTCTGTTGGGGTGGTAAAGGCCCATTAGTTGGGTGGTAAAGGCCCATTATTAGTATTCTGTTTCCGTACCTTCTGTCTGTTGGGGTGGTAAAGGCCCATTACTAGAATTCTGCTTCTATACCGTCTATTTCTGTTGGGGTGTTAAAGACCCATTACTATCATTCTGTCTCTGTATAGATAATTCTGTTCCGTTTCAGTTTAGACATTAGGGTAACACCTAATCCTGTTATACTAGTATTATTGCAGAGAAGTTAGATGCAAGTAAGGAACATAACTTAGTTTACATCATTCTGTTTCTCCGGTTAACTTAAAGTATATCTGTTACTCCTGTTGATGTAATCTCTCATCCAGCTTTATTTTCATGTCATGTTATTATTATCTGTTCATAACTGAAAATCACTGGACTTGCCTGACTTTTTGTCTGACCCTTGTTGTTTCACCTCTTTTCTTCCGTTCCCCTCCCCCCCAGGTTTTCGAGGAGGGAATACTCTAGCTTGATCCGGATTTCTTCTGCTTGAAGTGCTTAAAGTGGTGAAAGTATGGCTTGACTTTTTATGGCATCTTCTGTGGGGATTATGGTTTTAAAGTTTTGCACTCTGATGGCTTTTGAACAAGGCTGATATATATGTACTTGAGTTTTTGTATTGTGATTGAGAAAGTTGTAACCAAACTTGTTTCTGCTTTTGTTGTAATAAAGTTATTTTTTTCAAGTACTACTTATCTGTCTTGTAATATTCTGTTCTGTCTACTAAAACGCTCCATCAAAGTTAAGGCATTCTCTTTGTGAGTGACCTTAACAGAGGTGGGGTGTTACACTTGGTATCAAAGCTGAAGGTTACCAGATTTGATAAAGAGTTTTTGAAAACTATTTTCAAAAAGGTTTTAAAAAGGAAGTATTTTCGAAAGTAAAGTTTATTTTGAAAACATAATCCCCAGAAGCCATATATCTATCTTTCAATTCTCTGTTTTGAATCTCTTTTCTTTCGTTTTTAGCATGTCTGGGGAACAAAACATCCCTGATATCCCAAGGGGTGTGCCGATACCCGGTTGGTTCAGGAGGTACTTAGAAGCTAGGGCCAATGGCGCGGGCCCAGCAAATATTCCTCCTCCCCAGGCCGCAGTTCCTCCTCCTCCTCCTCCAAGAGGGAATGCTTTCGCAAAAACATGCCGAGACTTTAGGGCCATGGGTGGTGTAACGAACCAGAAATTTTAACGTTTGAAATGCAAATTGAATTAAGGTTCAAATTAAATAAAATATTTATATGTGGTATTTTGTTTATTTTGAACAATATTTGAGTAAACCATTTACGTGATTTTCAACATTTTAAATAAAATTCACATTTCTAATATTTAACTTTAGAATTCCTTTGTCGTTAAAGTGAACGTTATATGAAACAAGAAGTTATGACCGTTAGTCATTTATTTGGTAATTAAAGGAATAAATTATTTCGACGTTGATCTCATAATTTGGTTAAGAAAGGAATAAATGCTCATATTTGAGGATCACGTCTTTAACTTGGACATTTATTATTTTGAACAAATTAAATACATGCTTGAAATACAATTTAGAATTTGGACTATTATTTAATGTGGGGTTCATTCTAATAATATAAGTGTACTATGAATATATGTTAACAATTGTCAAATCTATGATGCTAACAAAAAATGAGTCATTTGGAATATTCAAATTTGACAATTGAAATATAAGCTTAGTTGAACATCTCGCCAAAATTTACGATACTGCAATAAAAATAAAATCAACTTTGAAAACAAATGTTGCAATTAAGAAATGAATTATTTTGATTCTCATAATTTGGTTTGAAATAATATATGAAATTCAATTTACAACTTGGGTTGTTATTTTGAATAAAATATTCGCTCTTAGAATAAAAATAAAGTTTTGGAACATGACGGTGAAAATAAAATTTGCATTACAATAAATTCTAAAAATTTGACTTAGAAACAATTTATTGATTTTAAAACAAAGAGATTTAGTTACGTGAAGAGAAAATTAACATTGAGATTTAGTCGAGACCGTTAAATGTAAACAGCAAAACACGATGATCAATTTCAGAATTCAACGGTTGAGAGGCATTCAACATAAAAGGATAATAATGAAAAAAATATTATAAGTTGAAATTTTAACAGTAATTAATTTTGTAAACCGCTAAAAGTTTAAATGTACTACGGTATTATCAAGGTAATTTAAGCGGAGATTGAAACGTTAAAATATAAGCAGTGTCCACAGTTACATAAGAAATGCGTAAATAAAAGGAAAGAAATGAATTCGCTTATCTTGCGGTTCATAACGGTTAGATTATGACGTTCAAAGTTGGTAACATGGTTTGTCAGTTCTTATTTTGCCTAGCGTTCACACACACACCGTTCGTAGAGAAACAAATCAAGGCCTCCTTTAAAATAGATTTGGCAGACAATAATCTCTGACTAAATCTGGTCTAGGATATGGCGTCAACCGCTAAAAATATGGCAGCAGTTTAAATCTTGACAAATCAATTTAAAGAGATTTGAAACAGTACCCAAGATTTCGAACTGTTCATCTACAGAAACAAGTTGCCACTTGCCTTGGTTTCGCCTTTGTTACTGTGTGCTTCCCCTTTTCACATTATATATATTACGTTCTTCCCTCATTCTCCCCTCATAAACTCCTCCTTCCCCCTGAATTGATTTTTGTTCTTCTTCCTTCTTCACAATCCGCCGTCCCACTTCCTTCCTCCACCGCATCACCCTAAGCCCACCAGAACAGCCGCTTCCTCCTCGTCACAAGCACCATCTCCTCCCCTTTCTTCCGTCACCGTTACCCATCGCGTACCACTACTCCTTCTCCCAAGCACAGCCACCCATTTAGACCACACAGTACCACCTTTCTCTTCCCACTAACCATGTCCGTACCTCCTCTCTCTCTTCCCCTTCGCAAAGCCAAACCGCATTCCAGCTACACTCCTCCAACCGTCCGAGCCGCGCCACACTCCTCCACGAACTCACTGTCACCATCAAAACAGTCGTCTTCCCTCTTACTCCTTCTCTCTTCTCTCTTACCTACCACAACCTTGCCATTTTTGTTCCAAAAACCGCGCTAGCATGTCCCTGCTCCTCTCGTAGCCTATTTTCCACGCAAGGAACCCCGCTCCCACCAACAGCACTCACCCTCACCGCGCCTCCTTCCAACTTGTTTGGCCTCCTAACAAAACTCCACCACTTCCTCCGCTAGTTCAGCCATGTCGGCCATGATGTCGCATCTCCACACCTCTTTTTCCACGTCCAGCCCTTTTTCCTCCACCAAAGACCTGCATGCATCTCCACCCACGTCCTCCACATCATTCGCTAGCTGCAACGAACCCCAGTGCACCACCCTCTCACATCCAGTACTATGCCCACGAGCCAAGAACATCCCGACCTGAGATCTCGCGCTTCAACCACCCTTCATCGCCTCTCCACTCAGCTGTTCTGTCCTTGCTAAAAAACCCTCTCTTCTACCTTAGGAAGCTGCTGCTTCATCCGTATAAACCCACTATTTCACTATTTTAAAACGGTTAAGCTTTTCCCGCTTTCCGACAACTAACTTCCCCCGACAACCAGCTCCGCCACACTTTATTTGTCACCTGTACTGCATGCGTGAATGCATGTTTGGGGAGGAGCTTCGCCGCTTTAGGAGTAGGCGTGTACGATAGTTACAGAAAGGACGGTGCACGCATCAACCGGGAAGTCGTAAGAGTCCGTCCATCGATCGTTTGCAGTGAAGAAGAAGCATTGACAGAGGAGAATTGGAGAGCAAGTTTTGGTGAGAACATTCATTTAAAATTATTAGAAACGATAATTATAATTAGTTGATAATTATAATACGATAATTGGTTGTTCATGGATGGATATTATGATTGTCATGCTTGAATAGATTAAAACACTAAACACTTGTGCACCATTATATGATTGATTTATGTTTGCCATGTTGATAGATAAAGTCATATTCATATGGTTTCATTTTGGTCGTATCACACACCTTATAGTTATGGATTTATATGGTAAACGATTTAAATCTCCTTCTCTTATGAATGACGATTATTTAGTTAATAAAAAAAAATTTAAAAGTTAAATTTTGAATAGTTGAATACTTTGAAACCTAAGTCATGAATATGTAAACGATTCCTATAACAAACAAATCGATTTTAGAAACTTGTTTTGGACTTTTTGAAATTGTAACAAGTTTGAATCTAACCAAAAGTTGATTTTGAGTATGTTTATTTATGTAAATGCGTAACTTCATAACCATCCATAAGCCTTGAAATTTATTTATAAAGGAAAATTTTGATTTGAATATTTAACCAAACATTAGTTTTAATAAATGTACTTGGTTCATTTTAAAAGACTATTGTAAGTTTAAAACCGTTAGACGGGTTTGGCAATGTTATATTTATTTATTTTTCCAATGCGAATCTAAATTTCGGTTTTTTTTATTACAAAACTTTAATTATGAATTGGACAAATTCAGTTTGAACCGTTATATATGTATATTTTAACATCCTTTCCAATGACATATATAAACCAAACCGTTCTAGGGTGACGGAGAGGATAGTGTCTAAGGCTTGGGTTTGGAAAATACAGTTTCCTGCTCTCCCTGGCTATCCCTAACTGATCCGACGGACGGGATGCTTATTTCTAATCTAATTTGAAATTTAATTTAAAATTCTTTAAATTGAGAACGAATTTGGAATTTAATTTGATCTTGAAATTTAATAAGTATTGTTATTTTGGAATTTGAATGGGTTTTGAACCGATTGGTTAAGTGACTATTTATAGCACTAATTACCGATTTAATACTTCCTTGAAATAATTTGGATTTGAAAAATGTATGAAACAAGAACTATCTTTCCAAAGAGTCTTCATAAATATTTTGAGAAGTTTCAAATGATAAATATTGTGAATGAAGCTTTAAATCAAAATCTAGTTTTGGCGTAAACAATAATGATAATGGAAATTATGAATATGGGATTGTAAAGAGATGGTAACGGGATTTAAAGAAATTGTAATGAATTCAATCTCATTCTAAATAACTTGATAACCACTCGAAAGAGATTTGGATTGAAACCGGTATAGTCCATAGCTTGTTTTAAAGTACGCTTATTACTTGGAAAGACCGAGATCCGATTTATATCTGAAAACCATTCCAAGTAATAATACGACGCTATTTAAAGACTTGGAAATGGCAAATGAAGACCGGGAATCTTTGGATTATTTGGATTGATTGCTGATATATTGAATCAGGCCGATCAACTGGTACAAGGTTATAAGTGGCATGAGGTCTGAATATATCTGAGGATTTTCGGATTTTGTTCCGTTCAGACCCAGAATGGACTTGTATGGATTGTGTGTCTGACATTGTAATTGTCCACGTAGCACTGATTCCGGTGAATATATATCGGATTTGTGGCAATTGAGTATTTCCGTCTCTAAGTTACGTCCTTAGAGGTTATATATTGATTTGAATCAGTGACATGTGGAAAATTAACGATGTGGCATACTCAAGTTATGGAATGAGCTAATGATGATCAGAGCACAGCTTATTTAAGCTAAGCTTTGTGTGTACCGTGACATCGACAAGCCTCACACCCCGGATGATGAGAAATTGGCGGTTAGGTTGTTGACATATATACATGATTTTGTGATTGATAGCTGCGGCGGAGGTACCTCTTTCGAATTTTGGGAGTAGGGTATGTTCGGGGGTCCGTTGTCTGGACGAAAACCGTTGATCTACCTCGCGATTTGTAGTTGGTGTCCGAAGTCTGGACGAAAAAGCCGTGTTACACTTCGTTTGTACTCTGATTTATCTTTCGTGCCAGGAATCATCAAGTTGGAAACCCAATCTCCAATACGCGCCTTACGGTTTTGTTTGTATATATATATGGCGACATAGTATTATGGGGTACTATGCCGTCTAAGATTGATACATTTATTTTCGAAATTGTTTTCTACACTATGCACTAATAATAATATGAAAGAGGATTTTCACGTATGAAGGCATGCTTGGTTATCATAAGGTAAACTCGCCCACCTGGTGTGCGCTTGCATTGTGTGATGTGGGGCGAGCTTATGATAGCTTCATCTTCCAATAGTCATTGCGAGTTTGTATGCACGGGCATTCACATGGAGTAAACCCGTTCCGCATTAGCGGCGTGGTCCGGTGAATTTCCCAACGTTAAAATAAACCCTAACCGAAATAACTATTTTATGTTCTCACACCAGCCCCATGACTGACCTGGAGTTTATTGTTCCCTTTCTAAACTCTGGGTGCCCACTAATTTTCAACACGGGCAGCTAGTTGTTTAGTTTTACAGTTATAGACCCCTGGAGCAAGATATGGAGCGCCCTTGCTTGCTAGTCGCAGCGCAAACGTGGTTGGAGCTTCGAGCTAAAGTTGGATCTTCCGCCATATCATCTTGATTCTTCTGCTGAAAGTATATCTCTTTTTCCGCTATGTATTATGCTGTAACTCTGATATTCCATGTAACTCTGATGTAACCATTATATTGTGAAATGAAAAGTTCTGCTATTTTGTTCAATATGTGTTAGTACCCATAACAATCCGTTTTTGTGAACGGTTCAAGTCAGTTTAATTACCGGCGAGAACCGGGCAAAAAGGCGGGTCGTTACAGGTGGAAAGGATTTCAAAGGGACCGAGTCGTTCGTAGAAGCAAGGAACTGGCTCAAAGAAACTGAGGATTTGTTCGTTATCTTCGAGGTAGAAGACAGGCAAAAGATACAGTTAGCGGTGTGGTTGCTGAAGGACGAAGCTTCTTATTAGTGGGAGGTCACCTATGCTGAGAGACAGGTTGAAACTTGGGAGGATTTCTGGGTGAGATTTGAAATGAAATTTCTCTCACAAGCTGAAAGAAGTCTACAGATGGAGAAATTCTTATCTCTTAAGCAAGGAAGTATGACAGTCAAGGAGTACGTTAACCAATTTAACCAGCTGCCCAGATTTGGACTGGATTTAGTCAACACTCCGCACAAGAAGGCTCTCCATTTTGACAAGGGATTGAATGAGCCACTTCACAGCCTAGCTATGACCCATGTACCTATGGGTGCGACTTATGAGAGGTTAGTAGACATGGCACTCTTACACGAGGAAGACAAGGGCAAGAAAGAGGCAAAAGTGGAAGTGCCTCAAGATAAGAAGGTGGAGGGATCACAGAATAGGAAAGCATGGCCCAAAAAGGAAACACAAAAGAAGGATGAGAAGTCTGAAGATAAGAAGGAGAAAAAGTGCTTTACTTGTGGAAGTTCGACCCATCTGAACAAGGATTGCAGAAAGAGGAAGGGCACCTGCTTTAACTGTGGAGAGATAGGACCCTTCACTAGGGACTGCCCGAAGAGAAGAGGGCCTACATCGGAAGGACCGGCGAATACTCGCGTGGCTAGTGGATAGGATAGAAATAGGATAATTTTCTGTAGAAGGTTTAATTTCCTTATCTGATTATTGGGTTGAAACTCTTTCTTTTTTTGGTATTTTGATTCTGTAATGAAAACTCTGCACTTTAATACTAGTCTTGTTTCTGATTCTGTTAAAATCTCAAACCTCATAGGGGTTACAACTCATCTGTTTGTGATAAGTTGGGATTTTAGGATATCTGTGTGGGGCGTTCAAGTTGACTATGACGCATACATTCTGAGTTTTGTGGATATGATGAGGTTCTATCATGCTTAGTTCTCTAAGAATCAATTTGTAATCCGATCTGTACCAGTAGTCTGTAAGTATCTGAGTATTTCTGATAAGGTTGAGAGTTTTTACTCGAAGCGTGAAATAGATTTCCAGTTTGGCATTGTTTAATGAGAATAATTCACTAGGTGTCAATCTGATGTTGATTTCGGCCTTCGGGGTTGATACTTAGGGAATTATTTTCTTAACCAATGTCTAACAGGAACAGAGCTCTTGTTTTAATCATACTTGCTTCTATCACTCAGTTGTAACATATCGATCGAATCTTCGACCTTTAGGTGGAAACTAATGGGTGTAAACATGTGTTTGAGACATGTTATGTTTGATGGTTGCAAGTGGATGCAAGTGGTTGCTAGTGGTTGCTCGTTGATGCATATACACACACTAGGCACTAGATCGGCTCAAAAAACACTCTCATACTGCATATGGATGTGTGTGCATTTTCAATCTTGTGGATGCAAAATGATTGACTCATCATATGGATGTTGCATTTGGATGAATGGTTGCACACACATATAGAAATGATATGTACCAAATAGGATTGCTTGCATACATAATTGGACTCATGACACTGACATAATTCGCATTAAGGAGGTCAACTGAATCAGTAGACCGCCTGATCTTTGCATTAGATAAGAGACATATACACACACTTTTGCATATGTTCATACAGCATTAGAAATCTCTAAGGACAATGGATGCCAGTGATTGATGATTGAGTAGATGGATGTTGGATGGTAGGACACATTCTTCTTAACTTGAAGATTTCGGGGACGAAATACTTTAAGGAGGGGAGAATGTAACACCCCGTATTTTCTATGAACATATAAGTAACAAATCAGGGGATAATTAAATTATAACTAAAGAACTAAGGGAAACGGACTACGCCATTGCGTTCGTCTCGAAATTCTGCTTGAGATAGAGTCCGAGTTTGCGTAAATCGGACTCCGTATGAAGAAGATATGGCCTTCAGAAGTTTCAATAAAAACCAGCCCGAAATTCAAAAAATTCAAAATTCGAAATCTGGGTCAAAATTGGGATGGGCGGAAAAATCCCTGCCCAGGACCCAGGTCGACCTGGAGGTGACCTAGGGGTCGACCTGGGTACCCAGGTCGACCAGGGGGTCGACCTACCCGGTCGACCTGGTCAGGTCTGGACGATTTTTTTTGGGTCTGCTGAGTCTGCTAGGGTCTTCTGGATAGTTCTGAACTGATCTGATGGTTGGCGTTAATTCTAGGGTTTATCTAACGGCTCTAATCAGATTGAAATCCTATAAATAAGTGCCTAACCTAAACCCTAATTCATAAACAAATCCTTCTGACACCATTATGCTGCTTCTCTCTCTCTTCTAGCCTCCACCATTAAAATAAATCAAATTCTCCACTAAAACAAGTTATAGTTCTTCTTCAAATTAGAGATTCAAACCAGAGTTTAGAGCTTCAACAACGATTAAAAGAGAGTAATTCTGCATCAAGAACAGTTTATTGTCCTTTCTTAAAACCACGAAAGGCAAGTGCAGTTATTTTCCGATATAAACTTTAATTATAATTGTGACATGATTGTAAATCTGAATTTGAGATTGTGTATGTTCTGTTCTGATCTATCTTATTCGGTGTCTCTTTCTTCTTTCTGTTCTATAGCCAGGCTACCACGAGCCTGCGCCAAATCTCATAAGAGATTAAGCACAAACGTTAAACTTTGGGACAAATAATGAATGGTGGCATAATTTGGACATATATTGTAAACTAGATTTAGATCTATGCATATTCTGTGATTTGGAAGAAGAGGAACCATTGTATGTTAACATATGACTTGAGACTTTGGACAAAACGTTTATAAAAGTTAAGATCTGATTTTTAGAGGATATAATTTAAAGATCTAGATTTTTTGGTATATTGTGTATAACGATCCATGACTTGAAAAGAAGAAGCATATAGAACTTAGGTGTAAAGATTTACATTAAATTAGAATATCTATTAATGTGAATGCACCTAAATAGGGATTTTAGGATATTGGACATCATAGGCTAAGTTTTGGCATAATTAATATTGTTTTGGGCTTTTAGAGAATATTCTGTATTATGAAAAGTTAATTTAAAATTTGGGGCATATGTTGTACTATTAATTATGGCCATGACAAGTTTAGGCTTAATATGTTAAATGGCCTAATCTGCTAAATTTGTCATCTGCTTAATCTGTTGAATCACCATAATCTGCTAAATATGTTGAATCGCCAAATCTGCTAATTATGCTAAATTGCCTAATCTGCTAGATCCGTTATCTATTTAATCCGTTGAATTACTTAATCTGTAGGAAACGGAATAATTGTAGTGTGTAGGCTCGATCTAAAATTTGAGCAAAACATATTAATAAAACTTCTAATAATCTGCCATAACTTGTAGAAAGGTTAAATCTGTTAAATAGACATAATTTTCTGTAATGAAATAAAGTGGCTATGACACGAGGTTAGACTCAGTTTGCGGTGGAAGCCTGCCCGAAACCAACCGGCTTAACCAGCGACCGCAAACTGTCAGTCTAATGTGAGAGGTCGTAGGCATAACTAAAATATGCTTAGACACGAGGTTAGGTCAGGCTTGTGGCAGAAGTCTGTCCGGAACCGCCCGGCATATCCAGCGGCCGCAAGCTACCGACCTAATGTGAGAGGTCTGTGCATTAATATTTAATTAATGCAAATCTGAGATAAAATCTGAGATGAATAGGATGTCTGAAACGTGTTGGGTTGATAGGGTTAAACCAACTGGACGAATGAATCTAACAAACCCGTTTCATGAATCTGTAGGCCCAATAGAAAGTTAGACAATCTGTAAGTCTGTTGAAACTGCACACCTGATCCGTTCATCTGAAAACTTGTTAACTTGAATGTCTGATCTGTGAACTAGTAAATCTGAACTTTGTATGTCCGAAACTTGTAACAAGTTAATCTGAAATCTGCTAGTCTAGGGACACAAGGTTAGGAGGGGGAATACTTGTGTCATCTGTTGTTTGGGACCCATATTAGTCAGTAACCCTTTCTGGTATCAAAACTTTGACCCCACACTAGGTAGGAGTCCGGGCACGCTTACTGAACTAATTATAAGCGGTTCATTCTGATAATGGCGAGGGGTGTTGATGTTGCGTTCCAACCAGGTCATGTGCGTGCATGGATCCCGGTCTGCCTCTGAGGATGTAAGACGCCGTGACATCCGTAAATAGGTCTGTGTCATTCAAAGGTTGCCACTTTAGGGAATGATACACCCTTCTGTGGGACCGGCACAGGGTATTTATGTATTAGGGAGCCGATCGCTTGGGGTAGGATTTAGGGTACACGTAGTTCTGTCTGTTTCTGTCGTACCGTCTGTTTCTATTGGGTGGTAACACCTGTCTGTTTCTGCGTGTTACCTTCTGTTGGGTAGGTAAAGGCCCATTACTAGTGTACACATAATTCTAACATTCTGTTTCCGTAGGAATTATTCTGTTTCTGTCTTTGATTCCTTTTCTGTACCTTCTGCTTCTGTTGGGGTGGTAAAGGCCCATTAGTTGGGTGGTAAAGGCCCATTATTAGTATTCTTTTTCCGTACCTTCTGCCTGTTGGGGTGGTAAAGGCCCATTAATAGAATTCTGCTTCTATACCGTCTATTTCTGTTGGGGTGGTAAAGACCCATTACTATCATTCTGTCTCTGTATAGATTATTCTGTTCCGTTTCAGTTTAGACATTAGGGTAACACCTAGTCCTGTTATACTAGTATTAGTGCAGAGAAGTTAGATGCAAGTAAGGAACATAACTTAGTTTACATCATTCTGTTTCTCCGGTTAACTTAAAGTATATCTGTTACTCCTGTTGATGTAATCTCTCATCCAGCTTTATTTTCATGTCATGTTATTATTATCTGTTCATAACTGAAAATCACTGGACTTGTCAGACTTTTTGTCTGACCCTTGTTGTTTTGCCTCTTTTCTTCTGTTTCCCCCCAGGTTTTCAAGGAGGGAATACTCTAGCTTGATCCGGATTTCTTCTGCTTGAAGTGCTTAAATTGCTGAAAGTATGGCATGACTTTTTATGGCATCTTCTGTGGGGATTATGGTTTTAAAGTTTTGCACTCTGATGGCTTTTGAACAAGGCTGATATATATGTACTTGAGTTTTTGTATTGTGATTGAGAAAGTTGTAACCAAACTTAATTCTGCCTTTGTTGTCATAAAGTTATTTTTTTCAAGTACTACTTATCTGTCTTGTAATATTCTGTTCTGTCTACTAAAACGCTCCATCAAAGTTAAGACATTCCCTTTGTGAGTGACCTTAACGAAGGTGGGGTGTTACAACAAATGTTTTTCACTTTTTCCAAATATTCTCTTATAGTCATACTGTCTTTTCTGCAATTCTGAAGTTGCCACTTGTAGTACAAGGCTTTGGCTTGAGACTGAGTGTTGAACACTTTTTCAATAGTTGTCCAGATTTCATTGGTTGTATTACACCCAATTACATGTGGTAATAATGTAGCACTGGTAGAAGATAATAACCAGGCACTGATTAGCCTTTCTTGCCTATGATACTTTGTAAAATCTTCATTACTGAGTATATTTTTTGCAGTATTAGTAATGAATTTTGGTGGAATAGGAATGGTTCCAAGGATGTTTCCTTCTAAGCAATAACCTTGGATGGCAGTTTCCACTTGTAGCTTCCATAGCAAGAAATTATTCTCTTCAAGTTTGATGGTGACAAGTTGGCTTAGAGGGCTGATGATAGACTTGAGGAGTTTTTCTGTGCTAGAAGTTTGAGATTCTCCTATGCTACCAGAAGTTGCAGATGCAGAACTGTTGCTATTGGCCATTACAATAGCAACAATGATGAAATATACAGATTAAAAATGAGGTAAATGCTTCTGAACCCTTTGCTTTAAATTGAGATGCACCATAAACTGATTTGCAGTTATTTTAGACTGCAACAGAATGGATCTTGATGATGAAATCTTCTTTCCTTTTGAAATTTCAAAGAAATGATTTCTGATACTGTTCTTGCTTTGCTATCTGACTTGATTGTGAACTTTTCTTGTGCTTCTTGATCGGTGAAGGTGCTTTCAGATGAATTAAACCTCACTCTCAACTTGTTTGAATACAGATGGAGCCAGTAAATACTTGGTGAGGCATTATGTTCTGGCAATTGAGAGATAAATCTCAAATGAGGAGATCACTTGTGATCTTGGATGAGTCAAATTCAAGTGATGATGTTGAATCTGATGAAGCTTCCAATATCAATAACTTTGAATGAATTCAGGATCGAATGTGCTCTAATACCATGTTAAAATTATTGAGAGAGATTACAGAAATTATTTACAATAGAGATGGTATCGAATTGATGATTTTACTAATATTGCAGAAGTGAAATTGATGATACAAAACGTGTACAAACAGCTGTATTTATAATACAGTTTTCATGGGCAAAAATAATGGCCCAAAAGAAATAAACTATAAAATACAAATGGGCTGACTTTAGGCCCATTGCCTTTAGTTCAGATAACACGAGATATATATTATCCCATTCTCAGGTATTCATCTAACTCTTAATTATTTGTTATAAAGTAAAAGGTTCAAGCGCTAAATATCTCATTCAGATTCATCGTTCAAGAGTGCAAAAGGAAATCCTAATAAAGGGCACAGAACAACCACTTGTGGAGGCTTGGGAGGGGAAGCTAATTGGAGCTGAAACTACTCCAGTTTAACACTTACCAGTGAAGCACATTGGCGTCGACTGGTGGCGATGTCTACTGGAGCAGACTCGGCTCAAGGAAGCCCACCCAAGCTGGCTTCGCGAAAGCCATCCAAGCCTTTCGGGTTTCTAGTGACACTTTGTCACCTTCAGCCCTGGAAAATTATATTGTCATATGCGTGCGATCCAAGATCATTAACAACAAAGGGTTGCTATTTTTCTGAAATTAGGTTATCAAACATAAATTTAAACTAAGGTCAAAATTTTGAACATGGAGGCTTTGAGTCTAGGGAAATCAAAATTATTATAACCGAACCGCGGATCAAACCGTGTTATTACAAAATTGAAGATTCAGAATGTCGGATCGATTGAACCACTAAAACCGTGTTGACTATATATTGTATGTATAATCAAATAGAGATTATAGTAGTTGTATTTTTATTTTATTTTCCAAAAATATTATAAAAGGATTGAAACAAAATTTAATTGTCAGTATGGTTTAGTCTTTGTATAGATTTAAAGTTATACAGACCAGGCATTGCCAGCATTTTCTCAAGATTCAAGAATATAATTTTCTAGAACGTGGCTTTTCTTTGTTTACAATTGTCCCACATCAGCCAGAAAGAGGTAGAGTTCTCATTTCTCCGCTATAAAACTAAGTGCTCATCGTCGTTGTACGTTCTTCTTGGCCTTTACTATTGTTTTGGAAAGGCTGCAAAAGCGGCTAATGTCTAACGGTGAGCCTATTGAACATAGATGAGCAATATTTGGTTCAAACCGAATTAACCGATCATACCGGTTCATTTTGATTGGTTCGATTTTAAAACTAAATTGGTTTGAATTCGGTTTGTAAAATAATTTATTTTTTTGTTATCGGTTTAACCGAACTTTTAATTTATTATCTTAAACATAAAATTTACAGAGGCATTTGTTGCAAAAAGATCAAATCTTATCATAAATATAAAATTTACTATAAAAAGTTTCTCAAAACATGAATTTATGTTTTACTTTGAGTGAATCCATCATTTGAATAATAATACATCCTTCAGCTCAGTTAAATGGTTATCGACCGCATTAACCGAAATTAATTCGGTTCGGTTCAGTTTGAAAAAAAATTGGTTTCAATTTGGTTTGAGTTTTTTTAGCTCCAAACCAAACGAACCGACAGAACGCTCACCGCTACTACTGAAGACAAATTGCTACTTTTTCTTGGTTTGTTTTGTCTAATATGAACCGTGTTTTCTTACCTGGGTTGTGGTTTCTCTACGGTTTCGGTGTCATTTGCAGTCAAAAGGTGTCACGCTTGCGACAGCGTTCACGTCCGACGCGTTGAACGCGTCGGACGTGTGGCACCTTTTGACTGTTCAGAAGCAACGATTCTCGAACATTGGAGAATGAACTGACGCGTCAGATGCCAACGGTTCATTTCTAACGTTAGATTGCACGCTATATAAATCAGCCCCCCATTTCATTTCCGCCATCTCCAACCAGCAAACCCCTCTTCCACTTTTTTTTTATTTTTTCGCGACGAACGAAGCTGCAAAACAGGTTTTTTCGTATACTGTTGTGTTTAATTTTTTAGTTAATATTACATGTTTTTTTCGGATTTTTTCTGTTTTTTTTCAGTTTTGCAGTATGTCTTCAGATTCTGGCTCTGTTACTTCTCAGCCATTCGCTAATTGGACAAACGAACGGGAGACTGGTTTCATTGATGCGTGTATTGAGTTTCTAGCAGAGCGAACATATGGTGCAAGCAGTTTTTATGGTACAGTCGTGACGGCTTTGAGTGACCATTTTAATTTGGGATACACAGAAACCCATATTTAAAACAAGTGGGATAATCAAAAATGGCTGTTTCGTGGTTGGGACAGACTGCTGCGGACACCGGGTGGAGAATGAGATCTAGTGTAGGATAGTTTGGATGGTCCAGACGAGTGGTGGGCTAGCAGCGCTTGCAGACTATATAGGCGATTTCGAAGAAATCCGCCAATGAAGTTTCGAGAGCAGGACATACTATTGGGCGGGAGTTTGGGTACGCCTGCTTGCTTATATCTGATCCCAGCTATTGCACCTCCATTTCCACCTACACCAGCTGCTTCTTTCACTGCTGCCAATACTGGTTACTATTCCGATTGGATGACTACTGGCAACCCCCCTTCTGGTCATCCCTCTAGGCGTAGATACACCGAGTGTGGCAGTTAGAGCCGCTCTTTTGTGCCCCCCACATGTCATATGTTGCTGCCTGTTGCTATAATATTGTTTGAGCAGCAGCAGATGTCGAGCGATGGGAAATTATGATGATTTTCCGCAATGATAAGCGGAATCTGGAGATTGTCAACGATCTTGAAGACGATGATGTACGGGGGTTTATTTTAGCGGAGTTGAGGAGATTGGAGCATCGTCGCCATTTGTTGTTGTTACATACCGACTTTTTCGTACCCTTTGAGTTGATAATTACAACTCACGTCCAACCCAATTTGCATGATAAAATAGATAGTTAATAGAAAGAAAGAAATATTAGAATAGAAGAAGAAGGAGGAGGATCACAACACATCACGGAGTCTCACATCGCAACGGAACAAATATAATATAGAAATAAACATTTATAAATAACTTGTATTAAATCAATACACCTGGACAGTTATAATAATCTGTCCTCATATACAACACACAGCGGAATAAATATAAATATCGTATGCCTGGACCCCTCGAGCTTGTCTACTGAGAATCATAGCCTTCTAACCTGGACCTGTAAAACTAAGTCTGACCCGAGCATTACGAACGCCATAGATCAGTCTGGTGAACTAGCATGAGTAAACTCACTAAGTTTAAATGGCATCCAACTTGCTTAACTTTAGAAAATCCTTTAAAAGAAAAAGATAATCGTAAGACCAGTCCACATAGAAACACGGACGATTTTACCTTACGATAATCCAAAATATTTTTGATATATCAAATCCGGTGATATTATAATAGTGTCTATCAAACCACAAATAAATAACCATCTAGCAGAACGTTTGCATCCCACGCTCTACATGTTTAGTATATAATCAAAAACTACATGGCGCTTATTGGAGAATGGATTCCAACTATGACAAGTTATGGGACCACCTTCCGACAGTGCACCTCTAGAGAATAATGCAGTAGGGTTCAACAAGAACATTTTGCAACTCGGCCACACATGACCGACCACTCGTTCAACTTGAGTGTATCGAATATATTGTCACCCTACGGCTTTTTGTCACGACCACCATACTTCCTGAGAGATACAGAAATGAAAGAAGAACAAATAGAAATTTCTCTAGATAGTGACAATACACCCTAATGGGTCTTGAGGCTTGAGGTCACGATTTACCTTTTTAGAACAACATACTATCATTCACTTTGAATGCCACATCGTCAGATCCATCAAATCACTAATTGACGTCCACAAATACACTCTGGGTGCTAAGCTAAGAGAAGTTGCCTTCTCCGCCACCAAACTTGGTATATTTGTAAAAATCAACATACATGACTCTTAAGGGAATACTCTGTCATACATTTGTCCATATAAGTCATCCAGGAACAGGATGAACTGAAGGCACCCTCCTACCAGATCCTTATATGTGAATCACCCCAAGGATCAGTAGCGAGAAGTCCTTGTAAATCCATAGATTTCAACCATAAAAAAAATCACAGTTTATCTCTGGGAGCTAATCAGAGATTATAAGTAATCCTTCCTTTTATGAAGAACTACGGGTCTTTAAATGCTCCATCTCAACCATCTTCTGATATCTTCAACGTTCACGTATTTGCTGGTCGAAATGGTTTTTGAATATAAATTCTATCCCGCCTTCCCATACCAACAATCGATATTAGGCCAGATTTGAAAGTCGGTTATTTAACTATCAAATAATAAATCATTCAACCATAAAAACAAAATAAATTCACTGGTTTGGTACATAGCATCACTTGGACTCTTTAATTCACCATTCATTTACTAAACTTCAAATTTTTTGTAAATATGTTGCAGTATTCCACTTATGGAAATAATATACTATTTTAACATCTTTAACCATTACAAACTAATACCATCTCTTGATAATAGTGAAATCATTCAAGTTGGGGTATTCTAATTACCTCTCAGACCTTGATCGACAATGTTGTTATCTTAAGATAAATATAAGTTCGTCACTAAAAATCCATATTACATATAATACCAATCAAATCATATTTTCTATTTTATTTAAAATATGGTTTCATAAACCATATCCTTACCTTTGAAAATCCCTGTCAATTATAATCACTTTTACTTAAATCCAATAAAACATTTTCCTTTGCATTCTTGAAATTCCTTCTTCAATTGCAAATCATTTACTTAATTAAGTTCTTAAGTAAATGTTTATCTCTTAAAATTATCGTTTTGGTTTTGGAACCTCTTTACAACTTTGCTTGGTTTGGATTTATTTCCAATCCTTTATGCTAATCAAATTATTATATAACTAAATTTTGGGTTTTTAATTCTAAACCCTTTCATCCAAAAAAATTCCCAAGTCCAATAACATTTTCCTTTCTTTGCAAAACTTGACGTCTCTTTCCAGTTAAAAACATTTCTATAAATATTAAGTAAACTATTGCATTAGTTGAATTCCTCTTATAACTTTGTTTATGAGACTTGGATTGTAAAATCACTTTTCAAAATCCTTTTCAAAATTCAACTATAATCCTATTTCAAGTTTGATTAATTCTTAAATGAATTTCTATTTAAAAGTAGTTGCTTTAATTATTATTATTTAAAATAATACTTAACTTCGATATTAACCAAATAAAAGTAGTTTATTTCAATATTTACTATAATAGAATAATTAATCATATTTGAAAAGGGTGTTAAATAATACTTGACTTTATAAATAATTAATAATTACTAATCACCTTTTGTTAGGGAATGCGGAATGCAATCTTAAGGCAAAACAAACACTAGAGGGAGGGGGTGAATAGTATTTATAAGAAATTTCTGAAAATCTAAAACTTAATTGATCTACTATATGAATCACACAATGATTATCACACCAAAGACGATCACAAACACAGAAACAATCACAGAC
Source organism: Allium sativum (assembly GCA_030737875.1). Lineage (NCBI taxonomy): Eukaryota > Viridiplantae > Streptophyta > Magnoliopsida > Asparagales > Amaryllidaceae > Allium > Allium sativum. Next base: position 579,633,923 of record CM060919.1, read on the forward strand.
TTAGATACAAGTAAATATAAAATGCAGAAAAGAAAAGAACACACCAGATTTATACTTCGGATTAATCCTACGTCCAGTCCCACGCAACGCTGGATTGCGTAGAGTTTTATTATTATCAATATCCATGTACAACACCCTTGATTTCACGGCTACAAGGTTAACACCGATTCCACCACCCTTGATTTCACGGCTACAAGGTTAACACCGCTCCCTTTCCTTGACTTCAGGGCTACAACGAATACACCCTTTCCCAAACAATTCCCAAATGATTACAACAACCCTATAACTCTTCAATAGCACTTCAATTCAGAGAGTATTTGATAGAGATTGAGAAAAGAAGAAGATTGATATAATTTGAGTAGAAATCGGCAAAGTATAAGTGTAGGAATCAAGAAAATAATGTATATTAATGGCGGTAAGTAAAGGGGTGAAGATGGAGAAGAAGAATGAAAAAAAATTCAAAATCAGCCCCTATTTATAGTGTTCCAATGGTTGCAACATTTCAGAAACGTTACAAATAGTGAAAAGACACTTCCTTTGAAAATTGAAATTATGACAGTTATATGTCTACATAGCTAAAATGTATGTTGACATATGTATCTTATTTTGATTTTAAAAATAATTTTCAAGTGCTTAAACATATATATTATTCTGGAATTTCTCGAATCAAAACTTAGTAATTTAAATGAATATTTTAAAGTGTAAAATCATATGAAATCATAATAATATATTATATAAACATATTTATGAAGTTATAAGATTTAAAATTATAAAACATAACTATATATAAACTTATATATATATATATTAAAACTTTATAAACATATATGTTTGAAATCATAAGTAAGATAATAGTTTGAAAATAATTTGAAATCAGGATTTGAATTTTGAAAATAGAATTTGAAAATTAGAATTTGAACCTGGATTGCTATTAGAGGTCTTACATATAAGCTAGACTCAATTACTATATTTTTCTTGGACTCTCGAAATCTTGATATCTAGATAAATTGATAATTCATGAGTCTTGAATATCTTATGAATCCTGGATCTCTTGGAACTCTAAAACTGTACAGTCTTCATTATTTAAGTTCTGTATATAAACCCTGCATGTATATGTATATGTATTCTAGATAGAGATGCTAGTATATATTTTATAATCAATTAATAAATAAGGTTGTTGTCATCAAAACTCCAATCTCCAACAATCTCCCCCTTTTTGATGATGACAACCTTGATTTATAAAATATTCATACCTGTTCATACTTGTTAATACTTTTTGATCTGATCCTTCGAATACTCCTCCTTTCACCATAAATCCTACATACTCCCCTTAAATTAAGCCTAACTAATCCTTATTTTATAATTTCTCCTCCTTTGTCATCAACAAAAAGAACCTCTAAATATACACCCCTTAAATTTATACTTTAAATAACTATAACCAATCTATCTATATATTCTAAGGTTATAATACTTAATTCTATACTTAGTATACATAACTCCCCCTAAATTCATGCCTATATAATATCCTAATTCTAAAAGTACAAACAAATTTAACAATCCAAGTATTATAGTCATTATTTACAAATATTTCAATCCATATATATATATACAAGTTTCAAACCAAGCAATATTTACAAGCAAGTTCAAACAATATTCAGATCAAACAAACCAATCAAACAAATAATACCAAACAATTCAAATATCTCTTGGAAATTCCATTCATCCGTCTCCTCTAAAGATTGGATCCTTCTATATGACTTCCCAATCTTGATCTTCTTTTGTGGGCGGTGCTTTAGTGAGATTGTTGTCTTCGTCTCTGAAAAGAGAACATATTAGCCAACAGATGGCATCAAAGTGCTTCTCTTGATGTTCAACCATCTTTATTTGACTCAATTCGAGATGACGCTAATTACGAAGTATTATAAATAGGATATTCTTGAATGAATTCAATGTTTATTCAAGATTCTCGCTCAATTATGAATAGGATTTGCCATTTTTTTGATATTATAGAAAAGGAATGACTAGAGAAGAAGGAAAAAGTTTAGAATAATTTTTTCTGGAAGAAGGAGGTATTTTTAGGGTTTGGAATTCGTTGGAATTGAATAGTCACTAGTTGGTTATTTAAATTTCAAATTTTGAATAAATTTTAAAAACTGGCAGTTATATGTCGACATGCTGAACAATGTATGTCGACATACCCTAGTAATTTTTTTGTTATTTTAAATTTTTAGTTAATTCTTATTATATTATTTTAATTTAATTAATTCTAAATTGTTTTTATAGTAAATTAAAGAATTTTTTGACAGAAATAAACACCATTCATTACTACTTGAAAGAAAATACATTCAACTAATACAAGATAATAAATACGAGATTTGAAAGCAAATACGAAAGATAACATTACTAGATAAGCTTAAATTTCAGCGGATGATGAGGAGGAAGATGATATTCCAAGTTTTCTTCCTATTTTTCCAATGAACTTAGACATATGGGTAAGAGTCTTTTTTATTTTCTTTTGGTTTTTGGCTAACTTGGCTTGATTTTAAACAAGCATTTATTTGGATATGGTTCTAGTATTAGATGGACACTTTATACTTTCGAAAGAGGTTTCTTCTTCTTCGATTTCCATAGGATTTTCCTCTTGTGGTTATTGCATTCGAGCTTGTTTATTTTCGAATGTTTCATAAAGCTTAAAGGTGATTGGAATTTGCATAAGATGTATATTTGTCGAGTCAAACACTTTTCTTGACATAAATTCTTCTCCTTTGAGATCCACTCCAAAATACTTAAAAATCCGAGTAAGATAAACTCCGTAATAAGGACTGCTTTCTCTTGTGGACATTTCTTTGGGTTTAAATTCTTTTAAAATCGTATCGGCCCAATTAATATTATAAACTCTAAAAATAGAAAAGAGGGCCTTTTGGACTTTGAGGGTAGGGTTATTGAAATTTCTCGAACAAGGAGTGAGGGTATATTGAAGGAGGAGGTTGATGATTCTTGCTTTTGAAAAAAAAAAACGATTTTTAAATTCCAAATAATCATCACTTTCAAATATGTGATGAAAGGTTTCCAAATCCGTTTCATCAATTTCGAATTCTGAAAAATCTGATCCCGTACACTTACAATTTAAGATAGTACCCAAAATTTCACAATCCAAAACGATTTGAGTGCCTTTTACGCTACTTCATGCTTGATTTTCAGATCCTTCATAAAAGCTATGATTCAAATTTGCATAGAACATTTTGACGAGTTTCGGGTAACGTACTTCATTGTTATCCCGAGCGTCAACCAAGCTTAGAACTTCGTTTTAATTGAAAAGAGAAGGAAGATCATAAGATGGAAAATCTTCAAAGATGGAGAAAGCTCCCGTATTGACTTTTCTATTTGCTAAATAGTCAACATAGGTATTGATTGCTTCTTTATCATTGTAGAGATAACCTTTGACTGTTTTGGTTAATCTCATTGTTTGAGGTGTGGTTGAGGAAGCCATTAAAGAGTTGTTTTGAAGAGAATAGATATGAAGAAAGTTGTTTGAAATTTGAATGAGAGGTAGAGAGAATAAAATTGAATAGATAAATAAATAGAGATTGAATGGGCACAACTTTTCTAAAATTAAAGACATCTTTTCAGACCTTGGGAGTTGGCGAAAAGATGGAGGGAAGTTTGAAAGTTTAAACTTTTAAAATTCAAATTTTGAATTTCATTTACTGGCCTATATGTCGACATGTCTATTTCTATATGTCGACATACCTATTGATTTTTAGAAGACATGTTGATTTGACTTTGTTTTATTATATTAATGTTTTTATGTTTCAGTTTTATAATTTCCTAAAATAATATTAACCCTATCAAAATATCTAAAAATTACATTATTATAATATTTACAATTATTTTATTATTATTTTGAATTTCAAGATTCAAATTTCAAATTTAGTTCAAGTTTGAATTTTAAAGTTTAAATTTCAAATTCAAACAAGGCAAACAAAAAAACATCCATTCATCCAAATCAACCAAAAATAAAATTAATTAAGGTGTACCTCGTTTTTAGATCCATTTCTTCAACATTTTCTGAATTCTGAATCGCTGTGAAACACATATTTGAATTTCCAATTTCTGGCTCTTCATCACTTAACGATGAATCTGAATCGTCTAAAGTTGATGCATATGCTCTCTTTCTCTTCTTTGACGAATTACTATTGTCTATTTGTTGATTTGATTTATCTAGATATGGACACATTCTCTTTATATGACCTGGTTTGTTGCAGTTATAACATCTATCATAATTTCTTCCCAAACTCCCTTGATTATTTCTCTGAAAATTATTTCTCCTTTTATATCTTAGAAAATTTCTGAAATTCCTTGTGATTAAGCAGTTTCTTTGTCGTCCTCACTGCTTGAATCAGAACCATTTGTTATCGCTTTGAATGCTATAGATTCCTTTTCTGTGGGCTTATTTTCCTTTCTTTTCTGTAATTGAGCTTCGAACGACATCAAATTCCCTATTAACTCCTCAATTTTCATTTCACTGACATTGTTGGCTTCTTCAATCGCTAATGTTTTCTGATCCCATTCCGGGGTCAATGAATTAAGTATTTTTCTGACTTGGTCTTTTTCTGAATAAGTTTTTCCCAATGCTATTAATGAATGCACGATCTCTTGGAATCTGCAATACATATCGAAGATAGATTCATTCTCATTCATTTTAAATAACTCAAACTGATTAATTAGCATTAATATCTTTGTCTGTTTAACTTTATTGGTTCTTTCATGAGTAATTTGTAATGTTCTCCATATTTCATTAGCAGATTTACAAACTAACACTCTATTAAATTCATTTCTATCAAACGAACAGAACAACATATTCGTGGCTTTAGAATTACTTTGTGCAGCAGCCTTTTGTTCATTAGTCCATTTTGCAAAATTATTAGTGGGTTCAACATATTCGGTCTATGTACTATTCCATGTGTCTAATCATACTGATTATAAATATATTTTCATCCTACATGCCCAATATGAATAATTACTGCCATTAAATAGTGGTGGTCTAAAAGTGGACTGACCCTCTACAAAAGAACTATAATTACCAGTGTTGGTTGCCATTTAATATTTTCAAAAAATCAGATTGTGAACTTTTTGAAAACCTTGCTCTAATACCAATAGTTTGGGAATGCGGAATACAGATCTTAAGGCAAAACAAACACTAGAGGGGGATGAATAGTGTTTATAAGAAATTTATGAAAATCTTAAACTTAATTGATCTACTATATGAATCACACAATGATTATCACACCAGAGATGATCACAAACACAGAAACAATCACAGACACATATATAAGTAAATATAAAATGAAGAAAAGGAAAGAAAACACCGGATTTTATACTGGTTCGGATTACTCCTACGCCTAGTCCCATGCAACACTAGACTGCGAAGAGTTTTATTATTATTAATATCCAAGTACAACAACCTTGATTTCATGGCTACAAGGTTAACACCGATTCCACCACCCTTGATTTCATGGGTACAAGATTAACACTGCTCCCTTTCCTTGATTTCAGTGCTACGAGGAACACACCCTTTCCCAAATGATTACAACAACCCTATAACTCTTCAATAGCACATCAATTCAGAGAGTATTTGATAGAGATTGAGAAGAGAAGAAGTTTGATATAATTTGAGTAGAAATCGGCGAAGTATAAGTGTAGAAATCAAGAAAATAATGTATGGTAATGGTGGTAAGTAAAAGGGTGAAGATGTAGAAAAAGAATGAATAAAAAATTAAAAATCAGCCCCTAATTGTAGTGTCCCAATAGTTGTAATTTTTTAGAAACGTTATAAATAGTGAAAAGATACTTCCTTTGAAAATTGAAATCATGACAATTATATGTCGACATGGCTAAATATGTATGTCGACATATGTATCTTATTTTGATTTTTAAAATTATATTTTTCAAGTGTTTAAACATATATATTATTCTGGAATTTCTTGAATCAAAACTTAGTAATTTAAATGAATATTCTAAAGTGTAAAATCATATGAAATCATATTAATATATTATATAAACATATTAATAAAGTTATAAGATTTAAAACTATGAAACTATATATAAACTTATATATATTAAAACTTTATAAACATATATGTTTGAAATCATAAGTACGATAATAGTTTGAAAATAATTTTAAATCAGGATTTGAATTTTGAAAACAGAATTTGAAATTTGAAAATCAGAATTTGAACCTGGAGTGCTATTCAGAGTCTTACATATAAACTAGACTCAATTACTATATTTATAACGACCCGAACTTCCCCGTAAAGGAAAGCCCGGATTGAGTAGAGAACAAGCTACATCCTGAACACAAACAGAAGAACACTTCATTGCTTATTACAACAATTACATCAGAGTACAAGAATATAACAGAGCATGAGTAAATAATATACATTTGATAAATATCAGAGATTTAAATTATAATGCAGCTGAAAAATAATACATAACACAACTGGAAGGAATATACGGATACAGAGCTTTCCGAATATAGCTCCAGTTGTAAATCAAGATCCTATAAGAATAAATCTGCAAAACCAAAACTACTAGCTGCCCGTATGGAAAATAAGGGCACCCAGAGTTTAGGTTAAAACAATAAACTCCAGGTCAGTCATGTGACTGGTGTGAGAACTAAAACAGTTGTTTAGAACTTTTAGTTTAGAAATAAGGTAAATCAAGGGACCACGCCATATAACACAGAACGAGTTTCCTCCCAAGAATACCAGTGCATATAACAAACAGCGCAATGCTAAATAAAGAACAATGAAGCTATTATAAGACCCAGGTCCCATCACACAACGCAACACAAGCCGAAGGATAGGGTTTTTTTTACCTTATAATAGCCAAATAATGCTTGGTACGCGAAATTTAATCTTTTATTATTACTATAAGTGAATAAAACAACTTCAAATATAAATGTATCAATCATAGACGGCATAAGTGCCCCATACCACTATGTCTCCATACTAGACTCTACAATCAAAACAGCACATGTCGTATTGGAAGTTGGATTTCCATCATGAACCAAGGTAAGAGATCGTCCTTACCAAATTCGAGACTGTCTAGCCCCAGCCTCAGGATCAAAGCTCGAGTGACCCTTGGATCGTCAGGGACGGCCCACACTAAGCGGGTTAACAATACCGTAAACTATATGCTAGCTTGCCCTATGGGGCATAAATCTGGTCAGTACTTCGACCAAGTCATCCATCGGCTCTGTAGTAACCGATATATCCGAGGCGCCTCGCTTTCCAACAACCACATAGGTAATAATAATATAAATGTCAGGGCTTGCAAAACGCCGACACCACCTCTAGCTAGAAACCAGCATATGTCCATTTCCCGGAGGTCCTCTCCCGTTTCTGGTTCACACCGGGGTGTGAGGCTCGCGAATTAACACTATACACAAAGCGGCGCTATATTAAATCTATGCTTTGATCATCAACCACAAGACTTTGCTTTTCAACAAATGCATTGATCATTTGCCACTTAGGCATGCCACACAGGCAATTCACGCCATGCGACTGATGTCTACCGATATACAACCTCTAAGCTCGTACGTCTCAAAGAAGAGTGAAGTAAGAGAATAAATTCTCCTTCACCAAATAGATGTATATTTAATAGAGATCAATCAACATAGAGTAAAGTCTAATGTCAGACACACAGTCCATTTACAAGTTCGTTCTAGGTCTGAATGAAACCGGAGGCACCTTATTCCTCGTCCCATATGTCCAATACAAGAGAGAGGTCCTCGCATATCTGGTCGATCTCCAAGTACGTATGGACAATCACCACTTATTACCTCGTCTTGGGTGTACAGCCCAATAAAGACATCAGTAATCATCCAAACGATGTGAAGACCTCTGGTCTTCAACCACCGTCTTCATCGTCGACTAATTGTCGTATCAGTTATTCAGAATGGGATAAACCCGGTTTTTCGGAATAACTCGCATATTTTATAAATAAGTGTTACAAAAACACAACATACGCCTCATTCCAATCCAAAATACTCTTTTATTCAAATATTCTTTTCACAATTTTAAACCATATTAAGGTTTATCCGAACTAGTCAGGATTAGCGAACCTTACCGAAGTAATCATTTATTTTATTTCCCAATCCCAACCTATTCTTCCCATGGAGAAAAACTGGTAGTACTCCATATCTAGCACCACTATGTCATCGGTAAATATTAATTACCATTTCTCGTTCAAATCTAATTAAAGATTTAACTATCACCTGGAGCAAAACTTGTGATACTCCATTCTCGATCATTTCTCAGATTTGAAAATTTAAATTATAAAATTCCCATTTCAATCTAATTAAAGATTCATTAAAACTTCACTTAGTTTTAATCTTCCCCAAAAATCAATATTAATGATTATTCATGTTTCTGGAAATAAATCCTATCTTTAATTGGGTTAAAGGACGAATGTCATTTAAAACACAGTTCACGATAAACCCAAAATCACATTCCATTACTTATGGAATCTTCACGGAAAACAGATCAATATATAATCGATATCAATTTCCGTATCCGACTAATAATATAAATGGAATAACGACAAATCCTTTTAAATTCCATATGTATTAACAGTCTTCCTCCACAGAAGCTCACTTCGATCACTATCAAATCGAATTCCATTCCATTCCAATTTATTTTATTAAATTGGAAAACTTTACTTTGGAAAATTCCCTTAATCTTAATTAAAAGATTTATAAATTCGAAATCACCTTTCACTGTCAATCGAGTTAAAGAACGTATGTTATTTAAAACACAGTTCAGAATAAACCCAATTCACATTCCATATTATTCCAATTAAATGTTAATTTATTGGTAAACTTCTCTAAATCTTAATTAAAGGATTTATTCTTTTCTCTATCTGAGTTTAAGAACAGTGTTATTTAAGACACCATTCACGACAAACCCAAAATCTCATTTCATTGTTAATCGGGTTAAAGAACAAGTGTTATTTAAAACACCGTTCACGATAAACCCAAAAACCAATTTCAGTTCAATTCCAATTAAATATTAATTAATTGGTAACCTTTATTAAATCTTAATAAAAATATTTAATCTTTTCTTTACTGGATTTAAGAACAGTGTTAATAAAGACACCATTCACGACAAACCCAAAATCCAATTCGATATTAAATACAAGGCTCTGAATAGAAATTATATCAGCTTATATTCAATATCAAATTCTGAAACTAACGGATATCGTATCGAGAATAACGATATCTGTATCTTCCAAATTCCCATAACAATATCCGTATAATCACGGAATCCAATACCGAAATATTCCGAAAATTATTTCCATTCCAAACCATTCAAATTTATTCATGGGAAAATCCTGGTTATTTTAAAACCATTCACGAATCCAATTTATTTTATTTAAAAATTATTGGATTTCAAGTCTAGTTAATAACTAGTTCATTTTGATAAAAATATATTTTTATCTTTCCAAATGTGGAGTTTTTCATCCAAATTCTTTCCAAATCATTTATTATGATTTTACACAAATTATTAATATTTTTAATAATTTTATCAAGGCCCGTACAGTCGGTTTCTAATAACGGCCACCGAACTGCACTTACAGCGACCTTTTCCAAATTTGATTTGGACATAATTCTAAATCCAACTGTTAGATTTCAAATCTCTTATATTCATTGGAAAGCTCTTTTCGATACAAACCTAATGGTTCTGGTTTTAGGAGAATCCGACGGTCGGATCTCCCGTAACGTCCATTCGAAGTCAATGGCCGAAATTCGCGAACGGTCGCTGTGCGACGCGTTCTATTCAGGCCATTATATTATATATATAATATATACAATATATTTTTCGTTCAAAACGTATTTTATAAATTCATTTAAAAAAAAAGATTCCCACTTTCACTATAATTTTAAATCAAAATTGAATATTCCTTATCATTACAATATAAATGATAATATTTTCCAAATGTTTGATTTTGAAATCTTTTCCTTTCCGATATTCATTATAAAGATGAATAAAATCGATATAAATATTGTTCGCGTCAAAATGGCGCATATCTAATCCACACGGCTTTATATATTTCAATAGTTTCGTGTCCATCCAAAATCGGACTTTAAAATCAGATTTTAATCCTTTACAGAATATTATTTTAAAATATTCCTTATTTTAAAATATTCGTTATTTTAAAATATTCTTTATTTCTGAATTGGAATCAGACACAGTAAATTACCATATAATGTGATTTATATGGATTTCATACAATACATGTATATAACAACAATGATAAACAGTCAACCATCATCCAGAGTGCACTTTACAACTGTATAAGCGTTAAATATAAATAATTAACGCTTACAACAGTCTGTCAACCTACCGATTGATATACAACAAAACAATTGGGATTAGTGTACGTCCAATATCATCCCAATACCCGTGTGGGGTTTCAAATCAACAAATACAGATTTTATTTATGCAGTTGGGCGATGTGTAAAATTTATCATCCCAATCCGTATCAGTCAAATAGGTGTACATAAACAAATCGTCTGATTTGTAAATGAATATTTATTTTATTCATATACATGTTAAAAATTATATTTTTAACGATAAAATATTTATTTCAACACATGAATATTTTATTTCAACACATCACAATCAATTTTTACAACATAATACAATCAAACAAGTCGTCCATGGTCTATAGACGAAGGGGAACAGTTCATGTGTGCAGTTATAAAATAAATAACTGTACACAAATAATTTTAGTGAAAAGTTCTCACCTTGGTTTCCATTCCATCAGTCTTTATCTGGCGAACTCAGACCGTCTGGATTTGAATTTGCCTAAAATGCTAACGTGCTCCAAATTGGACCCGGTTAGTCTTGTTGTTAAGCTCTCATCCCCACGATCGCAACAGACCCAGTTTCGCGCGATTTGGACCTCGTACCAAAAAGATATGATTTTTATAAATATAATTGGATTTGCAACGTTTTTAAACGGTTATAAACAGTTAAATTAATATAAGTCGTACCTTCAGTTCTGGTTCGAAACCAGGTTTCGAATTTTCGCGAAATCTGTGTAGCTATAGGACGATCGGGTTATACCACGCGGAAGAGCTTGGAATTCCGCACCTGGGGATACCCACCGTGATGAACTCGAGCTGGTGGTTGTGGCTGATTCTGGCGGCGAACGCTCAGGCTTCAGGAGTTCGGATCTCGAAAAACACTTAACGATTGATGATGGAATTTATATGGATTTAAAGACGATGAAAATCTGTGACGGCAAGGAATCTCGCTCGGTCCGAACCAGTCGCTAAACCGATCCAGGCCGTTCGAAATGCCCTATCGTTTGAGAACACGACAAATCAGAATGCATACAGAAGAACATTTCATTGTATATTACAACAATGCATCAGATTACAAGAATACACAAAGTATAAAAGAATATTACACAGAAATATCAGAGATTTAAATTACATTTAAATACATAGCAGCGGAAAATAATACAATACACAACTAGAAGTAGATATACGGATACAAAGCTTTCCGGATATCGTTCCAGCTGTAAACCAGGATCCTGTGAATATAAATCTGCAAAACCAAAACTACTAGCTGCCCGTGTCAAAATAGGGGCACCCAGAGTTTAGGTTAAAACAATAAACTCCAGGTCAGTCATGTGACTGGTGTGAGAACTAAAACAGTTATTAATCTTTATTTTAAATCATTAGGTAAATCAAGGGACCACGCCGTATAACACGGAACGGGTTTCCTCCCAAGAATACCAGTGCATAAAACAAACAGCGCAATGCTAAATAAAGAAAAATGAAGCTGTTATAAGACCCAGGTCCTATCACACAATGCAACGCAAGCCGGGGGATAGGGTTTTCCCTTATAACAGCCAAAGAATGCTTGATACGTTTAAAACAAATCATTTGATACTATTATAAGTGCATAGTGTATAAAACAACTTCAAATCATAAGTATCAATCCTAGGCGGCATGGGTACCATATATCATGTCGCCATATATAGGTTTACAAATAAAACCGCAAATGTCACGTATTTGGAAATTGGATTTCCATCTATGAACCGAGGCAAAAGATAGTCCTCAACCGATTCGAGACGCTCTAGCCCGTGTCTCAGGATCAGAGCTCGAGTGACCCTTGGATCGTCAGGGCCAGTCCACCAATGTGGATTAAACTTAAACCCTGAACATGCATTTCCCCGCCCTATGGGGCGTAAACGAGCCAACTAAATGACTCCATCGGTTCGAGAACGACCGAACAATCCGAGGTGCCTCGCAACAGCAACAACCACATAAGTCAAACTCGTCAGGGCGTGTAAAACCACTGACGCCACTTCTAGCTAGAAAGAAACGCATGCCCTCCCTGAGGTCCTCTCCCGTTTTTGGTTCATACCGGGTGTGAAACACGCGAAGCAAACGTTACACAAAGCTACGCCACAAAGGCCGTGCTTTGATCATCACCACAAGACTTTGCTTTTCAACAGAAGCCTCGATCGATTGCCACTTAGGCATGCCACACAGGCAATTCACTCCATGCGTTTGATATCCATCGATATATAACCCCTGAGCTCGTACGTCTCAGAGAAGGGCGTTAAGCAAGAGAATAAATTCTCCGCCGCCAAACAGATATATATTTAATAGAGATCAATCACACGGACTGAAATCCAATGTCAGACACACAGTCCATTTACAAGTCCGTTCTGGGTTTGAACGAAACCGGAGGCACCTAGTACCTCGCATATCCATCGATCTCCAAGTACGTCTGGACGATCACTAACTGTTTCCATCTTCTTGGGTGTACAGCCCAATCAAGATCATCAGTTATCACCCAAACGACGTGAAGACCTCCGGTCTTCGACCATCGTCTTCATCTTCGACTTATCGTCGCATCAGTTATTCAGAATGGGATAAACCCGGTCTTTCCGAATAACTCGCGTATATTTTAAATAAGTGTTACACAAACACAACATACGCCTCATTCCAATTCATTAGTCACTAACCGTAAATTAATCAAGAGAATAATTCCCCAAATATTAACCCCGAAGGCCGAAACCAACATCAGATCAATACCCAGAAAACCATTCTGCTTGGCCAACCGACAGTTAGTTTCTAAATTTCACATTCATAGGGAAAGGTTCCCATTAATTTTATCCAAGATAAATTCCTTGAATTTATGTTTGAATCTCAATTCGAACTAGTCGGGATTAGCGAACCTTACCGAAGTAATCATTTGTTTTAATTTCCCAATCCCAACCTATTCATCCCATGAAGTAAAACTGGTTATACTTCATATCTAACACCACAGTGTTATCGGTAAATTCAATTACCATTTCACGTTCAAATCTAATTAAAGATTTAACTATCGCCTGGAGCAAAACTGGTGATACTCCATTTTCGATCATTTCAATCTAATTAAAGATTCATTAAAACTCCACTTAGTTTTAATCTGTGACTGGGTTAAAGAATCAGTGTCATTTAAAACACGGTTCACGATAAACCCAAAATCACATTCCATTAATTATCGGGTTAAAGAACAAGTGTTATTTAAAACACTGTTCACGATAAACCCAAAAATCACATTCATTAATTATCGGGTTAAAGAACGAGTGTTGTTTAAAACACTGTTCACGATAAACCCAAAAATCACATTCATTAATTATCGGGTTAAAGAACGAGTGTTGTTTAAAACACTGTTCACGATAAACCCAAAAATCAATATCAATTCAATTCCAATTAAATATTCTTTAATTGGTACACTTCATTAAATCTAAATAAAAAGATTTAATCTTTTCTCAACTGGGTTCAAGAACAGTGTTAGTGAAGACACCATTCACGACAAACCCAAATCACATTTGATATTCAATATAAGGCTCTGAATAGAAAATATATCGGCTTATATTCAATATCGAATTCTACGACTAACAAATGGCGTATTGGAAATAACGATACAAATATATATCTTTCAAATTTCCATAACAACACCTGTAATATCACGAATTCCAACATCGAAATATTCCGAAGACAATTTCGATTCAAATCCACTCCAATGCAATCATTGGAAATTTTGGTTGTTTTCAAAACCATTTCAAATTCAATTTATTTATTTTAAAAAAAAATAGAATTATAATTCTAGTTCAAAACTAGTTCATTTCGATAAAAATCTATTTTTATCTTTTCAAATATGGAGTTTTTCATCCCAAACTTTCACAAATCATTTCTTATGATTTTACACAAATTATTACTATTTTTAATAATTTTATCAAGGCCCGTACAGTCGATTTCCATTAACGGCCATCGAACTGCACTTACAGCGACCTTTTTCGAATTTGATTTGGACGTATCTCCAAATCCAACCGTTAGATTTCAAATTTCTAACATTCATTAGAAAGCTCTTTTCGATACGAACCCAACGGTTCCGGTTTTAGGAGAATCCGACGGTCGGATCTCCCGCAATGTCCGTTTGAAATAAATGGTCGAAATTCACGAACTGCCGCGGCGCGGCGCGTTCTATTCAGGCCATTATATTATATATATAATATATATAATATATACTTCGTCGATTTCTATTTAAAACGAATTATATAAATAGTTTTAAATTCGTTTCAAAAGCAATTTCAACTTCCTTTTCAATTCAAATCAAAATTGAATTCTTCTTTATAAATTCGTTTCAAAATTCATTTCTATTCAATTCAATTTTCAATTCAATTTGAATTCATTTCAATCCACTTCATTTCGACATCGTTTTCAATTCAATTCATTTCGAAATCGTTTTCAATTCAATTCATTTCGAAATCGTTTTCAATTCAATTCATTTCGAAATCGTTTTAAAATTCAATTCATTTCGAAATCGTTTTCAATTCAATTCATTTCGAAATCGTTTTCAATTCAATTCATTTCGAAATCGTTTTCAATTCAATTCATTTCGAAATCGTTTTAAAATCGATATAAATATCGTTTACGTCAAAATGGCGTCAATCTAATCAACACGGCTTCATAAATTTCTATTTTCAAATATTCTATTTCAAATATTTCCTTTTTCAAAATAGTTGTTATTATCAAAATATTTCGTTCAACACATGACCAATCTCAATGAATGAGTACTGTCAACACATGAACGTTTATTTTATAATATTCTTTATTTTCTAAACTGGAATGAGGCCCAATCAATTACCATATAAAGTTAATTATATGGATTTTTATACATCACATGTATATAATAGCATTGAAAAATAATCAACCATCAACCAAAGTGCACTACACTGTATAAGCATCAAATATAGATATCTAACGCTTATAACAGCCTGTCAATCAACCGATCGACATATTTAATCTATCAGGATGAGTGAACTTCATATTTCATCCCAACACCCGTGTAGGGTTTCAAACAATCAAACAAATATTTTATTTGTGCAGTTGGGCGATGTGTAAAATTTATCGACCCAATCAATGTCAGTCAAATCAGTGTACATAAACAAACCGTCTGGTTTGTAAATGAATATTTCATTTATTCACTTTCACGTTAAAAATTATATTTTTAACGATAAAACATTTTATTCTAACCTATGAATTTCTATTCAGTTCATTATTTAAATAAAATGATATTTTCATTTTTCTAACATATTTTAGAAAATTTCGGCGGCATAACGGCACGATACTAGAAACGGGACAAGGCCTAGCCTTATCCCCGGTCTAGTGAAGGCCCACGCCATTCACACATCAATCAAATCAATTCGTTATGCAAACCACAAACTTTGGAGTAAGGGTCTAACCTAGCCTTACTCCTTCACCTTATAACGGCGCACGTCTAATCCTAACCAATTTATCGATTCGATTTTTCACACCACAAACCACATTCAAACCAATATCGCAATCAATCACCAAACAGTCAAACAAACAAGTCCATGGTCTGTGGACGGGTGTCGGGTGCTACTAAACACCGTCTGCATCCTAGTATATATATATAACTAGAAAATAAATTGAAGAGTGAGAAGTTCTCACCTATAGCTATCCAATCATCTTGACTCTTCATTTATAGAAATCTTCGTCGTTTCGCCTTTTTGTCACCTTCGTTGCCCAAGGCCACTACATATATAAAAATCGAATTTTTATTTCAAAGTTCAATATATAAAAATCGAATTTTTATTTCAAAGTTCAATATATAAAAATCGAATTTTTATTTCAAAGTTCAATATATAAAAATCGAATTTTTATTTCAAAGTTCAATATATAAAAATCCTATTTTTCTATCGAAGTTCAATATATAAAAATCCTATTTTTCTATCGAAGTTCAATATATAAAAATCCTATTTTTCTATCGAAGTTCAATATATAAAAATCCTATTTTTCTATCGAAGTTCAATATATAAAAATCCTATTTTTCTATCGAAGTTCAATATATAAAAATTCTATTTTTCTATCGAAGTTCAATATATAAAAATCCTATTTTTCTATCGAAGTTCAATATATAAAAATCCTATTTTTACTATATATAAAAAATCAGTTTTCACTTTATATAAAAATCAGTTTTCACTGTAAAAAGAAAATCAGTTTTCACTTTCTTTTTTTTCTAAAAATTCAGTTTTAACTCTTTTAAAAACAAAACAGTTTTTATCTTTTAAAAGAT
Organism: Allium sativum; assembly: GCA_030737875.1. NCBI lineage: Eukaryota > Viridiplantae > Streptophyta > Magnoliopsida > Asparagales > Amaryllidaceae > Allium > Allium sativum. Next base: position 579,650,596 of record CM060919.1, read on the forward strand.
TCAGTTTTTATTTTTCTTTTCAAAAATTCTGTTTTTAAAACTCTTTTATAAAAATGCAGTTTTTTTATTTATTTTTTTATTCCTAAAAAAAAAAGACAGTTTTAAAACTTTATATAAAAAAACAGTTTTTAAAACTTTAAATATAAAACAGAAATCAGTTTTTAACTTTAAATATAAAACAGAAATCAGTTTTTAACTTTAAATATAAAACAGAAATCAGTTTTTAACTTTAAATATAAATTAGTTTTAAATCTGTTAAAATAAAACAGAAATAAAATAATAAATAAAATAAAAAAAACGAAAACTTACAGCCGAAAGGGGGGGGTTTGCAGCGTCGATCGGGAGGGGGTCAGATGCTCGCGCGGTGGTCTTGTGGTGGGCTCGTGGACGTCGGCCTTGATTTGGGTGCGGTCTTCGAGAGCGTCGGGGGTAGGGAGAAGCGGAGAGAGAGGGGAAGAGGAAGGGGGGGCGCGCGGTTATCGATTGATGAGGGGAGGGGGCAATCGACGGTGGACGGCGGCGAAATCCTGGGGGGCGCGATCCCTTTTCTTTTTTTTTTTTTTTTATCCTGAAGATCTGATTTTTGAAGAGGGGGGGGCCAGCGGGTTAAAGGAGAAAGATATTTTTTTTTTTTAATTTAATTATTTTATTCGAAAAAAGTTGACTTTTACATACGACCTCTAAACGAGGCCCACCGCCCGTCGTCCATAGCATTTTACCCCCATTCCGAACACAATGGGATATGTATCACTAGCTGATTTGATCGTTTCGAATAGTTTCCGTTGAATTTACATTTAAATCCTATATTGAATTTTAAACGCACATTTCAAATTACCGGGGTCACATGCTAATTCTAAAAATTCTCGAAAAATATTTTCTAGCTTCGTATTGACGATACGGTCCTAACAAAACTAGTTTCGTCGAATTCTGAGACCGTTTGAAAAATGGCCAATTTCCAGTCGATTAAAATCAACTGAAATGGTCAAAACACGTTTTCCTTTGCCATGCTCACATATTGATTCGAAAAATTATGAAATTTGGAATCTAGCAATAATTCGACATCACGGATCCAACAAAACTGGTTTCGTCGAAATCCGAGGTCATTTGCAAAATGTCCATTTTTAAGGGCCTGAATTCCATAGCGACTATTCAGAATTTTCAACTGGACATATCTTTTGATTCCCGCTACGAACTTTTGATTTTTCGGATTCGTTGGAAAGATATTACCAATTAGATCCTAATGTTTTCGGTTTCACTGAAATCCGGATTGTTCTGCACCCGGTACATTCAATTGAAGTTTGAAATTGAATTATCGAACTACCGCGCCATTTTCAATTCTATTTATAATTATATATATAATTATTTATATTCTAACGACGACGCGTATAATATATACGTTCGAATTCTATTCAAAATAAATTCCTCGTCGATATTATTTAAAATAATTCATTTTAAATAATCAAAATTCGCTAAAATTGCCAAAATAAAAATTTTAAACTGGCCCAGATTTTACGGGTTGTTACAATCTCCCCCACTTAAAACTTTTCGTCCCCGAAAAGGAACAAAGTCGAAAGTGGTTTGACTATTCAGCTCTACGCTCGATCTGGCTTCCCTTCTCCAACTTTTCAGTTTCTGAGAATTTCCAACATTTCAAAAATTTGGCTAACACCCTAAATTTTTGAAAAATTTCGCCATAACCTCCCCTGCACCGGGAGCATCGGGGAATTTCAAATAGCTTCCCCGGTCCTTCAGATCTCAAAAAGAAAAAGAAAAAGCCAAGCGGCTAGCCAATAGGCTCACAAAATCATCATCACCCAAACAAAACAGGAAATTATGTAGTAAACATGTACCTATTTGTCGGGCAAACAAATTTTATTCTCTGGCTCTAGCCTCCTTGCTATGACCTGTTCAAGGTAAGTACATATATGCAAGCAAATGCGACCAATTTCCTATACAATTCAATATTTGGTTCAATTAGGCTAATTGGTTAAAAATTAGCAAACAAATAAACAAACAACACAAACATCAATCAATTAGTGAATTAGATTATCAAATTCATAATTTTAATACATATACTGAAAATCTTGTTTTTGATGCCAATTCACAACAAGGTGTTCTAACTATATAACTTTTGGTTCTCACACCAGCCTAATGGAAATATATGGAAATATATAGAAATCACACCTTCGAAACTCGAACATAAATGTTGATGATGCGATCGCTATCATCAATATCATCTTCGGGCGACTAGAGCGTGATTCTATATCTATCCAATATATTAAAATTTCAAATACACGCGGATCAGACGTATACGCAAAATCTATATATACTGGATTGTCCACATCAATATAATTAAATCATCAAATACGAATAAGTGATTTAAATTTTCAAAACAAAAATTTGTTTTCATTTCCAAAAATATACTCTTCACACTCGTTCTAGGATACTACTGATCCTATCTCTAACGAGTCATTCCCAATGGATATTACTAATCCAATATCTGATGAATTCTTTCGTATGGTTCTAATGTGTCTTGTTCTCTGAGCTTTGTAAACCAAAGCTCTGATACCAACTGTGACGGCAAGGAATCTCGCTCGGTCCGAACCAGTCGCTAAACCGATCCAGGCCGTTCGAAATGCCCTATCGTTTGAGAACACGACAAATCAGAATGCATACAGAAGAACATTTCATTGTATATTACAACAATGCATCAGATTACAAGAATACACAGAGTATAAAAGAATATTACACAGAAATATCAGAGATTTAAATTACATTTAAATACATAGCAGCGGAAAATAATACAATACACAACTAGAAGTAGATATACGGATACAAAGCTTTCCGGATATCGTTCCAGCTGTAAACCAGAATCCTGTGAATATAAATCTGCAAAACCAAAACTACTAGCTGCCCGTGTCAAAATAGGGGCACCCAGAGTTTAGGTTAAAACAATAAACTCCAGGTCAGTCATGTGACTGGTGTGAGAACTAAAACAGTTATTAATCTTTATTTTAAATCATTAGGTAAATCAAGGGACCACGCCGTATAACACGGAACGGGTTTCCTCCCAAGAATACCAGTGCATAAAACAAACAGCGCAATGCTAAATAAAGAAAAATGAAGCTGTTATAAGACCCAGGTCCTATCACACAATGCAACGCAAGCCGGGGGATAGGGTTTTCCCTTATAACAGCCAAAGAATGCTTGATACGTTTAAAACAAATCATTTGATACTATTATAAGTGCATAGTGTATAAAACAACTTCAAATCATAAGTATCAATCCTAGGCGGCATGGGTACCATATATCATGTCGCCATATATAGGTTTACAAATAAAACCGCAAATGTCACGTATTTGGAAATTGGATTTCCATCTATGAACCGAGGCAAAAGATAGTCCTCAACCGATTCGAGACGCTCTAGCCCGTGTCTCAGGATCAGAGCTCGAGTGACCCTTGGATCGTCAGGGCCAGTCCACCGATGTGGATTAAACTTAAACCCTGAACATGCATTTCCCCGCCCTATGGGGCGTAAACGAGCCAACTAAATGACTCCATCGGTTCGAGAACGACCGAACAATCCGAGGTGCCTCGCAACAGCAACAACCACATAAGTCAAACTCGTCAGGGCGTGTAAAACCACTGACGCCACTTCTAGCTAGAAAGAAACGCATGCCCTCCCTGAGGTCCTCTCCCGTTTTTGGTTCATACCGGGTGTGAAACACGCGAAGCAAACGTTACACAAAGCTACGCCACAAAGGCCGTGCTTTGATCATCACCACAAGACTTTGCTTTTCAACAGAAGCCTCGATCAATTGCCACTTAGGCATGCCACACAGGCAATTCACTCCATGCGTTTGATATCCATCGATATATAACCCCTGAGCTCGTACGTCTCAGAGAAGGGCGTTAAGCAAGAGAATAAATTCTCCGCCGCCAAACAGATATATATTTAATAGAGATCAATCACACGGACTGAAATCCAATGTCAGACACACAGTCCATTTACAAGTCCGTTCTGGGTTTGAACGAAACCGGAGGCACCTAGTACCTCGCATATCCATCGATCTCCAAGTACGTCTGGACGATCACTAACTGTTTCCATCTTCTTGGGTGTACAGCCCAATCAAGATCATCAGTTATCACCCAAACGACGTGAAGACCTCCGGTCTTCGACCATCGTCTTCATCTTCGACTTATCGTCGCATCAGTTATTCAGAATGGGATAAACCCGGTCTTTCCGAATAACTCGCGTATATTTTAAATAAGTGTTACACAAACACAACATACGCCTCATTCCAATTCATTAGTCACTAACCGTAAATTAATCAAGAGAATAATTCCCCAAATATTAACCCCGAAGGCCGAAACCAACATCAGATCAATACCCAGAAAACCATTCTGCTTGGCCAACCGACAGTTAGTTTCTAAATTTCACATTCATAGGGAAAGGTTCCCATTAATTTTATCCAAGATAAATTCCTTGAATTTATGTTTGAATCTCAATTCGAACTAGTCGGGATTAGCGAACCTTACCGAAGTAATCATTTGTTTTAATTTCCCAATCCCAACCTATTCATCCCATGAAGTAAAACTGGTTATACTTCATATCTAACACCACAGTGTTATCGGTAAATTCAATTACCATTTCACGTTCAAATCTAATTAAAGATTTAACTATCGCCTGGAGCAAAACTGGTGATACTCCATTTTCGATCATTTCAATCTAATTAAAGATTCATTAAAACTCCACTTAGTTTTAATCTGTGACTGGGTTAAAGAATCAGTGTCATTTAAAACACGGTTCACGATAAACCCAAAATCACATTCCATTAATTATCGGGTTAAAGAACAAGTGTTATTTAAAACACTGTTCACGATAAACCCAAAAATCACATTCATTAATTATCGGGTTAAAGAACGAGTGTTGTTTAAAACACTGTTCACGATAAACCCAAAAATCACATTCATTAATTATCGGGTTAAAGAACGAGTGTTGTTTAAAACACTGTTCACGATAAACCCAAAAATCAATATCAATTCAATTCCAATTAAATATTCTTTAATTGGTACACTTCATTAAATCTAAATAAAAAGATTTAATCTTTTCCCAACTGGGTTCAAGAACAGTGTTAGTGAAGACACCATTCACGACAAACCCAAATCACATTTGATATTCAATATAAGGCTCTGAATAGAAAATATATCGGCTTATATTCAATATCGAATTCTACGACTAACAAATGGCGTATTGGAAATAACGATACAAATATATATCTTTCAAATTTCCATAACAACACCTGTAATATCACGAATTCCAACATCGAAATATTCCGAAGACAATTTCGATTCAAATCCACTCCAATGCAATCATTGAAAATTTTGGTTGTTTTCAAAACCATTTCAAATTCAATTTATTTATTTTAAAAAAAAATAGAATTATAATTCTAGTTCAAAACTAGTTCATTTCGATAAAAATCTATTTTTATCTTTTCAAATATGGAGTTTTTCATCCCAAACTTTCACAAATCATTTCTTATGATTTTACACAAATTATTACTATTTTTAATAATTTTATCAAGGCCCGTACAGTCGATTTCCATTAACGGCCATCGAACTGCACTTACAGCGACCTTTTTCGAATTTGATTTGGACGTATCTCCAAATCCAACCGTTAGATTTCAAATTTCTAACATTCATTAGAAAGCTCTTTTCGATACGAACCCAACGGTTCCGGTTTTAGGAGAATCCGACGGTCGGATCTCCCGCAATGTCCGTTTGAAATAAATGGTCGAAATTCACGAACTGCCGCGGCGCGGCGCGTTCTATTCAGGCCATTATATTATATATATAATATATATAATATATACTTCGTCGATTTCTATTTAAAACGAATTATATAAATAGTTTTAAATTCGTTTCAAAAGCAATTTCAACTTCCTTTTCAATTCAAATCAAAATTGAATTCTTCTTTATAAATTCGTTTCAAAATTCATTTCTATTCAATTCAAATTTCAATTCAATTTGAATTCATTTCAATCCACTTCATTTCGACATCGTTTTCAATTCAATTCATTTCGAAATCGTTTTCAATTCAATTCATTTCGAAATCGTTTTCAATTCAATTCATTTCGAAATCGTTTTAAAATTCAATTCATTTCGAAATCGTTTTCAATTCAATTCATTTCGAAATCGTTTTCAATTCAATTCATTTCGAAATCGTTTTCAATTCAATTCATTTCGAAATCGTTTTAAAATCGATATAAATATCGTTTACGTCAAAATGGCGTCAATCTAATCAACACGGCTTCATAAATTTCTATTTTCAAATATTCTATTTCAAATATTTCCTTTTTCAAAATAGTTGTTATTATCAAAATATTTCGTTCAACACATGACCAATCTCAATGAATGAGTACTGTCAACACATGAACGTTTATTTTATAATATTCTTTATTTTCTAAACTGGAATGAGGCCCAATCAATTACCATATAAAGTTAATTATATGGATTTTCATACATCACATGTATATAATAGCATTGAAAAATAATCAACCATCAACCAAAGTGCACTACACTGTATAAGCATCAAATATAGATATCTAACGCTTATAACAGCCTGTCAATCAACCGATCGACATATTTAATCTATCAGGATGAGTGAACTTCATATTTCATCCCAACACCCGTGTAGGGTTTCAAACAATCAAACAAATATTTTATTTGTGCAGTTGGGCGATGTGTAAAATTTATCGACCCAATCAATGTCAGTCAAATCAGTGTACATAAACAAACCGTCTGGTTTGTAAATGAATATTTCATTTATTCACTTTCACGTTAAAAATTATATTTTTAACGATAAAACATTTTATTCTAACCTATGAATTTCTATTCAGTTCATTATTTAAATAAAATGATATTTTCATTTTTCTAACATATTTTAGAAAATTTCGGCGGCATAACGGCACGATACTAGAAACGGGACAAGGCCTAGCCTTATCCCCGGTCTAGTGAAGGCCCACGCCATTCACACATCAATCAAATCAATTCGTTATGCAAACCACAAACTTTGGAGTAAGGGTCTAACCTAGCCTTACTCCTTCGCCTTATAACGGCGCACGTCTAATCCTAACCAATTTATCGATTCGATTTTTCACACCACAAACCACATTCAAACCAATATCGCAATCAATCACCAAACAGTCAAACAAACAAGTCCATGGTCTGTGGACGGGTGTCGGGTGCTACTAAACACCGTCTGCATCCTAGTATATATATATAACTAGAAAATAAATTGAAGAGTGAGAAGTTCTCACCTATAGCTATCCAATCATCTTGACTCTTCATTTATAGAAATCTTCGTCGTTTCGCCTTTTTGTCACCTTCGTTGCCCAAGGCCACTATATATATAAAAATCGAATTTTTATTTCAAAGTTCAATATATAAAAATCGAATTTTTATTTCAAAGTTCAATATATAAAAATCGAATTTTTATTTCAAAGTTCAATATATAAAAATCGAATTTTTATTTCAAAGTTCAATATATAAAAATCCTATTTTTCTATCGAAGTTCAATATATAAAAATCCTATTTTTCTATCGAAGTTCAATATATAAAAATCCTATTTTTCTATCGAAGTTCAATATATAAAAATCCTATTTTTCTATCGAAGTTCAATATATAAAAATCCTATTTTTCTATCGAAGTTCAATATATAAAAATTCTATTTTTCTATCGAAGTTCAATATATAAAAATCCTATTTTTCTATCGAAGTTCAATATATAAAAATCCTATTTTTACTATATATAAAAAATCAGTTTTCACTTTATATAAAAATCAGTTTTCACTGTAAAAAGAAAATCAGTTTTCACTTTCTTTTTTTTCTAAAAATTCAGTTTTAACTCTTTTAAAAACAAAACAGTTTTTATCTTTTAAAAGATTCAGTTTTTATTTTTCTTTTCAAAAATTCTGTTTTTAAAACTCTTTTATAAAAATGCAGTTTTTTTATTTTATTTTTTATTCCTAAAAAAAAAAGACAGTTTTAAAACTTTATATAAAAAAACAGTTTTTAAAACTTTAAATATAAAACAGAAATCAGTTTTTAACTTTAAATATAAAACAGAAATCAGTTTTTAACTTTAAATATAAAACAGAAATCAGTTTTTAACTTTAAATATAAATTAGTTTTAAATCTGTTAAAATAAAACAGAAATAAAATAATAAATAAAATAAAAAAAAACGAAAACTTACAGCCGAAAGGGGGGGTTTGCAGCGTCGATCGGGAGGGGGTCAGATGCTCGCGCGGTGGTCTTGTGGTGGGCTCGTGGACGTCGGCCTTGATTTGGGTGCGGTCTTCGAGAGCGTCGGGGGTAGGGAGAAGCGGAGAGAGAGGGGAAGAGGAAGGGGGGGCGCGCGGTTATCGATTGATGAGGGGAGGGGGCAATCGACGGTGGACGGCGGCGAAATCCTGGGGGGGGCGATCCCTTTTCTTTTTTTTTTTTTTTTTTTTATCCTGAAGATCTGATTTTTGAAGGGGGGGGCCAGCGGGTTAAAGGAGAAAGATATTTTTTTTTTATTAATTTAATTATTTTATTCGAAAAAAGTTGACTTTTACATACGACCTCTAAACGAGGCCCACCGCCCGTCGTCCATAGCATTTTACCCCCATTCCGAACACAATGGGATATGTATCACTAGCTGATTTGATCGTTTCGAATAGTTTCCGTTGAATTTACATTTAAATCCTATATTGAATTTTAAACGCACATTTCAAATTACCGGGGTCACATGCTAATTCTAAAAATTCTCGAAAAATATTTTCTAGCTTCGTATTGACGATACGGTCCTAACAAAACTAGTTTCGTCGAATTCTGAGACCGTTTGAAAAATGGCCAATTTCCAGTCGATTAAAATCAACTGAAATGGTCAAAACACGTTTTCCTTTGCCACGCTCACATATTGATTCAAAAAATTATGAAATTTGGAATCTAGCAATAATTCGACATCACGGATCCAACAAAACTGGTTTCATCGAAATCCGAGGTCATTTGCAAAATGTCCATTTTTAAGGGCCTGAATTCCATAGCGACTATTCAGAATTTTCAACTGGACATATCTTTTGATTCCCGCTACGAACTTTTGATTTTTCGGATTCGTTGGAAAGATATTACCAATTAGATCCTAATGTTTTCGGTTTCACTGAAATCCGGATTGTTCTGCACCCGGTACATTCAATTGAAGTTTGAAATTGAATTATCGAACTACCGCGCCATTTTCAATTCTATTTATAATTATATATATAATTATTTATATTCTAACGACGACGCGTATAATATATACGTTCGAATTCTATTCAAAATAAATTCCTCGTCGATATTATTTAAAATAATTCATTTTAAATAATCAAAATTCGCTAAAATTGCCAAAATAAAAATTTTAAACTGGCCCAGATTTTACGGGTTGTTACAAAATCTCTACAAAATGCTCAATAGAATCATGGAATTTTATTGAGTGGATGCTGAGAAATTTGGATGGGAAGAATCAAGTTGTTTTCCGCCTTCGAAATCGTGTTTGGTGGCTGGGAGCGGGTTTGACCGCGTGAGAGAGAAGAGGGTTTGGGTTTGACCGATTTTGACTATGGCCTTTTATATTAATTTTTTTTCATTAATTTCAAAAAGTTAACTTTTTAATTCGAACCCCAAATCAAACCCAACGACTATCGCCCCTAGCTAAATACCCCCATTCCGGACACAATGGAATATGTTTTGTAAGCCCATTCGACTGTTTCAGTCAGTTATTCTTCAAATTAAAATATAAAACATTCAATTTTAGATTTGAACGTACATTTTAATTTGCCGAGGCCACATACTGATTCCAAAAATTCTCGAAAAATAAATCTGGCTATGTTGGGACGATACGGTCCCAAAAAAACTGATTTCGTCGCATTTGGAGACCGTTTGAAAAATGGTCATTTTCCAGTCGATTAAATTCAACTAAAATTGGTCAAACGCGTTTAAGTGCGCCCGCTCACATATTAACTCCAAAAATTATGAAATTTGGAATCTAGCAATAATTTGACATTCCGAATCCAACAAAAGTGGTTTCGTCGAAAACGGAGGTCGTTTGCAAAATGGCTGTTTTTAAGGGCTATATATATATATATTATAAATATATATAATATATATATAAATTCCATAGCGACTATTTTAAATTTTAAACTGGACGTAACTTACATTTTATAAAGTGAAATACCAGTTTCTTACATTCGTTAGAAAGATATTGTTAATCAGATTCAAATATTTCTTGTTTCGTCCAATTCTGACTTATATTGAATTCTGTACATTCATTTGAAATTAGAAATCGAATTCTCAAACTACCGCGCCATTTCAAGCTCGTTTTATATTTAAAATAAATTTATACGTTCTAACTTCATCGAAAATAAATTTTTTAGTCGTTATTATTTAAAATAATTCATTTTAAATATTCAAAATCCATTAAATTCGCCAAAATAAAATTTTTAAATTGGTTCTCATTTTCCGGGTTGTTACAATATTTTTCTTGAACTCTTGAAATCTTGTTATCTTGATAACTTGAAAACTCATGAGTCTTGAATCTCTTCTGAATCCTGAATCTCTTGGGACTCTAAAACTGTACAGTCTTCAGTATTTAAGTTTTGTATATAAACCCTGCATATATATGTATATATATTATAGATAGAGATGTTAGTATATATTTTATAATCAATTAATAATGATAATTGAAATAAGGTTGTTGTCATCAAAACTCCATTCTCCAACACCTTTTACCATAGTTCATTAAAGATTAATTAACCTTTACGAATACTCCATTAATTTTAACAACCATTCGTAAAAACGATTTCCACTAGATTAATTAAAATATGTTAATCTAATATCCAATTCAATTAGAACAGTTGACTTAGTCAACTTGAAAGCATCAGTTTACTTGATAACTGATTTCTATTAATCTCCCCTCTTAAGTTGATTAACAACTTGCTTAATTGTTTCATAAAAACAATTTATCCCAAATTATTAACCTTTTGGTTGACTTTTCAATTTATTTTCTTAAAACATAAGAAATCGCTATATAAATTATTTAATAATATTTTATAAAACCATTTATAATCATTTATAAAACTTCTAATTTCGTATAACTAATAAGATATAATTAAAAATCTTACTTCAGTTACACAAATAAAATTTGTAACTTAATTTCAAAAAATATCCATCTGAAAACATTTCAGACTCGATTTTAAATTGATTCAATAATTTCTGGTTTTATCGTTGGTAATAAAGGGTCAAACTCCTGCTAAAATACCAGACTATGAAATAATGATCTATTTCATCCAATTTCACATTCAACCAAATATATTTCACATATATGATAAATAATATCAGTATTAGTGAGGAATCCTACTGGATCCTTCCAACCTATTTTTACCTGCATCCAAATAGGGTACCTCAAATAAAATCATCCATGACAATATAATTATCATTATCAACTCGATAAGCATAAATAATAGGTTCAACTAATAATAAACAACCAATAGCAATCACCCAAGCATCCATTTTTTATTTTAGTATGTTTATATCGCTATAAACGTAACCAATTAAGGTAACTTACCTCATTTGGTAACAATCGTTAAAAATAACGGTTAATTTCAATTAAATTAAATGAATGTTTAGTTTAATCTGTTCTGTAATATATAAATAAATATTCAACAATCATCCAACAACAAACAACCATAGCACATAAAAATTAAACCCAACTTATATAAAATATAAGTGGGACAAACTGAGTGAGTTATACTCACCCTGATTCCGTTATCGCTAAAGCGCTTTGGTTTTTTAGTTAAATTAAACGACGTTTAATTTAACGAAAAATCTCTGCTATCTCTAACTTTGTCTAAGACAGTTCCAGAATGTAGATCTGGTTTATATGGTCTCATCGCTTCTTGTTTGGCTAAATTATGATAACATACGTTAAAGTTATACCAATATGAGTAATATTATCTTAATATAATTCTTAAATCCTTAATTATAATTAACACTTTACTAATTACTTTAATTAGCGTTCAATAGCCGATCGTTTCCACTATCATTCTCGCGGTCAGCTGCACAAGTTAAAACCATTATAAGTAATAATATTATTTTTTATTAGATAATTACTTCCTTTAATTAGAAAAATTATCACTAATTACTTTTTCAAAATATGGTTGATTCCTCTTTGTATTCACTGCTACGTTCCTTCTTGCTCTTCACGTTTTTACTGAACTCAGAAACCCACGGTTCCCCCTTGTTTTCAAAACCTAGTACAGGAGTTATTCAAATTTCAGTATAACGGTTTTTATAAACTAACTGACTATTAATTAAATAAATAGATTCTCAATTAATCTTTAAACATTTACTTAATTAGTGGTATAGTAATCGGCTTCTGTTTTCCTTTGTTATCTTCCAGTTCTTGCGATACTGCGTCGTTTCTAGAATACCCAACTTCGCAACCAATCCATGATCGTTGCACAAACTCCTATACAGCGGACCCCCATCCATCTTGACCGACACATCTCGACGTCCTCCATCGTCACCATGAACCCCGATAGCTCAGGCTTCGCCGGTCATTGGCAAATCGCCCTCAACAGTCGCCTCTTCTTGATCGAATTCCGATCGGCACAACGCTAAATATCCGATCTCCACCGTTGGATTTACAGAGCTTGTTGAACTCTTCATTTTTGCAAAAGGAAGTTTTGTGGATAGAGGAGAGGATTGAGAGATTGAAGGAGGAGAAACATGAAGAATTTCAATCGTTCGACATACATGCGGCGGCGCGACTTAGTTTGACCATGTGCATAGGGTTACAATTGTTGGAAAGGGGTATAAATAAGAATAGTTTATTATTATTTTAATATATACAAAACTTAAATATTAAGCTTCTCGTAAAAACTACGTCATATGATCTTTGATTGAAACGAAAATTGAAACCCTGGCATATTTAAATATTCCGAACACGATGGAATAGGTTTCGTCGAATTCCAAGATCGTTTGTCAAAATTCCTTTGTAATTGTACAACGTGAATCGATACAAGTTTAAATTGCGCACGATCCCATATTAACTCCAAAAATATGGAACTTGAAATCTTACAATAATAAATCATTACAGATTCGATAAAACTGGTTTCGTTGAATTCCGAGATCATTTGAAAATTGAAAATTCTTAAATTCCATATTAAATCGAATAAACGATTAAATAAAAATCGAGGCGTTTATAATTCCTACGATCAAACGGTAAATCCAATCGATACGAAAATTAAAATCCTATAATAGCTTACTAATACAGATCCAATGACACATGTTTCGTCGTATTCTGAAACTGTCCACCTAGAATGATATTTTGCACGTAAAACGATGCTATAATTGGACACCAAAATATATGGTCTCCAAAAATAACGAACCATACATATCCTGACTCTAAATATCGATGCGAATTCAACAGAACAAGTATCGCATCCTAATTCGATTGTTATATCGAGTTATACACAAATTCCTCTCTAATTATATTAAGTTCATTTAATTAAACACTACGTAAAAAAACTAGTCGTTTATGGCTACCAAAGTCATATATGATATCGAATCACCATGAAATTTATTTTTTTACAATAATTTAACAATACGGATCTAGTGATACTGATTTCGTTGAAATTCATGACGGTTCCAAAAATGGTTATTTTCAACTGGATTAAATTAATATAAAATACTCACTTTCGTCAGATCAATATTAAACTGACTAGAAAAAGGAAAAAAATCGAATTTAGGGTTGTGCGTGAAGAAGAGATGAAGTTGTGAGTAAGGAGTAAAGGAAGAGGGATGGTTGTATTTGAAGGCCGAGAACAATATGATTGATGTGATCTGATGCGTCGGATGTCAATGCTATATTTCGAACCGTTCAGCTCAATGGTTAGAATTTTGGTATCAATCGTTGGAGTGTCTGACTTAACGACCAAATTTTTGACCGCGAAGAGTTTCTTGCATCTTCGGTTGAATACTTTTTGGATCACCCCATGAATTTCACTCCTTCATATAAAGACAAAAAGATCCAATGATCGAGGATTTGTGCCTTTCATTTTATGTTTAATTTTGTGTTCAAATAGCCGTCCCCATATAAGGAAAAAAAATCTTAGACACAATCGATGATACAATTGATTTGCACCGTCGGATCATCCTATGAATTCCACTTCTCCATATAAATACAAAAAGATCTAACGGTCGAGGCTTTGTGTCTTTCATTTTGTGTTTAATTTTGTTTTCAAATAGCCGCCCCCATATAAGGAAAGTCTATTTAGACACAAAACTTGAACACAATTGGTGGCACAATTGATTTGCATCATCGGATCACCCCATGAATTCCATTCCTCCGTATAAAGACAAAAAGATCCAACGGTCGAGGCTTTGTGTCTTTCATTTGTATTTAGTTTTAAGTTCAAATAACCACCCTATATAGGGAAAGTCTATTTAGACACAAAGATTTGACACAATTGGTGACACAATTGATTTGCACCATTGGATCATCCCATGAATTCTACTTCTTCATATAAAGACAAAAAGATCCAACAGTCAAGGCTTTGTGTATTTCGTTTTATGTTTAATTATATGTTCAAATAGCCTCCCCATATATATATATATATATATATATACACACACACATATACACACACACACAAAAGGAGCGTTCCGGGGCACCCCTGTTTTGCAGCACCCCTACCTTACCAACTACACTGATCCAAATTCCATAAGATTATGTAGATGTTCAATCCACATATATATTATCATCTAAACAAAATTTAAGTTCATTCCGACATTCATAGAATAAGATATTTGATGTTTAAATATAATGGTTCGAATAATGTATGAACGGTGAATAATTGAGCTAAGATTTTGAAAATGTTATAGATGTCGGAATGAGGTTAAATTTTGGATACATGATAATTTATATGTAGATTTAAAATTTACAAAATCTTATTGGATTTAGATTAGTGTAGATCATGGTAGAGTAGAGGTGCTAAAGGGGTGCTGCAAAACAGGAGTGCCCAGGAACGTTCTTATATATATATATATATATATATATATATTGAAAATTATATATATATATATGGAAAGTGATACCCACACTACCGATAAAGATACACAGGTCAATGCACACGTTGATGATGCACAGGAAGTTACTACTCGTCCAAAAAGAGTGATAAAGCTACCTAGGAGGCTATTGGATTAGTGGCACGAAATGGCGCCACAATTAGTTAGAATCTGCAGCTATGATTTTTTATACCTTTCTGTTATTTGTTTTGGCGCTAAGAGTTGTGTATAGCATGCACCTAGTTGCCACGTGTTAAAGTTGTTGGAATATGCAACTACATATATACCATCTTGTTAATGAAATGATATAGAAGATTTTATTTGTGAACTCTCTCTCCCTTTAACCTTTTTTTTCCAGCCTATCTTCTCCTCCTCCACGGATTCTTCTTCCTTCTTATTTACAACATGTTGTGATCATATCATTTTGGTGCTTTCACCAGTGATCTCCTCCTTCCTCCCTAAATATCAAGAACTATTAATCCATGACTTGACTTGAAGAGGGCGTCCAAAAACTCAACAACCACAATAAAACCATTGCTGCAATTCAATCCACCCAATCCAGCCATGGCTTCCTTCTCGAATAATAAAATGTCGACATCATTGACATCAAAACAAACATACAATCACTAACCTAATCCATGGTTGACCTAACTCACAAATTTGACACTCACACACCTCTTTCCCTAAGCAACCAAACCTCCGCAACACATAACCAACCCCTAACCTATCAACAACCACCATTACGATCAACACCAAACCAAAATCGATAGCCTAAAATCATGTTAATATCATTCGATGGCACCAAGCCTTATGACTGGATATTCCAAGCAATTTGTTACTTCACCTATTACTCAACACCATAAGAGAAACGTGTAGAACTAGCTAGCTTTCATATGGAAGGACAGGCATTAACCTGGTTTCAATGGATAAGCTACCCTCTTCAAGCTTAAGCAACTCACCACAGTCGACAACTATCAAGCCACCTTTGAGACACTCTGCAGCTATATTACCACCTTAAACCCCGATACTATTCTTCAATGTTATATATCTGGTTTAAAATCCCATATCCAAAATGAACTCCTACTTCTCAAACCTTCCTCCATATCCGACTCTATCGACGCTGCTCGACTTATCGAAAAAAATACACCGAACAAACCAAATATCCATTCTCTAAAACCAGCCAATACTTTTCCAAAGCTCCACATACCTAAAATTCCACTCAAATATTTCATCAAACAACTCATCCTCAAACACCAAAACTGTAATAACCCGCAAATTCTGAACCAGTTTAAAATTTTTATTTTGGCAATTTTAGCGAATTTTCTATATTTAAAATAGATTATTTTAAATAAAATCGACAAGAAATTTATTTTGAATATAATTAGAACATGTATATTTTATACGTCGTCGTTAGAATATAAATATTTATATATAATTATAAATAGAATTGAAAATGGCGCGGTAGTTCGATAATTCGATTTCAAACTTCAATTGAATGTACCGGGTGCAAAACAATCCGGATTATAGTGAAACCAAAAAAGATAGGATCTAATTGATGATATCTTCCCAACGAATCCGAAAAATCGAAATTTCATAGCGGGGATCAAAAGATATGTCCAATTGAAAATTCTGAATAGTCGCTATGGAATTCAGGCCCTTAAAAATGGGAATTTTGCAAACGACCTCGGATTTCGACGAAACCACTTTTGTTGGATCCGCAGTGTCAAGTTATTGCTAGATTCCAAATTTCATAATTTTTCGAATCAATATGTGAGCGTGGCAAAGGAAAACGCGTTTGACCAGTTTCAGTTGATTTTAATCGACTGGAAAATGGCCATTTTTCTAACGGTCTCAGAATTTGACGAAACTAGTTTTGTTAGGACCGTATCGTCAATACGAAGCTAGAAAATATTTCTGGGATTTTTCTAGTCAGTATGTGGCCCCGATAAATTAAAATGTGCTTTCAAATTGAATATATACTGATTTATATTATAAATTTAATGAAAACTGGTTGTAACGGTCGAATGGGCTTACGAAACATATCCCATTGTGTTCGGAATGGGGGTGATTAGCTAGGGACGGCAGTCGTTGGAGTTCGTTTGGTGTTCGGGGTCATATCGAAGTAATTTGAGAATTTAATATTATTAAATATATAAATAAATATATATATATCATCGCAAGCCCTAGGCCCATAAAACAAAAGACGCCGCCAACTCTAAAACGGAAGGCCGATTCCTTCCCAAATTCATCTGCTCCGAACTCTCTCCTCATTCATCGATATCGAATTTTAATTATGCAAATTTGTTCAGCTCTTAGAGCTCTTCTAAACCAATGGCCAAGATCTGAAATTTCAATCGGAGGAGGTCGTATTTCTTTCTCAAACGCAAAACGTTCGGGGTGGGTTTCCTCACTGATGAAGCCACCGAACTCGACTGGCTTGAGGACGTTGGCAGGCGGTGGATGGGGCTTTCGTGGGGTGGCTTCAGATCGGTGGATGCGGCCTTCAAATTCCGTGCGATTTGAACCCTAGCCGGGAGCGCAAGTTCGGGAATGGGTTTCTCATTCCTGGAGCAGTTCAGAAAAAGTAAGAAGTAAAAGGGAGCAGCCCTTATTTTGTTAATGAAGGTGATTAATTTTTGGTTAAGTACTTTGCTAATTAATTAAATAGTGTAACTAGCATATAAATACATCATTAAGTAATGATTTTGTTATATAAATAGAGTTGTTTTAAAATAAAATAACTTTGGTTTTAAAATATAAATGGCATGGATTTCTTTTTAAATAAAAAAATTAGCATTGTTTCAAGATCAAAATGTATTGTTTTTGAAGATAAAATTAGCAATGTTTTTAAAGATGTGATTTAAAAATAAATAACATCGCATAAAAAATGTGATTTTTATATATTGAACATCAGAGTAAAAATGTGATTTTTATATATAGAATAGCAAAGTAAAAATTCGATTTTTTTTATATTGAACAACGAAGTAAAAAATCGATTTTTATATATGTAGTGGCTACGGTCAACTAAGGAGACAAAAAGGCGAGAACGATGAAGACTTCTGCAAAAGAAGAGTCGAGATGGTTGGATAGCTTTCGGTGAGAATTTCTCACCTTTCAATTTCATTTTCTAGTTATGTATATATACTAGGATGCAGACGGTGTTTAGTAGCACCCGACACAATCGTCCACAGACCATGGACTTGTTTGTTTGATTGCAAAAATTAGTTAGATGATTTGGTTTGAATTGAATGGTTTGGTGAAATGAAATTGATTTGATTGATGTGTGAAAGGCGTGGGCCTTCACTAGACCGGGGATAAGGCTAGGCCTCGTCCCGTTTCTAGTATCGTGCCGTTATGCCGCCGAAATTTTCTAAAATATGTTAGAAAAATAAAAAATATCATTTTATTTAAAGAATGAACTGAATAGAAATTCATATGTTAAAATAAAATGTTTTATCGTTAAAAATATAATTTTTAACGTGAAGTGAATAAAATAAAATATTCATTTACAAACCGGACGGTTTGTGTATGTACACCTATTTGAATGACATTGATTGGGACGATAAATTTTACACATCGCCCAACTGCACAAATAAAATATGTGTTTGATTGTTTGAAACCCCACACGGGTGTTAGGATGAAATTTGAAGTTCACTCATCCTGATTGCTTAAATATGTCGATCGATCGATTGACAGGCTGTTATAAGCGTTAGATATCTATATTTAATGCTTATACAGTGTAGTGCACTTTGGTTGATGGTTGATTATTTTTCAATGCTATTATATACATGTGTTGTATGGAATCCATATAATTAACTTTATATGGTAATTGATTGGGCCTCGTTCCAATTTGAAAAATAAAGAATAATATAAAATAAAGGTTCATGTGTTGACAGTACTCATCCTTTGAGATTGGTCATGTGTTGAACGAAATATTTTAGTAATAAAATTTACATCTTTATCAATATAAAATAAAGGTTCATGTGTTGACAGTACTCATCCTTTGAGATTGGTCATGTGTTGAACGAAATATTTTAGTAATAAAATTTACATCTTTATCAATATAAAATAAAGGTTCATGTGTTGACAGTACTCATCCGTTGAGATTAGTCATGTGTTGAACGAAATATTTTTAATAATAAAATTACATCTTTATCAATATAATATAAAGGTTCATGTGTTGACAGTACTCATCCGTTGAGATTAGTCATGTGTTGAACGAAATATTTTTAATAATAAAATTTACATCTTTATCAATATAAAATAAAGGTTCATGTGTTGACAGTACTCATCCGTTGAGATTAGTCATGTGTTGAACGAAATATTTTAGTAATAAAATTTACATCTTTATCAATATATAATAAAGGTTCATGTGTTGACAGTACTCATCCATTGAGATTGGTCACGTGTTGAACGAAATATTTTGATAATAACAACTATTTTGAAAAAGAAATATTTGAAATAGAATATTTGAAAATAGAAATACATTAAGCCGTGTTGATTAGATTGACGCCATTTTGACGTGAACGATATTTATATCGATTTTATCGATTTCGAAATGAATTGAATATAAAACGATTTCGAAATGAATTGAATATAAAACGATTTCGAAATGAATTTAATATAAAACGATCTCGAAATGAATTGAATATAAAACGATTTCGAAATGAATTGAATATAAAACGATTTCGAAATGAATTGAATTGAAAACGATTTCGAAATAAATTGAATATAAAACGATTTCGAAATGAATTGAATCGAATAGAAAACCAATTTGAATTGAATCGAATAGAAAACCAATTTGAATTGAATCGAATAGAAAACCAATTTGAATTGAATCGAATAGAAAACCAATTTGAATTGAATCGAATAGAAAACCAATTTGAATTGAATCGAATAGAAAACCAATTTGAATGGAATAGAAAACCAATTTGAATTGAATCGAATAGAAAACGACTTTGGAATTGAATTGAATTGAAAACGAATTCAAATTGAATTGAAAGCGAATTGAAATGAATTCAAATTGAATTGAAATTTGAATTGAATAGAAATGAATTTTAAAACGAATTTATAAGGAAAAATTCAATTTTGATTTGAATTGAAATGGAAGTTGAAATTGTTTTTGAAACGAATCTAAAATATTTACAAAATTCGTTTTAAATAGAAATCGACGAAATATATATTATATATATTATATATATATAATATAATGGCCTGAATAGAAAGCGCCGCGCCGCGGCAGTTCGTGAATTTCGACCATTTATTTCAAACGGACATTACGGGAGATCCGACCGTCGGATTCTCCTAAGACCAGAACCGTTGGGTTCGTATCGAAAAGAGCTTTCTAACGAATATTTGAAATTCAAAATCTAACGGTTGGATTTGGAGATACGTCCAAATCAAATTTGAAAAAGGTCGCTGTAAGTGCAGTTCGATGGCCATTGTTGGAAATCGACGGTACGGGCCTTGATAAAATTATTAAAAATATCAATAATGTGTGTAAAATCATAAGAAATGATTTGGGGAAAATTTGGGATGAAAAACTCCATATTTGAAAAGATAAAAATGGGTTTTTATCGAAATGAACTAGTTCTGAACTAAATTTAAAACCCAATTATTTTTAAATAAATGAATTAGATTTAAAAAGGGGTTTTAAATAATCAAATTTCTAATACATTTGATTGAATTTGAAATGGGTTTATCGTGAACAGTGTTTTAAATAACACTAGTTCTTTAACCCGATAACAAATAGAATGTGATTTGGGTTTGTCGTGAACTGTGTTTTAAATAACACCTAGTTCTTTAACCCAGTAAAAGGAGTTTTAACGAATCTGCAATTAGATTGAAATGGGGAATTGATAATTTAAATTATCAACTTTAGAAAATGAGCGAGGATGGAGTATCACCAGTTTTGCTCCAAAGCGATAGTTAAATCTTTAATCAGATTTGAACGTGAAATGGTAATTAATTTTACCGATAACACTGTGGTGTTAGATATGGAGTATCACCAGTTTTGCTTCATGGGATGAATAGGTTGGGATTGGGAAATAAAATAAATAATTACTTCGATGTGGTTCGCTAATCTCGACTAGTTTAGAAAACCATAATTTGGTTTGAAACGACATCCAAAGGAAGATTACAGGATAAATTTTAAAGAATTTATCTTGGATAAAATTAATGGGAACCTTTCCCTAAAAATGTGATTTTGTGAATAAAAGAATATTCTGAATTGGAATGAGGCGTATGTTGTGTTTGTGTAACATTTGTTTCTAATATACGCGGGTTGTTCGGAAAGTCCGGGTTTACACCCATTCTGAATAACCGATTCGACGATAAGTCAAAGATGAAGACGGTGGTCGAAGACCGGAAGTCTTCACATCGTTTGGATAATTACTGACGATCCTGATTGGGCTGTACACCCAAGAGGATGGAAATAGTTGGTGGTCGTCCAGACGTACTTGGAGATCGATGGATATGCGAGGAAAGTGCCTCCGGTTTCGTTCAGACCCAGAACGAACTTGTAAATGGATTGTGTGTCTGACACTGGATTTTATTCTGTGTTGATTGATTTCTGTTAAATATACATCTGTTTGGCGGCGGAGAATTTATTCTTTTGCTTAACGCCCTTCTCTGAGACGTACGAGCTCAGAGGTTGTATATCGATGGACATCAGTCGCATGGAATGAATTGCCTGTGTGGCACGCTAAGATGCAATGATCAAGGCTTTTGTTGAAAAGCAGAGTCTTGTGGTTGATGATCAAAGCACGGCCTACGTGGCAGCTTTGTGTATAACGTGAATTCGCGAGCCTCACACCTCGGTATGAGTCAAAAACGGGATATGGACCGCTGGGAGAGCACGACGTTTCTTTCTAGCTTTGGTGGTGTCAGTGACTTACCAGCCCTGACATTTATATACTTTTCACCTTTGTGGTTGTTGGAATGAGGCGCCTCGATATAGGTCTGTAAGGACCGGGAAACGTGTGTTCAGGAATTGCCAATCCTCTAACGTAAGTGAGGACCGGCCCAGCCGCATCCAGGGTTGCCCAGAGTGCGTAACCCGGAGGCATTTGCTAGAGTGTCTCGAACGCAGAGAGGAGCTTGCCCCTTGCCTCGACTCATGATGGAAATCCAATTTCCAATACGTGTATTTCGGTTTTAATTGTAGAACTAGTATGGCGACATAGTAGATGGTAGCTATGCCACCTATGATTTATATTTATGATTGAAATTGTTTTGACACTATACACTTATTATAGTATCAAATGATTTGTTTTAAACGTATCAAGCATGCTTTGGCTGTTATAAGGGAAAACCCTATCCTCCGGCTTGCGTTGCATTGTGTGATGGGACCTGGGTCTTATAACAGCTTCATTTTTCGAAAAAGCATTGCGCTATTTATTCTATATGCACTGGTATTCTTGGGAGGAAACCCGTTCCGTGTTATACGGCGTGGTCCCTTGAATTACTCTCTTTTAAAATAAAGTTTTAAATAACTGTTTTAGTTCTCACACCAGTCACATGACTGACCTGGAGTTTATTGTTTTAACCTAAACTCCGGGTGCCCCTATTTTCGACACGGGCAGCTAGTAGTTTTGGTTTTGCAGATTTATATTCACAGGATCCTGGTTTACAGCTGGAATGATATCCGGAAAGCTCTGTATCCGTATATCACCTTCAGTTGTGCTTTGTATTATTTTCCGCTGCTATGTAATTTATTGTAATCTCTGATATTTATCGAATGTAATTTATTCATTTATACTCTGTATATTCTTGTATCTGATGGAATTGTTGTAATAGCAATGAAATGTTCTTTTGTCTGCGTTCTGATTTGTCCTGTTCTCAACGATCAGGGGTTTCGAACGATTTAGATCGGTTTAACGACTGATTCAGATCGAGCGAAATTCCCGGCCGTCACATGTGGTATCAGAGCTTTGGTTTACAGAACTCGAGAACAAGACACATTAGAACCATACGAAAGAATTCATCAGATATTGGATTAGTAATATCCAATTAGAATGACTCGTTAGAGATAGGATCAGTAGTATCCTAGAACGAGTGTGAAGAGTATATTTTTCAAATGAAAACAATTTTTGTTTTGAAAATTTAAATCACTTCTACGTATTTGATTATTTATTTATTTTGAATATGGACAATCTAGTATATAAAGGTTTTGCATATACGCGTCATGAACGTATATTCGAAGTTTTAATATATTAGATAGATATAGAGTCACACTCTAGTCGCCCGGAGATGATTCTACTGGTGACTATATAGCATCAGTAGTGTGTGTTCGAGTTTCGAAGGTGTGATTTTCTATATATTTCCATTAGACTAGTGTGAGAACCAAAACTTATATAGCTAGAACACATTATTGTGAATTGGCATCAAAAACAGGATTTTTGTATATATGTATCAAATTATGAATTTGAAACTCTAATCCAATAATTGATTGATGTTTGTGTTGTTTGTTCATTTGTTTGATAATTTTGAACCATTATGCCTAATTGAATCAAATATTGAATTGTATTGAAAATTGGTCGCATTTGCATGCATCTACATATACTTACATTGAACAGGTCATAGCAAGGAGGCTAGAGCCGAAGAATAAAATGTGTTTGCCCGACAAATAGGTACATGTTTACTACATAATTTACTGTTTTGTTTGGGTGATGATGATTTTATGAGCATATTGGCTAGCCGCTTGGCTTTTTCTTTTTCTTTTTGAGATTAGAAAGACCGGGGAAGCTATTTGAAATTCCCCGATGCTCCCGGTGCAGGGGAGGTTATGGCGAAATTTTTCGAAAATTTAGGATGTTAGCCAAATTTTTGAAATTTTGAAAATTCTCAAAAACTGAAAAGTTGGAGAATGGAAGCCAGATCGAGCGTATGGCTGATTAATCAAACCACTTTCGACTTTGTTCCTTTTCGGGGACGAAAAGTTTTAAGTGGGGGAGATTGTAATAACCCGCAAATTCTGAACCAGTTTAAAATTTTTATTTTGGCAATTTTAGCGAATTTTCTATATTTAAAATAGATTATTTTAAATAAAATCGACAAGAAATTTATTTTGAATATAATTAGAACGTGTATATTTTATACGTCGTCGTTAGAATATGTAATATTTATATATAATTATAAATAGAATTGAAAATGGCGCGGTAGTTCGATAATTCGATTTCAAACTTCAATTGAATGTACCGGGTGCAAAACAATCCGGATTATAGTGAAACCAAAAAAGATAGGATCTAATTGATGATATCTTCCCAACGAATCCGAAAAATCAAAATTTCATAGCGGGGATCAAAAGATATGTCCAATTGAAAATTCTGAATAGTCGCTATGGAATTCAGGCCCTTAAAAATGGGAATTTTGCAAACGACCTCGGATTTCGACGAAACCACTTTTGTTGGATCCGCAGTGTCAAGTTATTGCTAGATTCCAAATTTCATAATTTTTCGAATCAATATGTGAGCGTGGCAAAGGAAAACGCGTTTGACCAGTTTCAGTTGATTTTAATCGACTGGAAAATGACCATTTTTCTAACGGTCTCAGAATTTGACGAAACTAGTTTTGTTAGGACCATATCGTCAATACGAAGCTAGAAAATATTTCTGGGATTTTTCTAGTCAGTATGTGGCCCCGATAAATTAAAATGTGCTTTCAAATTGAATATATACTGATTTATATTATAAATTTAATGAAAACTGGTTGTAACGGTCGAATGGGCTTACGAAACATATCCCATTGTGTTCGGAATGGGGGTGATTAGCTAGGGACGGCAGTCGTTGGAGTTCGTTTGGTGTTCGGGGTCATTTCGAAGTAATTTGAGAATTTAATATTATTAAATATATAAATAAATATATATATATCATCGCAAGCCCTAGGCCCATAAAACAAAAGACGCCGCCAACTCTAAAACGGAAGGCCGATTCCTTCCCAAATTCATCTGCTCCGAACTCTCTCCTCATTCATCGATATCGAATTTTAATTATGCAAATTTGTTCAGCTCTTAGAGCTCTTCTAAACCAATGGCCAAGATCTGAAATTTCAATCGGAGGAGGTCGTATTTCTTTCTCAAACGCAAAACGTTCGGGGTGGGTTTCCTCACTGATGAAGCCACCGAACTCGACTGGCTTGAGGACGTTGGCAGGCGGTGGATGGGGCTTTCGTGGGGTGGCTTCAGATCGGTGGATGCGGCCTTCAAATTCCGTGCGATTTGAACCCTAGCCGGGAGCGCAAGTTCGGGAATGGGTTTCTCATTCCTGGAGCAGTTCAGAAAAAGTAAGAAGTAAAAGGGAGCAGCCCTTATTTTGTTAATGAAGGTGATTAATTTTTGGTTAAGTACTTTGCTAATTAATTAAATAGTGTAACTAGCATATAAATACATCATTAAGTAATGATTTTGTTATATAAATAGAGTTGTTTTAAAATAAAATAACTTTGGTTTTAAAATATAAATGGCATGGATTTCTTTTTAAATAAAAAAATTAGCATTGTTTCAAGATCAAAATGTATTGTTTTTGAAGATAAAATTAGCAATGTTTTTAAAGATGTGATTTAAAAATAAATAACATCGCATAAAAAATGTGATTTTTATATATTGAACATCAGAGTAAAAATGTGATTTTTATATATAGAATAGCAAAGTAAAAATTCGATTTTTTTTATATTGAACAACGAAGTAAAAAATCGATTTTTATATATGTAGTGGCTACGGTCAACTAAGGAGACAAAAAGGCGAGAACGATGAAGACTTCTGCAAAAGAAGAGTCGAGATGGTTGGATAGCTTTCGGTGAGAATTTCTCACCTTTCAATTTCATTTTCTAGTTATGTATATATACTAGGATGCAGACGGTGTTTAGTAGCACCCGACACAATCGTCCACAGACCATGGACTTGTTTGTTTGATTGCAAAAATTAGTTAGATGATTTGGTTTGAATTGAATGGTTTGGTGAAATGAAATTGATTTGATTGATGTGTGAAAGGCGTGGGCCTTCACTAGACCGGGGATAAGGCTAGGCCTCGTCCCGTTTCTAGTATCGTGCCGTTATGCCGCCGAAATTTTCTAAAATATGTTAGAAAAATAAAAAATATCATTTTATTTAAAGAATGAACTGAATAGAAATTCATATGTTAAAATAAAATGTTTTATCGTTAAAAATATAATTTTTAACGTGAAGTGAATAAAATAAAATATTCATTTACAAACCGGACGGTTTGTGTATGTACACCTATTTGAATGACATTGATTGGGACGATAAATTTTACACATCGCCCAACTGCACAAATAAAATATGTGTTTGATTGTTTGAAACCCCACACGGTGTTAGGATGAAATTTGAAGTTCACTCATCCTGATTGCTTAAATATGTCGATCGATCGATTGACAGGCTGTTATAAGCGTTAGATATCTACATTTGATGCTTATACAGTGTAGTGCACTTTGGTTGATGGTTGATTATTTTTCAATGCTATTATATACATGTGTTGTATGGAATCCATATAATTAACTTTATATGGTAATTGATTGGGCCTCATTCCAATTTGAAAAATAAAGAATAATATAAAATAAAGGTTCATGTGTTGACAGTACTCATCCTTTGAGATTGGTCATGTGTTGAACGAAATATTTTAGTAATAAAATTTACATCTTTATCAATATAAAATAAAGGTTCATGTGTTGACAGTACTCATCTTTGAGATTGGTCATGTGTTGAACGAAATATTTTAGTAATAAAATTTACATCTTTATCAATATAAAATAACGGTTCATGTGTTGACAGTACTCATCCGTTGAGATTAGTCATGTGTTGAATGAAATATTTTTAATAATAAAATTACATCTTTATCAATATAATATAAAGGTTCATGTGTTGACAGTACTCATCCGTTGAGATTAGTCATGTGTTGAACGAAATATTTTTAATAATAAAATTTACATCTTTATCAATATAAAATAAAGGTTCATGTGTTGACAGTACTCATCCGTTGAGATTAGTCATGTGTTGAACGAAATATTTTAGTAATAAAATTTACATCTTTATCAATATAAAATAAAGGTTCATGTGTTGACAGTACTCATCCATTGAGATTGGTCATGTGTTGAACGAAATATTTTGACAATAACAACTATTTTGAAAAAGAAATATTTGAAATAGAATATTTGAAAATAGAAATACATTAAGCCGTGTTGATTAGATTGACGCCATTTTGACGTGAACGATATTTATATCGATTTTATCGATTTCGAAATGAATTGAATATAAAACGATTTCGAAATGAATTGAATATAAAACGATTTCGAAATGAATTGAATATAAAACGATCTCGAAATGAATTGAATATAAAACGATTTCGAAATGAATTGAATATAAAACGATTTCGAAATGAATTGAATTGAAAACGATTTCGAAATAAATTGAATATAAAACGATTTCGAAATGAATTGAATCGAATAGAAAACCAATTTGAATTGAATCGAATAGAAAACCAATTTGAATTGAATCGAATAGAAAACCAATTTGAATTGAATCAAATAGAAAACCAATTTGAATTGAATCGAATAGAAAACCAATTTGAATTGAATCGAATAGAAAACCAATTTGAATTGAATCGAATAGAAAACCAATTTGAATGGAATAGAAAACCAATTTGAATTGAATCGAATAGAAAACGACTATGGAATTGAATTGAATTGAAAACGAATTCAAATTGAATTGAAAGCGAATTGAAATGAATTCAAATTGAATTGAAATTTGAATTGAATAGAAATGAATTTTAAAACGAATTTATAAGGAAAAATTCAATTTTGATTTGAATTGAAATGGAAGTTGAAATTGTTTTCGAAACGAATCTAAACTATTTATAAAATTCGTTTTAAATAGAAATCGACGAAATATATGTTATATATATTATATATATAATATAATGGCCTGAATAGAAAGCGCCGCGCCGCTGCAGTTCGTGAATTTCGACCATTTATTTCAAACGGACATTACGGGAGATCCGACCGTCGGATTCTCCTAAGACCAGAACCGTTGGGTTCGTATCGAAAAGAGCTTTCTAACGAATATTTGAAATTCAAAATCTAACGGTTGGATTTGGAGATACGTCCAAATCAAATTTGAAAAAGGTCGCTGTAAGTGCAGTTCGATGGCCATTGTTGGAAATCGACGGTACGGGCCTTGATAAAATTATTAAAAATATCAATAATTTGTGTAGAATCATAAGAAATGATTTGGGGAAAATTTGGGATGAAAAACTCCATCTTTGAAAAGATAAAAATGGGTTTTTATCGAAATGAACTAGTTTTGAACTAAATTTAAAACCCAATTATTTTTAAATAAATGAATTAGATTTAAAAAGGGGTTTTAAATAATCAAATTTCTAATATATTTGATTGAATTGGAAATGGGTTTATCGTGAACAGTGTTTTAAATAACACTAGTTCTTTAACCCGATAACAAATAGAATGTGATTTGGGTTTGTCGTGAACTGTGTTTTAAATAACACCTAGTTCTTTAACCCAGTAAAAGGAGTTTTAACGAATCTGCAATTAGATTGAAATGGGGAATTGATAATTTAAATTATCAACTTTAGAAAATGAGCGAGGATGGAGTATCACCAGTTTTGCTCCCAAGCGATAGTTAAATCTTTAATCAGATTTGAACGTGAAATGGTAATTAATTTTACCGATAACACTGTGGTGTTAGATATGGAGTATCACCAGTTTTGCTTCATGGGATGAATAGGTTGGGATTGGGAAATAAAATAAATAATTACTTCGATGTGGTTCGCTAATCTCGACTAGTTTAGAAAACCATAATTTGGTTTGAAACGACATCCAAAGGAAGATTACAGGATAAATTTTAAAGAATTTATCTTGGATAAAATTAATGGGAACCTTTCCCTAAAAATGTGATTTTGTGAATAAAAGAATATTATGAATTGGAATGAGGCGTATGTTGTGTTTGTGTAACATTTGTTTCTAATATACGCGGGTTGTTCGGAAAGTCCGGGTTTACACCCATTCTGAATAACCGATTCGACGATAAGTCGAAGATGAAGACGGTGGTCGAAGACCGGAAGTCTTCACATCGTTTGGATAATTACTGACGATCCTGATTGGGCTGTACACCCAAGAGGATGGAAATAGTTGGTGGTCGTCCAGACGTACTTGGAGATCGATGGATATGCGAGGAAAGTGCCTCCGGTTTCGTTCAGACCCAGAACGAACTTGTAAATGGATTGTGTGTCTGACACTGGATTTTATTCTGTGTTGATTGATTTCTGTTAAATATACATCTGTTTGGCGGCGGAGAATTTATTCTTTTGCTTAACGCCCTTCTCTGAGACGTACGAGCTCAGAGGTCGTATATCGATGGACTTCAGTCGCATGGCATGAATTGCCTGTGTGGCACGCTAAGATGCAATGATCAAGGCTTTTGTTGAAAAGCAGAGTCTTGTGGTTGATGATCAAAGCACGGCCTACGTGGCAGCTTTGTGTATAACGTGAATTCGCGAGCCTCACACCTCGGTATGAGTCAAAAACGGGATATGGACCGCTGGGAGAGCACGACGTTTCTTTCTAGCTTTGGTGGTGTCAGTGACTTACCAGCCCTGACATTTATATACTTTTCACCTTTGTGGTTGTTGGAATGAGGCTCCTCGATATAGGTCTGTAAGGACCGGGAAACGTGTGTTCAGGAATTGCCAATCCTCTAACGTAAGTGAGGACCGGCCTAGCCGCATCCAGGGTTGCCCAGAGTGCGTAACCCGGAGGCATTTGCTAGAGTGTCTCGAACGCGGAGAGGAGCTTGCCCCTTGCCTCGACTCATGACGGAAATCCAATTTCCAATACGTGTATTTCGGTTTTAATTGTAGAACTAGTATGGCGACATAGTAGATGGTAGCTATGCCGCCTATGATTTATATTTATGATTGAAATTGTTTTGACACTATACACTTATTATAGTATCAAATGATTTGTTTTAAACGTATCAAGCATGCTTTGGCTGTTATAAGGGAAAACCCTATCCTCCGGCTTGCGTTGCATTGTGTGATGGGACCTGGGTCTTATAACAGCTTCATTTTTCGAAAAAGCATTGCGCTATTTATTCTATATGCACTGGTATTCTTGGGAGGAAACCCGTTCCGTGTTATACGGCGTGGTCCCTTGAATTACTCTCTTTTAAAATAAAGTTTTAAATAACTGTTTTAGTTCTCACACCAGTCACATGACTGACCTGGAGTTTATTGTTTTAACCTAAACTCTGGGTGCCCCTATTTTCGACACGGGCAGCTAGTAGTTTTGGTTTTGCAGATTTATATTCACAGGATCCTGGTTTACAGCTGGAATGATATCCGGAAAGCTCTGTATCCGTATATCACCTTCAGTTGTGCTTTGTATTATTTTCCGCTGCTATGTAATTTATTGTAATCTCTGATATTTATCGAATGTAATTTATTCATTTATACTCTGTATATTCTTGTATCTGATGGAATTGTTGTAATAGCAATGAAATGTTCTTTTGTCTGCGTTCTGATTTGTCCTGTTCTCAACGATCAGGGGTTTCGAACGATTTAGATCGGTTTAACGACTGATTCAGATCGAGCGAAATTCCCGGCCGTCAGAAAAACCGCCTATACCCATTAAACAACTCACCCTAGCAGAGATGAACAATCACAAACAACAGGGCTTGTGTTTTTACTGCAATGAAAGGTATCATTTTGGCAACCGATATAAACCAACACATATTTTGATGATTCTTCCCGATATCAACCCAGATGAAACCAAGCCCCCCGATGAAATCGACACTAAACTTCCTCCCACATCCAAACCGACCAACACCATCGAAACCACTGATGAAGCACCATAGGAAATCTCTTTTCATGCATTAACAAGATCCTCACACCCACTGTGACGACCGTTCACAACCCCCTGCACTTAAACAAGAGGAATAATGTGCTGAAAGACGTGTCAGGCAGCTGTGGACGATCATCTAGGTAAGATAACAAAAGTGGAACCTGTCGTATAACTCACAGCGCAAGGATAAAATATAATAGAACATATACAATAGGCAATAATAGTGAAGCACATTTGAGCAAAAAAACTCCAAACTTTCATAACAACTAGAAAGTGTATCCAAACACCAGGATTACAACATATATGTCTGTACAAATTTGCCTCACTACAGCACTCAGAGTCAACATCAAACAACGTAAATAAAAGATATAATGTAGTAGTAAAAGATAATACGCCAGCCTCCTTCTCGCCACCGAACTGCAACATCGTCCTCACTAAGATATCACCTGTCACCTACCACCTAGTCTGCCCATTCAAAAATCGGATGGACAGCCCATGGTAATAAGAGGGAAACATAAAACCTTGAGTCAGACAATAGTCTTAGTGAGCGATAAAACCGCTAACTAATCATCAATAAAGTATATGAGAATAGGCAGATAAATAAAATAATCTACCTACTTCACTAGAGAAGAAACTCAACCTCATCTTCCCCACACCGGACAGTGATAACCTTTACAAAACAAGCATTTCAACCATACATCCATGGCAGTCAGACAACTATTCATTCATGGCAATCAGAAGTAACCAACAATATCAATCATAACAACTAATTATATATCTCACATAAACCATCCTAATCAAGCTCAACATCCCTCAAGCACAAGCCCTATAGGCCTAAACCAATATCAGACAAGCACCCAAGAAACATCTCCCTCGACGTCAGACAATCCACATGAGACAGTACAAGCAAAACAATGAATCATACATGACAGACTCTGGCTATAACCGTCAATCCTGCTTTGAAACCATCGCTTATCATATGACTGGCCATATCATGGCCATCCGTCAAGGGCTAATGGTAACCCCGGTTCTAGCATTCGTAACCATTGTCGAATCCTTCACATTCGTTTGATTAACCATTATCCACCAACTCAAAACACCCTTGAGTTATCTTCACATTCGTTGCTTTTCAATGATCAACGAATGTCTCTCACCACTTCGAACATTCCCCCTCGAACTCGTGTCAAAGGAAGAACAATTGTCGACTCAAAAACAAGCTTCGTTTGGTCGATACTGCATTTTATAGCATTTCCAGCCCTTTTGCTATGAAAAATTGTCCAAAATATCAAAACAACCTTTTACAGCGTTTCTGAAGTGCTATTATATCCCCTAGTTCAATTCAGCATCAATCTGGTGTGAAAAACTAAACAAAACACCAAAACTGGCTTTCATAGCATTTCTACCTTTTTATAGCGTTTCTGAGATGCTATTATAGCTCAGGTGCGACATACAACATACGGCATGCGACACGCGACGTGTCGACGTATTGTTTAAGGACATTCAATAGCGTTTTTCACTTTCCATAGTGTTTTTCAGACGCTATTAAATCTCACATGACATACGGCATGCGACATTCTTGTTCCAGAACTTTCTATTGCTTTTTTACATTCCATAGCATTTTTCAATCGCTATTAAATCTCACCCGACCAATGCCTTGCGACATGCGACTTTAGCTCATTCTTGTTCCAGGACTTTCCATAGCGTTTTCACTTTCCATAGCGTTTTTCCAAGGCTATCAAATGCTGTAAATTTCCAGAACTTGGTTTTTGGCCCGATTCTTGAAAATTCACCCGATCCGCTTGATTTTTCTTGATGAACCATGATTTTTTAACTTCCCAAACATGTTGCCAAACACTCCCAAACTCTCCAATCCATCTCAACTCAAAATTTATCAATTTCATCATCAAATCATCAACATCAAAACAACGATTCAACAAATGATTAAATCAATATATATATATATATATATATATATATATGGATCTAAACATAGAATTAACATATGAAATTACCTTGTATAAGTTGCTAGATTAGATCCTGTGGTGATTCATATGAAAATACACTTACCACGATGTAGATCTAAGAAAAACGACTTGAAAATGATGAAATTAAGATCATAGAACTCATATACTTGATTGAATCCGCGTGAGAGATGCATATCACTCAGCAAATCTTCAAAACAACTCAAAAACACTTGGATTTAAATCCGGACAGCGGAGAATTAGCTTCAAACTCTTCAATTTGATGAAATCTCTCTTCGATTAGTGTAGATCTAGCTTCAAACGATGTAGATCTTCAATCTTCACATGTAGATCTAGAATTTTAATGGTGGAAAGGTGTATTTGATTGAGCAAGGAGGATCACGAGCTCAACCAAATGAGAGAATGAAGAAAGTAAACTATTCTCCATGCCTCTAAACCCCTATTTATAGCCTTCCACCAGCCCACTAGTGGGCTTCTCCAAATCAGCCCACTAATGGTTTAAAAACCTAAACAACCAACTGTGAAACCTTAAAACAGTGATTCCTTCCAAACCGCTGAGCCAAATCTTTAATGTGACCACTCTACGGAATGACAAACATCATTTCCTTTCCAATGGCACAGGTTTCAACACCTGATTCAACCTGAGTCAAAAGTTATTCCCTGTACAAGGCTGACAGAGGCTAAACGGTCACAAATAAAATTGGTAAAAAATATGGACATGTCTCACATCCCCATAAACAACATATTAAAATATGAGAATGATTCAACCCCCACGGAATAAAATAAAAATATTTTACGATCTTCCGATACGTAAAATGCGGGCTGTTACACCCACGAGCAATTCGACTTCCAGCCTTCGTCAACGGCAACCCAATTTCGATTTTGGTCAACTCGGGTCCCATTCACAACTACTTGAACCCTAAAACAACAAAGTTTTTGGGGTTGGATACAAACGGCGAAAGCTCCTTTGTAGTAACGGTAGGAAATGGTAAGAAATTAAGAAGTTCGGGATGCTGCAAAAATGTTTCAGTGGATATCCAAGGGAATAAATTTTTAATCAATTTTCATTTACTCAAAATTGTGGGATCTGATGCTGTCTGTGGCATACAATGGTTGGATTAGTTGGCCCAATAATCATGGATCATCGCAAATTAACCATGCTATTTAATTTTAATAGCAAGCCCATTTGTTTGACTGGCCTGGGCCTAACAATCGACCCATCTTCTATATCCTCAATTTCCCATTTCCTTTACTTGTAACTTTACGCCACCACTAGCCCAGCAGCCCACGACCAAATGCACCATGATAACCACCAACTTCACACATTACTAAAGTCTTTTAACTATATTTTTACCCCACCAACAAAACTTCCACCTTACCGAACCCTTCACCGCCACATTAACCTCAACCCCAATTCCGATCCAATAAACACCAAACCATATCGATACCCATATTTCCAAAAAAATAAAAAAGAAAGACAAATTAACGAAATGCTCAATTCCAACATCATTCAACCTTCGACCAGTCCATTTTCTTCTCTCGTTCTTTTGGTAAAAAAAAGGCTCATGGCAATTTTGCGTTGATTATCGCGCACTTAACGCAATTACATTAAAGATAAATTCCCTATTCCAACAGCCAATGAATTACTATACGAACTCTATGGTGCTATTTTTTTTTCCAAACTAGATCTTCGAAGTGGCTACTTCCAAATTCGCATCCACCCACCCGACATCCCAAAACTGCTTTTCGTACTCACAAAGGCCATTATGAGCTTTTAATCATGCCACTCGACCTAACTAATGCACCATCCACCTTCCAAGAACCAATGAATAATATATTTCGGCCACACTTAAGAAAGTTCATACTCGTTTTCTTTGATGACATTCTCATTTATAGCTCTTCTTGGAATGATCACCTAATTTACCTCCACAAGACCCTTCACATCCTAGACCAACATCATTTTTTTACAATTTAAACAAATGCAGTTTTGGTCTCACTGAACTTGAGTATTTGGGGCACATAATTTCGGGCAAGGGTGTCCGCGTTGACCCATCAAAAATTGCAGCCATGGTCACGGGGCCAACACCAAATTTAATAATTGTTGTTTGTGGGTTCTTGGGCCTTACTGGCTATTATAAATGTTTCATAAAAAACTATACATCCATCGCAAGCCCAGTAACTGATTTATTAAAAAAAAGCTGTAATGACCCGCATTTTTAGCTGTTGAATAATTAATTTATTTAATTATTATCGATGTGGCGATATCGACGACCTGAATTAAATAATATTGAATATTTAATTAATATAAATAAATTTACTATAAATACCATACCAAATTTCCTTAAACCCTAAAATCATTCCACAGTCAATGAAAAATTGTGCCGACACTTTCTTCCTCAGGAGAAATAAACGGTGAACAAATCCATCTCCAAAATTCAAGATAAATTCATATAAATTTCTATAAATCCCTAGATAAGTATATTCGGGTTCAGTATTGTGTGCTCTTCGAGATGGTATCAATTTTGACGAAAGTTTCTGAGGATCGAAAGTTAACTGTGAAACTTAGGGTTCCGGTTTTGTAGAGATTTAAGCATCGTTTGGATTCCTCGATGTTAGATTTGGGTTTGTGGTTGATTTTGGCTTCAGTTGCGAACCTTTGGTGAAATTCGGTTCAAACTGTGTTCGATGGTTTCTGAAACTGGCGTGAACAGGAGGTCAACGGAAATACCAAGGGGGGTGTGTGATGTACGAATTTGGTACCAATTTGTAGAGAATGCGATGGAGATTGTAATGGTGGTGGTACTTTGGCATTCGGTGGTTTGTGGAGGGTGTTTGAGAGGGAGGAAAGCACGGCAATGGCCATTTCGGGTTCGAGATGTTTACTAGAGCAAGAATTGGGGGAGAAGCATTTCGGGTTTGGGTTTAAAGAATAGTGGGCCAGAGAGAAAAAGGGTAAAGCCTAGTTAGAAAATAAAATCCAAGTTTTATTTAATTTCAATGTGTATTAACTTCTGAATACCATAACTTGTACATACTGAATCAGAATTTCGAACGGTTGGATCCGTTAGGATCGTATGGACGAGAGCTCCACAATGGAACAGACTGGGAGTGGATTGGAGCTCGTTTGAATTTATAGCGAAATAAATTGTTTGATTCAAATAAAACAAACAGTTTATCGTTCTTTAACGATGAACTGCCAAAGTGAGTAAAACTCAACAACTCTGAACAGTTATATTTTTATAACGTAGTTTTAGAACTGATAATTATCTGTTGATTGTTGTGTGTTGATTTGGTTGATTGAACTGCTAGTCAGTTAGTTGAAATTATATATATATATAAACCGTTGAATATATATATATATATATCGATTCTGTTTATCAGAATAATTCGTACTGAACTGGAATTGATGTTGATTTTATTGTGTAACATCTGTGGATGTAGGGAAACAGGTTGGAGGGATCCAACAGGATTCCTCAAATATTTAAAATACTGTTTTGTTTCATATATTGTAATATATGATGTGATATATAATCTGTTGTCGATTATATGTGTTTGGACGATATTGGTCATCGTGATTTGATATGTTAAATACCCTAACATACCGGAATGTTAGAAAGAGAATTTTCAAAGTGAATATTGAAAATAAATTATTTATAAAATCAAAGGATTTTATAAAGGAGAAAATATTTATAAAATCAAAGAAGATTTTATAAAAAGGGATTTATTTTAAAAATCCAAAGCTTTTTAAAGAAGGAATTTATTTATAAAATCAAAAGATTTTATAAAAAAGGGAAATGCTTATAAAATCATAAGATTTTATAAAAGAGAATATTTACAAATGAAATAGAAAGAGAAATATTTGTAAAACCTTTACAAATGAAATAGAAAGAGAAATATTTGTAAAACCTTTACAAATGAAATCGAATGAGGATTATTTGTAAAACCTTTACAAATGAAATAGAATGAGAAATATTTGTAAAACCTTTACAAATGAAATCGAAAAGGAGATATTTGTAAAGCAATTATAAATAGAAAGATAAAGGAAATCATTTTTAAAGTGAAGAACCATTATTAAAAGTAAATCTTTTTAAATTAATAAACGTTATAAAAAGGGAAATCTTTATAAAACAAAAGAGTTAATCAGTTAGAGTTAATCAGTTAGAGTTAACCAGTTAGAGTTAATCAGTTAGAGCTAACCAGTTAGAGTTAATCAGTTAGAGCTAATCAGTTAGAGTTAACCAGTTAGAGTTAATCAGTTAGAGCTAACCAGTTAGAGTTAATCAGTTAGAGTTAATCAATTAGAGTTAATACAAATGAGATGCCATTTAGCACGACTGCTAGCGAAATTCGCGGGGCTGCAGATAGCCTACGATGGTCGGATGTTTCCTGAGGGAATCAGGCGTAACCATTGTGATCGCTGCGATCTAGAGTCAAGCGAATGGAGTCAAATCGAATATTAGCTATTCGAAGTAAAGTTAAAACAGACATAGTTACTCGAATATAAGTTAATCGAATATTAGTTATTTGATAGGAGTTAATCAAGTTGAGTTAAATAAGTCGAGATAGTCAAGTGGAGTTAAATAAATCGAGTTAATTAAGTTGAGTTAGTCAAGATGAGTTAATCAAACCGAGTTAATCCAAATGAGTTAACCCAAAGGAGTTAGTCGAATATTAGTTATTCGAATAGAGTTAAAGGAGTATCGAATATAGTTATTCGAATAGAGTTAAAGGAAAGGGTATCGATTATAGTCTAATCGAAAGGAGTTATCGATTTATAGTTTAATCGAAAGGGGTAATCGAATATAAGTTATTCGAAGAGGAGTAATCGAATATAAATTATTCGAAGTGAGTTAATCGAATATTAGTTATTCGAAGAGAGTTAATCGTCGAATTCGATTATATCGAGTTTGGGAAAGTACTTATACTTTCCGGTGTTAGATCAAGATTTATTTATTTATAAATTAGGTGTTTATTTATTTATTCACATTAAAGAATAAAAGTTAAAATGGAAGTTAGATATTTCGAAAGTAGGGATTATAACGTTATCGTTATAATCAATGTTTTCAATAAAGAAGTGGATACGTAAATAGAATCCGAGAGTTATGTAAAGAAGTTGTTAAAGGTTTAAAGATAAACATTGACTATTTCGAAGTTAAAACGTTGTTCAGTTAAGGTCTGAGAGGTAATTATACCCCAACTTGATTGACTTCCTTCTTAACTAAGGAATGGTAAGGTTTGATAGTGAAGGCGGGTTAAGTGAATTTAGTCACTAAAGATAATGGTTTGAGTTGGAATGGCGATGTTTGATTTAAACATCAGTTTAAATCCAGTGAAGGAATTTTGGAAATGTTTTCCAAATAAGAAATCAGAAATGTTTTCTGATAACAGAAAATAGGAATTTAAAATATACAAAAATAGGAGATAAGTAAATTAACGAAGTAAAGAGATAAATGGTAAATGATGATTGATCGATATAATTTCCATCTGGAAATAATATCATTGTTTGCACACGTGTTTTTCATTTGATAGTTAAATCACCGACAATCAAAGTTTTGACCATTTTAACGTTGTTAATATGGAGAGACCGGTTGGATTATTATCTGAAGAACCACTCCGTATTGGCATAAGCGTTGCGAATCAAGTATGCTGAATATAGTGAAGACGGAGTAAAGTGCAAGGGCTATTGTATAAATCTTAGATAATGATTGCCTAAGATGGATGTACTGAATAGTGCCTTCGGTTTGTCCAGTCCCAGGACAACTTGTATGGATGAATGTCCGATAGAGTATTCCTAACGAATCATATATGTTGAACTCTTCAATGTATTACGTTTGGTGGTTGAGGAATTCGTTTCTCTTAGCTTCATACCTGTGATACCGTTAGGGAAATCGATAATGATTTGGCGGGTATGACGATGTGGTATTCCAAGGAAATGAAGATATGATATGTAGAAAGATAAGCGTAGCTTCTAGCCTCACATCCGGTAAATGACAAAAATCGGGCAGGCAGCATGGCTAAGTCGGTCGCTCCGAAGTAGGGTGTATAATCACCTATCTAGAGAATATTCATTTGCTTCTTTAATCTATCAATGTTGTCCCATATATATATATACGGGAACGGTTGCTGATCCCAACCGTTGGTGATATACATTCGATACACTCAAGCGAAATGAGTGGTCGGTCATGTGTGGCTAAGTTGCAAGATGTTCTTGTTGAACTCCAGTGTATCGTTCCTAGAGTACACTGATCGGAAGGTGGTTCCATACCTTGTCATAGTTGGAAATCCAATCATCCAATAAGCGCCTGCGGTTTATGATTTTACATTATATATGCGGAACGTGAGATGAAAGCGTTCTGCTACATTGATATCTATTTGTATTTAGACATTATTATAATATCAGAATGATATTGTTGTTTACAAAGTTGTTTGGATTCTCATAAGGGAAAAATCCCGTTCCGTTTTCACGGCGTGGTCTTATGAGATATCCTTTATTAAACCAAGTGTTTGGAGTTTATTCACACCAGTCCCATGACTGACCCGGAGTTTATTTTGTTTGTTTTCCCTAAACTCTTGGGTGCCTAAATTTGTACGGGCAGTCAAGTAGTCAGGATTTTACAGATATACTTGAAGAGCTGGAGCAGGAGGCTTCAGGATTCTATAGCTATTATTATTTCCGCTGTTGTTGTAAGTGTTGTACTCTGATAAGTGCTATTGTATACATAACTGTTTTATTTCAAAAGTTATTGAGACGACCCGATTTCCCGTTCTCACGGAAACAAGGTTATCTTTTGGAATATAACACAGAAACATATAATAGCAGAACAGAATTAAATAAATACACCAGAATGAACAACAAAATATACTGGATAAAAGTAATCATCAGAGTTACACAGTATACAGGATCTTACTTAGTACAAATACAGTTCAGCTATACATAAATGTCTACAGCGGAAATAAACAAAATATGTACAATAGGAGCTGAACAGCATAAAAAGAAATAAATGATAGAATCCATCTTCAGCTCCAGCTATCCAGAAAGAACCAGCTAAACCTGAATACAAGGCTGCCCGTGTAGAAAAAGGGGCACCCGAGTTTGCGAGTGAAACAAACTACGAGTCAGTCATGGGACTGGTATGAGAAATACACTCAACACATATATAATTGGCTAATCACAGGACCACGCCACTTTCGTGGAACGGGTTTACTCCATTGGATTGCCAGTGCTTTAAAACAAATCTTTCTTTTAAATATCGCTATGCTTTTTATAAAAATGAAGCCATTATAAGACTCAGTTCCCATCACACAATGCAACGCAAACCGGAGGATAGAGTTTTACCTTATAATGGCCAAAATATGATTGATACGAATAAACAAAGGCATTTGATATTATTGCTAGTGTTTATATGTTTTGAAAACAATTTCAAATCATAACTATCAATCATAGACGGCATGGGTACCATATATCATGTCGCCATATATATATACAATCAAAACCGCACGATGTCGTATTTGGAAATTGGATTTCCGTCATGAACCAAGGCAAAAGATAGTCCTTACCGAATTCGAGACGCTCTAGCCCGTGTCCCAGGCAAGTACTCAGTCAAGCCTTTGGATCGTCAGGGCCGGTCCACCGATGTGGATTAAAATGCCTGAACAATACGTTTCCCCGCCCTTTGGGGCGTCAACGAGCCAACGAATGACTCCATCGGACCCGGATCGTCCGATCAAACCGAGGCGCCTCGCAACAGCAACAACCACATAGGTGAAAAGTATATAAATGTCAGGGCTGGTAGGTCACTGACACCACCCTAGCTAGAAAGAAACGCATGTCCTCCCTGAGGTCCTTCCTCCCGTTTTAGGTTCATACCGGGGTGTGAGGCTCGCGAATTTACGTTATACACAAAGCTACGCCACACAGGCGGTGCTTTGATCATCACCACAAGACTTTGCTTTTCAACAGAAGTCCTGATCACTGCATCTTAGCATGCCACACAGGCAATTCACACCGTGCAACTGATGGCTATCAATCACACAGAACAAATTCCCATGTCGGACACACAGTCCATTTACAAGTCCGTTCTGGGTCTGAACGAAACCGGAGGCACTAAATACCTCGCAAACCCTTCGATCACCACTCACGTCTGAACGATCACCACTCATTATCCATATTTCGGGATGCCTCCCAATCAGGACCTCGGTTACCATCCAAACGAGGTGAAGATCTCCGGTCTTCGACCACCGTCTTTATCTTCGACTTTCAATCGTCGGTCAATTATTTGAAATGAGAATTAACTCGGCCTTCTCAAATAATTCACGTATATTTAGAATTTCAATTCAATTTATTTCAATGGTTAAATTATTCGACAACACCAATTTTGTCCTTTAATGTAATTTTCACACCAAACACATTCAACCATCAAACATCACATAAATCAAGCAAATTCAGTTTATTTCCATTCCATATCGCTTATGATATTTTATAACTATTTATCGCTATTTTTATTTATTTTAAAATAGCCATTTTATTCAAAACGACGCTTCGGGCCATAAGGCGGCCGTGGCGCTGTTTTTCTTCAGATTTGATTTACACATATCTGAAAATCTAACCGTTGGATCTTCACAAAATTTACATCATTAGAAAGGTCTTTTCAAAACGAATCCAACGGTTCCAGTTTCAGGAAAATCCGACGGTCGGATCTCCCGGTACAATCGTTTTAAGTTTCGATTTCAAAATACGAACTGCAGCGTCGTTATTCGATTAAATATAATTATATTTATATATATATATAAATATAATCGTTTCGGGCGCTGTTTTTCTTCAAATTTGAATTAAACATTCCAGACAATCCAACCTTTGGATTTATACAAGGTTGGTGCCGTTGGAAAGATTATTCCAAGGCGAACCCGACGGTTGAGGTTTCGGGAAAATCCAATGGTCGGATTTCCCGCACTAGTCGTTTGAAATCACGGTTTCAAAATACGAACTGCACGGCTTCGTTTCGTTTTAATTTTATTTATATTTATATATTTATATAAATATAGTTCATTCAACAATTTCAATATCGTTTTCA
Organism: Allium sativum; assembly: GCA_030737875.1. Classification (NCBI taxonomy): domain Eukaryota; kingdom Viridiplantae; phylum Streptophyta; class Magnoliopsida; order Asparagales; family Amaryllidaceae; genus Allium; species Allium sativum. The sequence goes on from CM060919.1 coordinate 579,692,663, forward strand.
CTTCAAAAAAATTTCTAACACCTTAAATTTTGGAAAAATTTCGCCATAACCTCCCCTGCACCGGGAGCATCGGGAAATCGCAAATAGCGTCCCGGTCCTTCTAATCTCAAAAAGAAAAAGAAAAGGCAAAGCGGCTAGCCAACAGGCTCAAAATCATCACCCAAACAAATCAGTAAATGTGTACCTATTTGTCGGGCACAAAATTTTATTCCTCTTCTCTAGCCCCTTTTGCTATAACCTGTTCAATGAATATTGCATGTACATATATATACAGTTCATATCATTTTTCATTTTCTATTCAACTTCATATTTGATTTCTATTTGGTTTAAAAACACCATTCATTCTAATGCTACATAAATAGGTGCAAATCATTTCATTAGCTAATTAATGAATATTTCAACTCATATATGTTTATTTTGAACAAGTGGTTATTTTTAACACTTCACATTTTAACGATTTATGCATACAATAAAAATGTGATTCTTATTTTAAAACAATTCATTTCAAAACACTATTCTTCTATATAGTTCATATAGTCGATAAAAGGTGATTTTTATTATCGAACAATTTATTTCAAAATATGAATACCATTCAACACATGAATTTCTAAACAACGAATGATTATCAATTCAACACATGAATGTTTTCTATAGTCTTTATATATAGATAAAATGTGATTTTTATTATCGAACAATTTATTTCAAAATATGAATACCATTCAACACATGAATTTCTAAACAACGAATGAATATCAATTCAACACATGAATGTTTCTATAGTTTTTATATATCGATAAAAATGTGATTTTTATTATCGAACAATTTATTTCAAAATATGAATACCATTCAACACATGAATTTCTAAACAACGAATGAATATCAATTCAACACATGAATGTTTCTATAGTTTTTATATATCGATAAAAATGTGATTTTTATTATCGAACAATTTATTTCAAAATATGAATACCATTCAACACATGAATTTCTAAACAACGAATGAATATCAATTCAACACATGAATGTTTTCTATACAACGAATAAATATAGTTTAAGCATATGAAAATAATTCAAACACACGAATATTATTCAAAATTTCGGCAGCATAACGGCAGGGTAGTTACACCGGCACCGTCCCTAGTACGGCTCCTCGCTCTACCTTAAAACCTCGCGGTTTTTGACAATGGGGATCATGCATCTAGTTCGCACGCAGGCGGCATTTATATTTTTGTTTCATTTCCACAAACTAATCCTATGTGGTTTCAACCAAATATTTCACAACCACCAATGGGTATTTTTCAACCACAATCAACCAATATCAATCACAAACAATCCCAAACAACCATTTGCTATCAATCAATTTCCACACCAATTTCAACCAATAAATATCGTCCATGGTTTGTGGACGAGGGGCGTATATATATATATATATATATATATATTTATATATAGCAATTCACTTTTCATTTCTACACATATATAATATTTTTAAATCAGAAATCTCACCAATAGCTATCCAACTCCACGACACTTCACTTATAGAAATCTCCGCCTTTTGTCGCTTTCGCCCGTATTCTCTGCATATGTAAAAATCGAATTTTTACTACGTTATTCAATATATAAAAATATGATTTTTACTTCGGCTTTCAATATATAAAAATCTGATTTTTACTTCGACTTTCGATAAATAAAAATCTGATTTTTACTACGCTATTCAATATATAAAAATCTGATTTTTTTCTTTTTAAAGTTCAAATCTTTTTCTAAAAATCAGTTTTTATAGCTAAAACAAAATCAGTTTTTATTTTAAAAACAAATCAGTTTTTACTTTTAAAAACAAATCAGTTTTTATTTTAAAAATAAATCAGTTTATACTTTTAAAAATAAATCAGTTTATACTTTTAAAAATAAAATCAGTTTACACTTTTAAAAATAAAATCAGTTTACACTTTTAAAAATAAATCAGTTTATACTTTTTTTCTCTAAAACAGTTTCAGTTTTTTTTCACGAATTAAAATAAAATAAAAATAGCATACAATAAAATACTTACAGTATATCGAAGAAAGGGGGGAAGATGACGGCCAGGCTCGCGGCAGGAGATCAGCACGGTGGCTAGGGTTTCGAACAGGAGGCGGCTGAAGGCGGGCGGTGACGTCGCTGCTTCGGGGGCTGCTCGATGTCAGGGTCTTCGATCGAATGGGGGAAGCGACTACGTCGCGAGGGGGAGGAGCGGCTACGTCGCGAGGTGGGGGTTCGACAGCTCTTGGCGGTGGCGTCGATCTCCAGGGGCGTCGAGACGAGGGGGGGCCAGGTCGATTGATTTAGGTTTTCTTTTTTCCCTTTTTTTTTTTTGTTTAACTGAATCGGGGGGGGGCCAGTGAAGATAAAGGGGGGGGAAGAAATTAAAATATATATTTTTTTTATTAATTTATTATTTAATTTTGGTAAAAAGGGTTGACTTTTACATACGACCTCGAAACGAGGCCCACCGCCTGTCGCCCATAGCGTTTTACCCCCATTCCGAACACAATGGGATATGTATCGCAAGCTGATTTGATCGTTACAATCAGTTTCCTTTTGAATTTTCATTTAAATCATTATATTGAATTTTAAACGTACATTTCAATTTACCGGGGTCACATACTAACTAGAAAAATTCTAGAAAAATATTTTCTAGCTTCGTATTGACGATACGGTCCTAACAAAACTAGTTTCGTCGAATTCTGAGACCGTTTGTAAAATGGCCAATTTCCAGTCGATTAAAATCAACTGAAACTGGTCAAACGCGTTTTCCTTTGCCACGCTCACATATTGATTCGAAAAATTATGAAATTTGAAACCTAGCAATAACTTGACACTGCGGATCCAACAAAAGTGGTTTCGTCGAAATCCGAGGTCGTTTGCAAAATGTCCATTTTTAAGGGCCTGAATTCCATAGCGACTATTCAGAATTTTCAACTGGACATATCTTTTGATTCCCGCTATCAAGTTTTGATTGGTCGGATTCGTTAGAAAGATATTATCAATTAGATTCCATTATTTTTGGTTTCACTAAAATCCGGATTGTTTTGCACCCGGTATATTCAATTGAAGTTTGAAATCGAATTATCGAACTACCGCGCCATTTTCAATTCTATATATAATTATAATTAATTATATTCGTTTTCAAATGTCGATTCAAACTCAGTTTTCATCGCCATTATCTAAAATATTTATTTTAAATATTTAAAGTCCATTATTTTAGCCAATTTAAAAAAATTTAAATTGGTTCAGATTTTCTGGGTCGTTACAATCTCCCCCACTTAAAACTTTTCGTCCCCGAAAAGGAATAAAGTCGAAAGTGGTTTGATAAATCTACGATCTCACAATACAACAACCAATTTGTTTCTAATATTCAGAGTATGGAATAAACAATGCACATCCATGGGAAGAAAATAGCAACAGAATAGAGAATTAAATGGTAATGCAAGGTAGGGTAAATGTACCTTGCACCAGAGTCAATCAGAGATATCTACTCGGCATCTAGGATAAGCTTTCTGAATGCTCTCCTCAGTTTCCCAAGTACAATCTCGCGGATCTCCACTCAATTGCACTTTGACTAAGTGAACCTTCTTGTTTCTCAGCTCTTTGGTTTCTTTGCCGATGATCTTTAGCGGCTCTCGCCTCACGGCTAATTCTGGAGTAATTTCAATGTCCTGTTGAGCTGCTTCTTCCACGATCAGATCTGGATCATGAACGTGCTTTCGAAGTTGAGATATGTGAAATACATCATGCACTCCAGGCAACCAGTCAGGCAATTTGACCCTATAAGCGAGGGTCCCAATCCGTTCCAGAATGGGAAACGGACCAATAAATTTAGGCGCTAACTTTCCAGTTTTACCGAACCGGATAACTCCTCTCATCGGCGATACTTTCAAATATACGTAGTCGCCAACTTCAAAGGATATATCTCTTCTTCTTCTATCGGCATAGCTCTTTTGTCGGCTTTGAGCGGCGAGTAATCGCTTCTTAATAAAATCGACTTTGTCGGCAGCTTCTCGAATCATATCGGGACCCAACACAAGTCTATTCCCAGGCTCGACCCAACAAGCAGGAGATCGGCACGGTCTACCATACAATGCTTCGAATGGTGACATTGTCAGACTCGCCTGGTAGCTGTTGTTATAAGAGAATTCAGCCAAATGCAGATGGTCTTCCCATGATCCACCGAAATCTATAACACAAGCCCGCAATAGATCTTCTAAAATGCGATTCACCCTCTCAGTCTGACCGTCTGTCTGAGGATGATAAGCGGTGCTCAAGTTTAACTTCGTTCCCAGCTCGACTTGAAATGCTTCCCAGAATTTGCTAGTGAATATTGTATCTCTATCACTGACTATGCTGAGCGGCACTCCATGTAGTCTAACTATTTCCCTGAAGTATATCTGCGCCAGACTCTGAGCAGTTCTGCTTGATTTGACAGGTATGAAATGGGCGGTCTTCGTGAAGCGATCTACGATCACCCAAATACTGTCATTTCCTTTTCTGGTTCTGGGCAAACCATCAATGAAATCCATAGAAATATGTTCCCACTTCCAGCCAGGAACTTCTAGCGGTTGTAATAATCCAGCCAGTTTCTGTTGATCACTTTTGACTAGCTGGCAGGTGGGGCATCGGCTTACATATAAAGAAATGTCCCTTTTCATCGACTTCCACCAGAAAGTGCGTTTGATGTCATTATACATTTTGCTTACTCCCGGATGGATACTGAGCTTTGACTTGTGGCATTCATCCAGTACTTCCTTTCGAAGTTCAGGAATGTTAGGAACGCATATTCGACCTTTGAGCCTTAGAATCCCCTCATTATCAACTTGAAAACTCGAGGGTTCGCCTTGTTGAATTATCCCTCTGATCTTCTGAATGAAGTGATCATCCTCCTGAAGAGCAGATATCTTATCTAACAAAGAAGTCATGATAATAAAACTGGCGATCATTACATTCTTTCTGCTTAACGCATCAGCTACGACATTGGCTTTTCCTGGGGTATATATAATTTCAAAGTCATATGCTGCAAGAAACTCCAGCCAACGTTGCTGTCTCAGATTCAAGTCCTTCTGAGTGAACAGATACTTTAATGACTGATGATCTGTAAACAGTTCAAACCTCTCGCCCAGAAGATAGTGTCTCCAGATTTTCAAAGAGAATATGATAGCCAATAACTCAAGATCATGAGTTACATAGTTTTTCTCGTGCGGCTTCAGTTGACGGCTAGCATAAGCAATTACTTGACCTCTTTGCATTAACACTGCGCCAAGGCCTTCTCTAGAAGCATCAGTCCACACTTTTAAATCTTGGTTGCCATCAATGATGGTTAACACCGGAGCTGTTGTTAGTCTTAACTTTAGCTCTTCGAAAGCCTCCTCACTTTCTTGAGTCCATTTGAACTTAGAATGCTTCTTTGTAAGCTTTGTTAAATGACCAGATATCTTCGAAAAGTCCTTAACGAACTTCCGGTAATAGCTAGCCAATCCGAGAAAACTGCGGACTTCAGTGGGAGTACTGGGTTGTTTCCAATTTTGAATAGCCGTGATTTTACTTGGATCCACAGCGATTCCTTCCTTCGATACGACATGGCCCAGAAATTTCACTTCATCTTGCCAGAATATACATTTGGAAAACTTGGCTTTCAATACATTCCTTCTGAGGATTTCTAGAACCTGTTCCAGATGCTTTTCATGTTCGGCCTTTGATTTAGAGAAGATTAGAATATCGTCAATGAAAACCAGAACAAATTTATTCAAAACCCCTCTGAACACTCTGTTCATTAGATCGACGAAATAAGCTGGAGCGTTACATAAGCCGAACGGCATTACTAACCACTCGTAGAATAAGTCGGGGCCTCTGAACGCTGTCATTGGAACACACTCTTCGGCAATTCGAAGTTGATGGAAACCCGTGGCTAGGTCCATTCGTGAAAATACTTGTGCGCCATTTAATCGATCCAACAAATCATCAATCCGCGGCAATGGATACTTGTTCTTTATCGTCTGCTTGTTCAGATCTCGATAGTCCACACATAGCCGTAGAGTACCGTCAGATTTTGGGACAAATACCACGGCTGCACCCCAATCAGAGAAACTAGGCCTGATTAGACCTTTCCATACTAGCTGTCTTGTTTGATTGTCTAATTCCTCCTTCTCTTTCAAGGACATTCTTCGAATAGCGTGAACTACCGGCCTTGCATTGGGAATCAACGCAATCTTGAAATCTATTTCTCTCTGCGGAGGTAAGCGAACAACTTCTTCGAACACATCCGCATAGTTCTTGACGACAGGAATGTCTTTGATGAGGTCAGGAATATTTTCAGTGATTTCAGGGATATTTTCTATTTGGGCTGGAGAAACATTCAAAGCTGCCCAGAAGTCTTTTCTATTAGCATTCTGACCTTCACAGGGAATGGTTATATAATCACCTGATTTAATCTTGGCTCTAACAACTCTCTCGGCGCACCTAACCTCTGCTTCATATTTGGTTAGCCAATCCAATCCCAAGATAAGATAAAACTCTTTAAAATTCATGACGACTGCGATGGTAGGAAACCGATAACGAGAGAAAGAAACCGGCACTCCACAAACCCAACTGAGATCAATGGAACCCCCAACCGGATTCTGGACAGTCATTGGTTCCTTGAGCTTTTTCAAATTCAAATCCAGTTTCTTAGCTGCATCTTTGGCAATGAAACTCCGTGACGCGCCAGTGTCAAACAGTACTTTAACTGGGATGTCTTTGACAGTTAGCGTGCCTTCTAAAACATCTGGCCTTTCTTGACTAGCTGAGGGCTCGGAAGTTTCTGCTACTTCATTTATACATACGGTTTCAGATTTCTTTGAGAGTTGGCACTCCCGTGCAATATGACCTGCCTGGCGGCACTTATGGCATCTCCTTTCCCCATGTGGATTCCTTTGTTTCTTAGTGGGCTTGGATCCACCTTTTATCCGCTTCTTTAAGGGCCCGCAATTTATCGACAAATGCCCCTTCAGATGGCAGTTAGAGCAAGTAGCAGTTGTTACGGGTTCCTTCTTAGATTTGGCCCTCTTCCTCTTGGCACTGGGCTTCTTACTGACCTCAGACGTTGTACTGGCCTCAGGACGATCAGTGTCAGACTCAATTTTATTACTAGAGCTGACTTCCTCCTCGTCGCGCAACATGCCTTTCTTATGGAGATCTTCATACTGATAAGCCATGTATATCATTTCAGAAAAAGGAAGCTTCACATGCCCCAATACTTTATTCTGATATTTCCTTTGAAGTCCGTGAATAAATCTCATATTTTTCCTCTTCGGATTTTGAATTAGATGAGGTGCAAAGTGAGCAAGTTCGTTGAATTTCTTATGATATTCCGGAATGGTCATGTCACCTTGTATTAGATAAGAAAATTCTTCACACAATCTCTCGGTTGCTTCGGGAGGAGTAAATCTTTCCAAGAAAATAACTTTGAATCTATCCCAGGTGATATCACCTTCTTGGTTATTTTTGATGATTGTTTCCCACCAGATTAAAGCTTCTTCTTTGAGCGCCCAAGATGCTACTAACCGTTTCTGGTCATCTCTCAGCTGGATATGCTCAAAGATTTTTTCGACAGAACTCATCCAAGCTTGAGTTTGAATAATAGATTCATTGCCCGAGAATTTTTCTCCTCCCAGATTTCGATATCTCTTGAATAGAGCCTCTAGATCGGGTTCTGTATTCCTTCTGTTTCTGGCACTCATTTTTCTAGTACTTTTGCAATTAGAAGATCAAGTGTCAGGTCACAGAAAAGATAGTTTAAAATATAGAAACACATACTTCAATGTAAATGTGTCTATTGAGGTGTAATTTCATTCTGCTTTACTCATACTAGGATTTTGCTGATCCTATCTGTATTGAGTTACCCGTCCTAGAACACTACTGGTTCTATTTCTGACGAGTTCGTTCAAATGTTATATTCCAGAACTAAGCTTAACCAAAGCTCTGATACCACGTTGAGACGACCCGATTTCCCATTCTCACGGAAACAAGGTTATCTTTTGGAATATAACACAGAAACATATAATAGCAGAACAGAATTAAATAAATACACCAGAATGAACAACAAAATATACTGGATAAAAGTAATCATCAGAGTTACACAGTATACAGGATCTTACTTAGTACAAATACAGTTCAGCTATACATAAATGTCTACAGCGGAAATAAACAAAATATGTACAATAGGAGCTGAACAGCATAAAAAGAAATAAATGATAGAATCCATCTTCAGCTCCAGCTATCCAGAAAGAACCAGCTAAACCTGAATACAAGGCTGCCCGTGTAGAAAAAGGGGCACCCGAGTTTGAGAGTGAAACAAACTACGAGTCACTCATGGGACTGGTATGAGAAATCCACTCAACACATATATAATTGGCTAATCACAGGACCACGCCACTTTCGTGGAACGGGTTTACTCCATTGGATTGCCAGTGCTTTAAAACAAATCTTTCTTTTAAACATCGCTATGCTTTTTATAAAAATGAAGCCATTATAAGACTCAGTTCCCATCACACAATGCAACGCAAACCGGAGGATAGAGTTTTACCTTATAATGGCCAAAATATGATTGATACTAATAAACAAAGGCATTTGATATTATTGCTAGTGTTTATATGTTTTGAAAACAATTTCAAATCATAACTATCAATCATAGACGGCATGGGTACCATATATCATGTCGCCATATATATATACAATCAAAACCGCACGATGTCGTATTTGGAAATTGGATTTCCGTCATGAACCAAGGCAAAAGATAGTCCTTACCGAATTCGAGACGCTCTAGCCCGTGTCCCAGGCAAGTACTCAGTCAAGCCTTTGGATCGTCAGGGCCGGTCCACCGATGTGGATTAAAATGCCTGAACAATACGTTTCCCCGCCCTTTGGGGCGTCAACGAGCCAACGAATGACTCCATCGGACCCGGATCGTCCGATCAAACCGAGGCGCCTTGCAACAGCAACAACCACATAGGTGAAAAGTATATAAATGTCAGGGCTGGTAGGTCACTGACACCACCCTAGCTAGAAAGAAACGCATGTCCTCCCTGAGGTCCTTCCTCCCGTTTTAGGTTCATACCGGGGTGTGAGGCTCGCGAATTTACGTTATACACAAAGCTACGCCACACAGGCGGTGCTTTGATCATCACCACAAGACTTTGCTTTTCAACAGAAGTCCTGATCACTGCATCTTAGCATGCCACACAGGCAATTCACACCGTGCAACTGATGGCTATCAATCACACAGAACAAATTCCCATGTCGGACACACAGTCCATTTACAAGTCCGTTCTGGGTCTGAACGAAACCGGAGGCACTAAATACCTCGCAAACCCTTCGATCACCACTCACGTCTGAACGATCACCACTCATTATCCATATTTCGGGATGCCTCCCAATCAGGACCTCGGTTACCATCCAAACGAGGTGAAGATCTCCGGTCTTCGACCACCGTCTTTATCTTCGACTTTCAATCGTCGGTCAATTATTTGAAATGAGAATTAACTCGGCCTTCTCAAATAATTCACGTATATTTAGAATTTCAATTCAATTTATTTCAATGGTTAAATTATTCGACAACACCAATTTTGTCCTTTAATGTAATTTTCACACCAAACACATTCAACCATCAAACATCACATAAATCAAGCAAATTCAGTTTATTTCCATTCCATATCGCTTATGATATTTTATAACTATTTATCGTTATTTTTATTTATTTTAAAATAGCCATTTTATTCAAAACGACGCTTCGGGCCATAAGGCGGCCGTGGCGCTGTTTTTCTTCAGATTTGATTTACACATATCTGAAAATCTAACCGTTGGATCTTCACAAAATTTACATCATTAGAAAGGTCTTTTCAAAACGAATCCAACGGTTCCAGTTTCGGGAAAATCCGACGGTCGGATCTCCCGGTACAATCGTTTTAAGTTTCGATTTCAAAATACGAACTGCAGCGTCGTTATTCGATTAAATATAATTATATTTATATGTATATATATAAATATAATCGTTTCGGGCGCTGTTTTTCTTCAAATTTGAATTAAACATTTCAGATAATCCAACCGTTGGATTTATACAAGGTTGGTGCCGTTGGAAAGATTATTCCAAGGCGAACCCGACGGTTGAGGTTTCGGGAAAATCCAATGGTCGGATTTCCCGCACTAGTCGTTTGAAATCACGGTTTCAAAATACGAACTGCACGGCTTCGTTTCGTTTTAATTTTATTTATATTTATATATTTATATAAATATAGTTCATTCAACAATTTCAATATCGTTTTCACTTCAAAAAAATTTCTAACACCTTAAATTTTGGAAAAATTTCGCCATAACCTCCCCTGCACCGGGAGCATCGGGAAATCGCAAATAGCGTCCCGGTCCTTCTAATCTCAAAAAGAAAAAGAAGAAGCCAAGCGGCTAGCCAACAGGCTCAAAATCATCACCCAAACAAATCAGTAAATGTGTACCTATTTGTCGGGCACAAAATTTTATTCCTCTTCTCTAGCCCCTTTTGCTATAACCTGTTCAATGAATATTGCATGTACATATATATACAATTCATATCATTTTTCATTTTCTATTCAACTTCATATTTGATTTCTATTTGGTTTAAAAACACCATTCATTCTAATGCTACATAAATAGGTGCAAATCATTTCATTAGCTAATTAATGAATATTTCAACTCATATATGTTTATTTTGAACAAGTGGTTATTTTTAACACTTCACATTTTAACGATTTATGCATACAATAAAAATGTGATTCTTATTTTAAAACAATTCATTTCAAAACACTATTCTTCTATATAGTTCATATAGTCGATAAAAGGTGATTTTTATTATCGAACAATTTATTTCAAAATATGAATACCATTCAACACATGAATTTCTAAACAACGAATGAATATTAATTCAACAGATGAATGTTTTCTATAGTCTTTATATATAGATAAAATGTGATTTTTATTATCGAACAATTTATTTCAAAATATGAATACCATTCAACACATGAATTTCTAAACAACAAATGAATATCAATTCAACACATGAATGTTTCTATAGTTTTTATATATCGATAAAAATGTGATTTTTATTATCGAACAATTTATTTCAAAATATGAATAACATTCAACACATGAATTTCTAAACAACGAATGAATATCAATTCAACACATGAATGTTTCTATAGTTTTTATATATCGATAAAAATGTGATTTTTATTATCGAACAATTTATTTCAAAATATGAATACCATTCAACACATGAATTTCTAAACAACGAATGAATATCAATTCAACACATGAATGTTTTCTATACAACGAATAAATATAGTTTAAGCATATGAAAATAATTCAAACACACGAATATTATTCAAAATTTCGGCAGCATAACGGCAGGGTAGTTACACCGGCACCGTCCCTAGTACGGCTCCTCGCTCTACCTTAAAACCTCGCGGTTTTTGACAATGGGGATCATGCATCTAGTTCGCACGCAGGCGGCATGTATATTTTTGTTTCATTTCCACAAACTAATCCTATGTGGTTTCAACCAAATATTTCACAACCACCAATGGGTATTTTTCAACCACAATCAACCAATATCAATCACAAACAATCCCAAACAACCATTTGCTATCAATCAATTTCCACACCAATTTCAACCAATAAATATCGTCCATGGTTTGTGGACGAGGGGCGTATATATATATATAGATATTTATATATAGCAATTCACTTTTCATTTCTACACATATATAATATTTTTAAATCAGAAATCTCACCAATAGCTATCCAACTCCACGACACTTCACTTATAGAAATCTCCGCCTTTTGTCGCTTTCGCCCGTATTCTCTGCATATGTAAAAATCGAATTTTTACTACGTTATTCAATATATAAAAATATGATTTTTACTTCGGCTTTCAATATATAAAAATCTGATTTTTACTTCGACTTTCGATAAATAAAAATCTGATTTTTACTACGCTATTCAATATATAAAAATCTGATTTTTTTCTTTTTAAAGTTCAAATCTTTTTCTAAAAATCAGTTTTTATAGCTAAAACAAAATCAGTTTTTATTTTAAAAACAAATCAGTTTTTACTTTTAAAAACAAATCAGTTTTTTTTTTTAAAATAAATCAGTTTATACTTTTAAAAATAAATCAGTTTATACTTTTAAAAATAAAATCAGTTTACACTTTTAAAAATAAAATCAGTTTACACTTTTAAAAATAAATCAGTTTATACTTTTTTTCTCTAAAACAGTTTCAGTTTTTTTTCACGAATTAAAATAAAATAAAAATAGCATACAATAAAATACTTACAGTATATCGAAGAAAGGGGGGAAGATGACGGCCAGGCTCGCGGCAGGAGATCGGCACGGTGGCTAGGGTTTCGAACAGGAGGCGGCTGAAGGCGGGCGGTGGCGTCGCTGCTTCGGGGGCTGCTCGATGTCAGGGTCTTCGATCGAATGGGGGAAGCGACTACGTCGCGAGGGGGAGGAGCGGCTACGTCGCGAGGTGGGGGTTCGACAGCTCTTGGCGGTGGCGTCGATCTCCAGGGGCGTCGAGACGAGGGGGGGCCAGGTCGATTGATTTAGGTTTTCTTTTTTCCCTTTTTTTTTTTTGTTTAACTGAATCGGGGGGGGCCAGTGAAGATAAAGGGGGGGAAAGAAATTAAAATATATATTTTTTTTTATTAATTTATTATTTAATTTTGGTAAAAAGGGTTGACTTTTACATACGACCTCGAAACGAGGCCCACCGCCTGTCGCCCATAGCGTTTTACCCCCATTCCGAACACAATGGGATATGTATCGCAAGCTGATTTGATCGTTACAATCAGTTTCCTTTTGAATTTTCATTTAAATCATTATATTGAATTTTAAACGTACATTTCAATTTACCGGGGTCACATACTAACTAGAAAAATTCTAGAAAAATATTTTCTAGCTTCGTATTGACGATACGGTCCTAACAAAACTAGTTTCGTCGAATTCTGAGACTGTTTGTAAAATGGCCAATTTCCAGTCGATTAAAATCAACTGAAACTGGTCAAACGCGTTTTCCTTTGCCACGCTCACATATTGATTCGAAAAATTATGAAATTTGAAACCTAGCAATAACTTGACACTGCGGATCAAACAAAAGTGGTTTCGTCGAAATCCGAGGTCGTTTGCAAAATGTCCATTTTTAAGGGCCTGAATTCCATAGCGACTATTCAGAATTTTCAACTGGACATATCTTTTGATTCCCGCTATCAAGTTTTGATTGGTCGGATTCGTTAGAAAGATATTATCAATTAGATTCCATTATTTTTGGTTTCACTAAAATCCGGATTGTTTTGCACCCGGTATATTCAATTGAAGTTTGAAATCGAATTATCGAACTACCGCGCCATTTTCAATTCTATATATAATTATAATTAATTATATTCGTTTTCAAATGTCGATTCAAACTCAGTTTTCATCGCCATTATCTAAAATATTTATTTTAAATATTTAAAGTCCATTATTTTAGCCAATTTAAAAAAATTTAAATTGGTTCAGATTTTCTGGGTCGTTACAGTTATATTTTATTCGTTCCGCTGTGAGATTCGTGTTTACTCTGATGACGATGTTCTTCTTCTTCTATTCTATAAGTTTCTATCTTATCTATCCTCACCCTCTGTTTTCTTTCTATTAGTCTCCTGGTTTCCAGTTTAATTTGGGGTTGGACTTGTGTTTTTGGTCAGATCAAATTGGACCGGATTTTCGGGTCACTACAAAAGCAAATTTTCATGGAGCCCAATGTCCCAATCTGCCTTCGAACAATTGAAATCCGCAGTTAATCATACCCCCATTCTGTCCCTCCCCAATTTCAACCAAACATTCACTGTCACTACCAATGCTTCAGCAACCGCCATTGGTGCGGTACTCTCCCAAGCCAACCACCCAATCGCCTTCTTCAGCCTCAAACTACCTCGTCACCTTCAAAAATCATCCAGTTATTCGAGAGAGATGTTCGCAATAACTTCTTCTACAAAAAAAATGGAGACACTATTATTATGTCGTCCCTTCTAGATCTACTCCGAACACCAAAGTCTTCAGGAGCTAACGTCGCAGACCATTCAGATGCCAGAGCAATAGAAATGGCTTACCAAATTATTGAGATTTGATCTCACAATCCATTACCGTCCAGGCAAACAAAATGTCACTGTCGATGGGCTATCCCGATCATTCGTTGATGCCACAATGCAAGCAATATCTAGTCCAACCTTTTCGCTTCTCGCAGCAATCCAGACTGCATTAACATAGGACACATCAGCTCAATCTATCACCGATCAACTCTCTGCAGGTACTTTCTTGAACCCCATATTTCAATTACACAATAATTTGTTATTTTGGGGAAATCAGATGTATGTTCCTGATAATGATGAGCTAAAAACAAATTGTCAATGAGTTGCATGCCTCCAAAATCATTGGTCATTCGGGGATTAAAGCCACCATCGCCAGAGTAGCAAGTAATTTTTATTGGCCAAAGTTAGCCGCATTTGTTCAAGAATTCGTCAGACAATGCCAGATCTGTCTCCAAACTAAACCAAATAACACGCCTTACAAGGGTCTGCTGCAACCCTTACCAATTCCATCGCAAATATAGGAGGACATTGCAATGGATTTCATTACACAACTTCCACCATCGACTGGTCGAACAACAATTTGGGTGATCGTCGATCGACTCATAAAATATGCTCATTTCTGTACACTGACAACATTAGTCTCTGCACCACAACTTGCTTCTTATTTCTTACAAGAGTACATCAGATTGCACAGCTTTCCACGATCAATCATATAAGATAGGGATAGACTTTTTACGAGTCAGTTTTGGAAGGAACTATTCCGTCTACATGGAACGAAACTGCAGATGAGCAGCGCCTACCACCCACAAACGACGACCAGTCAGAAGTTGTGAATCGTTGTATAGAGAAATATTTACACGCCGTAGTGGATGATGCACCAACAAAATAGGTTAAATGTCTTCCTTGGGCCGAATGGCGGTATAACACCACAATACACACCTCCATCGGCATGTCTTCCTTCCAAGTCGTATACGGTAGACCACCTCCAATCCTCTTCGAATATATTAACTCCTCTTCCTCTCTTCCAGAACTACATAAATGGGCTATTTCCCGTGATAACTTGCTTTACATCATCAAATCCAATCTACAACGAGCACAACAACGTATGAAAAACCATGCTGATCAACGCCGTAGTGAAAAGCAATCTGAAGTTGGCTCTTGGGTCTTCCTCAAGCTACGACCGTATCGTCAACAGACTATGCAAAATAACCATCACAAGCTCACAAAAAAGCATTATGGACCTTTCCAAATTATTGAGCGAATAGGTCCGGTTGCCTACAAACTGCAGCTTTCACAAACAGCCCGCATACATCCAGTTTTTCACGTGTCCCTACTTAAACTACGTCCACAACCCTCTGCAATTGAACCTCATCCACTGCCACAAAACATCAATAATGAATACATCGACCTTGAGGACAAAGTCGATCTTGAAGGGATAGATGATGATGCACACACTGCTGATAAAGATATATAGGTCGATGCACACATTGATGATACACAAGAAGTTACTGCACGTCCAAAAAGAGCGATAAAGCTACCTAGGAGGCTATTGGATTAGTGACACGAAATGGCGCCACAATTAGTTAGAATCTGCTGCTATGAATTCTTTTTACCTTTCTGTTATTTGTTTTGGCGCTAAAAGTTGTTGTGTGTAGCACGCACCTAGTAGCCACGTGTTAAAGTTGTTGGAATATACACCTATATATGCAGCTTATTAATGAAATTATATAGAATATTTTGTTTGTGAGCTCTCTCTCCCTTTAACCTTTCTTTTCCAGCCTATCTTCTTCTCCTCCACTGATTCTTCTTCCTTCTTGTCTACAACCTGTTGTGTTCATATCATAAAGTCTATTTAAACACAAAGATTTGACATAAATTTAGGGACATAAAATCTCAATTATTGAATTGCTTCATGATTTCCATCCGTTGTATAAAGACAAATTGATACAACGGCTAAGATTTTATGTTTTTTGATTTGTATTAAATTTTTGTGTTTAAATAGCCGCTTCCATATTCACTCAAACATAAAGGGGTTAATTGCATGAATTTTCAGGATACATCATTAGCAGCATAATTTACATGTTCTAGTGTCACATGACAGAACAAATAACCATAGAATCGAAAAAAACAATAACATAATTCACTTCGGACATGTATGTAAAAAAACGCAAAGACCACACGGACATAACACCAATGCTTTCTCGATCAGAGTTTAGAAATGGTATGAACATCAGTGTTGAAAGCCATGGCAAGCACATCATCAGCAATCCCACTCTCAAACAATGCTTTCTGAATCACAACAATTCCTGGATTTGAACTGCCAAAAGCAGAAAAAGCTTTGGCTGGGTACTTATAATCCTTGTTCCTCTGAAAGTCAACCAAGCCCTTTGTAAACACCTTGTTGCTGGTGTCCACCAGTCCAACCTCCAAGCATCCTTCAACGACCAGAAGGATCTCCCATGCTCATGAGTGGGTGTGCGGCCCGCTAATGCAGTTGGGTTCGAACTGCAGTGAAGCGTAGGATACCCCTAGGCCCTGTAGGGCAGGGAACTCATTCTGGCCTGCTCTCGTCACCTTGAACACTCCTTTTGCAGGTGGTGTTGTGCCCTGTAAGGCGGCTTTCAGTCCACTGAAGGTGAACATTGATGCATCTGGGTTGGTTACTAGATGGTCTGAAAGGATGTCTGGATCCCCTGCATTAATTGTAAGAAGTGATATGAGAACAATAGCAATGATCATGAATGACGAGGAGGCCATTTTCTTCTTCTTTCTTTTATCAGTTAAGAGAAGCTGTTTTGGCTGAAGAGAGCTAACAATAGATGAGAAGTATATATAGCCATATGCTAATTCAGCCGGAATGCTTAGTCAAGTGCCGGCATTATTCTTTATGACTACATGCTTTTTAGCGATATTTGTTGTTTCATGTTCAATTGTTTTCTTCTTGTTACCATGACCAAACTTGGACTTGGTCTTTTCAACAAATTAAGGAATCTTACAAATGATCTTTATCCGCCATTATATATTTACACATGGATTCAAAATAAAAGTTTATGGACTATAATGCATGGATATTTGATCCTCAAGTTATTGCTTAACATATTCAGGGTACACGTACGAAATTATGCTCAGCTGCAGATAGTGTACAGGAATGCTTGCATCAGATCAACAGCTATTTCAATAACTGTGTAAAAAGTGCATAACCTACTGCCACCGTTCTTTTTGTTGTTTATCACATTTTTCAACTCAACAAATTTTGGTCAGAAACGGTGTTTTATGGAGACTGGCCCAGTTAATCGTGACTCTGATGTTTGTTCGCCTTGTTCTCATACCCTTATATATAATACCAGCTAATATTGCATTCAGTATGACTAAGTTTTAGGACTACATATTAAAGTTCAAAACAATGTGCTATTTTGATAAATAAAAACATCAGACTTATTTCACAAAGTTGTTATTACTGTTAAGGAGTGATCAGTGGATATATGTAAGTTTGAACTTACTGGGTACACAGGATAGTGTGCAGTGATGGAGGCATAATCCGAATTATTTGCTTGACAAGCTTGTTGTTTTCAGTAAAAACATAGCCTTGTCATTTTATGCATGATGATTGTTTGCATCTAGCTTGCCTATGTTATGATCGGATTTTTCGCCTTGGTCTCTTCTTTGTATTTATTTAAAAAAAACATATGTAAATAAATATGGTTTGATTTTCCAACTAAGTTGAGCATTATATATATCTCTTTGTTCCGACATTTACAGTACCTAACTAGCAAAAAGGTAAATTAAATCGTCTGTACCGAAAATCCTCTGTCTCTCTTCTGTACTACAAAAGGATTCTGAATTCCCTACGCCAATTTGGCGTAGGGACGACATAGGGAATCGAATTTCCCTACGCCATCCCTACACCAAAAAGGAAGTCGGAAAACAGCTCGTCACAAATATTTCCCTACGCCATCCCTGCGCCAAGTTCCCTACGCCATACCTATGCCAAGTTCCCTATGCCATCCCTACGCTAAATTCCCTACGTCGTCCCTACGTCAAGTTCCATATACGCCAAGTTCTCTATGCCATCCCTACGCCATCCCTACGCCGTATTCCTAAGCATTCTCTACGCCAAGTTTCATATGCATCCTTACCCATTCCCTACACATTCCCTACGCATCCGTACACCAAAATTCAGTATGTTTGTTTTATATTTATCTTATCTACCACAAATCATAATAAAACCGAACATATGCAAAATCGTAGCAATGTATATTAATTAAAACATTGATGTAAAATGAATATCATGGTCAAATTACCATAAACTTGCTACAAATGTATTTAAAACAAATCATGTCCAACAAACAATAAAATAAAATTGCTACATAACTCAAACATGATCGTTTCATCTAATTCAAACATCGTGTAATGTACCTTACACAAATAGAACATCAAACCCATAACCAAAATAAGAATAACTCATAAATTACGTCATATATGTGATTCTTGCTCTCGCCTAAATCCTTGTATAAACTCTTGCACAGAACTCATATGTTCCTGCATGGAACCCAAATCCCCTTGTAGTTTATTAATCGTGACACTCATTTCTTGATTTTTACCCCTTAGCTCTTCTACTTCCTTTACAAGCTTCTCTCTATTATCTGAAACTCTAAACCTAATGGCGTATGTATTGTCTTTGTATATCTACACATAAATTTTATATTTCAATTAGTAAAATGAATAAATTTCATAATATAGTTAAGTAAAATGGTCAATTTCGCTGAGCTTTAAGGCTCAGTTTCATAATCCAATTAGCACAATGAGACGGCTCAATTTCGTTGAGCCTTAAGGCTCAACGAAACTGAGCCGTAAAGCTCAGTTTCACCTGAGCCTTACGACTCAGTTTCAGCTGAGCCTTAAGGCTCAGCGAAGAGCCGAAAGGCTCAGTTTCAACTGAGCCGTAAAGCTCAGCTGAAACTGAGCCTAATGGACGATAGTAGGTCTACTGCAGTAATGAACGTTATGCTTAGCATTGATGTTAGATAACACACAATGTTTACGTAGAGACATGCTATATTTACTGCGGTGAATCAATACAACAAAGAGAAAACACGTGGGATCAACTTATGGATCTACATGATCACCACAGGACCGGTTCATTCTATGTGGTATTAATTCAACAAAAATTATATTAAGTAGAAGCAACGTATTGTCAGTGAAGTTTTAATGCAAATATGGAGAGTCTAATGGGGTAAAAAATAATAATAACATCAAAGAAAAACTTTAAAAAGGAAAAAGTTGGAAACTAAATTTAAAAATCAACATGTATAATCATGTAAATAAGAAACAATCTATGCATATCTATGAATGTCTAGTTATCATCGCTGGTGACATCCTTAGAATTTGAGTTAGAGACTCATCTAACATGAAAAGGGTACAAAACCATTATCATCATCTATTTTCTATGTTTCTAAAGCAATGTAATTGCTCGAGGTTAGGAAACAAGGGATGTATGTTTGTCCAACAGTAAGCCAAAAATGCAAAATGTTTGCACAGTTACTAAGATGCGTATTAGCTGCTACTGCACTTCTAAGGATTTTTTTCATGTTAATACAATAGAATATGAAAATGGTTAGGAACGGAAAGAACTAATATTACATATTAAAGAAACCTATATCCCAATTTTCTACTGACAAGCCATAGGGTGGTCAAAATATAGACTCGCTTCACCGGTTCATTGGTTCAAATAGGCAAGTTATCAAACCTCAAATTCTCTAACTGAGCCGTAAAGCTCAGCTGAAACTGAGCCTTACGAGACTCAGTTTCAGCTGAGCCTTAAGGCTCAGCGAAGAGCCTTAAGGCTCAGCGAAACTGAGCCTTTGGGCTCAACGTATCTGAGCCGTTTTGGCTCAGTTTCAGCCGAACCTTAAGGCTCAGCGAAACTGAGCCTTACAGCTCAGTTTCGATAAGCCGAAAGGATCAGTTTCAACTTAGCCTTACGCTCAGTGAAACTGAGCCGTAAAGCTCAGTTTCAGCTGAGCATTACGGCTTAGTTTCAGCTGAGCATTACGACTCAGTTTAAGCTGAGTGTAAGGCTCAGTGAAGCTGAGCGTAAGGCTCAGTTTTAGCTTCTCTTAGCTTAACTATCCAAAATAAACATCTTCCATGTCATTGAATAATCATATAAGCATTATCAACTAAAAGTCTATAGTATAGAGAATGGGCATAACTTGAAAATAAATAAATAAAGTTTTCAGTCAATACCCCAGGAATATTGCCGGTACCAGGCCTTCGTTTGCTTCTTGAAGAAGCACACTTCTCACCTTCTCCAATAGGTTTCATGTAAAGATGGTTTAGCTCATCGTGAGAGAGCTCACTACCCTGACTCTCGGTCATTTGAGCAACTCGCTCATTGTATTTGGCCTGTAATTTACATAAAAGTTAGATATTGTATTGTTCAACAGAATTAGAAATTTGTAAACTATAATTTAAAAATTTTGTTGATTACATACAACAAACTGTTCCGAGTACTCATCAATCCATCCCCCATCTATAGAACCGTCCGGTTTCTCAACATAATGTGTTCGAATATAAACCTACATGAATGTTGGTGTTCGACCTTATTCTTTCTCCTAAAAAATAAAAACAATTTATCATATCTTTATTTGGATTTTATACTATTATTAGTTAATAATTTAAACAATTACCATATCGTTCGTCCATTGTGCCATTGACTTAGAACCACATCTATGTGGCCTTGGATTTTTTTTGCGAGCAATTGAGTTTTTTTTAGAAAGCTCCTTCACATCCTCCCTCTCCTAATAGGCTAAAAATTGTTGCCATACCT
This sequence comes from Allium sativum, assembly GCA_030737875.1. Taxonomy (NCBI): domain Eukaryota; kingdom Viridiplantae; phylum Streptophyta; class Magnoliopsida; order Asparagales; family Amaryllidaceae; genus Allium; species Allium sativum. The sequence goes on from CM060919.1 coordinate 579,713,656, forward strand.
CATCTGTTATACAAGAATTCTTCTTTTTATATCTTTTCATATCTCCAACAATCCACCTATACTTCAAAGAACACTTTTGATCCCATAACAATCTGACTTCAGCAAGAGAAGTAGTGGTATCCCAAGTGTAAAATGCCTACACAAGATTTTAGGATCAAATAAACTGAAAAACTTAATCATGAATGGACTAAATATTGCAAGAAACTGAATTTCAATATTATTCTACCTTAAACTTGTCAAACCAAAGATCCTTAATATTAGCTGGAATCGTACTGAAACAAGGCCAAAATGATGTCAAATGGGCCTTAAGCATATTAGATATAGTACGAGATGTTGAGTCACTATTCGTCAATTCCCAACTGTTAATGCAGAAATTAGAGTAAATTATGTAATTCATTATTAAAATATACAGTAATTCGAAAATTTAAAATTTTTACTTACTCGCCGCTATTCTTACAATAGATGTACATGGTACCGACTGAAGAAGTCGAGCCAGTCTGTGACACTTGTCCAGATAGCCCAGGGGTGTCATCATCATGATCACATTCATCTGAAGGGGTGGATTGTTGATCGATAGAGGGTGGTGCTGGTTCGATCAAACCCAAACCACGTCCAATACCACTACGACCACCACCGCTACTACGACCACTACTACTACTGCCACCGCGACCACGAGAACTCATATCTATTACTCGAATACGACATTTGCAACTATATACAAAAGATAATCTAACATTTCAAAATGAAAGTAGTGAACTTTATTTAAGACAAGCTTTGAAAACATTCATCAAATAGCATAGAATGTAAATCAACAATTGAAAATTTTACTACTAACTAAACATAAACAACTTCATAAACATAAAAGCAACCGAGCAACTAAAAACACATGCAAACAATCATAATTAAATATACATGGTACCAATCTTCATTATCATCATCACTCTCAATGTTAACACTCTCGTCTTCAAGCTCACGCTCATCTTCCTCTACTTCAATTTGCTCATCGTCATCTTCATCTACTTCGACCCCATCATTGACGTCATTAATAAGAGATCCTATGTCTTCTACTTGTTGTACAATATCTAGTAGCTCATTAGGTTCTGGATCATTTTGATATGCCATATTATCGGTTATGATCGTGTTTGAGTGAAATGACCATCTCGGTTTTGTTTTAATAACAGCCCACCAATCTGAATGACTGTTGTCGATAGCAGGATACAGTGTGAAATAAACTTGTGTAGCTTGTGCCGCCAACACAAATGTATCATACCCTAATTTTATTTTGTGGTTTACTTCAATAAGAGGGTAGTCCTTATGTACGCGTTTTACTCCAATATTCAGCCTAATATCCAACCATCGACATTTGAATAGAAACGTTTTTAACTTCGGCACCGCCTAGTAAGTTAACTCAATTATTTCCTCCAATACACCATAATAATATGTTATGTCATCATCGTTGTTCCCACCTTTGATACAAACTCCACTATTAACAATTGTCTTTTTCTTTCCATATTCTTCTGTGTAGAACTTAAATCCATTTATAAACATTATTGGACATATTCTGTAACTAGTACGCGGACCAAAAGCAAGTTTCCTATAGTAAATGTCGGTGATGTTGTTCGTATCAACCTATCAATTTGAACTAAATACACAAGTTAATATATATAATGGATATCGTGCAAGGTTAGAAAAACATGACTTATCATACTTACATATTGTTCGAATTCTTTACGGAGTTCAGCATTGGGGTATTCACTTTCGAACTTGTTGTTTAAACGAAATACACATGTTAATATCTAAGTAGTATTGTGTGTAGCTTGAAGAGATTGGCATTAATTTAGTTAATGAATAATAAAATTATTATAGTACCTTATATGATCAGCTAATTCATTGTAATTGAGAAGCACAGTTGCATTGGCTAGATTGTAATCCTTTGTTGTAGCGAAGCCTTTAACATTCTTCCATTTACCAGATGGACGTCCTTGTTTTTTGAATACTGAGAGAATGTTATCGACTGAATCATCCGCAATATCATTTTCATTGCGATGACCACGATTAAAATTTAAATTCACATGATCATCAAAATAATGACTAAAAAATATGGATGCTTCTTCAATAATGTACGCTTGACAAATAGAACCTTCAGCACGTGCTTTCTGCTTCACCTTTTTCTTTAGGTGGCCCAGATACCTTAATAGGAAAACGTGTGAAATTAACTATGACATGTTCTATATTTAAACATTGCGTAAATAAATATAATTATTTCATACCTCTCGAAAGGATACATCCATCCATACTGCACTGGTCCCCGTAGTAATGCTTCAGTTGGTAAATGTACTGGCAAATGTTCCATGTAGTTAAAAACTTTAGGAGGAAATATTTTCTCCAATTTACATATTAATTTGGGCACATATCTTTCAAGCTTCTGCAAATGGCTTTTAGATAGAGTTGTCGAGCATATATCTTTAAAGAATAAACTGAGCTCTGTTATTGTAATGACCCGTATTTTTAACTGTCGAATAATTAATTTATTTAATTATTAATTATCGTTTTGGCAATATCGATGACATGAATTAAATAAAAATGAATATTTAATTAATATTAAATAATGGAATAATAATATATTTCCGTAATAGTCAAAAATAGCTGAATTCACAATACAGTGAGAGTTGGATTATATATAAGGTATAATTCAGCTTGGAATTTGAATTTGAATAACGAATATATTATATAAATGATAGTATGAACGTAGAATTATAATATAATTATAATCGAGCTCGAAATGGCGCTGCAGTTCGTAATTTGGCGATTTGAACTTCAACCGAATATACAGAAGCCGTTTTAAGTCGGATTTCTGTGAAACAAGAAACGTACGGAGCTGGTGAAGTATATTTTTCTGATGGAAGAGAAAAATTAGGATTTCGTCGTGTAGATTGTGAGTTGTGTCCAAATCAAATTTTAGAAAAGTCGCTATGGAATTCCTTTATAATTTGCGACGCTTTATTTACGTTATAAAAGGGTTTTTCAATATAATTAAATATCGGATTCGAATTTGGACAAATCCTTCTAGACATAGGTATACTTTAATTTTTAGAATTTTACTGTAATTTTTAATTAATTAAATACGCGACCATTTATTTTGGAGTATTTTACACCCTATATCAACATTTTGGGGTTTCACAGAATAAGTTAACGGACCTATATTATTATATTTTTGAGGTCGAGGGACAATCTTCGTCATTTCGGTATTTTTAATTCTGTCATTAGCAGTCCATAATCGAACGAATTTTATGCAGCGGTGTACCCTTAATATAATACATATAAATTAAAAGTGTTATTACTTTACAGTTGTATTGTGCTTCGGAGTTTAAAACTAAGGAAATTATCGTTCCAATATATATAAGCATCCTATTTTATAATTTGGGAAGGTGAAAGCTCCTCACACTCCAAATCCGAACACTATAATATAAACGTGTATACTGAACTATCATTCACTGTAAACATGCCTACGACAGTCTATAGCTTCATACCAAAATGAACGATCCTAGCTTATCCCCTCACATTAAATCATACAGTGATCGAAGCCTTTTCTTTCGTGGCCACTAAACGTCTAAGTATCATCATTTCGTGGCCACTTAACATCCCAGTATCATCATTTCGTGGCCACTTAACGTCCAAGTATCATCCTATATAATGCCCTGTCTCCTCGCGTATATTCTTCTTCAACAGATTGATATTTCAAAGCTTCTAAAATGCCATCTGAAAAACCAAACAAAACATATATCGTCACAAATCGTTAAGACTAGATCTTCATGCTCGTCTAAGTTCCATTGCGTTTCACTGGAACTTTGCCCGCAGTCGCATGGAACAACATGGAGTTACATGAAGAATATAAGGGGGAGGAGGAGCTTGAAGACGCGAGCCTGGAGCAGTCCATGGATCTTGAAATATGGAGTTCGAAACATGCTGGAGAGGAGAAATCGTGGTAAAGTAATAAAGTAGTAGTGATACGGGAGTTTACTGAGGGAGAAGCGCAAAAAGAGCTCGCCAAAACATATGTTCATGGAGGATGCGGTTTTCTTTTTACTGCGAAGAGCAGTATGATTTTCAAAGGAGAAAAGAAGGTGCGAAGGTTGCATTGTCCTGTTGGGATTGTTATGAAGGGAATCATGAAGTTTAATGTAATGGTGGAACTTGGTTAGTAAAGAGGTTCGGAAATGGCAAGTATAATACTGGTAATTGGTTTCATAGTGAGATGAGGGAGGTTGGTGACCACACGGGTTGGAAACTGCGAAGCAAATGGAGGAACTATTCATGATGGTCGGCTGTTATGGGTGATCGAGTTTAGTTCGGAGGGGACTGTAGCGAAATGGAGTTTCGAAAATAGTTGAAACAAAGTTTTGAAACGGGCTGTGAAAATCATGGATTAAGAGTGGACACGGGATGGTTTGGGGGAGATGATATGCGCAGGAAGCGGGTCGGGTTTCTGGTGTATGGTTTTGAAGTGGCATTGGCCGTAAAAAAATAAAGGTTAAGCCCATTTAATAAGTTTAAGTTTAATTTGAATTTAAATTTAGTACATCAACTAGGAAATTATATAACTTGTACATACGTTGTCAGTTTTTCGAACGGTCAGATCCGTTGGGATCGTAGGGACAGACACTACAACATGGAACCGACTGGAAGTGAATTGGGGCTCGTTACAATTTATTGCAAAATAAATTGTCCGTCTGAATCAGTAGACGCATATCGTTATTTAACGGTTAACGCGAAATGTGAGTAAAACTCACCAACTCTGAACAGTTATATTTTTATAACGTATTCTTAGAACTGATAATTATCTGTTGATTGCTGTGTGTTGATTTGGTTGATTGAACTGCTAGTCAGTTAGTTGAAATTATATATATATAAATATATATAAACCAGTAAATATATATATTGATGTTGCTTATCAGAACATTTCATACTAAAATGAAGTTGATGTTAATTATATAGTTTAACATCTGTGATGCAGGGAAACAGGTTGGAGGAATCCAACAGGATTCCTCAAATATTTAAAATACTGTTTTGTTTCATATATTGAAATATATGATGTGATATATAATTTGTTGTCGATTATATGTGTCTGGACGATATTGATCATCGTGATTTGATATGTTGAATACCATAACATACCGGAATGTTGATAAGGGAATTTTCAAAGTGATATTGAAAATAAAATATTTATAAATGGAATATTTATAAATAAGAGATATTTATAAATTGGAATATTTATAAATAAGAAATATTTATAAATTGGAATATTTATAAATAAGAAATATTTATAAATTGGAATATTTATAAATAGGAGATATTTAGAAAGGGAATAATTATAAAAGTAAATAGAATAAATAGAATTGAAAAGGAAATATTTGCAAACCATTTGCAAATAGAATAAATAGAACTGAAAAGGAAATACTTGCAAACCATTTGCAAATAGAATAAATAGAAAAAAGGAAATATTTGCAAACCATTTGCAAATAGAATAAATAGAAAAGGAAATATTTGTAAACCATTTACAAATAGAATTGAAAAGGAAATATTTAGAAAATAAATAGAGTTAAAAAGGGAAAACGTTATAAAAAGGAAAACGTTATTAAAAAAGGAAAACGTTATTAAAGTGAAGAACCGTTATTAAAAGTAAATCTTTTTAAAATGAATAAATGTTATAAAAGGGGAAATTTTCATAAAGCAAAAGAGTTAATCAGTTAGAGTTAACCAGTTAGAGTTAATTAGTTAGAGTTAACCAGTTAGAGTTAATCAGTTATAGTTAACCAGTTAGAGTTAATCAGTAGAGTTTACCCGTTAGAGTTAATCAGTTAGAGTTAATCAATTATAGTTAATCCAAATGAGATGCCATTTAGCATGACTGCTAGCGAAATTCACAGGGCTGCAGATAGCCTAAGGCGGTCGGATGTTTCCTGAGGGAATCAGGCGTAACCATTGTGATCGCTGCGATCTAGAGTCAAGCGAATGGAGTTAAATAGAATATTAGCTATTCCAAATAAAGTTAAAACAGACATAGTTTATTCGAATAGAGTTAAAGGAAGGGAGTATCGAATATAGTTTATTCGAATAGAGTTAAAGGAAGGGAGTATCGAATATAGTTTATTCAAATAGAGTTAAAGGAAGGGAGTATCGAATATAGTTTATTCAAATAGAGTTAAAGGAAGGGAGTTTCAAATATAGTTTATTTGAAAAGAGTTAAAGGAAGGGAGTATCGAATATAGTTTATTCGAATAGAGTTAAAGGAAAGAGTATCGATTATAGTTTAATCGAAGGGAGTTAATCGATTATAGTCCAATCGAAAGGAGTTATCGATTTATAGTTTAATCGAAAGGAGTAATCGAATATAAGTTATTCGAAGTGAGTTAATCGAATATTAGTTATTCGAAGATAGTTAATCGTCGAATTCGATTATATCGAATTCGGGAAAGTACTTATACTTTCCGGTTTTAAATCAAGATTTATTTATTTATAAATTAGGTGTTTATTTATTTATTCACATTAAAGAATAAAAGTTATAATTGAAGTTAGATATTTCGAAAGTAGGGATTATAACGTTATCATTATAATCAATATTTTCAATAAAGAAGTGGATTCGTAAGTAGAATCCGAGAGTTACGTAAGGAAGGTGGTTAAAGATTTAAAAGATAAACTTTGACTATTTTGAAGTTAAAACGTTGTTCAGTTAAGGTCTGAGAGGTAATTATACCCCAACTTGATTGACTTCCTTCTTAACTAAGGAATGGTAAGGTTTGATAGTGAAGGCGGGTTAAGTGAATTTAGTCACTAAAGATAATGGTTTGAGTTGGCATGGCGATGTTTGATTTAAACATCAATTTAAATCCAATGAAGGAGATTTGGAAATGTTTTCCAAATCAGAAATCAGAAATGTTTTCTGACAATAAAAAATAAGAATTTAAAATATATGGAAATAGGAGATAAGTAAATTTATGAACTAAAGAGATAAATGTTAAATGATGATTGATCGATATAATTTCCATCTGGAAATAATATCATTGTTTGCACACGTGTTTTTCATTTGATAGTTAAATCAATGACTATCAAAGTTTGATCATTTTAACGTTGTTAATATGGAGAGACCGGTTGGATTATTATCCGAAGAACCACTCCGTATTGGCATAAGCGTTGCGAATCAAGTATGCTGAATATATTGAAGACGGAGTAAAATGCAAGGGCTGTTGTATAAATCTTAGATAACGATTGCCTAAGCTGGATGTATTGAATAGTGCCTTCGGTTTGTCCAGTCCCAGGACAACTTGTATGGACGAATGTCTGACAGAGTATTCCTAACGAATCATATATGTTGATCTCTTCAATGTATTACGTTTGGTGGCGGAGGAATTCATTTCTCTTAGCTTCATACCCGTGATACCGTTTAGGAAATCGATAATGATTTGGCGGGTATGACGATGTGGTATTCCAAGTAAATGAAGATATGATGGGAAAAAGATAAGCGTAGCTTCTAGCTTTACATCCGGTAAATGACAGAAATCGGGCAGGCAGCATGGCTAAGTCGGTCGCTCCGAAGTAGGGTGTATAATCACCTATCTAGAGAATATTCATTTGCTTCTTTAATCTATCAATGTTGTCCCATATATATATATATATATATATATATATATATATATATATATATATATATATATATATATATATATATACGGGAAACTGTTGCTAATCCCAACTGTTGGTGATATACATTCGATACACTCAAGCGAAATGAGTGGTCGGTCATGTGTGGCTGAGTTGCAAGATGTTCTTGTTGAACTCCAGTGTATCGTTCCTAGAGTACACTGATCGGAAGGTGGTTCCATACCTTGTCATAGTTGGAAATCCATTACCCAATACGTGCTTGCGGTTTTGATTGTATACTATATATGTAGAACGTGAGATGAAAGCGTTTCTGCTAGATTGATATCTATTTGTATTTAGACGTTATTATAATATCAGAATGATATTGCTTTTCAAAGATGTTTGGATTTTCATAAGGGAAAAAGCCGTTCCGTTTTCACGGCGTGGTCTTATGAGATATCCTTTATTGAGCCAAGTGTTTGGAGTTTTATTCACACCAGTCCCATGACTGACCCGTAGTTTATTTTGTTTGTTTTTCCCTAAACTCTTGGGTGCCTAATTTGTACGGGCAGTCAAGTAGTCGGGATTTTACAGATATACTTGGAGAGCTTGGAGCAGGAGGCTTCAGGATTATATAGCTATTGTTTATTTCCGCTATTGTTGTAAGTGTTGTACTCTGCAATGTTATTGTATACATATACTGTTTGTATTTCAACAGTTATGTTATATTTTATTCGTTCCGCTGTGAGATTCGTGTTTACTCTGATGTTGTTGTTCTTCTTCTTCTTCTACTCTATAAGTTCTATCTCATCTATTCTCACCCTCTAATTTCTTTCATCAACTACCGGTATTTTTCGATGTTTGTTTAGTCGTCATTGAGTTTATGTCGATAACCAAAGTCGCTAAAAACCGGGTCGTTACAGTTGGTATCAGAGCAAAGGTTAAGTTATTACCTTGGCTCTGTGGCGTAATTCAGTAGAGATGGGATTAGTAATATCCTAAACTGAGTTTGAGTGTATATATAAGAGCGCGTATATGTTATTTAATATAAAGTGGTTTTATATTGTGGAGATTTATTGGTTGAGTTGTTTATGAATTCTGGTCGATTAACACTCGAATACGATGAACCAACATGGTATGTTTGAAAAGAGGGTAAATGGAATAATTTTACCCAAATTATATTTTGGTATCTATATTGGAAATAATATAGTATATTGGTTGTGTTGGTTGTTATTATAATCAAATGAGATTATAAAAAGGTGAAATGGTTATAAATAACTAATCAGAATTCAGATAAGTGTTCAGATCTGAATTAAATCTGAATTTAAATCAGAATTGATACTAAAACCCTGGAGATTGGGAAAGGTGTGTGTAAATGGATCTGAATTAAGTATAACAGAATTTTAAAATCTTGGGAGATTTTAAATTGTTTTACAAGCACTGTGAATGGTATTTTGAAATGTATTTCAAAATGGAAATGTTTAAAAATGGTTGTGAAAAGTGATATAGTACTGAACTCACTTCGATCGTTGGAAAATAGATTCCGATGATGACAGCTGCATCATCAGTGTTCATTTTCGAGTGGTAAGTGACAGATTACTACCAAAGGTTTTGTTTTTGAATTTGTCATGAGAAAAACAAGTTGTTGAAATCCGAGAAGAAATGTTTGGTTTTTGAAAAGCTAAGTGATTTAAAATTCCCAGGAAAAGGATTGTTTGATTTAAAACCAAATTGAATTGGAATTTGCAAAAGCAAATTGGAGTTGAATTGGATTAGAAGGATATCGAGAAATTTGGATTTGTGGGATAGAAATTCGAAATGAGATTCAGCTTGGTTAAAAGCGAATGGTTGTATTGGAGATAAAAGTGATATGAGTTTGATCGGGATGACATTGGTATATGCTGAATTAGCAGCAGATGTAAATGATATACTGATATACCCGGCAAAAAGGTACCAGTTTATATTTTAAATGGATATGAGATTTATGAGCCGAATAGGCAAGCCGTTTGGCTGTTTGATTTTCTTTTGGGTTGGAGAAGGCCTAGAGAGACGAGTTGTGGTTTGACGTATTGGCCGGTACAAAGGAGGTTATGGCAAAATTTTCCGAAAATTTTAGGCGTTAGAAAATTTTAATTAGTCGGAATGAAGTAATATTTTAATTGGAATTAAATGGTTCAATTGAAATTAAAAAGTTGAGAAGTAAACCAAAAGATATTTGAATCTAGTTAGTAGAGTGGTAGCATTTTCCTAGCTTAGCAATTTCGAGGACGAAATTATTTTTAAGGGGGGAAGATTGTAATGACCCATATTTTTAACTGTCGAATAATTAATTTATTTAATTATTAATTATCGTTTTGGCGATATCGATGACCTAAATTAAATAAAAATGAATATTTAATTAATATTAAATAATGGAATAATAATATATTTCCGTAATAGTCAAAAATAGCTGAATTCACAATACAGTGTGAGTTGGATTATATATAAGGTATAATTCAGCTTGGAATTTGAATTTGAATAACGAATATATTATATAAACGACAGTTTGAACGTAGAATTATAATATAATTATAATCGAGCTCGAAATGGCGCTGCAGTTCGTAATTTGGCGATTTGAACTTCAACCGAATATACAGAAGCCGTTTTAAGTCGGATTTCTGTGAAACAAGAAACGTACGGAGCTGGTGAAGTATATTTTTCCGATGGAAGAGAAAAATCAGGATTTCGTCGTGTAGATTGTGAGTTGTGTCCAAATCAAATTTTGGAAAAGTCGCTATGGAATTCCTTTATAATTTGCAACGCTTTATTTACGTTATAAAAGGGTTTTTCAATATAATTAAATATCGGATTCGAATTTGGACAAATCCTTCTAGACGTAGGTATAATTTAATTTTTAGAATTTTACTTTAATTTTTAATTAATTAAATACGCGACCTTTTATTTTGGAGTATTTTACACCCTATATCAACATTTCGGGGTTTCACAGAATAAGTTAACGGACCTAAATTATTATATTTTTGAGGTCGAGGCACACTGTTCGTCATTTCGGTATTTTTAATTCTGTCATTAGCAGTCCATAAACGAACGAATTTTATGCAGCGGTGTACCCTTAATATAATACATATAAATTAAAAGTGTTATTACTTTACAGTTGTATTGTGCTTCGGAGTTTAAAACTAAGGAAATTATCGTTCCAATATATATAAGCATCCTATTTTATAATTTGGGAAGGTGAAAGCTCCTCACACTCCAAATCCGAACACTATAATATTAACGTGTATACTGAACTATCATTCACTGTAAACATGCCTACGACAGTCTATAACTTCATACCAAAATAAACGATCCTAGCCTATCCCCTCACATTAAATCATACAGTGATCGAAGCCTTTTCTTTCGTGGCCACTTAACGTCCAAGTATCATCATTTCGTGGCCACTTAACATCCAAGTATCATCATTTCGTGGCCACTTAACGTCCAAGTATCATCCTATATAATGCCCTGTCTCCTCGCGTATATTCTTCTTCAACAGATTGATATTTCAAAGCTTCTAAAATGCCATCTGAAAAACCAAACAAAACATATATCGTCACAAACCGTTAAGACTAGATCTTCATGCTCGTCTAAGTTCCATTGCGTTTCACTGGAACTTTGCCCGCAGCCGCATGGAACAACATGGAGTTACGTGAAGAATATAAGGGGGGAGGAGGAGCTTGAAGACGCGAGCCTGGAGCAGTCCATGGATCTTGAAATATGGAGTTCGAAACATGCTGGAGCGGAGAACTCGTGGTAAAGTAATAGAGTAGCAGTGATACGGGAGTTTACTGAGGGAGAAGCGCAAAAAGAGCTCGCCAAAACATATGTTCATGGAGGATGCGGTTTTCTTTTTACTGCGAAGAGCAGTATGATTTTCAAAGGAGAAAAGAAGGTGCGAAGGTTACATTGTCCTGTTGGGATTGTTATGGAGGGAATCATGAAGTTTAATGTAATGGTGGAACTCGGTTAGTAAAGAGGTTCGGAAATGGCAAGTATATACTGGTAATTGGTTTCATAGTGAGAGGAGGGAGGTTGGTGACCACACGGGTTGGAAACTGCGAAGCAAATTGAGGAACTATTCATGATGGTCGGTTGTTATGGGTGATCGAGTTTAGTTCGGAGGGGACTGTAGCGAACTGGAGTTTCGAAAATAGTTGAAACAAAGTTTTGAAACAGGCTGTGAAAATCATGGATTAAGAGTGGACACGGGATGGTTTGGGGGAGATGGTATGTGCAGGAAGCAGGTCGGGCTTCTGGTGTATGGTTTTGAAGTGGCATTGGGCCGGAAAAAATAAAGGTTAAGCCCATTTAATAAGTTTAAGTTTAATTTGAATTTAAATTCAGTACATCAACTTGTAAATTATATAACTTGTACATACGTTGTCAGTTTTTCGAACGGTCAGATCCGTTGGGATCGTAGGTTACGGACACTACAACATGGAACCGGCAGGAAGTGAATTGGGGCTCGTTACAATTTATTGCAAAATAAATTGTCCGTCTGAATCAACAGACGCAAATCGTTATTTAACAGTTAACGCGAAATGTGAGTAAAACTCACCAACTCTGAATAGTTATATTTTTATAACATATTCTTAGAACTGATAATTATCTGTTGATTGTTGTGTGTTGATTTGGTTGATTGAACTACTAGTCAGTTAGTTGAAATTATATATATATATATATAAACCAGTAAATATATATATTGATGTTGCTTATCAGAACATTTCATACTGAAATGAAGTTGATGTTAATTATATGGTTTAACATCTGTGATGCAGGGGAAACAGGTTGGAGGGATCCAACAGGATTCCACAAATATTTAAAATACTGTTTTGTTTCATATATTGAAATATATGATGTGATACATAATTTGTTGTCGATTATATGTGTTTGGACGATATTGATCATCATGATTTGATATGTTGAATACCATAACATACCGGAATGTTGATAAGGGAATTTTCAAAGTGATATTGAAAATAAAATATTTATAAATGGAATATTTATAAATAAGAGATATTTATAAATTGGAATATTTATAAATAAGAAATATTTATAAATTGGAATATTTATAAATAGGAGATATTTAGAAAGGGAATAATTATAAAAGTAAATAGAATTGAAAAGGAAATATTTGCAAACCATTTGCAAATAGAATAAATAGAATTGAAAAGGAAATATTTGCAAACCATTTGCAAATAGAATAAATAGAAAAAGGGAAATATTTGCAAACCATTTGCAAATATAATAAATAGAAAAGGAAATATTTGTAAACCATTTACAAATAGAATTGAAAAGGAAATATTTAGAAAATAAATAGAGTTAAAAAGGGAAAACGTTATAAAAATGAAAACGTTATTAAAAGAAGAAATCATTTTTAAAGTGAAGAACCGTTATTAAAAGTAAATCTTATTAAAATGAATAAACGTTATAAAAAGGGAAATTTTCATAAAGCAAAAGAGTTAATCAGTTAGAGTTAACCAGTTAGAGTTAATTAGTTAGAGTTAACCAGTTAAAGTTAATCAGTTAGAGTTAACCAGTTAGAGTTAATCAGTAGAGTTAACCAGTTAGAGTTAATCAGTTAGAGTTAATCAATTAGAGTTAATCCAAATGAGATGCCATTTAGCACGACTGCTAGCGAAATTCACAGGGCTGTAGACAGCCTAAGGCGGTCGGATGTTTCCTGAGGGAATCAGGCGTAACCATTGTGATCGCTGCGATCTAGAGTCAAGCGAATGGAGTTAAATCGAATATTAGCTATTCAAAATAAAGTTAAAACAGACATAGTTTATTCGTTTCTCTTAGCTTCATACCCGTGATACCGTTAAGGAAATCGATAATGATTTGGCGGGTATGATAATGTGGTATTCCAAGTAAATGAAGATATGATGGGAAAAAGATAAGCGTAGCTTCTAGCTTTACATCCGGTAAATGACAGAAATCGGGCAGGCAGCATGGCTAAGTCGGTCGCTCCGAAGTAGGGTGTATAATCACCTATCTAGAGAATATTCATTTTCTTCTTTAATCTATCAATGTTGTCCCATATATATATATACGGGAAACTGTTGCTAATCCCAACCGTTGGTGATATACATTCGATACACTCAAGCGAAATGAGTGGTCGGTCATGTGTGGCTGAGTTGCAAGATGTTCTTGTTGAACTCCAGTGTATCGTTCCTAGAGTACACTGATCGGAAGGTGGTTCCATACCTTGTCATAGTTGGAAATCCATTACCCAATACGTGCTTGCGGTTTTGATTGTATACTATATATGTAGAACGTGAGATGAAAGTGTTTCTGCTAGATTGATATCTATTTGTATTTAGACGTTATTATAATATCAGAATGATATTGCTTTTCAAAGATGTTTGGATTTTCATAAGGGAAAAAGTCGTTCCGTTTTCACGGCGTGGTCTTATGAGATATCCTTTATTGAGCCAAGTGTTTGGAGTTTTATTCACGCCAGTCCCATGACTGACCCGTAGTTTATTTTGTTTGTTTTTCCCTAAACTCTTGGGTGCCTAATTTGTACGGGCAGTCAAGTAGTCAGGATTTTACAGATATACTTGGAGAGCTTGGAGCAGGAGGCTTCCGGATTATATAGCTATTGTTTATTTCCGCTGTTGTTGTAAGTGTTGTACTCTGCAATGTTATTGTATACATATACTGTTTGTATTTCAACAGTTATGTTGTATTTTATTCGTTCCGCTGTGAGATTCGTGTTTACTCTGATGTTGTTGTTCTTCTTCTTCTATTGTATAAGTTCTATCTTATCTATTCTCACCCTCTAATTTCTTTCATCAACTACCGGTATTTTTCGATGTTTGGTTAGTCGTCATTGAGTTTATGTCGATAACCAAAGTCGCTAAAAACCGGGTCGTTACAGTTATAGGCGTCCAAACCTTTTGTGGTAAAAGCTCTTTAAATACTATCGGAAATAGAGTCTCTAAAAATACATGGCAATCGCGACTCTTCATACCTGACAGAATAAGATCCTTCATATCAACGCATCATTTCATATTAGAAGCAATCCCATTAGGAAATCTCAAAGAATCGACCCACTCTAGTAATTTTATACAATGAGTCCTATCCAGCCCATAACAAGCAAGAACTTTGAAGTTTGGACGAATAGGATTAATCTTAAGCTCTGGGCGATTGCAATAGTATTCGACATCTTTCCTTGATCTCAAATCATCACTGGTTTTTCCTTACGCATTCATGATTGTATGAAAGAAATTCGCAAATACATTTTTTTCAATATGCATCACATCTAAATTGTGTCGAATTTTTAGATCCTTCCAATATGACAATTCCCCAAATATACTCTGTTTACACCAATTGTGATAATCACCTTTCCCAGGAATTTTGGGCTCTTTGTTTCCTATCTCATGTAATTTTGCATAATCTTGTACAATATCAAATATCTCTTCTCCATTCAAAAAAGTCGGTGGTTGCAAATTTACAGTTTTATTTCTTTCAAAGTTTTTCTTATCACGTTTAAATGTGTCGTTTGTATGTAAAAATCGACGGTGGCAATCCTACCAACAATGCTTACCACCATGCTTCAATGTAAATGCTTTTGTTGAATCCATGCACACAGGACGAGATAATTGACCTCCCGTACTCCAGCCCGAAAGCATCCCATACGCGGGAAAATCGCTTATCGTCCATAATAAACAAGCAAATAGTTTGAAATTTCCTTTTTGATACGTTGTCCGTGTCAATGCCCTCTACCCACATTTTCTTCAGGTCTTCGATTAAAGGTTGCAAATAAACATCAATTCCGTTTTTCGGATTTTTGGGTCCAGGGATAATTAGGGTTAAAAACATGTATGGATGAGGTAAATTGTAAGGTGTCAAAATAACTGGCCAAATGGCGTATTTTTTACCATACTGGATAAAAGGTTGGAAACCATCAGTGCATAAACCGAGCCTAATATTTCGTGATTCATTGGAAAATCAGTATATTTGTCATCGAAATGTTTCCATGCTTCTCCATCTGCAGGATGACATAAAACTCCTTCCTCTCGAACCCGTTCACTATGCCATCTCATATGCTCCACAGTGGCATAAGACGAATACAATCTTTGCAATCTAGGAATAATCGGAAGATAATGTAAACGAGTAAAAGGCACACCTTTACCGTTACTTTTTTCTTTTCGTATCTTTCTAAGCCTCAAAATTTACATTGTGAACGGCCTATGTCTTCTTTCCAATATAGCATACAACCACTTCGACATGTATCTATCTTTCCATGCGGCAATCCGAATGCAGACACTTGTTTTTTTAATTGATACCAATTTTCAGCCAATCTAATTTTCAAACCGGATGGGACCACATCTCGAATTAAACTAAGAACGTCATTCATTAATTTTTGGGTACTGTTGTTTGTGGATTTTATTGCAACTACCCTAGCAGTCGCTGCCAACTCTGTCATAGGACATCCATCAAAAAGCGGATTTTTTATGCTTCTAACAAATCAGAAAAAGATTTAGCTTTTGGATTTGGCTCTTCCTCTACATCCAATGAATTAGACAAGATGCTCGGACCAGCGGCATCAATAACCATTTCAGTCATTCTATTTTCTGCAGTACTAGATTCATCAAAATCAACACCAAAATTTATGTTATCATCCTCAACATCTACCGACGTATTAATAACATTCACCGCATCTTCACCGTGATGTATCCACACATAGTAATCGTCCATAAAACCACTTTTAGTCAAATGTCTTTGAACAATTCCATAAGGATGATGTTTTGTACATTTCTTACAAGGACAACGGATTTCTGTCATGTTTGTTCCATTGGAAGATGCCACTAGCATGAACTCATTTAAACCTCCTAAAAATTGAAATGGAATTGTTCGTCTATGTCCAACATCTTTGTACATCCAAGCGCGACGAACTTTCAATTGTTCCATCTTCTACTGCATAACTAAGACACGTTATATTATAAGATGAGTACTTATATTATTATTATTATTATTATTATTATACAGAACTATAGTTATTTCATTATTCTTATAGTTATCTAATTATTGTATTATTATAAACAATCACTTATTATAACAAAATTACTTGACGATGTGAATATCGCTCTTTTAATATTTATGACACCCAAGATATGAATTTCCCATCGGGAATATTATCAATATGTACTTGTCTGAGGTGGAGTCTACTTGCCATATTTATCCCATCTAACTTTTGTATGGTGGGGTGCAACTTCCAATGAGTTCATCAATTATAATATCATATACAGTAGTTGTTTTCTGGAATTGGATATACTCAAATGTCATATATGACTTGTCGCTTTAAGTTACATTTTCGATGTCCAGAAGTTTATCATATGTTAGTCAAGATTAATAACTTTAAGCACAGTTCCAGAGTGTTAGACAAATTATACTGCTTAAAGGTATTGTTTGTTCATATTTTTACAGTCTAGTTGAATGTAAAGTATAATTTAACTTAATTTCTTTTATATAACTCGGTTGAATTGCTTGTATTCACATATAAGATCTTAAACTCTAATGCATTGTTCGGTTGAAATTTAGGGTCCTATATAGACAGAAATTTATGTGACTTTGAAACTGAATATGGAAATCCAACAAACATCTGAGTAGAGTGTTCATGTATCATATTTGTAAAAAAAAGGCAGATTTTAAACTTCCCTGGAGGTTAAATATATAAAATTGAATATTTAGAGAATATATACTTGGAATTGCGTATTAAAGTCAGCTATCCTTTTCTAGGGCAGTCAGATTCAAGTGGGAACAAACAATAAGAAAACAAATTGAAAATTATCTTAATAAATATTCATTTTTAAGCATATGAAATAAGGGGTTGTAGGGAATTATGGGTTTCACTGCAAATTGAAATAAGGGGGAGTCTAAAATGGTTTCACTACAAATTTATTCAAGCATTCAACAAATTTGGCAAAGGGACGGATTATACCTGATGCTTGCAAGATAACCAGATCGCTAGAGGGACAGTGGCTTGACTCGGCGGTTGGACTCGGCGGCTAAGGCACAGAGGGACGGCGCGGCTCGGATGTGGCTCGGCGGCTTGACTTGGCGGCTGGACATGGCGGCTCAACAATGCGATCGCTAGAGATAATTTGGGTTTTTTTATTTCCTAATCTGAGTGAAACGATGGAAAGTAAAGGAACGGCTTGAGTGAAAATTGATGAGGGTAAGCGGTTGTATTGAACGGGTATGGATATTTTGACCGTAATTTCAGAACCAATTAAATAAATTCCCTACACAGTCCCTACACCATTTACAAATTTTTATGTTTTCCCTGTGCCACGCCTACGCCACATAGGGATGGCGTAGGGAATTTTAGCTTGGAAAATTGCCCCTTTTTTTGTAGTACCCAATCAATCAAGACTTCTTGGTTTCCACTTTTTGCGGTAAAACCCTCGATATGCAAAGAGAGAAAGCAGACTTAAACGCAAAAATGTGAAAATCAAAGGGTCCTAATTGGTTGGATATAGAGGGATAGGAGGTTTTCAATATAGGGAATTTGCTCTCCCTAAAAAGACAAATATTGAAATAAAGATACGCACTATAAGTCTATAATAGATAGGTAGCTGCAAAACTTGATCAACCAATTTATTTGTAAAATTATGTACCATGGAAGCCGGCCCCATTAATCGACACTCGCATTGGTTTTCACTTTGAATGCTTAAATATACATGATATAATTGAGTTCAATATGAACAAGTTATCGGGTTAGGAACACTAAAGAGTTAGAGTTACTTAATTGAAAATAATACTCAATGGGGCTATTGTATAATCATTAATGATCATTTTTCAAGTTTAACACAACAATTCTCAATTTTATGGTTGAAGATTGAAGAATTTGAAATAGTAGCATACGCCAGTTGTCAAGAAATTAAAGCAGCTGGTAATAAAGTTTGAAGCAACTAATATAAAATGCTAATGAAAATCAGAATTGTATTGAAGAGAATTGATAAGATAATGTTTTTAGAAGTACATTCGAATTGAACTGTTTTTAGTATACGTTTACAGACTTTCTAACAAGTATTTATATACTCGGCTAGAAAAGAGGCCCAGACCCAATAACACACTGGCCAATATGAAGAAAAAACTACATATGCACACGGTAAATCAGATCGACACTTCTATTACCCCTTCAATTCGAATCTATGATTAGGGTTCTACTCCTTTCAGATCCATGGCAATTTTGCAAAAAAAAATCCACTTTAGTTGAGAGGAAAGAGAAGTTGGATGAGAGGATCTGAGACTGTGACGTTCCTCTGACCAATTGAGAAAAAATAAGTTAAGCAGATCCGATCTTAACTCAACAAGTTGATTTTTTGGCAGAGCAAATCAGACAGAGACAACTTAAGGGTAAGAACTTCTGATTTTCATCTCTGGTTCGAATTTCACTGATTCTCAGATCAGATCTGAGCCTTTCAAAATTCTTGCCTTTGTAAATATATTGTCCCTTTGGTAATATGATGGAACATGGCAAACTTGTAACTTTCCTTTTGTAACTTGCTCTCGAACAAAGTATAAATCTATTTATATATGCTAGGATAGGGTTTACTGACATATAGACAGTGCATTGATTATCACACTACACTGCTGCTTTGCCGTCATTTTTTATTTTTAGCTCCATTAAAAGTGATTGTAGCCATATAATTTCTAATGTAGCACTAGCAACATTTCTGTATTCAGCTTTACTTATTTAGATATGGTATGTTGTTTCTTAGAGCTCCATGAAATTAGGTTGTCTCCGAGTTATATATAGTAACCAAAAACCGACTTCCTATCATCTTGAATACCAACCTAATTAGCAACACTATATCCCGCCAAATTGAGATGTTCGCCTTTTTTGATGTGCAGTCAAAAGCTTGCAGTGCCTTTAAGATATCTAGGAAATCTTTTTATTGCTTTCTAGTGACTATCCAGGGGATTCTACATAAATTGAGGTAGTTTGTTAATGCTAAATATTATATCAGGTCCAGTAATTGTAACATATTGCAAAGCACCAATGATGCTTCTATATTGTTTAGCATTAAGTATAGGTACCCCTTGTTTTTAGATAGGCTTTGACTACTGACCATGGGAGTAAGTTGAGGCTTGGCATTGATCGTTTCTACTTTAGTAAGAAGCTCGATGACATACTACTTTTGACTGAGCACCATTTTTGTGGTTAATAGTCTTGTCACCTCTTGTTGACCTGCTTTTTGGAAAAGTAGTCATACGACTGTTTTCTAGTTATCAACGTACTCGCGACTCGAGCATGTTCTCATGGAAGCACGCAGTGATTTGGTTGAAGTCGCGAAATGCTCGAAAAATGATTGGAAATATGGTCGATTCTCAGATCGATGTTCTCGATTTGTTAGCACTTCGGATCGGGTTGGATTTGGTGATCACGTCTAATTTTGATGTGAAAAACTTTGGATCGGATAAGGCAAAAGTAAAAAAAGGACCGAAATAGCTCAAATCGCGTGACCACATCAGGCGGATCACCCAAAAAACTCAGATCAAATCACTGTCGACGGTAAGTGATTTCTCATGTATGGGTCACCTCAAAACATGTGAGCACACCATGTTGATCATTTAAAAATGAAAGCAAGAACTCAGATCTGACGCAGGTGAAGCGAATCGACATTTCGTATCTTGAGCATGGTGGGATAAGAAATACGTATTTCATATCCAAAGGATACGAAATACATATTTTGTATACCTAGGATACGAAATGTTACCTTGGGATTTAGCATGATCAAAAAGGGCTGATCGCATCGAGGTGATAATCGAAAATCATGGCTGCGACATTGTGTTTTTGAACTTGGCACGTTGGGATACGAAATTACTTTGTTTGGATCTAGAAACTTCGGCAACATGCTAAGCACATGCGGATCGGCAAAAAAGACTTGCACGCATCAGTTTTTGGCCACTACGAGATTTCCAATCCTAGGATCGAAAATTCTAGGATACAAAAGCTCTGGTTGATTTTAGCATCATCAAGAAATGTGCGAATCACACAATTTTGAAGGATCTGAACGTGTAGATTACCATTTTATAGCATTCTACTCGGGATATGAAATTTCAACATGCACTTATGTTTTGGTAACTTTTGGGAAGTTGTTCTGATCCTGGGATACGAAATATTAGGCTTCGGCCCACCATCTCCACCTATAAATAAACCCTCTCTAGGCTGAATAGGGCTGGCTATTTGGACTTTTGGCTGCTATATTGCATAAGGGAAAGCTCTCTTTGGAGGTTAATAGTGGCATCCATGGTGGTTTCTATGGCGTTCGATTATCTCTTGGACTTATAATCTTCACATAGAAGATAACTCTAAACATTTTGGCATTTGGGTTGACACTTAGCTCGCCTTTGGACATATTCGGAATTGGAAGCATCTTTTACAAATTTTGACTTAAGGAAGATGATTATGGCCTAATAGGGAACTACAAAGGAATTTGGTATTCTCTAATGCAACTTTGTAACTCAAAGTGTTGAAACTTGGATAATTCTCGTAATTATAACAATGATGATGAATAGTTACATGAAAGTGGATGTAGACATTAGTGTCGAACCACTATAAACTCGTTGTTCTTCACTTTTCCGCATCTTTATGTCTGGATTGTTTGGTTAACTTGGATAATTCGCTTAGTATTAACCCATTGGGTGTTGGCCTGTGCGAGTGACCAATTCCCTAGGTCGACATTTTGGGGTGCTAGTAAGGGGGCGTTAGATTGCCTTCGGATTTTGGATTATTAAGGAAACTTGTTCTTTTGGATTTCTCTTGGATTTCACTATGGTTAAGAGGAAACATATTAGTTTGGCTTGTTCGGAAGGAGCAGGCATAGAGGAAAGTCAGGAAGTATCCTCTACTGGACATCCATCAAATAATGTTACTCGTAAGGAAATCGACGGAGTAGTCAAGGATTTGACGTCTCGGTTAGAACAACAAGAAGAGCATTTTCAAAGATAGGAAGCTACCATGAATACTCTTCTCGCTAGGATTGAAGGTTTCAAAAGGTCGTCGGGCCAAGGTAATTTAGTAGGAACCAGTGTTAGTGTTCCTCAAGGATTAGCTTGGGACTTGGGGGAATACCCGAAGAACAATCTCTTAACGACATTAATCTGCAAACCGGTACCGGATCAGCTTGGCTCGGGGGCACCACTCCCAATATCGTTTAAGGTTCAGCTCAGGTTTTGGGATCTAGAGTTGGTATTGTTGCTCAAGCGCCGGTGCGTGCTGTTTTGAATGTAGGAACTCCTGTAATTACAAAGGCTAGGTTTGTGCCCGTCGAGGCACCTCAGATTAGGGTTGAGCCAGATATCATTATTAGGCTCAACAATTCGCAAATATCGGACTTGACACTGAGTGGACCGGTGTAGATTTGATGATTGGAATCACTTGCTTGGTAATGGTACTTAGATCGCCGATATTATTCGATGGTACACTCGAGGCGGGGAATCTCTCTTATATTTGAATTGCGCTACTCGTAATCCATTCACTTAGGATATTCGAATTTCTCGGAACCCACCGTATTTCAAATTGCCATTGTTGGAAGCTTTTGATGGTAGGAAGGATCCTACGGTTCATTTAATGCGCTACATGTGCTACATGGAAGTCCTACATGGCGTGCCGGGGCTTGCTTCCTACATTTTGGTCATCAATTGATGTGTCTTTCTAGATTTTTTTGGTTTTGCAGCTCTTAGACTTTGGTTCTTTTGGTTTTCTTGGCTTCTTGGATTATTAGCTTTTTAACTCTCTGCACCTTGGATTTTGGCTTTGCGGATTATGGTCTTTAGCATGTCATCTTTTGGGTTCTGGTATTTATAATTTTTGGTTTCTTATATTTTGGTTTTCCAGCTTATGGATGTGACCCTACTTTTATCTTGGTATCTAGCTTATGTAATTTGGGTTTTTGGTGATTAAAAATTTAGCTTATCGTCTCTAGATTCTTGTTATATTGGCTCTAGCCTACTTGATATTATGCATCTAGACATTATACTTTTGGTTTATCGGCTACTGATGGCTTTGAATTGGATCAGACATGTATGGGATTAACTCTTAATCTCTAGGCGTGCTTTGTATCCGACTACAAACCATCCCCCTCACAATTATCTAATCACTTTGGTATACATGATTGTAGAGGAGCAAAGGGCCTAAGTTTGCCTACGCATGTATGGGATAGGCCTTAATCCCTAAGCATGCTCTTTGTGGATGAGAAACCATCCAATCTCCTACACTCACTTCTAGTTGTCTAGTTAGGGAGTTCGGAGGGCCTAAGTCTTCCTACCTATGTATGAGATTAACTCTTAATCCCTAGGAACGCTCTTCATGGACGAGAAACCGTCCAAACTCCCTTTTTCGTCTCTAGTTAATCGGTTTGGATTTTTGAGGGCTTAAGTCTTCCTATTCATGTACGGCATTAGGTCTTAATCCCTAGGCATGTTCTTTGTATACGACAAACCATCTGATCTCCTACCTTCATCTCTGGTTATCTGGCTTAGGGTCTCCAAGGGCTAAGTCTTCCTACCCATGCACGGGATTAGGTCTTGATTCCTTGCTCTTTACGGACGATAAACCTTCGGACTTCCTTCATTCATTTCTGGTTACCTGGCTTGGGAGTTCGGAGGGCTAAACCTGCCTACCCATGTACAGGATTATGTACTAATCCCTTGGAATGCTCTTTTCATGCGATAAACTGTCCAATTTCCTTCGTTTATTTTTCATTTTTAGGCTTACGGATGAATACGTTGGCCTACCCATGTACGAGGGCCGGTGCGACCCTTAGGCATCCTTTGTACCTGACACTAGTCCATCGCCTTCAAACCTAACAGAACACAATGAACTTGAAATCGATAGCGGCTAAGTCGACTCACCGACGTACGTGATTAGGCCTTAATCCCTAAGCGTTCTCTGTGCTCGACAACAAATCGATAGTATTTCCTTTGGATTTATTGAAAACTCCAACCATTGGAAACTTTAATAAAAATTACTTCGCTCGTTGGGATGCTACTTGCGAAGTGAAGAAATATGGAATCGAAATTTAAAACTTTAAGGACTTGGCGTAGTAAGGACTTTGCTCGCTCAGTATAAGAATCCTAGTCCCTAAGTAAGGACTTTTCATGGGAAGGGGCGAGCCGTCTTGTCAGGACTTAACAAGGCTGCCTTGCCTAGTAGCGGGTAAGGCCCTACCTATTTAGCTTTTCCTTGGTCCTCTTGTCACACTCTGGCAAGGGTGTCATGAACTCTACTGACTTATCCTAGGTCCTCTTATCAGATTTTTGTTGGATCTAGATTAACCCTAGAGGGGGGGTGAACATGGTTTATTGAAAATTAAAACAATCACACAATAATAAAGAAATTTGCAATAAAGAAAAACCACACACAAGAATTACCCAGCTTCGGCAAACCCTGCCTATTACTACATTCCCAAGATTTCTACTAGGTATTAAAATAGATTCCTACTTACAAGACCCTGTGAACTCGCAAAATCTGCTACTGCTCTAATCCTACACTCAATATCTTGACATGACTTCAAATCCTAAGTTGTGATTTTCTTAACTACAAAATCCTGTAGTTCAAATATTCTAGTTTAAAAAACTAGAAAACATAACAGAAATTGAAAAACAATTCAAAAGACAATAAAAAAATCATAAAACCCTATGAACCATGGAAAGAATAATTTGTTTCCACACAGTCGAACCAGAGAATTAAAAAAAAATCTTTGCCTTTCTTTCTTGTTGTAGTTACATGGATATTGAATTTGCACTTGTGACTTGATTATTTCAGTAAATTCACTAGGTACACATATATATGTGTATATACACACAAGTGTGTGTGTATATTCATATCAATTTTTGTTGCCTTGCTTCTTTGTTGCCCATTTCGAGCTTGAACACTCTTGCATCAGTGCATCCATGTTGCTGCAACTCATTGTTGACCAGTTTTGCACTTTACTTCTTTGAGACTTGTATTGCTGCACATATTTGTGTCATGGACATGCACATCCATGCTCTTGTGTTTTGATGTCAATCTGGCTCGACTGTGTGTATGTAACCTTAGCTATTTACACTTGTTCACCTGAGAATTTACTTTGCAGTTGCGCCCATGTATTCATCTATGTGTGTCTATTTATGAGCCATGCATCTGTTAAATCTTCTGGACAGTTTCACTTTGTAAACTTACTCGGCCGTGCTGTGTATTTGATGTGTGCCATTGTTATGTGTATTTGGGTCTTGGTCTAGCCATGTTTAAACTTGTACATGCTGGAGTGCTTGTGTGTTGATCTGCTATGTTGAACAAAATTATTTCGTTTCGAATTTGTTCGGTTTTTCTTGGATACAACTTGAACCATTTTCATTTGCTTTTGTGTTGATCCACCATGTACTCACTAATGGTTGACTGTGTGCATAATAAAAGAAGTATGTCCAGTTGCACATTTATGTTCTTATACCTCTTGGCCTTGACCTGCTTTATTGCACCTTGCTTTGTTCATTCTTTCGTCACTTTGGACTTTGTCTCTGACTTGGTTTTGACAATCAAGTTTTGACTTGTACATGCATTTGAGTCTTTACTGGTCTGAGCTGAAATGTTGTCCATGCAATCTGATGTGTATATATATATGTTTTGTATATGAGTGCAACCAGAAATGTTTGATATTGTGCAGAAGTGAATTTGGCCAAAATGCCCCTGTATAACTAAAAAATATATGTGTATATACATACACATGTATGTAACATCCCGGATTTTTTAGCCATTTAAATTCGAATATTTAAATATTTTATTTGAAATATAATGGATTTTTATCGAATTTATTTATTTAAAAATAGAATTCGAATATATATATTTATATATTAATTAAAACGAGCTCGAAACCATCGCGGCAGTTCGAAATTTTTGATTTGAACTTTAACTGAATGTACAGGACCCGATACAAGTCAGATTTCTGTGAAACGAAACACGTTGGGACCGGTTCGATTATATTTTTCTAGTGAAAGAGAAAAATCGAAATTTCGGCTTATAGATTTCAAGTTACGTCCAATTCAAATTTCTAAATGGTCGCTATGGAATTCGTTTTAAAATTTTAACGATTTAATTATTTATATTACACGATTTTATATAGTTGGAGTATTATTTAAAAACTAGAATTTGTATGTCGTGTTTGAATACCTAACTGAATAAAATTGTTGATTTAGTAAATATGATGACATTCATCTATTTATTTTCGTTAAATTTTGTTTTCTTGAATATAATATATATGTATATATTTGTTTACATTTTCGCTCAGTTTGGCCAACGAATATAAAAACCAAACATACATCATACTTAAAATATAAACGGCTACATATTTGAGTCCACTTTGGTCTGTGTTTTTAACCATTATACAGTATATATTTAAGTCATGAGAATTTTATTAGCTTTCCCTCTCAGGTCCATCAAACATGTTTCGACATAGATACATGCATAGTTGCATGTTTATAACATTCAATATAGCTTAACATTTACAAAGAGACTAAAGTAAGTGTAATGTAGAGTAACTAGTCTAAAGCTAATCATATAACAGCTAACAAACAACAGAACAACTATATTTATGTTGATACATTAAATCGAAATGTATATATATACATATTTCAACAACTTTACAGAACTGCTTTTATACATTCATGAACAGTTAATTTCAGATTTTAAAAATCTGACAAGACCAAACAATGCAAAACAATGAAACAATTAAAAAGGTTCATCTTTCTAGATCGGCAGCCTCTTGTTCTTTCAAACCAATGAATCCATCTCGATCAGTTTCGATCTGCGGAAAAAGGAAAGACCCATAAAGGATGATTTCATAACAAAAATGAATAGCAAGCAAAATAAAAAAAATCATGTAAACAGCTAAATCAAAAACAGTGAATGCACATGGAAATACATTGG
Source organism: Allium sativum (assembly GCA_030737875.1). Lineage (NCBI taxonomy): Eukaryota > Viridiplantae > Streptophyta > Magnoliopsida > Asparagales > Amaryllidaceae > Allium > Allium sativum. Next base: position 579,740,255 of record CM060919.1, read on the forward strand.
GAAACAGTGCCATATATTTTGAAATCAATGGAAGAATAAAGTAAAACAGGCTGTACACAGCAAAAAGCTGAAACAAATATATTTTCATGTCGTGTTCTTTCAAGATCAGTGAAACAAATGGCCTAAGAACAAGTATAGGGACAGCTACAAGAAAAAGGACATGAATAGCTAAGATAAAGGTTTGAACAGCTAAGAAATGTACACAACCAAATGAACAGTAAAGGAAAATTTCTCATACATCAAATCTGAACTAAACCCAACAATCTACAGTCCAAATCTCTGAATGAAATCGACAATTCATAGCCCAAGCCTAACCTAATCTACTCATATGCAAGTTCGATCAAGGTTCCATTTCAGCAGACCAACGGTACAGGAAATCCAATACTAAATTCATCAAAAATCTTATAAATCATGTATGTCATATATACACACACACAGTCGAATCCAGATAAAATCACATACAGGACTGTATTATACATGGAAAATCAAACAGTACAGTTTAAAATCTCTGAGTTCGAATAAACAAGTCATAGGCAGACCTAATCTAAGCTGTACAAAACCACACTGTTCTTTTGAACAAACCTAATATAACACCAACAACATCACGCAATCTATTCCCATCACCATACGGAAATCTGAAAAGGTGAGAAAGGAAATGGCCTAAGCTAGGAATTGCTGAACCTATACTGATAGACGTTCATCTTATCTAGACCAGACAACTACTATAAATACGCATACAAGCAATGTGTTTCATACATCCCAAACAAACTCAGTCAACCAAATAGGAAAACCCAATTCGAAAATCAGAAGAAGAAAAACAAATCAAAACAAATTATTACAGTATAAAGAAATCAAGAGAAAACTTAGCTTTTAAAATCTGAATCTTGGACCGATTCATGTTGAAGCCGAGAGCGTCGAAGACCAGAAACTTGCAACGATGAAGGCTTGGAATTGGCTGTGTTAGTGAAGCACCTTTGCTCCTGGACGTTGGAGGTTGGCCGCGGATCGTTAGGGAGGCAGAAGGGGGTGCGACGCCACCATTCTCGGTCAAGAAGGAGACTAGGGTTTCGGTCTGGAGTGTTTTTTTTTTGAGGCGGCTGTGAAATGAAGGGAGTTACGGTGGATAAGGGTTTAAAAGCCAAGCGGGTCGGGTTTGAATGTGTTGGACCGGTAGTCAAGAGGTAAAGCCCATATTTTTAAAGAGAAACCATGTTTTAAATTTTTTTTTTAATTCGGTTTATAAAAACTTGTTTATACGATTTCTCTCTCGTACGTTGTCGGATTTACAGACGGTCAGTTGCGTTGGGACCGTGGAGAAGAGTGAAGTGACTGGAATTTTTATTCGAATTAAACGTCAGTTTGATAAAAACCAGACTGTTGATCAGCAGATTCAAACCAAGGTGAGTTAAACTCACTCAGCCCTTCCCATTTATATTTTATATAAATTGGGTTTTTGTTTTACGTATTCTGGTTACTAGTGGTTGATTGTTTGCTAGTTAAATATTTTTTTTAATTCAATTTAGGAAAGTAAACGGTTGGTTAATTTCAGAAGAAATACCAATCGCTTTGATTTGACCCGAACAAGGGAATTTCCCTTGATTGATCACCTTTATAAACATACTGGAATTATTTGAATTGTTTGAATTGGTCGTAAATTGATTGATTATTATGGTTGATGGTTGAACTGTATTGCAACATTTATTCTGACATGGACAAACGGATGATGTGGTTTGGGTAATCAGCATCACCTGGTCGAGAAATAAATCGGTTTTTAAATATGAATGTTATCGACTGTAAGTCGACAGAGTTGGAGTTATGAATATATTTTATAACTAGAATAAGTTTTTGAAAGATGTTATTTTAAATAAAAGTTATTTAAAAAGGAATAAATATTAATTATTTATTTGGTAAAGTTATAAGTAATTATAGAATTTGTTTATTTAAACAGTTTCTTATGTTGATAAGAATTGTAAATAAATGAGAATACCTAGCAGTTAAGCATTTTGAGTAATCGTAAACAATTTAAATAAAGTTATTTAAATTAACTATATTTTAATTGATTTGATAAAATTGGTTAGAAAAGTAACCATGTCTGTGTTGACTCGGTCAACCATTTAAACTAAGTTAGATTTTAATTAGTGAAATAACTTAGCGAAATATTTGGTTGATCTTAATAAGAGTTTAAAAAGGGGGAATTCATTATTCAGTAAATAAAGGAGTTAAAATAAATTTCCAATAACCAATGTTGAGATTATCTCTTCTTAAATGTAATACTTTTAAGTAAACAAGTTTGAAATGAAAAATGGTCGAGTGTTGGTAAGAAGCTATGGATGAGTTATATTTTGAACTCGAGTTTTAAAGAGTTTTATATGAAGGGTTGTACTTAAGATTTGGATTAAGGAAGATAAAGATGTAAAGGGCTTGTATTAAACCTGAGATTTTTAATAAAGGTTTATAAATGGATAGGAGTTTAAATATCGTTTTGAATTTAAATGGAATTAAGTTAAACCAAAAAGGAGATTTTCCAAGGAAGGGATTTAAATATGAGCTTGGTAAACGAGGTTGGAAATAAGGATTGAAATATTAATATTAGGTTTTTGAATTACGACTCGTATTTATCTGAAGGTAAGAACGTTGTTGGTCAAGGTCTGAGAGGTAATTAAAATACCCCAACTTGAACGACTTCGGGACTATCCAAAGATGATACTAGTTGGTAATGGCGGGAGTGTGTGACAAGATTTCCAAAGTAACGGAAAAGAGAATTTCTTAGTAACAGGATTAAAAGGGAATTGAGCGATAAATTTTAAAGGCCAAGTGATGCTGAGCACCAGACCAGTAAATCTATGTTTGTGTTTTCATGGATGTTTACTTGATAGTTAAATAACCGACTATCAAGTCTGACCTTTACGATTGTTGGTATGGAAAGACCGGGATCGAATGAATATTCGAAAACCATTCCGAACAACAAATACGAAATCTATAGAAGAGATCAAGCGACGATCGAGATGGAGCATGTGAAGGCCATAGATCTTCATAAAGCGGAAGGACCACTTAAAATCTCCGATTTAACCCGGAGACATACTGGGGTTCGGTCGTGGTTGAAACTGTGGATCGCAAGGACGATCGCTACTGATCCATGGGGTGATTCCTGTATTGGATGCAGTAGGAAAGTACCTTCGGTTCACCCTGTTCCTGGGTGACTTGTATGGACGAGTGTCTGACAGAGTATTTCCAAAGGGGTTACGTATATCGATTTTTCTACAAACGTATCTCTGTTGGTGGCGAAGAAGGCCGTACACCTTCTTTGGCTTAACGCTCAGAGTATTTTTGTGGAAATCAGTATTCAGTGATACCTGGAGGATCTGATGATGTGGCAAAAGTGAATGGTGGCCAGGTGTTCAAGAGATTATAACCTCAAGCCTCATAGCAAGGAGATGACAAAAATCGGGCAGGCAGCATGGCTATGTGGGTCGCTCCCATTAGGGTGTATAATCACCTATCTAGAGAAATTCCTTTTGTTCTTATTCTATCGATTCTGCCCATTCGGGAACGGTGGTTTGAGTCCAACCGTTGGTGATATACATTCGATACACTCAAGCGAAATGAGTGGTCGGTCATGTGAGGGCCGGATTGCAAGATGTTCTTGTTGAACTCTGTGTATTCGCCTCTAGAGATACACGTGCGGAAGGTGGTCCCATACCTTGTCAAGTTGGAAATCCAATATCCAATAAGTGCCCGCGGTTTTCGATTGTATATTATATACGGGGAGCGTGAGATGCAAGCGTTCCTCTAGATGTGTTAATTATTTGTATCTAGACATTATCATAATATCAGATCAAGATATTGATTTCGAAAACTGTTTTGGGTTATCGTAAGGTAAAAACCATCCGTGTTTATTTGTGGATCGGTCTTACGATTATCTTTTTCTTGCGAAAGGATTTTAACCTTAAAATCAAGTTGTGTGATACCTTAATGCTGTGCGAGTTTTTCTCACTCTGGTCCACCAGACTGACCCGGTGTTTTGTAAATGCTCGGGTTAGACCGAGGTGTACAGGTTCAGGTTATCAGGTACTGAGAAGTCCGGAGACGGGATGAAGATGTTCAGATGAATGATATTCCGCTGTGTGATGATATATATGAGGACAGATTATCAAAGCTGTCCAGATGTGTGTTGTACTCTGATATTGTAAGTATTTTCAAAAGCTCTAAATAAAGATTTATTTATGTATTATATTTTGTTCCGCTGCGATGTGAGACTCTGTGTTGATTCTTCTTCTTCTTCTATTCCAATTTTCTTTCTTTCTTATCTCACCCTCTAATTTCTTTCTAAACGTTCCAGTGTTTTCAGTGCTTGGAGGATCGGCATGAGTACGGTAAAGGGTATTTATGTCGATTTCCGAGGCCCGAAACCGCTGGGTCGTTACAATGTATGTGTATACATGTATTATGCACAGGCAGTTTTATATGTGAGCACTAGAGGAATTGTCTACCTTGTGGTATTTACAGTGAATCACTGTGAATATCACAAGTGATCTAGACACAGATGGATGTATATATAAATCAGAGAAAGTCTAGAAAAATGATGAGAACACACCAAAAATTTTGAGGCAAATAAAAAATTAAAATAAATTTATATTTGCTTAAATTATATTTGTTTTGCTCCAATTTACAGTGCGTATTTTTGTGACAGGTTTGTAGATGCCTAAATAAGATCAGAAGTACATGAAGATTCCGTAAGAGTGATTAGATGTTTGTTGGGTGAGAGAGAGTGTAACTGAGTGAGAGAAAATTGCAGTGAGGATCATATGTAAGTGAATGTAATAACTGAATGTATGTAAGAGAGTTCTGAAAAGATGTACTATTCTGAATGTGAAATAAAATTTATTTTTGAATAATAAATACTTGTGTGAATATTTAAATTCTGTGCAGTAGTGTTATCAGTCAAAAATAATTTTTATTCCTGTATGGGATGAAATATAGAATAATAAAACTTCAAACACCTTTATAAAATAAAATATTTTTGTTATCATCAAACAAAGAATCACATATTCAACAATCTCCCCCTTTTGATAGTGACAAACATACACTTAAGATTTTGAATATATCAAATGTGTTTGATAGTGAAATATGAGAACTCCCCCTATATATGTGCTCCCCCTACAACAGAACTCCCCTTACAACTGACAAGCATACTTAACAAATTTGTATGAAATCTGAGAAACATAAAAATCAATTAAACACTTAGCAAATCTGGAAAAAAAATCTATAGATGTCTGCATATGTATCAAAATCTTAATGCTTCTCCCCCTTTTGGTATCATCAAAAGATGGACAGAACTGGAAAATTGCAAAGGATTTGGACCATAAATATAAATTCAAAACAAGTGACAGAATCAAAAACCACAAACCCTAAAATAATCAAACAAAAAATCATAATAAATCATAAAATAAAAACGCATCTCACAATTCAGAGGGTGGATTAAAGGGTTAACTATTACATACCAGGGAGGATTTCACATATATTATTATCATTAATATTATTATTTTTAAGAGCACACTAATCGCGCATAATTAGATCTTGGATTTTTAAATGGGATCAGTCGCAACTTAAAATATAAGTAATCTCTAACCATGCATGACCAGATCTTGGATTTGTAAATGAGGTTAGAGAAACACTTATTATACACAAAATCACCCTAATATATAAAACCATTATGGATGATAGAAATATGATAGAGATAGAGATGATTGTGAAATAAATTACTAAATTAGTCATACTATGAAATATATTCAATCATATCTGGATTTTTGAGGATTTTTCAACTACCTTATATTCGGAAATATAGTGCACTCACAATTTTATCGCAAAATTTTCAAAATCTATTCTTTCCTTAATGGTTTCAAAAAATGGTTTGATTTGTCAGAAAATTAATTTGATAACAAAACATCCAAGAAATTTTTTTTAAAAATGCAGAGGGGTTAATCAATTTCTATAATCTCCAAATCCAATCATAATGTGGAAAATCTATCTTCAGGAAGGGGTTTAGTAAAAATGTCAGCAAGTTGGGATTCAGTTGGAATGAATTCAATAGAGATGTCCTCACTAGCAATATCATCTCCAATGAAATGGTGTCTCACATCAATGTGTTTTGTACGTGAGTGACGGACATGATTATTTGATAAATATATTATGCACATTTAAAATGTACTTGCTTATAGATTAGACCAAAATCAGAAAGAGTTTGCATCATCCATAAAATATGTGCACAACAACTTCCTAAGGTAACATATTTAGCTTGTGGTGGACAATGCAACACAATTTTGTTTTAGACTTGACCATGAAACTAGAGAATGTCCTAACATGAAATAAGTTCCACTAGTGCTTTTCCTATCAATGGGTGAACCAACATAATCAGGATTAGAAAATCCAACTAAATCAAAATTATCATAAGAGGGGTACCACAAGCCAAGTTTTTGTGTATGCAAAAAATATCTCAAGATTCGTTTTGTGGCTTTTAAATGAGATTCTTTCGGGTTAGACTGAAAACGAGCACAAAAAAGATAGAAAACATAATATCAGGTCTAGAAGTAGAGAGATAGAGAAGTGAACCGATTATACCACATTTTTTTTATCAACAACAACACATTTTTCATCTTTGTCAAGCTTGGATGTTGGGCTCATTGTTATTCTCATTGGTTTTGCATCTTCAACTAAGAAGCAACAATCAAGAACATGCTCAATTTCATGGTTTTTAGACCTAACAAAGAAGAATGAATAAAATCAATCATTCCACTAAAACTTTTGGGTAGCCCTGAGCATCAGGCCGACCATCTTGGACCAGCATGGGTCGAACACTTCTCAGATGATTGTCCTTTTCGGTTCGACCTCAAAGGAGTCGACCAATAGTCTTACCGACCCAAGATCGGGTATTATTTCTAGATATTGTGAAGACAGTTGTTACTTATTCCACAACGCCAAGTGTACAAGCATCGGTTTTGAAATCATTTTTGTCTCCTTCCACCTGACCACATCAAGAGCCTACATCATTACCTGAACACACCCATCCAATCACACCCTCTTTTCCACTGCCATGTGTGATGACCCAAATTTATGGTACCTTTTGAGCTGACTAAACAACACCGGTCTAACCCAAATTGTACTGGAAACCCAGATGCCAATAGAAAGAATTTAGAGGATGAGATAAGAAAGAAAGAAATATTACAATAGAAGAAAAAGAGGTATCAACATGACACAGAGTCTCACATCGCAGCAGAACAAAAATATAATATAGAAATAACTTTTATTGAGAGCTTTAAATAAAACTTACTGTTATCAGAGTACATCACACATCTGGACAATTATAGTAATTTGTCCTCATATACAACATACATCGGAATAAATACTAATACGTCTGAACTCCTCCAGCACGTCTTCTGAACTGCGTAGTATCCAATAACCTGAACCTGAAAACCCGGGCTAACCCGAGCATTACAAATACCGAGTCAGTCTGGTGAATCAGAGTGAGAACAACTCGCAAAGTTTAAGGGAAACATCCAACTGGATTTTTAAGTTCAAAATCTTTTCGAAAGAAAAGGATAATCGTAAGACCAAATCCACACATAAATACAGACGGTTTTTACCTTATGATAACCCAAAACATTTTGAAATCATATATATTTTCTGATATTATAATAGTGTCTAAATACAAATAAATATCAATCTAGCAGAACGCTTACATCTCACGCTCCACATATATAGTATACAATCAAAACTGCGGGCGCTTATTAGAGATGGGATTCCGACTATGACAAGGTATGGAACCACCTGCCGATAGTGTATCTCTAGAGGCTAATACACTGGGTTCAACAATAACGTCTTGCAACCCAGCCCACATATGACCGACCACTCATTTCGCTTGAGTGTATCGAGTGTATATCACCAACGGTTGGGATCAGCAACCATTTCCCGAAAAGGGACAGCATCGATAGATTAAAGAAGCAAAAGGAATTTCTCTAGATAGGTGATTATACACCCTAATGGGTGCGACCCACATAGCCATGTTGCTTGCCCGATTTTTGTCATTTTCCGGTTGTGAGGCTTGAGGTTTAAATTCTTCTTTCCCAGATAGCACGCCACCATTCACTTTGAATTCCACATCGTCAGATCCATCGGAAATCACTAATTGATTTCCACAAAAATACTCAGATTGTGAGGCAAAAGAAGTTTCCCTTCTTTGCCACCAACTTCGTACGTTTGAAGAAATCAACGTACGTAATCTCTTTGGAAATACTCTTTCAGACACTCGTCCATACAAGTTGTCCCGGGACTGGACAAACCGAAGGCACTCTCCTACTGCATCCTAGGAATCACCCTATAAATCAGTAGCGAGTAGTCCTTGCAAATCCGTCGATTACAACCACGATAGAATCACAGGTTATCTCTGCCCGCTAAACCAGAGATTATGAGTAATCCCTCCGCTTATGAAGATTTACGGTCCTCAATGCTCCATCTTCAATCTCCATCTTCACGTATTTGCTGGTCGGAATGGTTTTCGAATATAAATTCGATCTCGGTCTTTCCGTACCAATCAATCGTATAGGTCAGGTTTGATAGTCGGTGATTTAACTATCAAATAATAATTATGTGAATATAATGAGTTCATTGGTTCAGTACTCAGCATCACTTGGCCTTTTAATTAAAACACTAACGAATGGTTAATTTAAAACTTATAAACTTTCACTAATTTTAAAACATAGATTCAATTCTTATTTCCATATACTAATCTCCTCAAACCCTTTTATTTTCATATAAAGATATATTTAATAACCATATTCAGTCTTCTATCTTACTATTATTTCAAAACATTAATTACAACACCATTTATTAGTTATCATTGATTCAACTTGTCATTAAAACCATTGTTGCGACATATCCGTTGGTTTCGTTATTTACACACTATAATCGCCACTTACCTTTTTAGAATAAACACATTCTAAATCTCATCTACTTACTAGGGGAATATCATTATATTCTCACAGAAATTCCTTTATTTCCTTTCCTATGGAAATATCATTTCATATTCTCAATCCCGCTTTAATTTCCTTTTATTTTGGAATCTGTTATATATGTTTCTTAATTTTTTTAACTAACGTTACATTATTATTTCTCAAAATAAATTCCTTTTAACATCTCCACCACTACAACTAATATCATCTCTTGATAATCTTGAAGTCGTTCAAGTTGGGGTATTTTAAATTACCTCTCAGACCTTGATCAACAACGTTCTTATCTTAAGATAAGTATCAGTTGTAATACCCAACCCAATATTCAATCCCGATATCAAAACAAATCCTATTTTAGTTGGAACTGATGAAACCTCATCTTTTATTTAATACAGCGGATTTAGACCACATATTACAATTCAATTCGTCTTACCACTTTAATTCAAAATTGGGTTCCCATCTCGATTTCTAGTTTACTTCTAATTCGTTCAACTATTTTCCTCGTTGAGAATCGAGTTTCCATTCCATTGTTAAATAACGTTAATTTAAACTTAACGTTTTAGCCTCACGCTCCATTTTATAAGCAATGTTTATAAAGCTCAGGTTTTATATAAAACCCCTTTTTATCTCGCTTTTCTTTACTAAATCCAAATATTACATAAGCACTCATTTAAGTGATCACATTTGCTTAAATTCCATTTTTATAACTTTGTTATAAAACTTGGTTCAATATAAATCCCGTTCATATCATCCTAACTAAATTTTATTTTAACTTTGATGGCTTACTTACTTGAATCCCATTAAACATTTACCTCTTAAATTAAAATACTAATTTACTTCTTCGCTAACTACCATAGAAATAGTCAAGTTCTTTATTAACTAAAGAAATGGTAAGTTTCCTTTTAAAATTTTATTAAATTAAACAAATATTCAATTATCTATTTCATAGATTAATTTCAAACAAATGAATCAAATAGCCAATTCCAATTAAATTAGTTGACTTTGTCAACTTAAATCATGATCATCTCGTTAATGATTAGCCCTTCTTTTAAATTAATTAATAATATAATTAATTTAAATCATTCCATTTAATCTTCTCCTAAAAGCAGTTGATCTGATTCTTGACTGTTACGTTATTTCCCATTCATCAGTTTATAAAGCTTATTATGTAAGAATTTACGTTACAAAAATCATTTAATAATTACTTAAAATCTTAAATAATAAATGATACATATTAATTTTCTTTTTATTAAACTTTTATTTAAATATATTGATTTCATTCCATCTTCAGTTATAAAATAGATTTTATAACTTCATTACCGTTGATACACCTGATGGTAATCAATATTATTAAAATAATTTATTTTTGGGCCAACTACTACCAATTACTCAACCAATATTGTCTATTGGTTCAACAAAACAAACGTTGAACTTAAATTCAATAGTCAATGATCAAACCAATCATCCATTCATATCAGTTAAATAGTTCATATAACTAAAATATGAAAATAAATGATAAATTTGAGGAATCCAGTTGGATCCCTCCAACCTGTTTTCCCTGCATTCAAATATGTTATTTCAACAAAAATATTCAACCCTCAACCAATAAAAGCAATCCGAATAACCAATTTCAATTTAATATGTTTATATTTTAATAAACATAACCAATGAGGTAAGTTACCTCCTTTGGAAAAAATCATTAAAAATAACGATTGGTTTAGAATTAAATTAATCAAATGTATAATTTAATCAGTTCAGTCAACGTATATAAATCACTTCAGTAAAAAACCATCAGTAAAAACAATAGCACATAAATAATTAATCCGACTTATATAAAATATAAGCGGGATAAAAACTGAATGAGTTGAACTCACCTCGATTTCCTTTGATTGTCAAAACGTTTCGTTTTACAAGCTTCCAGCTGCATTCAACTCCAGCCGTCCCAATTCCAAATGTTACATTCGTCGGTACGGATCCGACGTTGCTTGTTTCATCCGATTTCATTATTGTATAACACAATTATAATTTTTAATATGGTATTCTTTAATTAAACATTACTTACTATTTTAAAATAAAAATATTATAAATAAATAGTATTAATTTGCTTAACATTTTAGTTACATTACTTAAACCGAATTTGGCGTTTAAACAAGATTGGGCATAGTACTTGGCACATATATGATTTTGGTTAGGCATAACTTTCCCCACTTACTAGGCATATTAGAACATTTGGACCTATCGCATAAGCATATACATTCCAGTCCGCATTCTTATTTGGTTGGGCATAAAAATATGGTTTAGGCAGTTCATAGTGGATTTGGCGCAATATAATGTTAATTAGACACATAATAAAAGTTTTTACATGATTTAGTAAATCTGATATTTACTTTATATTAATTTTCTTCTTTACTTAAACTATTCGTTTAAGAAATTACCTAGTCAACATTTAGCAGACCATCCCTTTCATCCTTGATCAGGAAACAACTGAAGCAGCCATACTTGTATCTCAAACGTTCACCTCCTTCCTTTTTTTTTTTTTTATTAAATAAGGCCCACGGCCCAACCTGGTCCAAACGACTAACCTACAGCCCGCGTCGGCTCTTCCTGTTTTAGCACGCCGATACCATGCTTCTACCCCCTGTAGCCGCATGCTCCACTGAAACGTCTCCCTGTTACTTTGTACAATAAGAACCAACGCACTGTTTATATCTCTCCCCGTTCATTTTCCTGTTGCTTCCTCACGCCAACTTTAAATCCTTCTCCCCATACATTCTCTATCCCATGCATCTTCTCCACTTCAAATAACAGTGCACCGTACCCACATCCACGCCAACTTTGAATTAGCTGTGTGTGTTGAAGGGGAAGGGGACGTTTCGAAACTTAGCCCTGAGTATATATATTAATGTAGGAACGGCTTTTAATTGATTTGCACAAGATTTAAGGATATAGAATTGGTCGCAGCATAACTTTCCATTATGGAATGTAGAGCCGCGTGCATTTCATCGAGTATTTAACTCTACTGCTCTTACCGTTGTCACCCGATAACCGTAAAATTCATATCGTAATACATAAACTTCAAATGCGCTGGAAATGGGTACGTCTTAGCGTTTCGATCCCAATGAAATTAATTTTGTTGAAAACGGACTCCGTTTGCACAACGATGTTATTTTAATTTGTAGTGACCCGAAAATCCAGTCCAATTTGAACTGACAAAAACACAAGTCCAACCCCAAATTAAACTGGAAACCAGGAAACTAATAGAAAGAAAACAGAGTGTGAGGAAAGATAAGATAGAACTTATAGAGTAGAAGAAGAAGAAGAAAATCATCATCAGAGTAAACGCGAATCTCACAGCGGAACGAATAAAATATAACATAACTTTTGAAATACAAACAGTTATATATACAATAGCACTTATCAGAGTACATCACTTACAACACAGCGGAAAAACAATAGCTATAAAATCTTGAAGCCTCCTGCTCCAGTCCTTCAAGTATCTATAAATCCCGATTACTTGACTGCCTGTACAAAATTGGGCACCCAAGAGTTTAGGGAAAACAAAACAAAATAAACTCCGGGTCAGTCATGAGACTGGTATGAGTAAAACAGTTTAAAACAGTTTGTACAAGTAAACGATATCTCATAAGACCACGCCATATAACGGAACGGGTTTTTCCCTTATGAGAATCCAACATATCTTTATATCAAAAACCTTTTGATATTATAATAATGTCTAACAACCACAATATAATAATCATCTAGTAGAAACGCTTTCATCTCACGTTCTACATATGTAGTATACAATCAAAACTGCAAGCACGTATTGGGTAATGGATTTCCAACTATGACAAGGTATGGAACCACCTTCCGATCAGTGTACTCTAGGAACAATACACTGGAGTTCAACAAGAACATCTTGCAACTCAACCACACATGACCGACCACTCATTTCGCTTGAGCGTATCGAATGTACATCACCAACGGTTGGGATCAGCAACCATTCCCGTATATATATATGGGACATCATTGATAGATTAAAGAAGCAAATGAATATTCTCTAAATAGGTGATTATACACCCTACTTTGGTGCGACCGACTTAGCCATGTTGCCTGCCCGATTTCTGTCATTTACCGGATGTGAGGCTAGAAGCTACGCTTATCTTTTCACATACCACATCTTCATTCACTTAGAATGTCACATCGTCATACCCTTTAAATCACAAATTGATTTCCCCAAAAATACCACGGGTATAAGCTAAGAGAAATGAATTCCTCCGCCACCAATGTAAATACGTTTGAAACGATCAACTTACATGATCTACCAGATATACTCTGTCAGACCTTCGTCCATACAAGTTGTCCTGGGACTGGACAAACCGAAGGCACAATTCAGTATATCCATCTTAGGCACTATTATCTAAGACTTATACAATATCCCTTGCACTTTACTCCGTCTTCAATTATCTTTGGCATATATGATTCGCAACGCTTATGCCAATACATAGTGGTTCTTCGGATAATAATCCAACCGGTCTCTCCATATCAACAACGTTAAAATGGTCAAAACATTGATAGTCTGTGATTTAACTATCAAAGAAAAACTCGTGTGCAAACAACGATATTATTTCCAGATGGAAATTATATCGATCAATCATCATGTATATCTACACATATTTCCTTATTTTCTATATTTAGAAAATATACGTCATTACCATTGGAAAACATTTCCATAGCTTATTTATGTATCACTATCCTTCCACAACTAACAGTCCCTAAGTATAAACTAGTAAGAGAACAATTCTCTAAGTATCAATCCCGAAGGCCGAAACCAACATCAGATCGATACTCAGAAAACCATTCAACTTACTAATCTCTAGTCAGTTTCTAATTTTCCTTAACTCTATTTCTTCAACTCTATTCGATTAACTCTATTTGATTAACTCTAATTCGAATAACTAATATCTGTTTTAACTTTATTTCGAATAACTATATTCGATTTAACTCCATTCGCTTGACTCTAGATCGCAGCGATCACAATGGTTACGCCTGATTCCCTCAGGAAACATCCGACCGCTTTTGGCTATCTGCAGCCCTGCGAATTTCGCTAGCAGTCGTGCTAAATGGCATCTCATTTGGATTAACTCTAACTGATTAACTCTAACTGATTAACTCTTACTGATTAACTCTTACTGGTTAACTTTAACTGATTAACTCTTTTGCTTTATAAAGATTTCCCTTTTTATAACGTTTATTCGTTTAAAAAGATTTACTTTTAATAACGGTTCTTCACTTTAAAAATGATTTCCTTTTAATAACGGTTTCCTTTTTATAACGGTTTCCTTTATAAATATTTTCCTTTTGATAATTCTATTTGTAAATGGTTTACAAATATTTCCTTTTCTAATTATTTATTTACAAATGGTTTGCAAATATTTCCTTTTCTAATTATCTCCTTTTTATAAATATTCCAACTTATAAATATTTCTTATTTATAAATATTCCATTTATAAATAAAATTCCTTTTTATAAAATCATCTTTGATTTTATAAATATTCTCTTTTAAAAAATCCTTTGATTTTATAAATAATTTATTTTCAATATTCATTTTTGAAAATTCCCTTTATCAACATTTCAGTATGTTATGGTACTTAACACATCAAATCATGATGACCAATCTCATCCAAACACGTATAATCAACCACAGATTATAAACTACATCATATATTACAATATAGGGAAAACAATAAAATAACTGTTGAGGAATCCAGTCGGATTCCTCCAACCTGTCTCCCTGCATCCACAGATGTTACACAATATGATTATCATCACTTTCAGTTCAATATGAATTATTCTGATAACAGAATCAATATATAAATATTTAAAGGTTTATATATATATATATACATATATAATTTCCACTAACTGACTAGCAGTTCAATCAACAACCAGCACACAGCAATCAACAGATAATTATCAGTTCTAAGAATACGTTATAAAAATATAACTGTTCAGAGTTGGTGAGCTTTACTCACATTGGACGATCATCGTTAATAACGATAACCATCGCTCGATTTGATTCAGACTGACAATTTATTTTGCAATAAATTGTAACGAGCTTCGATTCGCTTCCCGTCAGTTCCATGATGTAGTGTCCATCCATACGATCCCATCGGATCTCGTTTCGCTGAATTCTGATATCGTACGATCAAGTTATACGATTTACAAGTTATACAATATTTAGATTTGAATAAACTTGAATAATTAAAACATTGGGCCTCACCCACTCCTAACCGGCCCATCAACGAAAGCCCTGACCCGCTTAAACCTTCTTCCCTGCACAGTACCGCAACCTACAGTATTTGCAAAATCACGGCTGAAATTTCTCCCTTCAGAACTCATTCTCCACTTCATAAAGCTAACAATAAATTTACTAAACATTAATAACTAACCACCACTTTAGTACTTACTCAAGTTATCAACCTGAACAGCCCCTTCTAATTTCTTTCTCCTTCTTGACTGTCGAACGCAACTCCAGGTTGCAAAACATGGTCGCACTCTCTCTCTCTCTTCACAACCCTTTGAAAATCGAACCAAAAACGTTCAAATGAAATCCCAATCCCAAAACCGCACTCAACCATACCCTCAAGACACTTCCGATCAGTTCTTCCAGGCAACAACCGCGATCCTTCCCTGCTCCTATCACCTCGCTCTTCCATCTTAAAGTCAAACGAAAAGTACCACTGAACTTCTCATCTCCCACTCTATTTATCCATACAAAAATGTCTGTGCTTGAACTCACAAATTGGATTGCGATTTCTGCTTGAAACCGCAATGAACAGTGAACCCCATAATAAAAAACATCATCGAAAACCCCAAAATTTACCACCCAGAACAACACTACCATCGATTAAAACCTGGACTCCTTCACCTGAAATAACTCCGGCTATGAACGACCGGAACTGACCGCACCTCTGGCTCCTCCTACCATCTTGCGTCCAAGTCTTAGTCCACTGGTGAAAGAAAAGCAGTGGAGAAACAATAGTGATCGAGTCTTCTGAAATTTATATGGGAAGATCCCCTCAATTTAAGGAGTTAAATGGATTCGGGTTTTAGATTCTAGGATTTTCTTTGAATTTACATGAATTAAAACTGTGGCTACTCCTTTCTTAAATGGGAAGTGGTGGCTCAATCTTGCCTGACCACGAATGAAAAGAATCTCTTTCGGAAATTAGGTTTTAAGTTTCTTTTTATATAGGGCCAGGGTTAGGAGATATTTTGCTTGAAGACGTGGAGTTTCACTGACCACAGAAGAACGAATGGTTTGAGAAGCATGAACGTGGTTCTTTGTTTTTATGTTATAAAGTTTACCATCACGTGATAAAGAATTTCCTTCCTTTACAAACTGTTGTCGACAGAAGTAAACATACCGTTGTAATCAGCTCGGTGCCACGATCCCAAAAATATAATAATACCGGTAGACTAACTCATATTGTGAAACCTCAAAATGTTGATTACAGGGTGCAAAGTACTCCAAATATAAAGTTGCTTATTTAATTAATTAAAAATTACAGTAAAATTCTAAAAATTAAATTATCACTACTTCTCAAAATAACCTTGTCTAAATTCAAACCCGATCTCTAGTTATATCGAATAAACCAATACGGTCGATAAACGATTCTATAGCGACTATTTTAAAATTTGATTTGGACATATCTCAAAATCTACCCGACGAAATCCAGATTTTTCTCTTCCACTAGAAAGACATACTCCACCAGCTCCGTACGTTTCTTGTTTCACAGAAATCCGATTTAAAACGAACCCTGTACATTCAGTTGAAGTTCGAATCGCCAATTTACGAACTGCAACACCATTTCGAGCTCAATTTTAATTATAATATAAATATATGTTCAAACTGCCGTTATTTAAATATATTCGTTATTCAAATTAAATTCTAAACTGAATTATATATCACAGATGACCCGGTTCACACCATATCGCCATTTCAGCCAATTCTAATTATTTCAGAATTAAATATATTATTTTAATTAAATTTTTACCATTATTTAATTCAACGACCATTAAATCATTTTAATCACCTTTTAAATAATTAAATAAATTAATTATTATACCGCTGAAAATGCGGGTCATTACATTCTTCCCCACTTAAAATAATTTCGTCCTCGAAATTGCTAAGGTAGAAAACAACTCTATCAACTGGTTAGAACCTATTTGTTCACTTCTTAACTCTGGTTTCACTAACCCAATTTATTTTAATTAAATTATTAATTAATTCTTATCAACGAAAATTTTCAAAAATCCTGAAAATTTTCTAACGCCTTAACTTTTCGAAAAATTTCGCCAGCACCTCCTTTGTACTGGTCAATACGTCAAACTCCAATTCGCCTCTCTGGGCCATCTCTAACCCAAAAGAAAATCAAACAGCCAAACGGCTTGCCAATTCGGCTCATCAAAATCTCATACCATATGAAATATAAACTCGTACCTTTTTGTCGGACATATCAACTCTATCACTTTCATATGCTATCAACTCAGCATATACCAAAGTTATCCCAATCAAATTCTGAAATCACTTTTATCTCCAACACAACCATTCGCTTTTTACCAAGCCAAATTTTCATTTCAAATCTAAGGTAAATACGTTTGAAGAGATCAACTTACGTGATATATTAAGTATACTCTGTCAGACATTATTCCATACAGGCTGTCCTGGGACTGGACAAACCGAAGGCACTATTTTGTAAATCCATCTTAGGCAATTTCTACCTAGGATTCGCCAAAACAGCCCTTGCATAAACTCCATCTTCAATTATCTTCATCAGATTTGATTCGCAACACTAATGCCGATACGGAGTGGTTTTCAGATAATAAATCTGATCCCGGTCTCTCCGTATTGACGACGGAAAAATGGTCAAAACTTTGATAGTCGGTTATTTAACTATTAAAGGAAAACATCCATACACACAACAATCTTCTTTCCAAATGGAAATTTTATCGATCAATCGTAAATCAACATTTTTCCCTTTTAAATTAATTTATCGTTAATTTATTCATTTCCCCATTTCCATATATTCAGGAATTCTTATTTTCTAAGTTTAGAAAATATACGTTATTAACATTGGAAAATGTTTCCATTTCTTATTCACGCATTATTATCCTTCCCCATTCATCAGTCCCTAACTGTAAACTGGTAAGAAAACAATTCCCTGAATATCAACCCCGAAGGCCGAAACCAACATCAGATCGATACCCAAAAAGTTGTTCAACATAACTAATCTCCAATCAGTTTCTAAATCCCTTAACTTTGTTTCTTATCTTCTATCAAATCATTGTTTACGCAACTCTTGGATTCAGTTCACGAATCCAATTCTTTTATGAAAAATATTGGTTATAATGATAACATTATAATCCCTGCTTTCGAAATAATTAACTTTAAATAAAATTTTATACCTTAATTTAAATAAATAAATAAATAAATTATCAAATAAATAAATCTTGATACCGAAAAGTAAATAATACTTTCCCGAATTTGATATAATCAAATTTCAGTGCATAAATCTCTTTCAAATAAACTTTATTCGATAACTCTCCTTCGATTAACTCTATTCGAAAAACTCTCTTTCGAATAGCTCTATTCGATAACTCTCTTTCGAATAACTATATTCGATAACTCTACTTCGAATAACTATATTCGATTAACTCTCTTTCGAATAACTATATTCGATTAACTTTCTTCGAATAACCTATTTTCGATTAACTCTCTTTCGAATAACTATATTCGATTAACTTTCTTCGAATAACCTATATTCGATCAACTCTCTTTTGAATAACTCTATTCGATTAACTTTCTTCGAAAAACCTATATTCGATTAACTCTCCTTTTAAATTCCTATTTCAAAACCCTGTTTCCTTTAAAATATTTTCATTTCGCAAAATATTTACTTAAATCTCTTATTCACATCAAATGTGAAAAATATTTCTTTTATCAAATCAAACAGTTTGATTTCGCATTTAAAAACAATATCCCGATTCCAAATTCTATTTATACTTATATTTATAGACTATTCGTAAAAATCTTATTTATAACTCCCTTTACAACTGTTACGTTCACATTTGATTTCAAATATCGATGTTGGAACCGATTTTACTTCTCTATATAAATTTCAGACTTATATATTTCATTTATCAAATGATAAATATTTTATTTAATTTATAAAATATTATTTATAAATAAATCTTCTCAATTTATCTGTTAAAACAGATTCTATTTAAAATCTACTTTAAATAAATCTTCCCATGATTCTTTTATATCTCGCCAATTCCCCTTAATCAATATCATGTTACACCCGTGTGCGAAGCACGGGTCTAAACCTCCCTAATGTAAAATTCTCTTTTTATAATCCTATAAATTTCCCGAAATGTTATATTAACTCCATATACTCGTTTATTTACCCCTTATTACGTTCATCCAGTATTTATACCAAAACGGCCTTTTAAAACATTCATACAACTGTTAATAATCTTATACAGAAGTTCTTATTTAATATCCAAATAATTCCTTTTTTTTATAAAATCCATTGATTTTATATTAATATTTTATTTTCAAAATACATTTTGAGAATTCCCTTTTTCCATTCCAGTATTTCTTATGGTACTTAAAATACCAAATAACAAGACCAGTTTCATCATAATCAATCACAGATTATATATCACAATATATATATATATACAGTATTTTAAATATTGAGGAATCCAGTTGGATCCCTCCAACCTGTTTCTCTGCATCCACAGATGTTAAACAATATAATTAACATCAACTTCATTTCAATATGAAATATTCTGATAAACAAAATCAATATTTGATTAACGATATATATATCGTTATCTATAATTTGAACCAATCAATTAGCAGTTCATCCAAACAAACAACACACGGCCCGATATCCGTTTGACCCATGATTGCAAATCCTACATCTCAAATAGTGCTCACTTGTCGACTTTAGATCTCCTAGGTAACCTTTGAACGCAACGTTTCTTTATATTATTATTATATATATAATTTTTTTATATACTTGGGCTTAACCAAATACACTCGGCCCAACAAATTTCTGACCCGTCCGCCCCCTGTTACCCCATCTTCTAGCTTCTTAAACCCGTAAGTATTTCTTCCTCTTTTGAAACTTTCGAACCCGCCTGTTGCTCTGAGACCCCATGACCGAATGGCCAAACTCGCACACTATTTCTCCATCCATTTTCCTCCCAATCAGGACATCTTCTTCCCAGACCAAATGGTCAAACTCGCACACTATTTATCCATACCCAACCGTACAACTCCACCATCATGTACTACCTTTCCACTACTATATATATGACGCACGCAATACACCCCTTTATTTTGTTTACAGATACATCACCAACTCTAAAGCCAACCTCACCAACAACTCACGTCCGTACCATTTTCACACTAGAGATCACCGCACTCTCCCACTTCCTGTCCTCCGCATCTCAGCCTTGCCCCGTAACCACCCATTACTTCGCATGTCCTCCTGCTGAAACCGACCACAGACTTCACCCGACCATTCTTCTTTCCGTATTCATGCCGACCACCTGTTACTGTATTTCCTTGCTAGCATTGCGTCGGCTATGGCTCTGTACAGTTAACTTGCATAAGTTTTCTTTTTATTTATTTATTTGAATAATATATTTGTTTTACTTTTAGAGAAGCCATGGAAAGCTTCTGGTTTGAAATTCATTGGATAAACGGAAAAGATGAGGCTGTGCATAAGTGACTGGAGAAGAAGCTTCAAAATGTCTTTGCCTGCCTTGTTTATATACTCTTGGATTTCTTACATGCTAAGAAAAAGGAATCGTACTATAATATTATATATTCTAATAGTTAACAGCTAAGGTGGCGAAAACGTATAGCATTCAATGAACGTACGAGCTGTTGTTGTCGACTTGATTGATTATATACAGTGTATGTTTTTTTCATGGTTAAGTAAACATGTTTACTTTGGGACTAAGGAAAGTGTACAGAGAGAACGTGTACATTAAATGGATGGGAAGTGAGGTGGATGAAATGAAAAGTTTATGTGTACGTTAATGCTATATAATATCAACGTCACTTTTTAACTAAGGTTGCTTCTTAGCTAAGGAATTCAGTCTCTGGTTACGTAAACTCCGTTCGCATATTAGTCGCAACGGACAAAAATAAAAATATTATCGTGATAAGAAAGGCGTCACGATCCCAAAAATATAAAAATATAGACAAGTTGTCTTATATTGTGAAATCACAAAATGCTGATTAAGGGTGTAAAATACTCCAAATAAAAAGGTGCTTATTTTCCAAATTAAAAATTATAGTAAAATTCTAAAAATTAAATTATACCTACATCTCAAAGATCCTGTCTAAATTCGAAGACAATATTTAATTATAATTAAATATGCGTTACGGTTTATAAACAAATCCATAACGACTATTTGAAAATTTGATTTGGCTATAACTCTCAATCTACAACACGAAATCTCAATTTTTCTCTTCTATTAGAAAACTATAGTTCACCAGATCTGAACGTTTCTTGTTTCAAAGAAATCCGACCTAAAACGGATTTCGTATATTCATTTAAAGTTCGAATCGTCAAATTACGAACTACCGTGCCATTTCAAGCTCGATTATAATTATAATATAATTTATACGTTCTAACGCCATTTATTTAATAGAATCGTTATTATAATTCAATTCTAAACTGAATTAAATTAGTTAAATCATCTGATTTACACAACATTGCGAATTCTACTATTTCCGACAATTTCGGAAATTAAATATATTATTTAATTATTTATGTTAATTAAATGTTCAATATTATTTAATTAAACAACCATTTAAATCTCTAAACACTATTTAAATAATTAAATAAATTAATTATTATACCGTAAAAATACGGGACGTTACAATAAAGGTCGATGACTTGAATCCCGAGATTTCGAAATGTTTGAAAATAAAATAATAGTCGATTTGGGAATTAATTTTTCGAAATTGTTTATAACTTCGGGATATAAAATGAAATGATTTGTTATCGAGATTCGAGAAACCCGTGGCTAAAGAAAGGTATATACTCGTGCTTTGCATTCGGTGTCCGATGTCTAGATGTTAAACGGGAGATACTTAGCGTTATGTCGATATGTGCATAGGCCGTGCCTCGTGGCCTTGTCACAAGGAGGAACCTCTCAACTCGAGACATAAAAGTTTTATGTCATTTATCATAAAATATTTGAAATTTCGAAATGATTTTGGTTTTGAAATCCCGAAGAAAGTATGATTCGATATGAAAATAATGTAGTATTTCGAATGATTTGAAAATAAAACCGGGATTTGAGTCGAAGAAATGGTACCATGCTTTGTTTTACAAATTTTAAATTTTATTACTTATTTTGTTTATATATGTATGATTTCAACGATCTCTCCTTTTCGAGGACGAAAAGCCTTAAGGGGGGAGATTGTAACGAACCAGAATTTTTGGCATTTTTAAAATTTTATAGATAATTTAATGTACTGTTGAAAATTTATGTTTATACTTGTTTTTTATTTTAATTTAAAGTCTAGTCTGCTTTATTTCGGTTTAAAAATTGATTCTTGTAAGGAAATTTAAATTTTGATTCTATATTTGAATTTGTGACTAGTTTTGTTTAAATTAAATATTAAATATTATTTTAAACTAATTAAATTATATTGTTTTGGAATTTTAATCTAATTTATTTAATTAGAAATTGATATTGGTTTATGATTTTGGAAATCGTTTGGAAGTTCGAAATAAATCCGTTTTGACTTGATTTTTGAACTCAATTTTGTAAGTTTGAATTTAAATTTTTGGAATTTAACTTTGTTTTGTTAAATTTTAACGGTATTAGCATTTTATGTAATTAATTTATTGATTGAGATGTATAAGCATTCCTCTAATTGGTTGTATAGTTTAATATAATTACAATTTGGTTTATTGTACTTAAATATTGGAATTTTGAATATATATATATATATACACTTTGTATTTGTGGTATATAGATAGTATACTTTGGAAAATTAAATATTTATGTTAAGTTTGGCACTTGTACATAATTGAGCCAGCCATTACCACTTGTCATGGTTAAGAATTTTCGTTCTCCATGTGTTTCCTATGTTCTACGAATCGTTCGCGTGTCCCTCTATTTCCTTGCGTCCATCCCCTTTCTTTCTTATTGCTTCTGCCGTATCCTCCTTCATTCCAACCAATTATATTCCTCAAAATCATTTTCCCCTAATCCTCAAAAATCATGGCTTCCTCGATAATAAATGCCCTAAATCGAATTGGGCTTCTCATCCTTAATCCGCTCGCCCTAAGCGACACCTGAACCAAGCTCCTCCGGACGCCTCCTTTGCCACTCTGTTCAACTCCGTTCACCGCTCTCCGCCTTCAGTCAGTCGACGCTCATCACCGCGAGCCGATCGCCCTCGTCAGAGCCTGCGCCCTTCGCAACGCTCGCGCCATCTTCAGTTTGCTGCCGTTCATCACATCGTACCAGCGCCGGAGTTGCTGTTGCTCTCCCTTCTGGAAGCCAGTCAAATCACCTTTTCTTCTGCTCTTTCCATCGGACCGCGCTTCCCAAGCCACCGCGTCTAGCCCATGGCCTGCGCCCTCTTGCTGTCGAATTTAAGGTGATATTTCACTCACGATTGATTATGTTTCAAGTTTTTCAACTTCTTTTGAAAATGAGATTTTAATAGTCAATGCTGCATGTAATTTGCATGACCGTGCGTCGTTGTTGCCTGTGTTTGCATATCAGTCCACTTAAATTCGTTAGTTTGAAACAGTTTGAGACGTGATTTTGTGTTTTTGGTTGCATTGGCCTGTGAAAATGGGAATATGCAAATCATACACCTTGGCAAGTTAGTAACAGATAGTGTGTCTACTAAATTCATTATCATGCATGAAATATTGTTCTGCACATGTGTTCACTTAAGTGCTTTAGTCTTTCAAACGGCTACTACTTATGGCTGCTGCTGCCAGTACCGCAGCAAAGAAAAAAAATGATATCTAAATTGATTTTGAGAAAATATATTTGGAATTAATGTAAAATGATGTTTATGATAGTTTTCATCATAGTTAAAAGATATTGTGCTTTTGAAAATTTGATTTAGCAAACCATGTAGCAACAACTAAAATAATTTTTTGTTGGATAAGGAAATGACAGTATATACTCACATAATAAGTTCCTTACCTGATGCATGTGATTAGCACTAAATATACATTGATCCAACTCCTTTCTATATTACAACTATGTTCATCTTCACCTCAGACTTCCTAGTGGATTGTTTGCGCTCGTGCTTAGTTTATCAACACATGATGCACCTATTACATGACTATGAATATGCATTAGTTCACACTATATTTTCTATATATATGCCCTTAACTGTATGTATGTATATGTGATGGTGAAGGTGTATGTATATATAAATGTATTTCCATATATGTATATATGCACCTGTATTCGACAAGCTCATATATGTAGTTATATGATGACTTGCCTATTTGAATATGGCTACAGAGAAGAAAACCTTTATCGTGTCTAGTTGAAACTGCCATGAATTCTCTATTGTCATATTCTATTCGTTTGTCATATATGGCTAATTTGTTGGTAGCATCAAATAAAATTTCCTGTTGTTGAATACAAGGCCACTCATGTCACCTTGTCAGGAAATCTCCATGCCTATACTGTCATGTATCCTTGCCATGCGTGCTTAATTCCTTGCACATATATCCACTTGTTTTACAAACATGTTGCACAAATATGGTACTTAGTTTTCAGTGAAACATGTATACATATATTGTCTTCTTATCAGCTTTGTTTGTATCTTGTGTGACTGGCATTCTGGTTTGCTGAGAAAATATGAACCTATTTTGATATTAGACTTACACCTAGTTCATGGAATTATTATACTTGCCTTACTATTACATGTTGTGAACATATATCATTGTCACCGAGCACCTTTTGTTACATATTGAAACCTGAGTCCCCTTTTTTATTCACTTGTCCTATCATAATTTGTGAAACCTTTGCCTTATTTAATTTGTACTAAGTTTAGGATGACCATGATACATGAAAGTGACATATACATTCGGAATTTAGAACTATTTATTAGTAGGATCAACTATTATATCTAGTGTTTATTTGAAGTTGACTTACTTGAATAAAGTTAATCCTGACTCGGGCGTTTTGTGTATTTTGCATGGAACGCTTAGGTCAGATACGAGTGTTGTAGATTTTAGAGTTTTAGCTCGCAATCTGGAGAGGAACGTGAAGACGCAAGACGCATGTGCGCGCGCAAAGCTCTTCTAAAACCGTAAATCTTTATTTTAAAATCTCATGTATACATTAAATATTTTACAATGTGTACCGTTTTTTTGTAAACTCTGATAAATTTTGTATAATAAATTCCTCTTGTGAGATATACTATTGTATATTTTCGGTCTGTGATTCTGTGTATATATTTCTATTTAAACCCGCTAAGCTAAATAACTGTTCGTCATTTTGAACGTTCCGAGTTGGTTTAGTTACCGACTTGGAGCGGTCAAAAAGGCAGGTCGTTACACTTATATTTAATATCAAATCGGATTTTGGGTTTGTTGTGAATGGTGGCTTTAATAATACTATTCTTAAAACCCGTTGAAATGTAAATTATAAAGTAAATCTTTTAGTTAGGATTTAATGAAAT
Organism: Allium sativum; assembly: GCA_030737875.1. Taxonomy (NCBI): domain Eukaryota; kingdom Viridiplantae; phylum Streptophyta; class Magnoliopsida; order Asparagales; family Amaryllidaceae; genus Allium; species Allium sativum. The sequence continues at coordinate 579,766,022 of CM060919.1, forward strand.
TTTCCAATTTAATAAATTAAATTGTAATTGAATGAAAGTTGATTTCGGGTTTGTTGTGAACGATGTTTTAAAATAACATTTGTTCTTTAACCTAATTAAAAACTGGATTAATTTCTTGAGGTTGGGATTTGGGGATAACGATGTAAATATTAATTTGCTTACAAGATTCGATTATCCCGGTAAGGTTTATAAACCTTAAAGCATGAAAAGATGTTATAAATTTTTTTGAAATGATTTCCCAAAGAAGATTTAAACAAAAGTTTAAATAATATGAATCTTCGATAAAATTAAAGGGAACCATTCCCAGAATGATGAATATATGAATAAAAGAATATTCTGGATTGGAATTAGATGGGGGCTATCTTTATTTATTTATCTCATGATTTAAAGATGTGTGGGTTATTCGGAAAGACCAGGTTTAACCTGTTCTATAAGAACTGTTACGACGATTAAAAGTCGAAAATCGAAGATGGTGATTGAAGACCGGAGATCTTCACATCGTTTTGGGCCATTTCTGATGTCTCACTTGGAAAGTACACTCAAGTCAAGGTTATAAGTGCTGATCATTCAGACGTACTTGGAGATCGACCAGATATGCGAGGACCTCTCTCCTGTTTTGGACATATGAGACGAGGAATAAGGTGCCTCTGGTTTCATTCAGACCCAGAACAAACTTGCAAATGAATGTGTGTCTGACATAGTAACTTGTGCTATATTAGTTGATCTCTACTAAATATATATCTGTTTGGTGGCAGAGAATTTATTCTCTTAACTTATCACCTTTCTCTAAGACGTACGAGCTCAGAGGTTATATATCGGTAGACATCAGTTGTATGGTATGAATTGACAATGTGGCATGCTGAGATGCATGGATCAAAGTTTTTTTTGAGAAGCAGAGCTTTGAGGATGATGATCAAAGCATAACTGATATAGCGTAGCTTTGTGTTATGGCGTTAGTTCGCTAGCTTCACACCCCGTTATGCGTCAAAGACGGGATGAAGGACAACAGAGAGGGCATGTGTTTCTTTCTAACTAGAAGTGTTTCCATGGTATGGAGCCCAGGCAATTTTACTTATGTGGATGCTGGAATCGAGTGCCCTTAGATATGGTTGCACAAGGCCAAAATGGTCGACATACTGATCAAGAGGTCCAATAGGATCGGGAAACGTATTATACCAAGCAATTGTCTAATCAGCGTTACAGATGACCGGCCCTGCCGCTCCAAAGGGATAGGTGGTTCCCTGGGTCATTTTTCTAGAGATGTTCCAAATTCGGTGAGGAAGATCTCTTGCCTCAGCTCAAGATGGAAACTCAATTTCCAATATGCAATCTTACGGTTTTAGTTGTACACTATGGCGACATAATAGGATGGGGTATTATGCCGTCTAAGATTGGTACATTTATATTCGAAATTGTTTTCTACATTATGCACTTATAATAGTTTTAAAGCGTATCAAGCATGTTTGGCTATTATAAGGTAAAATTTTATTCTCTGGCTTGCGTTGCATTGTGTGATGGGACCTTAGTCTTATAATAGCTTCATTTTCCAAGAAAGCATTGCGTTGTTTTTGTTTTAATGATGTTCATGCGAAGTAAACTTGTTCCGTGTCATACGGCATGGTCCCATGATATTCCAACGTGTAAAGTAAAATTTAATAACAGTATTAAGTTCTCACACCAGTCCTATGACTGACCTGAAGTTTATTGTTTTTACCTAAACTCTGGGTGCCCATATTTCCCATACAGGAAGCTAGTAGTAATGGTTTCGCAGATTTTCCATTCACTTGATTCTGGTTTATGGTTGAAGCTATACTCTAGAAGCTTTGTATTCGTGTATTTCCTTCATCTGTGTTAGTTGATGTTTCTCGTTGCATTGTAATTTATTCTTTGATATTTATTTTTCCGTTAGGCATTATTTTATTTATTTATTTGCACTATGATATTCTGGGACTCTGATGTAATATTGTTGTAATAGCAATGAAAAGTTCTCTTGTTCTGTGTTTCGATGCGTCTTGTTCTCATAACAATCCGTCTTCTTGTCGGGTTTAGGCCGGCTGGGAATTTGGGTCATGACAGCTTGGTATCATAGCTTTAGTTTACGAAGCTCGAAACAAGACATGTTAGAAACAAACAAAAGAATTCATCAGACATAGAATTAGTAATATCCTACTAAATAATACTCATTAGAGATAGGATCAGTAGTGTCTTAGAATGTGAAACTCATTAGAAATGGGGATAGTAATACCCTAGGATGAGCTGAGAGAGATATGTTTATAAGAAGCGTACTTGTGATTATTATATATATAATCTGATTTTCAAAGTACACTTCGGGTATATGAAGAAAATTATGTTTTAATAACATATATGAATTAAAAATTTATTAATCAATTTATTAATGGATTGGTTGTTTAATTTCTTATTTAATAATTTGAGATGTCTAAGTAGGATAAGAAAATGGAATTTTCGGGCGATTTTGGACAATCAATAAATTCAGACACACCTTAAGGTTTAAACTTATAAAGGAGTTATATTCACGATTTTGGACAGTGAATATACATAAAACCACTTGTTATTTATTTAAAATGAGTTAATTTAAAATTTATGTTCTAAATTTAAATTCATTGCTTCAAATTGTAGAGAGGTAAGCCTGTGCCCATCAGACAGTACAGGGCTCTGTTTATTCGGTCCTTATCTTCTTCCTCTAGCGGTAGTTCATCCTTTAGTCTAGGTGATAGTTCCTCAGTTTCGCTGCATAGTATAGATAGTATCTATGGTCAAGATAGTGATGGCTCGGATAGCAGCTCCTCAGTTTCCTCATACCCTTACGGTTGAGAGTTTTCCAGACTATGGTAGTGACAGTGACTTCATGTCAGATGCTACCTCCGCCTATGTACCGTTTGTTCTCATGGATACTAATTCTGATTTTAGTTCGAAGGATATCTCTATGGACTCGGTGTCTCATGAGACTGAGGATTCTACAGACTATGACGCTTGGATGCTTGAAGATGACGACGGGTTTGTGTTTTATCAGCATGGCCATGTATTCATGGGAGACCTAGTTCCCATGCATCCTCCAGCAGTTGAGAGCAGCCGCTCCCCGAGTTACAGATTGTTCCCAATTGTATCCCAGAGGCAGAATAGGTCTATTTTTCTATGATGTTGGTCCTGAGTTGTGAAACACCCCACCTCCGTTAAGGTCACTCACAAAGGGAATGCCTTAATTTTGGTGGAGGTTTATAAGTAAAAGACACAGATAAAACACAAGACAGATATAAACACATATAAATAAGCAGCGGAAAAACCAACAGACTTTTATTATCATAAATACGTGTTTATACAGAACATTTCCAACATTGTCTCAAAACAAACTTCCAATTATTACAACCATAATACAGTCTTGATTTTAAAAGTTAAAGAAGCATGAAACATAAATAAAGCTGCATAATCCCCATAAATGATATCCAAAGCCATGGTCCAAATGAAAGAAATCCAAGCAATACATTCTCTCTCTTCAAGCTGGATGAAAAACTGACTAAGCTGCGGTGTTTCCTCCCTGTGGACCTGGGGGGGGGGGGGACGGAAGAAAAGAAGACGAAAGGAAAATGGGTCAGACATAAGTCTGGTAAGTCTAGCTATATTCCTAGAATGTTAATAATAAAAATATCATGACTTGCATAAAGTGAGAACAGGACGATATCAGGATAATAGACTATCCTAAAACTTGATAAGGTATCCTAAAATGAACATCCCTTCGCACCCTATTTTAAATCTCTATCTCTGCACCTACTAATTTTTATACCAACAGGCATCCCGTGATTGGGGTGAAGTTATCCCTTTCTCTTTCTTTAAAAGATCGGCCCCTACTCGTATATTCACATGTGTCCTACGGCCCTATATGGTAGATACCTATGCTGGTCCCACCATGGGGTGTATCAAGTCCCATGGTGGCGGCCCTGACACAATTCTAGCATGCATAGGGTATACTACTGATGCTCCAGTGCCCTCACTTGTCTGCTCCAGAGTGTGTGCACGCCCGCACTCTGTTAGAACCCACACTGTGCACCAACCGCCGTCGCTTTTGACCTCTTACAATCAGCCCAGTAATCGTGCTCCACCCTGCCTAGTTCAGGGTACCATGATACCTAATTGGGTTACTGCTGAAACGAGTCCTTGTTACTAGGTTTTCTAGTCAAACATGTTAAGTGGTTAAGTGTCTGAATGAACCTAACCCCCACCCATCCAAATTATTTAACATGTGGAATTTAGTTAAGTATTTATTAAATTGACTTAACCATATCAGTCCAAACTCAGCTCTAATTGTCTTATTAGAGCACCAACCTCTCAGATTAGATAGATATTGTTGTGGCTGCCTGTATGCCTGTTGGGTCCGGGCAGTCTTACGCCACAACTCAGTTTAACCTTGGGTCTTTATTGGGCCCCATGCCTTAACCTCTCACATTGGGTAGCTATTGTTCTGACAACTGGACAACCGGGCGGGTCCGAGCAGGTTTACGTCACAACTCAATCCAACCTCGGGTTAAGCGCGTTTGTATTTTCTAATTTACATTTTAATTATTATTCAAATTCAAATTACTGTCACATTCATTTCCAATTAATCTCATTAATTAAGGTAATTAATGCCTTTTATGCCATAAATCACTTATGTGATTAATGACCAATATGTAAAATAGAAAATATTCAAATTACTGTCACATTCATTTCCAATTAATCTCATTAATTAAGGTAATTAATGCTTTTTTATGCCATAAATCACTTATGTGATTAATGATCAATTTATGGCAAGTTTTCCTAAAATTATCATTTTAACCCAACGTTACCCCGTCCAATATTAGGTTAACCATATCAGCCTAATTTACGTTCGCATGATTTTTGGTGTAAAGTATTAGGCTAAAAACTTAGCCTAATTTAATATACGCAAATTGGCATAAATTAGCATAAACATGACAAGGGTATAACTTTGGTATTGATGGCATAATAAATATGAACATAATAGGGTGTACTTGCAAAATAACTAACATGAACATTTTAGGGGTGAACTTGCAAAATAACTAACATGAACATTTTAGGGGTGAACTTGCAAAATAACTAACATGAACATTATAATGTCATAGGTACAAACTTGCAAAAAGACTAACATAAACATTATAATGTCATAGGTATGAACTTGCACTTATAGGCTAACTCAACATATATGTGTTTTTAACATAGGCCATATTAACAACATACATGAGAATTAGCAATATGAACTAATCCATATACATATGTTAATTTGCAACATAGGCAAATCAACATACGTATATGTGAGTTAGCAACATAGGCTAATCAACACACACATGTGTTAATTAGTAACATAGATTTAAACATACTTGCAAATTAATCCCAACATATGATAAGTGTGAACATGGCATAAGTTTTGCATAAACATGAACATATAGATTTGACAATTGGTCGCATAACTTCACTACATAAACTTGCATAATAAACTACACAATTCTCATAAGATGTTACAATCCAAGTCCATGCTTATACAAATAATCTAATCCAATAATCCCAAATTTAACAAGATAATAGAATCAAGTCACTGGCATAGATTAATATTATAAAACATAATAAACATCATACTTAATAATTCTCAATTCAACATGATAATAGAATCAAATCACAAACGTATATTAATAACATAACGAGTATCGTACTATTATCATTTCATCGCAACACATGATATTCATATTAATTCGCATTCTAAAAATGTAGCTAAACTTACAATCGTAGACGGTCTTGTTTTCTGAGTTCTGAAATTCTGAATTTGCAAAGCTTTCCTTTGGGAAGACGTTGCTTTGATTCTAATTTGTTGTTGCTTTTTAATCTTATAGTTTGTATTCGCTATGTTGTTCGTCTCTTTCAAGTGGAGGCTCCCTCTAGTTCTCAGCAGACAGCATGGTGGCTCCAATTCTTATTTTTTTTGTGAATTTTTAGTTTGAGACCTAGGGTCTTTTTATAGAGTTGCAAGTTAATTTGAGCCGTCGATGAAGCTAGGGTTAACCAGAGCCGTCCGTTGTAAAGAGAAGCCAATTATGTTCACCATTTCTTTCTTAATGTACATTTACTATTATTTGTCAATCCATATAAATACGTACGCATTAGATACATCTCCCCTTTACACATTTATTATTATTTTTGTATGCACATTAGATACATCTCCCCTTTACACATTTATTATTATTCTTGTATGCACATTAGATACATCTCCCCTTTACACATTTATTATTATTCTTGTATGCACATTAGATACATCTCCCCTTTACACATTTATTTTTGTATTAGCAACTTTAGTGTTAACAGAAATACGGGGTGTTACATTATCCCCTCCTTAAAGGATTTCGTCCCCGAAATCTCCAAGTCTAGGAGAACATATATCCTACCATCCAAATGTCCATCTACTCAATCATCAAACACGAGCGTCCATTGTCCTTAAAAGACTTCTAATGCTTCATGATCATATGCATTGTATGTGTACATGTCCTTATCTAATGCAAAAATCAGGCGGTCTACTGATTCAGTTGACCTCCTTAATGCAAATTATGTAAGTGTCATGAATCCATTATGTATGCAAACTTTTTCCTATTCATAATTCTACATGAGTGCGCAATCATTCAAACAAATGCGACATCCATATGACAACATATTATGCTTCAACCATATACAAACATAAACACATATATGCATATGCAATATGAAGTGACTGAGCCGATCTAAAACCCTAAATTGTGTGTGTATATGCATCCACGAGCAACCACTAGCAAACATTTGCAACCACTTGCAACCATCATCCATAACATGTTTCAATTACATGTTTACATCCAAAGGGGTTTCCACCTAAGGATAAAAGGGTAAGGTCGGGGAGATATACCTAAAAAGATAGATACTAACATGACTTTAAGGAAAAAGAGAGATAAAAAATGTACCCTCAAAAAGAAAAGGGTAGGCTGCGCATATTCTATCCTCAGTTTCCCAAGTCGCGTCTTCCTCGGCGTCGCTCCATTGAACTTTGACGAGTTTGACTTCGCGGTTGCGTAGCGTTTTCACTTCAGTTCCTAAGATGCGAGTTGGAACTTTCCTCACAGTTGCTTCGCGTTCTACTTCAGCTTCTTCTAGAATGTTTGGCTCTACCACTTCCGCTGACTCATGTAGATACGTCCGGAGGTGAGAAACATGAAAGACGTTGTGAACTCCGGCCAGTCTCTCGGGTAACTCTAACCTGTAGGCCATCTTCCCAATCTTCTCAATGATAGGAAACGGCCCTACAAATCTTGGTGCTAGCTTCCCTGTGGATCCAAAGCGAACGACGTTCCTTAAAGGATATACCTTAAGGAAAACCCTGTCCCCAGCCTCAAATTCAAGGTCGGTCCTTCTCTTGTCTGCGTAGGATTTTTGTCTGTCTTGGGTTGTCTTCATTCTTCTCCGTATTAAGTCTACTTTCTCTGAAGTCTCTCGGATCATATCTGGTCCGAGTATGATCTTGTCAGTAGACTCCCACCAACAAGTGGGCGATCGGCACGGTCTTCCATATAAAGCTTCGAAGGGCGCCATCCCGATGGTGGCTTGGTAGTTGTTGTTGTAGGCAAATTCCACCAAAGGAAGATGGTCCTCCCAAGTCCCTCCAAAGTCAAGGACGCAAAGTCTCAAAAGGTCTTCCAAAATCCTGTTCACCCTTTCCGTCTGACCATCGGTTTGGGGGTGATAGGCCGTGCTCAAACATAACTGTGTGCCTATAGCTTCTTGCAGACTCCGCCAAAACTCGCTTGTGAAGATAGGATCTCTGTCGCTAATAATGCTGGAAGGTATTCCATGGAGTCGAACTATCTCCTTAAGATAAAGAGATGATAGAGACGAGGCAGTCCTTCTACTCTTGACAGGTAAAAAGTGGGCGCTTTTAGTAAACCTATCCACTATTACCCAAATGCTAGTGTTGCCTCTTCTAGACCTAGGCAGCCCATCAATGAAGTCCATTGAAATGCTATCCCACTTCCACTGTGGGACCTCTAGAGGATGGAGCAGACCGCCAAGCTTCTTCTGCTCCGCCTTGACTTGTTGGCAAATCATGCACTTAGAAACAAAATCTGCCACGTCCTTCTTCATGCCACTCCAAAAGAAAACTCTCTATAAGTCCTTGTACATTTTGTCCCCGCCTGGATGTATTGTCATCTTGGAATGATGTGCCTCCTCAAGAACTTTCTTCACCAACTCCTTTGCCTGTGGGACGCATAGTCTTCCATCCCGTCTTAACCACCCTTTGTCGTCGATGGTGTATCTATCGAGGTGACTAGAAGTCTCACCCCTAACGATCTTATCAACCACTTCTACAAGTTGAGGGTCTTCTCGTTGTACGGTCCCTATTGAGTCTACGAGAGTGGGCCGCACTTCTAGCGATGCTAACAGACCGGGTACAAAATCAGAGGAGGGCCTAAAGTCAAAACTGGCTATAAACTCTAGGCTTCGCCTTTCAACAAATAGCGGGCTCAACGTTAGCTTCTTTCTACTCAAGGCATCTGCGACTACGTTGCCCTTGCCAGGAGTGTAGGAAATCTCGAAATCATACGAGGCAAGAAACTCCATCCACCTTTGTTGCCTTAAGTTAAGGTCCTTCTGCGAGAAGAGATACTTCAAAGATTTATGGTCAGTATACAGCTCAAATTTCTCGCCTAGGAGATAGTGGCGCCAAGACTTAAGCGCAAAGACGATAGCAGCCAACTCAAGGTCGTGGGTTGGGTAGTTCCTTTCATGAACTTTCAACTGTCTTCCGCCATAAGCTACTACCCTTCCTTCTTGCATTAGGACAGCGCCTAGTCCTGTCCCGCATGCATCCGTGTATACTGTAAACATTTTGCTTCCATCCGGCAAGGTCAGAACTGGGGCTGTTGTAAGAGCCTTTTTTAAGCATTGGAAAGCAAACTCGCAATCCAAATCCCAAGAGAAAACTAGATTCTTATTTGTTAGACTTGTAAGAGAAGCTGAGATTTTTGCAAAATCTCTGATGAACTTTCGATAAAAGCCTGCAAGCCCGAGGAAGCTTCGGACCTCGGTTGCATTCCTTGGTGCCTTCCAATCTTGCACCGCTACTACTTTTGCGGGGTCTACAGCTAACCCCTCTTTGGACACTGTATGCCCAAGAAATCTCACTTCTTCTCTCCAAAAGTGGCACTTGGAGAATTTAGCTTTTAACTGATGTGTTCTAAGAGTCTCCATGATTGCCTTTAGGTGCTGAGCATGCTCTTCCTCATTTTTTGAGAAGATCAAAATATCGTCTACGAAGACCACCACGAATTTATTGAGGAAATCTCTGAACACCCTACTCATTAGGTCCACGAAGTAAGCAGGTGCGTTTGTCAAGCCAAAAGGCCTGACAAGCCACTCAAAAAATCCGTCTGGGGTTCTGAAAGCTGTCTTATCGATGCTATCATCAGCTACCCTTAGCTGATGAAATCCGGTCGCCAAATCAAGTTGGGAGAAAACCGACGCTCCTACAAGCTGGTCAAACAAATCGTCAATTCTGGGGAGAGGGTGCCTATTCTTTTTAGTCAGCTTGTTTAGCTCCCTATAGTCAACACATAGACGGAGTGAACCATCCGCCTTTGTAGCGAACACCACTGGAGAGCCCCATTCTGAAATGCTCCGCCTAACGAACCCCTTTTCTAAAAGCTCTTTAATCTTCTTACTGAGCTCTTTCCTTTCCCTAGGAGCCATGTGCCTAACAGGCAAAGCAACGGGCTTCGCATTGTCAACAAGATAGATGCGGAAGTCTATTTCCCGTTTCGGATGTAAGCCCTTCACCTCATCAAAGACATCCGAATATTCTCGGACCACCTTAACTGACTGCAAATTCTCAACAGAAGCGTCAAGCGATTCAAGATAACTAAGCATAACCACATTCGAGGGATTACAAGTAATTTCCAGAGTGTTACCGAGTTGGGTTAAAAGCCTAACCACTCTTTTCTCACAATCAAGGATGACACCATTACTGGATAGCCAGTCCATGCCCAAAATCAATCCATACCCCGAGAAGCCCAAAACAAAGGTACTACATCTAAATTCTACACTTAGAATAGAGATTTTCAAATTCATACAGATCATTGACAAATAAGCTGGGCCTCCAATTGGATTGGAGACAACCAAGGGATCCTCTACCATACTAGTTTCTATGTGCAGAGATTCTACTAAAGCAGATGAAATAAAGGAGTGTGATGCACCAGAATCAAATAAAGTGCGAACTGGGTGATCATAAAGATAAACTACACTTTCTACAGAAGTATTTCTACCTCGCTGTTGCAGAGGAGGTGCCTCCAGTGCATGAACTTGTCCACCCGAAGTGGATGCAGCTTTCTGCGCCTGCCCTCGCCTCTTAGGGCAGTCCTTAGCTATGTGTCATGTTTCTCCACAATGAAAGCAACCACCATTCATCTTTGCCTTCTTCTTCCTGCAGTCTTTCACCACATGTCCAACCACACCACAGAAATTACACTTTCTTGTTTCGCGAGCTTTGTTGTTTTTCCCGCCCTTCTTAAAGTCTGTTTTCTTAGGCTGTAAAGCTTCTTTCTTTCCCTGAGACCCTTCCGCCTTTTTCTCCTTCTTGCCTTTATCTTCCTCATGTAGTAACGCCATCTGTACCAGCCTTTCATATGTAGCTCCCATAGGTATATGGGTCATGGCCAGGCTATGAAGCGGCTCATTCAGTCCCTTGACAAAGCGGAGAGCCTTCTTGTGTTGGGTGTTGACTAGGTCCAGTCCGAACCTAGCCAGCTGATCAAACTGGTTGACGTACTCTTTGACGGTCATACTTCCTTGCTTAAGGTATATGAACCTCTCCATTTGAAGACTTCTCTCAGCTTCTGAAAGGAACTTTAGCTCAAATCTAAATCTGAAATCTTCCCACGTTTCTACTGGTCTTTCTGCATTGGTGACTTCCCACCAGTAGGAAGCCTCTCCTTTGAGCAACCACACTGCTAGTCTTACCTTCTGCCTATCTTCTACCTCGAAGATAACGAAAAGATCTTCGGTCCCTTTCAGCCAGTTCATGGCTGCTACGAAGGACTCGGTTCCATGAAAGTCTTTCCCACCCATAGCTTTAAAATCTCTACAAGTCTTGGCAAAAGCATTTCCTCTCGGAGGAGGAGGAGGAGGGGGAATTTCAGCAACTGTGGGAGAAGGAGGAGGAGGAATTGCTGCAGCTGGGGGAGGAAGATTCGCTGGACCCGCCTCATTGGCCCTAGCTTCCAAGTACCTTCTAAACCAACCAGGTACAGTCACACCTTCTGGAAGGTTAAATTCTCCCGACATGCTGAAACGAAAAAGGAAAGATTCAAAACGAAGGATAGATAATTCACATGGCTTTGGGGTATTATGCCTTTCTAAAACTATAAAACAATTCTTTTTCTTGAAAAATGCTTCTTTAAATTTTAATTTGACTATAGTTTCAAAAACTTTCTATCTGGTCTGGTAAACCTATGCTCTGATACCAAGTGAAACACCCCACCTCCGTTAAGGTCACTCACAAAGGGAATGCCTTAATTTTGGTGGAGGTTTATAAGTAAAAGACACAAATAAAACACAAGACAGATATAAACACATATAAATAAGCAGCGGAAAAACCAACAGACTTTTATTATCATAAATACGTGTTTATACAGAACATTTCCAACATTGTCTCAAAACAAACTTCCAATTATTACAACCATAATACTGTCTTGATTTTAAAAGTTAAAGAAGCATGAAACATAAATAAAGCTGCATAATCCCCATAAATGATATCCAAAGCCATGGTCCAAATGAAAGAAATCCAAGCAATACATTCTCTCTCTTCAAGCTGGATGAAAAACTGACTAAGCTGTGGTGTTTCCTCCCTGTGGACCTGGGGGGGGGACGGAAGAAAAGAAGACGAAAGGAAAATGGGTCAGACATAAGTCTGGTAAGTCTTGCTATATTCCTAGAATGTTAATAATAAAAAGATCATGACTTGCATAAAGTGAGAACAGGACGATATCAGGATAATAGACTATCCTAGAACTAGATAAGGTGTCCTAAAACGAACATCCCTTCGCACCCTATTTTAAATCTCTATCTCTGCAACTACTAATTCTTATACCAACAGGCACCCCGTGATTGGGGTGAAGTGATCCCTTTCTCTTTCTTTAAAAGATCGGCCCCTACTCGTATATTCACATGTGTCCTACGGCCCTATATGGTAGATACCTATGCTGGTCCCACCATGGGGTGTATCAAGTCCCATGGTGGCGGCCCCGACACAATTCTAGCATGCATAGGGTATACTACTGATGCTCCAGTGCCCTGACTTGTCTGCTCCAGAGTGTGTGCACGCCCGCACTCTATTAGAACCCACACTGTGCACCAACCGCCGTCGCTTTTGACCACTTACAATCAGCCCAGTAATCGTGCCCCACCCTGCCTAGTTCAGGGTACCATGATACCTAATTGGGTTACTGCTGAAACGGGTCCCCGTTACTAGGTTTTCTAGTCAAACATGTTAAGTGGTTAAGTGTTTGAATGAACCTAACCCCCACCCATCCAAATTATTTAACATGTTGAATTTGGTTAAGTATTTATTAAATTGACTTAACCCTATCAGTCCTAACTCAGCTCTAATTGTCTTATTAGAGCACCAACCTCTCAGATTAGACAGATATTGTTGTGGCTGCCTGTATGCCGGTTGGGTCCGGGAAGTCTTACGCCACAACTCAGTTTAACCTCGGGTCTTTATTGGGCCCCATGCCTTAACCTCCCACATTGGATAGCTATTGTTGTGACAACTGGACAGCCGGGCGGGTCCGGGCAGGTTTACGTCACAACTCAATCCAACCTCGGGTTAAGCGCGTTCGTATTTTCTAATTTACATTTTAATTATGTAAATTATTCAAATTCAAATTACTGTCACATTCATTTCCAATTAATCTCATTAATTAAGGTAATTAATGCCTTTTTATGCCATAAATCACTTATGTGATTAATGACCAATATGTAAATTAGAAAATATTCAAATTACTGTCACATTCATTTCCAATTAATCTCATTAATTTAGGTAATTAATGCCTTTTTATGCCATAAATCACTTATGTGATTAATGACCAATTTATGGCAAGTTTTCCTAAAATTATCATTTTAACCCAACGTTACCCCGTCCAATATTAGGCTAACCATCTCAGCCTAATTTACGTTCGCATGATTTTTGGTGTAAAGTATTAGGCTAAAAACTTAGCCTAATTTAATATACGCAAATTGGCATAAATTAGCATAAACAACGATAAATAATCAACCATCGATTAGTAATGGCTGCGTCTAACCCTAATTCCAGTGATTGCATCGCTGGATCCCAGAGCACATCGGAAGAGGCCAAGCATGACGATGAACTAAAAGAATCCGATGAAGGCTGGCAGGAGGTTCGTACGAGACGCAAAACATTTGCACAGGTGGCCAAACAGGATGGATCAGGTACCCATCGAATGAATCAACAAAAGAAGGGTACGAATCTTGTTTTCAAAGCTGGATCGAGATCATGGGCTGCCGCTGTTGCGGGCAATACAAAAATAAATGGTGATGTGATGAATTTTGAAAACTCTTTAGACGAGGAAGGGGAGTACGCTGATTTAGATGACCTAATTTTTGACGAAGCAAAAAATATATGGAGAAATTCTATATATATATATACTTAGTTGGCAGAAGGCCGTACTATGTTCATTTGAATGCGTACATCAGACGAGAATGGAAGCCTAAAGGCAGATGGGATGTTTTTGCAAGAGAAAATGGTTTTTATCTGATTAAATTTGAATTAGATGATGATTGTAATAAGGTACTCGATGAAGGACCTTGGTTCATGGACAGTAAACTGATTTTTATTAGGCGATGGGAACCTAATTTGAGATTAGAGAGAGATATGCTAGAATCTCATCCTGTCTGGATTAGGCTATTGAATCTTGATCTATCTTTGTGGAATGCCAGAGGAATTTGTAAGCTAGCTAGTCTTATTGGTACCCCGCTAGCTATGGATGATCTAACTAAAAATGTAAAACGTTTAAACTATGCGCGAGTTCTTGTAGACATGAAAGCCAACAAAGGAAAACCATCACAAATCAGAGGCAAAGATAAACATGGCAACATATATATACAAGAAGTGAGATATGAAAATATGTCTCCTACATGCACTAGCTGCAAATGTTTTGGTCATACTTATGACCAATGTAGTACAGTGATTAAACCTACTCAAGAGGTTTGGGTTGCAAAAGAGCCAAACAAAAAAGCTGTGGAGGATGATCAGCATTCAGCAGAGGATATTCAGCAGCACAAAAACACTGAAGTTCTCAGTGGCAAAACAGCTGGAGTCAGCACTACCCTAAACTGTACAAGCAGCGGTGGTGATAAAGAAGTCACTCAGGTGGAGGTGGCCACACCTGATCTGGTGGGGCAATCTGATGCATCTGTTGCACAAGTAGAAACAGTTCATCTATCTCCTGAACATTCTCAGATGAAGGATATGCCTGAAACTGTAGAAGATTTACATGAGTTAGACATATCTTTAGAAGACAATGCAAATGACACAGAAGATGAAGGCAGTAACAAAAAAGAAACATATACAAAGCCGAATCCTGAATTTACACAACAATTCAATAATCAGCTGAGGATCAATGAAGCTACAAATAGTGGGCGAGGCTTGCCTCCTTGGGATTTAAGGAGTAAATCCCAAAACTCTAAATGTCGATAATAAGTTGGAACGTGAGAAGTCTAAACAATGATACCCGACTTTTAGACCTCCACAATCATAGAAGGAATCTCCTTCCTTCTTTCATGGGTATCTTGGAAAATAAACTCAATGCTGACAATCTAAGTTTCTTTTGTAACCAATTAGGTAGCGATTGGGACCAAATTAATAACAATGATTTATCGGATAAAGGCAGGATTCTAGTGGCTTGGTGCAAGGCAATTTGGAGTTGCATGTTAATTGATAAATATGAACAACAAATAACTGTGTCTCTTAACAACTCTGGAGGACTAATTATATGTGTCACTGTAGTCTATGCCAGTAATAATGTAGGAGAAAGGATTAAACTTTGGGATAAACTCAAGTTATTGTCGCAGAACATGCAGGAGGCTTGGATAGTCATGGGTGATTTTAATGCTATTTTAAAACCTAGTGAAAAACAAGGTGGAGCTACCGTTAGAGTTTCCCAATTATCGGAGTTCAATTGCTGCATTGTTGCATCAGGATTGGTTGAACCAGTCCACTGTGGCCTACATTATACATGGAGAAGTGGTGAGAGTAAGAAGATCTCATGTAAACTTGACAGAGTACTCATTAACTTGGTATGCATGAATAAATTCGCTGATCTGAAGGTTAATGTCTTGCCATCATCGACAAGCGACCACTGTCCATTACATGTCAGTTTAAATGAGAGAAACAATGAGGCTAAAGGAAAGCCTTTTCGTTATGCAAATCACTGGAAAATGATCATTGGGTATTATGAAGTGGTAGACAGCCAAAATATTACCCTATCTTCGTCTAATCACATGTTTCAATTCCTTAAATTCCTCAAAAATACAAAAGCAAAAATCAAGGAATGGAACAAAACGCGTGTGAAAGAAGACAACCATATTAAAATACTTGAAGACAGAAATGCAGAGTTGTTACAATTACTAGATGGTGGTGATGTTAGCGATGAAACATGGGGGCAATATCAACAATGCAGAACAGAACTTACTGAGGCACTGAAAATCAAGGCGATTGAATTAAAACAAAAAGCGAAGGAGAAATGGATAACTGACGGAGATGAATGCACAAAATTTTTCTATACTAAAATGTCAGTGAGACGTAATACTAACTTTAATTTTCAACTTCTTGACCAGGATGGCAATGCACTAACAGATATGAAGAAATTTGAAGAGGAAGCAGTATCTTATTTCAATGAGCTATATAATGGTGAATGTGCAACTGACTTACCCCGTGTTAATCCCCGACGGCTGCTGAACTCCAGAGGTCGTCGAATGCTGTGCAGGAGAATTTCCGAGGAGGAGTTGAAGAAAGCTGTTTGGTCCATCAGCGTGGACTCCGCTCCAGGGCCCGATGGGTTCGGGTCCGCTTTCTTCCACAATCATTGGTGCGACCTGAAAAGCAATCTACTGTCAGCAATACAAGA
Source organism: Allium sativum (assembly GCA_030737875.1). Lineage (NCBI taxonomy): Eukaryota > Viridiplantae > Streptophyta > Magnoliopsida > Asparagales > Amaryllidaceae > Allium > Allium sativum. The sequence goes on from CM060919.1 coordinate 579,782,239, forward strand.
AGCAATGAATTCAGGTAGAATTATCAGAGAAATCAATCACACATTTCTATGCTTAATCCCTAAAAATGATAAACTTTCCAAAATTGCTGATTATAGACCAATTGCATGCTGCAATGTTTTGTATAAAATTTTGAGTAAAGTTCTGTGCAATAGAATAAAAGTGGTTCTGCCGGACATGATAGTTGAGTGTCAAAGTGCTTTTATTAAAGGTAGAAGTATTTCAGAAAATTCATTATTGGCACATGAATTAGTTAGAAATTTCAACAAGAAAGGTGCTGATAAATTCTGCTTGAAAGTCGATTTGCAAAAGGCTTATGACAAAATAAATCGTCATTTTATTATTCATATGCTTAAGGCCATGGGATTTCCAGAGAAGATTACTAGACTGATTTCAGAATGTATTCAAACCCTTACTTTCTCTATTCTTATTAATGGAGTACCAAAAGGCTTCATTACCAGTAACAGAGGTATTCGACAAGGGGATCCTCTATCCCCTTATTTGTTCGCAATTGCAATGGAATATTTCTCACTGCAGATGGAGTTAGCAGCATATGCTAAAGAGATTCAACCGATACATAATTTCCAACCATCAATAAGCCATCAGTTGTATGCCGATGACCTGATAATTTGTGCCAAGTCAAATGTTAAATCTGCGAGTAAAATCGCTTATCTTTTTGATTATCTGGGGAAGTATGTTGGTCTTAAGATGAATGAACAAAAATCTAAATGTTACTTTAACAAATTTTGTATGAACAAGAGGCATGTGCTTGACATTTTGGGGGTGAAGGAAGGTGAACTACCGGTTAAATACTTAGGTGTTCCTCTCTCATCAAACAAAATCACTGATAGTGAGTGTGCTGAACTCATCACTAATATAAGGGAAAAGTTACAAGGCTGGAATTCAAGACTGTTATCTTTTGCAGGAAGAATAGAATTAGTACACACAGTTATTCAAGCAAAAATCAATTTTTGGTTGCAGACATTTCAAATCCCAGATTCATCAATAAGTAAAATTGAAAAAGTGTGTGCGGACTTTATCTGGAAAGGTGGACTACATAAGATTAAATATGATGATCTGTGTAGGCCAAAAGAAGAAGGAGGAGTTGGACTGAGGAGAATTCGAGACATGAGGGAAGCTTTCACATTAAAACAAGCGTGGAAAATAATAAATGGACAAGGGTTATGGGCTCGATGGATGGGGAAAAGATACATTAAAAACAATTTCTGGACCATGGAAATTGATAACAATGCATCGACAACGTGGAAAGCAATATTAAGAGTAAGAAGAAAACTAGCAGCTAACTGTGAACGTGTATTTGCTAATGGCAATGAGACTGACTTATGGAGGGATCCATGGATAAAAGGAAAATCCCTAATTAGCACTTTGGGTTGGGACACTTTCTCATCTTATGGATGTCCTAATCAGACTGTTAATCACATAATTAATGAAGGCAGATAGAATTGTGACAGAATCCCTTGCAGCATTGAGATGAAAAAAGACATTGAGTTCATGCCATTATTTATTGCCAGAGAATTTGACATGTGGAAATGGAATTCAAGCAATGAGTTCAATTTAAAAGACGCATGGATGGCATGCAGAGACAATGAACCAAAAGTGGTTTGGCACAGAGTAATTTGGGATAAAATAATCCCCCCCAAAGTGGCACATACGGCTTACAAAGCTATACTACTTCGTTTACCAACCAAGGATAGATTACACAATTGGGGTATTGTCGCAGATAACACATGCACCTTGTGTGACAATAACATTGAATCGCACCAACATTTATTCTTCAACTGCAGGTTTTCTAGAGAAATTCTTAAGCAAATTCAGCAAAGACTAAATTTTGATACGCAAGAAACAAGCTTTCATGAAATTATTGCGTACCTGGCTTTGAATTGGACGAACGAAGATGCTAAAGTTAAAATATACGGCATTAGCTTGATTACTGCATGTTGGTGGATTTGGAAGGAGAGAAATAGACGTGTATTTCAAAGCAAAACAAGATCAGTGAGTGAGATTAACAATCTGATAGAAGTGGAAATTAACTTAATTCTTCGAACCAGAGGAAAAGGACTCACTACATCAGAGGAAGCAAGACGATCTCGTACTGGAGGAACAGATCTAGGGGGTTGGCGGGAATCACGGCTAGAAGCTCAAAACCAGCGGCCGCCATGAATGTCTCGTTGAAGATGAAGCTGAAATTATCGTTCGCCATGCCTAATTTTGAGAAGAAGTAGTTTAGTTTTCTTTTATTTCAATCACGTTGTCTGTTAATATTCCCACTTTTTGTCGCTTGTATATAGTGATGCGCTGTCGGCTGATATGTGGCATGCATCAATTCTTGGGCTGAAATATGCCTCTAATAAAACTATACCAATTTTCAAAAAAAAATAAAAATAAATAAATAAATTAGCATAAACATGACAAAGGTATAACTTTGGTATTGATGGCATAATCAATATGAACATAATAGGGTGTACTTGCAAAATAACTAACATGAACATTTTAGGGGTGAACTTGCAAAATAACTAACATGAACATTTTAGGGGTGAACTTGCAAAATAACTAACATGAACATTATAATGTCATAGGTACAAACTTGCAAAAAGACTAACATAAACATTATAATGTCATAGGTATGAACTTGCACTTATAGGCTAACTCAACATATATGTGTTTTTAACATAGGCCATATTAACAACATACATGAGAATTAGCAATATGAACTAATCCATATACATATGTTAATTTGCAACATAGGCAAATCAACATACGTATATGTGAGTTAGCAACATAGGCTAATCAACACACACATGTGTTAATTAGTAACATAGATTTAAACATACTTGCAAATTAATCCCAACATATGATAAGTGTGAACATGGCATAAGTTTTGCATAAACATGAACATATAGATTTGACAATTGGTCGCATAACTTCACTACATAAACTTGCATAATAAACTACACAATTCTCATAAGATGTTACAATCCAAGTCCATGCTTATACAAATAATCTAATCCAATAATCCCAAATTTAACAAGATAATAGAATCAAGTCACTGGCATAGATTAATATTATAAAACATAATAAATATCATACTTAATAATTCTCAATTCAACATGATAATAGAATCAAATCACAAACGTATATTAATAACATAACGAGTATCGTACTATTATCATTTCATCGCAACACATGATATTCATATTAATTCGCATTCTAAAAATGTAGCTAAACTTACAATCGTAGACGGTCTTGTTTTCTGAGTTCTGAAATTCTGAATTTGCAAAGCTTTCCTTTGGGAAGACGTTGCTTTGATTCTAATTTGTTGTTGCTTTTTAATCTTTTAGTTTGTATTCGCTATGTTGTTCGTCTCTTTCAAGTGGAGGCTCCCTCTAGTTCTCAGCAGACAGCATGGTGGCTCCAATTCTCATTCTTTTTTTTTTGTGAATTTTTAGTTTGAGACCTAGGGTCTTTTTATAGAGTTGCAAGTTAATTTGAGCCGTCGATGAAGCTAGGGTTAACCAGAGCCGTCCGTTGTAAAGAGAAGCCAATTATGTTCACCATTTCTTTCTTAATGTACATTTACTATTATTTGTCAATCCATATAAATACGTACGCATTAGATACATCTCCCCTTTACACATTTATTATTATTTTTGTATGCACATTAGATACATCTCCCCTTTACACATTTATTATTATTCTTGTGTGCACATTAGATACATCTCCCCTTTACACATTTATTATTATTCTTGTATGCACATTAGATACATCTCCCCTTTACACATTTATTTTTGTATTAGCAACTTTAGTGTTAACAGAAATACGGGGTGTTACAAGTTTCCTGTATTGCCCTACTCTGAGTTGGACGTGTATATATGGGAGAATATGATGTTAGTACCAGAGATGGATGCCATTATAGAGGATCAACCACCCCTAGTTATTTGGACCATCCACCTCCGGCATTAGAGATTTTTTGATCATATTCCACAGGTTGATTTAGATATAGTTTTTCACGATGTCGGTCCTGCTTTTCCAGTTTTGCCACACTCTGGGTTTGATGCACTTATGTGGCTTGATATGCATATAGGACCTGAGATAGACATTATGATTGCAGATTTAGCTCAACCCATAGCACCTGATGAGCCACTTGTTGCTCCGATAGTACCTGATATAGTAGAGCCACAACTTGCTTTGGAGTGGCATGAGCCCGAGGATTCACAGATGCCTGATATAGCAGAGCCACCAGTAGAGCAGCCATTAGAGCCCGAGCTTGAGCAGGCAGAGGATAATGATGATGAGTTAGTCATTTATTGGTCAGACCACGATAGCGATGACCACCAACCAGATGATTTTTGGGTAGAAGAGGACTTACCAGATGACTGGGATGATATGCCTCTTGATATGGATAACGAGTTCACATAGGAGTCAGAGGAGTTGGCCTTGTATGGACCTTCGACGCAGAGCTCTTGTAACGATTAGTTGTGGTAGTTGTTAGTTTGTATATATGATGTATATGTGGTAGTTTCGTTTTGGTGCGACATAGGCACAGGTTGTACATTTTGGATATGATATATTTTGTGATGTAGGTCACCTCAAGTACGTATCTGTACTCGGGTGGGCATAGATATAGATAGTCAGATGCATATACATGGTTTATACTTTAAGTGGCACTACACACTAGGGATACGTTGTGTCTATGATGATAGTTGATCTTTTTGTTATGACTGGATGATATAATATATATGCTTGAAAATGTGTGGTCTAATAGGAATAACTCACATGTGACGCTACATATTGTGGACCGAATAACCATATAAGCATGTAAGTGTTTGATGCTTATACAATGGGGACAGCATAACCATATAAGCATGTAAGTATTTGATGCTTATACGATGAGGACATAATAACCGTATAACATGTAAGTGTTTGATGCTTATCCGATGTGGACATCATATCATAGCATAACAATATGAGCTTGTAAGTGTTTGATGCTTATATGATGAGAATTCGAGCTCAATTAAAATTTTATAAGTTATTATAATCTTATTTGATTATATAAATGATTGCTTATGATTGCAATATTTGTTTTGTGATTAATGAGGGCCTAGAGAGGCGAGTTGGCTTTACCGATCAACCCGTACAAAAGAGGTTATGGCGAATTTTTTCGAAAATTTAAGGCATTAGCCAAATTTTGCGAAATTGGAAAGTTCTTAGAAACTTAAAAGTTATAAAATATGAGTTAAGATGAAGATTGAGTTGGTTAAGTAAACGACCTTCGATTCCGCCATCCTTTTCAGGGACGAAAAGTTTTAAGTAGGGGAGACTGTAACAACCCATATTTTTGGGTCAATTAAAATTTTGAATTTTATCTATTTTGATGAATTTTTAAATAGGAAATGATGGTTTTTACCCGATAAAATTTGAAAATAATTTTAAAAGTTGTTTTAATGTTTCATTTGACTTAAAACAGGGCCAGTGAGATTTTAAAATCAATTTAAAAGCTCATAATTTGAAAATCAAAATTTCAAACTTATATTGATCGCCTATAATAGGATCATTTTTTAGACAGTCTCGGAATCCTAACCACATTTATTGGATCTGGAATGTCGAAGCATGTCAGGATTTAAAACTTCAAGTCAAACGATGTTCGTATGTAAGAGAACGAAATGAAAATGTATGTTGAAATTTCAATTTAAATTCAATTTAAGCTAGAAATTAGGCATTTTTCAGACAAACTCGGAATTTTACGAAACTAGATTCGTTGGAAGCGTAATTCCATATCGTAGCGAGATTTCAAATTTTGTAATTTTTGAAGTTAACGTGTGGTCGTGCGAATAGAATGACGTTTGCAAGATGAAATTAATGTTTGGACTTAACATATCACTTCTTGCTACACCTCTCCACCAATTAGAATTAGTCAACACATCCCCTCTCTCTTCTAAGTGTCATCTTCTTCTACACTAGTCATTCATGAAGTGATTTAGGCCTTAAGTGGTTTTAATTAAGTTTTAATTCACTTTCATTCGCAAAACATTCTCTAAAGAGCTTAAACACTCAACAATGGCTCCCTCTCCTCTTTAATACCCCATGTCGACCCTCCCTAGGTCCCTACCCGCTAGTCCTCTGCTTGAGCAGGCCGTCGTCGATCACCCCAGACAAGGCGCATGTCGTAACCCCCTCCCCATCTCCAAAGCTCTTCCATTCTTCTCTAAGTCGCAAAAGGTTGCATATTTAACACTCAAACCAAGTTCTAACACCTCTTAACCCCTCTTTGTGGACCCCCACTCGCCACGTGGCACCCCTAGACTGCATCCACCTCACTGTGCCATGCTGGACAGCGAAGGCGTGGGCCCCATTGGCCACCTCTATCTTTGAAACCCTTAAAAATCTTAGCTTTCCTCCTTAAAACTCAAGTGCCAGTGTGTTCAAGCGTTGTCGATAAGTATTGAGTTGATTCAGAGAAGAAAGCCAACATTTTTAGCTCGTAGAAAGCTCGTATAGATCTAACGTTGAAGTATTTTGTTGTTAGATGGTTGGGGTGAGAGCTACTCACTCAAAATATATTATTTATGTAGTTTAATCATAGCTATACAATTAAACAGTTAGTAGTTAAGTGATTAAATAAATATTGACTTGTGGTATGATTAGAAAAGCGAAACCGAGTTAATTAGCATGTTAAAACATTGCTAATATGTTAATGATAGCTTATGTGAGAAATCAACATTTTATTTAGTTTAGTTATCACAAATTGTTATACGGCATATGGCAGCCCACATCACAAATTGTTTGCAAACCCAATGGATGAATAGATGATTTATTGTGTTCTGATTTGAATGTGATTTTGAGTTGATTGACATGTTAAAACGATTTCAAAATATTTGTGGAAATTGAGATTGGATTAAACATCCATTTATAATCCAAACGACGAATTTATTATCACTTTTTTAAGTGTAATTGGTTAGATTGAAAAACAATTTGAAAAAAATAAGTTATGATTAAATTCATGAACATGTGGTTGATTTAATTGATTATTTGTTGGTTGAAAACCCCACATGGGTCTTGGGATGATATTGGACTTACATGTCTCCCTTGTATGTAGTTGTATGTTGATCGGTTGATTGACAGGCTGACATAAGCATTAAATATTTAATTTAAAGCTTGTACGGAGTAGGTGCACACTGGATGTTATTTGAGTGTTTCGTAGTTGTTTGCAACTATTGTTGGATGTATAAATGCATATCAATGAAATTATACGGTGTTTGGTTAAATGTTATTCCAATTTAGAATAAATAAGAATATTTTAATAACATAATATTCAGTGAAAAATCGAAGTTTGATTTTGACGTCCGATTTTGGATGGACACGTAGATATCGAAATATCGATGAATATTCATAACTGTAATAAATGGTTTTGAAGTAAATTTAATATACTTATGGCATGTCGAAGTTTTTAATTTGAAATGAACGGCAACTTTTCAAAGTGAAGTTCGGTTAGGCTATGTAGCAAACGTTTTAAAAGATGTTTTCTTTCGAAATTTCTTCGTTTATTTTTATAACGATTGTAAGGAAAATTTAAACGTAAAATAATGACTTTCGAAAAATGATATTATTTTATTTATTAAAATAATATTAAAAGTTGACCGTGTAGTGAAATATGTGATTTTGAATATAAACGACTGCAACGAGCTTTCAAAGTTGATTATATATATTTTATATAAATTATAAAAATGATTTGGAAGTGTTTTGATTTATTTTGAAATTATAAATCGATTTGGGCTTGAAAAGAACGCATCGTGCAGCGACAATTCGCGAACATCCACCCATAACTTCGAATTGACATAACGAGAGAACCAACTGTCGGATTCTCCTGAAACCGGAACCGCTGGGTTCGTATCAATAAGATCTTTTAAATAAGAAAAAGTGCTTGAAAATCCAACCGTAAGATTTTAATTTAAGTCTGCAGTTCGGTGGCCGATATTGGAAAACCGATTGTAAGTGCCTTACTAAATTTATTAAAATATAAATAAACCATGTAAAATCATAATAAATGATTTGGAAAGATTTTGGATGAAATATTTCATGTTTGAAAAGATAAAATATATTTTTATCTCAATAATCTAGTTAACAACTAGAATAAAGAGCTGAAAGAAATATGCGATGTTTTCTGAAGAGTAATAACCCAATGATTTGAATGGAAATTATCTTCATATATTTTTGACATTGGATTCTGTAATTGTACGAATATCATTGAGGAATCTAAAAGATTTAGATACCATTTTTCCAATATGATATTCGTTGGTTTCAGAATTTGGTAATGAATTTAAGTCGAAACGATTTCCATTTAAATCCTTCTATTTAATATCAAATCGGATTTTGGGTTGTTGTGAATGGTGAATTTAATAATACTATTCTTAAAACCCGTTGAAATGTAAGTTATAAAGTAAATCTTTTAGTTAAGATTTAATGGAATTTTCCAATTTAATAAATTAAATTAGAATTGAATGAAAGTTGATTTCGGGTTTGTTGTGAATGATGTTTTAAAATGACATTTGTTCTTTAACCCAGTTAAAGACTGGATTAATTTCTTAAGGTTGGCATTTGGGGATAACGATGTAAATGTTAATTTGCGTATAAGATTCGATTATCCCTATAAGGTTTATAAACCTTAAAGCACGAAAAATGTTATAAAATCTTCTGAAATGATTTCCCAAAGAAGATTTAAACAAAAGTTTAAATAATATGAATCTTTGATAAAATTAATGGGAACTATTCCTAGAATAATGAATATTTGAATAAACAAATATTCTAGATTGGAATGAGATGGGGGATATCTTTATTTATTTATTTCATGATTTAAAGATGCGTGGGTTATTCGAAAAGACCGGGTTTAACCCGTTCTGAATGACCGTTATGACGATTAAAAGTCGAAGATTGAAGGCAGTGGTTGAAGACCGGAGATCTTCACATTGTTTTGGGCTATTGCTGATGTCTCACTTAGAAAGTACACCCAAGTTGAGGTTATAAGTAGTGATCATCCAGACATACTTGGAGATCGAACGGATATGCAAGGAACCATCTTCTGTATTGGGCATATGGGACGAGGAATAAGGTGCATACGGTTTCGTTCAGACACAGAATGAACTTGCAAATGGATGTGTGTCTGACATCATAATTTGTTCTATATTAGTTGATCTCTACTAAATATATATCTATTTGGTAGCGGAGAATTTATTCTCTTAGCTAAACACCATTCTCTGAGACGTACGAGCTCAGAGGTTATATATCAGTGGACATCAGTTGTACGGTATGAATTGACAATGTGGCATGATGAGATGTATGGATAAAAAAATTTGTTGAGAAGTAGATCTTTGTGGATGATAATCAAATCATGGCTGATATAGTGTAGCTTTATGTTATGGCGTTATTCGCGAGCTTCACACCCTGGTATGAGTCAAAAACAGGATGAAGGACAACAGGGAGGGCATGCGTTTCTTTCTTGTTAGAAGTGTTGCCATGGTATGGATCCCAGGAAATTTTACTTATGTGGATGTTGGAATCTAGGGCCTTTGGATATGGCCACACAAGGCCAAGATGGTCGACATACTTACCAAGATGTCCAATAGGACCGGGAAACGTAATTTACCAGGCAATTGTCTAATCAGCGTTATGGCTGACCGGCCCTGCCGCTCCAAAGGGATAGGTGGTTCCCTTGGACATTTTGCAAGAGATGTTACGAATTCGGTGAGGAAGATATCTTGCTTCGGCTCATGATGGAAACTCAATTCCCACTATGTGATCTTACGGTTTTAGTTGTACACTATGGCGACATAATAGGATGGGGTATTATTCCGTCTAAGATTGATAAATTATATTCAAAATTGTTTTCTACACTATGCACTTATAATAGTACTAAAACTATTAGTTTTAAAGTGTATCAAGCGCATTTGGCTATTATAAGGTAAAACTCTATCATCTGGCTTGTGTTGCATTGTGTGATGGGACCTGAGTCTTATAATAGCTTCATTTTCCAAAACATTGCGTTGTTTTGTTTTAATGATATTTATGCGGAGTATACCCGTTTCGTGTCATATGGCGTGGTCCCATGATTTTCCAACTTTTAAAGTAAAATTTAATAACTGTTTTAAGTTCTCACACCAGTCCCATGACTAACCTGGAGTTTATTGTTTTCACCTAAACTCTGGGTGCTCGTATTTTCCACACGGGCAGCTAGTAGTTTTGGTTTTGCAGATTTTCCATTCACAGGATCCTGGTTTACGGCTGGAGCTATACTCTGGAATGCTTTGTATCCATGTATTTCCTTCATCTGTGTTAGTTGACGTTTTCCACTACATTGTAATTTATTCTCTGATACTTATTTTCCCGCTGTGTATTATCTTATTTTATTTATTTGCACTCTGATATTCTGGTGTAATATTTTTGTAATAGCAATGAAAAGTTATCTTGTTCTGTGTTCCGATGCGTCGTGTTCTGATAACAATCCGTCTTCTTGTTCGGTTTAGGCCAATCGAGAATTTGGGTCGTGACAGATAGTGAGAACCGAGATAAGAGAGAAAGAGAGAGAGCTAAGGTGGAGGATAAGAGAAGAAAGAGGGATAGAGACCACGAAGGAAAGAAGACTTATAATGTTGAGGAGCCCTCCAAAAGGAAGATGATAGAACACGATCCCTTTAAGAGTCGTACTCCTTCAAAGACCCCAGGCAATTCTAGAACAGAGGCTTTGCTCTATCGACCCATCAATTCCAGTTGCTAGAGTTTCCACTACTAAGGTTATTCTTGTATTGATATTAGCTGACTCTTGAAAAGGAAATCATGCAAGCCACTGGTAAGCCCCACCACTCCCTCCTAGAACTTGCTAGGACGGTGGTTTCTAAAGGGGGTCAGGTTTGACCGTGATCTTATGCTATTTGACAAGGATACTATCTTGGGTAATATTGGTTTATGGAAGCAAGATATGGATCAGCTTAATGGTCAGCAGAGTATGCGTAAGGAGCTTGTCAACATTGATGAAGATAACTACATGGAAATTTTGACCAATAATCATAAGGGGGAGAATTTCTGTATGCGTTTAGAGAGAATAATACTAAGAATTAACATTTAAAGAAGGAGAGGGATGAGACTCTGATAGCTAAGAAGAATAGAGAAATGAGAGTCAGTGAGTTAATTGAAAATGGGAAGAAACTAGAAACCTTTTATGAGGTCTAACCTAAGACAGCTCATGCCAATGTGGAGGTGGTTAGAAAGAGACTTGAAGATGAGCAGCAAATCACCCAAACCCAAGCGTAGAGTTGTTGAGAAAAGACTGATGATGTCGACGCAAATTGGGGAGATTGCCTTTCCCTGAGAGAAGGTTTGTAACTTGATAAGGAGATATCAACTTGCTATTGAGAAGTATAGTCTTTAAATGGCTTATGATGACAAGGTGGACCATTTAGATGCTATTATGTTCAACTTCTATACTTTGACTATTATGAGCAAAGGAGACTACGCTTTATGGGAGAGAAGTTTGCTTTCATGCTTGCTGAAATTTTAAAGGAAGGTATGGAATGAGTTGCTGAGCTAGATTATATTGAAGAAGAGTTAAACAAGCATTATCTTAATAAGGAGTCTGAAGCTGCACTTTCCAAGGATATAGAGGAAATTAGGCTTGAGTGGGAGCGACAAACCTTGACAAATGTGAGTACTTTAGGGTAAGTTTCCATTAGGCACATTGCTTCGAGCCTCGAAGTCCTTTCTTTGCATCTTGGGATTTAGAAAGAAATCACTTCTGTTTCTAAGGGCATTACTCCCTTCTTTGTAGCTCTAATTATTATTACGGCTGCTGCTTTGACATCAGCGATGTAGACCCACACAATGGTGTAACTGACTAATGGAGGTAATGGAAAGGATTTTGAGGTGGTCTTCCGTGATGAAACTCCCACAGTAAGTAATATTCTTTTTGCTCTTGAAACTGAGTACATTTTGTTCTCGCATGAAGAGGTTGATGATGATTGCTCACTTTCTCGTGCCGTAGGTTCTGAGGTCCCCACGTACATACCTCTACCTTCTGGTGGTGCAAAAATTAAAGTTATATTCATATCTTCCACCATTATTTCTACTACGGTTTTCAACCTTACCATAATCTCCACTTCTCAACCCAGGCTGCGCTCGAAGCAAATTACAGTACTACCAGGCGGGGTTGGCCCATTAGCATCACCGACTAGAGATGGGACCAGTATTGAGCAGAAAGACTTAACCGCTGATGAAAAAGTGGTTGAGAAGAAAGAGGAGAATAGGACCGAGGATGAGACTAACAGATTTGAGGTGATTAACAGGTATGGTTTTACCACCAATATCTCTGTTAACATTGCTGCCTCTACCAAAAGATTCCCTGAGTCCCAATGATCATGTAGCAGTGGTTTGGGGAATGACCACAACCCTCTACTTTTGCATCTAAATCCAATGCACAAGGAAAATGGTGTTCCATTAGATATGACAATGAATGGCATTTGAAAAAAAGGATATCAAACAAGCACATCAAAAGGTTTATTATTAGGTTTTATGTGCAGCGGAAAAGACAAAACACCAAAAAAACATATTCTTATTCACCCAATCACTTGAAGATGAATTTGATTGAAAATAACAACACAATAGATCAGAAATAATAGCAATACACAAATATTTCACCCAACCACCATCTTGATTGATTCACCAAAAACAAATTTACACTAAATGGATCAAAACCAAAAATAAACAAAATACAATTGAATCAATAACCTTATTGAGAAAGGGAAACAATATCTAGATGACTACAAATATTGTTGGAGCAGAAAGCGTTGAAGAACGACGGCAAACCTATGTCTCACATGGTTCCTTGTTTGATCTAACCAAGAAGGCTTCATATATAGGAGAATAGAAGACCTAGGCAAATATTCAAATTGCCCCTTCAAAATATCTCTAGAATATAATCATTCATTTCTTTCCTTGTATGGTAAAATCAATCAATCAATCACACCAATCAATCAATCAGTCAAACAAATCAATTAATTGATCAATCAATCAAATCAATTAATTGATTACATCCTCTACATAAATTATTTGAATCAACAAATTCAACATTTATGAAGTGATACTTGGGAATTTCCTTGTTATCAATTTCAATACAAATTACAGGAATGCAAATTGAATTTAAACAATGGAACAAATCAAGAATTAGAGATAAGCTTACTTTGGAGAATGATGAGAAAGATTCAGCAGTATTGGAGCAAGCAGTAGAATAGGACCTAGAAAACCTGCAATAATATGAGGATGCGTTAGATGCCCAACGTAAATTTTAGGTGCATTAACTAATAAAGTTCAGGAGCTTAGGGCAAAAAGCTGAAGTACAATGGTTGCAGCAAGGGATACTAACTCAAAATTTTACCACTCGGATATTTCGTTCAGAAGGCTTATAAATAATATCCAAGCGTTCATAGATTCTAATAGGAATCTTCTATACAAGCCAGAACAGATAGAACATACGGCTATTACATATTACACTGACATGTTCAATGACAACATAAGTGCAAATTTCTACCATAAGTAACTGATCAAGGAATTGAAATTATACCATTAATATTTTTAATGGTGATAGCTTTGATCCTCCAGTCTAACCAAGGAAAATAACAATCAATGAATATTTAAAGAAAATTAAGAGCTTAGTAAAATAAATTCAACACAATTCAATTAAAAAAATTCTAACTTCAGTACCACTTGAAATTATAAATTCAATCACATTTGAAATTCAATACAATTCAATTAAGAAATACAACTAATATTGACATACCCATTTGGTAGGATTTTCTAATTTTTTGTTGCCTTCAAAAGCTGATTGATAAACCGTAGGAAACTCAATGTCGTCCACAGTTGTAGTCAACCGTTTTGGTGTGTGCAAAACCACAAATCAGCCGTTACTTTTAAAATCTTTTGAGTGAAACACTTGATTCGCTTTTGAAGCAAGAATAAACGGCTCATCATTTATGCTATCTTTGTTTTTTAATTTCTCTAAGTTAATCATAATCAAATTTGAAGCAGGATCTGTCTTGCAACCATTGACTTTATCTTCAACCTTTATACCCAATCACAATAAAAAAAAACTGTTTGTTTAAAGTCAGTGTAATCTAATTCAGTTACCTGTTGAATAACTCCATAATACATTGTTTTGCTTCCTCGTAATTTTTATCTTTTCCGCTCGCTCTAAATTTTGTAATTGCACTCATACAAACATCACTATCATGTGTTACCATTCTTTCTTCATAACTTTTTGGGGAAAATACGAATCCATTCACTTAGTACTTCATATAACTATGTGCCTTGAACTTTAGCCCATTCAACAACCTCCAAAGAGTTGAATCAACATCACTAGTCCTCACCAGCTAAAAAAACAATAAATGAAAAGTATGATCGTGATGGTGTATGATCAACTTAAATACACTTGAATATATGAGAAGATGTAATACCTCATCATGTAACCATAGAGTAAAACTTTGACAAGTTTCCATGGACGTAACACTACTTCGAGATTGAGATTTAGTATTTTTCATATAAACGGTATATCTCCTGCAATAGATATTTCAAAATGAATATGGGAGTAAATTTACAATAATGAGAATTTAGGATAGACTAGTGAACTTACTTCTCTCATTTATCCAATCCATCGTACTTATTAAGAACCCATCTACGAACTAGTTCAAACTGCACCTGGGTTAAGGTTATATCTTCGCCACTATCTTGAGGCATCTCATCAGCAAACTTGTCATCTTCATATAAAAACTCTTCATGGGTAAGTTTATGAGTGTCATCACCTCCTTTTGGCATATACTCCATGCAGTAATAACTAGTTTCTCGTACAATATATCCTTCCGCAATACACCCTTCAATATATCTTTTGTTGTGCACGGGTCCTTTATATGTTTTCATCAACCTATGTAGGTAATCAGTTGTAAATAACTTGTATCCATTTGAATCGAACTATGGAGAATAAAACTAAAATTAGTAATTTACCTTTCAAAAGGATACATTCATCTATATCAAACAGGGCCGTAAGTCAATGCTTCATTGGCTAAATCAACCATATGGTTGATACTGATATCAAAAAATGCAGGTGGAAAATATTTTTCAAACTCACACATTGCTTCTACCAAACAAGAATTTTCTTTTAAAAGGTGTTCTCTGTTAATCACCTTTGAGCACAAAATGTTAAAGAACAGACTTACATAGTGTACAACATTACGCAAATTCTTACGTTGTGGATAAAAATGTTGAAGCAATACCGGAAGTAATTGTTGCATTATAATGTGATAATCACGTGACTTCATATTTGTTAGTTCAAGAGGATTGGTGCTTACATTGTTGTGGAAGTTAGAAGAGAATTTACTAGGTACTTTCAGGTTTTCCAAAACAGTGCAAAAACATATCTTTTCTCAAAGTGAAAGCTGCCTCTGGTATAGTTGTTTTATTGGTTTCACAGTCTTCCCTCACCCAACATTTTTTGCTTTATACCCATGATTCTCAAGTCGTTGTGTGCATTGATGCCATATTTTGACTTCTCCTAGTGATTCATAATCCTGCTAATGATATGATCAGTGACATTCTTCTCTGTATGCATCACATCAACATTATATTGGATCTAATTTGCTTTCTAATATGGAAGATCAAAGAAGGTAAACCTCCTATACCATGCAGGAATACTATTAAGGTCTTCATCATTGGTTTTTTTTTCACTTTCGACCGATTTCTTGTTTTTTTACCAACTTTCATCTTGATATTAGCTACTTCTTCAACTTGATAACCATTCAATGGCCATGGAGGACGATGATATTTTTGTTCGTTATTGAAGTTTGTCTTATCATCTTGAAACTTGTGTTTAGTAGGAAGAAATCTTCGATATCCCATATAACACATCTTCTTACTTTCAGGAAGATAACAAGAACAAGTACCTTCCTCACAAATAGGACATGCAAAATAACCATGAGTTATGCACCTCGATAAAATCTCAAATGTAGGACGACCAATCGCCCACAACATCCTAGCCCTCACTGTGAACTTTGAGTTATTAAATGAGTCAAATGCAATGACTCCTTTCCATAACTGCTTTAATTCATTTGGTTGTAAATAAACATCAATATCCTTTCCTGCTTGTTTTGGTCCGGAAATCAATAATGTCAATACTGAGAACTCTCTTTTCATGCACATGGATGGAGGAAGATTGTATGGTACTATAATTACTGGAGAACAACTATAACGACTAGATAGAGATTTATGTGGATTGAACAACAAACATTTGATCGAATGAATCTACAACTTTCCATTGGGAAGTGTCATGTGGATGATGCATTATATTTGAATCAGACTTGGCATGAGCATGTCAAGTTATAGCATCTGCTATTCACGGTATGGTATACGCTCTCCTCAATCTAGAAATTAAAGGGAAATGTCTCAACGTCTTTTGAGGAATTTTTGTAGCTCTTTTCTCATCATTGAATGTCGTCCTATATCTTGGTTCGTTGCAAATTCTACAAGAAACTTTTCTTGCATCATCTTTCCAGTATAAAACGCAGTCGTTAATGCATGCATCATGAGTAGTGTAATCCATTTCAACTTGTTTAATCGCCTTCTTTATGTCAGAGTATTTTATCGGCAGTGTGTTACCTTCAGGGAGTAACTGCCTTATAAATTCGAGAAGTGCAGTCACACCATTGTCGTAAAAATCGTATTGAGTTTTCAAGTTGTTCAGTTTCATAATGGCATATAATTTTGTTATTCCTTTAGGACATGAATGATAAAAATTCTCTTTTGCACTCTCAAAAAGTGATTTATACTCTCCACTTTGATTGGACAACTAATCGACATCAACCGTAGACTGTTTCTCAATATTATCGTGCAACAAACAGAAAGAGTGAAGATGATGAAATCTTCATCATTTACCAAGTCTTCCATCCTAGGATGTTCAGACTCATCAATACTTATGGTTTGACTAGCAGATCGTTTTCGCTTCTCTGTCGACTCTTCTCCATGAAAACGCCAAATGGTATATGATTGTAGAATTCCCCATCTGACTATATGATAATGAATATCATATAATTTAATCTTTATTTTCATATTTTTCCACCATGTGCAAGGGAAAGAATAGACTTCCTAATTACCACCTGTTGACACATTTTTTGGCAAAAGCCGTCACACATGGAATTCCTGAATGATAACATGCTCGAGCGATGGAAACGACGTCAGAAGACATTGAGAGATTTGGTCAAAATCACATCCTCAACATAAACAGGCCCGAAACTCCTATCAGACGACCTCTTTTTGGCCCAAAAACAGCGATTACGGAGCTGAGCTCTGTAAGTTTTTTAGATCTCTGAGTTAGCTTCAGTTTGAGCTTCAGTTTGGCTCAATCGGACTTACGGTTTGAAAATTTTGCCTGTTTCCGTAAACTGGTGTAATCTGGCAATTTCCTGGATAAAGCGACGAAGCAGCACACGATCGAAGTATGGATCACGCACCCTCGGATCGTCCCTCATCGGATCGCCCCTCATCGGATCGCCCTCCTCAGACCACTAACCGTCCGTAGTACATCTCACGATCCGACCCGATCGCCAGCACTTCACTCCAGCTTCACTATGCCGCTCACGACCAGACTCGGCTCGTGATAGCCATATCACGATCCGACCCATGACCACGATCCGACCCCATGATCACGATCCGAACTTCCGACCTGCAGATACGCTCCCTGTTTTGACCTATTCTCGTGCCACATCTTGCTCCTATTATCCTGGATCGTGTGCCACGTACCCCACCACGATCCGATCCCCGCACCTGCTCCTGCGCAGCTTGTTCTCACATATTCTCAAGGCTATTTTCACTCCAACTTGCATGGATCTGATTACACATGTCACATGACGATTTGGAGATGATGTCTGGACGTTTTCCACCACATTTCGAGATTTTTGGGATGCGTGCCATGTGTCCCATGAACCACCTTCAGGAAACAGCTATAAATACACCATTTGAAGGCATTTTCAAGGATCTTTTGGCCATTCTTCTTCATAGCTTCCACCATTACTGAAGTGCAAGAACTTTGCATCTCCATACACTCAAATTCTTCTCTTTTCAATACAATTAACACACGGATTGTGTGTCTACATATAACTGATTCTTGTAATCTGTCAGTATAACAATAAGATTATAAAGTGGACGTAGGCTACATCTACAGCCGAACCACTATAAAAACTTTGTGTGTCCCCTCTTTATTTACTTTTTTCTACATTCTGTGATCTGTGATCTGCATTTGGGTGTTAGGCCCAATTTTTGGTCTAACACCACCATTTTCTACAACGAAATCAATAAACTTCTGAACTCCTTCTATATATCATGGGGTTCTTCGATCAGATTCTTGCATCCACTGTTTGTTTATGTTGTGCAAAAATTGCACAGATGCGGAAGAACAATAAACATGATCTAGATTTGTCAACTGAACATCAATATAATCCGATAGCAATTATTCTATTACATCAAACAAATAGTAAATAACTATAATGGGGAAACAAAGAGACGCACAATATTTATATCGGTTCCACTACCATCGAGATAGTGTATGCCCAGTCTAAAAGAGAGAGTGAGAGAGATTTTATTCCACCTGAGAGAATTATTACAAGAGATTACAAAATAAGATTTTACATATCCAATTCTCAAATTAGGCTTAACAAGAAGAGACATTCCATTTGGGGATCACTGAAACCATGTCAGGATGAGTTTATAATGAAGTCTATCCATAATATATAGCTAGTGAATTCTATGTGAGTCATTAATAAAATTACCAAGATATGGTAAGAAATAATGGAGGAAAATTGCAGAGAAAACAAGTGGCGCAAACATAGCAAGTAAATCAATCATTCTCTTCCATCACAAAGATGGTAGAAAACAATCGTGGATTTATTTCTTTACCATCTCATGCAAAATCAATCAATAATTTATGCATATCCGTATTAAAAATGTTTACTTTCCATTTTGCATATTGTTTCAACCTATTTTTGATTTTGTATCACCAAAATTTAACACTCCGCCTTAATGCAAAATCACATATCTCCAACACCCCATCTTGAGTCAAATTTTCTTTTCAACAAAAAAAACTCTTCAAAAGAACTCCACCTTAAACCAAAATCTCATAATGAGATGGAAACCAAAAATGAATATTTACCTAATGGGTTCCAGCAAAGCTACCCCCATCATACCTTGTTAACGAGCTCAAACTATGTCCCCGTCCGCCAACAAAATGTTGCAAATATCCAAAATCAAAAGAAGGAAGATTCCAAAGTAATCTCAACACCACCAAGGAAAAAAATAATTCTCTCGATCATTAATTCAAATTCGGAGCCAAAATCCAAATCTTTGTATGCAAGATAAATCTCTCTCCTTCCATATGCTTGCATGTAGTACGACTCCTTTAAGACAGCATCACAAAATTAACGATGTACCACAATGGCACCTATTCCGCCAAAATTAGCTCTATAAGCTGAACTCTCCAAGTCGGCATCACAGATCGATAAGTCTAACCGGTGTCAAATCTTTGCGAGCATTTCTCAATTGAACTTGAAGTTATACAGAGTCCTCAAACACTTGGAAATGTCGTTAACACCTTCAGCGGTTCATCTTAGGTCGCTACCACCTCTAAGCAGTTTCACCAAGCTGTTTTCTACAAAGAGTTTCTTTTCTAAGGTTGGTCAGGTTGCATTCTAACATATAACTCCACCTTAATGAGAATCCGGAACTCAAGCTACATCAAGTTCCAAGCCTGGAACACTCTTCTCTCTCAACATAATCTTTCCCACCATAATCTCCTTTTCCTCCAAAATAGTAATAGCATAATCACCACTGAATCTACCAACCTTTGTAGAAATAATTGATGCATAATGTAAAACAAATCACCTTGCTCCGATACCAATCTGTTGTGCAAAAATTGCACAAATGCGGAAGAACAATAAACATGATCTAGCTTTGCCAATTGAACATCAATCTAATCTGATAAAAATTATCCTATTACATCAAACAAATAGTAAATAACCATAACGAAGAAACAAAGAGACGCACAATATTTATACTGGTTCCACTACCATCGAGATAGTGTATGCCCAATCCAAAAAAAGGGAGATTTTATTCCACATGAGAGAATTACAAGAGATTACAAAATAAGAGTTTACATATTCAAACCTCAAATTAGGCTTAACAAGAAGAGACACTCCATTTGGGGATCACTGACACCATGCCATGATGAGTTTATAATGAAGTCTACCCATAATATATAGCCAGTGAATTCTATGTGAGTCATCAATCAAATTGCCAAGATATGGTAAGAAATAATTGAGGAAAATTGCAGTGGAAACAAGTGGCGCAAACAAAGCAAGTAAATCAATCATTATCTTCCTTTGCAAAGATGGTAGAAAATAATCGTGCATTTATTTCTTCACCATCTCATGCAAATGCAATCAATAATTTATGCATATCCATATTAAAAATATTTACTTTTCATTTTGCATATTTGTTTCCACCTATTTGAGATTCTGTATCACCAAAATTTAACAGTTTATACTTGAAGACGTAGTGTCCTTAATCAATTTACTTCAAAAAGAGAGAAATACTTAAATTATGGTAGAATGTTTAGCCTTAACCAATGGGGATATAGTTATATTTATAATGTTGGCTCCCTTGTGTTGCAACCAGATGTGAAAATTACAAATCACTTAGTTTAAGGTAAATCAAAATATAAAGTAAACTATAACTATTATATTTTTGAGATGCAAGTGTGCAAGTGGTTACACCATCATTGTTCAAGTCACTTAGTAATAGAAGTATTGACTAGCTAATTTGGTTGTCATCGGGAATTCACTGAATTTTTTTTACTGGTTGATGGTAAGAATCTATCTATCTACTTTTATAGAATTTGAATTTTCCTATTAGATTGGTTATTGTGCATCAGTAGTAAGCTAAGTTATGTTGATGGATTTACTTGTTGTGTTGCTGAATATCCTAAGCTTTGTATTTAGTTAATACATCCGAAAAAACCGATTTAGAATCTAATATGATAGTTCACGATTTGGTGCGTCTTTAATAAACCAAGTGTGTTTTCTAATGTGGCTACTTTTTGAGAGAAATATTACAAGATTTTCAAGCAAACTGCCTATTTATCTACATACCAAGTAATCATCTACTTCAAGATGACTACTTCAATGTTTGACTGAGATACCAAGTATTGTTTATTTTTAGCATTTTTAGCTCTTCTATACTGGACATAGGTTTGATTTATTAATGGATACTGAACCTGTTTTTCCGGCCATAATAAGGATTTTTTTTGCCTAATACTATATATAAATACATACATTATAGTGTAATTTCTTAGTACCACACATCCTCAAGACTTATTTAAGTTTTTGTGAACCTTTTGAATTTAAGTGGCATAGCATGTCAGTTAGAAGTATCATGGCCAACATCATTATCTCTATAATACGAAATCATGCATGGTTGAATATAAAGTTTGACTTAATTTTATGTTGGGTCAACCAGAAATGGACATACTAATAACAGATTTTAGATAATTTGAAAATTAGTTAGGAGGTTGTGCTGAGTATATTGGGACAAAATGTACAAAAAATTATTCAGTCAAATTTCAAATGTTTACTTGCCTCATTTTAGTTTAAAAAACAAATTTAGAGCCACAAAACAAATGTATGTTGCTAAATGATCATAAAATGGATAAACAAACCATCATGAAAATTGAACAATTAAAGATAATCATGTCGTATCTGTATTTACCATTGCCATGTATATACTAACTACCATATTCCCACCCATTATTGGTTTACATAAAATAATGGGAAAACAGAAGTGTTAACTTGTGTTGGTCATTTGTTATAATCACCCTTAAATCTATTTTTTTTAGAAACAACAGTTTTGTAAATCCTTTGGCACTTGTATGTTTATTGACATAACTAATGCATAAGCTATTTAATAATATTTTTTTCTGATTTATTTTTCTAGGTTGTTGCTTTGCATATCTTCTATTTTACTTGCTGCATCTATCATTGAACTAACATTTTCAAATGGCATGTGACAGCATGACATCTAAAAAGTGCACAGAAACTCAGTGCACTATAGGTAAACTAATATAAAGTTGCATCAGCAATGAGATATTAATTATAATCAAAATAAAACATACCAAGCAAGTAGATATGAGTGGCTTTTCATAAAAGTTATCATGTTCACTTACCAAAAGCAACTTTGTGGGGAGGGTGTACTGGTACCAAGGGGCCTGGACTTAATAACCAACCTCTCTCCATCTTAGGTTTCATTTAAAATCGAACAATGCCGGCACCAATGAGACTGGACTTAAAATTGCAAATCTTCTAAAATCTGCTATTAGCATGTTCATTTAAAATTGAACAATGTCAGTACCTATTGGAAATATTGCCCCATCACAGTTCACAATGATTCATAAAAACCTTGGCTTTGATGCATAACTCCACAAAAAGCAACTGTCAAAAAACATAGAAAGGTACATTCTTTAACACTGGCAGCCGATGTAGAATGAAATGCAACCCAAAACGCACCCATTTCTATTTCCATAAGGCATTTGCAGTGGAAGGAAAAAGAAATGCTCATTGTTTCTTATTATTCAACAGCAAAGCGACTCTATCATATTAGAACCTAGCTCTAATATAATTAGCTCTAATGTAATATCCTTATATTATCTTGCATTAAAAAAATTATAATATAATATCTTTTTATATCATATTTTTTCGGTTATAGTAGATCATTATATTATCCTTATATTATTTCAAATTAGATCCTTATATTGTTTCGGTTTTGTAAGGCTTAACATGCAAAGATAATATAATATCCTTATATTGTCTTGTATGTGCGTTTGATAATTTGGTTGTGGTTCTTCATTTGATATCAATGTGATTATTCCTTATCTTAAAAAAAATGTTAAACTGATTTTCACACATTACATTGCATTAAACACTTCCATATCTTCATTTTACATTACAACTACATTGTTTTTTTTCATTTCATTTCTGTTTTCTTCATCCCTGTTTATCTTTTTATTACATTCCATTTGACTACCATACAATCAACATCCTACGACATAACATAACTAGTAGCCAACGAGTTCTCGTTACCCACAACTCCTTCACTCCCATCACTTCGGAAACAACCCAAAAATCCAAATAACTATTAATCGACTAACTTCGGTTTCATAATCAATCAGCAACCCATCTCCTTGACTTGTTTCAATTCCTCACACCAACTCTACCTTACCACATCATATACTATCTGCAAACCTACTTCGCATTCTCCACATTATACAAATTGTATCACCATAAATATAAAACTACCCCTTTTGCACCTTCTCAAACACAACTTACCACACGTCCCCCTATAAGTCATTTTATATCCTCAGTCCATCTCCTTCCTACCCACCTACTTATATTTAACTATGTTCAAAAAACTAACCATAGACCACCCACATAACAATCTACAACCTTTCCCTACATCCTACATCAACGGGGATCACCACTTATTTATCTAATATAAAGCCTGAACACCCTTCAAACAACAAAACACAAACTATTACAAAAGAAAACCCTCAATTAGAACCCTATTTATAATATAATATCAAGTGCATATGCAAGAAATATAAGGTGTACATAAATGCACCTTCTGCAGTTGAACAAATATAAGGTGCTTGCATCGATACCCAATATTGACGGAAATAAGGGGAAGCAATTAAACATACAAATAGGGTTTCGATTGAATACCCAAAAAAACATTTAAATAGGAATCTTCGAATGAGAGGAAGACGCTATTTTTGATTTAAAATTGAAGCAGTGGTAACTTCTTTTAGATGGATAATTCGCAAGATAGATCCGAGTATTCATTTTGGGATTGCTCGCTTTTGTTTTGGCATCTTGAATCTGTTGGGACGTGCATGGGGTATGTATAGCATGAAACCTTTACCCTTCGCATTAGAATGGGCCAGACCCATTCCAAAATTACCACGACTCAAAGTCGTGCTAATTCAATTTGCCATGGGTTATAGCCGTTCCAAAATTGCCATGGCTCAAAGCCGTGGCAAATCTTCCGCATTTGGGTGTAGCAAAACTGGCAGAGTAGTGCAGTGAATTATGTTAAAAGTACTTGAATTTGAATTTGAAAATTTGAATTTGGGAACTTCGGAAATTTTTGTTTTACTATCACATGAGAGAGTGAAATGAAATAAGTATTTTATCTTATTTCTAATACAGGTAATTTGATAATATATATGGTGTGTATTAACTAAAAAATGGTGTATAAGATGTTGGGAAAACTTTTGATGTCCAAAAAAAATTCACTTTCCAACTCATCTTTTATGATTATCCCTCTGCTCATAAATTATTTTGCGATGTTTATCACACAAAGTTTGTACATAGTTCCCTCCCATAACTCAGCTAATATACCGTTTATGTGATGACCCATTCTCCCCGTCCCCGGAAGAACAGATGGCCTTTAGGATATAACACATTATATAACAGATAAAGATAAACATCCATTAAACATCATAATATAGATCATATTACATCAAGGTTTCATCAGAGTATTAATACATCCCATCAGATCCAAATATCATACATAAAAACGGAAATTAGTAAATAGATGCACAACGGAAATAATGATATTTTGACCTGACGGAGTCTTAAAGAGAGTCTAAAAGAACATCCTAATCATGCTTCTGCTCCAAATCCAAAACCAGCTTTCCTAGATAGCTTCCATATATATATATACATATATATATATGTACATATATATATATGTATGTATATGTATATGTATATGTATATATAAAGACATAGCTTCCAAAAGTAGCCCTAATTAATAACCTGTTTACTGGCCGGCCCGTGTGGAAATAAGGGCACCCGAGTTTGCAAGGGAAAAATAAACTACGAGTCAGTCGTGGGACTGGTATGAGAAACTCTAAACAGTTATTCTTGATTTATTTAAAAGTAAGGCATATCACATGACCACGCCGTGTAATAAGGAACGGGTTACCTCCACATGAATACCAATGCACAAAACATAGCAATGTTTTTATAAAAATGAAGCCATTATAAGACTCACGTCCCATCACACAGTGCAACGTATATCGAAGGAGAGAGTTTTACCTTATGATAGCCAAACATGCTTGATACGTAAAACATTTTGATAATGATATTATTATTAATGTCTAGGTTTGGAAATCACTTTCAAAAATAAATGTATAAATCTTAGCTCGCATAATGCCCCATCCCATTATATTGGCTATATAGTTTACATCTAAAAACGCAAAGGCACTTATTCGAAAAGATTCCTTCATTGAACCAAGGTAAATGATCTTTCTTAACCGTTCGGAACACCTATAGTGGGATATCCCATGACTCAGCGCACGGTCCTTCAGAGCGGCAGAGCCGACCATTACTAACGGGTTGGTTAGAATCTTTCTTGAACATACGTTCCTCAGTCTGTCATCCATGACCGACCATTATCCTGATCGTATTTGACCGTCGTCCGAGATCTCGATCTATCATCCACAAAAGTAAACTTGCAAGGGCTCCATACCATAGCATCGCTTTTCAACTAGAAGGAAACGTATGTCCTTATTTCTACGGTCCATCATCCTGTTTTCGGCTCATTTCGGGTGTGTGACCCTAGAATCAACGTCTCACAAAGCTCTGCTTTTCAACAAAAGCTTTGATCTATCTGCCGGCAGAACTTCGTATGCCACCTTGTCAATTCACAACAAGTAATTGGTGTCTAATAATATATAACCCTCTGAGTACATAAGTCTCAGAGGTGGGAGCTAAGCTAAGAGAATAAATTCTCTGCCACCAATTGATATAACATCAATAGAAACCAATTGACTATGTTGTAAAATACAACGTCAGACAAACATCCATTTACAAGTTCGTTCTGGGTCTGAACGAAACCGAAGGCACCTTATTCCTTTTCCACTAATGAAGAGAGGCTTTTGCACTCCGGGAAATCAAAAAGTACGTCCGGACTACTGCCACTTTAACCTTATAATGGGAGCTACCCAAGGCATCAACAAGCAATCATTCGATGTGAAGTTTTCCGGTCTTCCACTGTCTTTAATATCTTCGACTTTTAAATTGTTGTATAATTATTCGAAATGGGTTGGACCTGGTCTTTTCGAAATAATTAGTGTCAAAACAAAATCCTTTTTGGATTATCAACTCCCCAATTAAGTCTCCTTTAACTGGAAAACATTTCATAAGATTGAATCTTATTTTCAGATTTGGTTAAGCTTTTTGTGTGACGACTGCCCATAACTCCCGCACTTAACAAGAGGAATAATGCGCTGAAAGGTGTGCCAGGCAGCTATGGACAATCATCAAGGTAAGATAAATACAAGGGATCGTGTCGTATAACTCACAACGCAAGGATAAAATATAATAGAACATATACAACATGCAATAATAGTGAAGCAGAATTGAGCAGAATCTTAAACTTTTTCATTTCACCATGAAATATCCATACAACACTAGATAACACTATAAGAGTCTGTACAAAGTTACCTCACTACAAGTCACTCAGAGAACACATCAACATAGCAGCGGAAAAACAACAAATAGTAGGTAATAGGTAATAATACGTATGCCTCCAGCTCGTCATCACTCAGCAGCATCTCTAGGCCCATCATGACTATCCAGGGTACTCGACCATTCAACCGGTCTTTTAGGTATCCCTATTATACCCCTGCTTTGAGTCTGCTAGAACCTACGACAACGGTAATTCCTCGACCTTCATAACTCTAGTCGTCATCACCTGCGATTATCCATAAGTTCAAAACACACTTAAGCAGCCATTATTCACGAGCTCAAAATATACTTGAGTCGTCTTCACATTCGTTGCATTACAACGATCAACGAACACTTTACGACACTTCGAACATTCCGTCTTGAATTCACGTTGAAGCCACAATCATCGTCAGTCCAAAAATATACTTCGTTTGGTCGATACTCCATTTCATAGCATTTCAGCCTTTCTATTATGAAAAACATACTACAACGTTTAATTCATCCTTTTATAGTGTTTCAGAAATGCTATCATATCTCCTGGATCGCTCCCGACCCATCGACTCAGTTTTATATCACAGGGTTTCTGGACCCCCTTTCACATCGTTTCTGAACCACTGTAATTGTCCATCAGCGATCCACCATGGATCGTTCTCGATCCATCAGCCAACTCTCGTGCCAACCTCTTAAAACCATGTGCGCATCCCATGAAAATCATCTGATCTGATCCACTTTAGATCGTGCCCGATCCAAAACATTTCACCGCATTTGTCAAGCGCTGTCAAATCCGATGGATCGAGTGCGATCCATCGCTTTGTCAGGCCACGAAATTTCCTTCGATCCATCAATGAAAATGCAGTCGATCCACCATATTTTGTGTGTATGATCTGTGCCTTGATCGAGGCCGATCCAGGGCCTTTCCATTGCGTTAGCCAAACGCTGTAAACCGCCTAAACCAAATTTTCTGCCCGATCCATGCAATAACTTCATTCAATCCATGATTTTTGTGCATCCGATCCATGCTATTGCTTTGCCAAATCCATACTAAAACTTTGGCCGATCCATATTTTTTTGATATGGCTAATTCATCACCAAATCCATTTCAAAACCAATGTAATTTCATCAATAAAATCCATAATGAATCTAAGAAAAATCGAACAATGATCTAATACATGAATTAGCATAGAAATTCACCGATTTAAGTTGATAGATTAGATCCTATGGTGTTTTAAATTAAAATCGTAATTACGTCGATTAGATCTATGTGAAAACAACTTAAAATGATGAACATGGGATCAAACAACCCATATACTTGATTGAATCCGTGTGAGAGATGCTTATCACTCACCAAATCTTCAAACAAACTTGAAATCGCTAAATCCCCAATCTGGATAGCGAAGAATGACCTTCAAACCACTCAATTTAATGTGATCTCCCTTTTCCTAATGTAGATCTAGCTTTGTTTGATGTAAATCTTCAATCTTCTTGCGTAGATCTAGAATTTTAATGGAGGAAAGATGTATTTGATTGAGCAAGGAGGATCACGAGCTCAACCAAATGAGAGAATGAAGATCTCCATGCCTCCAACCACCTATTTATAACCTCTAACCAGCCCACTAATAGGCCACACCAATTCAACTCATTAATGACTAGCCAAACCTGTACAGAAATTGTGAAACATTAAAACAGCGATTCCTCTCAAACCGCTGAACCAAATCTTTAATGTGACCACTCTACGGAATTGGAAACATCGTTTCCTTTCCAATGAAATCAATCTCAGTACTTGATTCGGTCCCTGTCAAAAGTTATCCTCTGTACAAAACTGGTAGGGGTAAAATGGTCACAAATAAAACTGGTAAAAAATATGGACATGTCTCACATCCCTATAACCAACATATCAAAATATAAGAATGATCCAACCCTCAGGGAATAAAATAAAAATATTTTACGATCCTCCGATACGTAAAATGCGGGTCGTTACATTCTTCCTCCCTTAGGAACTCCCCCTCCCCCCCTCGAAATTCCAAGCAAACACTACCAACTAGAAACAATTTCGCATACCTTCCATCCAGAAGCAGCTAATTTATCATCCAAACTAGCATCCATCAAGCCATGCATCCATAGCCTTATCCTAGCATGTGGAATTCTAACAACGGTGGTACAAGTTACAATGGTGTAAGGTGATACGATATTGATGGGTCATACCAACGAAGAGTTCTGGATGGATCGTCTTCATACTCTCTTCCGTCTCCCACGTACCATCATCATCCTCACTCCACTGCACCTTGACTAGCTTAACCGTCTTCATCCTAAGAAGTTTCGTGTCGTTCCCCACAACGCGAAGCGGCTTACGAGGTTTCGTAACTACGTTCTCGACTTCCAGGTCTTCGTAATGTTCCGGAGATACCACTGCATTCGAACCATGAACAAACTTCCATAGAAACGACACATGGAAAACATTATGCACACTCGACATCTTCTCGGGTAACTCCAATCTATATGCGAGCTTTGCAATCCGCTCGACTATCGAAAACGGTCCAATAAACCTTGGAGCTAACTTTCCTTTACTTCTGAATTGAACAACATGCTTTAAAGGGGAAATATTCACGAAAACCATATCGCCCACATTGAATTCCAAATCTTTTCGACGCTTATCGGCGTAACTCTTCCGACGATCTTGGGCTACCTTCATTCATTGTCGAATGTTCTCGATACAATCTGAGGTCTCTTTAATCATCTCAGGCTCAAGTATCAATTTATCTCCAATCTCTAACCAACATGCTGGAGAATTACACGGTGTGCCATACAACGCTTCGTATGGTGTCATCCCAATACTCGACTGGTAGCTGTTGTTGTACACAAACTCAACTAAATATAGATGGTCTTCCCACGACCCTCCGAAGTCCAATACACAAGCCCTCAGGAGATCTTCCAAAACTCGGTTAACCCTCTCGGTTTGACGATCGGTTTGGGGATGATAAGCCGTACTCAAACACAACTCTGTTCCCAAAGTCTCTTGAAACTCTTCCAAAATCCACTCGTGAACAATGGATCACAATAGCTCACTATGCTTTTTGGGATACCATGGAATCGAACTATCAATTTAATATAAAACTCAGCCAACTTCGATGTTGTCCTAGTCGTCTAGCAGGAATAAATCTGGCGCTTTTAGTCAAGCGTTCCACTATAACCGAAATCCCTTCGTTTCCCGCCCTGGTTATAGGTAGTCTATCGATAAAATCCATCGATATCTGCTCCCACTTCCACGTAGGAACTTCAAATGGTTGAAGCAATCCACTCAGCTTCTTCTGTTCAACTTTCACTAACTGACAGTTCATGCATTTGGAAATGAACTTTCCAACATCCCTTTTCATCCCCTCCAAATAGGAGGCTCGCCTCATGTCCTGATACATCTTGTTACCACCAGGATGAATCGTCAACTTTGAGTGATGACATTCCCTCTGAACCTCATCTATCATTTCTTCAATATCAGGAACAACCAGCCGTCATTTCTTTCGATGCCATCCCTCTCGATCGACCTCGAATTCCTTATCCTATTGCTCTAACTTTTGGATAACCTCGACAATCTTTGCCTCGCGCTTTTGGCTCTTGCCAATCCTTTTAATGAGAGTAGGTCTTATCGATAAGCTTGCAACATTTCAGGTTCCAACTCACACCGTGGTCTGAAATCAAATTCTGCCAAATAATCGAGGTGTTTCCATTCCAAAAACATCACTCCCAAACTTGCATGTCTTCGACTCAACACATCTGCCACTACATTACATTTACCAAGAGTATAGGCTATACCAAAATTGTATGATGCCGGAAAATCTAACCATCTTTGCTGCTAAAGATTCGAATCCTTTTGGAAGAAAAGATACTTTAACGACTTATGATCTGTAAAAAACTCGAATCGAACTCCCAACAGGTAATGTCTCCACATCTTCAAAGAAAACACAATCGCTGCAAACTCCAAATCATGAGTTCGATAATTCCTCTCTTGCGGCTTCAGTTGTCGACTCGCGTAGGCCACAACTTTATCCTTCTGCATCAGCACTGCTCCGAGTCCAGTACCGAATGCATCAGTGTATACCACCATCTCTTCGTTCCCACTTGGAATCGTTAAAACATGAGCTCTCGTCAGTCTCTCTTTCATGATTCCAAAAGCTTTCTCACACTTCGCATCCCATTTGAACACCTGATTCTTTTTCGTCAATCCCGTTAATGGTGCAGCTATCTTGGAGAAATCCTTGATAAACCGGTGATAATATCCCGCCAACCCAAGGAAACTCCGGGCATCTGTCGCATTCTTAGGTATATCCCAGTACTGGATTGCTGCCACCTTAGCGGGGTCAACCGCTATTCCATTTCCAGAAACAACATGGCCCAAGAATCTCACTTCTCTCTTCCAGAAGTGACACTTCGAAAACTTAGCTCTCAGCTGATGCTTTCACAAGATTTCCAAAACAACTCGCAAGTGTGTCTTATGCTCTTCCTCATTCCGGAAGAAAACCAAAATATCGTCCATAAACACAAGCACGAACTTGTTCAGCTGATCTATGAATACCTATTCATAAGATCCATGAAATACGTTGGCGCGTTAGTCAACCCAAATGGCATCACCAACCATTCAAAGAAACCAGACGGTGTCCTAAAAGTTGTCTTCATACCACTATCTTTCGCCACTCTCAACTGATGAAATCCCATTGCCAAATCCATCTGAGAAAACACCTTGGCCTCATGAAGCTAACTGAACAAGTCGTCTATCCTTGGCAACAAATACTTGTTCAACTTATGATAATCGACACACAATCTCAAAGATCCATCTGCCTTGGTTGCAAACATAATCGGTGCACCCCATTCGGATGCACTTCTCCGAATGAATTCTTTTCCCAAAAGATCACGTACTTGCACCTCCAACTCTCATTGTTCCTTAGGTGCCATCCTCCTAAGAGGCATAACGATAGGATTAGCACCATCGACCAAATCGATCCTGAACTCAATCTCGCGATGGGGCGGCAACCCTTGGACCTCATCATAGACATCATTAAATTCACTTGCGATCGACATCGATGACAAGTCTTTCCGTGGAATCACCAGCGAATATAAATAGCTCACAAACACACCATCTTCGGGCTTACATCAAATCACAACCATTCTCCCTTTCACATTCCCGACTGTCACCTCCAGCTTCTCGCAATCCCCTTTTGTCGCATACCTCTTTAGCCAGTCCATGCCCAAAATAATCCCAAACCCAGCGAAGTTCAAAACAAAGCAATCACACACAAAGGAGAAATCATGACTCAACAAAACTAGACCACGACAAATAAAACACAAACTGGACGTCACCCCCAACTGGATTAGTCACAAAAAAAATCTATCACAAATCTCGAGTTCCAAACCCAAGCGGCACACAAGCTCATTGCAAATGAAAGAATGCGATGCTCTGGTATCAAACAACACACGAACTGAAACAACTTTAACGGAAAGAATACCTTAAATGATGACATTCTTCCCTTTCTCCTCCACCGTAGGAGCCCTTGAAGAAGATGGAACAGCTTCTAAAGAATACGCCTTTACAATCTGCTTTCCCTTAGCTAGTTCTGGACAATCCTTCTTCAGATGCCCAGGCTTGCCGCAGTTGTGACACTTCCTTTCAGCTTTCAGATTCTTTCAAACCTTGGAATAACGGCCCTTCTGTTGGCAGATATAGCAAGTCACTTTGCATTTCTTCTTTTTCTGACCATCCTTCCCTTTCTATTGTTGTTGCTTCCTCCTTTTGTTTTTACCACCCTGTTGTGGTTTCGTTTGTTCTTAGCTGCAACAACAGTCTCTTCCTTGGGAAACAAACTCTCGTGCCTTAGAGATCTTTCCATGATCTTCTCGTAAGAGTCATCCAAGTGATCAACCAGTTGATTGCCAATATACTTGTCCAAGCCCATGACAAATTTCTCGTTCTTCTGATAAGGAGTCTCAACATATGAACGAGCATATTCGACAAGGCTTCAAAATAAGAAACATATTCTAGCACTGGTCGACCATTCTGCTTAAGCTCGACAAACCTCTTAAATAGAGTAGACTTCTGAACGGTGGAGATAAACTTCATCTCAAACTTGACTTGGAATTGCTCCCATGAAATCTCATTTTCTGGAGTCCCTAGAGTGATAGAGTTCCACCAATCCATAGCTCGGCCCTGTAGCTGTCTTGATGCAAGCTTCCCCTTGGTTGCATCATCAATTCCCAAGTCTCCAAAGATCTGAATGCAAGTATCAAGCTACCCTTGAATCTCTACAATCGGCACCATCCCTTTAAATGGCTTCCCTCCTAGAGTAGTAAAATCTTTGCATAACTTTGCGAAGTCCACAGTCCTAGGCACTTGCACTTGAACTCCTACATCTACCACGGTTATCCCCTAAGCGAGTACCCTCCTCATGATCGCTGCCATCATGGCCTCGAACATAGCTGGTTAGTCTGGTATACCGCCATTACCCCCTACAGGAACATTCACCTCCCTAGAAGTGTGTCTCGATATTCGACGACTCAGTCTAAATCTGTAATATAGAATGATTAGTCCATGTACGAGAAAAACTGCAAACGGAGTTCAAACGCTATTATACTACACACTAATATATAGTATACATCCATCAGAAATCTACAAGTACGTCTCTCATACGTAATTACGTCTTCGAACTATGGCTAAAATCGATAACAAGAGCTCTGATACCAAATGTGATGACCGCTCATAACTCCCGCACTTAACATGAGGAATAATGCGCTGAAAGGTGTGCCAGACAACTATGGACGATCATCAAGGTAAGCTAAATACAAGGGATCAGGTCGTATAACTCACAGCGCAAGGATAAAATATAATAGAACATATACAACAGGCAATAATAGTGAAGCAAAATTGAGCAGAATCTTAAACTTTTTCATATCACCATGAAATATCCATACAACATTCGATAACACTATAAGAGTATGTACAAAGTTACCTCACTACAAGTCACTCAGAGAACACATCAACATAGCAGCGTAAAAACAACAAATAGTAGGTAATACAAAACAATACGTAAGCCTCCAGCTCGTCATTGCTCAGCAGCATCGTCCACATCAAGATCAACTACCTGTCACATGCTACTCAGATTGCCCATCCATTCATTGGATGAACATCCCAAGGTAATAAGAGAAAACATAAAACCGTGAGTCATAAAACAGTCTTAATGAGCGATAAAACAACTATCTAACATCATCAATAAAGTATATGAGAAATAGGCAGATTAATAAACTAATCTACCAACACATCAACAGAGAAGAACCCAAACCCGTCTTCCCTACATCCGACAGTGATAGCCTTTACAACAATTAAGTAGAAACAAACATTACATTCATGGCAACCAATTATCGAGCGTAGACCATCCTAATCGATATCGACATCTCCCAAACACAATCCCCTAAGGCCTAAACCAACATCAGACAAGCACCCAAGAGATGTCTCCTTTGACGTCGAATAATCTACACAAGACGATACAAGCAAAACAATCATCATCCATAACTCTGGCTATCACCGCCAATCCTGCTTTGAAATCATAGTTGATCGTATGACCGACTCAACATCATGTCGTCCTTCAAGTGCAAATGGTAAACCCCGGTTCTAGCAAAAACTCCATACGCCATCGTGACTCGTATCTCTAGGCCTATCATGACTGCCTAGGGTACTCGACCATTCGACCAGTTTTTTAGGCTTCCCTATTATACCCCTGCTTTGAGCCCGCTAGAACCTACTACAGCTGTAATTCCTTGGCCTTCATAACTCTAGTCGTCATCACCTGCGACTATCCATAAGCTCAAAACACACTTGAGCGGCCATTATTCACGAGCTCAAAACACACTTGAGTCGTCTTCACATTCGTTGCATTACGACAATCAACGAACACTTTACGACACTTCGAACATTCCGTCTTGAATTCATGTCGAAGCCACAATCATCGTCGATCCAAAAATATACTTCATATGGTTGATACTCCATTTCATAGCATTTCAGCCTTTGTTCTATGAAAAACATACAACAACATTTAATTCAGCCTTTTACAACATTTCAAAAATGCTATCATATCTCCTGGATCGCTCCCGACCCATCGACTCATTTATATATCATAGGGCTTCTGGACTCCCTTTCACATTGTTTCTGAACCATTGTAAATGCCCATCAGCGATCCACCATGGATTGTTCCCGATCCATAAGCCAGCTCTCGTGCCAAACCCTTAAAACCATGTGAGCATCCCATGAAAATCAGCTGATCCGATCCACTTTGGATCGTGCCCGATCCAGGAAATTTCACAATGTTTGTCAAACGCTGTCAAATCCGATGGATCGAGTGCGATCCATCACTTTTCCAGGCCACAAAATTTCCTCCGATCCATCAATGAAAATGCGGTCGATCCATCATATTTTGTGTGTGCGATCCATGCCTGGATTGTGGCCGATCCAGGGCCTTTCCATAGCGTTGGCCAAACGCTGTAA
Source organism: Allium sativum (assembly GCA_030737875.1). NCBI lineage: Eukaryota > Viridiplantae > Streptophyta > Magnoliopsida > Asparagales > Amaryllidaceae > Allium > Allium sativum. Next base: position 579,817,409 of record CM060919.1, read on the forward strand.
ACCACCTGAACAAATTTTTTGCCCGATCCATGCAATATCTTCATTCGATCCATGGATTTTGTGCATCCGATCCATTCTTTCGCTTGCCAAATCCGTACTAAAACTTTGGTCGATCCATATTTTTTTGACATGGCCGATTCATCACCAAATCCATTTCAAAACCAATGTAATTTCAATCAATAAAATCCATAACGAATCTAAGAAAAATCGAACAATGATCTAATACATGAATTAACATAGAAAATTCACCGATTTATGTTGCTAGATTAGATCCTATGGCTTTTAGAATTGAAATCATACTTACGTCGATTAGATCTATGTGCAAACAACTTGAAATGATGATTATAGGATCAAACAACCCATATACTTGATTGAATATGTGTGAGAGATGCTTATCACTCACCAAATCTTCAAATAGACTTGAAACCGCTAAATCCCCAATCCGGACATCGAAGAATGATCTTCAAACCTCTCAATTTAATGCGATCCCCTTCACTTGATGTAGATCTAGCTTTGTTTGATGTAAATCTTCAATCTTCTTGCGTAGATCTAGAATTTTAATGGAGGAAAGATGTATTTGATTGAGCAAGGAGGGTCATGAGCTCAACCAAATGAGAGAATGAAGAAAGTAAACCCCTCTCCATGCCTCTAACCTCCTATTTATAGCCTCTAACCAGCCTGCAAATGGGCCACACCAATTCAACCCATTAATGACTAGCCGAACTTGTACAAAAATTGTGAAACTCTTAAACAGCAATTCCTCCCAAACCGCTGAACCAAATCTTTAATGTGACTACTCTACGGAACTGGAAACATCATTTCCTTTCCAATGAAATTAATCTCAGCACCTGGTTCAATCCCAATCAAAAGTTATCCCCTGTACAAAAATGAAAAGGAAAAAATGGTCACAAATAAATTTGGTAAAAATTATGGACATGTCTCACATTTCCATAATCATCATATCAAAATATGAGAATGATCCAACCTCTAGGGAATAAAATAAAAATATTTTACGATCCTCCGATACGTAAAATGCGGGTTGTTATAGTTCGGCCTCCAAAATCATCTTTACATTCCTTTATTAACCTTGTAGAAAGTTTTACCAAGAGTTAGATTCGATCTGGTAATTTAAAACTCTTATCTCAAAACGTTTCTTAACAACCGCTATAAAAAGCATTACAAAATAGCTTGTTTCCAATTAGTTGGTTTTTATCATCGAAAACCATATATATTTTGATACAAATCTCTTCCAAATCATTTATTATAATTTATAATATTTTTTCTCAATTTTTAATAATTTAAAAATAGGCCATTTCAATCATATCTCATTTCGGGCTCTAAACTTCACTGCCGCTATTTTATTCAAATTTGATTTGAACTTATTTCAAAATCTAAATGTTGGATCTTAAAACTTTACATATCATTTGAAAGCTCTTGTCATTTCGGATCCAATGTTTTTCGTTTTGGGAAAATCCGACGGTCGGATATTCCGGTACGTCAGTTTGGAGTAAATGGTCGAAATTCGCGAACTACCGCTACGAAAAGAGTTTAATCTAACCAAACTTCGACTTATATTATAAACTACGTCGAATTGCTTCTAAAATAATTTATTAATTATATAAAAAATATATAATAATTTTCGGAAACTATATTTTCAGTTTTCAACTTTAAATTCAAATATTCGATTATTTAAATATTATAATATTATTTAAATCGTTAAAATAATATTATTTTTCAAACTTTGTTATTTTAAATCCAAACTTTCCCGACATCCATCATAAAAATAAATAAGACAGTTTTGAAAAGGAAATCTTGTTAAAACATTTCCCAGATACCCTAACCAAACTTCACTTTTTCCAATCACTATTCATCTTTAAATAAAAACTTCGATAGGCCATAACCTGCTTTTAATTTCTCCAAAACCATTTCTTTCTTTTACAAAAGTTAATCAAAATGACTTTAACTTCACGTCCGTGAAAAATCAAATATCAAATTTGGACTTTTATTTTTTGTCCATTTTTGTATTAATAAAATATTCATTTAAATCATTTTAAGGAATGGAGACTTAACCAATGAGCCAATAATTAATCGTACTTTTTGGTCATAATTAACCATGGTAGCACATACCACATTATCAATAGCCATGATAACATACAATCACAACAATATATGGTGTCATATATTTAACGGGTTATTAACACAAAATCAATCACTATTTGAACATAGTATTTATCGATCCGACCAGGTATATTTCAACCATCCATACCCAACCAACTATCATTCAATAACCAATGGGTTCATATCCATACTCAATAACCAACACCAAGTTAATTTCCATTTCAATAACCATTTAAGATTCAAACCCATTCCAATGTCAACATTTTCAATCCTAATTGTCATATACTTAAGTTACAATATAAATCCCACTTAAAAATCATATCTTTTCTACATGAAACATTTCCAAACCATACCATGAACTCATATTAACCATCATAGGTCATTATACAACTCGATCGAGTTCACAACAATAGTTAATAGTTAACTAGCCCTTATTCGGTTCAATGTTTCTAACCTAGTATTCCTCTCCGCCTAACTTTAATTGTAGGACGTCTTAGAGATCCGAGATAATTTCGGCAGCCTCCAGGCATCACCGGAGTTTTCTGAAAAATAAACAGAAGGAGTTTGACGCTATGGGTTTTATAAAATAACGAACGAATAAGTGGATGTATATTTTTGGTTCGAGGAGCAAACGTGGGGGTTTTGGGCTTATTGAGGTGGGGTCCACGACGTGGTTTGGGGTGGAGGAGGTGCAGGTTGGTGATTTAAAGGAGAGGGAGATGGGTTTTTATAGTTTTAAAGGGGTTGTAGGCTTTTGGAAGAGGAGAGGACCCACGACAATGTGGTTGGCCGGAGGGGAGGGTGGACGACGGTGGGTTTGACCGAGGGTGGGGCTCGGTGGAGCAAGAAAGAAGGGGGAGAGAGCAAAAGAAAAGAGAAGTGAAGTGGAGAAAGGAAGGAGGGAGGCTCCTTCTTATAGGAAAAGGGAGGGGGTTTGTAATTGTGTGAGTTGTCGAGTGTAGTTGAGTTAGGGTGTAGTGCAAGCCAAGGGGGTTAGGCTAATTGTCTCATGAAGAGTCTAAACACAGTTAATTATATGTTCATCCATTATTAATTAGCTAGCTTATATATACACAACGTTTCATACAACTTGTTGACACAACAACTCACACAATATTAAAAATATTTTTCGGTCATGTTCCTCAGTTTTTCGTACTCTTCAATAATATGTAAACAAAATTTAAAATAGACTTTGTTTACTATTTTAATTAATTAAAACGAGCTCTAATTGACTATAAATCCATATATAAATTATCTAAACTTGAAATTTAAAAAAATTAAATTGGTTCCAAAATTTCAAGTCGTTACGATCACCCCCACTTAAAAGGATTTCATCCCCGAAATTTGATGAAAGTAAATCTGAATAGAAATGATATCTAAGAAATGAGTCTACCTTTTAAATGAGTTACTCCGAGATATCCACTCTGCAATTGGGATAAGACTTTCTAATACTTTCTTTTGTCTCCCATGTACAGTCTCCTGGATCCCCACTCCACTGCACTTTGACTAGTTTTACCTTCTTGTTTCTCAGTTCCTTTATTTCTTTGCCAATTATTTTCAAAGATTCTCTTAGAACTGCTAAACTTAATGTGATTTCCAATTCCTGTTGTGTTGCTTCCTCAACAATCAAATCAGGATAATGTACATATTTTTGAAGAAGAGAAATGTGAAAAACATTATACACTATGGATAACCATTCTGGTAACTGAATCGATAAGCTAGAGTTCCAATTCTTTATAATATCGGGAATGGACTAATATACTAGGGTGATAAATTCCCAATCTTCCCGAATTGGATAACTCCTCTTAGCAAAGAAACCTTCAAAAACACCTGATTTCTAACTGCAAATTCCAAATCCCTTTTTCTAGAATCTGCATAACTTTTCAATCTTCTTTGCGCAGTTTTCAACTTCTTCTTGATGAAGTCCACTTTATCAGTTGCCTCACGGATCATGTCCAGACCTAATACAAGTCGGTTTCCAGACTCAATCCATCATACAGGGGATCTGCAAGGTCGACCATACAATGCTTCAAAGGGTGACCTCTTAATGCTTGCTTGGAAGCTATTGTTATAAGAGAATTGCACGAGATGCAAGTGATATTCCTAGGATCCTTCGAAATCAAGGATGCAGGCTTGCAACAAATTTTATAAAATTCGATTCACACTTTCAGTCTGCCCATCTGTTTGGAGGTCATAAGCAGTGCTAAGGCTAAATGTTGTCCCCAATGCTGACTGAAATGCTTTCCAGAACTTACTGGTAAATATCAGATCTCAATCACTAACAATACTACTGGGTATTCCATGTAGTCGGACCACTTCCCTTACATACAGCTGAGCGAGACTATCAGCTGTCCTTGTTGATCTTACCAAAAGAAAATGGACGCTATTCGTCAGACGACCAACGATAACCCAGATACCTTCATTACCTTTCTTTGTTCAAGGTAAACCGTCAATAAAATCCATTGATATCTAGTCCTACTTCCACTCAGGAATTTCCAGTGGTTGAAGCAATCCAGCAAACTTCTGCAGATCGCTTTTGACCTGTTGGCAAGTTTGGCACCTGTTGACATATATCGAGATATCTCTCCTCATCGATTTCCATCAAAACGCGCGCTTCAAGTCTCGATACATTTTATGAACTTCTAGATGGATACTGAGTTTGGACTTATGGCACTCATCCGGTACTTCTCTTTTAAGCTCTGGGATATCCGGAACGCAAATTCGACCTTTCAATCTCAAAACACCTTGATTATTAATCTTAAAGTTCGAGACTTCACCCTCTTGAATTCTTCTGTAGATGTTCTGAACAAACTCATCATCCTTCTATTAGACAGAAATCTTCTCAATCAGGGTAGGTGTAACAACTAGATATGCAATAATAACATGCTTTCTGCTGATAGCATCTGCTACAACATTGGCTTTTCCTGGAGTATAAAGTATATCCAGATCGTATGCTGTTAGACATTCCAGCCAACGTTGTTGTCTCATGTTCAAGTCCTTTTGGATAAAAAGATACTTTAGTGATTTATGATCAGTAAAGAGCTCGAACTTTTCACCCAATAGACAGTGTCTCCAAATCTTTAAGGAAAATATAACAGAAAGTAATTCTAGGTCATGAGTGGCATATTTTTTCTCATGCAGTTTCAACTGCCTGCTTGTATAAGCAACCACCTTTCCTTTCTGCATTAATACCTCATCAACTCCTTCTCTAGAAGCATCCATATAAATGGTTAGCTCTTGATTACCATCAATAATTGTTAGGACTGGGGCAGTGGTTAGCCTCTCCTTTAACTCATGGAAAGCTTTTTCATAGATAGGAGTCCAAATAAATTTGGCGCATTTCTTGGTCAGCTTCGTCAAAGGACTAGATAATTTTGAAAAATTCTTTAAGAACTTCCGATAGTAACTGGCTAACCCAAGAATCCTTTTGACTTTTGTGGGAGTTCTCGGTTGCTTTCAACTTTGGATGGCAACACTTTTACTCTTATCTACCAATATTCCTTCCTTTGACACCACATGCCTAAGGAATTTTACTTCTTTCTTCCAGAAATGACATTTGGAAAATTCGGCCTTCAATACATTCTTTCCTAGAATTTCCAAGACAATTTCCAAATGCTTCGCATGCTCTTCCTCTGTCTTAGAGAAGATAAGAATGTCATCAATAAGTCTAGCACAAATTTGTTTAATACTTCACGAAACGCCTGGTTCATCAAGTTCACAAAGTAAGCAGGCGCATTGCAGAGTCCAGAGGGCATCACTAACCATTCGTAAAATAAGTCAGGTCCCCTGAAGGCTGTTAAAGGAACGCAATCTTCTATAGTTCTTAACCGATGAAACCCTGTAGCTGGGTCCATCTTTGAAAATACTCGAGCTCCATTTAAGCAATCCAACAAATCATCAATGCGAGGAAGTGGGTACTTATTTTTGAGAATTTGTTTTTTGAGATCACGATAATCTATGCATAGTCCGAGAGGACCATCAGACTTTGGAACAAATACCATTGTTGTTCCCTAGTTTGAGAAACTAGGTTTGAGAAGACCTTTCCACAAATTTTGTTGAGCTTGGTCGTTCAACTCTTCCCTTTCCTTCATTGTCATTCTCCGAATTGCATGCACAACTGGCCTCACATTCGGAACCAAATCAATCTTGAAATCAATCTCCTTTCATGGAGGAAGACTCTCCACTTCCTCAAACACATCTGCAAATTCTTTAACAACCGGGATGGTTTCCGGGTGAGGGAAACATTCAAAGCGTACCAAAATTTATCCCTATTTAGATTTGGGGCTTCACATGGTATTTCTATATAATTCCCAAATTTGGTTTTTACCCTAACGATTCTTTCTACACATTTAACATCAGATTCGTATTGGGTCAACCAATCCATCTTAAGTATAATATCAAATTCGGTGAAATCAAAGACAATCAAACTGAAGGGAAATCGATAATGGGAATAAGAAGTAGGCACTTTACAGTGTAAACAAAGGTTGATGAAGCCTCCTATCAGATTCCTAACGCAAATGGGCTCTTTAATATATTTGAGTTCTAGATTCAGTTCCTTAGCCATTTTGTTTGATATAAAAGTACGTGATGCACTAATTTTAAATAATACTTTAACTATAATATTTCTAATGGAAGGTTTACCTTCCAATACTTTCGTCCCTCTCCTACCAGCTGAGGTCGTTGGAACATCTTCCAAGTAATAAACATGAGCTACTTCAGTCTTCTTTAATAGCGGACAATTCTTTGCAAGATGGCCTATCTTATGGAAGTTGAAGCATTCCCTGTTCTCTTGAAACTTCTTTTGTCTCTTTGGAAACTTACAGTCCGTTGACAAGTATCCCTTTAGATTGCAATTGAAGCATTTGAAGTTCTTTACCCATTCTTCCTTAGACCCCCTTCCTTACTTGCTCTGGTTTCTTACTTCCAAACTTCCTCTTCTTTCCAGAATTGTCCTTTTTGTTATCTTTATCTTCCAAGCCATTTTTTCTATCTACGGATTAATTTGTAGCAACATGCCATTTCCACCAATTCCGCAAATGGAAGCTTTACGTGAGCGGTTACCCTGCTCCTGTATTTCTTCTGTAGACCATCAATAAACCCCACGTTCTTCTTAACCGGAACAAGAATCAACTCTGGGCTGAAGCAGGAAAGCTCATTGAACTTATTCAGATATTCCTGAATAGTCATGTCCCCTTGTTTTAGATTAGAGAATTCATAATACAAGTGGGCTATTCCTTCAGATGGTTCGAATCACTTTTTGAAAATTTCTTTCAAGCATTCCCACGTGAAATTTCCTTCGGAATTTCCCATCGTAACCGTCTCTCACCAAATCAAAGCTTCGTCTTTTTAGTAACCAGGAGGCCAAATATCTTTTATGTGCTCCATTTAGCCTTAAGCCCGTGAAAATTCTTTCGTAAGAACGTAGCCATGCTTGCGCTTCTATCACCGATTCCTTCCCAGAAATGGTTGCCCTCCCAGATTCTTATAATTCTTTGCTTAGACTTCCAAATCTAGCTCTGCTTGTGGTGGAACAACCACCTCATTTGCTACTCCTATGGGGTTTGGTTGTTCAGCTCTAGTGTTGCCCCTTCCTCTTCCTCTTCTGCCACTCATTTTCCACTATATCTGCATAACAAGAAAAGAGTTAGGCAAGCAGGAAAGATATCTTAAGGAATTGGTAAAAGCATAGAGACGTATATAGATAGAAGTGTGTGTTCTTCTGACTTTACTCATTCTAGGGTAATGATAACCCTATCTCTAATGAGTCACTCATCCTAGGATACTACTGATCCTATCTATGATGAGTGTTTTAATGTGTTATACCCCACAATTAAGGATACTCCTCAGCTCTGATACTACGATGTGCCGACCCATTCTCCCGGTCCTCGGAAGAACAGATGGTCTTTAATATATAACACATCATATAACAGCAGAAGGTGAACATGCATTAAACATCAGAATGTAGATCATATTACATCAAGGTTTCATCAGTGTTAATACATCCCATTGGGTCTAAATATCATACATAACAATGGAAATAAGTAAATAGATGCACAACAGAAATAACGATATTTTGACATGACCAAGTCTTAAAGAGAGTCCAAAAGAACATCCTAATCCTGCTCCTACATCAAATTCAAAACTAACTTCCCCGGATAGCTTCCATATATATAAAGACATAGCTTCCAAAAGTAGTCATAATTAATAACCTGCTTACTATCCTGCCCCTGTGGAAATAAGAGCACCCGAGTTTGCAAGGAAAAAACGAACTATGAGTCAGTCATGGGACTGGTATGAGAAAATCTAAACAATTATTCTTAACTTATTTAAAAGTAAGGCATACCATGGACCACGCCGTGTAATACGGAATGGGTTTCCTCTACATGAATACCAGTGCACAAAACATCGCAATTTTTTTTATAAAAAAGAAGCCATTATAAGACTCACGTCCCATCACACAATGCAATGCATACCGAAGGAGAGAGCTTTACCTTATAATAGCCAAACATGCTTGATACGTAAAACATTTTGATAATGATATTATTATTAATGTCTAAGTGTGAAAATCACTTTCGAAAATAAATATAAATCTTAGCTCGCATAATGACTCATCCCATTATGTTGGCTATATAGTTTACATCTGAAAACGCAAAAGCACTTATTGGAAATTGTATTCGGTCAATGAAATAAGGCAAATGATCTTCCTTAACCGTTCAGAACACCTCTAGTGGGATGTCCTAGAATTCAGCGTATGGTCCTTCAGAGAAGCAGAGCCGGCTAGCACTAACGGGCTGGTTAGAATCTTTCTTGAACATAACGTTCCTCGGTCGTGACCGACCATTATCCTGGTCATATTTGACCATCGTCCGGGGTCTCGATCTATCATCTACATAAGTAAACTTTCCAGGTCTCCATACCATGGCATAAATTTTCAACTAGAAGAAAACATATGTCCTTATCTCTGCGGTCCATCATTCTGTTTTCGGCTCATTCCGGGGTGTGAGACCCTAGAGTCAACGTCCCATAAAGCTCTGCTTTTCAACAAAAGCTTTGATCTATCTGCCAGCAGCACTTCGTATGCCACCTTGTTAATTCACAACATATAATCGGTGTCTATTAATATATAACCCTATGAGTACATAAGTCTCAGAGGAGGGTGTTAAGCTAAGAGAATAAATTCTCCGCCACCAACTGATATAACATAAATAAAAACTAATTGGTTATGTTGTAAAATACAACATCAGACACACATCCATTTACAAGTTCGTTATGGGTCAGAACGAAACCGAAGGCACCTTATTCCTCGTCCACTAAAGGAGAGAGGCCCTTGCACATACGGACAATCAACACCAAGTACGTCTGGACCACTACCACTTTAACCTTATAATGGGTGCTACCTAAGGCATCAGCAAGCAATCCATTTAATGTGAAGATTTCTGGTCTTCCACCGTCTTTAATATCTTCGACTTTTAAAATGTCGTATAATTATTCGAAATGGGTTGAACTCGATCTTTTCAAAATAATTAACATCAAATTATAATCCTTTTTGGATTATCAACTCCCCAATTAAGTCTCCTTTAATTGGAAAACATTTCATAAGATTAAATCTTATTCTCTTATTAGTTAAGCTGTTCGACTTCCAAAATCATCTTTACAATCCTTTATTAACCTTGTAAAAAGGTTTACCAAGAGTTAAATTCGATTTGGAAATTTAAAACTCTTATCTCAAAACGTTTGTTAATAATCGCTATAAAAAGCGTTACAAAATAGCCTATTTCCAATTAGCTGATTTTTATGAAAACCATATATATTTTGATCCAAATTTGTTTCAAATCATTTATTATAATTTATAATAATTTTTCTCTATTTTTAATAATTTAAAAATAGGTCATTTCAATCAGATCCCATTTCTAGGTCTAAACTACACTAGGGTTATTTTTATTGAAATTTGATTTGAACTTTTTCAAATATAACCGTTGGATCTTAAAACTTTACATATGATTTGAAAGCTTTTGTCATTTTGGACCCAACTTTTTTCGTTTTAGGAAAATCCGACGGTCGGATCTCTCGGTACGTAGTTTGAACTCAATGGTCGAAATTCACGAACTACCGCTGCGCGACAAGTTCTATTCTGACCTAACTTCGACTTATATTATAAACTATGTCGAATTGCTTCTAAAATAATTTATTAATCATATAAAAAATATATAATAATTTTCGAAAACTATATTTCCAAATTTCAACTTTAAATTCAAATATTTGATTATTTAAATATTATAATATTATTTAAATCAATAAAATAATATTATTTTCCAAACTTTTTTATTATAAATCCAAATTTTCCTGATATCCATTATAGAAATAAATAAGACGGTTTTGAAAAGGAAATCTTGTTAAAACATTTCCCAGATACCCAAACTGAAATTCTAATTTTCTAGTTACTATTTATCTTTAAAAAAAACTTCGACATGCCATAACCTGCTTTTAATTTCTCCAAAACCATTTCTTTCTTTTGCAAAAGTTAATCGAAATGACTTTAACTTCACGTCCATGAAAAATCAAATATCAAATTTGGACTTTTATTTTCCATCCATTATTTATATTAATAAAATATTCGTTTAAATCATTTTAATGAATGGAGACTTAACCAATGAGCCAATAATCGTACTTTCTGGTCATAATTAACCAAGGTAGCACATACCACATTATCAACAACCATGATAACATCCAATCACAACAATATATGGTGTCGTATATTTAACAGGTTATTAACACAAAATCAATCATTATTTATTTAAACATAGTATTATCAATCCAAGGAGGTATATTTCAACCATCCATACCCAACCAACTATCATTCAATACCCAATGTGGTTCATATCCATATTCAACAACCAACACCAAGTTAATTTCCATTTCACTGACCATTTAAGGTTCATACCCATTCCAATGTCAACATTTTCAATCCTATATGTCATATACTTAAGTGACTACATAAATCCCACTTAAAAATCATATCTCTTCTACACCAAACATTTCTAAACCACACCATGAACTTATATTAACCATCATAGGTCATTATACAACTCAATCGAGTTCACAACAATAGTTAAGAGTTAACTAGCCCTTATTCAGTTCAATGTTTCTCACCTAGTATTCAACTCCTCCTAACTTTAATCATAGGACGTCCTAGAGATCGCGAACAATTTCAGCAGCCTCCTGGCGTCACCGGACACTACGCCATAGATCGGATACTGCAACACCAGAGAAGTGATGCAGGAAGTGCCAAAAATTATTGCTATAGGCCAAAATTGATCTACGACAACACTTTCTTGGTGTTGCATTTTGTCGTGTTGCCTTAGAGTCAAAGGCAACATCTTTGCGACCCTAGGGCAACTTTTCATGGTGTTGCCACAAATACTAATTTTACTTAAAAGTGGGCCACACATTATCTATAGTAACACTTTTACCATCCAATGACAACACTTTTACTATCCAATGGTAACACTTTTACAAGATTAAATATTTATTTAATAGAATACTAATGCACAGAATTTGAATTCAAACAATGTTTTATTAAATAAAATATTTTATTTCTACAACTGAAATAGTACAAATTTCTGACTCCAACTATTAACAACTCAATGATTTACTACAACACAAATTATTCACATATACTGATATTCCTCACTACATCACTCAGTTCACTTACTACATATGTAGTTTCAATTTATACAGACACTAACATTGACAAATATATGTAGAGCCGAGAAGCGAGTCCGGGTGCAGCGCCGGTGGGGATCCGGGGCCCCACAGTCCCGGTAGCGATCGCCCGATTCATCCCATTTCGGAAGACCTAAGCCTTCTTTAAAACACTGCACACCAAGTCCATCACCACTCAAAGCCTTAAACAACAACAACAACAAACATTAAACTTCAAAACTTCCACTTCTGTAACACACTTACATCCTCTTCGACCACAAACATCTTGTGTCCTCTTGCCTGCACTTATCCTCCTTCAGCACCACCTTAAAACAGCACTTTATGGGGTATATTAGGTAATGGTGATGCTTTACACTAATATCTAAATTGATATGGATATGGATATGGATTAAATTAGGTAATGGTTTATATTAGGTAATGGTGATGCTTTACACTAATATCTAAATTGATATGGATATGGATTAAAAGTTGCACATGTTAAGGAAGAATGCAAGTAGTTTTCACTTGTTAAAATGGAAAAGAAAAAAAGAAAAAACAGGGACAATTATTTGAGGTTGGAAAACATTACCAGTTGGTAAGCATTCTCAATACGACTTCAAACAGTTTTCAACCTCATCTCTACAATACATCAAACACCTGCAGTGCAAAACACCAACGATGTCTCAATTGTTGGAGAATGGAGTTTTGATGACAACAACCTTATTTCAATTATCATTGATTATAAAATATATACTAGCATCTCTATCTAGAATATATATATATATACATATATGGATGATTTGTATACATGACTTAAAACTGAAGACTGTACAGTTTTATAGATTCAAGAGATTCAGAATTCAGAGAAGATTCAAGACTCATGAGTAATCAAGAAATCAAGAGTTTAAGAGTTCAAGACAAATATAGTAATAGAGTCTAGTTTATATGTAAGACTCTGAATATCACTCCAGGTTCAAATTTAAATTCTGTTTTTCAAAATTCAAATTCTAAGTTTAAATAGTTTTACTACCTTACTTTTGATTTCAAACATAAGTTTTAAAGTTTATACATATATTTATATAGTTATGAACTTTTATAATTTTATATTTATATAGTTTTAAACCTTATAATTTTATAAACATGTTTATATAATTTATATTTATGTTTTCATATGATACTTTATAATACTCATTTATATCACTATGTTTTAATTCAAGAATTTCCAGAATTATATATATAGTTAAACACTTGAAAATATTCAAAATTCAATTTTTTTAATACACATATGTCAACATACATATATGTATGTGTCGACATACAACTGTCATTTTTTCAATTTGAAAGGAAGTGTCTTTTCACTATTTGTAACGTTCCAGAAGCGTTTGCAACCTTTCAAATCTTATAAATAGGGGTTGAATTCAAATTTTTAATTATTCTTCTTCTCCATCTTCACCCCTTTTCATTCCTCCATTATTATTTCATTTTTTTATTGATTTATACACTTCTACTCTGCCGATTTCTATTCTAATCACATAAAACTTCTTCTCTTCTCACTCTCTACTCATTACTCTCTGAATTGAAGTGTTATAGGGCTGTTGTAATCATTTGGGATTGTTTGGGAAAGAGTGTGTTCGTTGTAGCCCTGAAATCAAGGAAAGTAATCGGTGTTAACCTTGTAGTCGTGAAATCAAGGGTGTTGGAATCGGTGTTAACCTTGTAGCCGTGAAATCAAGGGTGTTTGGAGCAGTGTTAACCTTGTAGCCGTGAAATCAAGGGGATTGTACTGGGATATTGATATAGTAATAAAACTCGACGTAGAAGTAATCCGAACCAGTATAAAATTCGGTGTGTTCTTTCTTTTTCTGCATTTTATTTTTGTTTATTTCTGTGTTTGTGTTTGATTCTGTGTCTGTGACCATCTCTGTGGTGTGTGATTCATATAGTAGATCATATAAGTTTTAGATTTTCTTAAATTCCTTGAAAACACTATTCCCTCCCCCCTCTAGTGTTAGTTTTTCCTTATGATCCGCATTCCGCATTCCCTAACATCAATCATCACCGACAACAACAACCTGGGAAACCTGAGCAGTTGTTTAGGAAATGCATCTTATATAAGGTCGATGGTCTAATTGTTCACAACCGCACTTCACTAGGAACTAAAGTTATGTGTTATTAAATTGATTAACAACCCAATAGCTGCTCAAAGAACATTTCAGCGAATCAACATATAAAATAACCACAAAATAACACCCTCAACCAAACAAAATGATGTACACATTCTTCTAGTATGATATATGAACTATGAAGTCACTGCAAATAACACCATTTACAGGTCTAGTTTCATCAGTATACAACTTTAAACTATGGATTCATTGACAAATAACAGGCAAGAATTGTTAATCACCTAACACCAATTATACTGATGGTGATAATAATTTCCGTTTCTGGATAGGCTAATTAATAGCGATGATAAAAAAACCAACAGAAACGTACATAAGAAACACAGAATAAAAAGATAGCGCCTTTCTTCTTGAATTGACTGCCGTTTGATGACGGGGAAGGGGAGAAGTGGGTGCGTTTGGAGTTGGAGTCGATGACGAGCTGGAAGAAGTGGAGGACACAAATGAATGAAAAATAGGGATTGGAACTAGAAATTTAGGGGTGAGAACGGACAGATCTGAGAAGTTAAGAAAGAGGAATGGAATGAGTCACGGAAGTTGATTTCCTATTGGTGGTATGTGATTTTAATGGATTAGTGAGGTGTCAACTACATATGTTGTTTTTAAAAGGTAAATTTACGGATAGATATGCATGTTTTTCTAGGTGCAGATTTGATGACGTGGCAAATTAAACTTATAAGTTTATAACTATAGCTACTGCAACACAATTTGATATCAATGCTAACACATTGAAGTGTGCGTTGCAATAGAAAAAATCAGCATAGCTGTGGCAACATTTTAGCTGGCAATACCTTGGATTTTCTTTGCAGTAGGCCATCTATGGCGTTGTGGGAGTTTTCTGAAAAATAAATGGGCAGGGGTTCGACTTTATGGGGTTTATAAAAGAACGGACGAATAAGTGGATGTATATTTTTGGTTCGAGGAGCAAACAGGGCTGGGTTTTCGGCTTATTGGGTTCGGTTTTGAGGGGTAGGCCCCACTACGCCATAGATGACCTACTGCAACGAAAATCCAATGTGTTGCCAGCAAAAATGTTGCCACAGCTATGCTGATTTTTGTCTATTGCAACGCACGTTTCAATGTGTTGGCATAGATATCAACACTGTGTTGCAGTAGCTATAAGTATATTCAAATTTAAAAAAAAATACACCTCAGTGATCCACACCAACATTTAAAACAAAATCTCAACCATCCATCCACGCCATCAATCCATATCTCTATTTCCCACTTTTATTTTCATTCTCCCTCTTTTAGTATCATTTCCCCAATTTCCAAAAATCATTCAATCCCTAATTTTCATTCAGCTTCCTACCGCCTCCACTATTTCTCGATCGCTCTCTCTCCCTTCCATCTCTTTTCGTTTCACGACTTCTACTTTTCTATCCCTAACTTAGTCCATGTCTGAGTATTGTCTGAGCGATTCTTCCCCTAAAACCAACTATGCTTCATTTTTCAGATCTATAATCGAAACTCCGTTTCCCCCCTCATTCGAATGCTTCGATGAACCCGAGGAGTTCGGATCTAGCGTGAAGACTGATTTCCCAAAGAAGCTGAGGCAGATTGTGTTAAAGTAGAATAATTTTAGAAGTTGAGACAAGAATGAAAGCAACTGAAGATTACATTAAGGTACGAAGTGTGAGTTTTGGTAATTGGTGGTTGTTTTTTCTATAGGCGTTTGATAATTGTTGCTGTTGATGAATTTTGATGTTATTATCCTGAGTAGACGCTGGATTAACATAAAAGTATGTATGTGGATAAGTAGAAGTGGCCATATTCAATCTTGTGTGATGCTTTCTTGGGTTTGAATAGATGGGAACTTACTTCAAATGTCTGCGCAAAAAAGGCTAATAACATTAACATAAAAGTTTTGTGGCTTAGTATGTATTTGGTGTTTAATTAACATTAATTCAGCATATGGTTAATAACTGCAAAAAAGGTTGTTAAAATTAAATTCTTTGCAAATCACCTTACTTGTATGTGAAAATTCTGAAAATAACCAAAACCATCATATTTAGATCCATACATCTTCTGTTTATCAGTATAAATATATCAATGCATGCTTCTCATAAACATGGACCTAACTAAAAATTGATTTATATGATGAATGTTTAAGCTAATCATCCTATGTTCCTAAAAAATTACAAAAACATTGCTCTGCTATATATAAATCAAGACAGTTAAGTAAGTGTGTTTGTAGCTCTAACAATACTTTCTTTTAATTGATTCTTTTGCACAAGCTGTTCACATGCATATGTAGCCAATGCATGATGTTGTTTCTATTCTATATTTCCAAGTTATATTTTGCCCACTGATTAGAATACGACTCTTATACGTAATATGGATTTAATGTTTTAACCTCAGTTGTTAACATAAAAGTTTTGTGGCTTTATTTTTTCCAGGTTATGGAGCGCTTCGAATGTCTGCGCAAAAAAATGCGAAGGATCATCAACATGTGTTCTTTCCTGGTTCCAAGCACAACTGGTATTGAACCTGTAGACATTAACATGTGTTATGATCTTTGAATTACAATTTATGAATACAAACATTACTTTATAAACAGGTTTTATACTTACCACTGAGATTCACAGTAGGAGGAGGGTCGTCGCTGACGCCAGTCAACACAAAATAAGTGACACATCCTATGGTGTTGCATTCAATGTAGTTCCAACTGCAGCAGTCCGAGGTTGAGTTTGCTTCCCAATCCAAATATGAGTAGTAAAAGGAATCATGCTTGTTATTAGGGAAGGAGTCCTTGAATGCAAGGAGAGCAGCTCTATCTACTTTGTTGCATTTTATTGCGTTAGAAAAGAATTGGGATTATGTTTGGATTTGCATGGATCCATTCCCAATCATGATGCCTTCATGTAACGATTAACTTGTTATATCTACTGTGATAACCATCTGTCATATTTAAAGGGTGTGTTGGGGTTTTGAATGGTTTTAACAGTTCAAGAGGATAATAACATCTCTTAATATGTTGATTTCTCTCTTGTTGCATATACAGTTTATTATTCTAATTCTTGGACTGAAAACACAAGGCTCTATGTTTGATCAGTGGGTGCGTGGTGATTCCTTGAGTCAGCTAGAGCATGTGATTATCTTTTCATATGTTTATTGTACTTTATAATATGTTAAATAAGTCCTATTCTTCTAGCATGGATCTTCTTTTCAAACTTAATTGGTCTTATGGATTTTTTTTGTATAATTTATCTTGGAATTATTAACTTGCACATTTGTTATAGCTACACAGCGGTTGATAGGTTTCAAAACCATTTGACAATCAAAAAAGTTTGTTGTCTTACATAATGTTTTATATTGCATTGTATATCCTCGTTCCTATTTGGCTCTTAATTGCTCTTTATACTCCATTTTTCCGAGCATATTATATCAACCCCTTTTGATGAACATATATGATGTAGATACATAGTAGATAAACTTCAACATCCTTGCGGAAAAGAGAATCTAGTCATTCTTAGACACATCAACCTCATTTACAATCACTGATTCCCTTATATTTGAGTTGTGTTTCTTTCTTTGCTGCTGCCTATGTTTGAATACTTTATCATAATTTTACCAATACATGGAACCCCAAATCTTGATAGCAGTAAACAATACATCTCCATTGTGATAACCGTCTGTCATATCATGCTAGCTATTCTCTTGTTCTATCGTATTATATTTTTCTTAACCTTTCTGGACAAGATTAAAATGGTCTTTTTATGAGAGATATTTAGTTCTTGTATCTTGACCAAAATAAATTATGCTTGGCGTAATACAGGCTGTGTCCTGCCTTTGTATATGATCATCAAACGTACATTTGATATAATTTGTTCAGCATAATACTTATCAATCACATTGTATACCATTGCAGAGGGTCAAAGCAAAAAAGAGACTGGAGAACCGGTAGTATGATTCTTATGGGCACATTGGTATTATTCTTCGTTCTAGAAGCATATTTATTACGTCAATGTTCCACTTAGTTTGTTATATCTACACGATGCTTATCACTAAAATTAAAAAATACTGGGAAACAGGCACATATGGGCAAACTGCAACACAAAAAATCAAACACCCGAAACAGTTTGCTGAACCGTTACATGAAGGCATCATGATTGGGAATGGATCCTCGCAATCTCCAGTTGCTTCCCAAATGAGTAACATGTCCAATCATAACAAGTAACATGCTCAAATGAGTAACATGCCCAATCATAGCAAGCATTAACCTTGACTGGAAGTTTGGAATTGCCGCTAAGGATTGGGATTATGTTGCTAGAAAAGAAAAGCTTGAGGTATGTGGTATATCTACTCGGCTGTAAACTGAAATCTTTTATATTTGTCTGCATACAAGGACATTTTATATTCATATTGTAGGGTATGGAGCTGGAGGTTACAAAATTGCAGGCAATCCATGAGATCCTAATTTATCTCAAGGACAGGTAAAATTTCTAGTTGTGGCACCATTACTTAATGTGTGTTTCTATAATTTTGTATTTGCTCGAATTTAAATCTAATTTTGTTCTAGTCTACTATGTGTTTCTATAATTGACAGGTGTGCAGATGGATGGAGAGATAGATATGGAAGCAGTTGAAGACTGTGTGTCAGAGAGTGTCAGTGAGTCTGTATATCTAGTGTAGTGAGGAATGTATGTAAATATGAACGACTGTGTAATATACCAGTGATAGTGTAAACTTGAATTGTTTTTTCTTAATGTGAGTAATTATGTTTGTTGTTAGCGAAATAGCGGTTATAATTATAATATTATGAAAATTTTGATTAATATCAGTTGAGGTATAATTACTTTTAGCAGTTGTAAAACAAATTTTAACAACTGCTAGAAACAGTTGTAAAAAAGGTTGGCTTTATTATGATTGCAGATATAACTAGTGGTGCATGCCAGCTGTAATAGACATATTACAACTGTTTTTGGTAGTTGTGAAAGGGTATTTTTTTGTTGTAGTGCTACCTATGGCAACACCTGTACCGATGTTGCCATAGGGTCGCAAAGGTGCTGCCATTGACTTTAAGGCAACACGACAAAATGCAACACTGAGAAAGTATTTCCATAGATCATTTTTTGCCTACAACAACACTTTTTGGCACTTTCTGCATCACTTCTCCGATGTTGCAGTATGCAATCTATGACGTAGTGCCCTAGGAGTGACTGTGGCGGGTGAGGTGGGGTCCACGACGGCGGTTTAGGGGTGGAGGAGGTGCGGGTAGGTGGTTTAAAAGGGAGGGAGATGGGTTTTTGGAGTTTTAAAGGGGGTGTAGGCTTTTGGAAGAGGAAGGGGCCCATGACACGGGGGTTGGCCAGAGGAGGAGACCTCGTTGAAGGGGAGGGTGGCCAGTGGCGGGTTTGGCCAAGGGTGGGGCTCGGTTGAGCAAGAAAGAAGGGGGATAGAGCAAAAGAAAAGAGGAGAATTAAAGTGGAGAAAGGAAGGAGAGAAATTCCTTCTTATAGGAAAAAGGAGGGGGTGTTTGTGATTTTGTGTATAAGTTGTCGAGTGTAGGTGAGTTAGGGTGTAGTGCAAACCAAGGGGGTTAGGCTAATTGTCTCATGAAGGGTCTAAACACAATTAATTATATGTTCATCCATTATTAATTAGCTAGCTTATATATACACAATGTTTCATACAACTTGTTGACACAACAACTCACACAATATTAAATATATTTTTCGGTCATGTTCACCAGTTTTCTGTGCTCTTCAATAATATGTAAACAAAATTTAAAATATACTTCGTTTACTATTTTAATTAATTAAAACGTTCTCTAATTGACTATAAATCCTTATATAAATTATTTAAATTTGAAAAATTAAAAATTAAAATTGGTTCCAAAATTTCAGGTCGTTACAATTTAAGAAAACATATTCAAATTATAGGAAAAAACGATAGAAATATTTGTGAGGGTTAACGTTATAATTCAAGGAAGGCAAAGTTACTAGCGAACTACTGCAAATTAACTCGGGTAATGTTAGGTCAGCATATCACTTTTGAATTATTTTTCTACACATTACTACAGTAATTTTTTGCTTTTATAGTCGATACTGTTTCACAGTTGTTTTACTAGCATAATATTACTTATGTAAATGCTCTCAATTTTTTTTATTATGATTTTTCTATATAGATCATATGCATAAATAACTTAACGCGTGATTAGTTGTTTAACTACGTACATGTGAAAATGTATATATGCTTTAGTCTAATTGGTTCTGCTTAGCAATAAGTCGTATTGCTTTTCTCAACTTCACATCATATTTGAAATCTGAGTTATTTTATGTTTTGACAATAAATTTTTTTTTTAATGTTTAAAAAAATTAGCACTTGCCTTTTTATAACTTTATTTTCCACTAATTTTGTTTATTTGGGATTAAATTACAAATGAATAGGATTTGTATTAAATGACGCTATATAATTGACATGGAGCTAGCATTTATCATAGATATATGTAATAGCTTTAGCAATTTTTATAAATTAAATATATGTTTGGTTGTTACCCAAAGTTTATTATTATATTTGGTAATGAGTACAAACTATTGTTATATTTAATTAACTATTATTATATTCATAAAAGTTTGTCTATTGCTTTGTTATCTGTTATGATGGTACATTCAGTGTGCATGAAAATACTACTAACATACAACAATATCCTTTTTCACTTCGCGAACCCTTCTTCTTACTGCCATGACCTTAGAAATTTAGTTTTATAGAAAGATATATATATATATATATATATATATATATATATATATATATATATGCTATTTTGCATCAAAAGCTATAAGAAAACCCATAAACCTTCGTATATTAGTCACACAATATAAGGTATTATTCATTCTCATAAAATACAAAAATAAACAAGAAATCAAGGCTTCATTTTCCATAGTAATAACAATACACTCTGTAGACGTATAATCAAATAACAAAATCTTTTATATTTAATGTTATTCAATAATTAGACAATATAAAAGTAAGATAACATAAACCCAAAAATCCTACAAAAGCCAACTTTATTTCTATTGTTTTGTCTAAAACAATTAAAAAATCAATATTTTTAGTGTTACTTTTTGTTTATGTTTGATGGTTAAATAATTAACAGAAGAATACTCATATGTTAATTTCATGGTGCTAAAATTGTATCGGTTCTCCCTATGCAATTCAGTGCATGGACGAAAACAACGTTTAAATGGCAATAGAAAGTACACGACACCCTTTATACGGAATAGATCAACATGAGAACAGAGGTACTACGAATAAAGAGCTGCTAGCTGCTAAAGACAAGAGAATGTTGAAGTAAATAGGAGAACAAAGTAATGTATGTCACTTTTTAAAGCTCACTTGTAAGGGCGAGAATAACTTTCTTTCATGGATTGATTGATAATACATACACACTCTAGAAAATCAAGTTATGGATCATTTAGGTATAAGTTCAAAAATAACTTTAAATGGAGCACAAGAATGCCTTTAATGTTTTCCTTTTCTTATGAACATAAAAATACAAAGCTAAACGATTATTAGTTTTTATTGTAAAGATGTACGTGTTGTTGTCGCTATTGATAAATTGCTACCACCTGAATTGTAATCAAAGTTGTGTAATTTTCAAGGTTAACACTTACGGTTCTCACAATTGTATTACCAACTTATCCCTTTTATTTGGAGCTTGGAGTGGAGCTTCATTGCACTAAAGAATTCAAAGGAAGTGGCAATGCACTAGCAAAAGTTATTATCGTTGTTCTAGACAATGTCACAATGTAAAAATTAAGAAAATTCATTGCTAGTGTGCATTATACACTTTCTCCTTCACCTTTTACTATCCCAATTAAGTTTTATTGACATTATGGTAAATCTAATCTATCTTCTTGAATATGACTTCAGTCATGGTCAGCTACATGTTGTTGCTTTATCTAGAGAAGCTGCATGAAAACGACACATATTTTGGAAAATAAGTGTAAAGACTCGAAATAGTAAGGGATCTCATAGTGGGAATGTAATACTCTAAAAGTATTATCAGTATATAATCACAAACTTAGTCAATTATGTTTAGTTTTCTACTTCATATTACACTTCAACATGCATACTTATATTATTCCTAACCTATTATATCATTTCATTTGCATAAGTGTTTATTTCATAACCATAAGTATAAGAATTGCATTTAACAATATTTTCTCTGTTTTAGCATTTTATTATTATTTTCAAGAAGTACTCTTATAGAGTACATTATTAAGTTAATTATATTGTATATATGAATAAACCATTTCCAAATTTGCCACTTAAGCCGAACTACGGTTTACATTTTCAAAAATACCCTTATATAATATTTTATTTTTAAAAAACAAAAATAGGTATTATTATGAAAGAAAAAAATTACAAAAGATACTCAACGTGTGCAAAAATAGTACATCCTAATTAATACAAAAATATTAATAAGCACACTTTGAAAAAAAAGTACAATATCTTAACCCTCATGCAAATAAAAAAACAAATAAAATAGCAGAACCAACATGAAGACTAAATGGCTCATTAATTCTTCAAGACAAGGAAAAAAGCAAAGATCTATGGCGGCCGCCCAATTTCGACACTTCAGGAGAAGGGGTTTACGTCATCCGAGCTTCCAATTTGAGGATTAAATGCAGTAAATTTCTTTCTCTTATTCTTCAAAGCATCAATGATAGATCAAATCTCAGCTAGAATGAATTTAGCTTTGTTTTCTTTCGATATCGGGTTGCTTTTATACATTATGTTATATCTTTTTCTCCAAATGAAGCGAGTAGTCATGGTAATAACAATTCTGGCTAGGGTTTCTAGGGTTTCATTATGATTATTATTTTGAAGATCTACAATAATGTCTAATAAATCATAATTTTTACGAGTATTAAGATGAAGCTTAATTTTGATGAAGTCCCAGATATATTTAGAAAAATCACATTTGAAAAACAAGTGACAATTGTTTTCTTTTAACTGTTCACATAGTTTGCATATGGCATTTATGTTTCTGTTCCAATTGTTAAATTCATCAAGAGTTTGTAATTTGTTGAGGCAATCCAAACATGTAGTAAATGAAAACTTCTGAATAAATGGCTTTTTCCAAATAGAATTAGCCCATTCACAACGCGGTTTAATTGGTGAAATGACATTGTAGGCTGATCTAAGAGAAATTTTTTCGTTCTTGCTTTTATTCCATACCCAGTAATCATTATGTTGATCAATATGTACTTTTACCAAGTGAACAAGTGTGTTTAGTTCTTACAGAGTACTTACAAGCTACTATTTTTAGCATTTACCTTAAAGATGTAGAGAGAAACATTAATTTAACACTTATCTATTTTTATGACGATATATTTATCTGAAGATAAATTTGAAAAGTCTATATACTGGCGTCAAGCAGTTATGTTTTACCAAGTATTGAGGGTTTATAAGGAAGAGAGTGTCATAGGAAATGCGGTAATCTTGGTGGATAAGGAAAATTATATATATATATATATATATATATATATATATATATATATATGGACACACACACACGCATGTATATGTACATATTATAATCTTGGTGACCAATTACTTTTGAAAAGAGAGATGATGCGAGTTTTCCAAGTTCAAACTACAATAAACACCAATTTTGATATTTGTTACATCTCTTTAGATATTGATGTAATAGTTAATTACCCCCTTTATTTGTTTGATTATTTCATGAAATAACTAGTGATATTCAATGTTTCGATAAACGATTGATTTGTACATATATAACAGACAAAATGCAATATTACGTATATGTAAAAGCCATTTTGTGAGATCAAAATGCCATACAGACAGGGACGTACGTAGAAATTCTACGCAGTGGGGGTAGAATTTTCATTTTCTTAATTTCGAATAACCTTTTCATATTAAATTAAATGAATTTATAAATCAAACACAATTAAATTACCATTTGATAAAAAAAATACAAAATACCACCACAAAATATAATTAGTAAAACATTACAAATTAAGATACAATACATTTTAAACATAAAACATAACTTGTGAAGAACAAAACAACCGCAATCCATTTGAAAGTTTGATTTTGATTCAAAACGTTATGAGAGGATTTAAACGGCTCAAAATTAGGAAATGTTCAATTTGAAGAAAAGAAAAGGAGTGGATGAAACCTCCAACCATTCAACTATTGCACGAGGGTACATACAGTTTTTTTTAAGTTAAGAATGTTGATTTTAAATTGTCTTTAGTAAACTAGTTTGGCAATTAAAACTAGCTGCTGTAGTAGAATATGAACGTGATCGTACGAAAAACTCATACGATGTACCAGCAATTTTACATTGAAGAAGAAGTAAAGGAGCAATAAAGTATTCCAACCTACCCCACTTTCAAACAAATGCCCTTTCTCTTTCTCCTCTTCCCTATCAATCCCTAATGCCCATAGAAGTAACGCTCCATTCTTTTCTCTTTCAATATTTCAATCGCCCCCGTCTTTACCCTCGCAGCATTTACACGACAGAAAAGGCTCGTACGGTGCAGCGATAGTTTTGGCCGTGATGATTCTGGTTCTGGCGGTGATATCGGCGATCGCTGGCAGGCTTTGCAGCGGAAAAAGCATTTTAGGGTTTGGGCACTTTTGATTTCGAAGGCTGGATTGAGAGAAAATGCGCCTCTTGTATCAACGCGATAATCGACTCGTATGCTCTGCCACAGCCAGCGACTTCATAGTTGGAAGCGGCGGCGGCGGCTGCAGAGAATGGAGCATCAGGGGAAGGGGTGTGAGTGAGAACGAACTATTACTTGCTAAAAAGTATTCCTATTAATTTTTTAATAGTTATTTTTATTTTAAAATCCAGTGGGGTCGGCCGATCCCACTGGGCCTACGTTGGGTACGTCCTTGCATACATACCGTGTTTTTCAATACAAATTCTTGTTATGTTCGTGCAATGTATGTACCAAAATACTATACGTATGATATAACACAATTCATTGTCTTTTTCATCCCACCACTTTAAAAAGACAAGGATACCCTACTATTATCTGTTCCCATCCTGCTACGTTCTAAAACTACACCTCACTTTTGAAACACTATCCTCTCTCTGTCTATATATCCCCCTACTTCTCACTTTGGTAATTAATTGAAATCTAGAATCAAACCTCTCCTTTTCCCTTGTCTCATTACAATAATAAGCAACTGAAACCTAAAATCAAAATCAAATGAAGGCTCGGGGTAGTTCCAAAAAATTATAAAATGTATTACACTGCACTAGGTTCAATAGCAATTCAAGTAAATTAGACATTAGGTTCACTAACAATCCAAGTTAGACCTATAGTTCGTTATCATCAAATTCTAGGAAAAATTATGTTCACGTTGAGAAAAGTACAAAAAATTTCAAGATATTTTAGATTTATTTTCAGTTTCAAATTACTATCTTCTTTTAGAAAATTACCTTATTCACATTTTTAATCACCATCTTTAATTTAATTCAAGTTTATAAAAACAACAAAAGCAATATAAATAAAGAGGAGAAAAATAAATAAAGGTCGAAAATAAAAATCACAGGAAAAAAGTCATATCATCAATATAAATAATTCCAGATGTAAATTAGCTAACTAAATGTGGTGCCAAGGGCACAATGATTTACACTTAATAATATCGATCAAAGCTGATATTAATAAGTACATATCTTAATGCTCTTAGCATCTAAGTATGAATGTGAGGAATGTGGTATCATGGTTTACACTACTAATACAAGAACTTAAGTGCTAGCCATAGTAGAGGTGAGCATTTATTGGTTAAAACCAAATAAACCAACCAAACCAATTAAGTTTGGTGGGTTGGTTTGGTTTTGCAAGTTAATTGGTTGGTTTTAGTTTTTGATTTTATATCACTTTGGTTTATTGGTTGGTTCTGGTTATCAATATTTGAAAAACAAACTGACTAGTTAAATCAAAAATTAAAATTCTGTTATTTTAAAGTTAAAGAATTACCATTAACATTGTTATTATTTACAATATATTTAAATAGTAATATTATTTTTCTATCAATTCATTTTAGTATTATTAGAGGATGGGTTCGATTTTTTTTTTTAACCGGGTCGTATGGTCTCAGTTAATTCTTTAGTATTATATTATGTCAAAAAGTAGAAGATTAAATTCATTTTAAGGTAAACCAAATAAACCAACTAAACCAAATCAAATATTACTGGTTTGGTCTGTTTTGGTTTTAAAAAAATAATGGTTTGGTTTACGCTTTTTGATTGGTTATTTTGGTTTACATTTCTTGATCGATTTCAAATCGAACCAAGGGTGTGTTCGATTGTCCAAAACGGACGCATCCGTTTGGAAACTGTCCATTTTGGACAGTTTCCCCAATGGACCAAAATCGGTCCCTTAGGGTCCGACGCGTCGGGTTTGATTTAATAAATTAGTACTTTAATTTAATTAAATGGTTTGTTTAGATTAATTATTTAATTTAATTAATTAATTTAAGTTTTTACAAATTTTAAAAATTAAAAACTTGTGCAAATGAGATCTGTTTGAGACGCGGTTTTTTGCGTTGCGATCGTATCGAAGTGCTCTACGTAATGGAGTTAGTTTGAACTGAATTGGAGCAACTTATAAATTTTCAATTTATTTATTATTTATTTATTTGTATAAATTATTGATACATATTATTTATTAAAAACAAATAATAAATTAATTAGCCATAAATTAATTAAATTATAAAACAAAAATTAAATGGTCCGCTTAAATACTACGCTTGAATGGTCCGCTTAACGCGCCAAATGCATTCTCCGCTAAATAAAATTCTCCGTTAACATTCTGCGTTCAAATTCTCCGCTTCCGCTTGCGTCAAATAGACCCAACTATTTACTCAGCTCTAACTCATGGTACTATTTCCATTGCTCTAAAAGAAACAGCGGTGGATGGGAAAGGCAACAAAATGTGCATAATAGAATTTGCTATCAACGATTGAGTTCCCTTTCTCCATTTATTAATTTCCTTATTCGGTGAGGATCAAGAATCCATATCAATCTAACATCGCCTAGCAATACCCAACACCCCTCCTAAACCCGTATATATCAGCAAAATCTCAACCCAAATCTTAGGGTTAGGGTTTCCCGTCTCGACACAAACGAATTTCAAAGGATTTGTCGTGATGCAACCTAATGGAAACGTTATGCAATCGACCGGGAGCATGATGCAGTCACCTCAACCACAGTACAACCAGCCTCCGCCGATGATGGCTCCACAACAGTACCAGCAGATGCCACCTCCTGCTGCAGCCATGTGGGGACAGCAGCCGTCCCAGATCCCTACTCCAGTTCCTCAGGCTCCAATGCCAACACCGTACCAAATGCCGTCACAGCAGTATCAGGCTGCGACTGTAACAGGCGGTGCAGGCGATGAGATTAAAACTGTTTGGATCGGGAATTTGCAGTTCTGGATGGATGAGAATTACGTCGCCACATGCTTTGCCCAAATCGGAGGGGTATTTTAATTATTTTTTGTAAATTTGTCTCATGATTTGTGCTGCTGCCTATAGTCTGTTTCTTCAATTCATTTCGCTGAATAGTTGTTTCTTTTGGAGTATTTTATGTTCTATCAGAAGTTTTCAGGAAAGTTGTTGATGCCTTCACCTTAGTGAATGCCTCCAAAGTGACGTCTTCATGATATCACAATTCAAGTCTTTTTTATTTCATGTACATCATAGGTTTAGCAAAGTAATTTAGAGGATGTTCGGAACTTTTGTAGCATGATTCGAACACATATTGATATGTGTATGTTGCATGCTATATAAGCTTGTATATAAGTACTCAAGGTTTTTAAAAAATACGTTCTGTGAATTTTTTTTAATCTACCTTTTGAATTCAATCGAATAAACTATGCCTCTTTATATATAATTCAGTGTATGGAGCTACCATCAGTTTAGAATTATCATGCCTTGGAGTTAAATGGCATTTACCTTGTAGTTTGTTGTTTCATGGCAAGCAAGTTAGGACAAGATGAATGAATTAAAGACACTAACCTCCTCATTAGAAAGGCCACATACTCATCGGAATGTAATGTTACTTAAATGATTGGTGGCACACCAATTTTTGATACTTAGAATGCAGGTTTATTTTGATGTTTCCCATGCGAAAAACCAACTATGGATGAGTGACTTAATACAAAACAAGTAGCATCAATGACAAAATTGATGTATGTGTATCGTATAAGCCTTTTGAATACCCTTAGGTTGAGATGTTTTTCATGCCGAACTCATTAGGCCTGCATTTATGGTATAAAGAGGCATCAGATGGTTCTAAACATTCCATGCGTTTTGATATATTTTGCTTCTTCAACTGCATTGTTGACCGAAACAAGATGTTTCTCAGGAGTTTCATTTACTTTATTTTAAATTTTGCTGTATTTTGGTGCAGGTTGTATCTGTCAAGCTAATTCGTAACAAGCAGTCTGGGCAATTAGAAGGTTATGGTTTTGTTGAATTTACGACTCGTGCTGCTGCTGAACAAGCGCTTCAAATGTACAATGGTGCTATAATGCCCAACACTACTCAAACTTTCAGACTGAATTGGGCATCTGCTGGTGCGGGTGAGAGACGGGAGATGCGTGGAGGTGATAGTGCTGAGTATACTATATTTGTTGGCGATTTAGCTGCCGACGTAACTGACTACATATTACAAGAGACGTTCAAAAGTCACTACCCTTCAGTTAAGAGTGCTAAAGTTGTCATAGATAAACTCACGGGGCGTCCTAAAGGTTATGGGTTTGTTAAGTTTGGAGATGCCAATGAGCAAACACGTGCCTTGACTGAAATGCATGGTATGTACTGTTCTTCAAGGCCTATGCGCGTTGGTCCTGCTACTAGCAAGAATAAAGTAGATGCCGGTGGGCAATACTCTACAGGTTTCACTTTCACTTAATCTCATACTCACCTGTTATTTATAAATTTCTTTGTTCTTAATATTTCTTCAAGGTTCCCCCAGTGACCATTATACTACAATTTCTGATGGTACGCTCACTTTTTTTTAGTACTGACCAAAAGTTCCAGATAGATCTGACAAGGGCATTATGGTAAAAAACAATTTTTCGATTACACTAAATTAAGAGATTTTGTTCGTAATTATCAAAAATTGTTTGTCTTAGTGGCATATACATACACATGCATATGTATCTGTGTGTATATATGTATACATTTATATAAATGTATATATTGCATTAAGCTACCGATGATGACGACATACTCTATTTGGTTTATTTCCCTGCTGTTCCCTTTTCACTACAGAGTATCTCCAAGTGCGTGTATATCTTGCGTAAGCTTGTTCATCGTCATGGATCTTAAAAAAAAAACATCTTTATAATGCTTGGATTACCCTCATTCATATTACTTATTTTTTTTAAAAAGGAAAAAAGAAAATCGGTTCACTTTTTTCAAACGGTTAAAGCAATAAGAACTTATTAGAATATTACCTGGAGCAGGGTGCAGGAGTTTCTCTTTTTGGGCCTGCACTTACTTCAGCTGAGATGCATGCTTTAATGCATGGCCTAGGTTAGCTCAGTTTTACATTTAAATGCCATATTTCCATCCATAACTTTACATGTCACATATCTTTTGTAGTTGCTCATTTGTTTCACTTATGAATTTCCTTTAATTTAACTCTGTTTTGTTTCTTTTTTCACATTAGTTTTGGTTTTACACAGATTGCGTTCGGTTTTTGTTTACATTCCTACAGAATTCTGACAAATCATATACCCTATTACTGATTTCCGTTTGACTCTATGTTTCCTGTCAAAATACAATATTTGTTTTACAATCTATTCATTTCTTCTTAGCGTATTCAAATAGTGTATGTTGTATTAAATGGAAGTGTGTTCACAGTAATGCGGGAGGATGTTAAGGTCAACAACGCAGGGGAGAATGGAGCATTTAGACTTTCTGCAACAACCTAGCAGTTTCATAACTATATGATAATATTATCCAAAAGCAAATATAGGAAGTCACAATTGGATAATAAGTAAATATCAACTAGAAGTGAAGTAAGAGATACAAACACATCAATTTTTAGGCTGGCTTAGATGTTCGATCCTATGCTCGGACGGAAATTGTTTATAATTATAGCAGTCTTATCCAAGATCCAAAACACCTTTAGATAATGATAGCCTTGACCTCAATTACTCCTCACAACGACATTCTTCTTCAAAACTGGGTCACTTCTCACTTATTTTTTAGTCTTTTCACGACCCAGTTACACCATAGTGCTTTCCAGTAGATTTTTTTCACAAGAATCCGATAGACCTCTAATAACAATTCAATTCAAGAAAAAGGGAAATAGGATGAATCAGTATTGATAAGATATGAGATACGTTTTAAACTCCATGTTTTGGTATTTCAATTAAAAAATCTGGCATGTCAATGTAAAAGGAGGAATCTTCTCAAATTCAGAAATTAAAATCTTCCGCGAAACACAACTCTGATTCATAACTTAATTCATATCTAATTTGACACTTATATTTGGAAAAACATCTCTTTAAATCCTGTAAATTAAACCATTTTCATTCATTTTATCACGGATCAAAATTTCTATACTTCCAAAACTCAACTTCTCCCAAGCGACTTTCTTTCATGAACCTAAGAAGTTTCTTCGTCTCAACCGAAGTTCAGGCATAGCTGTACAGTGATGAGGATCCCATTGGACTTCTCTGGGAGTATCAAAGAAATGGTTCGTTGTTTGCAGAGGTTTGTCGATTTCAATGATTTTGCTTCTTATGCACATAGGTTTGTATGGATGAAGCCTTTTTTTTTTTTTTTTCAGAAAGCAAAACTCCATTTCGTTTCGATTTTCCAAAATCTGAAAATAGCTTATTTAAGTCGATCTGAACGAGCTTTTAAAGATTTGGTTAGCGAATTGGAGTTTGAGGTAAATGGATTGGAATATAAATAAACTTAAATGTTTTATGAATTTAATTGAATTATTTTGTGCAAATTTGGTTGAATTTTTAATGAAGAAAGCCAGAATTTTGAGACTACTGAAAAAGGGGTGGGTTAGTCTTCTAAATTGAAAATTTGAAAATTTCCAAGTCTTCTAAATCAAAATTTTGGATTTTCCATGCAAAAAATTAAGGGTTCATTTGGTTTATTATGTATTTTGTGTTTTAAAGTTTTCAACACTAATTACAAAATATATGGAATGGAGGGATGGTAGAGGGGATGCAAGGAAGATGGAGTGGATGACGAAAATATAAATGGTTTTTCGTGCTTTTATTATTTTCCAAAACAAAAACAAAAAGTTTTTTCTAATTTGTATGTGAACTTCGTTTTCTAAATTAATTGTTTCTTGCAATATACATGCGTTGTGCACACTTTCGTTTAGACAAAAACCCAAAATTGAAAACGATAAACCAACGACAACCTGTATTCAGTGTAGTCAAGGCATGTGCGCCTAAGCGCAAAAAAGGTACAAGGCACAACTGGTGGGCTTTTTTAGAATTCAAGGCGCAGACGTTACTGAAACGCCAAAAAAAGCTCCAAAAAGCCCTGAAGCATAAAAAGACACCAAAAAGCTCAACCAAGGCGCACCAAAAAGGCGTAACTACATATCGACTAACGGTTTTAGCTGCAGTTTTACAATGCAGCAGCATAAAAAAAACATAACTAAGGTGCACCAAAAAGTGTAAGGTGCAAAAAAGCTCAAGCAGCTTGGGCTTTTTCGTGGCTTTTCGCCTTGACTACATAGCCTAAATATTAGTTATTTTGAATTTTGATCATGGAAATAAATAAGTTAATCTCGTGATGATCAATGAGAATGCACGTGGCATAAAGGGAAATAACCAAAATTGTCTTTAAAATTTGAACAATTTTCTCTAGGGCTCATATTAATTGGGTTCTATTCATTTATTCAGGTTGTTTGACACAAAAATCACTAGTCAACTCAGGTATTGTTTTTCATGAAGTATACTTGACTACGATTTGCCTGTATTTTGATGTTGATGGTAAACAGTGTAGTCAAGGCACTGACCTGGGCGCCAACTTGATGTGTCTTTTACTTGTTGAGGCACGACTAATGCTTGAGGGGGTGCCATTAAGGCAAAGAAAGTGCGGAAGCGCTGAAAAGCATGATTTTTTTATTTTTTTATTTGAGGGATATACAATATTTTATGGTTTCAGCCCAAAAAAGTGATCCCAAGTTTAATCCATTTAACCCAAACCTTATAGGACTTCTATCCCACAGTCATTCAGCTCTCCAAAATGGAATTTGAATAGCAATTTCAAAGTGCAGTTTTTATACACTTTAAATAATAGTAGCCATGCTCAAAGCATCCAAAAAAGTTTTAGGCCCAAAAGAGCTTTAGTCGTTGGCCTTGCTCCTTTTGGGCTTCTTTGACTTGTCTTTGATGCTAAAAAGAATTAAATTACTAATAAGTGTTATGAAGCATGCACAAGAATGCTAAAAAGAGTTCAGTTACTAATGAGTGTTATGAAGCATATACAAGAATGCTCGGCAGGAGCAGCGAACTAAAAGATGAAGGGAGAAGAAAAAGAGGGGGGAGAGCACTATAGCAATGACACTTATAGGAAGTTTTAAGAAAGAAAGGAGTAGCAATATAACCATCTTTCAAAACCAATAAAAATGTTTGGAAAGCAAATTGCAGCTAAATTAATCTATGAGCAAAGATTTCAATAAGTTTTCAAATTCATACGATCTTTTATAAAGTATTAGAGAAGTTTGAAGCTTCAAGAAGTCCTTTGACATCCTCCTTTAATCACCTAAAACCGACATGGAACATTTTTTTTAACATGAGTGATTTTATTCAAGAAGACCACTCAAGTCTCAACAAGGAACATCATGATCAATGTTATTTGCATTGCTAATATTTAGTTATCTTGTTTACTGTTTTTGTATTTGCAATTTTAATTTTATGTTTGGTGTTTAATGATGGTAGTTATTTATGATTGTTGTTTCAAATAAGTTGAAATTGTTAACATGCACATACATACACATTTATATATATAGCTTTGGTCTATTAACATACAAACATTGAGCTGTCGGAAGATGCTATTAACGGCAATTATTATATTTCCAAAAGTTATTTAAAATTACAAAAGTATCCGTTCATCTTGAAATTCTAGAAACAAAAACATTTTCTATTTTTGTTTTATGAAATTATTTATTTGTTGAAGGCTTATTTCTTTAAAAATTCAAAATTACTGTCATTTTCAACAGAAACATATACAAAAGCGAAAATGTTTTTATCTTTCGATCAAACTTTGAAATCTTCAAAAGAGCGTTTTCAGTGGTCATGATGAATTAAGAACATTTAAAGATGAATCAAAATTGATAATATTCACAGGTAAGATAAACAATTCACCTCCAAATTCTTCATTTTTTGTTAAGGCTATTTCATTTTTTGTATATATGCAAAGAAAGAATGATCAAGGAAGATATATTATCCGAGTCATCTTCCAAATTATTCATGTGATCATGTATTTTGAGAGATGCATGGCTATGTGAAAACACCAAACCCAAAACCATGAAAGGTATTCATCAAATTTGTGATCATGTACTCATTATGTTTGTGATGATCTAGAAAGTTTGTGTGTATGTGTTGTTTTTAGTTTTTATCGGTGTTGTAAAAATCCTTTTAGGATCCCGCCTAAGCTCCGCATAGGCGCTAGGCTAGCCTCCCCAATTCGATGATACTCACTACATTATATAAGCATATAAACATGTTTATAGGCACGTTCTATGCACTAGATTAGGCTTGATGCCTTTTATAAACATCAAAATGTTTGTTTCTAATGATTTTGTCTCAATGCTCCGAAATTCAACAAAATCCTTGATATACCATTGTGGATAAGTTAGTACTAAATAAAACAATAGAAGTTTGTCCAAAATGCACGAGATTGTCAAAAACACATAGTTTCAATTAATAATCGATTAGTCTCAGCCTTAACAATTAATCCCAAGTCCATGCTTACCGCCTAGTATCCACCTAGCGATATTTACAACCTTGGTTTTTATGTGATTTTGTTTGTGTTATAATGTTGTGATATATTAAGCTATATATGTAATAAAATATGTTGTGTAATTATGTTTCATGTTGATTTTCATATTTCAATGAATATATTACAAACTAGTTTGTAATCTACTCCAAGCACTTTGTTTTTGCAACATATACATTAAAATATGTTTGCCTGCGGTAGATGATAAAGAGGAGAAAAGTACAGTACATAAAACAAAGTGGTAGGGGAGCACTTGAAGTAAATAGGAGTAATATTATATTTTATACACATTTACATGGTTGAGATCATTAAATCATAGAGTTTTAATATTAGATGCCTTGTTTATCACTATTTTCAGAGTAAAGGAATATTTTATTATTCGTAATTTTGCTTTGATCACAATTTTTTTTATATATTAAGCTCCGTTCAAGAAATAATCTTGAATAATGATATGAGAATGCTACTTTTACATCGCTCGTTCTTACATCTTGTGTATAATTATCATTCCTAATCTCTGTTAGAGATATCTTGATTGAGACATATCTTATTTGCACATTAAGTTTAAAAGATAGTGTCTTGAGTGATAATTGACGAATGTCTAACGTCTTCCGAATCACAATGTTATGATTTTTAAACTTAATGTGCAAATAAGATATGTCTCAATCAAGATAATGAATAGTATTATTTGAACGTAAATCTCTAAATATATAGTGGTCGTTCTTCCAAGGAAACAGGTTGAAAAGATGATTTATTTTTGGTCTCTGTCTTTGATGCCTAAAAAGTAATTGAGTGGTTTTCTTGATTCGTCAGTTTTAACGAGAAATTTGACATCTAATTTGAATTAAGTTCCATAACTTTTGGTGGTCATTTTCCCATGGGAACAAGTTGCATGAATGCTGTATTTGTTCATTCACTTGTATTTTAAACAATTTTGCTTTGCTTGTGTATCTCTAGTCTTCTGGATCACATACGCATCTCTCTCTCTCTCTCTCTCTCTCTCTCTCTCTTTCTGCGCGTCCAACATTGAAATAATACACTATCCATGGTTAACAAATTTCGAGAAATTCTTGAATGCTTAAAATGAGTGATCATCTGATTGCTATTTCAATTTGCAGCTTCTTACCAGAGTACTGAAGGACCTCAGTCTGATAGTGATCCTTATAATACTACAGTTTGTACTTTTTTCTTGTTCTTTTTTATATCAAGTAATATACCGTGTTAGCTATTCTCACATACACAGCTTTTGATTTCAGATTTTTGTTGGTGGCTTGGATGAGAGTGTTCCTGAGGAAGAATTGCGCCGGCTTTTCAGCACTTATGGAGCATTGGTGCATGTAAAAATACCAGCAGGAAAGCGATGTGGTTTTGTTCAGTATGCCAACAGGTTTGCAATCTTTTGTTTTAGCTTTATAATATCACTACTACAGTGTCAGAAGTATTCAGATACTTCATGAAATATATGGTACAGTGAATTTGTTACTTTGTTTCAGTGTATCCAAAGTATTAGGATTCAGATACACATTTATTTTTACTATGTTCGAAGTTTGTGTATATGTTGACATCAAGTGCGATTTGTATTACTTCTCCAAATTAAAATGGGGCTACAGTGTTGCAGCTAATATCCCCAGCTGAATGCATTCTTTGTATCGCTTAAAGATATAATGAATGTTTATGCGGCTTATCCTCATGGATTTTTCTGTTTTATGACTTTATATTGATTAAATAAAAGTGACGCGGTGTGGTGGAAGATGATCTGAAGTTCATCATAGACAGCGATGAGATAACCTTTGAATTGCAAAGTTTATTTTTTTCAATTACTTTTGTGTGTGTGTGTCATATATGTACCATTCCATTTCATTTCAGTGGAAGCAGTCACTGTTTTTCAGCTCATAAATAAACTTCAGTTCACATAATTCCATTCTAACTGATCCATCGACTGCAAGGTGTCAAGGCTCACACAAAGGCTCAGAACATGATCTTTGCACTTTTTATTACCCTCTGAGGGCCCATGTGTCAATAAAATCGTGTAAAAATGTGTTTCCATAAAAGACTAAAAATTGCAAGATGTGTATTTTTGTGCCGTACGCACTGTTTCAAATCTCGAAAATATCGCCCGAGATCTTGTTTTGGGCTCCTTCCGAAACGAAACAGCAAATATCACCTTAAATCTCCTTTCGAATATATCGCCCACGATATTCCAATATCAATCAATATATCGACCGAGACGAGATACTGGAATAGCGTTCGAGATCTTGGTTTTTCAGGTTAAAATTTAAATCCGTGCCTGAATCGTAACAACAATTAAAAAAAATCAAATCTAGCCAAGATAATTTCCTGCTATTTAACATTTTGCATGTTAAAGGACCATAGTGTATGGTCATATATGTTCTAAAATGTTTATGATTTTCATACTCGTCTATTTTACATACATGTTACCTATGAAATTATGCATTTTATGTTCTACTTATACTGACCTTTTCAATATTTTGATCTTTTTTTTATGTTTTATGTCTAATAATAATTCATGTTTATGGATTATATGTTGTAAGCACGAATATATTTGCATTGTGTTATATTTCTATTTTAAGCATATTATGATCTTTTTTTTATGTTTTATGTCTAATAATAATCCATGTTTATGGATTATATGTTGTAAGCACGAATATATTTGCATTGTGTTATATTTCTATTTTAAGCATATTATGATTTAGTGTATGAACGATCTTTCGTAAATTAAGAAT
The DNA here is from genome assembly GCA_030737875.1 of Allium sativum. Lineage (NCBI taxonomy): Eukaryota > Viridiplantae > Streptophyta > Magnoliopsida > Asparagales > Amaryllidaceae > Allium > Allium sativum. The sequence goes on from CM060919.1 coordinate 579,854,139, forward strand.
AATAAAGTGATTTTGTAATTCAAGTTTAAGTTACTATGTTTATGATAACATTCATAAAAATCATTGTGTAAGAATATCATTTTTTAACATATCATGTACCCCGAGATTGTTCCGATACGAACTTTTAGACCCGAGATGGAAATCCGAGATGAACACCCGAGTTAAACTCATCTCACCCGAGATCTCCCCTGATACGAGATCAAGTCTCTGAAATCCCCGAGACTAAACGCGACCGATATCCGAGATTTAAAACCTTGGCCCTACGAATAGTGCGATTGCATTACCATTATTTATTAGTTTATCAATTCTCATGTTTTTTGGTCTCTTCTGATTTTTCTATCATTTAGAATTTTTTTCCTTATGCCCATGAATATTGAATGTAGGGAAAAATCACTCTATCGTTGAACTATCCAGATTTTGTTAGAAAGCTTTATCTTGAAACTGAAATTGATTGAAGGAACTATTTATTCCATTTATTTTTAATTTGATATTATTTTGTTCTTAATTTCTTATTTTGAAGTGTTATTGATCTGTTATAAAATATAAATTTCATACCGATATAAAATGTGCTAACCTATGGTTTTATCAATTTATTATTGTATAATTCTTAATTTTTAAGTCTAGAACTGTATAGAGAAATGATTTTGTAAAATCAGCACAACATAATATTGAACTTTGATTAGCCACAATAACATTAGTGGATAGGCTCAATAAATAAGCATTTGCAGTTCTGCGCAAAGAACCGTGCTTCTGGGAACAAGGTGCAAAAAAATTATAAGGTTTAAGTTTTGCGCTTTGCTGCACCTTTTTAAATTGACTACCTTAACGGCTTGTCACCTTGATATAAAGCAACCTTTAACTTTTGAGTACTTCCATATGGGCATGTGACATTGTTAAGATGATTTGATTGTTTTTAGACCACCTCTCTGAAGTTTTTTTTTTTTTTACTTTAGGAGCATTCAGTGTCATAATAAAAGTAATTAATTGTAACACATAAATGAAGGCCAAGTGATACATTGGTATGGAGATGAAATAATATTTACAATGAAGGGAAGAGATAAAAAGCAAGACCAAAGTTAACATGGGAAAAAAACTACCTAAGAAAATTGAATTTAACTAAAAATATGGGTCAAGATATATAACCGTGGAACATGAGAATTCATGTGGTTAACCCCAACCATTTGGGCATAAGATAATGATGATGATGTGTACAAGTGAACCATTGTATTTGTATTTTACACATGTTCAAGTTTTGAGCGTGGCCTCCTGATTTGAGATGGATTTGAGATAACTAACGTCAATGATGATTGTCCCTTTTACTTTCCAGTAATAAGAAGCTTTGGGTACTGAGTTGAGTGGTGGGCTTTTGCTTTTGTTAACATAAAGATTTTTTAGAAATTTGAATGCTTAGCTCTTCAATCTGTCCTTAGCAGTTAGCACCCTTGTCAACGTTGTTTCTTTATGTGTTCAGCTTACCTTTATTTAGGATGGCCGGACACTGTATTGGGAGAGTATATATTTTGTTTAACTAGTCAATTTTGATTTTTATGTTAATATTGATAGGAATTGTTTATACTTGATGCTCTCGTTTCACCATTTTAAATATATGTTGTTCCCTAAACAAGTCACGCTATACGATTTAGTCCGTTTAACATCAGAAATATTTTCATTGTATTATCAACGGAAGAACTCATATTAATTAGATCTGATTATGTATATCAGTATCATTTACTAAAATGTAAAATTGCAAATAAATAAAAATAATGAAGAAGCTAAAATGTAAGAACAGTAACTCTTTTTGAGAATTTCATGCAAGTAAAACAGCTAGGATGGGAAAACTGGAAGAGGAAGATAGCAATAGCTAAGTGCATTTAGGGTGTGTTTGGCGCAAGCGGAAGCAGAGAATTTGAGCGGAGAATTGTAGTTAGCGGAGAATGCGTTTGGCGCGTAAAGCGGAGTATTTAAGCGGACCATTTTATTTTTATTTTGTAATTTAATTAATTAATGGTTAATTAATTTATCATTTTTTTAATAAATAATATATATCAATAATTTACACAAATAAATAAACAAAATAAAAAATTATAAGTTGCTCCAATTCAGTTCAAACCAACTTTACGTAGAGCACTTCGATACGATTGCAACGCAAAAAACCGCATCTCAAACGGATCTCATATGCACAAGTTATCAAATTTTAAAGTTTATAAAAACTTAAAATAATTAATTAATAATTAAAAATATATATTTATACCCAACAGCTCAAAATTGGGTTGTTTGGGACCCGACGCGTCCAATGCGTCGGTGCCCAACAACTCAATTTTGAGCCATTGGGCAAACGGGTCAAAATGGCCCGTTGTCCAACGGACGCGTCCGTTGGGCAAACGGACCGTTTGGCCAAGCCGAACGCACCCTTAGGGTCTGTTCGACTAGTCAAACCGGACCGTTGGGTCAACGGACGCGTCTGTTTCCCAACGGTTCATTTTGAACCGTTGAGTCAACGGCTAGAATTCCAGTCGTTGGCTTGCTTTCTTTAAATCCCCCCATTCCTTTTTCCTCACTTCTCCCGCTGCTTCATTGTGCTTCGTTCTCCAACTTCTGGTTTTTTTTTACTCTTTCCTATATTTTGTTTATGTATTTTTTTTCACTATTTTTATATATATTCTTTTTTTCAGTCAAATGACACGTTCTTCTACCTCTGGTTCTGGCTCTTCCAACGCCTCCATTACTTCATGGCCAGTGGATCGAACTGAGGCTTTCATAGATATTTGTATCAACAATATTCATCTTCGAGGAACCAATAGATTCCTGACTACTGTGCAGAATGAATTCAACGAGAGGTTCGAAGACGATTTGACTCAGACCCAAATAAAAAACAAGCGGGATAATCTGAAGAGGGTCTGGACTTCTTGGAATGCTCTGTTACAGATTCCTGGCGGTTTTTGGGATGCTTCGCAGGACCGTTTGTACGGATAAGACGATTGGTGGCATGGGCCTGCACGCATGTACCAGAGGTTTAGGAGACAGCCGCCTCTGAAGTTTCGGGAGCAAGACCAGCTTTTTGGGGGCTGCATTGGCACAAACACCTGCAGTTATCAGATTCCCCCTGCACCATAGCCCTACACCCTGGCCGATGCAGCTATGCACCGCGATATTCTGAGTGGAGGGAGTCCGTCTCCGGTTCAGTCTGCACGCAAGCAGTCGTCTGCACAGAACCGGCCTTCGTTCAGACAAATCGTTTCTCCAATGCGGTGGAACGATGCTATGCCCTTCTCTCGACCATCACTAATGTCAAAAAGTGGAAGATCATTGAGATTTTTCGTCTCGACCGGTCTATTTTGGAGGTGGTGGAGATCTTACCCGATGGAGAGTTGATGGGGTACATGGGTTATCATCTTACAAGATTCCACGGACGTTAGTAGTTTGTTGTATGTTTTCGTTTTATTATTATGTAATGAACTGTTATGAAATATTATTATGTATTGAACTGATATGTTTGGTTAAATGTGTTATTTTGCATTAATTATATTGTTAAGTTTTTAATTAATTAAATTACAAAAAAATACTCTGCTCAAATTCTCCGTTTAACGTGCCAAACACATTCTCCGCTAACTACAATTCTCTGCTAACATTCTCCGCTCAAAATCTTCGCTTGCGCTTGCGCCGAACACACCCTTAGTTGTTCAAAAGAAAACAACAGTAAATAATTTATGCATTTAAATGAACATGAACACTTTCCTTAATAGTGCATGTAATTAAAATGTTTTTGATGAAATCCAACTTTACCAAATTCATTTTCTCCCTCAAACAGGTGTAACAAGCATGCTGGGTCGTCCCAACCGTCTTTGTTGCCCTAGCCCTAGTTTTGAGACAAATTATTGAAAAGAAAAACACAAATTTCTAGGATTAAATCTAGGTTGATGCTCCAAATTTTGAAGTTGCTTACCACTCAACCGTTATATCAATATAAAATATAATCTTCATTGCCCCAAAGCAACAGAAATCAGCGGAGGAGAGGTGACAATGACGCTGTCTCCTTTTGCGTTGGTTGCTCTAGCTGATGGACTCTCTCGGCTCCCCTTTGGACCGGTTTTGCAGGCATGCATAATTGAATTCAAGCTTCGGGTTTAAAATATTGGAGTTAACGTTTGAACTTTAAATGGGATTGGAAAGCAAAGATTTAAAGCGCACACACGTATCATTGAGTCTACTTGTATGTAAATATAAGTTGTACTATTCTAGTTCGGCTAGTATATCCAACATGAATTTGTTGAACATAAGCGTTTGCTGTTGGCTGACCTGACTCAGTTACCACATATTATATCAACTTCAAAGGTTATAATCTACAGCACCAACTGGTCCTACGGTGCTTTCACCAGCTAACCCCCCCCCCCCTTTCCTTTTTTTTTTTTTTTGTTCCTCCTCGTCCCCCCTTTCCTTATTTTGGCTCCTTCCCTCTTTCCTTTTTTTCTCTCCCCCTTTTCCTTCCTCTTCCACCCTTTAAATGGCCCCTACAAGTTAAGAATCATAATACTATTGAATATTGCACTCAATAAGAAATTCCATTTTAGCTGTAAGCACAATCATGGAGCATCTATATCATGTAGGGCCTGTGCAGAGGAGGCTTTGCTGATGTTGAATGGAACCCAAGTTGGGTCGCAAAACATTAGGCTCTCATGGGGACGCAACACTGAAAATAAACAAGTAAACATTTTATGATTTTTGCCGTTAGTTTTTACCTGTTCTTTTTTTTATGTACTGATATATTCATGCAAATTGATATTATTTTAGCCACAGCAGCAAGACTCCAGTCAGTTCAACAACTATTACGGCTATGGGCATCAAGGGTACAGTGCATATGGATACGGCCAACAACCTCAGGATCCAAATATGTATGCCTACGGGGCCTATCCAAACTACCAGCAACAAGTTAATTACCAGCAGCAGCCACAGGTATTCTTATTCTTGTTGAATATCATTTACATTTTCACATGATTTTTATCCGTGCATTTGTATTTGTACGATGAAGTTGGCCTTTTTAGTTCAGTCTTATAGGAATTCATTTCCTGACGCCTGCAAAATTGTTGTGGACCTGTGGTAGCCTCATTATATCCTGGCTGCAAAATTAGCATATAAACAATTAAATTAATAATACTTCCATGCAGCCACAACTGATGTATTCAGTATGCAGTTTAATATTTAGAAGTAAGAAAATAAAAATGGAGGCATTTGGAAGTTCTTAAAATAGCAAATATGAAGTCATGAACAAGTTGTAATGACAGCATAATTTTGTTAATGTTATATTATTTCCTGTTCTTTTTGAACATATTTTTTTGGAAATGTAAGATTAATCAAATATTTCAAATTGTCTTCAAGTGTTTTAAACATTTTTTTTTTAAATTCTGTTGTAGAATTTTAGGAAATGTTCTGTCATCATCAGCATCATCATTTGTATTCGAGGAAAGTAATTTTTAGGGTTTCCAAACCTGTTCGAATTTTTTTGATGTTGTGAAACAGTTTTAAATTTACAAAATGCCATGAATTATCTGTTTCTTTTATTTTTATTTTTCAAAGACGTAGCATAGAGTTGTGTGAATAGTGGTCGAAGTGTATATTTTTCTTCGTTCCTATATTTAAGGTCTATGTTTAATTTTAGTTTATCAAGTCAATCATAAATTTTAAAAATCACTACGTTCGTTTAATTTATTTTTTAATACAAGATAATTTTCAAACCTAAATAACGTGATCAATTTAGATAAATATGTAGAAAAAAAGATTTGACCTTTTTTTGGTCTGGATTAGTTTGGCAAATAAACCAAAGTCCATTGTATGCTATTAGTGTATATGAATTATTCTGGCAAAATGAATATAAAATATTATTTTGCTTATGCTATTCAGATATAAGCATATAAAACCAAAAAAGGAAAAAGCATAAGATATAACACTTATTTAAACAAGTTTTGTACCTCAGTTAAAGTTTTGGACCATGCCTTCGTATTCTTATTCTTCGTAGCATTGTTTTCTGCTTATGCTTATTATTTAGTTCATTAAATACGGTATTATTGTTATATGTATTTTATGTATATATGTGTGTATATGTATATGTATATGTATATGTATATGCATTCTTACTCCCGATGATACCTGATGACATACTATTTACAATTTGATATTTTATTATTTATTTGAAGCTTAAGTTGTCTGCAATATAATTTATCAAAGTATTATTTGAAATAAATGTGTTATATTGTATGTTGACTTGTATGAGTACGACTAGATAATGTAGATCAAAATTTAAAAGCTGTATACTTTCAACTGAACATTAATTCAAACGTATCTTTCCAAAAATTTTGGTTGTGGAAATTATGAATGCTTATTAGCGATTAGTAAACTTTTGTGTTTTGTTAAGTCGTTTTCATCAAAGTATAACTGTGATTTATGTGGGATATTGGGGTATTTTAACGTCAACCTTAAAAATAATCATTACTTCTTTCTGATCATGCTTTATTTGATTTATACTATTGTATATTTTAGGTCATTCTTTATTTGAAAAAGCATTACGCTCATAGTTTACTGATAAAATCCTACCTTTGATCCGACTCTTTTTTTTTTTGAAAGGACGTTTCAGTCGTATATTTTATTTTGTAAGAGGTGAAAAAAGGTAGGAATACGATTATAACAAGATACTAATATGTAACGCGTGTGTTGTACACCGTAAAATTTTAAAAGCATTGTATTCATAAACATTGGTAAAAACTAAAAATAAAAATTATTTACGTATTATCTGACATATATGTTGTGTTATGAATTATAAATTAAAATATTTTTTTATCTTTATGTATATGACATTTGTTAGCTGATTTATATAACTATATTCCAACTAAATTTCGTTTTTAAAATTTATTAATATGATTGTGGCATACACAATGAAATTGACAGGTTTTAAGGCTTATTGAACAAATTAATAATTATTAGTTACTCAGATTTATTTAAATAATTTATATTTAATTATTAAAATTAGTTGATTTGAATATTTGGACACAGTAAGATCGAATCTTAGAGAACTTTCTGTCTCATTATTATAAAAATGTAGGTATTTTAATGTAAAACCATGGAAATAAATAATAAACATCGTATGTAATTGCGAAATTGATAATAACACTTTTTTTTTAAAATATATAAGAGAGTAAGATCGAATCTTAGAGAACTTTCTGTCTCATTATTATAAAAATGTAGGTATTTTAGTGTAAAACCATGGAAATAAATGATAAACATCGTATGTAATTGCGAAAATGATAATAACACGTTTTTTTTTTTAAATATATAAGAGAACTAAAGATATGTGACATATTTCTACAACTACCTTCCATAAACAATGAAAGGGTCGGAAGTTCGCTGTTCTTCTATTATTTATTTAGTAGATAATATGGAGATGAATAAATATAAATTAAAGTTGTTTCCTGCATTTACGTATGTAATGTTTATTATGTGATTTACATATTACTAATTTTGAATAAAAAATTTCTTTCCATTTTTTGTTAATATAAGTATGTTATTCATATTGAAAATATTTTTTTATTGATTTATCATACAAAACAAAGAATGGTAGTAAATTCAGTGTATTTTGAATAGTTTAAATTAGGATAGCTAATTGACTTAAACGTATGTATATAACTCTAAAATCTACAAAAGATGAACATTCGAATGTAAAATGGTTGGTGCAAATCTACAAAAGATGAACATTCGAATGTGGTTGGTGCAAATCTACAAAAGAATATTAATTTTAGAAATCATAAATTATATTAAAGTATTTTGAAATTAAATAACACAAGAGAATTAAGAACAGAGAAAATAGGCATAAAGTGTGAATCTATCTATATTATCACATAAGTGTGTACTCGTTAGTGCTATCAAAGCTCGTGCTATAGCGACAAATAGCGCATATCACAGAGTTTGCACTATTGTAGTTATAATAGCGCAGGGGTTTCCAATAGTGCAAAAATAGCGTGCTATTTTTATCATAGTACAAAAAAGCGCATAGCTCTAAGTAACGCGCTATTTTGTTTTGTTTCTTTTTTAAACGTTTGGACAGTGAGTAAAGCCTGAAATACCACGCTGTTGTACTTCGACTGAATCAGATGAAAACGACGCAGAGTATGACTTGTAAGGAGAAGAGACTCGTGATTGTTCAGATAACGATGATGCTTTTGATTTGGATGAAACCATTGACTAGTCTTTAAAAATTTAGAAGTATAATATTATTTCAATGTTTTATTATTGTATCCTTGGATCATGTTTGACTTTGTTCACTTGACCTTAATTTTCACTTTGTAGCTTTTCTTATTTTTTTCTTTAGTTCTTATCATTAGAATTTTTTTAATATTTTATTCTGAAGTGTATTTTTCATGCAATTTATTGTAGAACTTTATCTCGCCATAACTCATTAATGAGTAAATTTCATTATAACTCACAAATATAATAATAAATTTCAAATCAGAATGGCATAAGTATATATCCATCAATCATCTTGAACGTACAATATGAAATTATTAACTTTTCTTTAATATAATTACATTTTTAATCAAAAAAATTTAGTACATGCATTATGGTAGTGCTTGTATTCAGAGTCTTAAAAGATTTGGATATGGCGTAAAATACTTGATTAGTTTCTTTTTAAAAAACAAATCAAATAGCGTGCGCTATAGCGCATGACGCAAGCTTTACGTTATTTTGTGCTATTTGCTATTGACTATACTGGTACTCGTGTATTGCACAAAGTATGATTTAGTAATAATTCCATACATTTTCTTTAAAGAATTGAATTATTTTGTAATTTTTGAATTTACTAAGATAACTAAATAATGTATTTACCTTATTATTTTTAAATATGGAAATTTTGTTACGTGTATTTATATATAAACTTTAGATTTTCATTTTGTTGGTAATATTGACTTTGATATGATTTATTATTTTTTATCATTTAATATTTACTAAGAAAATATATAAAAGTTGGTTTTATGAATTTATTTCAAAACTAATAATCATATGTATTTCAATAGGTGAATATTTGGATTTAATATTTTTCTTTTATTACCTTAGCAAAAAATAAACTATATATACATATATACATATATATATATATATATATATATATATATATATATATATGTAGGGGCAGGTTCAATGGCACCCCAAATAGTGAGCACCCCTTTAGCCTACCACATTTCCTCCCTCTCTCCTCCCACTCATTCTCTCACCTCCCACTCACTTTCCATTCACTTTTTTTAATATAAATGGGTGGCTGAAACTGGGGTGCAAATGGGGGGCTGAAATTCAGGGGGCTCCCTGATCCTATCCCATATATATATATATATATATATATATATATATATATATATATATATATATATATATGTTCCAAATACTACCATGGGAAATGACCAAAACAACTAAAAAAATGAAAGTGTAGTTGTAACGAATCGGTACTATTTTATGCATTTTAGGCTCTTGCATTGAATATCAGCATCAAAGTTAGTAGTAGTACATACTATTAGAGTGATAGACAAAATATTTCTTCAACGACCAAATAAAATGGTGAATAAAAGAAACATTACAAAATTATATTGTTATTTTGCTTTTGTAAAATAGTAGTTTGTTTTTAAGTCATCGTTTTACACCTTATTAATATTAATTTATGATAAACTTCAAAAGAGAAAAAAATATTAACATCTGCTTCAGAAAGACAGTAAAATAACAAAGAAAAACAATTCTAATAGAAATACAGTATACTTTAATCTATTAATCCACGTAAATAATGGCATTTTAAAAAAGATATTAAATAAAAATATTCATTTATTTCAAAAAAATTAACCTATGGTATTCATTGCTTATCATGTAATGTTATTCTTAAAATATGAAGTATATTAATGATATACAATCAACATGATCCATCAATTTTAAAAAGAAAATAGTGTCTATATTTGTTATGATATACGAAGTTTAGCAAGAAAATTTATTTGCATTTTCTTTATAAGTAGCATTAACTTTAGAAAGAAATAAATTATGTGAATTTGAGTGGAATAATTTAAAAGGACTAAAGATGGTTTTTTATATAATTATGATTTTTTTTAGTTATCTGGACTTGAATGAAATATTAGTTTTATAATTTTTACCAATATAAGTGATTTATACATACGCCTGTTGTTATTTCCAGGATCCATTAAAGCAAGTAATAAATATTAGTTATTTAGATTTGTTTCTTTTTTAAAGTTCAAATTTTTGTTCATTTATTAATTTAAATGTATGGGCTTCAATGTAAAACAACTAAATAAAACTTACGAAAATGATGTTAATAATAGTAGAAATTATTAGTCATTGTACAAAACGATAACCAAGAGAATTAGTAGATCTTTGTAATAATTATCATGATTATAATTGATAGGAATTCAAAAATGAAACGTCGGAAGAGAATTTAGGAGAGATCAAGAAATGCTTAGAATTAATAAGGAAGCAGGAAAATTTTCTGCTTTACCATTATATAACAGTTGTGGAAATACAAATTTTTTCAATGTAGAAAAAGTAAGCCATGAATTTTTAGAGATCAAGAAATGCTTAGAATTAACAAGGAAGCAGGAAAATTATCTGCTTTACTATTATATAACAGATATGGAAATACAAATTTTTTCAACGTAGAAAAAGTAAGCCATGAATTTTTTTCGGTCTACATCGTTTCTGCTAAAGAAACTTTCCTTTAGACACTAGTTCTTTACATGCGAAGCTCTTAAGCAAGTTAGAATATCCGCTACTGTGAACGTTCTTCCCTGTGTACTCGTAGGGCTTAAAATTTGTTTTTATATGACTATAATGATATGACTATTTCAAGTTGTCTTTAAGAAGCTTTTGCTGACCATCAGATTTGAACCTTTTGTTCTGCAGTGAGCTGTGTTCTGAATTGGAATCTGATGGGCATTTGTTCTCTTGTAAACTTCGGGTTTGTACCTACATTATGTTTGTGTTAAATTAATATCTAATGTTCATCTCAAAGCATAAACATTTTGATACTTTCGGATGTAATTTTGTGGTATGGATCCATTATGAGTTTTGTTTTTCATTTTTTTTTTCTGTAGCATTTTGTGCAACATTATGTCTGTTATATGCGAAATAAGTCTAGTTTATTTATGTGGTTTTACCATAGTCTTTAACGAGAAATGGTGTATGTAGTCTTGGAAAATAAAGTTCTACAAGCACTCATTTTGATTGCTTTATTTTGTCAGTGTATTCAAATAAAATCATACCTTTGATCGTGCTTCCATTTGAATTACACTGTCAATTGTGTTTTTGGTTCCCAAATGTTTCTTGAGATTATCCTAGCAATTTTAATTTTGCTTACCTTTTTCCCCATGTTTGTGTAAATTCTTATTCAGCACCCATAACATTTGCGAACCCAAAATCAGGTATGATCAACGTTGTAATTATATTCTGCCAGGATCATTCGTATATCAGAACCTAGAAAAATGCTGGTGTTTTGTAATTTTCACATTATGATTTAGTAGCATTGGTTTTATTCAAATCACCAAATCGTTGGTAACAAAACTACCTTGTATTTGTGATTTAGAGTTGTACTATATGCATTTCAATATGTAGTATAATTTACCATGAAATAAAATGAAATCTGTCCGGCATATTACCCGAAGTAGTTTGGTGTTTTTCGATCGATTGAGCCTTCTGTCGATTGACTATGGTTCGTATTCTGAACATTTTAAGTAAAACCGAATGATGGCTTATCACCGCGAGCGACTTACCTTGAGCATTATACTTTGGACCACCGACGATAGAGATAGAAAGATGATTTTTTTTGTTCCAACTGCCAATATATTAACGACTTACACTGCGGTGATAAATCAAGTTCCGATCGACACTTTTTTAGGTTTCGAAGACTTGAAAGAGAAGACAAGATAATTTAGCAGTATGAAATAATAGTATAAGTAATGTGTAATATTGTAATCTTTATTGAGATGTACTTAGAGCATCTCCAACAGTGTTACGGGCCGTAACGTTACGGCCCGTAACATTACGGGAGATATCTTCGATATCTCCCAACAGGCGCGAGCTGATTTTATCAGCTCGCAGCCTGCGAGCTGATTTTATCAGCTCGCGAGCTCGCGAGCTGATAAAATCAGCTCGCGCCTGTTCCCGAGCCTATATATGGCTCGGGAGGGGGGGGAGTGTTTGGTTATATTCATTTAATTTTAATTTCCTCCTTTTTAATTTCTTTTTTAATCGTTCCAACGTCGGGATGCCGCCACGCGTGACGAAGAGCGGGAGACGCACAGTTAGAGTTATGCCAGACGACATGTCTGGTCCAGTACACCTTCCTCCACCAGAGGGGACGACGATTGAGGACTTACGTATCCTCCACGAGATGCCACAGGGATTCACCCATCGATCAGTTACCGCGTTGGACACCGTTCAGGTATTAGTTTTACTTTATAGTTTTACGTTATAGTTTAGTGCATGTACGTTCTATGGTCTAGTGGTTTGAACGTCAATAGTCATTTAAATAGTATACATTATTGCACGTACTAGTTAAATATTGATTTAGCTGTTAAATAGTCTTTTAACTGTTAAAACTTTATCATGTAGTAGTTTGTTATACGTTAGTAGTACGAACTTTAATACTCATTTAACTGTTAAATAGTCATTTAGTGCATGCACGTTATCGTTTAGTGCATAGGCGTGCTTGGTTTTATAGTCGTTTAACTGGTATTATTTTAATAGACTCGGTATGTAAACGTTCGCGGGAGTTGGGCGAAGTTTGTAGCATCAGCCTTAGACATATTACCTCTGGATATTCGAGGGAGACTATTTGGCAGTCCATTTGGACGTTTTTTACGTATTATACCTCCCCAGTCCTTCGATCGACCTTTGGTCGAAGCCTTATCAGAGAGATGGTGGCCTACGACACACACCTTTCACTTCCCGGATTTTGAGCTAGGTATCACCCCAGCCGATTTTTACATGCTTTCGGGGATTGAGATAGGCCTTCCAGATAGAGTCATACCTCCATTTGATTCCCAGTTTGAGTCACCCGAGTCGTACATACAGTATTTGCCAGGTTTGGATGCGGCTCGTGTAGCTAATGGTGCCGTTCCCTGCACATATTTACTTGATTATATTACAGCGCATGTAGATGCGGTAGATTTCCACGACATACTGTACAGGGCTACCATTTTATACCTCCTTGGTTCGACGTTCTTTACGAACCAACAGAGTTCGATTAGGCTTGGCTACCTTGCAGCACTAGTCGATTTAGATCAGCTGCATATGTTTGATTGGGGCTCTGCCATACTGGGTTATCTATACACCGCTCTTGACTCCTATGCTTTTAGAGAGGTTCAGCAGATGTATGGTTTTTGGTACATGTTGCCGTGCTGGTACTACGAGTACACGGCCAACATGCACCCACACATACAGCCCACCGCCAGTCATGCCGCTGAGGCCTTTTTCCCACGGATGCGTAGATGGGAGAGTTTGCACGTAGTTCAGCGTTCTCCTTCTGGTGTGAGACACGACTTGATGGAGGCTCGTACCCAGTTGGATATGAGGGAGAGGGGGAACATATTACGAGCACCTTGGGCTTCTTATTGGATGTTACTTGCAGCCGGTGGCCCAGTACCTGATGCCCATCCATTAGTCATTGCATGCAGCTTATCTACTCGACGTGTCCTCTTCTTCCCACCGGCCCACCTTCCTGTTTGGTACTTGGGAGACCGATGCTATTACCAGAGTACCGGTGAGTTGCGCGTACCCGTAGATCCACCTTTGCCACTTGATATGTTCGGGCCGCAGCGTGTTATAGGGAGACAGTATGTGGCTGGATTGAGACAGGCAGGATGGGTAGATACGACCGACTTTCACTTACCCGACGCAGAGTTTGGTCCTTACTGGGTTCGGGTAGCTCCTAGACGGTACTTGCTGCCGGATTATGTGCGGGGTGTGAACTCCGATCACATTGGACCCCGATTGGTCAGTGGTAGAGTTCACCCTCCGCCGTTTACTTTCGACCCGACCCCTTCACAGATATCCGACCCTCCGCAGGATTTTGCTCTCGCCGATACATTCCAGACATATGATCTTAGCGGGACACAGATATCCCTGCCTATTGTTTACCCACCTGCATACATGGTGTATGGTGTCCCTACTGCTGGATTATATCCGTCACATGAGGTAACATTTGTACTTGTGAATTTACGTTGTATGTTATATGCTGTAGAAACTGATTTTATATGTTTTGGACTGTATGTTTTGGTACTTTGCCAAGCGCCAAACCTGGTACTTAAATGTTTACATGTTTAAATAACGACGGTAGTGGACGACCCATAGTTTTTAACTCCTTTTTTAACTCCTTTTTAACTCCTTCGGGTGCGTAAATGTTTAAATCCTTCAATAAACATACACTTAAACCAATAAAGAGACACACAAACCAATAAACATACACTTAAACCAATAAAGAGACACACAAACCAATAAAGAGACACTCAGACCAATAAAGAGACACACAAACCAATAAAGAGACACTTAGACCAATAAAGAGACACACAAACCAATAAACATACACTCAAACCAATAAAGAGACACACAAACCAATAAAGAGACACTCAGTCCAATAAAGGAATCCAATAAAGAGACACTCAAATCAAACCTTATATATAACAGCAACATTGTCATACATATCTCAAATCAAAACTTACTAACAAATATAAATGGATTCCAGTTTTACAAAATGCTTGCTGGCTTTTGCTAGCGATTCAGAGGAAGATGAAATCCTTCAAGAGGAAGCAGAAGAAATACAAGAAATACGGGACCTATACCGTGAAGCGTACGGTTCATCGTCCACAACTAGAGGGGGATCGGTTCCTGGAAGGAGGTTTATACACCGAAATCATGCTAAATACCACAAGTCTTTGATGCAAGATTACTTCGATGAGGATTGCACTTACGGGCCTGATATGTTTCGTCGAAGATTCAGGATGCGGAGAAACCTATTTCTTCGGATATTGGCTGGTATTCAAGGTAACAATGATTACTTTAAGTACAAACATAATGCATCGAAGACACAGGGATTGTCCGGTGAACAAAAAATGACGGCAGCTATGAGAATGTTAGCTTATGCCACTCCAGCCGATGCTTTGGACGATGCATACCGCATAGCAGAGAGCACGGCACTAGAAACACTTGAAACTTTCTGTCAAGCAATTGTGGACGTCTACGGAGAAGAATACTTACGGTCTCCAAACGAAGCAGATGTAGTGCGAATCAGAGAGATGCACGAAAGCAGGGGTTGGCCGGGAATGTTAGGAAGTCTGGACTGTATGCACTGGGAATGGAAGAACTGTCCTAAGGGATTACAAGGTGCGTACAACGGCAAGGAAAGACGACCAACCATCATTTTGGAAGCTGTGGCATCGTACGATCTGTGGATATGGCACGCTTTCTTCGGAATGCCCGGGTCTAATAACGACTTAAATGTTGTGGAAAGATCTCATTTGTTCAATGATCTTGCTAAAGGCCAGGTACCTCCTTTAACATTTACCCTAGGCCAAAATACTTACAACCATGGCTATTACCTAGGTGACGGCATTTACCCGAAATGGAGCACCATTGTTAAAACATGTCCAAATCCATTAACTCCTAAACAAGTCATGTTCGCGGCGATGCAAGAGGGACAAAGGAAAGATGTGGAACGTGCTTTCGGTGTTTTACAATCTAGATTTGCAATGATAAGTAATCCATGTCGGCTATGGCGTAGGAGTAAGATGTCTACAATCATGTTTGCTTGCATCGTTCTTCACAACATGATTATAGAAGATGAAAGAGATATGGATGAAGATCAACGTCACTGCGATTACGAGGGTGCTTCGCTACCACCTCCAGTATTCCGACAAAACCAACCACTAACAGAGGAGGACTTCAACGTTCATTTGAGCCGTCAAGTTATCTACAGAGATGCAGAACTCCATAACCGGCTACAGAAGGATCTTATGACTCATTTATGGAACCACCACGGCGATACCTAGTTATGAAGAACCATTACCTGAATGTGTTTTATTTTATGTTTGTCTGAACTTATCGATTATGTATGCAGTAAAGATGTTCCTAAGTTATTAATCATCTATTGTACGAACTCCTTTTCTACTATTACTTCTCTTGTACGAACTCCTAAGTTATTAATTATCGATTATGTTTCATTTCCTAAGATGTTCCTAAGTTATTAATCATCGATTGTGTTTCATTTTCTATTATACAAACTCCTTTTCTTGTATTCGTACGAGTTATTAATCATCTATTATTATGTTCTTAAGTTTATTTTACAAATTACATATCGGTTATGTTTTTGTATACGACAAACTAGGGTAAAACGTTAAAAAAAAAAAATTTGGTTTTGCTCTTAGTAATCAAATATTATTATTATGTTTCGAAGTTTATTTTACAAAAAAATTAATGCATTTGGTATTGTATATGGTAAAAGTAGTTGGGAAAAAAAAAAAGGCCACGAGCTGATTTTATCAGCTCCTGAAGTCGCGAGTTGATAAAATCAGCTCGCGACATCACGAGCTGATAAAATCAGCTCGCGCGCCCTATTACGAGCTCTGAATCCAGCCCGTAACATTTGCCTTCATATTACACCGTGTAACAACTGTTGGGTGCAAAAATAAGGGATATTACACCCCTTAACATGAATATCCTCCACTGTTGGAGATGCTCTTACCATGACTGTCTTTTAAGGTTATAAAAAATATTTGATTGGTTAAAACCGATTTAAGATTGTTGTTAGTAACACTATGCTTTAACCTTGGTTGGAAATCACCATAATTTCAAAACCATAATTAAAATTACCACAATGCACTCTATTTTTATTTTAATATTTCAGTTCATGGTAACTGAAATTCCAAAATGTTAGTTGAACGATGTGTACGGATGTGTGAAACTGTTAGTTTAATATTTTCTTTGGAAATATACGGTCATGTGCTGTCGTGGGCCATTGAAATCTCTTCGTTGGATGTGGTAAAATTAAGTATAGAAAAATAAATGGAAAAATCTGTGTGGTAAAATTAACAACACTTTTGGTTTACCCGAGAAAAACACGATTTCAAATACATATCCCATCTAATATATGAAATATTTGGGCATTCGAGTAATACTAGTTAGACCTTCATGCTCATGCTTCATTAGTAATCAGAATCAAAATGTGTCATATGATTAAGAAAACGTGAATGTAAAACCAGTTTCGATTTGTAATTTTCAGTTTATCTATGATAAAAATGTATTGAATTTTAAGAAACGATCAATTTAAAAAATAATTATAACACATAAAGTTAAAAATGGTTTTGTTTCTACCCTTACATTTCCTTTTTTTTCATCTCTTCTTACGTCATCTACATCCTTTTAAATTTTCATTTTTATCCTTTCATCGTTCCTCTATTCCAACAATTTCTTTTTTGTGTTCTCTAACAATTTTTTTATGTGGCACCTGACCATAAAAGAACAAGGGAAACAAGTTACCTAAATAAAACTTGAATTAGAGTACAATCTCCGGGGCTCGTCGAAGTTTCGATGTCTAAGGGTATTTCGTACTAATTAGATGAATAAAATTGAAGCATCAAAGTAGTTTACATGCTATATTGAAGTAACGAAACAAACGTCTGATAACAATACTTCAAGTTGTAATAGTTCAAAACATTCATTTTTCTTCATTTTTATTGTTATTAGGAAAGTTAATTATTAAGATTCAAAGCAATGAAGCATACTTTTTGTTTATTTTAGCATTCAGATCATAACAATATTCTATAAATAAAATTTCATAACATAAAGTTGAAGTAAAATAACTATCCATCTTCTCTTGCAAAATTACTTTTTAAACTGGCATGATGCTTTTATATTTTTTGTTTTAAATTTCTTTCGATGAAAGTACAACTTGAAAATTATGGATTTATCATATTTTAAAGATGTGGTTTTTAAACTTAGTGATTATGGTAAGGAAAATATCATGAATTGACATCTATTTGTATTGCCACACAACGTTTTTTGTTACCATCCATCATAAACTTTTAAAATTTCTTTTATTGTACCGTCCAATGTGAAATGGATTCAAAACAATTGACTTTAGCAGCTCATCTTTGAGAGTTCCTTGGGAATAATTAATTAAGTGTAATATCGGATATGAATATTTACCGACATACGTTTTCATTTGATAGTCTAGTGCAGCTAGGGGTGTAAGCGGGTTTGACCGGACCGGACGGAGGTGTGTCCAAGTTTTGTCCTATAACAGATTCGGACGGACACAGACCGGACACCATACAGAATCGAACCAAGCCAGACAACGGACTGTCATGTCCGATATAGCCTTGAATAATAGAAAAACATCGAACATTTTGGATCGGACCGAACACTAGTGTGTCTAAGCTCTGTCTTATAAGAGTATCGTACGGACATGGACCGGACTCCAGATAGCCTCGGACCGAGCCGGACAACGGACCGTTCTGTCCAATATACAACCCTAATTGCAGCCTCTTTTCAATTTTGAGATTGATACTCAAAAGGTCAAACCATTACGTTCTAGCCTGTAAAGCTTCATAATATAGGTGTTATTTATATAGATTTAGCATTCTCTTAATTCACCACTTATTCATGTTGAATAAACACTCGAAAGAGGTTTTTTTTTTAATCAAGCACCAAGAACTAGAACGCTTATTTAATGAAATAAGTGATTAACACTTCTAAATTGCTTTTTCTAGTGTTGAACGCTTAATAATTTTTTCTTTTCTTTTTATACCTTTAATTCCATTTATTGAATATTTGACTTATTTTATGATTAACTATAAAATATTTGAATTTTCAAAAAAATATGAATTGTCGAAGTTGGACATGAATTTTTCAAAAATTCAAAATTTGAGAAGTGTTTTTAACTATTTTTTAAACTATATTTTAACATAACTTTTAGAAGATTTTTTTATTTGTTTAAACTGAAGGTTTGAAGTATAAAATTTAAATCTTCAAAAGATAACATTTCCAATTTAAGTAGTACAATAATCATATTTCTTTTCAAAATTCAAATAAGCGATGCTCGAAATTTCAAAACTAAAACTTATTGATAATAAGAATTTACCATAATTTGAATTCCTCATTCTAAATATATTATGTAAAAAAAATTTAAAGGTAATATTGTCATAACTGTCCTACACATTAGGTTTAATCAAAAGTTTTAAAAATTTAAACAAACTATTCATAATTTCGTATTCAACAATCATAGTTGAGCGCTCAGAAATAAGTGTTCAACATTGAGCAATTTAAATAAAAAGAGTCGATCTAGTTTATTCAGATTAAATACCAAATCTAAAGTAAGCCGCTTATGGTTTTAAAAGGTAACGTGTAGTTTTGCCAACGAACCTTGATTGCCGCCTATGCGAACTAACTCATTCATTTTCATGGTCTTGAAAGTTAAAGGTTCAAGCATTCCGATATCCCAAACAGGGATTAAATACAACTTTAAGATTAAAACGACTCTAGGCATCGGAAATGAAGGGTAATCTTAAAAAGTTTTCTATGTGAGCTTTATAAAAGTTTTTTTTTCGTGTTTTTATGAATATTCTCTTAAAAATTTATTTTTACTTAATAATAATAGTTTATAATTATATTTCTTAACCAATATTAGTCGTTGATTGAAAATTTAGCCAACATCCAAATTAAAATAATGTTTGTATTCGCAAATGTTACTTACTTGATAACATTAGGCTTAAAATTGAAAATAAGAGCAAATTAGCAATTAAAATAAATGACATAAGATACCTTTTTATTATATGGGTCTCTTACTTTTACAAGGAATAACAAGTGAACATTAAAAAAATAAAGCACTTAAGAAAACAATTCCTAAACATAAGAGCTTTTGTATTTTATCTAACAAAAATATGATTTTCGACTCAAGAAATCAACCTCTTTGATGTTGTATGACAATGGGTATTTATAGTTGTTATAAATTATCGAATGGCAGCCATTGCATAGTTTATAGCCTGGCTCCCGGCTATAGATATAGTCACTCAGGCTTATGATTATAAAGATGATATGTGTTAAAACTGGGCTAGTCGGAAGCCGATTAAATGGATGAATTCCAATCTTAGTTGAGTATATGAAGGCTAAATAGAATTTAGATCAAATACAAAATATTTTAAGTAAAACCTTTGTTTTATTGAATATATTATTATTTTTTATTTAAATTTAAATGTAAGAGTGTATCAAACAGAAAAATGGAGGTAGCGTTTACTAAACAAACCAAAGAATGAATTTTTTTATTTCTTTATCTAGAAGTTATGCAATTAACCAAGGGAAAATTTTGCTTTAATTAGAAAGAAACACTTGGTGCGTTGAATGTCATCATTGAGGAATTTATACATAACATAAATTGCAGCTATATAGTTTGCATATATGCATATGCATATAAATATACATATACATACATACATACATACACACACACACACACATATGTGCATATACACACACATATGTGTGTAACATTTGATAAACTTATATAATATGAAATCTAAAATTAATGTTAATGGATTAACTTTCAGTTAGGGTATGATTTGAAACCAATAATTACATCATAAAACCCATATTACTAATTTGACTGGAACCAACAAAAATGTTTTCCAATCCATAAAATAGCTCGTGATGGTTTAAATCTTAAATTAAATTATTTATAAGAACATTTAATTATACGTACATACATAGTTTGCGTATAGTTTTGTTAAAACTTAAAGATTACAATATTGAAATAAACATTTAATTTAGAAGACAAACAACTAGTTTAGAACTCCACACAATACCTTAAATTTAAGGGAAATTGATGTTGGATTTTACAATGAATATACAAAATTATCTCCTTTTTGTGTGAAAATAATACAAATCAACTGTATTCAAAACATTTATCAATATTAAAAAAATAGTTTTCAATGTAAATATAAGTTATGTGTATGTATGTATGTATGTATATATATATATATATAGTTTTATATTATAGTTAGAGTTAAAAGCATGTCATAGTGACAATTATGTAATTTGGTATACATATTAACTTGATAACCAATCTTGTTAAAAATAAAAGAATTTTCTTTCTACTATATACTTAATACAATGTTTTATATTAGGTATTTATTTTTTTCAAAAGTACAATTCATAACAAACGCAAAAATGTTGTGTTTTCTGTAGTTACAATATGTTGTAATCATAAGTGATCTTAATAAAATAAATAGACCATCTAAAATATTCCCGATCAAGATAAACCGGGATCAACTATCAAAATACTTTTGAGATTAGAGTACATAACGACTCTTCAAATATTGGATAGTGCATTACTCATGACTGTTAGGGGTACTAGGTAGTTATATACTAATAATTAGCAGATAACTATAGAATGACTCATTTGATAGTTTTATTATTTGTTAATACAACTAGGGTAAATAAAAATATTGATGTGACAATATTGCTTAACGTTCTTGACTTGAGAACATCGTAAGCTTTAATGCGGAAATCACACTTTGTTTATAGTTAAATCATGAGATGACGTCCACTGAATAAATATAGTTGGATCAAGTGGAAGCATTGAAAGTGAGGCGCTATTCAAAAGAGAATACATCTCCTTAGTTATGCATGGTTAGTATCATGGCCAAGTGAAGTCAACTTAAAATCAAAGTCTTTGGCTAAAGCAGTTCAGTTAGTAATAATTGAACCAAGAACTTTATTTTGAACTATAATGTTGAATATGTGGATGATACTGGAATTTTGACTATTACCATATTTCATAAGTCATAATGTGATACTGCTTTGAAGAGGAGAATTGATGTAGATGAATATCACTATAGGAAATGCTTAAATAAAATAGAATTGGATTTACTGAATCGATTTAAGCGATGAACTTGGACACAATGTCATACCTCATCCTAGGTGACGTGTGGAGGTTTTTTTTTTTTTTTTTTTTGATATTAATAGATAATTGTTGTAACGACCCGCCATTTTGACCGTGCCGAATCGACAAAAATATGTCAACCCGAAACGTCCAAAACAACATATTATTATTAGCTTCTGGGTAAATAGAATAAATCGCAAAATCATAGATCACAGACACAAATACAGAGCAATATAATACCTCGCAGCAGAAAAATACAAAATACAATAGTAATTCATGATGCTACTAAATAAATTTTACATCAGAGTTTACATAAAATACAGCCGAAGTCTAATATAATGAATTTCTAATACATAAAATAAAGGTAACTATATCAACAGAAACAATGGGAATAGCTGAAAACTGGAACAACTGAACAGGTAGACACAGATGAATGAAACCCAATATAAGCTCTAACTCCAAGGATGAATCTCGAAACTGGAATACTCGATCTAACCCGAGCAATAATGCAAAACAACTCGGATCAGGACTAACATTCTCATGGAAGTAAATCAACTCAAATGAAATGTTCGATGAAATGCAATAAGTAACTTAAAGATGTTTGGGATCATCATCCTCTAAGAATCCGTCAAACTAATACTATATAGTATAATTTACTATATACAATAGTGTCTATCAGTA
Organism: Allium sativum; assembly: GCA_030737875.1. Lineage (NCBI taxonomy): Eukaryota > Viridiplantae > Streptophyta > Magnoliopsida > Asparagales > Amaryllidaceae > Allium > Allium sativum. Next base: position 579,876,778 of record CM060919.1, read on the forward strand.
AAGTAAGAGTATCAAAATAGCGTAAGCGGGATTACCATTATTACCCTTACATCGTTTATATATTCCCATAGTATATATAGTACTGTAATTCCTCTGTAAACTGGAGGGCTATCAGAGGGCACTCCATATAAAATAGTACAAAACAAAGTCATAGTGGACTCATATAAGGCATGTGACAAGGCATGCAGGGAATGCCATGGTGGATTCACCGTTTGCAGAGCCGGACTGGTGGTAACGCATAACAACTACTACCACCCACCTCGATAAACACTCCCATAATCAAAAGGGTCCAGTCGAATCTCAATAATAATAAAATAGTATCGAAGAAGTGTGCTCGATAGGAGGTATGATCTCACTTGGTCTCGGTGAGGGTGCTGAGAGGTTGGACACGGTGGGATGTGAATGCTGCGTAGGAAGAAGGCCTCGGGTTCGGGAAAGCAAATGGGAATGGAAAAAAAACATGGAAAAGCTGCTGTTATTTCACAAGGAAGAAAATTGGTACTGGCTTTTTGGGTTCACGAAGAGAAAATTATAACTGTAGCATTTAATTTTCCTCGAGAACCAACGTTTTGAAAAGGTGAAGGGTTCATGGGAAAACAAAAGGAAACGACTTAAATTTGAAAATAACTTCTGCAAACGAATGGATCTGGAAATAAGCGTACTGTTTTTTTCTTAAATTAAAAAGGGAAGCAAGCAGTTTGAATAATAGAATAGTGAACAGACAGCTTTGAGAATATACATAACGAATGATTTTATTTTAAGCAGACGGTAAATGGTTCGGATCAATTGGAGTTGAACAATGATTTTAGTTAGCGAAGATCAATATGAATAGCAAATCGACAAGAGAAATATTTTGAAATAAATTACCGGAAACAAATTATATAAAAATACAAGTTTAAATAATTGAATTAAAATCTAAGAATGAATTCAAATCTTAATAATATTAGTAAACCAAATATAAAACAAGTTTAATATTTAAATTATAAAAAATATATTCAAATTCAAATAAATAAACATGATCAAAATTTATCAATAAACAAGATTTGAAATTACAACATTGATTTGTATTATTAAATTATATTTAAATCAAATGAAATTCATATAAAATCCAAAATAAATGTAGTTTTAAATCAAAAATCAAAATAGTTATTTCAATAAAACTAAACAAATTGAGTTTTTAAACGAATAAACTAGAATAGAAATCAAAATTTAAATTAAACTATTAAATAAAAATACATTAAAAATCCAGGTTGTTACAATCTCCCCTCTCAAACCTTTTCGTCCCCGAAAAGGAACGAGACAGGGAAATAGTAATTAAATAATTAATATATTTAAAATCAAATAGTTCATATTTATTCTCATAACTATATACATTTGAAATATATATCAAAAGTTAAAATATTTTCAAACATTTCAAAATACTTTTAAGTGTTCCCTCGACGTCGATATGCAATATATATATCCCACTTTCAAGACCTGAAAATAGATATCGATGATGTCGCGGTCGTCACCAGAATCATTTTCAAGCGACTAGAGTGTGACTCTATATCTATCAAGTTCAGATAGGATTTAACATATACGTTGATCAGACGTATATCCAAATCACTAAGTATTCGATAAGCCAATTTTAACGTCAAGTAAGTACTCAAAACATCTTTTTTATATTCGAACAAAATATATACAAAAGTTTCAAATCATATATTATAAATAATATATTTCAAATCATCAAAATTTAAGTAGGGAAAATTATATCTCTCCCCCACTCATTTATTTGTTAAAATTCAACTTAAATCTTTAATAAATGTATTAACAATATTTTTATTAAATAAAATACATAACGAAATTATTCTATGCTATAACAAAATAATTTCAAATCCATGTTATCAATATTTAAAATATAAAACTTGTTAAATTCCATAATTTAACATATACATTACAAATAAAAATCTTTATAAACCAATTTAAATTTATAAAATCCTATATATACTTACATTTATAAACTATATCATTATAGATGTCAACCAAGAAAAACCATTTTATTACAAAATCTACATCTTTAAAACTTATATAAAACGTATGGTTTATAAATATAAAGTTTTAAAATATAAATATCAAATCTTTTCAAAATATTGGTATGTACAAAACAAAAATGTTATTCCCAAATATGCATCTTCTAAAATATATATTAGAATTTCAATGTTATATCAATAGAATTATAATACCTATTCAAACCAATATTTAGATAGGAATGAACTCGCTGGAATATTTATTCTCCTCTTTCTACTTCTTACCTTGTTATGGGAAAGATAAGTTATAAAATTCGAGTTGAAAATTGAACGAACGAAAGAACCTAATCAAAGAGGATCTACAGAGGAAGACGAATTCAAATGGAAAGGAAATTTTAGAGGAAGATTTTATTAAACAAAATTTTATATTTGAAAATATTTGTTTAAAACCATTTAAACCATTTTAAAAACTATTTATACTTTCAAAATATGTTCTCTCTAAAGAAGGATTTTGCGTCCAATTCCACTCAGTCTAAGGTACCCTATCTCTAATGAGTTTTTACCCCATAGGCTAAAGCTTTGATAAACCAAAGCTCTGATACCACATGTAACGACCCACCATTTTGACCGTGCCGAATCGACAAAAACATGTCAACTCGAAACGTCCAAAACAACAGATTGTTATTAGCTTCTGGGGTAAATAGAATAAATCACAGAATCACATCACAGACGTAGATACAGAGCAATATAATACCTCGCAGTGGAAAAATACAAGATACAATAGTAGTTCATAAAGCTACTAAATAAATTTTACATCAGAGTTTAATACAGCGAAAGTCTAATATAATGAATTTCTAATACATAAAATAAAGGTAACTATATCAACAGAAACAATGGGAATAACTGAAAACTGGAATAACTGAACAGGTAGACATAGATGAATGAACCCAATATAAACTTCAACTCCAAGGATGAATCTCGTAACTGGAATACTCGATCTGACCCAAGCAATAATGCAAAACAAAACAACTCAGATCAGGACTAACATTCTCATGGAAGTAAATCAACTCAAATGAAATGTTCGATGAAATAAAATCAGTAACTTAAAGGATATTTGGGATCACCATCCAATAAGGATCCATCAAACTAATACTATATAGTATAATACGCTATATACAATAGTGTTTATCAATAAAGTAAGAGTATCAAAATTGCATAAGCGGGATTACCATTATTACCCTTACACCGTTTATATATTCCCATAGTATATATAGTACCGTAATTCCTCCGTAAACTGGAGGTCTATCAGAGGGCACTCCATATAAAACAGTACAAAACAAAGTCGTAGTGGGCGCATATAAGGCATGTGATATGGCACGCAAGGAATGCTAGGGAGGATTCACTGTTTGTAGAGCCGAACTAGTTGTAATGCATAGCAGCTACTACCGCCCACCTCAATACACACTCCCATAATCAAAAGGGCCCAATCGAATCTCAACAATAATAGAATAGTATCGAAGAAGTGTGCTCGATAGGAGGTATGACCTCACTTGGTCTCGGTGAGGATGCCGAGGGGTTGGACACGATGGGATGTGAATGCTGCGTGGGAAGAAGGCCTCGGGTTCGGGAAAGCAAATGGGAATGAAAAAAAAACATGGAAAAGCTGTTGTAATTTCACAAGGAAGAAAAGCGGTACTGGCTTTTTGGGTTCACGAAGAGAAAATATAGAACTGTAGCATTTAATTTTCCTTGAGAACCAACGTTTTGAAAAGGTGAAGGGTTCATGGGAAAACATTAGGAAACAACTTAAATTTGAAAACAACTTCCGCAAATGAATGGATCTGGAAATAAGCATACGGTTTTTTTTTAAATAAAAAGGGAAGCAAACAATTTGAATAATAGAGTAGTGAACAGACAGCTTTGAAAATATGTATAACGAATGATTTATTTCAAGCAGACGGCAAACGGTTCCGATCAATAGGAGTTAAACAACGATTTTAGTTAGCGAAGATCAACAATATGAATAGCAAATCGATAAGAGAAATATTTTGAAATAAAATATCGAAAACAAATTATATAAAAATACGAGTTTAAATAACTGAATTAAAATCTATGAATGAATTCAAATCCTAATAATATTAGTAAACCAAATATAAAACAAGTTTAATATTCATATTATATAAAAATATATATATTCAAATTCAAATAAATAAGCATGATCAGAATTTATCAATAAACAAGATTTGAAATTACAACATTGATTTGTATTATTAAATTATATTTAAATCAAATGAAATTCATATAAAATCCAAAATAAATGTAGTTTTAAATCAAAAATCAAAATAGTTATTTCAATAAAACCAAACAAATTGAGTTTTTAAATGAATAAAATAGAATAGAAATGAAAATTTAAATTAAACTATTAAATAAAAATACACTAAAAATCCAGGTTGTTACAATTGTATTTACATCTAAGATCCACACAATCAAAATGTTGAGTACTCGTGCTAAACCTGATTTAATTTATTATAACCTTTATAAACTAATTAAATATGTATGAATTATTAATTCTGAAATTTTATCTAATGTGTATTGATCTATTAAAGAGGATGTATATAATCTTTACTAATAATTGGAATAAGTTTGTTGTCACACATTTTTGGTGTAAACGTAAACTATCGAAAATGCCCTTTATTTGAAAATATATCCTACATTTCCTCTTTGCTGAATCAAAATTTAAATAAACACACACATTTTAATTGCTTTGTTTCTAGAAACAGTCAATTCCTTAAAATTCTCATACTCATTCCTATAATATTAATTGCTCTATTTCCAAAAATAGTCAATTCCTTAAAATTCTCGTACTCACTCCTATAATATTAATTGCTCTATTTCCAAAAACAGTCAATTCCTTAAAATTCTCATACTCATTCCTATAATATTAATTGCTCTATTTCCGAAAACAGTCAATTCCTTAAAATTCTCATACTCATTCCTATAATATTAATTGCTCTATTTTCAGAAACAGTCAATTCTTTAAAATTCTCATACTCATTCCAAAAATATTAATTGCTCTATTTCCAGAAATGGTCAATTCCTTAAATTTCTCATACTTATTCCTATAATATCAGAAATCTAGTCCTCTATCCTCTTTATAAATAGGATATGGTATTTTTATTTTTCACATTGCAGTCATCTTATTCTCCCCATAAACCTTTGTATCCACAGTTGCAGTCATCTTCTTCTCCACGTAATCCTTCCTATCCATAATTGCTTTCTTACGCCAGATTCATCTTTTAACATATCTAGCAATTCAGGTATTTTCGCTAATTAATTCACTTATAACTATTCAAGCATTTTATATGGTTTTTTAATTCTTTATATATATATAATTAAATTCTTCTCTCATTATTTACTCAGTATATGGTTTATTTATAGTGCATCGTTTTTCTCTTTGAAAAGTTGCTGAAAAATGTAAATCCAGTATTGTAATTTAGTTATGAAATTCTAAAAACTGTACTTGATAGCTGGCATATAAATTTTATACTAGCATAAGACAAGAAAATAACCATGTTGTCATATTTAAAACATGGAAGAAGCCAATATCTTGCATGCTTTTAGAACACAGAAAAAGCCAAGTAACGAAGGAGGAAAGAACCGAATACTTTCAGGCCAAACAAAACACGGAAGAAGCCAATATCTTGCATGCTTTTAAAACACGGAAGAAGCCAAGTAATGAAGGAAGGAAAAACCGAATACTTTCAGACCAAACAATAAATCATTTCAATGATATATATTTTTCTCACTTTAATTTATTTTAGGATACAGCTCAGTTTCAAAGCTTTGGGAATATTTTGACTGAAATGATCGGGCTAGACCATTGATTAAAAACTTGATAGGTGATATTTTAACTCGAGAACATATGTTCACAGAGGCAGTAAGGGTGCACAACATCACAGTTGAAAAAGAATGATGAAGAGAGAAAGCTTCAGACCACCTTTCGTTATGTTAGTATGAATATTCAACACGAAGTTGCAGAAAGTACTTATTATGTATTTAGATGTTATATCTGGATCATGGGGAATGGTTTTAACAAATACAGTAACATCTGGTGCAATTATAGTTTAGTCGTATATTGAAGCATTCCATGTATTTTGGTGTCGTCTTGAACATAAATTTGATTGACAAATTCTTTATATTCAAATACTTTCGAATTTGTTTATGTTGTTAGCTCTTTCTACGTTTTTTTGTTTTACATAATATTTGTAAAATACACAATATTTAAGTAATAAAAATCCACGCGCGAAGCGCGTGCCTTTACGCTCGTAATTATAAATACATGTGTCGACATTGGATATCTGTAACAACCCGAAAATCTGGGCCAGTTTAAAATTTTTATTTTGGCAATTTTATCGAATTTTGATTATTTAAAATGAATTATTTTAAATAATATCGACGAGAAATTTATTTTGAATATAATTCGAACGTATATATTATATACGTCGTCGTTAGAATATAAATATTTATAAATAATTATAAATAGAATTGAAAATGGCGCGGTAGTTCGATAATTCGATTTCAAACTTCAATTGAACATACCGGGTGCAAAACAATCCGGATTTTAGTGAAACCAAAAATGATAGGATCTAATTGATAATATCTTTCTATCGAATCCGAATAATCAAGATTTCATAGCGGGAATCAAAAGATATGTCCAGTTGAAAATTCTGAATAGTCGCTATGGAATTCAGGCCCTTAAAAATGGACATTTTGCAAACGACCTCGGATTTCGACGAAACCAGTTTTGTTGGATCCGCAGTGTAAAGTTATTGCTAGGTTTCAAATTTCATAATTTTTCGAATCAATATGTGAGCGTGGTAAAGGAAAACGCGTTTGACCAGTTTCAGTTAATTTTAATCGACTGGAACTTGGCCATTTTTCAAACGGTCTCAGAATTCGACGAAACTAGTTTTGTTAGGACCGTATCGTCAATACGAAGCTAGAAAATATTTTTCTGGAATTGTTAGAGTTAGTATGTGACCCTGGTAATTCGGAATGTACGTTTAAAATTCAGTATAATGATTTAAATGAAAATTCAACGGAAACTGATCAGAACAATCGAATCAGCTTGCGATACGTATCCCATTGTGTTCGGAATGGGGGTAAAACGCTATGGACGACAGGCGGTGGGCCTCGTTTCGAGGTCATATGTAAAAGTCAACCTATTTGCGAAATTAAATAATTAAAATATATATATATATATATATATATATATTTTAATCCCCCCCTTCCCTCCTTATCTCCCGCTAGACCCCCCCCCCCCTTTTTCATTTCGATTCAGACAGAAGAAAAGAAAAAAAAAAACCTAACAGAAATCGAGCCGCCCGCCCACGACCGCCATCGCCGACGACCACGCCTCCACCTGTTTCCCTCCCTCCATCGATCGAAGCCGCCGACGAAGACCCCGTCCCCCACAGAGCGTCGCGACACCGATTAGCCCCCCCCTTCGAATCGCGAGTCCCCCTCGAAGCTGCCTCCGACCATCGGCGAAGACCTTTTCCCCCCCCGCTCCTCTGTAAGTTTTTAATTTATTTTTATTTTTATTTATTTTATTTTTATTATATATATAAACTGATTTTTATATAAGGTTTAAAACTAATATTAGGATAGATTTAAAACTGATATTAGGATAGATGTAAAACTGAAATTTAAAAAAAAAAAAAAAAAAATTAAAAACTGAAATTTTAAAAAAAAAAAATTAAAACTGTTTTATGTTTTTAAAGAAAAACTGAATTTTATAAAAATTAAAAACTGAAACTGAATTTTAAAAAAGTATTTTTAAACTGAATTTTTAAAAGGTATTTTAAAACTGAATTTTAAAAGTAAAAATCATATTTTTATATGTTGAAAGCAAAAGTAAAAACCATATTTTTATATGTTGAAAGCAAAAGTAAAAACCATATTTTTATATGTTGAAAGCAAAAGAAAAAAAATCATATTTTTATATGTTGAAAGCAAAAGTAAAAATCATATTTTTATATATTGAATAGCGAAGTCAAAATTCGATTTTTATATATTGAATAGCATAGTAAAAATTCTGTTTCTACATATGTAGAGAATACGGGCGAAGGCGGCAAAATGCGAAGATTTCTTTAAAGGAAGTGTCGTGCAGTTGGATAGCTATTTGTGAGAATTTCTCACCTTTCAATTTTAATTCTAGTTATATATATATATACTAGGATGCAGACGGTGCTTAGTAGCACCCGACACAATCGTCCACAGACCATGGACTTGTTTGTTTGATTGTTTGGTGATTGATTGCGATATTGGTTTGAATGTGGTTTGTGATGTGAAAAACCGAATCGATAAATTGGTTAGGATTAGACGTGCGCCGTTATAAGGCGAAGGAGTAAGGCTAGGTTAGACTCTTACTCCAAATTTTGTGGTTTGCATAACGAATTGAATTTGATTGATGTGTGAATGGCGTGGGCCTTCACTAGACCGGGGATAAGGCTAGGCCTTGTCCCGTTATGCCGCCGAAATTTTCTAAAATATGTTAGAAAATAAAAATATCATTTTATTGTGTAAATGAATTGAATAGAAATTCATAGGTTGAAATAAAATGTTTTATCGTTAAAAATATAATTTTTAACGTGAATGTGAATAAATGAATAGTTATAAACAAATCGGCCGATTTGTTTGTATATACACTGATTTGACTGATATTGATTGGGTCGATAAATTTCACACATCGCCCAACTACACAAATAAAATATGCGATTGATTGTTTGAAACCCCACACGGGTATTGGGATGAAATTTGAAGTTCACTCATCCTGATTGATTAAATATGTCGATCGATTGATTGACAGGCTGTTATAAGCGTTGAATATCTATATTCGATGCTTATACAGTGTAGTGCACTTTGGTTGATGGTTGATTATTTTTCAATGCTATTATATACATGTGTTGTATGGAAATCCATATAATTAACTTTATATGGTAATTGATTGGGCCTCATTCCAATTTGAAAAATAAAGAATATTATAAAATAAAAGTTCATGTGTTGACAGTACTCATTCATTGAGATTGGTCATGTGTTGAACGAAATATTTTAGTAATAAAATTTACACCTTTATCAATATAAAATAAAAGTTCATGTGTTGACAGTACTCATCCATTGAGATTGGTCATGTGTTGAACGAAATATTTTGATAATAACAACTATTTTGAAAAAGAAATATTTGAAAATAGAAATATATGAAGCCGTGTTGATTAGATTTACGCCATTTTGACGTAAACGATGTTTATATCAATTGAAAACGATTTCGAAATGAATTGAATTGAAAACGAATTCAAAATGAATTGAATTGAAAACGATTTCAAAATGAATTGAATTGAAAACGATTTCAAAATGAATTGAATTGAAAACGATTTCGAAATGAATTGAAGATATAACGATTTCGAAATGAATTGAATATATAACGATTTCGAAATGAATTGAATATATAACGATTTCGAAATGAATTGAATTGAAAACGAATTCAAATTGAATTGAAAACGAATTCAAATTGAATTGAAATTCGAATTGAATAGAAATGAATTTTAAAACGAATTTATAAAGAAGAATTCAATTTTGCTTTGTATTGAAATGGAAGTTGAAATAGATTTTGAAACGAATTTTAAAAACTATTTATATAATTCGTTTTGAATAGAAATCGACGAAATATATATTATATATATTATATATATAATATAATGGCCTGAATAGAACGCGCCGCGCCGCGGTAGTTCGTGAATTTCGACCATTTATTTCAAACGGACATTACGGGAGATCCGACCGTCGGATTCTCCTAAAACCGGAACCGTTGGTTTCGTATCGAAAAGAGCTTTCTAACGAATATTAGAAATTTGAAATCTAACGGTTGGATTTGGAATTATGTCCAAATCAAATTCGAAAAAGGTCGCTGTAAGTGCAGTTCGATGGCCGTTGATGGAAATCGACTGTACGGGCCTTGATAAAATTATTAAAAATAGTAATAATTCGTGTAAAATCATAAGAAATGATTTAGAAAGAATTGGGATGAAAAACTCCCTATTTGAAAAGATAAAAATAGATTTTTATTGAAATGAACTAGTTTTGAACTAGAATTAGAATTCTATTTATTTTTAAATAAATAAATTGAATTAGAAAAGGGTTTTAAAAATAACCAGAATATCCAATGATTGCATTGGAGTGGATTTGAATCGAAATTGTCTTCGGAATATTTCGATGTTGGAATTCGTGATTATACAGGTGTTGTTATGGAAATTTGAAAGATATATTTGTATCGTTATTTCCAATACGACATTTGTTAATCGTAGAATTTGATATTGAATATAAGCCGATATATTTTCTATTCAGAGCCTTATATTGAATATCAAATGTGATTTGGGTTTGTCGTGAATGGTGTCTTCACTAACACTGTTCTTGAACCCAGTTGAGAAAGGATTAAATCTTTTTATTTAGATTTAATGAAGTGTACCAATTAAATAATATTTAATTGGAATTGAATTGATATTGATTTTTGGGTTTATCGTGAACAGTGTTTTAAATAACACTCGTTCTTTAACCCGATCATTAATGAAATGTGATTTTGGGTTGTCGTGAACGGTATCTTCAATAATACAGTTCTTAGACCTAAAGGAGTTAAGAAAATCAGAAACTAACTGGAGATTAGTTAAGTTGAATAGTTTCCGAGGTATTGATCTGATGTTGGTTTCGGCCTTCGGGATTAATACTTAGGGAATTGCTCACTTGCTAATTTACAATTAAGGACTGATTGAAATGTGATGTGATTTTGGGTTTATCGTGAACCGTGTTTTAAATGACACTGATTCTTTAACCCAGTCACAGATTAAAACTAAGTGGAGTTTTAATGAATCTTTAATTAGATTGAAATAATCGAAATGGAGTATCACCAGTTTTGCTCCAGGCGATAGTTAAATCTTTAATTAGATTGGAACGTGAAATGGTAATTGAATTTACCGATAACACTGTGGTGTTAGATATGAAGTATTACCAGTTTTACTTCATGGGATAAATAGGTTGGGATTGGGAAATTAAAACCAATGATTACTTCGGTAAGGTTCGTTAATCTCGACTAGTTGAATCGAAATTCAAAAGAAGAATAAATTCAAGAAATTTATCTTGGATAAAATTAATGGGAACATTTCCCTATGAATGTGAAATTTAGAAACTAACTGTCGGTTGGCCAAGCAGAATGGTTTTCTGGATATTGATCTGATGTTGGTTTCGGCCTTCGGGGTTAATATTTGGGGAATTATTCTCTTGATTAATTTACGGTTAGTGACTAATGAATTGGAATGAGGCGTATGTTGTGTTTGTGTAACACTTATTTAAAATATACGCGAGTTATTCGGAAAGACCGGGTTTATCCCATTCTGAATAACTGATACGACGATAAGTCGAAGATGAAGACGATGGTCGAAGACCGGAGGTCTTCACGTCGTTTGGGTGATAACTGATAATCTTGATTGGGCTGTACACCCAAGAAGATGGAAACAGTTAGTGATCGTCCAGACGTACTTGGAGATCGATGGATATGCGAGGTACTAGGTGCCTCCGGTTTCGTTCAGACCCAGAACGGACTTGTAAATGGACTGTGTGTCTGACATTGGATTTTAGTCCGTGTGATTGATCTCTATTAAATATATATCTGTTTGGCGGCGGAGAATTTATTCTCTTGCTTAACGCCCTTCTCTGAGACGTACGAGCTCAGGGGTTATATATCGATGGATATCAAACGCATGAAGTGAATTGCCTGTGTGGCATGCCTAAGTGGCAATTGATCGAGGCTTCTGTTGAAAAGCAAAGTCTTGTGGTGATGATCAAAGCAAGGCCTTTGTGGCGTAGCTTTGTGTAACGTTTACCTCGCGTGTTTCACACCCGGTATGAACCAAAAACGGGAGACGGACGTCAGGGAGGGCATGCGTTTCTTTCTAGCTAGAAGTGGCGTCAGTGGTTTTACACGCCCTGACGAGTTTGACTTATGTGGTTGTTGTTGTTGCGAGGCGCCTCGGTTATATCGGTTTCGGCCGAATGCATTCTGGTCGGCTGACGGACCAGACTTACACCCCATAGGGTGGGGAGACGTAGTGTTCAGGCATAATAATCCACATCGGTGGACCGGCCCTGAGGATCCAAGGGGCAGTTGCGGCTGTTCCTGAGACACGGGCTAGAGCGTCTCGAATCGGTTGAGGATCTTGCCCCTAGCCTCGGTTCATAGATGGAAATCCAATTTCCAAATACGTGACTTTGCGGTTTTATTTGTAATCCTATATATGGCGACATAGTGGGATGGGGCGCTTATGCCGCCTATGATTGATACTTATGATTTGAAGTTGTTTTATACACTATGCACTTCTAATAGTATCAAATGATTTGTTTTAAACGTATCAAGCATTCTTTGGCTGTTATAAGGGAAAACCCTATCCTCAACTGCGTTGCATTGTGTGATGGGACCTGGGTCTTATAACAGCTTCATTTTTCTTTATTTAGCATTGCGCTGTTTGTTTTATGCACTGGTATTCTTGGGAGGAAACCCGTTCCGTGTTATACGGCGTGGTCCCTTGATTTCCCTAACTTTAAAAATAAAGATTAACTGTTTTAGTTCTCACACCAGTCCCATGACTGACCTGGAGTTTATTGTTTTAACCTAAACTCTGGGTGCCCCTATTTTCGACACGGGCAGCTAGTAGTTTTGGTTTTGCAGATTTATATTCACAGGATCCTGGTTTACAGCTGGAACGATATCCGGAAAGCTTTGTATCCGTATATCTCTTCTAGTTGTGTATTGTATTATTTTCCGCTGCTATGTATTTAAATGTAATTTAAATCTCTGATATTTCTGTGTAATATTTATTCATACTCTGTATATTCTTGTAATCTGATGCATTGTTGTAATATACAATGAAATGTTCTTCTGTATGCGTTCTGGTTTGTCGTGTTCTCAAACGATAGGGCGTTTCGAACGGTCTGGGTCGGTTTAACGACTGGTTCGGACCGAGCGAAATTCTTTGCCGTCACAGTTGGTATCAGAGCTTTGGTTTACAAAGCTCAGAGAACAAGGCACATTAGAACCATATGAAAGAATTCATCAGATAATTGGATTAGTAATATCCAATGGGATGACTCGTTAGAGATAGGATCAGTAGTATCCTAGAACGAGTGTGAAGAGTATATTTTTGAAAATGAAAACAAATTTTTGTTTTGAAAATTTAAATCACTTATTCGTATTTGATTATTTAATTATATTGTTGTGGACAATCCAGTATATATAGATTTTGCGTATACGTCTGATCCGCGTGTATTCGAAGTTTTAATATATTGGATAGATATAGAGTCGCACCCTAGTCGCCCGGACATGGTCCTGATGATGAAGTATACCATCACCAGCATTTATTTTCGAGTAACGAAAGTGTGATATCTATATATTTCCATTAGGCTGGTGTGAGAACCAAAACTTATATATAGTTAGAACACATTGTTGTGAATTGGCATCAAAAACATGATTTTTGTATATATATCAAAGTTATGAATTTAAAATGATAATTCACTAATTGATTGATGTTTGTGTTGTTTGTTTATTTGTTTGCTAATTTTCAGCCATTTAGCCTAATTGAACCAAATATTGAATTGTATTGAAAATTGGTCGCATTTGCTTGCATACATGTATATCTTTTGAACAGGTCATAGCAAGGAGGCTAGAGCCAGAGAATAAAATTTGTTTGCCCGACAAATAGGTACATGTTTACTACATAATTTCCTGTTTTGTTTGGGTGATGATGATTTTGTGAGCCTATTGGCTTTTTCTTTTTCTTTTTGAGATCTGAAGGACCGGGGAAGCTATTTGAAATTCCCCGATGCTCCCATTGCAGGGGAGGTTATGGCGAAATTTTTCGAAAATTTAGGGTGTTAGCCAAATTTTTGAAATTTCGGAAATTCTCAGAAACTAAAGAGTTGGAGAATAGAAGCCAGATTGAGCGTAGAGCTGAATGATCAATCCACTTTCGACTTTGTTCCTTTTCGGGGACGAAAAGTTTTAAGTGGGGGAGATTGTAACAACCCGAAAATCTGGGCCAGTTTAAAATTTTTATTTTGGCAATTTTATCGAATTTTGATTATTTAAAATGAATTATTTTAAATAATATCGACGAGAAATTTATTTTGAATATAATTCGAACGTATATATTATATACGTCGTCGTTAGAATATAAATATTTATAAATAATTATAAATAGAATTGAAAATGGCGCGGTAGTTCGATAATTCGATTTCAAACTTCAATTGAACATACCGGGTGCAAAACAATCCGGATTTTAGTGAAACCAAAAATGATAGGATCTAATTGATAATATCTTTCTATCGAATCCGAATAATCAAGATTTCATAGCGGGAATCAAAAGATATGTCCAGTTGAAAATTCTGAATAGTCGCTATGGAATTCAGGCCCTTAAAAATGGACATTTTGCAAACGACCTCGGATTTCGACGAAACCAGTTTTGTTGGATCCGCAGTGTAAAGTTATTGCTAGGTTTCAAATTTCATAATTTTTCGAATCAATATGTGAGCGTGGTAAAGGAAAACGCGTTTGACCAGTTTCAGTTAATTTTAATCGACTGGAACTTGGCCATTTTTCAAACGGTCTCAGAATTCGACGAAACTAGTTTTGTTAGGACCGTATCGTCAATACGAAGCTAGAAAATATTTTTCTGGAATTGTTAGAGTTAGTATGTGACCCTGGTAATTCGGAATGTACGTTTAAAATTCAGTATAATGATTTAAATGAAAATTCAACGGAAACTGATCAGAACAATCGAATCAGCTTGCGATACGTATCCCATTGTGTTCGGAATGGGGGTAAAACGCTATGGACGACAGGCGGTGGGCCTCGTTTCGAGGTCATATGTAAAAGTCAACCTATTTGCGAAATTAAATAATTAAAAAAAAATATATATATATATATATATTTTAATCCCCCCCTTCCCTCCTTATCTCCCGCTAGACCCCCCCTTTTTCATTTCGATTCAGACAGAAGAAAAGAAAAAAAAAAAACCTAACAGAAATCGAGCCGCCCGCCCACGACCGCCATCGCCGACGACCACGCCTCCACCTGTTTCCCCCCCCCCTCCATCGATTGAAGCCGCCGACGAAGACCCCGTCCCCCACAGAGCGTCGCGACACCGATTAGCCCCCCCCCTTCGAATCGCGAGTCCCCCTCGAAGCTGCCTCCGACCATCGGCGAAGACCTTTCCCCCCCCCCCGCTCCTCTGTAAGTTTTTAATTTATTTTTATTTTTATTTTTATTTATTTTATTTTCATTATATATATAAACTGATTTTTATATAAGGTTTAAAACTAATATTAGGATAGATTTAAAACTGATATTAGGATAGATGTAAAACTGAATTTTTTAAAAAAAAAATAAAAAAAAAAAATTAAAAACTGAAATTTTAAAAAAAAAATTAAAACTGTTTTATGTTTTTAAAGAAAAACTGAATTTTATAAAAATTAAAAACTGAAACTGAATTTTAAAAAAGTATTTTTAAACTGAATTTTTAAAAGGTATTTTAAAACTGAATTTTAAAAGTAAAAATCATATTTTTATATGTTGAAAGCAAAAGTAAAAACCATATTTTTATATGTTGAAAGCAAAAGTAAAAACCATATTTTTATATGTTGAAAGCAAAAGAAAAAAATCATATTTTTATATGTTGAAAGCAAAAGTAAAAATCATATTTTTATATATTGAATAGCGAAGTCAAAATTCGATTTTTATATATTGAATAGCATAGTAAAAATTCTGTTTCTACATATGTAGAGAATACGGGCGAAGGCGGCAAAATGCGAAGATTTCTTTAAAGGAAGTGTCGTGCAGTTGGATAGCTATTTGTGAGAATTTCTCACCTTTCAATTTTAATTCTAGTTATATATATATATACTAGGATGCAGACGGTGCTTAGTAGCACCCGACACAATCGTCCACAGACCATGGACTTGTTTGTTTGATTGTTTGGTGATTGATTGCGATATTGGTTTGAATGTGGTTTGTGATGTGAAAAACCGAATCGATAAATTGGTTAGGATTAGACGTGCGCCGTTATAAGGCGAAGGAGTAAGGCTAGGTTAGACTCTTACTCCAAATTTTGTGGTTTGCATAACGAATTGAATTTGATTGATGTGTGAATGGTGTGGGCCTTCACTAGACCGGGGATAAGGCTAGGCCTTGTCCCGTTATGCCGCCGAAATTTTCTAAAATATGTTAGAAAATAAAAATATCATTTTATTGTGTAAATGAATTGAATAGAAATTCATAGGTTGAAATAAAATGTTTTATCGTTAAAAATATAATTTTTAACGTGAATGTGAATAAATGAATAGTTATAAACAAATCGGCCGATTTGTTTGTATATACATTGATTTGACTGATATTGATTGGGTCGATAAATTTCACACATCGCCCAACTACACAAATAAAATATGCGATTGATTGTTTGAAACCCCACACGGGTATTGGGATGAAATTTGAAGTTCACTCATCCTGATTGATTAAATATGTCGATCGATTGATTGACAGGCTGTTATAAGCGTTGAATATCTATATTCGATGCTTATACAGTGTAGTGCACTTTGGTTGATGGTTGATTATTTTTCAATGCTATTATATACATGTGTTGTATGGAAATCCATATAATTAACTTTATATGGTAATTGATTGGGCCTCATTCCAATTTGAAAAATAAAGAATATTATAAAATAAAAGTTCATGTGTTGACAGTACTCATTCATTGAGATTGGTCATGTGTTGAACGAAATATTTTAGTAATAAAATTTACACCTTTATCAATATAAAATAAAAGTTCATGTGTTGACAGTACTCATCCATTGAGATTGGTCATGTGTTGAACGAAATATTTTGATAATAACAACTATTTTGAAAAAGAAATATTTGAAAATAGAAATATATGAAGCCGTGTTGATTAGATTTACGCCATTTTGACGTAAACGATGTTTATATCAATTGAAAACGATTTCGAAATGAATTGAATTGAAAACGAATTCAAAATGAATTGAATTGAAAACGATTTCAAAATGAATTGAATTGAAAACGATTTCAAAATGAATTGAATTGAAAACGATTTCGAAATGAATTGAAGATATAACGATTTCGAAATGAATTGAATATATAACGATTTCGAAATGAATTGAATATATAACGATTTCGAAATGAATTGAATTGAAAACGAATTCAAATTGAATTGAAAACGAATTCAAATTGAATTGAAATTCGAATTGAATAGAAATGAATTTTAAAACGAATTTATAAAGAAGAATTCAATTTTGCTTTGTATTGAAATGGAAGTTGAAATAGATTTTGAAACGAATTTTAAAAACTATTTATATAATTCGTTTTGAATAGAAATCAACGAAATATATATTATATATATTATATATATAATATAATGGCCTGAATAGAACGCGCCGCGCCGCGGCAGTTCGTGAATTTCGACCATTTATTTCAAACGGACATTACGGGAGATCCGACCGTCGGATTCTCCTAAAACCGGAACCGTTGGGTTCGTATCGAAAAGAGCTTTCTAACGAATATTAGAAATTTAAAATCTAACGGTTGGATTTGGAATTATGTCCAAATCAAATTCGAAAAAGGTCGCTGTAAGTGCAGTTCGATGGCCGTTGATGGAAATCGACTGTACGGGCCTTGATAAAATTATTAAAAATAGTAATAATTCGTGTAAAATCATAAGAAATGATTTAGAAAGAATTGGGATGAAAAACTCCCTATTTGAAAAGATAAAAATAGATTTTTATTGAAATGAACTAGTTTTGAACTAGAATTAGAATTCTATTTATTTTTAAATAAATAAATTGAATTAGAAAAGGGTTTTAAAAATAACCAGAATATCCAATGATTGCATTGGAGTGGATTTGAATCGAAATTGTCTTCGAAATATTTCGATGTTGGAATTCGTGATTATACAGGTGTTGTTATGGAAATTTGAAAGATATATTTGTATCGTTATTTCCAATACGACATTTGTTAATCGTAGAATTTGATATTGAATATAAGCCGATATATTTTCTATTCAGAGCCTTATATTGAATATCAAATGTGATTTGGGTTTGTCGTGAATGGTGTCTTCACTAACACTGTTCTTGAACCCAGTTGAGAAAGGATTAAATCTTTTTATTTAGATTTAATGAAGTGTACCAATTAAATAATATTTAATTGGAATTGAATTGATATTGATTTTTGGGTTTATCGTGAACAGTGTTTTAAATAACACTCGTTCTTTAACCCGATCATTAATGAAATGTGATTTTGGGTTGCCGTGAACGGTATCTTCAATAATACAGTTCTTAGACCTAAAGGAGTTAAGAAAATCAGAAACTAACTGGAGATTAGTTAAGTTGAATAATTTCCGAGGTATTGATCTGATGTTGGTTTCGGCCTTCGGGATTAATACTTAGGGAATTGCTCACTTGCTAATTTACAATTAAGGACTGATTGAAATGTGATGTGATTTTGGGTTTATCGTGAACCGTGTTTTAAATGACACTGATTCTTTAACCCAGTCACAGATTAAAACTAAGTGGAGTTTTAATGAATCTTTAATTAGATTGAAATAATCGAAATGGAGTATCACCAGTTTTGCTCCAGGCGATAGTTAAATCTTTAATTAGATTGGAACGTGAAATGGTAATTGAATTTACCGATAACACTGTGGTGTTAGATATGAAGTATTACCAGTTTTACTTCATGGGATAAATAGGTTGGGATTGGGAAATTAAAACCAATGATTACTTCGGTAAGGTTCGTTAATCTCGACTAGTTGAATCGAAATTCAAAAGAAGAATAAATTCAAGAAATTTATCTTGGATAAAATTAATGGGAACATTTCCCTATGAATGTGAAATTTAGAAACTAACTGTCGGTTGGCCAAGCAGAATGGTTTTCTGGATATTGATCTGATGTTGGTTTCGGCCTTCGGGGTTAATATTTGGGGAATTATTCTCTTGATTAATTTACGGTTAGTGACTAATGAATTGGAATGAGGCGTATGTTGTGTTTGTGTAACACTTATTTAAAATATACGCGAGTTATTCGGAAAGACCGGGTTTATCCCATTCTGAATAACTGATACGACGATAAGTCGAAGATGAAGACGATGGTCGAAGACCGGAGGTCTTCACGTCGTTTGGGTGATAATTGATAATCTTGATTGGGCTGTACACCCAAGAAGATGGAAACAGTTAGTGATCGTCCAGACGTACTTGGAGATCGATGGATATGCGGGGTACTAGGTGCCTCCGGTTTCGTTCAGACCCAGAACGGACTTGTAAATGGACTGTGTGTCTGACATTGGATTTTAGTCCGTGTGATTGATCTCTATTAAATATATATCTGTTTGGCGGCGGAGAATTTATTCTCTTGCTTAACGCCCTTCTCTGAGACGTACGAGCTCAGGGGTTATATATCGATGGATATCAAACGCATGGAGTGAATTGCCTGTGTGGCATGCCTAAGTGGCAATTGATCGAGGCTTCTGTTGAAAAGCAAAGTCTTGTGGTGATGATCAAAGCAAGGCCTTTGTGGCGTAGCTTTGTGTAACGTTTACCTCGCGTGTTTCACACCCGGTATGAACCAAAAACGGGAGACGGACGTCAGGGAGGGCATGCGTTTCTTTCTAGCTAGAAGTGGCGTCAGTGGTTTTACACGCCCTGACGAGTTTGACTTATGTGGTTGTTGTTGTTGCGAGGCGCCTCGGTTATATCGGTTTCGGCCGAATGCATTCTGGTCGGCTGACGGACCAGACTTACACCCCATAGGGTGGGGAGACGTAGTGTTCAGGCATAATAATCCACATCGGTGGACCGGCCCTGAGGATCCAAGGGGCAGTTGCGGCTGTTCCTGAGACACGGGCTAGAGCGTCTCGAATCGGTTGAGGATCTTGCCCCTAGCCTCGGTTCATAGATGGAAATCCAATTTCCAAATACGTGACTTTGCGGTTTTATTTGTAATCCTATATATGGCGACATAGTGGGATGGGGCGCTTATGCCGCCTATGATTGATACTTATGATTTGAAGTTGTTTTATACACTATGCACTTCTAATAGTATCAAATGATTTGTTTTAAACGTATCAAGCATTCTTTGGCTGTTATAAGGGAAAACCCTATCCTCGACTGCGTTGCATTGTGTGATGGGACCTGGGTCTTATAACAGCTTCATTTTTCTTTATTTAGCATTGCGCTGTTTGTTTTATGCACTGGTATTCTTGGGAGGAAACCCGTTCCGTGTTATACGGCGTGGTCCCTTGATTTCCCTAACTTTAAAAATAAAGATTAACTGTTTTAGTTCTCACACCAGTCCCATGACTGACCTGGAGTTTATTGTTTTAACCTAAACTCTGGGTGCCCCTATTTTCGACACGGGCAGCTAGTAGTTTTGGTTTTGCAGATTTATATTCACAGGATCCTGGTTTACAGCTGGAACGATATCCGGAAAGCTTTGTATCCGTATATCTCTTCTAGTTGTGTATTGTATTATTTTCCGCTGCTATGTATTTAAATGTAATTTAAATCTCTGATATTTCTGTGTAATATTTATTCATACTCTGTATATTCTTGTAATCTGATGCATTGTTGTAATATACAATGAAATGTTCTTCTGTATGCGTTCTGGTTTGTCGTGTTCTCAAACGATAGGGCGTTTCGAACGGTCTGGGTCGGTTTAACGACTGGTTCGGACCGAGCGAAATTCTTTGCCGTCACAATATCGATGTGCATTTGAATTAGATTTAGTTGCACCTTTATTTAATCAGGCCTAAAATGATTGGTAGTCCCGAAATTGGAACATATGCGGTTAGCTATATGAGGTTTAGAAAAGCTTGGATAATGATTCAAAGTAAAGTGACTTGTTAAAAGAGAACGGAAGGTCCAAATCCTTTTTTTACTTCTTGAACTATGTGTTAGAACCCCACCTCTTGGATTTAATGACCACAAATATGCATTCACATATTTGTTGGGGAATTTTTTTCCAAAAACGCCTTCGGAATAAAACACAAACTTGCGGAAAACAAATAGGAATGGATTGATGGTGAGGCAAAACAAACAACAGATAGTCACCAGCAAAACAATCACGGATCAAGCAATAAAAGAAAGAACACAAGAGATTTATAGTGGTTCCACTAACATCTTGTTAGTGTACGTCCACTTGGGGAGAGGAGATTTTATCACTTTTCTAAATAAGAAAATATTACAAGACTGATAATATGGAGGAAGAAGAAATACAACTTTTAGAGAGATACATACATTTACGTAATCCCTATCCTTATATAAGGATTAATACTTGGGGTTGAAGTAATTGATTTATGGTTATAAAACGATGCCTAATTAATTCTCCAATCAGAGAATTAATTCCTTACTTCAATATCCCAAAAGAAACTTCTTCACATTCTTCCACTTATGTAGGTAATTTATTGCCCTATCTAATTTTACAAAAGAGCCAATAAATTTTCTGATATCTTCCAAATCTTTTGCATTTGAAAATATTATATTACCCAAATTAACAATATTTCCCAAATCTTCTCTAAATGGAAATATTGTATCACCATAACAATAATATCTTCCAAATCTTCTACAAATGGAAATATTGTATCACAAATTCTAACAATCTCCACCTTGATACTATATTTCCTTGAAAGCATACCAACTCCACCTACATACTTTTACTCTAAGCATCTTCTCGGACAAGACACCATTGTTACTTCCCCCAATGAGCTTCAGCATGGCCATCACCCATTGCACTTTGTCAACAAACTCCGGCAACGTCACCGCCTGCCAACAAAGTGTTCAAAATACCCCCTTCTTTTAAGACCTATAAATCTTCACCTTGAAAACAAACGTCTCCATGAACCATCTCAACTCTCTCCCCACACTGTGCGACCGCGTGGCACCTAGCATTTCGATAAGCGATTCCAGCTCGACTAACGCTCGAACTTAGCAATCTGCAAAGACATGCATATTCACTGCTTTCTCCTTTGATTTCTAACCAACGTCGGACGATCCCTTCTTCCTCTTATCAAGCACATCCTCGTGGCAAAATCCCACCTTGTTGAAGCTTTCCCCTTTGATCATATTCTGCCTATGCAGAAATTCAAATTCCTTTCTCATATGTCTAGCTTTGACATCTTTTCCACGAGAACTGTAGGCTCCAACCCTTGACTCTCCAAGTACAGTGCTTCCCCTCAAGAAATACAAATTATGAAACATATCTCCCTTCATCACTACAAATGCACCCTTAGAAGCCCTTAGACTATCCATATCAAGAGTCACCTTGCATCCTTTGGATGCCAATTGCCCAAGAGATATCATTGACTTTCGAAGACCTGGAACATAACGGACACCTGTCAAGGTGCGTATTACCCCGTCATACATGTGAATCTGCACGGTACCTTCACCCATGACTCTACAACTAGCATCATTTCCCGTAAGAATTAGTTTCCCTCTTTTTATTTTAAAAGAACTGAAATAATTCTTATTAGGTGTCATATGAAAAGACGCCTCCGTATCTACCACCTAATGGTCTGATACATCCGATATTACCGCTGTCAAAAAGTCATCCGACAAAAATTTCTCCACCGCAACCGATGAATTTCCAGCTTCAATTTTTTTCTTCAAGTCCGGTCAATCTCTCTTCCAATGGTCTGGTTTCTTGCAAATGTAGCACTTCCCATCTCTTGACTTTATTTTCTTCTTCTTCTCCCCTTTCTCCATACCAGCTAATAAGGCTTCCGTACTACTTCCTCCTCTACCTTCACTCAACCCCTTCATTTGATCCCTCAAGTCCTCAGATAGAAGACCTGCCTTCACATCATCTATTGTTAGTGTATCTCTGGCATAAATAAGGCTGTTAGCGAAACCTGTGTATCGTTCCAGAAGAGAACACTAAAGAACCATTGTTATTTGCTCCTCATCCACTTTCAAGTCAACAGTCTTCGTCTTCATTACAAGATCATCGAAGAAGCTTAGATGTGCCTTCACTAAAGTACCCTCTCTCATCCGCATGGTGAAAAACATCTTCAACAAAATCAGACGGTTGGTTAGTGACTTCTTTAAATAGAGTTTTTCCAGCTTGGTCCAAATGTCCTTAGCAGTGGTCTCATCGCTAATCTCTGAAATGACATTTTCTCCTATTGCTAATTGTAAAGTAGTAAATGCCCATCGTTCCGTCTTCTTCCTTTCCACGGCTGAAATATCATCCGCCGACTCCTCAGGAGCAAACACCATAGGATGAACATTGTTCCTCATTAGAACAACTTTAATCCTCCATTGCCACTTCTTGAAGTCTTTATCCCCATTCCATCTTTCTGTTGCTAACTGAGATCCTGCTGCCATATATGTCCCTTTGACATATGGCCTTGATACAATTGTTGAATTCTCCTCATCTCCTACCATAATGCCTAACACCCTTTCTCAATCAACCTCGTAGCTCTGATACCAATTGTTGGGGAATTTTTTCCCAAAACGCATTGGGAATAAAACACAAACTTGCGGAAAAACAAATTGGAATGGATGGATGGTGAGGCAAAACAAACAACAGATATTCACCAGCAAAACAATTACCGATCAAGCAATAAAAGAAAGAACACAAGAGATTTATAGTGGTTCCACTAACGTCTTGTTAGTGTACGTCCACTTGGGGAGAGGAGATTTTATTACTTTTCCAAATAAGAAAATATTACAAGACCGATAATAGGGAGGAAGAAAAAGAAATACAACTTTTAGAGATGATACATACATTTACCTAATCCCTATCCTTATATAAGGATTAATACTTGGGGTTGAAGTAATTGATTTATGGTTATAAATCAATGCCTAATTAATTCTCCAATCAGAGAATTAATTCCTTACTTCAATATCCTAGAAGAAACTTCTTCACATTCTTCCACTTATGTAGGTAATTTATTGCCCTATCTAATTTTACAAAAGAGCCAATAAATTTTCGTATATCTTCCAAATCTTTTGCAGTTGAAAATATTATATTACTCAAATTAACAGTATTTCCCAAATCTTCTCTAAATGGAAATATTATATCACCATAATCAATAATATCTTCTAAATCTTCTACAAATGGAAATATTGTATCATAAATTCTAACAATATTATTAAGTTAACTAACCATTTGTAGGTACAAAAGACAAAAAGAATTGAGCTTCAACTATGAAATTGTTCTATCAAAAGAAGAACCAGAAGAACACCTAAGGAATCGTTGTAAGAAAAGTTTATTCGCCCTATGTCTTAGATAACTTGTATGATCTCCCTTAAAAAACACACACATAAGCACAAACATTTATATATAAAAAGAAATCAGAAAACATTCATATAGAAGTTAGAAGTTCATCTCCATAATTCAGACGTCTGATGCACAGTACACAAATCTACACAAACATGTATCAGACGTTTGAAACTATAAACATACTGTCTGCCTTAATTCTTCAGAAAAAAATCTGAACCTAATCAGACGTCTAAGATTCAAGTCAAACGTCTGACTTAAGTCTCGGGATTATTTCCAGAGCTAAGCCAGACGTACGACATGTATAACTAGACATCTGACCTAGTGCATAACTACCAACATGAAAAGACACGTTTGTTTCTTTTGTTCCTCCACGTCCCTTCGTCAACGGTTGTAACCTATAATCGAATAGAATATTCTAAGGAGTTGTAACCATTAATTGTAACCTTTGATCTCCTATATATATGGGTTGCTTTCATGAATATTGATAATCTAATTCTATCCAATTG
The DNA here is from genome assembly GCA_030737875.1 of Allium sativum. Taxonomy (NCBI): domain Eukaryota; kingdom Viridiplantae; phylum Streptophyta; class Magnoliopsida; order Asparagales; family Amaryllidaceae; genus Allium; species Allium sativum. The sequence continues at coordinate 579,901,671 of CM060919.1, forward strand.
TACTCTTGCTCTGTATATTCGTATACTCTCTAAAAGCACTCAATCGCTCAATTGCTCTCACATTCGTAATTATTTTCTATCACTAGCAAAATTACTTTCTATAAGTCTGCACTCACTCACGAAATACACTTAAGGGAGATTATAGAAGAATTATACTAGAAATTTGTGTTCATAGAATACAACTTTTTTTTAGAGGAAGACGGATGAGTAGCGTGGAGCTACCCAGCTGATTAATACATTATATATGTGTAATAGATAAGCCAGTTGACAAGCCCAACTGGTGTCAAATCAAGCTGAACGAGCAATATCCAAAGCATTACAACCCCACAAAAACCTACACACCATATATATGCATAATATAATGTACATAGATAAACTGCACTTCACCACCAAATCTTTCAAGCTGCACTTGTGCATTCGTTCAGTGTAAATCTGGACTGGAGTTTCCATGGTTGGATCCAACAGACTCAGTAGGGCTATCTGGAAGAGGCACAACCAGTCTGAATTGTGCCTGAGCTGCCGAACCTGTCCAATCATAATAGAGATGAATAATGAATCTGCATATTCCATCAAAGTGTTTACGAGGCTTATCAAATGCTGAAGCATTTCTTTCTTTCCATATGCACCAACAATAAATGGCTAAAAAAGAATCCAGAGAGGATCAATCGGATTATATTGCCAGTAGTCAAAAACTGATGAAATAGCAGGGATGCGACCAAGTAAATGTGCACTAGTTGCAGCAAAGATAGGGTATGATACATCACAGTCAAAGAATAAGTGATACAAGGTTTCCTCATGATTGCAACATAGGGCACAATTAGGGTTTGATATTGAATTATGCCTATAGAGTCTAGCTCTAGTATTTATTCTTTCATGAATGAGGCACCATTGAAAGAAGATAACTCTTGGGGGCAGTTTACATTTCCAAATTCTTGAAAAGTTAAAAGATGTCCCGGCAAAGTTGAGAAAGTGGTATAGAGATGCGAAAGTAAAGCCTTTAGAAGGGGATAAAGCCCAAAAATAACAATCAGGAGAATCAAATAAGTGAATCTGGCGAAGCAAATTAGACATAGTGAGGAGGTTAAGGAAAATAGGGGTGTCAAAGACAGAAGAGGGGGTGAGGCAAAAAGGGCCAGAAGATGAGACAAAAGCAACTGAGCTGAACAAATGATTGGTAGAAGAGAAAAGAGCAGGGAAATGAACAGATAGAGGAAGCTCATCATGCCAAATGTCGAACCTGAAGAGACACGAAGAACCATTGCCCAATTTGACATGAAACAAATTTTTGATTCTAGTTAAAGATAAGATAACACCTGACCAAAAAGGAAAAGGTTCGGAAGAAGGGGAGAAATGCAAAACAAAATGGGGATTAGAGGAACAATAAAGAGAAAGGATCCATAATTTCCAGATAAAAGAATTAGAGGAAATTAGACGCCATATCCATTTTGAGAGAAGTGCTATGTTGAAGTTTGAATGGTTAGCAATGCCTAAACCTCCCTGATTGTTATGTAAGCATACAAATCGCCAGTTAACAAGTCTCTTGATGTTGCTGCCATTCCACAAGAAAGAACTCCTGATCGAATCAATTTTGTTAATTACCGATTTAGGTAATTTATAAAAAGACATCCAATAAGTGGGGATTGCAGAAAGCACTGATTTTACAAGTACAACTCGTCCAACATAAGATAAAGAGTTGGCTTTCCATGTAGATAGTCTTGATTCAATCTTGTGAATGAGAGGATACCAATCATTTTTCAGTAATTTTGAGGGTCTAAGGGGAATGCCAAGGTAAGAAATGGGAAAATGCTCAATGGGGGCAGTTAAGGAGAGAAGATATTGCATGACCCAAATGATTATAATTCCCCAACATGATAATTGAACTTTTGGAAAAGTTAATGGAAAGGCCAGAGACTAATTCAAAAACATACAGCAGGACTTTGAGGTAGTGAATGTGTTTGAGATCAGGTGAGGAGAAGATGATGGTATCATCAGCAAACTGCAAGTTGGAGATTGAAATTGTAGAATTTTGGAGATGAATACCATCAAGAAGATTATTAGTAATGGCTTTCTTCATCATTTGATTAAAGACATCAGCTATAAGAAAAAATATGAGTGGGGATAATGAGTCTCCTTGTCTAAGTCCTTTGGATGATTTGATTAAACCGCATAAACTACTATTGATTGTGATGGATGAGAAACTTGTATTCAAAATGTTTTCTATCCAATTGCACCATCTAGTTGAGAAGCCTCTATGTTTCATCATCTGCATAATGAAATCCCAATTGACAGAATCAAAAGCTTTGGAAAAATCCAATTTCAAAAGGACTCCAGGGTTTGAGGTGTTATGACAAAAGGATATCACTTCTTGTGTTGCTGCAACACAATCTAGAATGTTTCGGCCATGGATGAAGGCTGACTGCTCAGGACCAACGAGGGGAGAAATGATAGATTGAAGACGATTTGCAAGCACTTTGGTAATGATTTTTGAAGGAAGTATTAAGCAAGCTGATAGGGCGGAAGGCTGAAAGAGAGTTAGCACCAACAAATTTGGGAATGAGAACAATGTTAGCGTAGTTTAATCTGGATATATTATTAGGGTATTCATAGAATTCCATGCACATATCAATGATATCATGTTTAATGAAGGGCCAAAAATGTTTAAAAAAGGATGGCCCAAAGCCGTCAGGCCCAGGAGCCTTATCATCATCCATTTCTTTAATTGCGGCCCAAATCTCATTTTCAGTAAATGGTTGATTGATGGAAAGAGAAGAGGGGTTAGGGTATAGATAATGCCAGTCAATAGATGGCAAAAGAGGAGGAGAATTGCCAAGAATTGAATGATAGTAGCTTGAAAAGAGTTGAAGAATGACGGACTGGTCAGTAATTGATTGATCATTATGAATTATTTCAGAGATGATGGATGGTCGCTTTCTACCATTGGCTAATCGATGAAAGTAAGCTGTATTTCGATCCCCTTCCTCAATCCATTTGGCTTTTGATTTTTGCTTCCACCCAATTTCTTCTTGTTTAAAGAGTCTATCTACTTCATTTTCTAGATTTTTCAAAAAATTTCTTTCATTGTTATTCAAGGGACGAGATTCTTCCGTGATATTGAGGTCAAGTATCACATCCTGAATATCAGAGATACGTGATCAAATGGATCCCCAAATGTGCTTGGCCCAAGGTTTAATTAATTTTCTCAATGATCTCAGTTTTAAAACAATATGATGGGCCGCAGATTGGGCTTGAACAGGTTGGGCCCAAACTGTTTTGACAAAATCCGAAAAGGATGGTTCAAGGAGCCAAAACCGCTCAAATTTGAAGGGACGATTAGATATATTGATTGAGCAAGTATCTGGTAAGATGGGAAAATGATCAGAGATAATGGTGGCTAGACCATGGACCATCGATAAAGGGAATTGATCTTCCCATGTTGAATTAAAAAGGAAACGATCAAGCTTGATAAGAGTAGGATCTGATCTATGGCTAGACCAAGTGAATGAACGATTGCTAATTGGGGGGGGGGGGTCAATTAAACCACAATCAAATATGAATGCATTGAAATTTTCAGAATCTGATGATATATTGGCAGTATTTCTTTCAAACACTGTTCTTGTGGTGTTAAAATTTCCACTAATGACCCATAGTCCATTAAATTGGTTTGCAAGATGCTTACAATGTTCCCAAAGATTTATTCTCTCCTGAGTGTTTTGACGACCACATATATTTGAAAAGAAATAGATAGTATTCGAAGCAATGTGTTTAAGGGCAACATGTAAGGCAGATTGGTTTGAGAAAGATTGATGAAGGGACCAAACAGATCCATTCCATAATGTTATAAGACCCCCTTGATTCAATGGCATTAACATCGATCTTTCCAGTTAAGAAGGATCCACCAATAAGTTTGAAGTGATAATTGGTGGGATCAACTAATTTTGATTCCTGAAGCATTAAAATGTCTAAGTTAAGCGGGGATAAAACAAGGTTAATTGCATGGCATTTTGAGTGGTCGCCCAAACCATGTACGTTCCACGTGACTAATTTCATTGGTGTTTGTTGATACGTTCCAGTTCTAATGCATGCATGGCATCATAATGTGAGTCACACAAACTCACACCCATGCAACCCGCAATTCTCTTATTTAAACGTTTATTAGATGATGAGAAAACAACAGGGGTTAGAAAGCTACCAGATGTGTTGGGGTTGTTGTGTCTGGCGCTTCGGCGAATGAAGATTGGTGAAAGATATTATGGCCAATCCTGATCATCCATCCATTGTTGTTGTTGTGGAGATTGAGGAGGAGGAATTTCAATTGGTGGAATGGATTGGATGGGAAGGACAGCAAAATTGAATGGCGGAGGATAGATGTCAGATGGAAAAGGAATAAGTTGGTTCAAAGGCACATTTGAGTTGTCCTCCATTACTTGATCAATTTCAATAGGGTCTGGTTGGTTGACTTCATGGGATTCAAAATCAGGTGGGTTAGGGTTAGGATAGGCATTGAACGCAGTTTCATGAAAAATTGGTGGAAGAGGGGGAAGCATAGCCGCTTCGTTGATCATAGCATCAAATCTTTCTTCAGTGTCCATTTGCGAATGGTTTTCATGCATGCATGGTACAAACTGTTCATCATCATTGCCCAAGAACACATATTGTCTCGGCCTTATGCCAAGGTGTGAGTGGCTACATTGTTTTACTTTGATAATGTGGGTTTTATTATTAAAATAGGCTGCAAAAGAGCTTATTGCACCAATACCTTCGAAAAATTGAATTTTGACTAGAAATTGACGATGATCCATGTGGCACCAGTCACAATCATCAAAAGCCAAGACTCTCCCCGTGGGCTTTAGTATCTCTGCCACTGCTTCTTCATTGTGTTTAAGGAATTCAGGTATACCTTCAATTTTAGCCCAGGATTCAACCTCTAGAGCTAGTTCTAGCTCACTTATGCTATCATCCCAAGCATCCAAACTGATTGCAGCTCCAGGTTTAGTTAGAATCTTTAGGTAAAGAGCGTGGTCACGTGTTAGGTATGTGGGACAGTAACAAGGAAGGAACTATTGCTAATCATCATCATTGGCCAGAAATCATGTTGCAGAGTATTTTGCAGCATGTAGTGGAGTGATTCGATACTCCATTTGCCGTTGAGGACAGTAGCCGTGATGCATTTAGAGGAATCCGCCATTTGATAGAGAATAAAAGCTTCAGTTTTTATGGAGAAAGGGGTGGAGAATGATGATTAACGGATGTTTCAGGGTAAGTATTTGAAAAGTTGTGGTAATTATGATGATAGGTGGCTTTTCGAGGAGATGTGTGGTGTGACGGCTCTGCGTTTTGAGCAGATTTTCTAGGGACCCAGTGTACTTTCATGTCATTATTCCTGATGCCTTGATGTTGTGCAGAAGTCGAAGCGTGCGAGCGTCTATTTTTTCTTGGACAACGTGGAACTGCACGTCCAAAAAAGCCACAATAATAACATATTGTTGGTTCCCTACAATTTTTGCCACATGTCCTTTACATGCACATCGCAAGCAACGTTTTTCATTTTTCAAAAAGTTGGCTGTTTGAAAAATGGATTTGAAAATTGGTAACGAGTTTCTGGGTGTCTTTGGTGGTGGTTTTGGCGGCTCAGCAGGTGGAGGAGTTCTGGCCACTTGGGCATAAGACCTAACCTGATTGGCCAGGGGAGGCGAGGGTTCAGTTAGTAGATCTGAAAGAGCAGAGAATCGATTCGATGAAGTTGGAAGACGAGAAAGATTATGATTTGGTCGGACAGGTGGACGATTATGACCAAAGTCAGCCGAAGTTGACTGATTATGTTGCATTGGGACAAAACGAGGTACGAAAGGAGCTGGACGAGGAGATTGAAGATGAAGGCAGGGACGAAGAGAAGATTGAGGACAATAAGACGAGGAGGAGGACAACGATGAACGAGGAAGAAGGAAAGGTTTGTATTTGGCTGGAAAGCGAGACAAAAGAGGAGGAAGAGAAGGAATGAAAGAGGGAGACGAGGAGGACGCCATGGCCGAAACAAGATAATAAAAAGAGATAGAATACAACTTTGTCAAGAAAGAAAGTTTGAATAAGCCCAATCCTCTAGGAGAAGTGAGAGGTTTGTTGGTTAGTGAAAGGATGAATGGGAACTTCAGAACTGAACGTAGAATATAATGTCCGAACAAATATAGAAACTTTGCTGTGATTGTTTATACTACCTTTTTACTTACCATTTTATGCATTGTTATATATACACTTACTACCATACTGCATATCATATACAAGTTATCATGATCCTAGTGCACACTTCCATTTGGCATCAGAGCAGGTTTCATCAATTACCGTAATAACAAAGGTGACATATTTATATTATAGTAATCACATTTCAAGAAGGCTAATCTACCGCATGATGATCTTTTTTCATCAGGTATAATTATACCCATCAGCCAACACTGATGCAAATATTTATGGAAACTAATGGATTAGAAATTTGGCAGGATATACAAAATAAATTTAAAGCACCTACGGCCAACGAAAGCATTTGACCGATGCATAAGAGAATGATGCCACTATAATACCAAAGCTATGGATGTATTATTTTGTTCACTTAATAAAATTGATTTTTCACGAGTCATGTTATATCAAACAGCTTACGATATTTGGCATACACCTCAATTTACACATGAAGATACAACCAAAGTCTAGCAAACCAAGATTTTCAGTTTATAAATCAATTTTCTTCATTCAAAATGAAAATAAATGAGTCAATCACTAATATGTGTGCATGATTTCTAGTTATTCAACATGTTCCCATGGCATTGGAGTCAAATTCACTGAGATTCTTAACTAATAACTGAGAAAGAAAAGTATTGGCATTCAAAGAAGCTAACGATCTTTCCTAACTTAAAGTTGAAGAATTAATCAGAAATCTAACATCATGTGAAGCAAATTTGCAGGCCAGGAAAGAACAAACATAACAGAACAAGAACACAACATTTAAAGCAAACGATGATGACTCAGATTTGGATGAAGATTAAATGATTTTCATTGCAAAAAACTATCACGAGTTTAAAAAATTTAAGAAAATGACCAAGTCACGTGTTAAAGGAAATTTTAGCCAAGTAAAATGTTATGCATGTAATAAAGTCGGGCGTATTAAGAAACATTGTCTACTTCTCAGTGTTCACAAAAGACGAAAAGCAAGCTCGGAAAGTTAAAAAAAATAAGAAAAGAGCTTAAAAAGTAATAAAGGATGATTTTGACTCTTCTTTCTTTCGAAAGTGACAACAATAGTGATTCCTAGAAAGAAAATGTATGTTTCATGGCAAATATTAATGAGGTACACTTTGAACTTACCTATGATAAGATCTTAGAAATTGGCATGGAACTAGATGATAAATGTAAAGAATTCAAAAAAATCAAACAAAGAATATACAAGAACATTAAATAGGGAAGAATTAGAAATTGAAATGTTAAGAGATGAGAAAACTATTTTAGAAGAGGAATCAAAAAAGGTTCAAAAAGAATGAAAAAGTTATCACCTCAAAACCTTATCTTGTAAAATATGTTAAAGGATAACAAACTAGAGATTTAAAACCCAACCCCTGAAAAAGAAAAGCCAAAATTGGCTAATGCTGAAATTGATAACCGTAAACATATGGAAAAATTTGAAAAACTTGATCAAAAGTTCTAAAGCTCTCAAAAATCAGAATGGACTTGATTTTAGGAAAAAAAGTCAAAAGAAATATAATACTTCATATAGAAAATTTAGAAAACCTAAAAAGAAGGTTAAAACCTCTTTTGCAAAGGATATAAAAATATAGATTCTGAAAGCTAATAATAAGTTAATTATAAAGAAATACATAGATGATTATTTAATAAGTATTGTACATAATAAGGATTATGTTTTTGAATGTCCTAAACCTTTATGGGTACGACTAGCTTCTTTTACTAACCCTTTAGACCATAACGGAGAAGTGGTACCAATTAAATTCTATTTATTTTTTGCATGTACATATAACAAAAAGCAAGGAGAAATGGATAACAATAGAGGATGCTCAAATACATGATTGAAAATGTAGGAATGTTATCAAACATAACATATACCAATGGAGGAATGGTAACATTCGGAGGTAGCTCAAAAGGATTCATTATCAACATTGGATACGTCGTAACACCTGTATATCTACTTTTCCCTTAATTACCAATATTTCACATGTGAAAAATCAAGAACATAATTTAATGAGTATTAGTCAATTACACGATAAAGGATTCAAAATATATTTTAAATAAGATAGATTAATATCTTTGATAAAAATAAAATCTTAGTTTTTAAAGATATTATATATATATGTCAAGCATGAATTTAAAAACAACAGTGATTTATGCTTTACCGCAAATCACAATGATATATTGTTATGGCATAAACACTTTTGTCATATAAACTCTAAAAATATCAATAAAGTAGGAAAAAATGATTTACTAAGAGGTCTACCTAAAATAAATTACAAAATTGAAAATTTACTTAAATGCTTGTCAAATAGGAAAACGTAAAAGAGTTCTTTTAAATCTAAAAAAGAGATTTAACAAAACAACAACTTAAGTTACTTCATCTTGATTTATTTAGACCAACTTAATTATGTTCAATAAATCATGAAATATATTTTTGTTATGGTAAATTATTAGTCAAGATATATACATCGACCTTATTCATTAAAACACAAAAGTGATACTTTTGAAATGTTAAATTTTCCGCTTAAAGGATTAAAATATAATGGATTTAAAGGTCAAAAATTATATCATAGTATGATTGGTTCACTTTCATACTTAAATGTCTAAAGACCAGATATAATGATGAGTGTTAGTTTCTGTGCAAGATATCAAGATTAACCTTAAAAAAATCACATTATGGAGCAGTAAAAATAATTTTGCATTTTTTAATCAAAACTAAGGATTACAGACTTTTCTACCCAAAAGAGGGTTCTTCGATCCAATATCTTAAAGCGATCCAGATTTTGGAGGATGCAAAATGGATAAGTATTAGTGGAACATTCATTTTATTGGTCAATCTTTAGTCTTGTGGTTTAGTAAAAGACAAGCCGTGTCTCCCTCTCAACATGTGAAGCTGAATATATATATATATATATATATATGTGTATATATATGTGTGCGTGTATATATATATATATATATCAGTGCTTTACCTTGTGCAGAAGTAATATATATATGCAACAAACACTTTAAGGTTTTGAGAAAATGATACACAAATCTCCAATATAATGTGATGATACAAGTGTTATAAATCTTTCCAAAAATCCAATTAATTATTCATAAACTAAACATATTTATATACGACATCAATTTCTATGAGACAATGTTGAAAATTTGAATTTGTAAAACTTGAAAATCAAATTGCTCTAAAGGAAAATGTTTTCTAACTCCTCTAAACTACGTAGGAGTTGTCAAAGCATTGGATGATTTTCAAATTAACGACATATGGAATTATCAACAAGAAGCATCAGGATTACAACGTAAACTATTTTGGGAGCAGAAATGACAAGGAGAACAAAATAATTTTATTTAAAGACGAATCATGAAGTTTTGTAGTTCGTCTCCTATCAAAGAACAAACTCGAGTCGTGAAAGATTCACCAATTTCAAAAATAAAGATTTATGAGTCGAACTCTTGGGATAGATCAGAGCATAAATAGATCAATTTTTTTTAATAAATAGTTTAAATTTTGTACTTTCGAATAATTATAGGGAAGCAAATAAATTATAAGTTTATTTTTATTGAAACTTTTATTAATTAAAACATATATATTATGTTTAAACTACAATCAAACGCCTGATTTAGCAACTTGGATATCTCAATGAAAACTAAAAAATAAATATCTAAAGCTCCAAATGTTTGACTTTCATACCAGATGTCCGAATAAAATCTTGGGATCAAACTTAGAATAAATTAGACGTCTGATCGAATACCCAAACGCCTGATTAAGAAACCAAACATCTGATCAAACTCTTACATTCCATATTTGTAATAACTAGACGTCTGATACTGTAACAACCTAGATTTTGAGCCTAATTTAAATTAAGTTAATTCAAAAAGATTAGAATGTTTATATGAGTTTAAAGATAGGATAAGCTAAAAAATGATATGAAGATTAAGTTTTCTCAAAATGATAGAAATGAACAAATTTGTCAAAATGATGAACTTCTATCAAAATGATTTTTTTGTAATTTGTCAAATTCATTTGATGGAGTCATTTGAGAATCTAGATTAAATCGATATTAATTGAATTATAATTTTCAGGTAAATAATGGAATAACTTGTTTAAAGTAATGGAATTCAGTGGTAAATTATACTGACAAAATATGTCAACTTTTGTCAAAACCGGGTTTTATCAAATATTAAAATTTTGTCAAAAACGAGATTTTATAACTTGACAAATTTAAGTTGATTTAAACGTTTGAAATTATTAATTGAAGTACAAGAAGAACAAATTGAAGAACAAGAAGAATATTGAGGAAGCAGAAGATTTTATTTATGAAATAATATATTTCTTGTACAAAGAATAATAAAACAAAGACATGTATATATAGGAAAGCATTGCAACGGCTAATTGTAAATTACAAATCATACTAAATATAACATAACAACTAATTGTAAATTATAAATCATACTAAATATAGCATAACGCGTTTACACGCGCCCATGTAAATAATGGATGCGAATATGTATTCAGGAAACCTCTTTTGTCTTCATTATGCCCCCTCAATTCGAACTAGGGCCTCCTATTTCATTTCTGCCTCCATCAACTACTTTTAGCTCCTCTCTTAATCTCACAAAATTCTTGGTCGATAATGCTTTTGTAAGAGCGTCAGCTCGCTGATTGTAAGGAGGAATGTAACACCCCGTGTATTCTATAACAGTGAAATTCACAAATTAAAGTATAATTAATTTCAAATCAAAGAATTAAGGGAAACGGGATACGCCATTACATTCGTCTCGGAATTCTGCTTAAGATAGAGTCCGAGTTTGCGTAAAACGGACTCCGTATGAAGAAGATATGGCCTCCGGAAGTTTCATAATTCAGTTTAAAATTCAAACAGACGAAAACAGCTCAGAAAAACAAATTTAAAATTCAAAATCGGGCCCAATTGGCCAGGGCGGGAAAATTCCCGCCCAAGGCACCCAGGTCGACTTGGCAGTCGACCTGGGGCTAGCCAGGTCGACTGGGCAGTCGACCTGGGTAACCCGTGTCGACTGCCAAGTCGACACGGTGTCGACTGGGGTGTCGACCTGGCCCCTGAGCCAGGTCGAACCCAGCCCACCCTGGCTGGCCTGGTCTGTGTTTGGTCGATTTTCTGAGCCTTGCCTTGTCACTAGGGCTAGGTGTCAGCTCCTGGTTGGTCTCTCCTTTGAACGAATGGCTATTATCAAACCAAGCTCCATCGACGGTCCGAATCAACTCAAAAACACTATAAAAAGAACCTAAGACCTAGCCTAGATCATACTATTTCATTTTAGCCTCAAGCCGCCGCCATTAACCCTAGAGCTCTAAATTAAAAATACAAAGAACAAAATTATAGAAGACGAAGGACGATTCTTGAAGGCTACAACTAGAAGCTACAACAACTACGATGCTTTAGACAACGGATTTGGGGCTATTTGATTTGGAATTTTCTATTTTGATTACTTGCTTCATATTGTAAGTTCTATGTCGCTTTTTAGGCAAAAACGCTAAAATAACATGGACATGCCATGAATTGAAACCGGATTTAGGAACTATTATTAATCCATGTTTATATTGTTTAACTTTGAATCATAATTTGGGAATATTGCTATGTCAACGTTGCAAGTTAAACCTATCATGATTTTGATGTTGTTATGAATCACTTGGGCTTAATTGTATGGCAAGTTGGACTAATACATGTCCATGGAATCACTATGTCTATTGAAATCTTTATGTTGATTAAACCATGCCTATGATGCTAATTAAACCATGTCTATGATGTTGATGGAACTATGCCTGTGATGTTAATATACCTATCATGTTAATGACAAATTGGGAATTGCTAGGTTATGATGAAAAGTTGGAATCATTATGTTTATAATGCTAGATGAGAATCATTATGTTAAAAATGCTATATTGGAATCCACTATGCCTATTAGAATTACCATGCCTTTAATGTTTCATGTTTGTAATAAAATTATTATTATGCCCGCAATGATTATTATGCCTATGATGTAAAGTTGAAATCATCATGTTAAACTAAGTTGGAACCATTACTATGCCAAGTTATCATCATGCTAGTATTGAAACCATGTGATATGTTATAGCCTGTTTATTATGCAAGTGATGTTGGAATTGTCACATATGCCTATCACATGTTTGGTGTTATTCCCCTTTATCTCTTGAATTGTTTATGCTTGTGAACGAAGTACGTTTATATACGTTGGGGATACGATTGGGTAGAATAGGCAAAACTTGAATTGATTATAATCATAAACCGTGAAATTTGGCATAAGTAGAACATGAAATATGGCACGAAAACTTGACTTGAACATGCCATAACTTGACTTGAAAAACATGCCTTAGTTGGGCACGAAGTTGACATATGAACATGCTATGGAAATAGCACGAATCTGATAAGAACATGGGCATGACTTTAGAAAACAAGAAAGTGGCCAACTCGAGGTTGGGTTGAGTTTGTAGTGTAAATCTGCCCGGAACCGCCCGGCAAATCCAGTTGCTACAAACAATAGGATCCAATGTGGGTAGTTGGTCATATCGCGCTTCAAACCCGAGGTTGGGTTGAGTTCGTAGCGTAAACCTGCCCGGAACCGCCCAGAAAATCCAGTGGCTACGAACAATAGGAACCAATGTGAGTGGTTCGGTGCATTAACGAATCAATTAATGCCAGTTAGGGTTAAGTCATGAACATGAAAAGACAACTTAACCAACTTGAACACGATTTGTAGGGCTAAGTCATGAACTTGAAACGACAACACTTAGCCAACTTGACATGACACGTAGGCGGGTTAAGTCGCGAATTTAAACGACATACTTAACCCTCTTGACATGACTAGACTGGAAGAGGATTAAGTCACGAATTACATGACTTAATCGGTTAGGCGGGTTAGGTCACGAATTACATGACCTAATCTGTTAGGCGAAACCCTAGACACGACCCTTTTCAGCAGTAACCCTCTAGATGTATCAAGGTACCCTGGGGCTAGGCCGGGTGGGGCACGATTACTGGGCTGATTGTAAGAGGTGAATGACGGCAGTGGGGTACGCCAGTGTAGGTTCGGTGGACTACGGTCGTGCACGTATTCCGGGGCAGACACTGGGTATCCGTAGATTTATCTGTGCATCTTGAATCGTGTCAGGGGTTGACACCCTAGGGCTAATACACCCGAAGGTGGACCCAGCACAGGTGACTACATTCGTGATTAGCCGTATGACACGGACACTTGACGAGCTAGAACTTGTAGGGAGCCGATCGACTAGATAAGCGCTCTGTAGGACCCCGTACTTGGGCCAGACCCCGTTTCAGGGTCGTTTCACGATATTGGGCCGTGGGATTTATTTCGTGATTAACTCGTGACATGGGCTTAGTATACTAGTACAGTCGATGCAACGAATCTTGAACATGTGATGCTTTATTTGACTTGTCTTGACTTATCATGATCACCTTAGTCTATCTTGTCCACCTTGACACCCTTCTTGAGTTTAGTTCCAGTTCAAACATGACATGTTGTTTTAACCGTTTTTACACTGAAAGTCACTAGGACTTACTCAGTCTTTATGACTGACCCTTTTCCTTTCGCCTCTTTTTCTTTCGTTTCCCCCCCAGGTTCTCAGGGAGGGAATACCGCAGCTTGACCAGTTTTCACATCCAGCTTGAAGAGAAAGAATGTATTGCTTGGATCTTTTCCGTTTTGGACTATGGGTTTGGACAGCAATTAGGGGACTTTTGCAGTTTATTTATGTTTTCTTTATGCTTCTTTAAATAATGTAATCAAGACAGTTATGATTTTGGAAGTATTGTAAGACAAATTATGACATGGTTTGTGAACACGTATTATGTTGAAATAAAAGTTGTTGTTTTCCGCTGTTCAAAAATATGTGTTCTTATATCTGTCTTGTATATCTGTGACTTATACTTATAAACCTCCACCAAAATTAGGGCATTCCCTTTGAGAGTGACCCTAACGGAGGTGGAGTGTTTCAAGGAATATGACTAACAATTAGTTTTCCATTTTGCGTCCTTTCTCTCACAAAATGAAGATCGATTTCAAAATGCTTTGTCCTTGAATGTTGGATTGGATTGAGGGAAAGAGAAACTGTACTTTTATTATCGCACCAGATAACAGATTTTCGTGATAAATACAACCCTAATTCTTCCATCAACGTTTCAATCCATGCTACTTCTGCAGTTGCACTTGCGAGAGCTCTATATTCAGCTTCTGTACTAGATTTGGATGTAGTCTGTTGTTTCTTAGTGCACCAGGAAATTATGTTGTTGCCATGATAAACACAGTATCCTGATACAGATCATCTATCATCAACGTCATTTGCCCAATCAACATCGCTAAAGCACTATAAGGAAAAATTTCTCTCTGATTTTATAATTATTCCTAAATGCTTTGTCCCTTTCAAATATCTCAAAATCCTTTTTAAGACAATCCAATGTTCTGATAATGGATTTTGCATAAATAGACTAAGCTTGTTAACACTGTAACAAATATCTAGGCGAGTAATTGTTGCATAATGCAGTGCTCCTATTAAACTCCTGTACTGTTTTGCATTAGTGATGGCTTCCCCTTTATGTTTAGATAAGTGTAGATTACTTATCATTGGTGTTGGTAGATGTTTGGCATATTGGCCCTGTGCAAAATTTCAGAAATATAATTTTCCTAGGATAAAATCAATTTTCCTTCACTGTGTTTGATAATTTGAATCCGAAGAAAATATTTTAACTCTCCTAAATCTATTAATCGCAAAATGTTGATCCAATAATTGTATGACTTTTCTTATCTCTTTATCATTATCTCCTGTGATTTACATATCATCCACATATACTAAAATAAAGATAGTTCCTTGCCTACTCCTTTTCATGTATAATGAGTTGTCAAACTTGACTTGAATAAAACCTAAATTTAATAATGTCATCTTGAGTTTCTCATACCAAGCCCTTGAAGCTTGCTTGAGTCCATAGATTGCTTTATAAAGCCTGCATACCCTTTTATCATCAGAATTGTATCCTTCAGGTTGTTGCATGTAGACTTCTTCAGTTAATTCTCCATTCAAAAAAGCATTGTTCACATCAAGTTGTTTTATATTCCACCCCTTACTTAAGGCAACAGTTAAAATTATTCTAATAGTAGTGGGTTTTATAACTGGAGAAAAGATTTCATCGAAATCAAAACCAAATTGTTGTACATAACCTTTAGCTACCAGTCTGGCTTTGTATTTGTCAATAGATCCATCAGCCTTTCCTTTTATTTTATATACCCATCTACAACCAATTACATTCTTGTGTGCTGGTGGTACAACAAGTCCCCAAGTTTTGTTTTTCATAAGAGCTTCATATTATGTATCCATGGCCTTTTTCCAATTTTTTGACTTTAGTGCTTGAGTGAAATTAATTGGTTCGGTTTCAGTGATGGCCACATTATAGACTTTTGGTTTAAAAATAACACTTTTTGATCTAGTAGTCATGTGATGCCTGCTTTGATGTTGTTGTGCCTGTCGTGATTGTTGTTCCTATTGTGATATCCTTGTACTGCTGTTGGTTTGCCTGCTACCGTCATCGTCAGTGTTGTGCATGTTATTATCTGCTTGACTTATTTATGTGTCATCTGAATTTCTTTTTTCTAATCCACTGATGTGCATACTTGTTTCTCTTATATCCTCAGCTTGTGTGCCTGAATGTTCATTGTCTTTAATCATTTCAAGAGTAACTGGTCTAAACTCAACAGTCTTAATAGATTCCACTGTATTGTCTTCTTTGGAATTATGTCTATCTGCATAAGGATATTTACTTTCATCAAATATCACATGTATTGAGACATAAATTCTTCCATTCTTGTCAAGACATTTATAACCTTTTTTATTTTGAGCATAGCCAATAAATGTGCATGGACTTGACCTTATACTTAATTTATGTTTATTATAATCTCTCAGACATGGAAAACACAGTATTTTTAGAAACTTATAGTCTGGTGTAACATTGTATATCATCTCATATGGAGTTTTATTATATAGGATCTTAGTGGGTAACATGTTAATAAGAAAAAATGAAGTAAAAAAGGATTCATTCCAATACTTCATGGGTAATGAGCTTTGTGATAACAATGTTAAACCAGTTTCTACAATGTGTCTTTGTTTTCTTTCAACCAAACCATTATGCTCAGATGTGTAAGGACATGTTAATCTGTGTTTAATTCCTCTTTTAGCAAAATAATCGACCAAAGGTTTGAATTCTTCCCCACCATCTGTTTGCAAAAATTTTACATTACAATTAAGTTACTTTTTAACATGAGTTATAAATTGTATAACTATGTTAGAAGTTTCATATTTATTTTTTAGTATATATATCCAAGTATATCTCGAATAAATAAGCATCTACAAAAGAAAAATAGTACCTGTACCCCTGATATGAATTTAGAGGTGCCAGCCCCCATAAATCTGCAGCTACAAGCTCCAATGGCTTGTTATACCTGGTTTCAGAATTACTAAAAGGGATCTTGTGGCTCTTTCCAAGCTGACAATGTGTACATGTGTGTTTAACATTAAAAGCAATATTATTAATAGATAAAAAAGTTCTTACAGTTTCAAAATTTGGATGTCCAAGTTTCATATGCCATAAAGTAATATTATCTAAAACAATATTTATATTACAATGCTTATTACTGCTGCAAGCATTATTACTACAAGCATCCACATTGTTGCACCAGAGTTCACCACTTGAATTTCCAGTCTTCAAGTTGTTAAATCTGTAAAGCCCATCATGTAGACTACCCTGTAGTAATATTTCATGACTTAGAATATCTTTGACTAAGAAGTTTTTGGGTGAAACTCAAAATATACACAATTATCATTGGCAAATTTTGATACACTTAAAAGATTTTTATTTATGGTAGGAACCCTAAGCATGTTATTTAGTTGAAGTTGTATTTAACCTAGAATAGTACCTTTGCCAATATGTGTTATATTTGCAGTCTCACCATTGCCCATATGTAAATTTTTCATACCTGAGTAATTTTTGCTTCCAATGTTCAAATTTTGAAGATTATTAGTAATATGATGGGTTGCACCTGAGTTTGGATACCATTCCTCAAAATTACTTTTATCACCCTTGTCTGCATCATTACTATTTTGACTGTCGTTGTTTCCTTTGCTTGAATTTATTGTACCAAAATTTGCCTGTGCTCCTTTCTGAGATAAACTACTTTGACTGTTTTGAGAACTATTATCTGAATTGTACCTAAAGTAACAATTATTTGCCATATGACCAAATTTTTGACAAATTTGACATTTAACACAATTGTTATTATTCCATCGGCCTCTTCCACGACCACGATGAGGCTGGAACCCCCTCTTTGTGCTTGAAAACCTCCTCTTTGTGGTTGAAATCCTCCTTGAAAACCTCCTCTTTATGTTTGAGAACCTCTTGAATACTGATTTTCTTGCCTGTTTGAATCATTATTATAGTTGTTTCCTTGTTGATTATTTTTAACTGCTGCATAGTTGATAGAAAAATCACCTTGTATGGTTTTTCTTTGTTCAATCCTTCCTTCATGAGCAAGTAGAGCAGATCTAACAAACTGCAAATCAGGTAATGTTTGTTGAGTAGCAATAACAGTTTTAATGAGTCATATTCCTCATCAAGTCCACCAGTGATAAACAATATTTGCTCACTATCACTTATCTTATGCCCAACTGCATTTAATTTATCACAAGTATTTTTAATTTTGCCTAAATATTCTTTCATACTCATGCCATCTTTTCTGAAGCCTTGTAAATCCCTTTTATACTGCATTACCTCTGTCGCAGACTGAGATCTAAAAATTTTCTCAATAGATGACCATATTTCACGAGAACTACTACATCCTACTATCTGTGATAACAAATTTGAACTTATAGATGACATAAGCCATGATGATAATATATTATCCTGCTTTTGATATCTAACATAGTATGGATTTGAAACAGTGCTAACGTCTTGATTCAAACTCATGACTGGTGGTATTGTTATGGTTACATTGATGTATTCCAATAGTCCATAACCTTTTAAAGCAACTTCAACTTGATATTTCCACAATATATAATTGTCTTCATCAAGAGATGTGGTAATAATTTGGATTTTGGGTTTTAATAGGTTGGGGGTGTTTGGTGGTGGATCAGCATTTGTGTTGAGCATAGTTGCAGACGTGGCTTCATTATCGTTGGCCATAGTTGATCAAAAAAAATATTGAGCGAGGCAAAAGTAGGAAATTGCAGCCAATGTAAAAAGATGTTGTCCCTTCAATGAGATCTCCGATGATGATAAAAACAAAACTTAGGAGACAGATAAAATAAAACAACTCTTGGTTAATAGAAAGCCTTTCGACAATTTGCTTTGATACCAAATTGAAGGACAAGAAGAACAAATTGAAGAACAAGAAGAATATTAAGGAAGCAAAATATTTTATTGATGAAATAGTATATTTCTTGTACAAGGAGTAATGAAACAAAGACATGTATATATAGGAAAGCATTGCAACGGCTAATTGTAAATTACAAATCATACTAAATATAACATAACGGCTAATTGTAAATTATAAATCATACTAAATATAACATGTAACACCCCACCTCCGCTAGGGTCACTCACAAAGGGAATGCACTAGGTTTGGTGAAGCATTATCGAGGTAAACATGCACAGAAATATTACAAGACAGAACATATATAAAACAGCGGGAGTAAAACAAATTTCATTACCTTATAAAATAAGGTCTAAAGCCTTTTACATCAGAATACATCAAAACCTGTCTTGCAATAGAAAAGAAGCATAAAACCTTTTCATAAATTATTCCCTAAATAAAACAGTAAGGTAGCCATAGCCAAGAAAAGTCCAAGCCATGCATGATGACCTTCAAGCAAAGGAAGTCCGAACTAAATAACAGTGTTTCCTCCCTGAAAACTTAGGGGGGGTGGAACGGAAGGCAAAGAGGCGAAACAAAACGGGGTCAGTCATAAAGACTGGTAAGTCCTATATACTTCCAGTATAAAAACAGGTAAAGGTAACATGACATGCATAAACTGAAAGTAAACATAAGGATGACGATAAGATAGATAAGCTAAACCAAGATAACTGGATGAATTACTGTAGCAAGATAAACTAAGGTATCATGATAAACTACGGTGTCAAGATAAATCAAGGTGTCACATCGTCAGGTTTCTATCAAGTATACTATCCCAAGGTATCTATCATGTATAACATCCCACGGTATTTATCATGTATATTTGCTCTGCACCTCTCGTACTAGTATCCCAACCCGCGTCATGTTTTAACTATGAATGTCCCTTGCCCAATGTCATGTAATGGTCCATGTCAACCTAATATATAGCATATGTAGGTTTTCCCAACTCGTATGTTTCTTTCTATGTATAAGTTCAGTCCTTTGCCGTAGGCCGTACGGGCTTTCCCATGTAAATCTATACCACCTCAACGTAGTACCATTTTATCCTTGAAGTTGTTTTGGACTGCTACCCTTGATCTGGTTATGTTTTCTTACCATGAACTATCGCGTGTTCACTTAGGATTTATGCCACCTAGGACCACTAGGGATTATGCTACCTAATGAACGTTTCCGTGTCTCGGTTTGGGTTCAAGCCACCTACGGCCATTAGGGATTATGCCACCCGTCAACCGTGCCCTTTATCCCGCGTATGTATCGTGAATCGTTTTCCATGTCTAGACGCACATGTACCTCAATGTGCCATCCGAGTTCCGTGCCAGGGCAAATCAAGAAATACGGAACTCGGTCGGGAGCTTTAAGTCATCTGCCGATGCAGATATCAAGGTCTGTTTTTGTATCCGTGGCTATGGTCCCACGTGACCCCTCCCTCAACTACTGAAAGGCAATCCAAGAAAGATCGTGTATGAGAACCACATCCCGGCCCCACTATAGCCCCACTTTCCTGTGGGCCAACCTCACCCATGACTCGATAGCAAGAACATGGTCTGTTGGGGGTTCTCTGCCTTTCCGTTCGTACACGATTGACTAAAGATGGTAGGTAGTCGGCGACGTGCTATCCAGGGCAAAACAAGTATCGTCGACTCCACGCTAATCCATCCCAGTCTTTAGGTCGCTCGCATAGCAACCAAGGCATACCCTTGGCTCTTCTACCACAGACCTTAATCTCTGTGAGGCCGGGTTTCATGGACCATCTGCCACCTCACAGAGAGATACCAAGAGTACCCTCACATCCCCCGAAGCTACCGCTTCGTCACCCAGTTTGTTGGAGCCTTTATCTAAGTCAGATAATTTGCTCCTCCTCGTGTTTTAAGCGATGACCTACCGTATCAGGTTACTCATCTATCTGTGAACTGGTCCAAATCCCTTGACTAAGAATTATTACTTAGTTTCCTAAACTAAGGTTTACCACTTAGTCTCCTTTCCCGTTATCCTTGTTAATCCCTGTCTTCCACCTAGTCCCCTGAACTAGGATTTTGTCTAATGGGTTAAGTGTTGTCATTTAAGTTCATGACTTAACCTGCCTACGAATCATGTCGAGATTTGACTAAGTATTCAAGTCCAAGACCTAGCCCTACAAGTTGGTTAAGTATACCAAGAAGCTCATGACTTAACCCTATTCAATCATCAAGTCAATTTGGTTAAGTATTTGTTTATCTTAACCCTATCAGGTTATCGTGTTAGATTGGTTAAGCATAGATTATCTTAACCTCATCGGATTATCGGGTCGGATTGGTTAAGTATAGGTTAACTTAACCCCATCCACTAATCGTATTATAATGGTTAAGTATATTTAAACGGACTCGTGACTTAACCCTATCAAGCTCTCATATTAGATTGGTTAAGTATGGTTGCTTAACCCCATCAAATCATCATGCATAATTGGTTAAGTATAAGTTACTTAACCTCATTGAATTACCAAGTTTAGATTGGTTAAGGGTTTAACTTAACCCCATCGAATTACCGTGTTTAGATTAGTTAAGTGTAGGTTACTTAACCCCATCTAATTACCGTGTTTAGATTAGTTAAGTGTAGGTTACTTAACCCCATCTAATTACCGTGTTTAGATTAGTTAAGTGTAGGTTACTTAACCCCATCTGATTACCGTGTTTAGATTAGTTAAGTCTAAGTTACTTAACCCCATCTAATTACCAAGTCGGATTAGTTAAGTGTAAATTACTTAATCCCATCCCCTAATTGTCTTATATGGTTAAGTGTCATTAAGAAATCTAGTCCGGTTCCACTTAACCTACCCATTCGTGTCATATCAGTTAAGTGTCATTAGTCAAAATTACTTAACCTTTCCATGTGGCATTAATTAGATTAATGCACCCCAACCTCTCACATTAGACTTTGTTGTGGTTACTAGTTAAGCCGGGCGGGTCCGGGTAGATTTATACCACAACCTAGTCTAACCTCGGGTTTTAAGTGCTATATGACCAACTACTCACATTGGGTCCTATTGTTTGTAGCCACTAGTTAAGCCGGGCGGGTCCGGGTAGATTTATGCTACAAACTCAACCCAACCTCGAGTTGGCCACTTTCATGTTTGGTCTAGTGTCATATTACACTTACAACCCATACGTGTCTAGTTTCAAGTCCCATGTTTACCCCACATGTCATGTCCACATTTAGGTGTATCATGAGTGCCATATTTTCATGAAATCCCATGTCAAATCATCATGTCATAATCACGCACGTCTAACCTACCCCAAACCGTGTTTCCAACCCAAGTAAAAGCGAGTCAACATAGTAAGGATACTATGCTACATATTGGCCTCAAAGCATGCACGATGTCAAAAAAGGGATTGGCCACCAATATGCATGGTATCATAAGGGGTTTGGTCTCAAAATATGCATAGCATCATAAGGGGTTTTTGGCCACAAACATGCATAGTATCATAAGGGAATTTGGCCACAAACATGCATATTATCATAAGGGAATTTGGCCACAAACATGCATATTATCATAAGGGAATTTGGCCACAAACATGCATGATAACATAAGGGGTTTGGGTTCATTTACATGCATAAGCCCCAAAGTCAAATCTTTGCCAATGTTTCACAAGTCAAATGGTTCCCAAAGGTTCATGTTAGCATTCCATAGATAAAGATTCAAACTTGCAAGATAAACTAGGTTAAGCATAAGATGAGTGGCATGATTAAGTCGCTAAAACTTAGCCCAAGGTCATAGATCATAGAAAAGGGGCAAAGTTAGGTTCACATAGGCTAGCATACTTATGTTTCATCGCATTTATTCCATGTCACATTAGAACCACCGTTAGAATCTACAAGTAGCTAGAACTTACATAGCGAGGCTTAGGGAAGGATCATGCATCGTCTTGACGAAGAAAGGTGGCTCCTTTGTTGAAGAATCGTCATGAAATTGGCCTAGCAACGTTGATCCACTCCCTTGATTTGATGTAGCAAGCTAGCACCTTTTGATTTGAACCCGATTTGAATGCATAAGCCCTTGGAGTTGGAGATGGAGGCCATGATCAAGATAGATTTTGGCAGCACTTAGTTGTAGGATTGATTTTTAGTAATTTAGGTTAGGTCCTAGGGTGTTTTTATAGAGATTAGGAGTAGTTTAGGCCCTTAGATTAACCCTAGGATAGATCTGAACCCTCAAAACCCGTCACATGCCAATAGACCAGACCCAAAAGCATGTCGTGAGGAACAAGTCAGGCACACCCAGGCCAACTGGCCGACCACCCAAGTCGACAGGGGTGTCGACACCACCTGGGGTGTGTCGACTCCCAAGTCGACTCCCTAGTCAACTTGGGGGTGGTGGGAATTTTTCCCGCCTGTTCTGCTTGGCTGAATTTGAATTCTGAATTCAAATTTGAACTGTTTTTGAACTTGAAATTTTCTGAAAACTTTGACGGGCCATAACTTGGTCATACGGACTCCGATTTTCGAAAACTCGGACTCTATTTCGCGTATTTTTCCGAGACGAACGCAATGGCACAGCCCGTTTCCCCTGATTCAGATTTTATAATTAAATTCTGCCTTGATTCTTATCTTAGCACGTTGTAAAAATCCGGGTTGTCACATTCTCCCCAACTTAAAGGATTTCGTCCCCGAAATCTCCAAGTTAGGAAGAACATATCCTACCATCCATCATCCATCTACTCAAAACATCATCCACAGGCAACCATTGTCCTTAGACGATTTCTAATGCCATATGAACATATGCAGAACGTGTGTGTGTATGCTCCTTAGCTAATGCTAATGATCAGGCCTGAATGATCTTTCTAATGCAAAATATGTTTAGTGCCATGAGTCCAACATGTATGCAAATAGTCCTAGTCATATAAACACTACATGTGTGCACAACCATTCATCCACATGCAACATCCACATGATAACATATTCAATTTCATCCATAAACAAGTGTAAATACTCGTGCATATGCAACATGAAATGTGACTGAGTCGATCTAGTATCTAATGTGTATTCGCGCATCCACGAGCAACCACTTGCAACCATTTGCAACCATGTCAATCATAACATGTTTCAAATACATGTTTACATCCATAGAGTTCTATCTAAGGTTCCCAAGATAAGATCGAGGAGATAAACAAGACAAACTCCTTACGGGGTTTGTAACAGAAACATGACCGAGAGGATATCCACCAAGCGATAGCATGCAAGCAAGCTCTACAGGTGAACCAAGGATCAAAGATATACTCTTAAAAAGAGACATGATGCGCGCGTCTAAGCCGCGAGCTTAATTCCAGTGTGCCTTGATCGCCTTTGACTTCATGATTTCGTAGCTCCTTGATTCCTATTTCCAAGGTATGAGTCGGAACTCATTTCACTGTCGCCTTTCGTTCCTTTTTCACTTATTCTTTTCTAGAATACTTGGCTCAGCCATATATGCATACTCATGGTTTCATGCAAGCTTTCCAACAATTCACTAGCGGATCTTGGATCTCGTTTACCTACTAAGAGGTATTCCACGCAGAAGAACTTTCCCTTGAAAACAACCGATGCCAGCCATGCTGCCCCGTGTACTTACTAGGGTGATTTCTACAGCCCATGCTTAAGCAGAATGAACCATCTGCCTTATTGGCGAACATTACTCGATCGGATCAGAGATTTCCGATAACTGCATCAAGAGATTCTAGGTAACTAACCATGACAGAACCTAAAAGGTTACACGAGACTTCGAGGGTATTACCAAGGCAAGTTAAGAGTCTGACTACCCTCTTTTCAAAACCGAGGATGGTATCCCTTACTGGATAACCACTTTACCCCTAGAATCCATCCATAGCCCAACAAGTCTTGAATAAATGGACCGATCTTCCAACCAGATTTTGGGACAAAAGTGGGATCTTCTACCATGCTAGTACTAAGGTGCAGAGACTTAACTATCGAAGCAGACTTAAATGATGCGATGATCAAAACAAAGTCTGGACGGGATGATAGAAAAGAAAGGCTAAACCTTTAACAGAAACGATACCATCCCTCTTAGGTACGCTAGGAGTGAGAGCATACAATTGCCCTCTCGCTGATCTTGTCCTTGCCTTCCTTCGTGGACTAATCCATACCAACAAGTTGCTTATCCTTACGTCCGTGTCCTTTATCCTTGCTCTTATTACCCTTCCTTGTATCACGGTAACAGGCCTCTCGAGAACCACCTCCATCTCACGGAAAAAACTTCGTAGCTAGACAAGGATTAGTCGCAGTTAAAACTACTGTGACTACAAATAGAGGAAAGAAAGGAAAAGAGATTCGATCAAGGAAACAAAGGATAGTGCTAATGGCTTTTGGGGAATAGCCTTTAAAAACGTTTCTTGAAAAATGCTTCTTTGTAAACGGTTTCTCAAATAGTTTTCAGAAGGTTTTAAAAACTTTTGCCTAGTCTGGTAACCTTCTGCTCTGATACCAAATGTAACACCCCACCTCCGCTAGGGTCACTCACAAAGGGAATGCACTAGGTTTGGTGAAGCATTATCGAGGTAAACATGCACAGAAATATTACAAGACAGAACATATATAAAACAGCGGGAGTAAAACAAATTTCATTACCTTATAAAATAAGGTCTAAAGCCTTTTACATCAGAATACATCAAAACCTGTCTTGCAATATTAAAGAAGCATAAAACCTTTTCATAAATTATTCCCCAAATAAAACAGTAAGGTAGCCATAACCAAGAAAAGTCCAAGCCATGCATGATGACCTTCAAGCAGAGGAAGTCTGAACTAAATAACAGTGTTTCCTCCTTGAAAACCTGGGGGAGGGAACGGAAGGCAAAGAGGCGAAACAAAACGGGGTCAGTCATAAAGACTGGTAAGTCCTATTTACTTCCAGTATAAAAACAGGTAAAGGTAACATGACATGCATAAACTGAAAGTAAACATAAGGATGACGACAAGATAGATAAGCTAAACCAAGATAACTGGATGAATTACTGTAGCAAGATAAACTAAGGTATCATGATAAACTACGGTGTCAAGATAAATCAAGGTGTCACATCGTCAGGTTTCTATCAAGTATACTATCCCAAGGTATCTATCATGTATAACATCCCACGGTATTTATCATGTATATTTGCTCTGCACCTCTCGTACTAGTATCCCAACCCGCGTCATGTTTTAACTATGAATGTCCCTTGCCCAATGTCATGTAATGGTCCATGTCAACCTAATATATAGCATATGTAGGTTTTCCCAACTCGTATGTTTCTTTCTATGTATAAGTTCAGTCCTTTGTCGTAGGCCGTACGGGCTTTCCCATGTAAATCTATACCACCTCAACGTAGTACCATTTTATCCTTGAAGTTGTTTTGGACTGCTACCCTTGATCTGGTTATGTTTTCTTACCATGAACTATCGCGTGTTCACTTAGGATTTATGCCACCTAGGACCACTAGGGATTATGCTACCTAATGAACGTTTCCGTGTCTCGGTTTGGGTTCAAGCCACCTAGGGCCACTAGGGATTATGCCACCCGTCAACCGCGCCCTTTATCCCGCGTATGTATCGTGAATCGTTTTCCATGTCTAGACGCACATGTACCTCAATGTGCCATCCGAGTTCCGTGCTAGGGCAAATCAAGAAATACGGAACTCGGTCGGGAGCTTTAAGTCATCTGCCGATGCAGATATCAAGGTCTGTTTTTGTATCCATGGCTATGGTCCCACGGGACCCCTCCCTCAACTACTGAAAGGCAATCCAAGAAAGATCATGTATGAGAACCACATCCCGGCCCCACTGTAGCCCCAATTTCCTATGGGCCAACCTCACCCATGACTCGATAGCAAGAACATGGTCTGTTGGGGGTTCTCTGCCTTTCCGTTCGTACACGATTGACTAAAGATGGTAGGTAGTTGGCGACGTGCTATCCAGGGCAAAACAAGTATCGTCGACTCCACGCTAATCCATCCCAGTCTTTAGGTCGCTCGCATAGCAACCAAGGCATACCCTTGGCTCTTCTACCGCAGACCTTAACCTCTGTGAGGCCGGGTTTCATGGACCATCTGCCACCTCATAGAGGGATACCAAGAGTACCCTCACGTCCCCCGAAGCTACCGCTTCGCCACCTAGTTCGTTGGAGCCTTTATCTAAGTCAGATAATTTGCTCCTCCTCGTGTTTTAAGCGATGACCTACCGTATCAGGTTACTCATCTATCTGTGAATGGTCCAAATCCCTTGACTAAGAATTATTACTTAGTTTCCTAAACTAAGGTTTACCACTTAGTCTCCTTTCCCGTTATCCTTGTTAATCCCTGTCTTCCACCTAGTCCCCTGAGCTAGGGTTTTGTCTAATGGGTTAAGTGTTGTCATTTAAGTTCATGACTTAACCTGCCTACGAATCATGTCAAGATTTGGCTAAGTATTCAAGTCCAAGACCTAGCCCTACAAGTTGGTTAAGTATACCAAGAAGCTCATGACTTAACCCTATTCAATCATCAAGTCAATTTGGTTAAGTATTTGTTTATCTTAACCCTATCAGGTTATCGTGTTAGATCGGTTAAGCATAGATTATCTTAACCTCATCGGATTATCGGGTCGGATTGGTTAAGTATAGGTTAACTTAACCCCATCCACTAATCGTATTATAATGGTTAAGTATATTTAAACGGACTCGTGACTTAACCCTATCAAGCTCTCATATTATATTGGTTAAGTATGGTTGCTTAACCCCATCAAATCATCATGTATAATTGGTTAAGTATAAGTTACTTAACCTCATTGAATTACCAAGTTTAGATTGGTTAAGGGTTTAACTTAACCCCATCGAATTACCGTGTTTAGATTAGTTAAGTGTAGGTTACTTAACCCCATCTAATTACCGTGTTTAGATTAGTTAAGTGTAGGTTACTTAACCCCATCTGATTACCGTGTTTAGATTAGTTAAGTCTAAGTTACTTAACCCCATCTAATTACCAAGTCGGATTAGTTAAGTGTAAATTACTTAATCCCATCCCCTAATTGTCTTATATGGTTAAGTGTCATTAAGAAATCTAGTCCGGTTCCAATTAATCTACCCATTCGTGTCATATCGGTTAAGTGTCATTAGTCAAAATTACTAAACCTTTTCATGTGGCATTAATTAGATTAATGCACCCCAACCTCTCACATTAGACTTTGTTGTGGTTACTAGTGAAGCCGGGCGGGTTCGGGTAGATTTATACCACAACCTAGTCTAACCTCGGGTTTTAAGTGCTATATGACCAACTACTCACATTGGGTCCTATTGTTTGTAGCCACTAGTTAAGCCGGGCGGGTCCGGGTAGATTTATGCTACAAACTCAACCCAACCTCGAGTTGGCCACTTTCATGTTTGGTCTAGTGTCATATTACACTTACAACCCATACATGTCTAGTTTCAAGTCCCATGTTTACCCCACATGTCATGTCCACATTTAGGTGTATCATGAGTGCCATATTTTCATGAAATCCCATGTCAAATCATCATGTCATAATCACACACGTCTAACCTACCCCAAATCGTGTTTCCAACACAAGTAAAAGCGAGTCAACATAGTAAGGATACTACGCTACATATTGGCCTCAAAGCATGCACGATGTCAAAAAAGGGATTGGCCACCAATATGCATGGTATCATAAGGGGTTTGGTCTCAAAATATGCATAGCATCATAAGGGGTTTTTGGCCACAAACATGCATAGTATCATAAGGGAATTTGGCCACAAACATGCATATTATCATAAGGGAATTTGGCCACAAACATGCATGATAACATAAGGGGTTTGGGTTCATTTACATGCATAAGCCCCAAAGTCAAATCTTTGCCAATGTTTCACAAGTCAAATGGTTCCCAAAGGTTCATGTTAGCATTCCATAGATAAAGATTCAAACTTGCAAGATAAACTAGGTTAAGCATAAGATGAGTGGCATGATTAAGTCGCTAAAACTTAGCCCAAGGTCATAGATCATAGAAAAGGGGCAAAGTTAGGTTCACATATGCTAGCATACTTATGTTTCATCGCATTTTATTCCATGTCACATTAGAACCACCGTTAGAATCTACAAGTAGCTAGAACTTACATAGCGAGGCTTAGGGAAGGATCATGCATCGTCTTGACGAAGAAAGGTGGCTCCTTTGTTGAAGAATCGTCATGAAATTGGCCTAGCAACGTTGATCCACTCCCTTGATTTGATGTAGCAAGCTAGCACCTTTTGATTTGAACCCGATTTGAATGCATAAGCCCTTGGAGTTGGAGATGGAAGCCATGATCAAGATAGATTTTGGCAGCACTTAGTTGTAGGATTGATTTTTAGTGATTTAGGTTAGGTCCTAGGGTGTTTTTATAGAGATTAGGAGTAGTTTAGGCCCTTAGATTAACCCTAGGATAGATCTGAACCCTCAAAACCCGTCACATGCCAATAGACCAGACCCAAAAGCATGTCTTGAG
The DNA here is from genome assembly GCA_030737875.1 of Allium sativum. Lineage (NCBI taxonomy): Eukaryota > Viridiplantae > Streptophyta > Magnoliopsida > Asparagales > Amaryllidaceae > Allium > Allium sativum. The sequence goes on from CM060919.1 coordinate 579,930,811, forward strand.
GAACAAGTCAGGCACACCCAGCCAACTGGCCGACCACCCAAGTCGACAGGGGTGTCGACTGGGCAGTCGACACCACTTGGGGTGTGTCGACTCCCAAGTCGACTCCCCAGTCGACTTGGGGGTGGAGGGAATTTTTCCCGCCTGTTCTGCTTGGCTGAATTTGAATTCCTAATTCAAATTTGAACTGTTTTTGAACTTGAAATTTTCTGAAAACTTTGACGGGCCATAACTTGGTCATACGGACTCCGATTTTCGAAAACTCGGACTCTATTTCGCGTATTTTTCCGAGACGAACGCAATGGCACAGCCCGTTTCCCCTGATTCAGATTTTATAATTAAATTCTTCCTTGATTCTTATCTTAGCACGTTGTAAAAATCCGGGTTGTCACATAACATAACGGCTAATTGTAAATATAAATTATACTAAATATAACATAACGTGTTTACATGCGCCCATGTAAATAATGGATGCGAATATGTATTCAGGAAACCTCTTTTGTCTTCATTAAATTATACTGACAAAATATGTCAACTTTTTTCAAAACCGGGTTTTATCAAATATTAAAATTTTGTCAAAAGCGAGATTTTATAACTTGACAAATTTAAGTTGATTTAAACATTTGAAATTGTTAATTTAATAATGTTAAGTTGGATTTTGAATTCGGTTTAATATTTGTTCAAAACTATAAAATGTAACGGTAAAATATGTTGATAGTATGACGGTTGTGTAAAGCGCTTCTTCACAACGGATTCACAGAGATAACTTAATAAGATAAGCAGTCAATATGCCTGACCGGTAGCTAAAATAGAGTTCGATTGCTCAAGAGTTCAAGCATACAAGCTAAGACTTAATGTACAGACATATATTACATAAATACAAACAAAGTACATCACAAAGCCCAAAAGCCATTGCAATTGGCTCAAAAGCAAGTAAACGAAAATAGATCTGGTTCTAAGCCAGATAATTGGCTTCAATACGCTGCTACAGGGAGAAGACGGAGCGGTCATCATGGACGAGGGAAAATCCTCTGTTGACGGAATACCTCTGCCTCCGAGCTACCCACCGTGTAACGACCCGTATTTTACGTATCGGAGGATCATAAAATATTTTTATTTAATTCGTTGAGGGTCGGATCATTCTCATATTTTAATATGTTGTTTATGGGGATGTGAGACTTGTCCATAATTTTTACCAATTTTATTGGTGACCATTTTACCCCTATCAGTTTTGTACAGGGCATAACTTTTAACTGGGATCGAATCCGGTGTTGAGGTCGATTTCATTGGAAAGAAAATGGTGTTGCCAATTCCGTTGAATGGTCACATTAAATATTTGGTTCAGCGGTTTGGGAGAAAACGCTGTTTTAGTGCTACACAATTTCTAAGCAGGTTAACTAGTCATTAGTGGGCTAATTTGGTGTGGCCCATTAGTGGGCTGGTTGTAGGCTATAAATAGGGGGTTAGAGGCACGGAGAATAATTTAATTTCTTCATTCTCTCATTTGGTTGAGCTCGTGATCCTCCTTGCTCAATCAAATACATCTTTCCTCCATAAAATCTTAGATCTACGTTGGAAGATTGAAGATCTACATCAAGAGAAGGAAGATCACATCAAATTGAGGGATTTAAAGATCGTTCTTCGCAGTCCAGATTAGAGATTAGTTGATTTCAAGCTAATTTGAAGATTTGGTGAGTGATAAGCGTCTCTTACGGATTCAGTCAAGTATATGGGTTGTTTGATCTTATTTTTCATCATTTCAAGTTGTTTTCACCTAGATCTACATCATGGTAAGTATGTTTTCATTCGAATCACCATAGGATCTAATCTAGCAACTTAAATCGGTAAATTCATATGTTAATTCGTGTGTTTATGTAAGTCTAGATCCATTTGTTAATTCATTCATTGTTTTATCATGATTTGGTGAATTCATATAGTTATATGATGATTTATTGTTGTGCTAATTTATGTTGATGATTGCTATTGATTTTGGGTTGAAATTGATCGATTTAAATGAGTTGGTTGCATCGATGTTGTCATTTGATGATGGATTGTTTGAGACTGGAGATGGATCAGTCAAGTCTGAAGTCGGGTCGTTTGGAGTCGGGACGTTTGACTTATTGCCCAGGAAATGATGGGTCAGCCAAGTCTGCAGGTCGTTGGTGCCAGATAGGTCGGGTCGCTCGATGATGAGTCGTTGAATATCGAGTCGGTGAAGTCTCTAGGTCATTGGAACTAGATGGATTAGAAGGGCATGATCCGGTCATTCAAGATCTGATAGGTCGAGTCATTTGTGACCTGATGAATCGGGTCATTCATGACCTGATGAGTCAGGTTGCTTTTTTTTGGATCGGGCAGAAGATATTACAACGTTTAACAAACGCTGTGGATGGGAATTTAAGCGCTATAGTATGTTTTTCATAGTGGAAAGGCTGAAGTGCTATGGATTGAATGTCGACCAAAAGTGAAGATTATTTTGGTTCGAGAATGGAGGTGGCTTCGAAGTGAATTCGGGGAGGAATATTCGAAGTGATATGAAGTGTTCGTTGATCGGCGAAATGCAACGAATATGCAGACGACTCAAGTGTGTTTTGAGCTCGTGGATAATGGTTGCTCAAGTGTGTTTTGAGCTGATATACAGTCGCCGGTGATGACAACTAAAGTTATGAAGCCAAGGGATTATAGTTAGTCAGAGGTTCTGGAGGACTCAAAGCAGGGGTATTGTTCGGAACACCCATTAAGATCTGAATCGATAAAGATCACATACCCTGGGAAGTCATGATGGGCCTAATTGTCGAGAATGTAAAAAGACAAACATAAGAGTCACGATGGCGTATGGATTTTTGCTAGAACCGGGGTTACCATTATCCCTTGACAATTGGCATGTCATAGCCATTATACAATTAACGATGGTTTCAAAGCAGGATAGCCGGTGATAGCCAGAGTCAAGGATGTTGATTGCTTTGCTTGTATCGTCTTGTGTGGATTGTTCGACATCGAACGAGACATCTCTTGGGTGCTTGTCTGATGATGGTTTAGGCCTTCGGGGCTTGTGCTTAGGGGAGACGGTTTGGGTTTCTTCTTTGTTGTTGAGTTGGTAGATTAGTTGATTGATCTACCTATTTCTCATATACTTTATTGATGATGTTAGATAATTGTTTTATCTCTCACTAAGACTATTGTCTGACTCAAGGTTTTATGTTTCCCGCTTATTACCCTGGGTTGTTCATCCATGTTTTGGATGGGCAGACTGAGTAGCAGGTAGTAGATCTTGATGAGGACGATACTGCAGAGCGATGACGAGCAGGAGGCTGACATATTATTTCCTACATATTATTATATGTTTCCGCGGTTATGGTTGTTATGATACTCTGAGTGATTGTAATAAGAAATTTTGTACAGAATTTGATGATGTATTCCTGTGGTACTATGGATATCCTTTGGATGATATGAAAGTTTAAAATTATGCACAATTATGCTTCGCTACTACTGCCTATTGTGTTTGTTCTATTATATTTTATCCTTGCGCTGTGAGCTATACAACAGGTTTTGCTTGTGCTTATCTTACCTTGACGATTGTCCATAGATGCTTGGCACACCTTTCAGCGCATTATTTCTCTTGTTAAGTGCGGGAGTTATGGGCGGTTGCCACACACTGATTCTTCCAAGTTGTTGTCCCTAGCTGTCAGTCTAGGCCTGAATGGTTTCCTTACGTCGGCACCTATCAAAGAATGGAAAAGATGCATTATTTTATGGCACAACTGCAGCCTACTTGATGTTCCTCCATTGAAACAACAGTTGTTACCCTCGAGCCTGATAGTCCATAAAAAGGCGACGATGAAGGGATCTAGATTTGAAGAAGGTGGGGTATATTGCCAGTGGTCGAAGTGGTGAAAAGACGATGGAATGAATCCTAGAAAATGGGAAGCCATAAATGACAATAGGTAGAAACTAAGATTGCTATTTGAGAAGAGGTGAGGAATCGATTCATCAGTAAGGTGACATAGGACACAGGTAGGATCCACGTTAATGCTCTTGCAAATTAATCTATCCTTGGTGTTGATTCTCCCACACGCCAAGCTCCACAGGAAGAAGCGAACCCTTGGTGGCGCCTTGATTTTCCAAAGTCTGAGCTAGGTGAACGATCTACCCGAGAAGGAGAGGAACTTGAAACATGACCTGATCGAAAAGGAATGGTTGGAAGTGAGGTTCCAGATGAACCCGTCTGGGTTTGTGTTGAGGGAGGTATTTTGGATGATATGGTAAACTTCGGTTAATTCAGTGAGAACGTCAGGGTGAAAATAAGTGTTGGGGGTGATGGATGAAGTGCCTTGATGAATAGCTTCTTGAACTGAGAATGAAGGATTGGGAGAGATAGAGTAAAGGGAAGAGATGTGCTAAGGGACAATCATACAGCCATTTATTAAGCCAGAAAAAGCTTCTGGAACCATTGCTAATGTGGATAGCGAAGAGGTTCTTAATGCGGGGAAGAAAACGGAGAACTCCACTCCAGAACGTTGAAGGACGGGTTTGGGGATGTTCATGCAGAAGGGCTTCGATATGATTGTTATAGAAAAGTGCAAGAATCCAAGTCTTCCAATTGAAGTCACTAGGAACAAGACATTGCCAAAGCCATTTAGAAAGTCGGGCAAGATTCAGTAGTCATAGATCTGGGATTCCCAACCCACCAACGTTTAACTCCATGCAAGCAGATTTCCAGTTAACCAGAGATCTGGCGGGTCCAGCATGCCAAAGAAATGAATGACGAGGTTGGTCAATCCTGTTAATAACCCAAACCGGTGCACGATGAACGTATATCCAGTACAGGGGGAGAGAAGAGAGGACAACTTTCACTAGGATTAAACGATCGGCGGATGAGAGGGATGAGGCTTTCCAACAAGAAAGTCTAGTTTCTACTTTGGCTATAAGAGGGTTCCAGTCATTGCGAGTAAGATTAGTAGGACGAATGGGAACATCAACGTAGATCACTAAAAGTTTTGAAGTCTTTAGTTGAGAACATTGGCAATAGTGGGACCAATATGATCGGCGTTGCCCAATATGATAATGGAGCTCTTTGAGAAGTTGATGGAAAGGCCGGAAATAAGTTCGAAGGAGTAAAGAAGAACCTTCAGGCAATGAACGTTGTTGGGTGTGGGCGTGGCAAAGAGGATTGTGTCATCGGCGAAGTGGAAGTTGGTACTCCTGGGACCATCAGGGTAGGGTTGGATACCTTTGAGGATGTTACCGTCTTGGAAAGTCTGATCATCTAGTTAAGGACATCTTCCATAAGAACGAAAAGAAGGGAGGATAATGGGTCATCTTGACGTAGTCCCCACTTGGATTTGTTTAGACCACCATCGATACCATTGGTACAAATTGACGATAAATAGGTGGTGAGAATGTTGGAGATCCAGTTGTACCAGAAAACCCATGTGAGAGAGAATCTGGATGAGGAACTCCCAGTTAACGGTGTGAAAAGTTTTGTGGAAGTCAATCTTGAGAAGAATCCCCTCCGTAGAAGTATGATGACAAAAGGAGATGGTTTCTTGAACCGCGACGATGCAATCATCAATATTCCTACTAAGAATGAAAGCTGACCGTTCAGCCCCAATCATCGAGGTAATGTAGGCCTGAAATCGATTATCCAGGACCTTAGTGATGAATTTGAAAGAGCGGTTGAGGAGACTGATCGGTTGGAAGCTATTTGGGTTATTGGCACCTTCATGATTAGGGAGGAGAATGATCTTTGCATAATTCAAATGGTTGATGCCTGAGGGATCAGAGTGGAATTCCTGAAATAGGTTCAATATGTCTGCCTTGATTAGATCCCAGAAAGGGGAGAAGAACGAGGGTCCAAAACCATCAGGATCCAGATCTTTGTTAACATCCATGGCTTTGAGGGCAGCAAAAATTTCTTCCTCCAAAAAAGGATCATCGATGGAGATGTGATTATGACTTGGGTAGATAAGAGACCAGTCAACAAGTGGCGGTGGTGGCGAACGGTGACCCAGAAGGTTCCGAAAGTAGGTGGTAACTGTGCATTGTTGACAAAGGGGTTGGTAAAGTAGAATTCACCATCATGAAGTTCCAAAATGGTCTTAAAATGTCTTACAAGATTAGCGAATATGTAGAAAAAGGTCGTGTTTTGATCACCTTAGGCAAGACAATGGGCCGAAGAACGTTGTCTCCAACCCAGTTCTACTTGATTAAGAAGACATTGAAGCTCCGATTCGAGGTCAAAAAGCTTACTGGAATCCTCTTGAGCGAGGGGAAGTGACTCCTCTTTGATGTTAAGTTCCAGTATGTCCTTCTGAAGATTCACAATGCGTCTTATAAGCGAACTCCAAATGTCATAGTCCCAAGATCTGATAAGTTCACAAAGGCGACGAAGCGTGGAAACTAGCGAGGCAGAAGCCGAAGGGGAGTGAGGGAAAGAAGACCAAGCAGAGTTAACGAAGTCAGCGAATCTAGGTTTGAACAGCCATAAACATTCAAAATGAAAGGGATAATGAGTGGGAAGGAGATTGTTGGTAACCAAAAGGAAGTATAGTGGTCGGAGAGGGTTGGGGCTAACCCTTGCATGGTTGACAGTGGGTGAAGATCATCCCATAGGGCATTGAAGAGAAAACGATCAAGTTTTACAAGTAAAAGACATCACGATGATTCAAATGGGTGAAGCATCTATTAATGGTCGGAGAGTCGATGAGGGCAATGGTTAATGAGATTATTGAAGTCCACCGATATAGGTGAAGAAACTGCAGAACTACGTTCACTGGGCACACGTGTGAAGTCACCACTGATGAGTCAAGAACTCGAATGCTTAAATCGTAAATCCGCAAAATATTTCCAAAGAGCTTGTCTTTCGTGGCAGGTGGGAGGTCCATAAATGTTGGAGAAAAGGTAAGAGTCTCCGGGCGAAAGATGGCGAAGTACGATATAAAGAGCAGAGGAAGATTTGGCAGACTGCCATGGAGACTACAACATCAACTGCATCCCAATTAAAAATAAGTGGACCTAGACGAAAATTAATAGGGGTGGGGTCGCAAAGCTTTGATTCTTGAAGAAAAATAATATCCAGTGTAAAGAAGAAAGGATAAAATTAACTGCAAACCGCTTACTTGGGTCCCCTAACCCCCTGACGTTCCAAGATAGAATCTTCATTGAGAAAAGGATGTTATCTCCTTTTCCAATGATTGCATGGCAGTATAATGTTCATCTAATAAATTTACTCCCATGCAACACGTTAACTTCTTATTTAGAGAATAATTTTCATCAGAAAAAATAATAGCATGAAAAATACTTCCCTTAATGGTAGAGGAATTACCAGAAGAAGTAGCGTTGAGTCTTGCGCTTCTACAAACAACAGACGACGAAAGAGCTGGTGCCAGCGTTGGGTTCTGACCAGCGGTTGGTGGTGGAGGAGGGGGTCTCAAAGAAGTTGGAAGTAGATGGATCTACAGGCGGCGTTACACGTGGCAACGGATCAGATAAATCTGAATCAACAAATGGGTCCCACCTGGGTTCGGAGGTTGGCCAAGGTCCCAACCTAACGGACCTATAACTTCTAAGGACATGTAAGGAACAGATTCGGTAGCAATAAGATGGGACGCAACTAGGAGTGAAACTGGTGGTAAGGGTTTGGCTAAGATCGCTTCAATGAGGATAACATTGAGCAGGTAGTCAGGTTCAGGAGATGGTAGTGGTTCCATGAAAAAGTCTCGATTGTTCTTAAAGCGGTGCCAAGGAGGAGGTCGTTAGGGTCTAGGATAGGGTGAAAATGTTCTCAATGTTCAACGATGATGAGGAAGTGGGTATTGTCGAGGAATGCAGAGTATGAGCAAGGTAGGTTAACGACCTTCAGAACCCTAACCCTGGCGAAAACGAAGCGGAAGTCACATTGGGCCCAACCGCAGTCGTCCGCTTGGAGGTAGAGTCCGATGGGGTAGATGGCGGCGGAGATGGAGTCTGGACGGTGACAATGGTGGGTGGGGAACCTTCTAATCCTAACCCAAGTGGTGGGCCACAATTCTCTGGCAAAAATCTCGGACGTTGGTGAGCAAGGCTCCAAAGCTAATGAACCGCCTGGTTTGGATAAGAATTGACAGTTTAAGGCAGCGAAAAAGAGTTCAGCTATGGGAAAGAGGATGAGAAATTGATGGTCGGTGAGGATGTAAACCGACCAATCGTATTGGCGGAAGGCATCAAAAAGCATCTATCCGATGGAGTGTATGTAATGACCCGGGATTTCGGTCAACTAATTTTAAATATTTAATACGGATTTAAATATTGAGTTGATAATATAAATGAATTATTTAGATTAAGTTATCAATTCTAAATAATCAATTTCGATTTAATATTAAATATATTAAATTATCAGAATACGAAAATGAATTTAGTTGAATTCAAAATTTAGTTTGAATTAAATACAGTTCAAATAATTAATAGGAAATTTTATTTGAATTTATAACGGTAATAATATTAATTTATTTTCAAGTAGAATTAATTGTTCCGAAATTAATTTATATCGAATTAAATTAATATCTTCTCCAGATGATCGAATTGGACTTCATGACCTATCCCAGTGTGTCCGAAATAGGGGTATTACCCTTGAATTGACAGTTGTTGGGTTCAGGAAGGAGTTCAGAATCAGGGTGTATTTTTATTTAAAGGATGCGAGTTTTAAATTAATTAATTTAAAACAAAATTTAAATGGCCAAAAATTAAATGGGCGTGTTCTTCCTTATCGCCACAAAACCAAATAAACCGTGCCTCCTTTGGTACCACAAATCAAAACCCACCGTGTCTCTTTTAAATCCACAAAATACTTTATAAAACCGTGATTTCCTCTCTTCATAAATTCAAAAACCAAATCGAATCCGCCCCTCTCTTAATACAAATCGCGATCGAAATCCAGACCGTGATTCCATCGCGAGATCCCTAGAGCTTCTCTGGAGTTGCTTGGTTGTAGTGGGGTTTTGTTTTGGATAATGCGACGATGGGTTCAAGAAGGAAAGTAGAGATCGAAATCGCAATATTCACTGGAGCTCGTACATCGATCGATTTAAGGGTGCGACGCTCGCCTTCGGTCTTCAAAATCCGAACTGGAAACTAGGGCGACGAACGAAATCTGCTGCGACGGAGGACCTCGAGGTCAGCTTATTCATCATACCGAGCCTGGTGGTGATGAACCGTTTAACTGGGTGAGTTATCAGGGAAGCTCAAGGTTGTGTTTGAGGGTGTCCGTACTTTATTGGGGGCTGTGAGGTTGCGATGGAAAGTTGATCAGTGATGAGGAGTTGAATTGGTAGGTGATGAAAGCAGCGTTGCTATTTTGATGAGGAGGGATATCCGTAGGCTAATAAGGGGTGAACTGCTAGTGAAATCATTCGGTGGTATGTTTTTTGTGTTATTGGGAATAGTTTACTCAATTCAACTGGATGGAAAGGAAACTATGGTGATTCGAGTGTGGGTTCTGTGGAGTAGTATTGACTGGAGCAAGTGATGTTGAGGTTATATGGTAGTGTGGCAGCTGCTCGGAAATTTGCTGTAGGTTTCAAGAGTTGGATTTGTTTCTTTGGGAATGGTAAATACAACAATGAATTATAAGGTAAGAATTTAATTAATTTAAATTACTTAGGAATGTTAATTATATATTTAAACTTGTCAAAAACTTTATGTCCATCATACATAATCAGATTTGAGCGAAGTCAATCGGGTTGAATTCGTATGGGTATAGGCTATGCTATGGGACAAGTTTGGGAAATTTTGGAGCTAAATGGGATTTTATCTGATTTTAAACATTTGTTTAAAATTGGATAAAACGACGATAATCAAATAAAATCAATGTGAGTAAATCTCACTCACCTGTTATTTAGAATAATTTTTATTCGACAAAAATAATTGTTGTTGCTTGTTTGAATGCTTTCTGGTTGATTTAAAATATATTAGTTATTTAGGGTTGACTATTATATATATATTGGGTTGATGATTGGATTGTTCCCGCAGTCTCATTAGCGGATGCCCGCGGTATCATTAGCGAATGATTTCCCTATGCGCCCCACAAATATATTAGTGGATGACCTTCTATACCGCGATATCCTGCCTCGAAGCAGGATGGTATTATTTATGTGCTAACGTCTGTGGGTGCAGGAAAACAGGTTGGAGGGATCCGACTGGATTCCTCAAAAATATACTATCTGTTTGTTATTTGTTTGTATATATACTGTCATATATTATGTGTTAGAAAACCTGAAATAAATAATTGGTTGTTGGGTGTTTAATATCATTGGGCCTAAGTGTTGATATTTAAAAATATCATGAAAATGAATTTTGTAGATTTAAAAAGGAAATTCTATTTTTTTCTAAAATAGAATTTGAAATTTCATATGAGAAATTCAAATAGAATTTCAAAGAGAAATTAAAAGGAGTTTGAATATTTGGAATTTCAAACAGAATTAAAAGGAGTTTGAATATTTGGAATTTCAAATAGAATTGAAATGGAGTTTAAACATAGGAATTCAAATAGAATTCAAAAGGGGTTTGAATATAAAATTCAAAGAGAAATTAAAAAGGAGTTTTGAATATAGAATTCAAAGAGATTTAAATGTGGAATTTGAATTCAAAGAGAATAAAATATGGAATTTGAATTCAAAGAGATTTAAATGTGGAATTTGAATTCAAATAGAATAAAATATGGTATTTGAATTCAAAGAAAACAAAATATGGTATTTGAATTCAAAGAAAATAAAATATGGTATTCGAATCCAAAGAAAATAAAATATGGTATTTGAATCCAAAGAGAATTAAATATGGAATTTGAACAAAGGATTCAAATGGAATTTAAATAATAGAATTTGAATATAGAGAGTTGAGATAGAATTTGAATACAGGAAATTTAAATAGAATTGAAATGGAAATTTAATATAGGATTCAAATAGAGTTGAATTGGAATTCGAATATAAGATTCAAATAGAGTTGAAATATACTTTGAATAAGAGAATTCAAATAGAATTTGAATAAGAGATTTCAAATAGAATTTGAATATAGAAATTCAAAGTGATTTTGAATACAGAATTCACATAGAATTCAAATGGAATTTGATTATAGCATTCAAAGGGAATTGAAATTTAAAATAGAAGATCGAAGGATAAATAAATTTATTTCCGAGTTAGGGAAAATCGGCAATTTTAGAAGATCGGAAATATTATGTTGAATTGGGAAAATTGGTTTGATATATATTAAAAATATATCAGGATAGAGTTGAATTTAGTTTAAGCGAAGTTTAAAAGTTTATATATATAAATATAATTAAAACGAACTCGCCGCAGTGCTGCAGTTCGTAAATTGGCAACTCGAACTTCAGTTGGGTATACATGACTCAATTTAAGTCGGAATTCTTTGAAACAAGAATCGTCAGGACCGGTTGGATAATAGTTTTCTAATAGAAGAGAAGAATCTGGATTTCGTCGAATAGATTTTGAGATATGTCAAAATCAAATTTCAAAAAGTGCAGCGGCAGAATCGTTTAAAAACCCTAAGGGTTTATTTATATAAATATAGGGATTTTTAAGCAAATAAAAATCCGAATTTTCCATTTGAAAAATCTAGACTTGAGTTATAAAATAAGTGTGAACTCAAGTGAAGTAAAGGAAATGATTTTTGAAACAATAATCATATTTTTGATTATTGAATAGAATTAACTAAGTCGAAGAGGAATTAGTTAATCGAGTTTTGAATTTGAAGTTGAACTTTGGAAGGTGAATTGGATTTGTAAATGTATATTCGAAATCGAAGCTAGAACTTAAACTGAAATTTGAACTCAATTAGTTAATAAGCAAGTTAAAATATATTTGAACATGTCATGTTCAAATATAAAAGTGAAATAGGCTAAAGAGTTAATTAACAAATTAATTTACGAATTGAGTTAAACGATCGGGTATAGTTGAAATAAATTGGATAGGTATAGACATACAGGAGACAGGTATGGGATAAGGTTGATGAAGATATATGTATATAGAATGCCCGACAAAAAGGTACGTATTTAATTCATATACGAGGTTTTATGCGCCGTATCGGCTAGCCGCTTGGCTTTTTCTTTTTCTTTTGGATTGGTGAGGGCCATGGGAGGCTATTTAAAATATCCCGATGCTCCCGGTACAAAGGAGGTTATGGCGAATTTTTCTGGAAATTTAAGAAGTTAGAATATTTTTAAGAAAATCTGATAACTAGGATTCTATATATCAATATATATAGAAGTCGATAAGGAAGCAAACTTAAAAATAGAATGGTATAATCAAAAAGGAAGTCTAGGAATAAATCTAGTAATAATAAAAAGAGAAAGTGTATACGTGGTTAAAAGTGAATAAGTAGTTGTATGGTATTGATTATTCGAGTAAGTAGTCTTATCTGTTTTGACGTTATAAATGTTATTCAGTCAAGGTCTGAGAGGTAGTTATACCCCAACTTGATTGATTTCATTATTAACAAATAAATAGTAAGATTTCAGGCTCGAAGATCAATGTTGGATAAGAGTTAGTCGAATATAGTATTTGGGTTGTCGTAACGATGTTTTACACAACATCCGTTTTAACCTAAATAAGTATAAGCTTGGAAATAGAATAATTCCTAAGTATAGAAATAAACAAGATCGGAAAAGAGATAAGTAATTGGAATATTTTCCAATTATAAATAGCATATATTTTCTAAAGTTTAGAAAATAAAGGAAGGCGATATATGGAAATGTTTTCCAAATAACGTATAAGGCCAATATAGTATTGAAAATATTTGGTTAACAAATATTGATAAAGAAATGGAGAAGTGATTAAATTAATGAAATATTAATTAAGGGCTCAGGGATTGTTTGATATTGGATGAACACTTGTTTTTCTTCGATAGTTAAGTCATCGACTATCGAAACACTTGTTTTTCTTTGATAGTTAAATCACCGACTATCAAAGTTTTGACCATTTTAACGTTGTTAATATGGAGAGACCGGTTGGATTATTATCCAAAGAACCACTCCGTATTGGCATAAGCGTTGCGAACTAAGTATGTTGAATATATTGAAGACGGAGTAAAGTGCAAGGGCTGTTGTATAAGTCCTAGGTAGAGATTGCCTAGGATGGATATACTGAATAGTGCCTTCGGTTTCGTTCAGTCCCAGAACGAACGTAAATGGACGAATGTCTGACAAAGTATTTCCAATGATTGAATGGGTTGGTCTGTATAAATATATATGGTTGCAACGGATTTATTCCATTAGCATAACATCCAGAATATTTGTGTAAACCAATTAATGATTAACGAATCTGATAATGTGGCATTCAAAGTAATTGTGTTATCAATGAGAGAAGTAATCATAGCCTCAGGCCTCAACAACCGGAAAATGGCAAAAATCGGGCAGGCAGCATGGCTATGTGGGTAGCTCCCATTAGGGTGTATAATCACCTATCTAGAGATTCATTTAATTCCTTATTCTATTCGATGCTGTCCCATTCGGGAAAAGGTTGCTGATCCCAACCGTTGGTGGTATACATTCGATACACTCAAGCGAAATGAGTGGTCGGTGATGTGTGGCCGGGTTACAAGATGTTCTTGTTGAACCCAGTGTATTCTCCTCTAGAGATACACTATCGGAAGGTGGTTCCATACCTTGTCATAGTTGGAAATCCATTATCCAATAAGCGCTCGCGATTTTTATTGTATACTATGTATGTAGAACGTGAGATGAAAGCGTTTCTGCTAGATGATTATTATAATGTGGTTAATAGACACTATTATAATATCACAAGGATTTTGATATAAAGATTTTTTTTGGATTCTCATAAGGGGAAAACCCGTTCCGTGTTATACGGCGTGGTCTTATGAGATATCGTTCAGTTTCTCAAACTGTTTTAAATCGTTTACTCATACCAGTCCCATGACTGACCCGGAGTTATTTTGTTTTGTTTTACCTTAACTCTTGGGTGCCTAAATTTGTACGGGCAGTCAAGTAGTTCAGGATTTTACAGATTTATCCATAGGAGCTTGGAGCAGGAGGCTTCAGCGTTACCTAGTTATTGTTATGTCCGCTGTGTTGTAAGTTGTACTCTGATAGTGATACTCTGATAAGTGTATGTTATACAGTTGAAATTTTGTATTTCAAAAGTTATGATATATTATATTTTGTTCCGCTGCGATGTGAGATTCTGTGTTGTATTTCTGTCCTTCTTCTACCTTTTTCTTCTAAAAAAAATGATTCGTATTTTCTATGATATTTGGGTTGGATGTATGATGTATGTAGTCAACTTTGATATTACGGATTTGCGGGCCACTACAGTGTAAGTTCCAGTAACCGGCCACAATTGACGCTCTGACCAAATGCGCAGAGTTTCGAGGAAGTGCTAGTGAAAGAGAGGAGGAAAATTTATTATTTTTGTGAAGAGAAATGATCAACTTTTTTAGCAGAAATATGCCTGTTGTGGTTTTTTAGGGAAAGAGAAGAGGTGTTATTGATGGCTGGCACGTAGTTAGGGAGATAATAAGATTTGATTACTGAATCATGATAGGTAGAAGGAGCAGAGGCAACAACATTTTTCGAGGTAGAAAGTGTCTTTTGTTTCTTTCCCCGAAGTGAACAGTTTTTGGTTGCATGGCCGAAAAATCCACAGCAGAAACAAATCTTCGGGTTCCTATAAGCTTTTGCCACATGGCCTTTGATAGCACATAAGTAACAACGGTTTTTTGATTTCAAAAATTCGATGGTACGCGGGACGGACACGAAAAAGAAGGTAATCCCCGCTAAAATAAAGAAGGAGAACTCGGCCTTGACGCCGATGATAAACGACGAACCCAAGGTCGCAACGAACCCGCCGCAGTGCAGGTAAGTCGCTGGGAAGTCGGTGCTGTAGGAAGGAGAGGTGGTTGAGAGGTCGATACCGACGGACGGGTACAGGTCCGAACCTCCATCACCAGCGGGTCCACTGCCACTGGCTCAGTGGCAAATGTCAGAGCCGACGAGATGGTTGATGGCAGAAGAAAAGAGGGACTGTCGGTTTGAGGAGGAGGTTGGTCAGATTTGGAGGATGTAGAAAGGGAGGAAGACATTAGCATAAAAAACTAGGTTTATAAAGTTACGATAAAAATCAAATCTTTTTAAAATGTAATGGTTTTTGTTAAAATGAATTGCTTAAATTCATATTGATAAAATCATTTTAATATAAATTAGTGAATAGAATAATTTTATTTAAGTTCTTAAGTTACATAAGATCATCGATTTTTGTTAACAAAAGTCATCGAATTTAATAGATTTTGTCATCGGTTGCCAGGATCGGTTATCGATTGAGTTAAAATCAGAATATTAGCAACATAAGAGCTTGA
The DNA here is from genome assembly GCA_030737875.1 of Allium sativum. NCBI lineage: Eukaryota > Viridiplantae > Streptophyta > Magnoliopsida > Asparagales > Amaryllidaceae > Allium > Allium sativum. Next base: position 579,946,165 of record CM060919.1, read on the forward strand.
AACACTTTTAAATGTAACAAAAGTGCCACAAAATCTTAGGAACAAACCATACATTCCTGAGGAATATTCTATAGCACTACCACTTGTACTCTTTTACCAAAACCATGTGCTAAAGCCCGTGGTTTTTCCTTGCACTTTGCACTTTACTCCCTTGCCATTTTTCACTTAGTTTCCATCTCTCTTCCTATAAAAAGGCATCTAAAACCATTTCCTTTTCATTTATCTTCTTCTTTATTTTCTAATCTCTCTCCTCTCTTCTCTAATGGCTTCCAAATCCACCTTCTTCCTTCTTATTCCTCCCTTCCCTTCCACCTCTTTAGTCGTGCGCCGCCATCCTCCTCCCCCTCCTCCTACTTGCGTCATAAATGAATGAAAAAGGAAAGAAAAAAGACAGAGAGAAGGACGACAACAGATATGTATATATATATATATGTATGTATGTTATATACATATATTTATCAGTAGAGGAAGAAAATAATGCGAGGCACGGTTACGCTGTCCGATGGTTCAGTAAGTTTGGTGGAGTGTAACCCAAAGGCAAGAAACACTATTTTTTACATACGTGCATACATACATATATATACATATATATATGGTTATCATGTATGCTTGTGATTGGTTGTGAATGTGTGGTTAATTAGCTATTAATTATTGTACAAGTGTTTATTAGCAAAACACTTATATACATGTATTATTGTGAAATATATGTTGTGATAAATGAATGAATCTTATAGATATGGATATCGACATGGTTATTGGTAGTGGTAATATGTACACTGCACAAGTTACACCCACATATATGGGTTTTGAATAAGTCTCGGACAATATAAATGATTATTTTATTCATTTAAATAATGGGTGAAAATAAAATTTGGAATTTTTAATCCGAAATGGTTTGGAAATGAAACTGAAGTAATTACGAACAACTCTCGTAGAGGTGGAAATTTAACTGAAAAAGATTTCAATTATACATGGGGTGTTCAAATTTTAAAATAAATTGTGAATAGTAACTTTAAAAAGTGAAGTTGAGTTTGATATATGAATGAAGTTGAAAACTCAATTTTATTATTTCAATTATCTTACTTTATTTTTTTTTGTATATTAGGAAAGTTTGAGTTTAAAAGGATTAATTTGAAAAATAATATTATTCTAATAATAAAATAATAATATAATATTCATTAAAATGAATATTTGAATTTTTAAGTTAAATTTTAAAAAGATTGTTTTCAAACAAGTTTAAATATGTTTTATAATCATATTTGAAGTAAATTGGATAGGTTTTGAATTTGAATTAAAATATAGTATGGACGGGACTACTCGCACTGCGAAAGTTCGCAAATTTTCTTCGAAACAGAAAACATTTGTTTTCTAAAGTTCAAATTAAAGAGGAATTTTCAAAATATGATATGTAAATTTTAAGTTATGTGTAAAAACGTTTTTGAAAAAAATCACTATAGGTGTAGTTCGTTGACCGTAACGGTAAACGACTATTTTAAAATAAATAAAAATACAGATTTTTTTTAAAATCATTATAAATCATTTAAAAGTGATTTTAATTGATAAAGTAAAGTGTTGGATAATATAAAAGTCATTTTGACTAATCTATCTAATATAAGCCTATTCGTAGCACTTTCTGTAACACTATTACAACATTTTCGGATAATGGTTTGTTTGAAAGTTTTAGACTCGTTTGTTTTCATAAAAAGAAATATGAAATGAATGTTTGATTATAATAAGTAAAAAATATTTTGAAGATTACAAATGGTTTATAAAAAGTGTATATAAACGGAAAGAATTTCGAGGACTAAACCTGATTGCTTTAACATGATTATTGTGAAAGGTTTGAAAATGGAAATTATTATAGATTTTATTTATTGATGTAAATGATTTTTCCACTTTGGGATATAAAATGATTTATTATGTTATTAATGATTCAGGTTACCCGTAACTAAAAAGTGGGCGTACGTTTGGGTATGGTTCGCCCTTGGGATAAAGATGCATACTTATATTATCGATGGCATGAAGGTTGGGACTCAGTTGCCTTGTTATTGGAAGAAACCTCTCGAGATTGGTTGCATATGTTTTGATATACTTTATCATAATATTTGGAGTTTCCAAATAAATATTTAAAAAAGAAATTTATTCTTCAATCCCAAAGTAAAATATTGTTTGATATAAAGGAAATATGTACTTTAAAAGTTTTAAAATAAAAACTCCGTAGTAAAGTCCAAGAGATAATTTTTGTAAAGATAATCAGATTTTAAAAATCTAAATATAAGCATTAAGTTTCGTGGGATGTTTTGGGAATTGCATATTGTTTGTTGCATCATAGACTCTTTGAGTCTTATTTGTGATAAGAGAACTATGCACTAGTTTTCATAAGGGAAAATCCGTTCCATGTTTATATGGCGTGATCTTATAATTTACCTAACTTTAATATAAATGTAAATGACTGTTTTAGTTCTCACACTTGTTCCATGACTGACCTGGAGTTTATTGTTCTTCCACCTAAACTCTGGGTGCCCGTATTTTCCATACGGGCAGCCTGGTAGTAAAGGTTTTTGCAGATTTAGTTTTGGAGTCATTGTGGAGTAGATTCTAACTTTAAAGCTGGAGTTGTGTCCAGAGTATTTTTTGTTTCCACTGTGTATTTTCCGCCGTACATGTATTATCCGTTGTACTCCGATATATATTGTACTCCGATGTAAAAGTTATTGAAATGATAATGAAAAATTTCTTTTGTTTAGTTCTTATATGTTGTAACCCAAAGGCGATACAGAATCCGTCGTTTGAATCTCCGACGTTTGATGCTTGAGTTATGTTAAATGCCAATTTTCGAATGCTGAAATTCTGGGTCGTTACAGTGGTATCAGAGCTTTGGTTTATTCCAAAATTTGGGGGTATGAATCACTAGAACTGTTGTGAGTAGAGGTTGTATATATGTAAATATGTATATAGTGTTGTGCTATCGGCATCAAACTGTTGGAACAAACAGCTTAGTGCCGACACCGAAGCCAAGAAGGCATTACCGAAACTGATATCAAGAGGATAGTAAAAGAAACGACACCGAAGCTGAAGACAACACCGAATCCGAGACCAGGAAGATAAGAAGCAATAGCGAAGCCAAAGCTGATACCGAAGCCAACAATGAAACCAATACCGATGCCAACGAGTTAACTTTAGGAGGCGACATAAGAGTTAATGAAGGCGATACAAGGAAGCGGCACCGAGAAGCCGAGATCAAGAAAAAATATAGATGGCATAGTTGTAATATTATAACCCATCTTATTTCCTCTATAAATAGAGGTGTAATGCTCCATTTGTAAGTAATGAGAAAGTTTATCTTATCTTCCATTTTATTTCTTTTTAGTTTATAACATGGTATCGGAGCTTCGATCCTAGAATTAATTTCATGATCTCAAATCTATTTCTCAATTTTATATGTGAATCATAGGAGAGACCAAATTGGTGATGGAGGTCATGTCGATGATTTCTAAGATAACCGAGCATAAGTTGAATGAATCGAATTACTTCTATTGGAGTAAAACAATTCGATTGTACTTAAGGAGTATTGATCGAGATACTCATCTAGTTGAAGTCTACCTAAAGCCAATCCATCTAACAAGGATGTGGTGATGTGGCTCTGGGATGATGCTTGTTTATTTCTTCAAGTCCAAAATACATCTGAGAGAAATATCATCAGCTTGGTGAGTCATTATGAGTTCGTGAAAGAACTTATGGATTATCAGGAGTTTTATTTTCTAGAAAAGAAAATATAAACTAGATGTATGAGAATTTTAAGTCATTTTATCGAGTGGAGGAACAATATTATTCACTGATGAATTATTTTATGATATTCAGGAAGACTTATGAAGAATTTAATTTGTTACTTCCTATCGGTGCTGATGTTAAAGTACAGCAGAAGCAGAGGGAACAAATGGCCATTATGAGTTTTTTGGCAGGTCTCCCATTCAAGTATGAATCTGCTAAATCTCAAGTTTTATCTGGATAAGATGCGGCATCATTGCATGATGTGTTTAGGAGGATTCTTAGAACTAAAGTCTTAAGTTCAAATTCAATTCCATCAGTTCAACACAACAATGCTTTGATTGGTACAGCTAATAAACATCAACCATGGAAACCTAATCAAAACTCATACAAAAGGGAAGTTAGTAGGCTTGGATATGAGAATTAAACAGTGAAGTCATGTGCATATTGCAAGAAACAAAGGCACGCTAAATGTGAATGTTGGAAGCTACAAAATAAGCAAAAATTGGCTGGAAATCAACAAGCAACAGTGTTGTGAAGACTCAAGATCAAGTTATCCAGAATGTTATGTTTTCAACGGATGAATTTTCTAAATTTACTGGATATTAAAAAAGTCTCAGTAAGTCAATTTAACCCATTTCAACCATTGCAGATAATAGCAGTTTTGCCAGTCTAAGAAGAAATCAACGGGTCATTGATTCTGGTGCTATAGATAACATGACAGGTAATCGTACTCTTTTCTCGAGTTTTCAGTCACAAACTCATACTCATAGTGTCACTTTATCCAATGATTCCTCTTCAAACATTCAAAGGTTTGGAACAATAAGTCCAACCTATTCAACATCTCTATCAACATTTGCCTTATACATACCTAAACTCCGATTTAATATACTCTCTGTCGGTCAAATAACACAACAATTAAATAATTCTATCTCATTCTTTCCATCTTGTTGTATATTTAAGGATCTTGTGACTCAAGAAATCATTGGTAGAGGGCGTAAGTCAATGGGATTGTATGTACTCGATGTTCCTTCCATAAATCAATGATCATTTGTTTATTCAAGTATTCCTCAAGCCTTAAAGACACACCATCAATTAGGGCATCCATCTTTACCCTTTTAAAGAAGTTGTGTCCACAATTTAAATCATTACAGTCTTTGAACTGTGAATAGATAAACATCATCATGTAAGTTTGAATCCTAGAATGAATAAAAGAGCTGATTGTCCTTTTGAACTTGTTCATTCTGATATTTGTGGTCCATCATCTGTGATTTCTAAACCAGGGTTTACATACTTTGTTACCTTTGTACATAATTATTCACGTGTGACTGAGTTGTTTCTTATGAAAAATCGATCTGAGTTGTATTCAATATTTTGTTCATGATGTGCTGAAATCAAAACTCAATTTAATACTTTTGTTAAAACTCTAAGAAGTGATAATGCAAAGAAGTATACTCTAAATTTATTTCAAACTTACATGAGTAAAAATGGAATGCTACATGAAACATCTTGTGTTGATACAACGCCTCAAAATGGAATTGCTGAAAGAAAGAACAGACATTTGTTTGAAACAGCACGGACGTTGTTATTTCATATGAATGTGCCTAAAAGTTTCATGGCTGATGCTATTTCCACGGCATGTTTTTTAATAAATCATATGCCTTTAACTATTCTTAATGGTGATATACCATACTCAATCTCTTTCCAGACAAGTCACTATATCCTATTAAGCCAAAAATATTTGGGTGTACATGTTTTGTTCGAGATGTCAGACCATAAATATCTAAACTTGATCCAAAATCTGTCAAGTGTATATTCCTTGGTTATTCTCATTTACAAAAAGAATATAGATGCTTCTGTCCCTCTCTAAATAAATACCTTGTATCTATTGATGTCACTTTCATTGAAGAAACACCATTCTTTCAGTCTTTATCAAGCTTACCTTATCAAAGTCAGGAGAGTCAGGAGGAGAATGATGATTTTCTTTTGTATGAAATATCACATTCTATAAAAGAAGGGAACAATATTAATGGTTCTATTGAAACGAGTTTATCACCTTCTCGTGATACACTTCCATCTACATTTGATGCAATTACTCCACTTGAACATGAACCTGTTTCTACATTTAATCTTGAAATTGATTTTCCTATTGCTCTACAAAAGGGAAAACGTCAGTGCACATATCCTATCTCTTCATTTGTCTTAGACAAATACTTGTCCTCGTCAACTCATTCACTTATACTTTTTTATTAAATATGTTTGTATATCTAAAACTATTGAGGAAGTATTATCAAATCCTGGATGGAAGGCTTCTATGGTTGAAAAAGTGAATGCTCTTGAAGATAATGAAACATGGATTTTAGTTCGGTTACCTGAAAATAAGAGACCTATTGGATATAAGTGGGTATTCACTGTAAAAGAAAACTTTGATGGTTCAATTGCTAGGTTGAAGACACGTTTGATTGCAAAAGGATATACACAAACTTACGGAGTAAATTATTCTAAAACTTTCTCTAGTAGCAAAGTTAACTTCTATTCGGAAGTTTATATCATTAGAAGCAACATGTAACTGGAAACTGCATCAGCTTGATATAAAAAATGTGTTTCTTCATGGTAACTTATAAGAAGAAGTTTACATGGTTCAGCCCCTTAGTTTCATTGCTCAAGGGAAGAGTGATTTAGTGTATAAGTTGAAGAAGACACCGTATGGATTAAAACAGAGTCCTAAAGCTTGGTTTGAAAAGTTCAGTAATGCAATGGAAACCTTTGGAATGGTGAAGAATAAATGTGATTATTCAGTGTTCCACAAGAACACTAAATGTAGCATAATTTTACTTGTGGTTTATGTTGGTTATATTGTGATGATAAGTGGCAGTGATGAACAAGATATTTCATCTCTTAAAACCTTTATTTAAATCAGTTTCACACTAAAGATTTAGGAGATTTAAATTATTTTCTAGGTGTGGAAATTACAAGAGATAATGGTTGTATTGTTATGTCTCAACGAAAGTACGTTCTTGATTAGCTGAAAGAGACTGGAAATCTTGGCGTTAAACTTAGCACTATTCCATTAAACTGTAACATGGTAGAAAATGGTGAGTTGATTAAAGATCCAGAGAAATATAGGAGATTGGTAGGAAAATTGAACTACCTAACTGTTACACGACTGGACATTACTTTCGCTGTTTGTTTTGTAAGTCAGTTTATGATAACTCCTACTGTGTATCATTGGAGCATACTGAAACATATTTTGAGCTATCTTGAGGGAACTGTTGGGCAAGGAATTGAGTACAAGAATCATAGACATGCAAGAGTTTAATGTTTCTGTGATGGTGATTGGGCAGGAAGAAAGCTGGACAGGAAATCCATGTCTAGGTTTTGTGTATTCTTAGGAGGAAATTTAATTTCATGGAAAAGCAAGAAACAAAATGTCGTTTCTAGATCGAGTGTTGAATCCGAATATAGAGATATGGCTAACGCAATTTGTGAAGTGATGTGGGTGGGTCATTTTATGCATGAAGTTGGAATAAATATTGTTAAACCAATAAATCTATATTGTGAGAATCATGCTCAATGCATATCGCATCTAATCCGATGTTTCATAAGAGAACGAAGCATAATGAAGTGGATTGTCACTTCATTAGGGAGAAGGTTCAACGGGGTTTGGTTCTGACAAAGCATATCAAGACTAGGGAGCATGTAGCTGATATGTTTACTAAAGCACTAAATGGTGCTAGAATAAACCATTTTTGTAGCAAGTTGGGCATGATAAATATCTATGCACCAACTTGAGGAGAGTGTTGTAAGTAGAGGTTGTATATACGTATATAGTGTTGTGCTATCTGCATTAAGTGCTGGAACGAACAACTTGGTGCCAACACTGAAGCCAAGAAGGCATTATCGAAACTGATATCAAGAGGATAATAAAAGAACCGACACCGAATCCGAAGGCAATACCAAAGCCGAGACCAGGAAGATAAGAAGCAATACCGAAGTCGAAGCCGATGCTGAAGCCAATACCGAAGCCGATACCGAAGCCACAATGAAGTGATGAAACCGATACTGAAGCCAAGGAGTTACTATTAGGAAGTGACACAAGAGTTAATGAAGGCGATACGCCGATACCAGGAAGCAGCACCAGAAGCTGAGACCAAGAAGAGTTGTAGATGGCATAGTTGTAATATTGTATCCCAACTTATTTCTTCTATAAATAGAGGTGTAGTGCTCCATTTACAAGTAATGAGAAAGTTTATCTTCTTTTCCATTTTATTTGTTCTTAGTATATAACAAGAACATAAGGAAAGGACTCATCATGGATTATTAATATCCAAGAAGAGAAACTCATTAGAGATGGGATTAGTAATGCCCTAGAATGAGTTCAAATAATTAATATAAGAGAGCGTAATTGCGATATAAAAATGGGTTTTGAAAAGTTAAAATTTGAATATAAAAAGATAATTTATGGTAACTATAAAGAATTTGGATTAGAAATTGAAATTATCGATGATTTTGGACAGTCGATAAGTTCTAAAACCTGTTAAGTAAGAAAACTAAATATGTAAGTAATTACAAATACCTTGTGAGTTGAGTTTCACAATTTTAACTAAAAGGTGTTTGGTAAATAATTGGAAAAAGTTATCTGAAATGGATTATAAATAAAGTTGCTTATGTCTTCTTTCCTTTTCGAGGACGAAAAGTTTTTAAGAAGGGAAGTATGCAACAACCCAGATTTTAAGCCTAATTTAAATTAAGTTAATTCTAAAAGATTTGAATTTTTATATGATTTTAAAGATAGGATAAGTTAAAAAAATGATATAAGATTAAGTTTTGTCAAAATAATAGAAATTAACAAATTTGTCAAAAAGAGGAACTTTTGTCAAAATAAGAATTTTGTAATTTGTCAAATTCATTTGATGTAATCATTTGAGAATCTAGATTAAATCAATTTTAAATCGAATTATAAATGTGGTGTAAGTAATAGAATAACTTGTTTAAAGTAATAGAATTCAGTGGTAAATTATATTGAGAAAATATATCACCTTTTGTCAAAATCGGGTTTTGTCATATATTAAAATTTTGTCAAAAGTGAAATTTTATAACTTGACAAATTTAATTTGATTTAAACATTTAAAATTGTTAATTTAATGATGTTAAGTTGGATTTTGAATTCGGTTTAATAGTTGTTCAAAACTATAAAAATATGGTGACAAAAATATAACGGCTTTTATCAAAGTGAATTGTTTAAATTCATATTGATAAGTATGATCATCTTAGTATAAATAAGTGAATAGTACTTTTTGAGTTCTTAAGTAACATAAGATCATCGATTTTTGTTAACAAAAGTCGTCGAATTTAATCGGTCATGTCGTCGCTTGTCAGGACTGTTGATCTGTTGAGTAGAAATCAAAATATTGGCAAAATAAGAGCTTGAAACACTTTTAAATGCAACAAAAATGTCACCAAATCTTAGGAAGAAACCATACATTCCTAAGAGCTTGAAATATTTTTAAATGCAACAAAAATGTCACAAAATCTTAGGAAAAAACCATACATTCCTAAGGAATATTCTAAAGCATTACCACTTATACTCTTTAACCAAAACCATGTGCTAAAGCCCATGGTTTTGCCTTGCACTTCACACTTTACTCCCTTGCCATTTTGCACTTAGCTCCCTCCTCTCTTCCTATAAGACACTTAAATCCATTTTCTTTTCTTTTCATTCATCTTCTTCTTCATTTTCAAAGCTCTCTCCTCTCGGCTTCCAAAGCCACCTTCTTCTTCCTCCTCCTTCCTCCTTCTTCTCCCTTCCCTTTCCCCTCTTTGGCAGTGTGCCACCATCCTCCTCCCCTTCCTCCTCCTTGCGTCATAATTAAAAAAAAGGAATGAAAAAAGAGATAGAAGGAAGAGAATATATATATATATACACATATGTTATATACACATATTTTTTTAGTAGAGAGATAAAGTAATGGAAGACGCGGTTATGCTGTCCGATGGTTCAGTAAAGTTTGGTGGAGTGGAACCCAAAGGTGAGAAACACTATTTATAGTTATCTATGATTGTATAATATATACATACATATATATATATGGTTATCGTGTATGCTTGTGATTGGTTGTGAATGTGTGGTTAATTAGCTATTAATTATAGTATAACTGTTTATTCACAAAACGCTTACATACATGTATTATTGTGAAATATATGTTGTGATGGACGAATGAATGTTATGGATATGGATATTGATATGGTTATTTGTAACAGTTCACATTTTTAGTTAAACAATAAAATAAATTTTGAAAAGTTTTCAGAATTTGGTCAAGGAATTGGCATCATTGCGTCCATGGTAATTTTATAATCAATTTAGATCTATGGTTTGCAAAAAACTGATTTAATATGAAAAGGATTTCTTTAAATAAATATTAAGGCAAAGGCGAAAAAGGATACATAAGACAAACACTAATAAGAATAATAAATACCAATAATTGAAGTCTTGGCTAAGTAGGTGAGTTGGTAGAGGCATGTCTCTCCTATATGAGTGGTGTAAAATTGAGTCTCGCTAGCATCATATATTTAATTTTAGAGGGATGGTTAAAGAAATGTGCATTCTAAGAGAAAAATATGTATAAAATGTACATATATGAGAGTACAAATATATAAATATATGTATGTATATGTATATATATGTGTATGTGTGTGTAAAATATATATATATATATATATATGAATAAGGAATTCAAAAATCAACTTGCAACCAATCAAATTGAGTAAAAAAAAAAAATGACGGCATAACGCCGTTTGAATTTTGAAAAGTAACGAAGATTACGATAAATATATACGCATAAATTCAAAAATTATAATTAAAATATAATTTAAGGACGGAAAGTAATAAATGTATAACGAATGAAAAATGGACAAGAAGACAGCCGCATTTGAAATCAGAATATATATTAAAAAGGAAGAATTCAATAAATTGATGGCGTTAATAATGTCATTAATTGAGCAACTATTAACGGACAAAGATTTGAAAAATTATACGCATATATATGCGCATAAGTTTGAAATTTAAATATTAAGTATGTGTTATAAATGGAAGAATATAAGTTATATAGCAGTATTAACAAGAAAAGAAACGTTAAAAGCAACATTAAACAAGAAATTAATATATGCAAAAATTAATATTAATGACCCAGATCATTTAATGTTATATTTTTCCACTTGTACGCTTCATATTTTATTTTATTTTATTTTATTTATTCCGATAGACCAGAATCTTTTTTTTTGCAAGGCGCGACAGACCAGAATCTTTTGTACACTTATAAATAGACTAGTAGAGCCTAACCTCCAAATCATATTTTCTAGGATGACGCCAAGGCAATGTCATTTTCTTTATTCTCCAAATCTTTTAGAAATTAGAATATTAGTTTTTAGGAATTATGATACAATATTTGAAGACAAAGAATATAAATCTACTATATAGGTGTTCAGTTTTCTTGTCAACGTGAGATAAATCATGTGAATCTAAATTATTTAGTTTTCTTTCTTCCCTTATTCTTTTAGCCTCGGATTTGTAAATCCATGGTTATCTTAATATTAGATTCAATTGGAAAGACCATAGAATAGCATATTCGAATCAGGTTCAAGGATTGGAAAGCAGTCAGGTGAGTGAATTTAGAATTATACCTTTTGGGTAATGGTATATTTACCATTTACATTCCCCATAATTCTTAACATGATAAATAATTGTAATTTCTGGTAATTGTGATATAATTTAAGTATGTTAAGAATATTTTCGTTGTAAACATCTATTCCATTAATTTTTATTCGGATTAAGAATTACTGTAACACTGAAATTGTGGAATTTACAATAAACATGAATATGTTCTTAATTAAGATTGTTAATTAATGCCAAATTGAATACGTTATAAATAGAATTACAGTGAAATTGAGAATAAAGGGAAAAGAATAGATACGCCTAATTTTGTATGGAAAATTTACAGTGATTGGAAACGATAAATGGAAAACAGAAATTAACATCTAACTCAGAAAATAAAAAGAAGGAAATTAGTAGTGGACTGAGTTAGTTGTGGATTTGGGAGGAATGGATATATTTCTGTAACGACAAAATTACTAAGAACGTAATTGCAAGAAAAGAAAGGAAAAAAGGATTAGTGTGAAACATGGATTCTTTTACCGTATTGCACACTAATTCAAATTATATGTCCACAAAGAAATAAAAGAAATAACTTGCAACTAAGGACTTAATTTTGATATACATTATGGAAGTATATCTTTATATCTTTCTGTTAACCAATGTAATGAAGTGTGCAAATTATTTTCCAGAAATAATAACAATGTACATGACGGTAATTAAAGAAAGATTACAATAGCAAAAGATGGTTCATATTAAAGAACCTAAGAAGAAATGTGATGACGGGGAATATAACTTACTATAATTAATTATATGAATGAGCATGTAATATAATAAGTAGGGTTGTCTTAGGGATAAGTGGAATTATAATATAGGTTATAATTTAGAAAAGAGAACTTATTAATAAACCTTTGTTAAGAGAACTAAGTTAATAAGTAAACAACAACAAATGGTTGTGATAAAAATGTATCACAAGGTTATGATTAAATAAGAACGAATAAAATATGCTTATTATTGGTAGTCTTGTTATTGAAAGTATTAAGTCTAATAATTGTGATAAATAATAAGTAGAAGTCCGCTCCGGCGGCATAGGGCTGAATAAAGAAAGTAAGCAGCTAATTGTAAGCTAATGAATCTGGTAACTTGAGTAAAAAGTGAATATGTGGATAATGAAATTAACTAGCAACGGGAAGAGATAAAGCAAGCTCATGATTAAAAGATTAGACATAGGTTCTAATAACACGTTGGTGTGATGCACTTGGACCCTTCCGTACGTCTGAAGGTAAAGAACCCAAGATGGTATATTATCGTGGTATCTGGAGACACGAGAAGAGCATGCCCATCTGATTATTCTGCGAGACTGGAGGGAAGCACGTGGCTTTTGCGGGCGTGGTAGGGTACTCCGTGGTGGTCCTCTGTGTGGTACATGCTCAGGCTGTACTCGCAGGGGTTTGGTCTTTACGGTACCACCCGGTGAGTATACCTTGACTGCAACTGTAGCTTGGCAGTCAGAAGGCTGTGGCGGATGACGTTGGGTGATTCGGCGGTTTGCCTCAGGAGAGGTTGGTCAGGACCAAAGTAAGTATAATAATCATCTAGTATGTGTCATCGGCAGTCGATGTGACGCGGAAAGGCTAGAGCTAAACCTAGAGACCATAGATATTTCAATGTCGAGACGTTGGTTATGGGACACACCAAATTGGATGTCAGACTATTTGATATGGGCACGTCACTTAGCTCTTGATGTAGTCTTTCACTAGTTGAGGGAGGGGCCATAACCACCGTGAAAATACAGACCATGCTCGGATATCTGTATTGCATGCCTAATGAAGCGGACCTTTATAGATATTGAAAGCTCCCGATCGAGTTTTGTTCATTGGATGCAGCCTTATTAAGAGACTCGGGTTCTTATAGACAGTACGCTCGTGTGAGGGTCTAGACACACGCACTGGGTGGTGTATTGTAGACGATAGGGCATTACTCCGTGTTGAGACATGATTCGACCGAGGGGTTCAGATACGATGATCCGTACGCTTACATAGCGTAGCGGTGGTAGCTCTATGCTATTACGTGGCGTAACGATATAGATTTTTGTAAAGCGTTCGGCGTAGGATGGAGGTTGTATACGCTACCGTGGCTTGATGGCGGATACCGTACGAGGAGGGTACTATAGGAAGTACTTTGAGATGCCAGGTGTAGATACATATATACTATATTAGGTTAATCTACTAGGGAGTAGATGAGTACGATGTGAGTACAGAGCCTTGAGTGTTTTTAACCCAAATAACCTAATAATTAAGAAAAAAATAACTGAATGGTATATGTAGGATTATTTCAGAATGTATAATTTGTCCAGTCACTGGAACTTTGTGTTCGGATCCGGTCCTTATAACATACTCGTAGGTTAGGTTTATAGCAGAGATTTGGTAGCTTTTGGACACTTGTTAGACAGTGTTATTATTTTGGTAAGGTTATATTTGATTATCATATTTTATCTATTCCGTTGTGAGATGTTTTATCGAGCTCTGATATATTTATTATCTCTGTCTTTCCTATAGGATACCAAACAAGCCAACTCGTGCTTCAATAGATTAGGATTTTTGAAAAAAAAAATCGGTTTGTCGAAATTCGGGCTGTTACATTATTAGTAGTGGTAATACGTACACTACACAAGTTACACCCACATATATAAGAATATATGGGTATTGTATAAGTCCCGGATAATAGAAATGAATATTTTATTCATTTAAATAATGGATGAAAATAAAATTTGGAATTTTGAACCCGAAATGGTTTGGAAATGAAATTGAAGTAATTACGAATAACTTTCGTAAAAGTGGAAATTTAACTGAAAAAGATTTCAATTATATATGGCATGTTCAAATTCTAAAATAAATTGTGAATAGTAACTTTAAAAAGTGAAGTTGAGTTTGATATATAAATGAAGTTGAAAACCCAATTTTATTATTCCTATTATCTTACTTTATTTTTTTATGGATATCAGGAAAGTTTGAGTTTGAAAGGATTAATTTTGAAAAGTAATATTATTTTAACAATAAAATAATAATATAATATTCATTAAAATGCATATTTGAATTTTAAGTTCAATTTTGAAAAAATGTTTTCAAACAAGTTTAAATATGTTTTATACTCATATTTGAAGTAAATTGGATAGGTTTTGAATTTGAATTAGAATACAGTCTTAATAGGACAAGTTGCACTGTGATAGTTCACAAATTTCGACTATAAACTTCAAACGCTTATAACAGGAGCAACTTAAATCGGATTTGTTCAAAACGAATTTTTTTTCTTCCTAAAGATAATAGTTGTAACACCCCACTTCCATTAATGTCACTCACTAAGGGATTGGATTAACTTCCATGGAGCATTATAAGTGTATAGAACAGAATATCACAAGACAGATATATAAAATGGTACTTAAAAATTTAAACTTTATTCATTGCAGTGGAAAAGAAAAACATGTTTGGTTACAACATCAAAACCAAAACTAAGTCAAGTACATAAATATCCATCTTGAACAAATTATTTCAGAGTACAAGTGACGGCCCGCCCCGCACCAACCGACATTTACTCCAAAAGTGCGCTGTACACATGTCCAGTTAGCACGGAACGGGTCATCAGAAGGAAAGGGAAGAAGGAAATGAACATACAAAGAACCTGTAGAATGTCTCACAGCGCATAGAACAAAATATAATAATAACATACTTGACATAAAACAGGAGAGACAGTGCATAAGCTGAAAATCAGAACTAAACATCATAGCAGCGGAAATCCAAAATACAGCTTATTACAACTTTCAAACTGTCTCAAAGCAAAAGAAAGATAAAGGAGGTACACTACTAATGCCCAAGTAGCGACCACCAACGACACAGGGAGAATGTGTGTATATATATATATATCATACGTGGAAGCCTCCTGCCCGCCTCCGAATCAGCTACTCGCGCATCACCAGCTAACCTGTCTCTAGTCTGCTCGTGTGAGCACCCAGAGTAATAAGAGGAGACATAAAACTCTGGGTCAGACATAAAGCCTGGTATGAGCGATAAGCATCTAAAGTGAACAATAACAGGTAGACTAAAACATACCTGAACCTGGACCTGCAACCAAAGAGTTAGCACTACATACTGTACAACACTCTAAGGTATCATATGAAACAATATAAAGATACGGAGGTGGGGGAGGTGTGCATGTCATAGGGATGGCAAACAATCAAACATAGCATCCATCCTCACATCTCTCACTCAGTGCGTAAAGCATACGATATTCACCACTTCGATCACCCAACATACCTTGCTACGATCACTTTGCCCCCATGAAGTCATAAATGGCTTCACTGCACTGATAACGTAGCCACAAATCCTTTGCTATGTCCACCTTGCCCCATGGAGTCACAAGAACCCCGCTGCACTGGCTCATAGCCTTACTAATCCTTACTATGTCCACTCTGCCCCATGGAGTCGCAATGACCCCACTGCACTGGCTCATAGTCTTACTCATCTTTACTATGTCCACTCTGCCCCATGGAGTCGCAATGACCCCACTGCACTGGCCCATAGTCTTACTACGCATCACCTTGCCCCTCAGGATATAATGACCCTACTGCACCGATAATGTAGTCTTGCTACCATCACCTTGCCCCTCAGGTCATAATGACCCCACTGCACTGATAAGTAGCCCATCATTCATTCTTAGTGGTGAATCGAAGTTATGAACGTCGACAACTCCTTAGCACACGTCCCGCAGCAAAGTCCAACCATGAAGTGAACTTATCGGTTCCCAACTGGATCCTGAGCTCTAACTTCCCATATTGGACTACCTTTGCATCTCGGGTTATTGGTCAATACTGGTCAGATCGGGTCCTCTTCAAGCCATCGGTTCGGGTCGGGTATCCTTCATTGGTTCGGGTCGGGTCTTCTCCTGGTGCGGTTCGGGTCGGTTGTCTTCCATCGGTTCGGTTCGGGTGATTTACCTCGGGTCGGGTCGGGTGTCATCTCCCCTCCAGCTCGTGCCTCCGTTCCGATCCGTGTCCTCGTCCTTCACTCCGATCCGTCCTCCTCGATCCGAATCGTTCTCCTCGATCCGATTCGTCCTCCTCGATCCGATCCGTCCTCCTCAATCCGATTCGTCCTCCTCGATCCGATCCGTCCTCCTCGATCCGATCCGATCCCAGTTCAGCTAGTGTGGCCTTCCTTTTTGCCACTTTTCCCAAGTGTTGGGTTCCGATCCGATCGGATTCTTTGCTCAGTTCAACATATCCGATCCGAGCCCTATGTCCGATCCGATCCGAACCCTGCACTGTTTTCTGAGACTGTTCCAGCAAGTGTTTACGCCATTCGACGACGTTTTCGACCATTCTAACTATTGAAATCAGTCACAAAGCATTTCATACAGTCATAGCAACATGCATAATCAACCACAAACATCAAAACATCAACATGATAGGTTAAAATGGATCAAACATACCCAAAACCCCATATTTCCCCCTAAGCATGTTTAGGTGAAACTAATGATAGGATTAGAAAAACTTAACCAAATTAACCCAAATTCATATCAGGGGTCTAAAACATCATTTAAGAATTTATGAACATTTTTCCCGAATTTATTAGTGTATAAATTCGCTAATTAACACTAATTACCCTTAACTAGCCATAATTAGTGTAAAACTATGCAAATCACTCACCTTAGCCACAAATAAACTAAGATCTGAAATAATTCTCTGATTTGATGTGAATTTCAATGCCAAACAGCAGCTCCTATGTTGCTTTGGTGAAGATCTTCCTTGATTAGGGGTTGCTAAGCTTAATCCTTGACCAAAAGATGATTTGGAGGTGATTTAGAGGTTAGAGGTCATTTTTAGGGTTCCTTGGTGATAAGTGGAGGCTAGAAAACTGAAATGGAATGATCCTCTATCTCATTTCAGCCTCCCCATAATCCGAATCCCGAAATGGGTTATGGACCTATCCACTAATCACCCGATTTGGCCCGGTTAAGCAGTTTTTCACCCTCCAAACCTTATTTCAGCCATATCTCCCAAACGGTAAGTCCGTTTGGCTATTATGACCACTCTACGGAAAGGTAAACCATCAAACGAATCCAATGGAAGTGGTTTCAGGTCAAAATTCCTTTCCAATCAAAAGTTATGGCCAAAACAGTACTAACTAAGGGCAAAATGGTCATTTAAAAATTGACAAAAATCATGAACATGAGAAATGACTCTAATAGATGTTTCCCAAAGTTACATGACAGTACGACTTCACATGGGAAAGAAAGAAATATTCCACAATCCTATGATGTGTAGAATACGGGTCGTTACACTCTCCCCCCCTTAAGAAATTTCGCCCCCGAAATTCCCTAATCAAAACACACATAAAGGTCCCGCATGCCTATCAACCATAAAACAACAATCAAACATGCAAAACAAGCAAAACAAATCTACCTTAGCATGCGGAAAAGCTAAATTACAAAGTAAATCTTACCAGGCAAAGAGTTCTGGATATGCCTTCCTAATGCTCTCCTCTGTCTCCCAAGTACAATCACTCTCGTCCTCGCCCCACTGAAGCTTGACTAGCTTCACCGCCTTCCTTCGAAGTTGCTTCGTATCGTGCCCCACAATACGGATCGGCTTGCGGTTCCCAACCGCCTCGGGTTCTACTTCGAAGTCCTCTAACTGATCAGGTGAAATAGTCACATTTGAGTCGTGAACGAACTTCCTTAGTTGGGAAACATGAAATACATTGTGAACTCCCGCCATTTTCTCTGGTAAGCCAACTCTATATGCCAAATTCCCGACTAGTTCAAGAACAGGGAATGGGCCAACAAATCTTGGTGCCAACTTGCCTCTCCTGCCAAATCGAATCACGCTCTTCAACGGAGAGATCTTGACAAACACCAAGTCACCAACGGAGAATTTCAAGTCTCTTCTCCTCTTATCAGCATAACTCTTGTGACAATCCCAAAATCCGAGGGGCGATATTAAGGATAATCATTAGGAAATAACACATTAATCATCATAGCAGAGTACAGATAATAGCAGAAACAATAAATAAAACAATTTTACATGGATATGACAGCGGAATCACAACATGTAGGAATATCAGAATAGCATAACGTGGGATATACTTAGTAAATAAAAGGAAAGTGATCAGTCATCATCGCCGAAGGCGGAATACATACACATATAGTGAGAAATACGGAAAGTAAATCAGTCTGCATCGCCAGTGGCGGAATCATAATATGTATACAGTAATGGCGGAAAATATCAAAGTCATCTCTATGAAGTCAGCCTCGCCATGAGCCAAAAGTGCACTCTATGCAGCAGTGCAGAACCAAAAACCACCTGTCACCTGTGTACTAGGCTGCCCGTGTGAAAATAAGGGCACCCGCGTTTGCAAAGTGAAACAAACAACGAGTCAGTCATGGGGACTGGTATGAGGAATATATTTAACAGTCAATCAACAGTAAATAGCAAATCATAGGACCACGCCACTTTCGCGGAACGGGTTTACTCCAGTGATTGCTAGTTCATTTAAAACAAGGTAAATTCTTTTAAAACAACGCAATGCTTTTAGAAAGAATGAAGCCATTATAAGACTCAGCTCCCATCACACAATGCAACGCAAGCCGGAGGATAGAGTTTTACCTTATAAGGGCCAAATATGCTTGATACGTATAAAGCAAAATCATTTGATATCATTACTAGTGCATATATGTTTCAAACGAATAGCATCATAAATATCAATCATAGGCGGCATAGCAACCATATACTATGTCGCCATACTAGTTCTACAATCAAGTCCGTTATTTCGTATTGGAAATTGGATTTCCGTCATGAGTCGAGGCAAGGGGCAAGCTCCTCTCCGCTTCGAGACATTCTAGCAAATGCCTCGGGACTACACACTCTGGGTAACCCCTGGATCTTCAGGGCCGGTCCTCACTTACGTTAGAGGATTGGCAATTCCTGAACACACGTTTCCCGGTCCTTACAGACCTATAATCGAGGCGCCTCGCATTCCAACAACCACAAAGGTGAAAAGTAGATATATATGTCAGGGCTGGTAAGTCACTGACACCACCATAGCTAGAAAGAAACGTCGTGCTCTCCCTGCAGTCCGTATCCCGTTTTTAACTCATACCGGGGTGTGAGGCTCGCGAATCTACGAAATACACAAAGCTAGGCCACGTAGACCTTGCTTTGATCGTCATCCACAAGACTTTGCTTTGCAACAGAAGCCTTGATCACAGCATCTTGGCATGCCACATAGGCAGTCCACTCCATACGATTGATTTCCATCGATATATAACCTCTGAGCTCGTATGTCTCAGAGAAGGGCGTTAAGCAAAAGAATAAATTCTCCGCCGCCATACAGATATATATTTAACAGAGATCAATCAGTATAGAACAAAATCCAATGTCTGACACACAGTCCATTTACAAGTCCGTCCTGGGTCTGAACGAAACCGGAGGCATCAAATTCCTCGTATATCCGTCCAATCAACACATACGTTCAGACGGCTACTACTTCCGTCCCTTTCCGGTAGCTACTCCGGTCAGGAACCTCAATAGCGCCCATCCAACCGATACGAAGATCGTCGGTCTTGAATCGTCTTTGCATTTTCCAATTCGAATCGCTCGATATATTATTTGAAATGAGGGTTAGCTCGGCCTTTTCAAATAATCCACGTCATTAGAATTTAAATCGATTCTCTATATGGTTATATTATTCGACATCCATCTTTCAGTTATTTAGTGTTATTTACGCGTCAAACACATACAACCATCAAATATCAAACAATTCAAGCCCAATTGGTTTATTTGCAACCTATGTTGCTTATAATATTTTATAACGATTTTTCGCCATTTTTATTTATTTAAAAATGGCCATATTTAATTAAACTGCGTTTCAGGTCGTGTCGTGGCGCTGGCGCTGTTTTTCCCTAAATTTGTTTTACATATATCGGAAAATCTAACCGTTGGATTTCTACAAAGTCTATATCAGTGGGAAGATATTCCCAAAGCGAACCCAACGGTTCCAGTTTCATGAGAATCCGACGGTCGGATCTTCCACACTAGTCGTTTGAAGTTACGGTTTCAAAATTCGAACTGCAGCGTCGTTATTCGATTTAATTTAATTATATTTATATTTATATATAAATATAAACGATTCTGGCGCTGTTTTTCTTCAGGTTTGAATCAAACATTCCGGACAATCCAACCGTTGGATTTTTACAAGGTTGGTGCCGTTGGAAAGATATTTCCAAGGCGAACCCAGTGGTTGCGGTTTCAGGAAACTCCGATGGTCGGATTTCTCGTACTAATCGTTTCAAATTACGATTCCGAAACGCGAACTGCACGGCCTCTATTCCTTTTTATTATATTTATATTTATATATATAAATATAGTTCAATCTATAATTTCAACTATAGCTCATTCTATATTTTCAACTTCGTTTTCACTTCAAATATTTCACTAACGCCTTAATATTTTGAAAAATTTCGCCATAACCTCCTTTGTACGGGGAGGGGTTTGGAAATTTATTGGGCCGTATTAGGTACCCAATAAATCCTAAAAAGCATTCACATATTTATAGTGATATATTCTGGTGTTTACGGGGGAGCATGTACTGATAATCACTCCAGAGAATAAATTCCCGTCACCCCATTTCCGTGTGGAAATAAATAGTCCATGTGTCGTATCTAATAACTAGAGCGACGTGATTATTGTCAACTCCAGACCCGTGTGGGGTTTTTATTAATCTGGCAAATTATCGTTATAATTTATATAGTCCATATCAGTCATCAGTTCAACCTGTAGTACATAGTCATCGCCATACAAGCCTCTTGCTTATATGGTAAATCTTCCACCTCGTCACATAAGCTCCAATTGCTTATGTGGGATATGATGAAGTATGCCTATCGTCAAGAAGTATGCCATGTAGTGTAGTTCAAAATTAATTGTTACTATCCTATGGCGTTATTTATTATTTCACACAGAAAAACTAGCACTCCGCATCCAATGGCATTCACAGGAGTTGATATATAAATAAAATTGCGCAGCCAACTCATCAAGGTTTACCTATTTGTCGGGCACGCAAATAATTTCTTTACTCTACAGCTAATCCATTTTTCCTGTTCAACACATGTATATATATGCAGAACAAAGCTAATAATAATATTTCTAGCAAACTATAATTTATTTCAACACGTGTGTATTTTTAACAAAGCGTATACATGATAAAAGGAATATTTTAATCATCAAAAATATTTATTCGACACGTGTGTATTTTTAACCCTTCTTATTCACTATAAAAATATAGTTTTCATTGTCGATTCATTTTATTTTTAAAAGATGATAACATTCAACACATGAACTTCAATTCAACGAATGAATTGCAACTCAACACATGAATATTCGATATAGTTTGTATATATATAAAAATGTGATTTTTATCGCTAAAGCCATTTGTTTAAATTCAAATCATATTCAACACATGAATTTCAACTCAACGAATGAATTGCAACTCAACACATGAATATTCGATATAGTTTGTATATATATAAAAATGTGATTTTTATCGCTAAAGCCATTTGTTTAAATTCAAATCATATTCAACACATGAATTTCAACTCAACGAATGAATTGCAACTCAACACATGAATATTCGATATAGTTTGTATATATATAAAAATGTGATTTTTATCGCTAAAGCCATTTGTTTAAATTCAAATCATATTCAACACATGAATTTCAACTCAACGAATGAATTGCAACTCAACACATGAATATTCGATATAGTTTATGTAAATAATTTCAATGAATGAAAATTATTCTAACACATAATTATTTCAGAAAATTTCGGCAGCATAACGGCAGGGTAGTTAAAACCGGGACCGTCCCTAGTACGGCTCCTCGCTCTACCTTAAAACCTCGTGGTTTTTGACAATGGGGATCATGCATCTAGTTCGCACGCAGGCGGCATGTTTTATTTTCAATTCCACAATCCTATTCTATTTTGTTTCAACCACAAGAGGGTATTTTTCAACCACAAAGGTATTTTTCAACCATAATATCAACCACAAACAATTATTTCCAACCATTCGTCAAACCATATGATATCACGTCAATCACAAGCAATAAATATCGTCCATGGTCTGTGGACGAGGGGAGTATATATATATATATATAATATAATAATTCACTTGCATTTCATCACAATTCAAAGCATATATGTTTCAAACAACGCTTGTACAATTTATACATCGCTAATATAACTTATACAACACATGTACATGAGGTATACAATGCGTATATAATTTACACTTCGCTTATATAATTTATACAACGCGATTTCATTCACACAAATAGTTTAGATTCCTCACATTGGTTATTGCAGTGCTAAAAATCGTAGGAAGGTCAGAAAAATCCGCGGCTTCTTCTAGAATGTAGAGAGCCTCCTTGCGGTCACGGTGTCTCCTGTTTCATCAAATTTCGTTAAAGAACGAAAAAGATATTATTTTTCAAAGTTTTGCAACACTTAAAAGTGTTATTTTCATTTCAGAATTTTTATCAGAAAGGTTTTTAAAACCTTCGAAACTAGGTCACCAATTTTCAGTCGATCCGTACCTCTATGCTTCGATCAGGCTACGCTGCGTCGAAGAGCTACGAAGCACCTCCAGAACGGCGGTGGTGGCAAGTGGTTCGGTGGTCTGTGCTCGTCGCGGCGGCGCTGAAAAGGTCGCGCCTTCCTCCTCGATTTCCGGCGTCGATAGTCGATGGGAGGAGACGTGGGTTGGTCGGATGTGGAGAGGGGACTACGGCGGTCAGAAGTCTCAACTGGGGTCGGCGGTGAAATGGCCTGAGGCGGCGGCGATATCGACGAGAAGTTTTGAACGACGTGCGTCGTTCAATCGTTCTGGCGGCTAGGGTTTCAGAGTTTTTTTTTTAAAAGAAAAATTCCTATTGGTCCATGCTCTATAGAAATTTTTAAATAGTGTTTTTGCAAACGGACTCCTTTTTAAACCCAACGACTGTCGCCCCTAGCTAAATACCCCCATTCCGGACACAATGGGATATGTTTCGTTGGCCATTTCGATTGTTACAGTCAGTTATTTTTCAAATTAAAATATAAAACATTCGATATTTAATTTAAACGTACATTTCAATTTGCCAGGGCCACAAACTGAATCAAAAAATTCCATAAAAATAAATCTAGCTTTGTTTTGACGATATGGTCCTAACAAAACCAGTTTCGTCGAATTCTGAGCTCGTTTGAAAAACGGCCATTTTTAGGTCGACCCATTTTAACAGAATTTGACCAAACACGTTATCTTTTGCCCCGCTCACATACTAGCTTCAAAAATTATGAAATTTGAAACTTAGCAATAATTTGACATACCGGACCCAACAAAAGTGGTTTCGTCGAATTCCGAGGTCGTATGCAAAATCTCAATTTTCAAGGGCTATATATATTATATAGCGACCTTTCTGAAAATTCATTCGGCCATAACTTTTGATTTCCATTATGAAATTTCGATTTTTCAGATTCGTTAGAAAGGTATTGATAAACAGATTTAAATATTTTCAGTTTCGTCAAAATCCGTTATATTTTCCACCTGGTACAGTCAGACAAAGTTTGTATTCAAAATTTCAAACTGCCATACCATACCAAATTCTATATTTTATTGAAATATGCTATTTCAACTATTCAAATTTCTTGGTAATATCCTAATTTAAAAATTTTAAACTGGTTCACATTTTCCGGGTTATTACAATCTCCCCCACTTAAAACTTTTCGTCCCCGAAAAGGAAATGACAGCTAAGCAGGAAATAAAATGTAAATGCAAAGTATTGTAAAGGTACCTTGCACCGGAGTTAGTCAGAGATGTCCACTCTGCATTTGGGATAGGCTTGTTTAATGCTTTCCTCAGTCTCCCAAGTACAGTCTCTAGAATCACTACTCCACTGCACTTTGACTAAATGAATCTTTTTCCTCCTTAGCTCTCTAGTTTCTTTGCCAACTATCTTTAATGGCTCTCTCTTGAGTGCTAATTCTGGAGTTATGTCAATATCATGTTGCGCTGCTTCTTCCACAATAAGGTCGGGATCATGAACATGTTTTCTGAGTTGAGACACGTGGAACACATCATGTACACCAGGCAACCAATCAGGTAATGAAACCCTATACGCAAGAGTTCCAATCTGTTCAAGTATAGGAAAGGGACCAATAAACCTCGGTGCCAACTTCCCAGTCTTGCCAAATCTGATTACCCCTCGCATTGGAGAAACTCTTAAATAAACATAATTGCCAACGGCAAACGATATATCCCTTCTTCTCGCATCAGCATAACTTTTCTGTCGGCTCTGTGCGGTTTTCAATCTCTTCTTAATGAAATCGACTTTATCCGATGCTTCTTGAATCATATCGGGCCCTAACACAAGTCTGTTGCCAGGTTCTACCCAACATGCGGGAGATCTGCACGGTCTACCGTATAATGCTTCAAATGGAGACATTCCCAAACTTGCTTGATAGCTATTGTTGTAAGAGAACTCGGCTAGATGTAAGTGATCTTCCCATGAGCCTCCAAAATCAATAACACAAGCCCGCAATAGATCCTCTAAAATTCTGTTCACCCGCTCAGTTTGGCCGTCAGTCTGAGGGTGATAAGAGGTGCTTAGATTTAATTTGGTTCCCAATTCTTCCTGGAATGCTTCCCAGAATTTGCTAGTAAACAGGGGATCTCTATCGCTGACTATATTGAGCGGCACTCCATGTAGTTTAACTATTTCTTTGAAGTAAATCTGTGCTAGACTTTGAGCCGTTCTGTTGGATCGGACAGGTATAAAATGGGCAGTCTTCGTGAAGCGATCTACGATTACCCATATACTGTCGTTTCCTTTTTTAGTTCGAGGTAGGCTATCGATGAAATCCATCGAAATTTGTTCCCACTTCCATCCTGGAATTTCTAATGGTTGTAATAATCCAGCTAATTTCTGCTGATCACTCTTAACTAGCTGACAAGTGGGGCATCGGCTAACATATAATGAAATATCTCTTTTCATCGACCTCCACCAGAATGTGCGTTTAATATCGTTATACATTTTGCTCACACCGGGATGGATACTTAATTTGGACTTGTGGCACTCATCAAGTATTTCTCTTCTGAGCTCGGGAAGGTTTGGGATGCAAATCCTACCCTTCAATCTTAGAACTCCTTTTTCATCGAGTCGAAAACTTGTGGATTCACCTCCTTTGATTCTTTGACTGATTCTTTGAATAAATTCATCGTCTTTCTGAAGAGTCGAGATCCTGTCTATTAATGAAGACGTGATGACAAAACTGGCGATGATTTCATTCTTTCTGCTGAGCGCATCTGCTACAACATTGGCTTTCCCTGGAGTGTATAGAATTTCAAAATCGTATGCTGCAAGGAATTCTAACCAACGCTGTTGCCTCAGGTTTAAATCTTTTTGGGTGAACAGGTATTTCAAGGATTGATGATCGGTGTATAGTTCGAATTTCTCGCCCAGTAAATAATGCCTCCATATTCTTAAAGCAAACACGATAGCTAATAACTCAAGATCATGAGTAGCATAGTTTCTTTCATGCGGCTTTAGTTGACGGCTGGCATAAGCGATCACTTGGCCCTTTTGCATTAATACTGCGCCTAGCCCTCTAATAAAAGCATCTGTCCATATAGTCAAGTCTTGATTATCTTCTATTATTGTCAACACTGGAGCAGTTGTCAACTTCAGTTTTAGCTCTTGGAAAGCTTCTTCACATTCGGGAGTCCATTTGAATTTCTCATGCTTCTTTGTAAGCTTTGTCAATACTCCTGATATCTTTGAAAAATCCTGAACGAATTTCCGATAGTAACTAGCCAATCCAAGGAAACTTCGAACTTCTGTGGGAGTAGTAGGTTGTTTCCAGTTCTGAATCGCTGTAATTTTGCTTGGGTCGACAGCAATTCCTTCTTTTGATACGACATGGCCTAGGAATTTGACTTCATTCTGCCAGAAGACACATTTAGAAAATTTAGCTTTCAAGACATTTCTCCTGAGAATTTTCAACACTTGTTCTAAATGTTTTGCATGCTCATCTTCCGACTTAGAGTAGATTAAAATGTCATCGATGAAGACTAGAACAAATTTATTCAATACACCACGGAACACTCTGTTCATAAGATCAACGAAGTATGCCGGAGCGTTGCACAAGCCGAACGGCATTACTAACCATTCGTAGAATAAATCGGGACCCCTGAAGGCTGTCAAAGGAACACAGTCTTCGGCTATACGTAATTGGTGGAAACCTGTAGCTAGGTCCATTTGGGAGAATACTGTTGCCCCATTTAATTGATCTACCAGATCATCTATTCGGGGCAAAGGATATTTGTTCTTCAGTGTCTGTTTATTGAGATCTCGGTAATCAACACAAAGTCTTAGAGTACCGTCTGATTTCGGGACAAATACTACTGCGGCTCCCCAAGCTGAAAAGCTCGGTCTAATTAGACCTTTCCAAAGCAATTCTCGGGTTTGACTACTTAACTCTTCTTTTTCTTTCGGGGCCATTCTTCTTATTGGATGTACTACTGGTCGGGCGTTAGGAATTAGATCTATCCTAAATTCAATTTCTCTTTGCGGCGGTAAGTTTTCCACTTCTTTAAACACATCCGCATAGTTTTTAACGACCGGTATCTTTTCTATCGAAGGGGGAATAACTTCTAAAGAAGACCAAAATTCTGTTCTATTTATTTCTGCACCGAGACATGGTATAGTGATATGCCCAGATTTTGTTTCTACTTTCACGATTCTTTCGGCACATCTAACTTCGGCCTTATATTTTGTCAACCAGTCCAGCCCCAGTATAATATCAAATTCGGAAAGGTCCATTACAATCGAATCAAAAGAAAACTTGTAACATGAATAAGAGATAGGCACTCTACAGTACAAACTGAGACTAACGGAACTTCCTATTGGGTTTCGGACTTTAATTGGTTCCTTAAGCTTTCTTCGTTTCAATTTTAATTTATGAACAATATTACCAGAAATGAAGCTACGTGATGCACCAGTATCAAAAAGTACAGAAACAGGAATATTTTTAATGGTAAGGGTACCTCCCAAGACATCGGGTTTACCTGATCCATCGGTAATAGCTGGCGGGGTCTTCCCGTCATAGACATGGGCCACTTGAGCATTCTGCTTCAGTGGACAGTTCCTGCTGTAATGCCCCTTCTTATGGCAGTTGTAGCATTCGGCTGAGTCATTTGCCTTTGGCTTCCTTGGGGCTTTGCATACATTAGAAAAGTGACCTGGCTTCCCGCAATTGTAGCAATTTCCTTTCGGGATCTTTGCAGGTTTCTGAGTAGCGGCCGCGGTAATGCTAGATTCGGGTTGATCTGTTGAAGCATTGCGCTTATTTCCAGCTTGGCTTTTGGCGCGGTCTTGGCTAGCATGCCTCTCATCCATGTCTTCGTAATTGCAAGCCATCTCTACTAGTTCTGTAAAGGAGAGTTTGATGTTGCCCATAGCTCTATCGTGGTACTTGCGCTTCAGCCCAAATATGAATCTCTTATTCTTTGCTTTGTTTGTCGTAATCAGCTCTGGAGCATAGCGCGACAATTGGGTGAATTTATTTAGATAATCCTGAATAGAGAGGTCTCCTTGCTGGAGATTAGCAAACTGCTCTCTCATCCTCTCTAGAGCTTGTTCCGGTACAAACTTCTCATTGAACAAAGTCTTGAACTGCTCCCAAGTTCGGATAGTACCAGCTACATCTTCAGAGGTAATGACATCCCACCACAGCTCTGCTTCCTCTTGAAGGAGCCAAATGCCAAGTCTTGCTTTATTGTTGGTTCCCATACCCATGCCTTCGAAGATTTTCTCACAGGTTTTCAGCTAAGCTATTGCCTCGGTCACTGTGCCAGTGCCAGTAAAAGGTTTTCCCCCAAGATTTCTGTACCTCTTCGCAACTCTATCTAGCTCAAAGTCTTCAGGTGCTGGTGGCTGAACAATAGGGATTTCCACAACTACGGGGATATCCCCCCGTCCTCCTGCTGCATCTCCTCGGCCTCCACGGCCTCCTCTAGCTGCTGCTCGTGTAGCCATCTAAGAGAATACTGTATAAGCAAGAAAAGAGTCAAGCTCACAGATTTGATAATTTTCATAAATGATAAAGCAAGGGAATACAAGGAAAGATAATGATGATGTACTGATCAAATTGTTTTTCTAATCTGCTTAGCTCATTCTAGGACATTGCTAATCCTATCTCTAATGAGCTACTCGCATTAGAACACTACTGATTCTATTCTGACGAGGTGTTTAATGTGTTAGATCCCGGAACTAAGGTTAACCAAAGCTCTGATACCAACTGTGACAATCCCAAAATCCGAGGGGCGGTATTAAGGATAATCATTAGGAAATAACACATTAATCATCATAGCAGAGTACAGATAATAGCAGAAACAATAAATAAAACAATTTTACATGGATATGACAGCGGAATCACAACATGTAGGAATATCATAATAGCATAACGTGGGATATACTTAGTAAATAAAAGGAAAGTGATCAGTCATCATCGCCGAAGGCGGAATACATATACATATAGTGAGAAATACGGAAAGTAAATCAGTCTGCATCGCCAGTGGCGGAATCATAATATGTATACAGTAATGGCGGAAAATATCAAAGTCATCTCTATGAAGTCAGCCTCGCCATGAGCCAAAAGTGCACTCTATGCAGCAGTGCAGAACCAAAAACCACCTGTCACCTGTGTACTAGGCTGCCCGTGTGAAAATAAGGGCACCCGCGTTTGCAAAGTGAAACAAACAACGAGTCAGTCATGGGGACTGGTATGAGGAATATATTTAACAGTTAATCAACAGTAAATAGCAAATCATAGGACCACGCCACTTTCGCGGAACGGGTTTACTCCAGTGATTGCTAGTGCATTTAAAACAAGGTAAATTCTTTTAAAACAATGCAATGCTTTTAGAAAGAATGAAGCCATTATAAGACTCAGGTCCAATCACACAATGCAACGCAAGCCGGAGGATAGAGTTTTACCTTATAAGGGCCAAATATGCTTGATACGTATAAAGCAAAATCATTTGATATTATTACTAGTGCATATATGTTTCAAACGAATAGCATCATAAATATCAATCATAGGCGGCATAGCTACCATATACTATGTCGCCATACTAGTTCTACAATCAAGTCCGTTATTTCGTATTGGAAATTGGATTTCCGTCATGAGTCGAGGCAAGGGGCAAGCTCCTCTCCGCTTCGAGACATTCTAGCGAATGCCTCGGGACTACACACTCTGAGTAACCCCTGGATCTTCAGGGCCGGTCCTCACTTACGTTAGAGGATTGGCAATTCCTGAACACACGTTTCCCGGTCCTTACAAACCTATAATCGAGGCGCCTCGCATTCCAACAACCACAAAGGTGAAAAGTAGATATATATGTCAGGGCTGGTAAGTCACTGACACCACCATAGCTAGAAAGAAACGTCGTGCTCTCCCTGCAGTCCGTATCCCATTTTTAACTCATACCGGGGTGTGAGGCTCGCGAATCTACGAAATACACAAAGCTAGGCCATGTAGACCTTGCTTTGATCATCATCCACAAGACTTTGCTTTGCAACAGAAGCCTTGATCACAGCATCTTGGCATGCCACATAGGCAGTCCACTCCATACGATTGATTTCCATCGATATATAACCTCTGAGCTCGTATGTCTCAGAGAAGGGCGTTAAGCAAAAGAATAAATTCTCCGCCGCCATACAGATATATATTTAACAGAGATCAATCAGTATAGAACAAAATCCAATGTCTGACACACAGTCCATTTACAAGTCCGTCCTGGGTCTGAACGAAACCGGAGGCGTCAAATTCCTCGTATATCCGTCCAATCAACACATACGTTCAGACGGCTACTACTTCCGTCCCTTTCCGGTAGCTACTCCGGTCAGGAACCTCAATAGCGCCCATCCAACCGATACGAAGATCGTCGGTCTTGAATCGTCTTTGCATTTTCCAATTCGAATCGCTCGATATATTATTTGAAATGAGGGTTAGCTCGGCCTTTTCAAATAATCCATGTCATTAGAATTTAAATCGATTCTCTATATGGTTATATTATTCGACATCCATCTTTCAGTTATTTAGTGTTATTTACGCGTCAAACACATACAACCATCAAATATCAAACAATTCAAGCCCAATTGGTTTATTTGCAACCTATGTTGCTTATAATATTTTATAACGATTTTTCGCCATTTTTATTTATTTAAAAATGGCCATATTTAATTAAACTACGTTTCAGGTCGTGTCGTGGCGCTGGCGCTGTTTTTCCCTAAATTTGTTTTACACATATCGGAAAATCTAACCGTTGGATTTCTACAAAGTCTATATCAGTGGGAAGATATTCCCAAAGCGAACCCAACGGTTCCAGTTTCGTGAGAATCCGACGGTCGGATCTTCCACACTAGTCGTTTGAAGTTACGGTTTCAAAATTCGAACTGCAGCGTCGTTATTCGATTTAATTTAATTATATTTATATTTATATATAAATATAAACGATTCTGGCGCTGTTTTTCTTCAGGTTTGAATTAAACATTCCGGACAATCCAACCGTTGGATTTTTACAAGGTTGGTGCCGTTGGAAAGATATTTCCAAGGCGAACCCAGCGGTTGTGGTTTCAGGAAAATCCGATGGTCGGATTTCTCGTACTAATCGTTTCAAATTACGATTCCGAAACGCGAACTGCACGGCCTCTATTCCTTTTTATTATATTTATATATATAAATATAGTTCAATCTATAATTTCAACTATAGCTCATTCTATATTTTCAACTTCGTTTTCACTTCAAATATTTCACTAACGCCTTAATATTTTGAAAAATTTCGCCATAACCTCCTTTGTACGGGGAGGGGTTTGGAAATTTATTGGGCCGTATTAGGTACCCAATAAATCCTAAAAAGCATTCACATATTTATAGTGATATATTCTGGTGTTTACGGGGGAGCATGTACTGATAATCACTCCAGAGAATAAATTCCCGTCACCCCGTTTCCGTGTGGAAATAAATAGTCCATGTGTCGTATCTAATAACTAGAGCGACGTGATTATTGTCAACTCCAGACCCGTGTGGGTTTTTTTATTAATCTGGCAAATTATCGTTATAATTTATATAGTCCATATCAGTCATCAGTTCAACCTGTAGTACATAGTCATCGCCATACAAGCCTCTTGCTTATATGGTAAATCTTCCACCTCGTCACATAAGCTCCAATTGCTTATGTGGGATATGATGAAGTATGCTTATCATCAAGAAGTATGCCATGTAGTGTAGTTCAAAATTAATTGTTACTATCCTATGGCGTTATTTATTATTTCACGCAGAAAAACCAGCACTCCGCATCCAATGGCATTCACAGGAGTTGATATATAAATAAAATTGCGCAGCCAACTCATCAAGGTTTACCTATTTGTCGGGCATGCAAATAATTTCTTTACTCTACAGCTAATCCATTTTTCCTGTTCAACACATGTATATATATGCAGAACAAAGCTAATAATAATATTTCTAGCAAACTATAATTTATTTCAACACGTGTGTATTTTTAACAAAGCGTATACATGATAAAAGGAATATTTTAATCATCAAAAATATTTAGTCGACACGTGTGTATTTTTAACCCTTCTTATTCACTATAAAAATATAGTTTTCATTGTCGATTCATTTTATTTTTAAAAGATGATAACATTCAACACATGAACTTCAATTCAACGAATGAATTGCAACTCAACACATGAATATTCGATATAGTTTGTATATATATAAAAATGTGATTTTTATAGCTAAAGCCATTTGTTTAAATTCAAATCATATTCAACACATGAATTTCAACTCAACGAATGAATTGCAACTCAACACATGAATATTCGATATAGTTTGTATATATATAAAAATGTGATTTTTATCGCTAAAGCCATTTGTTTAAATTCAAATCATATTCAACACATGAATTTCAACTCAACGAATGAATTGCAACTCAACACATGAATATTCGATATAGTTTGTATATATATAAAAATGTGATTTTTATCGCTAAAGCCATTTGTTTAAATTCAAATCATATTCAACACATGAATTTCAACTCAACGAATGAATTGCAACTCAACACATGAATATTCGATATAGTTTATGTAAATAATTTCAATGAATGAAAATTATTCTAACACATAATTATTTCAGAAAATTTCGGCAGCATAACGGCAGGGTAGTTAAAACCGGGACCGTCCCTAGTACGGCTCCTCGCTCTACCTTAAAACCTCGCGGTTTTTGACAATGGGGATCATGCATCTAGTTCGCACGCAGGCGGCATGTTTTATTTTCAATTCCACAATCCTATTCTATTTTGTTTCAACCACAAGAGGGTATTTTTCAACCACAAAGGTATTTTTCAACCATAATATCAACCACAAACAATTATTTCCAACCATTCGTCAAACCATATGATATCACGTCAATCACAAGCAATAAATATCGTCCATGGTCTGTGGACGAGGGGAGTATATATTTATATAATATAATAATTCACTTGCATTTCATCACAATTCAAAGCATATATGTTTCAAACAACGCTTGTACAATTTATACATCGCTAATATAACTTATACAACACATGTACATGAGGTATACAATGCGTATATAATTTACACTTCGCTTACATAATTTATACAATGCGATTTCATTCACACAAATAGTTTAGATTCCTCACATTGGTTATTGCAGTGCTAAAAATCGTAGGAAGGTCAGAAAAATCTGCGGCTTCTTCTAGAATGTAGAGAGCCTCCTTGCGGTCACGGTGTCTCCTTTTCATCATATTTCGTTAAAGAACAAAAAAGATATTATTTTTCAAAGCTTTGCAACACTTAAAAGTGTTATTTTCATTTCAGAATTTTTATCAGAAAGGTTTTTAAAACCTTCGAAACTAGGTCACCAATTTTCAGTCGATCCGTACCTCTATGCTTCGATCAGGCTACGCTGCGTCGAAGAGCTACGAAGCACCTCCAGAACGGCGGTGGTGGCAAGTGGTTCGGTGGTCTGTGCTCGTCACGGCGGCGCTGAGAAGGTCGCGCCTTCCTCCTCGATTTCCGGCGTCGATAGTCGATGGGAGGAGACGTGGGTTGGTCGGATGTGGAGAGGGGACTACGGCGGTCAGAAGTCTCAACTGGGGTCGGCGGTGAAATGGCCTGAGGCGGCGGCGATATCGACGAGAAGTTTTGAACGACGTGCGTCGTTCAATCGTTCTGGCGGCTAGGGTTTCGGAGTTTTTTTTTTTAAAGAAAAATTCCTATTGGTCCATGCTTTATAGAAATTTTTAAATAGTGTTTTTGCAAACGGACTCCTTTTTAAACCCAACGACTGTCGCCCCTAGCTAAATACCCCCATTCCGGACACAATGGGATATGTTTCGTTGGCCATTTCGATTGTTACAGTCAGTTATTTTTCAAATTAAAATATAAAACATTCGATATTTAATTTAAACGTACATTTCAATTTGCCAGGGCCACAAACTAAGTCGAAAAATTCCAGAAAAATAAATCTAGCTTTGTTTTGACGATACGGTCCTAACAAAACCAGTTTCGTCGAATTCTGAGCTCGTTTGAAAAACGGCCATTTTTAGGTCGACCCATTTTAACTGAATTTGACCAAACACGTTATCTTTTGCCCCGCTCACATACTAGCTTCAAAAATTATGAAATTTGAAACTTAGCAATAATTTGACATACCGGACCCAACAAAAGTGGTTTCGTCGAATTCCGAGGTCGTATGCAAAATCTCAATTTTCAAGGGCTATATATATTATATAGCGACCTTTCTGAAAATTCATTCGGCCATAACTTTTGATTTCCGTTATGAAATTTCGATTTTTCAGATTCGTTAGAAAGGTATTGATAAACAGATTTAAATATTTTCAGTTTCGTCAAAATCCGTTATATTTTCCACCTGGTACAGTCAGACAAAGTTTGTATTCAAAATTTCAAACTGCCATACCATACCAAATTCTATATTTTATTGAAATATGCTATTTCAACTATTCAAATTTCTTGGTAATATCCTAATTTAAAAATTTTAAACTGGTTCACATTTTCCGGGTTATTACAACTCTTCTGCCTATCTTGGGCAGTTTTCATTCGTTGCTGAATGATCTTGATCTTATCGGAAGTTTCTCTCACCACATCTGGTCCAAGCACAAACTTCTCGCCAATCTCTATCCAACATGATGGTGAGTTAAACGGTCTTCCATACAAAGCTTCATATGGAGCCATACCGATACTGGATTGGTAGCTATTATTATATGCAAACTCTACTAGATGCAAATGGTCATCCCATGATCCACCAAAATCCAATATACAAGCTCTCAAGAGATCTTCCCATATACGATTCACCCTCTCCGTCTGATCGTCGGTCTGAGGATGATATGCGGTACTGAGATGTAATCCTGACCCTAGAGCCTCTTGTAAGCTTTTCCAAAACCCACTAGTGAACAACGGGTCTCGGTCACTCACAATGCTTTTAGGTACTCCATGAAATCTCACTACCCACTCCATATACAATTCTGCCAATTTGGCTGCCGTTCTGGTCGATTTGACTGGTATAAATCTTGCGCCCTTAGTCAATTGATCCACAATTACCCAAATGTTATCATATCCCGATCTAGTCCTTGGTAAACCATCGATGAAATCCATCGAGACTTGCTCCCATTTCCATTCGGGAATTTCTAATGGTTGCAACAACCCACTAGGCTTCTTTTGCTCGGCTTTAACTAGCTGGCAATTCATGCATTTGGATATAAACTCCCCAACGTCTCTTTTCATCCCTTCCCAGTAGTAAGTCTGTCTCATGTCTCGATACATCTTATTACCACCGGGATGTATAGTCAGTTTTGAGTGATGACATTCTCTAAGCACTTCATCTCTCAAACCATTCACGTTGGGCACAACTAGTCTTCCATTCTTTCGAAGCCATCCATCTCGATCAAGCCCATACACATTCATCTCCTCACCGATACCCATCTCTAACTTGGAGATGATTTCCAATAGATTAGGATCGTTCCTCTGGCTGGAACCAATCCGCTCTATCAAAGTGGGTCTGATCGTCAAACTAGCTAGCATGACTGGATCCAATTCGCACTTTGGTCTGAAATCAAACCCTGCGATATACTCCAGTTGCTTCCACTCAAGAAACATTGCCCCTAAACTGGCATGTCTCCTACTCAAGGCATCGGCTACCGCATTACCTTTCCTAGGTGTGTATGCGATATCAAAATCATATGAAGCCAAGAACTCCAACCATCTCTGCTGACGGAGATTCAGATCTTTCTGAGAGAAGAGATACTTTAACGATTTATGATCGGTAAACAACTCAAATCTTTCTCCCAAGAGATAGTGTCTCCACATCTTCAGCGCAAATACAATCGCTGCCAATTCCAAATCATGGGTAGGATACTTCTTCTCATGCGGCTTTAGCTGTCGACTAGCATAAGCTACAACCCTACCTCCTTGCATCAATACTGCACCCAGTCCGGTACCACAAGCATACGTGTATACCGTCATCTCTTCATTCCCTTTAGGAATGACTAACACTGGCGCACGCGTCAACTTCTCCTTTAGACTCTTGAAGGCATCCTCACACACTCCGTCCCAGACGAAGGACTGATTCTTCTTAGTCAACTGAGTCAACGGTGCTGCTATCTTGGAGAAGTCCTGGATAAACTTACGATAATATCCAGCTAATCCCAAGAAACTTCTCACATCTGTAGCATTCTTGGGCGTAGGCCAATCCTGTACCGTAGCCACCTTCGTAGGGTCTACGGCAATACCACTCTCTGAAACAACATGACCCAAGAATCTTACTTCCCTTCTCCAAAAATGACACTTAGAGAATTTCGCTTTCAATTGGTGTTTCCTCAACACCTCCATCACTATCCTCAAGTGTCCCTTGTGTTCCTCCTCTGTCCTTGAATAAACAAGGATATCATCCACGAACACAAGAACAAACTTATTCAACTGATCTCTGAATACTCGATTCATAAGATCCACAAAGTAGGCTGGTGCATTGGTCAACCCAAACGGCATGACCAACCACTCATAAAATCCAGACGACGTCCTAAATGCCGTTTTCGGAACACTCTCATCCGCTACTCGTAGCTGATGAAATCCTGTCGCGAGGTCCAACTTGGAGAACACTCTTGCTCCTTCCAGCTGATCAAACAAATCATCTATCTGCGGTAGAGGATACTTATTCTTCCTCGTTACCTTATTCAACTCGCGGTAGTCCACACACAAACGAAGGGAACCATCTGCCTTAGTGGCAAACACAACTGGTGCTCCCCACTCGGAGACACTCCTTCTAATAAATCCCTTCTTCAAAAGATTGTTGACTTGCACCCCGAGCTCTCGCTGCTCCCTTGGTGTCATACGACGAAGTGGCATCACTATAGGTCTGGCATCTTTCAGTAAATCAATACGGAACTCAATCTCTCGGTATGGTGGAAGTCCGGTCACCTCCTCGAAGACGTCCGGAAACTGGCCAACCACGGGCACATCTGACAACTCATCCTGCGGGATGTCGAGGGAATTTACAAAACTAGCCATAACCCCATCACTAGGTAGACTACCAAACACTACCCTCCGCCCATCATCCGCCCTCACAGTCACCAAAAAGCCCTCACAGTCTACCACCACCCCGTATCTTTGGAGCCAATCGACTCCCAATATAATGCCATACCCAGTAAAGCCCAAAACAAAGCAATCACATACAAACATACATCCATGACTCGATAAGACCAAATTCCTGCAAATCATACTAAGGCTAGTCGAACCACCAATCGGGTTCGTCACAACCAACGGTCTATCGACTATCTCGGGTTCCAGTCCCAACCTATCTACCAGGTCACTAGATATGAAGGAACGGGAAGTCCCAGTATCAAACAAAACCCGAACTGGTACATCATAAATAGAAAGCATACCTTAAATAACAACATTCTTTCCTTTCTCCGCCGCAGTTGGGGCATTCGACGAAGAAGGAACAGCATCAAGAGCATATGCTTTCACAATCTGCTTCTCCTTAAGAGGTAGCGGACACTTATCCTTCTGATGTCCCACATGACCACAGTTGTAGCACTTCCTTTCCGCTGGCTTGGCCTGACATTCTTTAGCATAAAGGCCCTTCTTTCCACAGCTGAAGCACTCAACATCCTTCTTGCTCTTTTTCTGGCCACCTTTAGATTGGTCCTGCTTCCTCTTATTCTGAGAGCTATTCTTGCCTCCACCGCCTACTTGCGGCTTTGGCCCTTCTGCAGATGCAGCCTCAGTCTTTGACTTAGGGTAAAGACTCTCTGATCTCAAAGCTTTCCCCACGATCGATTCAAAAGTCTCATCGATGTGGTTGATAAGCCTTTCCCCCAAGTATCCATCCAAACCAGTAATGAACTTCTCATTCTTCTTTTCAGGAGTATCGATAAGAGACAGTCCATACTTCGACAAAGTGTCGAACTCAGCAATATAATCAGAAACTGCCCTTCCGTTCTGCTTGAGTTCCAAGAACCTCTTGAACAACACTGACTTCTGGGCAGCTGGAATGAACTTCTCGCTAAAGCGAGCCTTGAACTGAACCCTAGTAACCTGATCCTCTGGAGTAGCTGTTCTAATGGCATTCCACCAATTCATCGCTCGCCCTTGCAACTGACGAGACGCTAGCCTTCTCTTCATCGCATCCTCAAGACCCAAGTCATCGAAGATACGGTCACAGCTATCCATACAGTCCTGAACATCTGTGGCTGACTCCGTTCCATGGAACGGCTTTCCACCAAGATTAGTGTAATCCTTGCACAACTTGGCAAAATCGACCCTAAGCGCATGCACTACTGGGCCAACACCAACTCCGGGATTGGGAACTGCCCCTTGCACTTCTCTAAGCATGTCTCTCATGAGGTTAGTAAACATTGCCCTCATGTCAGCGGCATTCCCTTGGTTGGTCCCTCTACCAGCACCCCTCGTATCTCGGCTCATCGTCAATCTGAAAAAGGGAAACGATTAATGACCCCATAGTGGTGCTAGTGCAGTGCGACTTCATTCTCATACTACTAATAGTATATATATACATAGCTTTTGAAAACCAAAGTAATCACAAATACGCGCTCTCATATACGTACTATCTCTCCCTAGTGTCTTTCCCTAGGTTAACTACGCAACCTAGAGCTCTGATACCAAGTGTGACGGCCCGCCCCGCACCAACCGACATTTACTCCAAAAGTGCGCTGTACACATGTCCAGTTAGCACGGAACGGGTCGTCAGAAGGAAAGGGTAGAAGGAAATGAACATACAAAGAACCTGTAGAATGTCTCACAGCGCATAGAACAAAATATAATAATAACATACTTGACATAAAACAGGAGAGATAGTGCATAAGCTGAAAATCAGAACTAAACATCATAGCAGCGGAAATCCAAAATACAGCTTATTACAACTTTCAAACTGTCTCAAAGCAAAAGAAAGATAAAGGATGTACACTACTAATGCCCAAGTAGCGACCACCAACGACACAAGGAGAATGTGTATATATATATCATACGTGGAAGCCTCCTGCCCGCCTCCGAATCAGCTACTCGCGCATCACCAACTAACCTGTCTCTAGTCTGCTCGTGTGAGCACCCAGAGTAATAAGAGGAGACATAAAACTCTGGGTCAGACATAAAGCCTGGTTTGAGCGATAAGCATCTAAAGTGAACAATAACAGGTAGACTAAAACATACCTGAACCTGGACCTACAACCAAAGAGTTAGCACTACATATTGTACAACACTCTAAGGTATCATATCAAACAATATAAAGATACGGAGGTGGGGGAGGTGTGCATGTCATAGGGATGGCAAACAATCAAACATAGCATCCATCCTCACATCTCTCACTCAGTGCGTAAAGCATACGATATTCACCACTTCGATCACCCAACATACCTTGCTACGATCACTTTGCCCCATGAAGTCATAAATGGCTTCACTGCACTGATAACGTAGCCACAAATCCTTTGCTATGTCCACCTTGCCCCCATGGAGTCACAAGAACCCCACTGCACTGGCTCATAGCCTTACTAATCCTTACTATGTCCACTCTGCCCCATGGAGTCGCAATGACCCCACTGCATTGGCTCATAGTCTTACTCATCTTTACTATGTCCACTCTGCCCCATGGAGTCGCAATGACCCCACTGCACTGGCTCATAGTCTTACTGCGCATCACCTTGCCCCTCAGGTCATAATGACCCTACTGCACTGATAACGTAGTCTTGCTACCATCACCTTGCCCCTCAGGTCATAATGACCCCACTGCACTGATAAGTAGCCCATCATTCATTCTTAGTGGTGAATCGAAGTTATGAACGTCGACAACTCCTTAGCTGTAACAACCCGTAAAATCTGGGCCAGTTTAAAATTTTTATTTTGGCAATTTTAGCGAATTTTGATTATTTAAAATAGATTATTTTAAATAATATCGACGAAGAAATTTATTTTGAATATAATTCGAACGTATATATTATACGCGTCGTCGTTAGAATATAAATAATTATATATAATTATAAATAGAATTGAAAATGGCGCGGTAGTTCGATAATTCGATTTCAAACTTCAATTGAATGTACCAGGTGCAAATCAATCCGGATTTTAGTGAAACCAAAAATCATAGGATCTAATTAATAATATCTTTCTATCGAATCCGAAAAATCAAAATTTCATAGCGGGAATCAAAAGATATGTCCAGTTGAAAATTCTGAATAGTCGCTATGGAATTCAGGCCCTTAAAAAATGGACATTTTGCAAACGACCTCGGATTTCGACGAAACCAGTTTTGTTGGGTCCGTGATGTTAAATTATTGCTAGGTTTCAAATTTCATAATTTTTCGAATCAATATGTGAGCGTGGCAAAGGAAAACGCGTTTGACCAGTTTCAGTTGATTTTAATCGACTGGAAATTGGCCATTTTTCCAACGGTCTCAGAATTCGACGAAACTAGTTTTGTTAGGACCGTATCGTCAATACAAGCTAGAAAATATTTTTCTGCAATTTATAGAGTTATTATGTGACCCCGATAATTTGAAATGTACGTTTAAAATTCAATATAGTGATTTAAATGTAAGTTCAAAGGAAACTGATTCAAACGATCAAATCAACCTACGATACATATCCCATTGTGTTCGGAATGGGGGTGAAACGCTATGGACGACAGGCGGTGGACCTCGTTTCAAGGTCGTATGGAAAAGTCAACTTTAAGTTGAATTAAATAAAAAAAAAAGAGCCTTTCTTCCTTTTTCTTTCTGCCCCCCCCCCCGTTCGATTTCATTTCTCAGATAAATAAAAAAAAAAGGAGAAAAGCCCCCGAAGATCGGATCTTGTCGCCGCCCCCTTTCCCGAGGCCGCGCCGCGCCAGAGGCGCCGTAGACCGCCGCACACCCCCCCCCGCCTCCTTCCTCCCCTCGTCTCCTCCCTCCTATCGATTACAGCAAGCCATCGAGAAACCCAAGCCCTGCCGCGCCACCATCGCTTCCACCCTCCGGCCACCACCGCAGCTGCTGCCTCCGACCGCCTGACACCCCCTCAGCACCACCTCCAACTCCAGCGAGCAGCCTTTCCCCCGTCAACGCAAAGAAAAATGTGAGTTTTATTTTAAATGCTTTCATGTATTTTCTTCAATAAAAAAATTCTGATTTGCTTTAATAAATAGGTTAGGATCTGTTTTAGGGGAAAGTCTAATTTTTATTTTAAAGAAAAAAATCGGATTTTGAATTAGAAATGATATGAGTTTTAATCGAAATAAAAATATGATTTTTATATGTTAAACTTCGAACTAAAAATTCGATTTTTATATATTGAATAGCGAACTAAAAATTCGATTTTTATATATTGAATAGCGAACTAAAAATTCGATTTTTATATATTGAATAGCGAAGTAAAAATTCGATTTTTATATATGTAGTGGCTACGGGCGACGAAGCTGACGAAGATGCGAAAACGATGAAGATTCTATCAAAGAAGAGTCAAGATGTTTGGATAGCTATCGGTGAGAATTTCTCACCTTTCAATTTAATTTTCTAGTTATATTTATATACTAGGATGCAGACGGTGCTTAGTAGCACCTGACACCCGTCATCCACAGACCATGGATGGCTTGTTTGTTAAATTGTTTGATTTCAAAAATTAATTAGATTATTGGATTGAAATTGAATTGTTTGGTGAGAATGAATGGATTTGATTGATGTGTGAATGGCGTGGGCCTTCACTAGACCGGGGATAAGGCTAGGCCTCGTCCCGTTTCTAGTATCGTGCCGTTATGCCGCCGAAATTTTCTAAAATAAGTTAGAAAAATAAAAATATCATTTTATTTAAATAATGAATTGAATAGAAATTCATAGGTTGAAATAAATGTTTTATCGTTAAAAATATAATTTTTAACGTGAAGTGAATAAAATAAAATATTCATTTACAAACCGGACGGTTTGTTTGTGTACACCTATTTGAAGGACATTGATTGGGTCGATAAATTTTACACATCGCCCAACTGCACAAATAAAATATGTGTTTGATTGTTTGAAACCCCACACGGGTGTTAGGATGAAATTTGAAGTTCACTCATCCTGATTGATTAAATATGTCGATCGATTGATTGACAGGCTGTTATAAGCGTTATATATCTATATTTGATGCTTATACAGTGTAGTGCACTTTGGTTGATGGTTGATTATTTTTCAATGCTATTATACATGTGTTGTATGAAAATCCATATAATTAACTTTATATGGTAATTGATTGGGCCTCATTCCAATTTAGAAAATAAAGAATATTATAAAATAAACGTTCATGTGTTGACAGTACTCATTCATTGAGATTGGTCATGTGTTGAACGAAATATTTTAGTAATAAAATTTACACCTTTATCGTTATAAAATAAACGTTCATGTGTTGACAGTACTCATTCATTGAGATTGGTCATGTGTTGAACGAAATATTTTAGTAATAAAATTTACATCTTTATCAATTTAAAATAAAAGTTCATGTGTTGACAGTACTCATTCATTGAGATTGGTCATGTGTTGAACGGAATATTTTG
This sequence comes from Allium sativum, assembly GCA_030737875.1. NCBI lineage: Eukaryota > Viridiplantae > Streptophyta > Magnoliopsida > Asparagales > Amaryllidaceae > Allium > Allium sativum. The sequence continues at coordinate 579,988,780 of CM060919.1, forward strand.
ATAATAACAACTATTTTGAAAAAGAAATATTTGAAATAGAATATTTAAAAATAGAAATTTATGAAGCCGTGTTGATTAGATTGACGCCATTTTGACGTGAACGATATTTATATCGATATATAACGATTTCGAAATGAAATGAATTGAAAACGATTTCGAAATGAAATGAATTGAAAACGATTTCGAAATGAATTGAATTGAAAACGATTTCGAAATGAATTGAATTGAAAACGATTTCGAAATGAATTGAATTGAAAACGAATTCAAATTGAATTGAAAACGAATTCAAATTGAATTGAAATTTGAATTGAATAGAAATGAATTTTAAAACGAATTTATAAAGAAGAATTCAATTTTGATTTGAATTGAAAAGGAAGTTGAAATTGCTTTTGAAACGAGTTTAAAACTACTTATATAATTCGTTTTAAATAGAAATCGACGAAATATATATTATATATATTATATATATAATATAATGGCCTGAATAGAACGCGCCGCGCCGCGGCAGTTCGTGAATTTCGACCATTTATTTCGAACGGACATTACGGGAGATCCGACCGTCGGATTCTCCTAAAACCGGAACCGTTGGGTTCGTATCGAAAAGAGCTTTCTAAAGAATATTAGAAATTAGAAATCTAACGGTTGGATTTGGAGTTACGTCCAAATCAAATTTGAAAAAGGTCGCTGTAAGTGCAGTTCGATGGCCGTTGATGGAAATCGACTGTACGGGCCTTGATAAAATTATTAAAAATAGCAATAATTTGTGTAAAATCATAAGAAATGGTTTAGAAAGAATTGGGATGAAAAACTCCATATTTGAAAAGATAAAAATAGATTTTTATCGAAATGAACTAGTTTTGAACTAGAATTATAATTCTATTTATTTTTAAATAAATAAATTGAATTCGAAAAGGGTTTTAAAAATAACCAAAATTTCCAATGATTGCATTGGAGTGGATTTGAATCGAAATTGTCTTCGGAATATTTCGATGTTGGAATTCGGGATTATACAGATGTTGTTATGGAAATTTGAAAGATATATATATTTATATCGTTATTTCCAATACGACATTTGTTAATCGTAGAATTTGATATTGAATATAAGCCGATATATTTTCTATTCAGAGCCTTGTATTTAATATCAAATGTGATTTGGGTTTGTCGTGAATGGTGTCTTCACTAACACTGTTCTTGAACCCAGTTGAGAAAAGATTAAATCTTTTTATTTAGATTTAATGAAGTGTACCAATTAAAGAATATTTAATTGGAATTGAATTGATATTGATTTTTGGGTTTATCGTGAGCAGTGTTTTAAACAACACTCGTTCTTTAACCCGATAATTAATGGATATTGATTTTTGGGTTTATCGTGAACAGTGTTTTAAATAACACTTGTTCTTTAACCCGATAATTAATGTGATTTGGGTTTATCGTGAACCGTGTTTTAAATGACACTGATTCTTTAACCCAGTCGAAGATTAAAACTAAGTGGAGTTTTAATGAATCTTTAATTAGATTGAAATAATCGAAATGGAGTATCACCAGTTTTGCTCCAGGCGATAGTTAAATCTTTAATTAGATTTGAACGTGAAATGGTAATTGAATTTACCGATAACACTGTGGTGTTAGATATGAAGTATTACCAGTTTTACTTCATGGGATAAATAGGTTGGGATTGGGAAATTAAAACCAATGATTACTTCGGTAAGGTTCGTTAATCTCGACTAGTTGAATTGAAATTCAAAAGAAGATTAGAGAATAAATTCAAGAATTTATCTTGGATAAAATTAATGGGAACATTTCCCTATGAATGTGAAATTTAGAAATTAACTGTCGGTTGGCCAAGCAGAATGGTTTTCTGGATATTGATCTGATGTTGGTTTCGGCCTTCGGGGTTAATATTTGGGATATTATTCTCTTGATTAATTTACGGTTAGTGACTAATGAATTGGAATGAGGCGTATGTTGTGTTTGTGTAACACTTATTTAAAATATACGCGAGTTATTCGGAAAGACCGGGTTTATCCCATTCTGAATAACTGATACGACGATAAGTCGAAGATGAAGACGATGGTCGAAGACCGGAGGTCTTCACGTCGTTTGGGTGATAACTGATGATCTTGATTGGGTTGTACACCCAAGAAGATGGAAACAGTTAGTGATCGTCCAGACGTACTGGGAGATCGATGGATATGCGGGGTACTAGGTGCCTCCGGTTTCGTTCAGACCCAGAACGGACTTGTAAATGGACTGTGTGTCTGACATTGGATTTTAGTCCATGTGGTTGATCTCTATTAAATATATATCTGTTTGGCGGTAGAGAATTTATTCTCTTGCTTAACGCCCTTCTCTGAGACGTACGAGCTCAGGGGTTATATATTGATGGATATCAAACGCATGGAGTGAATTGCCTGTGTGGCATGCCTAAGTGGCAATTGATCGAGGCTTCTGTTGAAAAGCAAAGTCTTGTGGTGATGATCAAAGCAAGGCCTTTGTGGCGTAGCTTTGTGTAACGTTTACTTCGCGTGTTTCACACCCGGTATGAACCAAAAACGGGAGACGGACCTCAGGGAGGACTTGCGTTTCTTTCTAGTTAGAAGTGGCGTCAGTGGTTTTACACGCCCTGACGAGTTTGACTTATGTGGTTGTTGCTGTTGCGAGGCGCCTCGGTTATATCGGTTTCGGCCGAATGCATTCTGGTCGGCTGACGGACCAGACTTACACCCCATAGGGTGGGGAAACGTAGTGTTCAGGAATTTTAATCCACATCGGTGGACCGGCCCTGTCGCTCCAAGGGACGATGCGTTCTGTTCCTGAGACACGGGCTAGAGCGTCTCGAATCGGTTGAGGACTATCTTTTGCCTCGGTTCATAGATGGAAATCCAATTTCCAAATACGTGACTTTGCGGTTTTATTTGTAAACCTATATATGGCGACATAGTGGCATGGGACGCTCATGTCGCCTATGATTGATACTTATGATTTGAAGTTGTTTTATACACTATGCACTTATTATAGTATCAAATGATTTGTTTTAAACGTATCAAGCATTCTTTGGCTGTTATAAGGGAAAACCCTATCCCCCGGCTTGCGTTGCATTGTGTGATAGGACCTGGGTCTTATAACAGCTTCATTTTTCTTTATTTAGCATTGCGCTGTTTGTTTAATGCACTGGTATTCTTGGGAGAAAACCCGTTCCGTGTTATACGGCGTGGTCCCTTGATTTACCTAATGATTTAAAATAAAGATTAATAACTGTTTTAGTTCTCACACCAGTCCCATGACTGACCTGGAGTTTATTGTTTTAACCTAAACTCTGGGTGCCCCTATTTTGACACGGGCAGCTAGTAGTTTTGGTTTTGCAGATTTATATTCACAGGATCCTGGTTTACAGCTGGAACGATATCCGGAAAGCTTTGTATCCGTATATCTACTTCTAGTCGTGTATTGTATTATTTTCCGCTGCGATGTATTTAAATGTAATTTAAATCTCTGATATTTCTGTGTAATATTTATTCTTACTCTGTATATTCTTGTAATCTGATGCATTGTTGTAACATACAATGAAATGTTCTTCTGTATGCGTTCTGTTGTGGTTTGTTCTCGAACTATCCGACGCTTTCCTTTACGGGGAAGATGCGGGTCTTCACAGTTGGTATCAGAGCTTTGGTTTACAGAGCTCGAGAACAAGACACATTAGAACCATACGAAAGAATTCATCAGATATTGGATTAGTAGTATCCAGTTAGAATGACTCGTTAGAGATGGGATCAGTAGTATCCTAGAACGAGTGTGAAGAGTATTTTTTTTCAAATGAAAACATTCTTTGTTTTGAAAATTTAAATCAACTATTCGTATTTGGTTATTTATTTATATTGATGTGGACAATCCAGTATATATAGATTTTGCGTATACGTCTGATCCGCGTGTATTCGAAATTTTAATATACTGGATAGATATAGAATTACGCTCTAGTCGCCCGGGAGTGATTCTGATGATTGATATATCATCATCAGAATTTATATTCGAGTGACGAACGTGTAATATCTATATATTTCCATTAGACTGGTGTGAGAACCAAAATTAGATAGGGCTAATTGTTGTGATTTGGCATCAAAAACATGATTTTTGTATATGTATCGAAATTATGAATTTGAAACTTTAATTCACTAATTGATTGATGATTGTATTGTTTTTTGCTAATTTTTAGCCATTTAGCCTAATAGCATCAAAAATTGAATTGTATTGAAATTGGTCGCATTTGCTTGCATATACATGTATATCATTGAACAGGTCATAGCAAGGAGGCTAGAGCAGAAGAATAAAATTTGTTTGCCCGACAAATAGGTACATGTTTAATACATAATTTCCTGTTTTGTTTGGGTGATGATGATTTTGTGAGCCTATTGGCTAGCCGCTTGGCTTTTTCTTTTTCTTTTTGAGATCTGTAGGACCGGGGAAGCTATTTGAAATTCCCCGATGCTCCCGGTGCAGGGGAGGTTATGGCGAAATTTTTCAAAAATTTAGGGTGTTAGCCAAATTTTTGAAATTTTGAAAATTCTCAAAAACTAAAGAGTTGGAGAATGGAAGCCTGATCGATCGTAGAGTTGAATAATCAAACCACTTTCGACTTTGTTCCTTTTCGGGGACGAAAAGTTTTAAGTGGGGGAGATTGTAACAACCCGTAAAATCTGGGCCAGTTTAAAATTTTTATTTTGGCAATTTTAGCGAATTTTGATTATTTAAAATAGATTATTTTAAATAATATCGACGAAGAAATTTATTTTGAATATAATTCGAACGTATATATTATACGCGTCGTCGTTAGAATATAAATAATTATATATAATTATAAATAGAATTGAAAATGGCGCGGTAGTTCGATAATTCGATTTCAAACTTCAATTGAATGTACCAGGTGCAAATCAATCCGGATTTTAGTGAAACCAAAAATCATAGGATCTAATTAATAATATCTTTCTATCGAATCCGAAAAATCAAAATTTCATAGCGGGAATCAAAAGATATGTCCAGTTGAAAATTCTGAATAGTCGCTATGGAATTCAGGCCCTTAAAAAATGGACATTTTGCAAACGACCTCGGATTTCGACGAAACCAGTTTTGTTGGGTCCGTGATGTTAAATTATTGCTAGGTTTCAAATTTCATAATTTTTCGAATCAATATGTGAGCGTGGCAAAGGAAAACGCGTTTGACCAGTTTCAGTTGATTTTAATCGACTGGAAATTGGCCATTTTTCCAACGGTCTCAGAATTCGACGAAACTAGTTTTGTTAGGACCGTATCGTCAATACGAAGCTAGAAAATATTTTTCTGCAATTTATAGAGTTATTATGTGACCCCGATAATTTGAAATGTACGTTTAAAATTCAATATAGTGATTTAAATGTAAGTTCAAAGGAAACTGATTCAAACGATCAAATCAACCTACGATACATATCCCATTGTGTTCGGAATGGGGGTGAAACGCTATGGACGACAGGCGGTGGACCTCGTTTCAAGGTCGTATGGAAAAGTCAACTTTAAGTTGAATTAAATAATAAAAAAAAAGAGCCTTTCTTCCTTTTTCTTTCTGCCCCCCCCCCCCCCCCCCCCGTTCGATTTCATTTCTCAGATAAATAAAAAAAAAAGGAGAAAAGCCCCCGAAGATCGGATCTTGTCGCCGCCCCCTTTCCCGAGGCCGCGCCGCGCCAGAGGCGCCGTAGACCGCCGCACACCCCCCCCCCCCCCCCGCCTACTTCCTCCCCTCGTCTCCTCCCTCCTATCGATTACAGCAAGCCATCAAGAAACCCAAGCCCTGCCGCGCCACCATCGCTTCCACCCTCCGGCCACCACCGCAGCTGCTGCCTCCGACCGCCTGACACCCCCTCAGCACCACCTCCAACTCCAGCGAGCAGCCTTTCCCCCGTCAACGCAAAGAAAAATGTGAGTTTTATTTTAAATGCTTTCATGTATTTTCTTCAATAAAAAAATTCTGATTTGCTTTAATAAATAGGTTAGGATCTGTTTTAGGGGAAAGTCTAATTTTTATTTTAAAGAAAAAAATCGGATTTTGAATTAGAAATGATATGAGTTTTAATCGAAATAAAAATATGATTTTTATATGTTAAACTTCGAACTAAAAATTCGATTTTTATATATTGAATAGCGAACTAAAAATTCGATTTTTATATATTGAATAGCGAACTAAAAATTCGATTTTTATATATTGAATAGCGAAGTAAAAATTCGATTTTTATATATGTAGTGGCTACGGGCGACGAAGCTGACGAAGATGCGAAAACGATGAAGATTCTATCAAAGAAGAGTCAAGATGTTTGGATAGCTATCGGTGAGAATTTCTCACCTTTCAATTTAATTTTCTAGTTATATTTATATACTAGGATGCAGACGGTGCTTAGTAGCACCTGACACCCGTCATCCACAGACCATGGATGGCTTGTTTGTTAAATTGTTTGATTTCAAAAATTAATTAGATTATTGGATTGAAATTGAATTGTTTGGTGAGAATGAATGGATTTGATTGATGTGTGAATGGCGTGGGCCTTCACTAGACCGGGGATAAGGCTAGGCCTCGTCCCGTTTCTAGTATCGTGCCGTTATGCCGCCGAAATTTTCTAAAATAAGTTAGAAAAATAAAAATATCATTTTATTTAAATAATGAATTGAATAGAAATTCATAGGTTGAAATAAATGTTTTATCGTTAAAAATATAATTTTTAACGTGAAGTGAATAAAATAAAATATTCATTTACAAACCGGACGGTTTGTTTGTGTACACCTATTTGAAGGACATTGATTGGGTCGATAAATTTTACACATCGCCCAACTGCACAAATAAAATATGTGTTTGATTGTTTGAAACCCCACACGGGTGTTAGGATGAAATTTGAAGTTCACTCATCCTGATTGATTAAATATGTCGATCGATTGATTGACAGGCTGTTATAAGCGTTATATATCTATATTTGATGCTTATACAGTGTAGTGCACTTTGGTTGATGGTTGATTATTTTTCAATGCTATTATACATGTGTTGTATGAAAATCCATATAATTAACTTTATATGGTAATTGATTGGGCCTCATTCCAATTTAGAAAATAAAGAATATTATAAAATAAACATTCATGTGTTGACAGTACTCATTCATTGAGATTGGTCATGTGTTGAACGAAATATTTTAGTAATAAAATTTACACCTTTATCATTATAAAATAAACGTTCATGTGTTGACAGTACTCATTCATTGAGATTGGTCATGTGTTGAACGAAATATTTTAGTAATAAAATTTACATCTTTATCAATTTAAAATAAAAGTTCATGTGTTGACAGTACTCATTCATTGAGATTGGTCATGTGTTGAACGGAATATTTTGATAATAACAACTATTTTGAAAAAGAAATATTTGAAATAGAATATTTAAAAATAGAAATTTATGAAGCCGTGTTGATTAGATTGACGCCATTTTGACGTGAACGATATTTATATCGATATATAACGATTTCGAAATGAAATGAATTGAAAACGATTTCGAAATGAAATGAATTGAAAACGATTTCGAAATGAATTGAATTGAAAACGATTTCGAAATGAATTGAATTGAAAACGATTTCGAAATGAATTGAATTGAAAACGAATTCAAATTGAATTGAAAACGAATTCAAATTGAATTGAAAACGAATTCAAATTGAATTGAAATTTGAATTGAATAGAAATGAATTTTAAAACGAATTTATAAAGAAGAATTCAATTTTGATTTGAATTGAAAAGGAAGTTGAAATTGCTTTTGAAACGAGTTTAAAACTACTTATATAATTCGTTTTAAATAGAAATCGACGAAATATATATTATATATATAATATAATGGCCTGAATAGAACGCGCCGCGCCGCGGCAGTTCGTGAATTTCGACCATTTATTTCGAACGGACATTACGGGAGATCCGACCGTCGGATTCTCCTAAAACCGGAACCGTTGGGTTCGTATCGAAAAGAGCTTTCTAAAGAATATTAGTAATTAGAAATCTAACGGTTGGATTTGGAGTTACGTCCAAATCAAATTTGAAAAAGGTCGCTGTAAGTGCAGTTCGATGGCCGTTGATGGAAATCGACTGTACGGGCCTTGATAAAATTATTAAAAATAGCAATAATTTGTGTAAAATCATAAGAAATGGTTTAGAAAGAATTGGGATGAAAAACTCCATATTTGAAAAGATAAAAATAGATTTTTATCGAAATGAACTAGTTTTGAACTAGAATTATAATTCTATTTATTTTTAAATAAATAAATTGAATTCGAAAAGGGTTTTAAAAATAACCAAAATTTCCAATGATTGCATTGGAGTGGATTTGAATCGAAATTGTCTTCGGAATATTTCGATGTTGGAATTCGGGATTATACAGATGTTGTTATGGAAATTTGAAAGATATATATATTTATATCGTTATTTCCAATACGACATTTGTTAATCGTAGAATTTGATATTGAATATAAGCCGATATATTTTCTATTCAGAGCCTTGTATTTAATATCAAATGTGATTTGGGTTTGTCGTGAATGGTGTCTTCACTAACACTGTTCTTGAACCCAGTTGAGAAAAGATTAAATCTTTTTATTTAGATTTAATGAAGTGTACCAATTAAAGAATATTTAATTGGAATTGAATTGATATTGATTTTTGGGTTTATCGTGAGCAGTGTTTTAAACAACACTCGTTCTTTAACCCGATAATTAATGGATATTGATTTTTGGGTTTATCGTGAACAGTGTTTTAAATAACACTTGTTCTTTAACCCGATAATTAATGTGATTTGGGTTTATCGTGAACCGTGTTTTAAATGACACTGATTCTTTAACCCAGTCGAAGATTAAAACTAAGTGGAGTTTTAATGAATCTTTAATTAGATTGAAATAATCGAAATGGAGTATCACCAGTTTTGCTCCAGGCGATAGTTAAATCTTTAATTAGATTTGAACATGAAATGGTAATTGAATTTACCGATAACACTGTGGTGTTAGATATGAAGTATTACCAGTTTTACTTCATGGGATAAATAGGTTGGGATTGGGAAATTAAAACCAATGATTACTTCGGTAAGGTTCGTTAATCTCGACTAGTTGAATCGAAATTCAAAAGAAGATTAGAGAATAAATTCAAGAATTTATCTTGGATAAAATTAATGGGAACATTTCCCTATGAATGTGAAATTTAGAAATTAACTATCGGTTGGCCAAGCAGAATGGTTTTCTGGATATTGATCTGATGTTGGTTTCGGCCTTCGGGGTTAATATTTGGGAAATTATTCTCTTGATTAATTTACGGTTAGTGACTAATGAATTGGAATGAGGCGTATGTTGTGTTTGTGTAACACTTATTTAAAATATACGCGAGTTATTCGGAAAGACCGGGTTTATCCCATTCTGAATAACTGATACGACGATAAGTCGAAGATGAAGACGATGGTCGAAGACCGGAGGTCTTCACGTCGTTTGGGTGATAACTGATGATCTTGATTGGGCTGTACACCCAAGAAGATGGAAACAGTTAGTGATCGTCCAGACGTACTGGGAGATCGATGGATATGCGGGGTACTAGGTGCCTCCGGTTTCGTTCAGACCCAGAACGGACTTGTAAATGGACTGTGTGTCTGACATTGGATTTTAGTCCATGTGGTTGATCTCTATTAAATATATATCTGTTTGGCGGTAGAGAATTTATTCTCTTGCTTAACGCCCTTCTCTGAGACGTACGAGCTCAGGGGTTATATATTGATGGATATCAAACGCATGGAGTGAATTGCCTGTGTGGCATGCCTAAGTGGCAATTGATCGAGGCTTCTGTTGAAAAGCAAAGTCTTGTGGTGATGATCAAAGCAAGGCCTTTGTGGCGTAGCTTTGTGTAACGTTTACTTCGCGTGTTTCACACCCGGTATGAACCAAAAACGGGAGACGGACCTCAGGGAGGACTTGCGTTTCTTTCTAGTTAGAAGTGGCGTCAGTGGTTTTACACGCCCTGACGAGTTTGACTTATGTGGTTGTTGCTGTTGCGAGGCGCCTCGGTTATATCGGTTTCGGCCGAATGCATTCTGGTCGGCTGACGGACCAGACTTACACCCCATAGGGTGGGGAAACGTAGTGTTCAGGAATTTTAATCCACATCGGTGGACCGGCCCTGTCGCTCCAAGGGACGATGCGTTCTGTTCCTAAGACACGGGCTAGAGCATCTCGAATCGGTTGAGGGCTATCTTTTGCCTCGGTTCATAGATGGAAATCCAATTTCCAAATACGTGACTTTGCGGTTTTATTTGTAAACCTATATATGGCGACATAGTGGCATGGGACGCTCATGTCGCCTATGATTGATACTTATGATTTGAAGTTGTTTTATACACTATGCACTTATTATAGTATCAAATGATTTGTTTTAAACGTATCAAGCATTCTTTGGCTGTTATAAGGGAAAACCCTATCCTCCGGCTTGCGTTGCATTGTGTGATAGGACCTGGGTCTTATAACAGCTTCATTTTTCTTTATTTAGCATTGCGCTGTTTGTTTAATGCACTGGTATTCTTGGGAGAAAACCCGTTCCGTGTTATACGGCGTGGTCCCTTGATTTACCTAATGATTTAAAATAAAGATTAATAACTGTTTTAGTTCTCACACCAGTCCCATGACTGACCTGGAGTTTATTGTTTTAACCTAAACTCTGGGTGCCCCTATTTTGACACGGGCAGCTAGTAGTTTTGGTTTTGCAGATTTATATTCACAGGATCCTGGTTTACAGCTGGAACGATATCCGGAAAGCTTTGTATCCGTATATCTACTTCTAGTCGTGTATTGTATTATTTTCCGCTGCGATGTATTTAAATGTAATTTAAATCTCTGATATTTCTGTGTAATATTTATTCTTACTCTGTATATTCTTGTAATCTGATGCATTGTTGTAACATACAATGAAATGTTCTTCTGTATGCGTTCTGTTGTGGTTTGTTCTCGAACTATCCAACGCTTTCCTTTACGGGGAAGTTGCGGGTCTTCACATTAGCACACGTCCCGCAGCAAAGTCCAACCATGAAGTGAACTCATCGGTTCCCAACTGGATCCTGGGCTCTAACTTCCCATATTGGACTACCTTTGCATCTCGGGTTATTAGTCAATACTGGTCGGATCGGGTCCTCTTCAAGCCATCGGTTCGGGTTGGGTATCCTTCATTGGTTCGGGTCGGGTCTTCTCCTTGTTCGGTTCGGGTCGGTTGTCTTCCATCGGTTCGGTTCGGGTGATTTACCTCGGGTCGGGTCGGGTGTCATCTCCCCTCCAGCTCGTGCCTCCGTTCTGATCTGTGTCCTCGTCCTTCACTCCGATCCGTCCTCCTCGATCTGAATCGTTCTCCTCGATCTGATTCGTCCTCCTCGATCCGATTCGTCCTCCTCGATCTGATCCGATCCCAGTTCAGCTAGCGTGGCCTTCCTTTTTGCCACTTTTCCCAAGTGTTGGGTTCCGATCCGATCGGATTCTTTGCTCAGTTCAACATATCCGATCCGAGTCCTATGTCCGATCCGAACCCTGCACTGTTTTCTGAGACTGTTCCAGCAAGTGTTTACACCATTCGACGACGTTTTCGACCATTCTAACTATTGAAATCAGTCACAAAGCATTTCATACAGTCATAGCAACATGCATAATCAACCACAAACATCAAAACATCAACATGATAGGTTAAAATGGATCAAACATACCCAAAACCCCATATTTCCCCCTAAGCATGTTTAGGTGAAACTAATGATAGGATTAGCAAAACTTAACCAAATTAACCCAAATTCATATCAGGGGTCTAAAACATCATTTAAGAATTTATGAACATTTTTCCCGAATTTATTAGTGTATAAATTCGCTAATTAACACTAATTACCCTTAACTAGCCATAATTAGTGTAAAACTATGCAAATCACTCACCTTAGCCACAAATAAACTAAGATCTGAAATAATTCTCTGATTTGATGTGAATTTCAATGCCAAACAGCAGCTCCTATGTTGCTTGGGTGAAGATCTTCCTTGATTAGGGGTTGCTAAGCTTAATCCTTGACCAAAAGATGATTTGGAGGTGATTTAGAGGTTAGAGGCCATTTTTAGGGTTCCTTGGTGATAAGTGGAGGCTAGAAAACTGAAATGGAATGATCCTCTATCTCATTTCAGCCTCCCCATAACCCTAATCCCGAAATGGGTTATGGGCCTATCAACTAATCACCCGATTTGGCCCGGTTAAGCAGTTTTTCACCCTCCAAACCTTATTTCAGCCATATCTCCCAAACGGTAAGTCCGTTTGGTTATTATGACCACTCTACGGAAAGGTAAACCATCAAACGAATCCAATGGAAGTGGTTTCAGGTCAAAATTCCTTTCCAATCAAAAGTTATGGCCAAAACAGTACTAACTAAGGGCAAAATGGTCATTTAAAAATTGACAAAAATCATGAACATGGGAAATGACTCTAATAGATGTTTCCCAAAGTTACATGACCATACGACTTCACATGGGAAAGAAAGAAATATTCCACAATCCTATGATGTGTAGAATACGGGTCGTTACACTCTCCCCCCTTAAGAAATTTCGCCCCCGAAATTCCCTAATCAAAACACACATAAAGGTCCCGCATGCCTATCAACCATAAAACAACAATCAAACATGCAAAACAAGCAAAACAAATCTACCTTAGCATGCGGAAAAGCTAAATTACAAAGTAAATCTTACCAGGCAAAGAGTTCTGGATATGCCTTCCTAATGCTCTCCTCTGTCTCCCAAGTACAATCACTCTCGTCCTCGCCCCACTAAACCTTGACTAGCTTCACCGCCTTCCTTCGAAGTTGCTTCGTATCGTGCCCCACAATACGGATCGGCTTGCGGTTCCCAACCGCCTCGGGTTCTACTTCGAAGTCCTCTAACTGATCAGGTGAAATAGTCACATTTGAGTCGTGAACGAACTTCCTTAGTTGGGAAACATGAAATACATTGTGAACTCCCGCCATTTTCTCTGGTAAGCCAACTCTATATGCCAAATTCCCGACTAGTTCAAGAACAGGGAATGGGCCAACAAATCTTGGTGCCAATTTGCCTCTCCTGCCAAATCGAATCACGCTCTTCAACGGAGAGATCTTGACAAACACCAAGTCACCAACGGAGAATTTCAAGTCTCTTCTCCTCTTATCAGCATAACTCTTCTGCCTATCTTGGGCTGCTTTCATTCGTTGCTGAATGATCTTGATCTTATCAGAAGTTTCTCTCACCACATCTGGTCCAAGCACAAACTTCTCGCCAATCTCTATCCAACATGATGGTGAGTTAAACGGTCTTCCGTACAAAGCTTCATATGGAGCCATACCGATACTGGATTGGTAGCTATTATTATATGCAAACTCTACTAGATGCAAATGGTCATCCCATGATCCACCAAAATCCAATATACAAGCTCTCAAGAGATCTTCCAATATACGATTCACCCTCTCCGTCTGACCGTCGGTCTGAGGATGATATGCGGTACTGAGATGTAATCCTGACCCTAGAGCCTCTTGTAAGCTTTTCCAAAACCCACTAGTGAACAACGGGTCTCGGTCACTCACAATGCTTTTAGGTACTCCATGAAATCTCACTACCCACTTCATATACAATTCTGCCAATTAGGCTGCCGTTCTGGTCGATTTGACTGGTATAAATCTTGCGCTCTTAGTCAATCGATCCACAATTACCCAAATGCTTTCATATCCCGATCTAGTCCTTGGTAAACCATCGATGAAATCCATCGAGACTTGCTCCCATTTCCATTCGGGAATTTCTAATGGTTGCAACAACCCACTAGGCTTCTTTTGCTCGACTTTAACTAGCTGGCAATTCATGCATTTGGATATAAACTCCCCAACGTCTCTTTTCATCCCTTCCCAGTAGTAAGTCTGTCTCATGTCTCGATACATCTTATTACCACCGGGATGTATAGTCAGTTTTGAGTGATGACATTCTCTAAGCACTTCATCTCTCAAACCATTCACGTTGGGCACAACTAGTCTTCCATTCTTTCGAAGCCATCCATCTCGATCAAGCCCATACACATTCATCTCCTCACCGATACTCATCTCTAACCTGGAGATGATTTCCAATAGATTAGGATCGTTCCTCTGGCTGGAACCAATCCGCTCTATCAAAGTGGGTCTGATCGTCAAACTAGCTAGCATGACTGGATCCAATTCACACTTTGGTCTGAAATCAAACCCTGCGATATACTCCAGTTGCTTCCACTCAAGAAACATTGCCCCTAAACTGGCATGTCTCCTACTCAAGGCATCGGCTACCGCATTACCTTTCCCAGGTGTGTATGCGATATCAAAATCATATGAAGCCAAGAACTCCAACCATCTCTGCTGACGGAGATTCAGATCTTTCTGAGAGAAGAGATACTTTAACGATTTATGATCGGTAAACAACTCAAATCTTTCTCCCAAGAGATAGTGTCTCCACATCTTCAGCGCAAATACAATCGCTGCCAATTCCAAATCATGGGTAGGATACTTCTTCTCATGCGGCTTTAGCTGTCGACTAGCATAAGCTACAACCCTACTTCCTTGCATCAATACTGCACCCAGTCCGGTACCACAAGCATCTGTGTATACCGTCATCTCTTCATTCCCTTTAGGAATGACTAACATTGGCGCACGCGTCAACTTCTCCTTTAGACTCTTGAAGGCATCCTCACACACTCCGTCCCAGACGAAGGACTGATTCTTCTTAGTCAACTGAGTCAATGGTGCTGCTATCTTGGAGAAGTCCTGGATAAACTTACGATAATATCCAGCTAATCCCAAGAAACTTCTCACATCTGTAGCATTCTTGGGCGTAGGCCAATCCTGTACCGTAGCCACCTTCGCAGGGTCTACGGCAATACCACTCTCTGAAACAACATGACCCAAGAATCTTACTTCCCTTCTCCAAAAATGACACTTAGAGAATTTCGCTTTCAATTGGTGTTTCCTCAACACCTCCATCACTATCCTCAAGTGTCCCTTGTGTTCCTCCTCTGTCCTTGAATAAACAAGGATATCATCCACGAACACAAGAACAAACTTATTCAACTGATCTCTGAATACTCGATTCATAAGATCCACAAAGTAGGCTGGTGCATTGGTCAACCCAAACGGCATGACCAACCACTCATAAAATCCAGACGGCGTCCTAAATGCCGTTTTCGGAACACTCTCATCTGCTACTTGTAGCTGATGAAATCCTGTCGCGAGGTCCAACTGGGAGAACACTCTTGCTCCTTCCAGCTGATCAAACAAATCATCTATCCGCGGTAGAGGATACTTATTCTTCCTCGTTACCTTATTCAACTCGCGATAGTCCACACACAAACGAAGGGAACCATCTGCCTTAGTGGCAAACACAACTGGTGCTCCCCACTCGGAGACACTCCTTCTAATAAATCCCTTCTTCAAAAGATTGCTGACTTGCACCCCGAGCTCTCGCTGCTCCCTTGGTGCCATACGACGAAGTGGCATCACTATAGGTCTGGCATCTTTCACTAAATCAATACGGAACTCAATCTCTCGGTATGGTGGAAGTCCAGTCACCTCCTCGAAGACGTCCGGATACTGGCCAATCACGGGCACATCTGACAACTCATCCTGCGGGATGTCGAGGGAATTTACAAAACTAGCCATAACCCCATCACTAGGTAGACTACCAAACACTACCCTCCGCCCATCATCCGCCCTCACAGTCACCAAAAAGCCCTCACAGTCTACCACCACCCCGTATCTTTGGAGCCAATCGACTCCCAATATAATGCCATACCCAGTAAAGCCCAAAACAAAGCAATCACATACAAACATACATCCATGACTCGATAAGACCAAATTCCTGCAAATCATACTAAGGCTAGTCGAACCACCAATCGGGTTCGTCACAACCAACGGTCTATCGACTATCTCGGGTTCCAGTCCCAACCTATCTACCAGGTCACTAGATATGAAGGAACGGGAAGCCCCAGTATCAAACAAAACCCGAACTGGTACATCATAAATAGAAAGCATACCTTGAATAACAACATTCTTTCCTTTCTCCGCCGCAGTTGGGGCATTCGACGAAGAAGGAACAGCATCAAGAGCATATGCTTTCACAATCTGCTTCTCCTTAAGAGGTTGCAGACACTTATCCTTCTGATGTCCCACTTGACCACAGTTGTAGCACTTCCTTTCCGCTGGCTTGGCCCGACATTCTTTAGCATAATGGCCCTTCTTTCCACAGCTGAAGCACTCAACATCCTTCTTGCTCTTTTTCTGGCCACCTTTAGATTGGTCCTGCTTCCTCTTATTCTGAGAGCTATTCTTGCCTCCACCGCCTACTTGCGGCTTTGGCCCTTCTGCAGATGCAGCCTCAGTCTTTGACTTAGGGTAAAGACTCTCTGATCTCAAAGCTTTCCCCACGATCGATTCAAAAGTCTCATCGATGTGGTTGATAAGCCTTTCCCCCAAGTATCCATCCAAACCAGTAATGAACTTCTCATTCTTCTTTTCAGGAGTATCGATAAGAGACAGTCCATACTTCGACAAAGTGTCGAACTCAGCAATATAATCATAAACTGCCCTTCCGTTCTGCTTTAGTTCCAAGAACCTCTTGAACAACAGTGACTTCTGGGCAGCTGGAATGAACTTCTCGCTAAAGCGAGCCTTGAACTGAACCCAAGTAACCTGATCCTCTGGAGTAGTTGTTCTAATGGCATTCCACCAATTCATCGCTCGCCCTTGCAGCTGACGGGACGCTAGCCTTCTCTTCATCGCATCCTCAAGACCCAAGTCATCGAAGATACGGTCACAGCTATCCATCCAGTCCTGAACATCTGTGGCCGACTCCGTTCCATGGAACGACTTTCCACCAAGATTAGTGTAATCCTTGCACAACTTGGCAAAATCGACCCTAGGCGCCTGCACTACTGGGCCAACACCAACTCCGGGATTGGGAACTGCCCCTTGCACTTCTCTAAGCATGTCTCTCATGAGGTTAGTAAACAATGCCCTCATGTCAGCGGCATTTCCTTGGTTGGTCCCTCTACCAGCACCCCTCGTATCTCGGCTCATCGTTAATCTGAAAAAGGGAAACGATTAACGACCCCATAGTGGTGCTAGTGCAGTGCGACTTCATTCTCATACTACTAATAGTATATATATACATAGCTTTTGAAAACCAAAGTAATCACAAATACGCGCTCTCATATACGTACTATCTCTCCCTAGTGTCTTTCCCTAGGTTAACTACGCAACCTAGAGCTCTGATACCAAGTGTGACGGCCCGCCCCGCACCAACCGACATTTACTCCAAAAGTGCGTTGTACACATATCCAGTTAGCACGGAACGGGTCGTCAGAAGGAAAGGGAAGAAGGAAATGAACATACAAAGAACCTGTAGAATGTCTCACAGCGCATAGAACAAAATATAATAATAACATACTTGACATAAAACAGGAGAGACAGTGCATAAGCTGAAAATCAGAACTAAACATCATAGCAGCGGAAATCCAAAATACAGCTTATTACAACTTTCAAACTGTCTCAAAGCAAAAGAAAGATAAAGGAGGTACACTACTAATGCCCAAGTAGCGACCACCAACGACACAGGGAGAATGTGTATATATATATCATACGTGGAAGCCTCCTGCCCGCCTCCGAATCAGCTACTCGCGCATCACCAGCTAACCTGTCTCTAGTCTGCTCGTGTGAGCACCCAGAGTAATAAGAGGAGACATAAAACTCTGGGTCAGACATAAAGCCTGGTATGAGCGATATGCATCTAAAGTGAACAATAACAGGTAGACTAAAACATACCTGAACCTGGACCTGCAACCAAAGAGTTAGCACTACATACTGTACAACACTCTAAGGTATCATATCAAACAATATAAAGATACAGAGGTGGGGGAGGTGTGCATGTCATAGGGATGGAAAACAATCAAACATAGCATCCATCCTCACATATCTCACTCAGTGCGTAAAGCATACGATATTCACCACTTCGATCACCCAACATACCTTGCTACGATCACTTTGCCCATGAAGTCATAAATGGCTTCACTGCACTGATAACGTAGCCACAAATCCTTTGCTATGTCCACCTTGCCCCATGGAGTCACAAGAACCCCACTGCACTGGCTCATAGCCTTACTAATCCTTACTATGTCCACTCTGCCCCATGGAGTCGCAATGACCCCACTGCACTGGCTCATAGTCTTACTCATCTTTACTATGTCCACTCTGCCCCATGGAGTCGCAATGACCCCACTGCACTGGCTCATAGTCTTACTACGCATCACCTTGCCCCTCAGGTCATAATGACCCTACTGCACTGATAACGTAGTCTTGCTACCATCACCTTGCCCCTCAGGTCATAATGACCCCACTGCACTGATAAGTAGCCCATCATTCATTCTTAGTGGTGAATCGAAGTTATGAACGTCGACAACTCCTTAGCACACGTCCCGCAGCAAAGTCCAACCATGAAGTGAACTCATCGGTTCCCAACTGGATCCTGAGCTCTAACTTCCCATATTGGACTACCTTTGCATCTCGGGTTATTGGTCAATACTGGTCGGATCGGGTCCTCTTCAAGCCATCGGTTCGGGTCGGGTATCCTTCATTGGTTCGGGTCGGGTCTTCTCCTGGTGCGGTTCGGGTCGGTTGTCTTCCATCGGTTCGGTTCGGGTGATTTACCTCGGGTCAGGTCGGGTGTCATCTCCCCTCCAGCTCGTGCCTCCGTTCCGATCCGTGTCCTCATCCTTCACTCCGATCCGTCCTCCTCGATCCGAATCGTTTTCCTCGATCTGATTCGTCCTCCTCAATCCGATCCGTCCTCCTCGATCCGATTCGTCCTCCTCGATCCGATCCGATCCCAGTTCAGCTAGCGTGGCCTTCCTTTTTGCCACTTTTCCCAAGTGTTGGGTTCCGATCCGAACGGATTCTTTGCTCAGTTCAACATATCCGATCCGAGCCCTATGTTCGATCCGATCCGAACCCTGCACTGTTTTCTGAGACTGTTCCAGCAAGTGTTTACGCCATTCGACGACGTTTTCGACCATTCTAACTATTGAAATCATTCACAAAGCATTTCATACAGTCATAGCAACATGCATAATCAACTACAAACATCAAAACATCAACATGATAGGTTAAAATGGATCAAACATACCCAAAACCTCATATTTCCCCCTAAGCATGTTTAGGTGAAACTAATGATAGGATTAGCAAAACTTAACAAAATTAACCCAAATTCATATCAGGGGTCTAAAACATCATTTAAGACTTTATGAACATTTTTCCCGAATTTATTAGTGTATAAATTCGCTAATTAACACTAATTACCCTTAACTAGCCATAATTAGTGTAAAACTATGCAAATCACTCACCTTAGCCACAAATAAACTAAGATCTGAAATAATTCTCTGATTTGATGTGAATTTCAATGCCAAACAGCAGCTCCTATGTTGCTTTGGTGAAGATCTTCCTTGATTAGGGGTTGCTAAGCTTAATCCTTGACCAAAAAATGATTTGGAGGTGATTTAGAGGTTAGAGGCCATTTTTAGGGTTCCTTGGTGATAAGTGGAGGCTAGAAAACTGAAATGGAATGATCCTCTATCTCATTTCAGCCTCCCCATAACCCTAATCCCGAAATGGGTTATGGGCCTATCCACTAATCACCCGATTTGGCCCGGTTAAGCAGTTTTTCACCCTCCAAACCTTATTTCAGCCATATCTCCCAAACGGTAAGTCCGTTTGGCTATTATGACCACTCTACGGAAAGGTAAACCATCAAACGAATCCAATGGAAGTGGTTTCAGGTCAAAATTCCTTTCCAATCAAAAGTTATGGCCAAAACAGTAATAACTAAGGGCAAAATGGTCATTTAAAAATTGACAAAAATCATGAACATGGGAAATGACTCTAATAGATGTTTCCCAAAGTTACATGACCATACGACTTCACATGGGAAAGAAAGAAATATTCTACAATCCTATGATGTGTAGAATACGGGTCGTTACAGTACATAAAAACAAAAGCATAATCCCACTCCAAATAGCCATAAAGAAAAAGAGATAAAGCTGAGCATTACTCTCAGCACTTCCAAGCACTCCAAGAAGGAAACCCAAGTCAAGCTCCACTAATTCCCACCCTGAGGACCTGAGGAGGGGAAAAAGGAAAGAAAAAAGGCGAAACAAAACAAGGTCAGACATAAAGTCTGGCGAGTCCAGTAACTTTAACAATATAATCAGTAAAGTAAAAAGGATAAGAACATAAACTGGATATAAGAGATGACTGTAACATAAGCAGAGGTGACAAGGTAAACTAGGCAAGTAAGATAGAACAACGACTGCTGTAACGTCCTGCATTTTTATCGGTTTGTATTTGAATATTTAAATCAGTTTAAATATTGAATTCATAATATAAGTGGATTTATATATTAATTAAAACAAAGTTGAACGTATAAAAAATATATATTAAATATAATCGAGCCCGTAATGTCACGGCAGTTCGTAGTTTAATGTTCTGAACTTCAACTGATTATACAGAACCCGTTATTAATCGGATTTCTTCGAAACAAGAAACGTTCGAATCTATTAAATTGTATTCTTATAAGGGTAGTGAAAAATCGAAATTCCGGATTATATACTGTAAGTTATGTCCAAATTTAATATTCAGAAAAACAGCGGCATATTCGTTTATGGCCATAACGGTTATTTAAATATATTTAAATATCGATTCGAATTTGGACAAGATTCTTTTGAGACGTAGCTATAATTTAATTTTTAGAATTTCACTGGAATTTTTAATTAATTAAATATGCAACTTTGTATTTGGAGTGTTTTGCACCCTATATCAACATTTTGAAGTATCACAATATAAGTTAACTTACCGATATTATTATATATTTGTGATCAGGTCACACTGCTGAATGCGACAGTATATTTATTTCAGTCGTTAGCAAGTCATATACGGACAGAGTGTTGGATAGCATGGTACGTTTAATTTTATAACCAAAAATCCTTACACATTCGGAAATAAAAATATTCAACGTTAAACCTTATTCTCAAGCCATGCCGTGTTCATTAGTTGGGGGAGAAATCTTTGAAATGCTGAATTATTCATTGATAGTGAAAGTGACACGACTGAAACCATGCGCCATACATCTTCAACACCTACAATTCTTTTTCAAAACCTATACATATTTCACGCGGATTTTAACAGTATAAGTATGGGCCACCATACATACATATAAATAAATATAAAAAAAAAGAGAAATATCCCTGAAATTGTGCATTTATTTCTACCATACGCTACCTTTCCTTACATTGGAAGGAACACTCAGCCATACCCTATCCCGTCTTTTCCATACCCTATTACTTCTCTTCGTCAACGAAGATATCTCTGGGTACGGTTCCTTCTATTCGAAGGCACAGGGCATATATAAGCCACTTTCCTCTTCGCTCAACGCTGCAGTAAAACCAATAAAAGCTTCACTTGTTTCCTCCCTCAACAAATAAGTGCTGTCTTGAATTCGTTAAAACGCTGGAGCCGGGGGCTTTAACCTCGAAGGGTCGCTGATGGGTTCTGCATCAATACGGATGGCTGGAGTTTCAAGCAGTGTGGATATGGATGGGATGAGTGTTGTGTAGGGGTGGTTGGACATTCGCGTACATGGAGTTGGTTATCGGAAGCGCAGCAGTCTGGCGCGAGCTACGGTCAGAGCGTCGGCAATGTGAGGGAAGGAGAGTTGCCTGGGAAGAAGTTCATGCATGGACGGTGAGAAGAGTTCAGGGGACGTGGCTGTCTTTTACACTGGGCTTGGGTTTTTCAAATGAAATCAAGGAATAGAAGAAAGGCCTTCTGTAAGGATCAGGAGGAGTTGGTTGTTGGGAAATGAGGGGATGACAGACGCGGAAATTGGAAGTTTTTGCGTAAGAATTGTTGGAGCAGGCTCGGTGGGTACGAGCTTATGGAGGATCGAGTGAAGCCGGATTAATGCGAGTGAGGTGAGAACAGAACGAAGGGGAGTTCAAATGTTATACAGGAAGGGACGCATGCAACAATGCATGTGCAGGCATGACTCAAGTTTGGAGATTTAAGTTGGGTAACAACGAAGAAGAAGGCCAGAAATAAAGGTACAGATCACCGTACGTTATTCTCGTGAAGGGTTACTGGTGACCTTGGTTTTAGTTGAGTACTATTTTAAGTGGGGCGTGGTTTTCTTTAGTGAGCAGATGGGCCAATGGTATTGGTAAGGCCCGAAATGAAAGAGAGAAAATATGGGAGCTTGCAACTGCGTTGAAGTGTGAAAGTAACATGGTTATAGACGTTTGCTGTGTAAAGGAGGAAGTGTGAAGTCTTGTGTGTGCCAATGGTGGAGCACATGCATGGTTGGTGATGGTTAATTTTGGACGGATAATGGTTGAGTTACAACTGAGGAAAATCTTGGTTTGTCGTGTTACATAGAGTGATGAAAAGAAGGGGAGAAGGGTGTACTGTGGGATGTCTACATTCCTGAAGACGGTGGAAGGGAGGAGTAGATGTACAGGCATTCAAGGAGAGAAGCCGGGTATAACCAACTAATGCAAATTGTTATTTAACGGTTAATGCGCGAAGGTGAGTAAATTCACTCAGTCTGATCTATTTTAAAATATTTTAATTATATTTTAATATTGGTTGAATGCTGTGTGATGGTCGTTTAGGTAGATTACCATTAAACTGGTTGAAGTATATACATATCGTTGCATATGTACACAACACGGATTGGGTACTGATTCCATCGGTTATAAGATTCCCTAGTACGGAATTTGTGTAAATTGTGTTGACTAACATCTGTGGATGCAGGAAACCGGTTGGAGGAATCCAACCGGATTCCTCAATATATGTACTATTTGTTTTATATATGCATTGTTGAACTATAACGATAAAATAACGTTGTTGACTAGGCTTAAGCGTGACTGTTACGTCGAGATTAGTTTTAAAGGGGAATATGGCAGCGTAGGCATTAGTTAAAAAGGAGAATATTAAAGCGTATTGCATTAGTTATAAAAGGGGGAATATTACAGCGTATTGCAAGTTTGTAAACTGTAACGATAAATTAACGTTGTTGACTAAGCTTAAGCGTGATTTTTATATATAACACTATTAGGAATTGGAACTAAAACTCGACGATGTCGAATGGATTTAAAGTAAATTATTTTTAGGAATTATGATCTGATAGGATAGTTAATATTTAGTTTAAACCAATAAATTATAATAGGATATGTAATCAATATTTAGTTATAAACTTGATATTGATTTAACAAGAAGTTGACTTGGAAACAGAGTTTATAAAGTGGAATGAGAATATATATTATGAAAGAGATTTCGGTAAACGAGATAAGGGTATTTATCACTCGAATAAAGAGTCATTTGATAAAGGTGTTTAGATTTCTATAACAAGAATGATATTCACATTTTAAAGTGAATAGTGTTTTAAAAGTGAACGTTTGCAGATTAAAATGTTTATAATGAAATTGGAAATATTTTCCAATGAAGATAGGGTATATTATCCAAGCATAGAAAATAAAGAACATAAAAAGAATGGAAATGTTTCGAACATTAATAACATATATTTTCTGGAACATGGGAGAATAAGAGTTTATAATAACAGGGAATGTTTTCCAAGAAATGTGAAGGGCAAACGGATTTTTGGAAAATATCTAGGAAGATATAGAAAACTGGGAAATTAATGTTAAAATAGAAAGGGCCATTGATTGTGTGATGTTTAGATATACATTAGAATGGATGTTTGTTTTTACTTCGATAGTTAAATAACCGACTATCGAAGTGTTTTGACCATCGGTGTCAATAAGGAGAGACCGGTTGGATATATTATCTGAAAACCACTCCGTATAGGCCTAAGCACTGCGAATTAGATTATGCTGAAGATAATTGAAGACGGAGTGAAATGCAAGGGTCGTTCTGTTCTAGAATGGTGCTTTCTGTTTGTCCAGTCTCAGGACAACTTGTATGGAAGAGTGTCTGACAGTGTATACCTAACAAATCACGTATGGTTGATCTTTTAAAGGTATTACGTCTGGTGGCGGAGGAATTCGTTCCTCTTAGCTTTTTATACCCGCGATATTTTTGGAAATCGATTAGTGAATTGACAGGTTTGATGATGTGGCATTCAAAGTGAATGGTGATCAGATGTTCTGAAGATAGACGTAGCCTTTAGCCTCACAACCAGGAAGTAACAAAAGTTGGGCTAGGCAGCATGGCTATTTGGGTCATCCCCAAGCAGTGTGTATTATCACCGATCTAGAGAAAATTCATATTTTTCCTTCTTTTCGTTTCTGTATCTTCGGATGACGGTTGGATGGCCAACAACCGTGGTGGCAATATATTCGATACACTCAAGCTAAATGAGTGGTCGGTCATGTGTGGCCGGGTTGCAAGACGTTCTTGTTGAAATCAGGTGTATACCCTCTAGAGTACACTGATCGGTAGGTGGTCCCATACCTTGTCGGTTGGAACCCAATCTCCAATAAGCGCCCTGCGGTTTATGATTTTATACTATATATGTGGAGCTTGAGATGCAAGCGTTCTGCTATTTGTTTATTTGTATTTATTAGACATTATTATAATATCACTGGATTTTGATATCAAAGTGTTTTGGTTTATAATAAGGTAAAAACCATCCATGTTTATGTGTGGGCTAGTCTTACTATTATCCTTTTGTTTTCCAAAGGATTTTCAAAGTTAAAATATATGGTTGGAGTTTACTCACACCAGTCCCATGACTGACCCAGAGTTTATTTTGTTTGTGTTTTCCCTAAACTCTTGGGTGCCCAAATTTGTACGGGAAGTCAAGTGTTTCAGGCTTTGCAGATTCACTTGGAGGAGCTCGAAGTAGGAGGCTTCACTATTAGTTATTTAGAGATTATTTCCGTTGTGATGTATATGAGTATACTCTGATATGATATGTAAGTACAAATTCAGATGTGTAATTCAAAGTTATGTATATAATACATTTTATTCGTTCCGCTGTAAGTTCGTGTTTACTTTGATTTAGTTCAGTTGTGGTCTTCTTCTTCTATTCTATTAGTTCTACCTTTTCTATTTCATCCTCTAATTCCTTTCTATTAATGATCTGAATTTTCGTGCACTTTGAGTTGAATGTGTAGGATATTAGTCAGCTCAAATTGGTACGGATTTTCGGGCCACTACAGTTGGTATCAGAGCTAAAGGTTAAGTAGTTACCTTGGCTCTGTGGCGTGACTCAATAGAGATAAGGTTAGTAATACCTTAGATTGAGTTTGAGTGTATATATATGTGAGTACGTATTTGTAAGTTGATATAAAAGCTGTTTTATATTGTGTTGATTAGTTTGGCGAGTGGTTTACGAATTCTGGTCGATACTGGATTGCAAACTGTATCGATAGGTGTTTCTAAACTCTTGAACAGAGTAATTCTACACAGTATGTTTTTGAAAGAGGGTAAATAAAATAGTTTTACCCAAAAATATATTTTGATATAAAGAAAGCATATATATTGGAATTATCTAATATATATTGAATGTGTTGGTTGAAATTATAATCGAATAAGATTTATAATTGAGTTGGTTATATAAATAACCAATTGAAATATTATATAAGTATAAGATGCAAAATAAGATGAACTAAATCTGAATTTAAAACCAGAATTGAAATAAAACTCTAGAAACTTGGAAAAGAGTTGGAAATAACTTTCGGATTAAATAATGGGAATTTTAAAATCCTGGGAGATTTGAAATTGTTTTCCAAGTGTTGTGAAAGATATTTTGAAGTAAAAATTAAAATGGAAGTGTTTTAAAATGAATTTGAAAAGTAATATAGTATTGAACTCACTCTGATCACTGGAAAATAAATTCCGATGATGATCCGGACATCATCGGTGTTCATTTTCGAGGTTCTAAGTGACGGATCACTACCAAAGATTTTGTTTTGAATTATTGTGAGGAAACAAGTTGTCGGAAATTCAAATATTTTGAATAGTATATGATTTCAAACTGATTTGAAATAAATCCCAGGAATTTGAATTCTGAAATAAAGATTTAACTTATGGAGTTAAAATGGTAAACTAAGATAAACAAATTTGGACTGAATTTGGAACGATCCAGAATGGAATTTGTAAAAGAGAAATATTGGAGATTCGAGTTATTAAAATGAATTGACTCTTGCAGAATAAGAATCAAATTTTGAATTCGGAGATGAAGATAACTGATTTGAGAAATAAATCAGTAAAAGGAATGTCGTAATAGAACTTAACAAGGTTAAGAGTTGGAATTGAGAATGGAATTGGAGTTGAAATGGAATTTGGCTTAGTAAAAGACAAAGATTGGTTTGAGAATGGATTGATGGGAGATCGACCAAGGATGCTTGGATATATGCTAAAGTGATAGCAAGTGGCAGAGATAGAATTAAATGCCCAACAAAAAGGTACAAGTTTACATTATATTCAGGTATGAGTTTTATAAGTATGTTTGGCAAGCCGATTGGCTGTTTAATTTTCTATGGAATTGGAGAAAACCCAGAGTGGCAAGTTGTAGTAATACCGGATGAGCCATGCCGAGGAGATGCTGGCGAAATTCTCCGAAGATTTAAGCTGTTAGGAAATTTCTAGAATTTTCGAAAATATTCGATAATTAGAAAGAATTAATTTTGATATAAATTCGTCCAATCGAAACTGAAGTTAAGAGTTAAAATAAAATATTTAACCCGATTATAATAAGGTGTGACATTTTTTATACCTTGGCAATTTCGGGGACGAAATTCTTTTAAGGGGGAAGGTATGTAACGTCCTGCATTTTTATCGGTTTGTATTTGAATATTTAAATCAGTTTAAATATTGAATTCATAATATAAGTGGATTTATATATTAATTAAAACAAAGTCGAACGTATAAAAAATATATATTAAATATAATCGAGCCCGTAATGTCACGGCAGTTCGTAATTTAACGTTTTGAACTTCAACTGAGTATACAGGACCCGTTATTAATCGGATTTCTTCGAAACAAGAAACGTTCGAATCTATTAAACTGTATTCTTCTAAGGGAAGTGAAAAATCGAAATTCCGGATTATATACTGTAAGTTATGTCCAAATTTAATATTCAGAAAAACAGCGGCATATTCGTTTATGGCCATAATGGTTATTTAAATATATTTAAATATCGGATTCGTATTTGGACAAGATTCTTTTGAGACGTAGCTATAATTTAATTTTTAGAATTTTACTGGAATTTTTAATTAATTAAATATGCAACTTTGTATTTGGAGTGTTTTGCACCCTATATCAACATTTTGAAGTATCACAATATAAGTTAACTAACCGATATTATTATATATTTGTGATCAGGTCACACTGCTGAACGCGACGGTATATTTATTTCAGTCGTTAGCAAGTCATATACGGACGGAGTGTTGGATAGCATGGTACATTTAATTTTATAACCAAAAATCCTTACACATTCGGAAATAAAAATATTCAACGTTAAACCTTATCCTCAAGCCATACCGTGTTCATTAGTTGGGGGAGAAATCTTTGAAATGATAAATTATTCATTGATAGTGAAAGTGACACGACTGAAACCATGCGCCATACATCTTCAACACCTACAATTCTTTTTCAAAACCTATATATTTCACGCGGATTTTAACAGTATAAGTATGGGACACCATACATACATATAAATAAATATAAAAAAAAGAGAAATATCCCTGAAATTGTGCATTTATTTCTACTATACGCTACCTTTCCTTACATTGGAAGGAACACTCAGCCATACCCTATCCCGTCTTTTCCATACCCTATTACTTCTCTTCGTCAACGAAGATATCTCTGGGTACGGTTCCTTCTATTCGAAGGCACAGGGCATATATAAGCCACTTTCCTCTTCGCTCAACGCTGCAGTAAAACCAATAAAAGCTTCACTTGTTTCCTCCCTCAACAAATAAGTGTTGTCTTGAATTCGTTAAAACGCTGGAGCCGGGGGCTTTAACCTCGAAGGGTCGCTGATGGGTTCTGCATCAATACGGATGGCTGGAGTTTCAAGCAGTGTGGATATGGATGGGATGAGTGTTGTGTAGGGGTGGTTGGACATTCGCGTACATGGAGTTGGTTATCGGAAGCGCAGCAGTCTGGCGCGAGCTACGGTCAGAGCGTCGGCAATGTGAGGGAAGGAGAGTTGCCTGGGAAGAAGTTCATGCATGGACGGTGAGAAGAGTTCAGGGGACGTGGCTGTCTTTTACACTGGGCTTGGGTTTTTCAAATGAAATCAAGGAATAGAAGAAAGGCCTTCTGTAAGGATCAGGAGGAGTTGGTTGTTGGGAAATGAGGGGGTGACAGACGCGGAAATTGGAAGTTTTTGCGTAAGAATTGTTGGAGCAGGCTCGGTGGGTACGAGCTTATGGAGGATCGAGTGAAGCCGGATTAATGCGAGTGAGGTGAGAACAGAACGAAGGGGAGTTCAAATGTTATACAGGAAGGGACGCATGCAACAATGCATGTGCAGGCATGACTCAAGTTTGGAGATTTAAGTTGGGTAACAACGAAGAAGAAGGCCAGAAATAAAGGTACAGATCACCGTACGTTATTCTCGTGAAGGGTTACTGGTGACCTTGGTTTTAGTTGAGTACTATTTTAAGTGGGGCGTGGTTTTCTTTAGTGAGCAGATGGGCCAATGGTATTGGTAAGGCCCGAAATGAAAGAGAGAAAATATGGGAGCTTGCAACTGCGTTGAAGTGTGAAAGTAACATGGTTATAGACGTTTGCTGTGTAAAGGAGGAAGTGTGAAGTCTTGTGTGTGCCAATGGTGGAGCACATGCATGGTTGGTGATGGTTAATTTTGGACGGATAATGGTTGAGTTACAACTGAGGAAAATCTTGGTTTGTCGTGTTACATAGAGTGATGAAAAGAAGGGGAGAAGGGTGTACTGTGGGATGTCTACATTCCTGAAGACGGTGGAAGGGAGGAGTAGATGTACAGGCATTCAAGGAGAGAAGCCGGGTATAACCAACTAATGCAAATTGTTATTTAACGGTTAATGCGCGAAGGTGAGTAAATTCACTCAGTCTGATCTATTTTAAAATATTTTAATTATATTTTAATATTGGTTGAATGCTGTGTGATGGTCGTTTAGGTAGATTACCATTAAACTGGTTGAAGTATATACATATCGTTGCATATGTACACAACACGGATTGGGTACTGATTCCATCGGTTATAAGATTCCCTAGTACGGAATTTGTGTAAATTGTGTTGACTAACATCTGTGGATGCAGGAAACCGGTTGGAGGAATCCAACCGGATTCCTCAATATATGTACTATTTGTTTTATATATGCATTGTTGAACTATAACGATAAAATAACGTTGTTGACTAGGCTTAAGCGTGACTGTTACGTCGAGATTAGTTTTAAAGGGGAATATGGCAGCGTAGGCATTAGTTAAAAAGGAGAATATTAAAGCGTATTGCATTAGTTATAAAAGGGGGAATATTACAGCGTATTGCAAGTTTGTAAACTGTAACGATAAATTAACGTTGTTGACTAAGCTTAAGCGTGATTTTTATATATAACACTATTAGGAATTGGAACTAAAACTCGACGATGTCGAATGGATTTAAAGTAAATTATTTTTAGGAATTATGATCTGATAGGATAGTTAATATTTAGTTTAAACCAATAAATTATAATAGGATATGTAATCAATATTTAGTTATAAACTTGATATTGATTTAACAAGAAGTTGACTTGGAAACAGAGTTTATAAAGTGGAATGAGAATATATATTATGAAAGAGATTTCGGTAAACGAGATAAGGGTATTTATCACTCGAATAAAGAGTCATTTGATAAAGGTGTTTAGATTTCTATAACAAGAATGATATTCACATTTTAAAGTGAATAGTGTTTTAAAAGTGAACGTTTGCAGATTAAAATGTTTATAATGAAATTGGAAATATTTTCCAATGAAGATAGGGTATATTATCCAAGCATAGAAAATAAAGAACATAAAAAGAATGGAAATGTTTCGAACATTAATAACATATATTTTCTGGAACATGGGAGAATAAGAGTTTATAATAACAGGGAATGTTTTCCAAGAAATGTGAAGGGCAAACGGATTTTTGGAAAATATCTAGGAAGATATAGAAAACTGGGAAATTAATGTTAAAATAGAAAGGGCCATTGATTGTGTGATGTCTAGATATACATTAGAATGGATGTTTGTTTTTACTTCGATAGTTAAATAACCGACTATCGAAGTGTTTTGACCATCGGTGTCAATAAGGAGAGACCGGTTGGATATATTATCCGAAAACCACTCCGTATAGGCCTAAGCACTGCGAATTAGATTATGCTGAAGATAATTGAAGACGGAGTGAAATGCAAGGGTCGTTCTATTCTAGAATGGTGCTTTCTGTTTGTCCAGTCCCAGTACAACTTGTATGGACGAGTGTCTGACAGAGTATACCTAACAAATCACGTATGGTTGATCTTTTAAAAGTATTACGTCTGGTGGTGGAGGAATTCGTTCCTCTTAGCTTTTTATACCCATGATATTTTTGGAAATCGATTAGTGAATTGACAGGTTTGATGATGTGGCATTCAAAGTGAATGGTGATCAGATGTTCTGAAGAT
This sequence comes from Allium sativum, assembly GCA_030737875.1. Taxonomy (NCBI): domain Eukaryota; kingdom Viridiplantae; phylum Streptophyta; class Magnoliopsida; order Asparagales; family Amaryllidaceae; genus Allium; species Allium sativum. Next base: position 580,019,517 of record CM060919.1, read on the forward strand.
AGACGTAGCCTCTAGCCTCACAACCAGGAAGTAACAAAAGTTGGGCTAGGCAGCATGGCTAGTTGGGTCATCCTCAAGCAGGGTGTATTGTCACCGATCTAGAGAAAATTAATATTTGTCCTTCTTTTCGTTTCTGTATCTTCGGATGACGGTTGGTTTGCCAACAACCGTGGTGGCAATATATTCGATATACTCAAGCTAAATGAGTGGTCGGTCATGTGTGGCCGGGTTGCAAGACGTTCTTGTTGAACCCAGGTGTATACCCTCTAGAGTACACTGATTGGTAGGTGCTCCCATACCTTGTCGGTTGGAATCCAATCTCCAATAAGCGCCCTGCGGTTTATGATTTTATATTATATATGTGTGGAGCGTGAGATGCAAGCATTCTGCTATTTGGTTATTTATATCGATTAGACATTATTATAATATCACTGTATTTTGATATCAAAGTGTTTTGGGTTATAGTAAGGTAAAAACCGCCCATGTTTATGTGTGGGCTGGCCTTACTATTATCCTTTTGTTTTCAAAAGGATTTTCAAAGTTAAAATATATGGTTGGAGTTTACTCACACCGGTCCCATGACTGACCCAGAGTTTATTTTGTTTGTGTTTTCCCTAAACTCTTGGGTGCCCAAATTTGTACGGGCAGTCAAGTGTTTCAGGCTTTGCAGATTCACTTGGAGGAGCTCGAAGTAGGAGGCTTCCCATTAGTTATTTAGAGATTATTTCCGTTGTGATGTATATGAGTATACTCTGATATGATATATAAGTACAAATTCAGATTTGTAATTCAAAGTTATGTATATAATACATTTTATTCGTTCCGCTGTGAGTTCGTGTTTACTCTGATTTAGTTCAGCTGCGATCTTCTTTTTCTATTCTATTAGTTCTACCTTTTCTATCTCATCCTCTAATTCCTTTCTATTAATGATCTAAATTTTCGTGCACTTTGAGTTGAATGTGTAGGATATTAGTCATCTCAAATTGGTATGGATTTTCGGGCCACTACAACTGCGCTCCTCTCTACTATTAGATATGCTCTGCACCGTACTAACATACTAGTTCATATTAAAAGATGATCCCTCTTAAACAAACATAATGATGGTAATAATAATGATGGTAGTTTCGTGTACCCCTAGCTGTTGTCATAGGTGCCGCCTGCTCCTATCTCCACTAGTTGTACCCACTACCGTCCCCATTCAATCGGCTCTCTGACTCATAGATACCCGTGCTGGTCCCATAGTAGGGTGTATCACTCCCTAAAGTGGCAACCCAATACTACTAAAAGGCACAGCTTATACCTACACGATGCAACAGTGTCTTACCTACCAGCCTGGACCCACGCACGCACGTGACTCCATTGGACTTGCACTGCCACCGCTAACTCTTTATTGACCTCTTACAATCAACCCCAGTAAGCATGTCCCGTCCTCGACCTAGTTCGAGCTCACATATATACTAAAATGGGTTACGGGTTGAAAAGGGTCCCCACACTTGACACAAGCTTCCCTCCTAAGCTTGGTCCCCACTAGGAATTCCCACTTAACCCCTCTTTATCCCTATGTCTAGCCACATGTCTCATCTAGGTTAAGTGTTCATTAATTCATATAACCGTAATCTTGCAAGACCTCTCGCATTAGATTACCGTTTGCGGTTGCTGGATATGCCGGGCGGTTCCGGGCAGGCTTATACCGCAATCCAAATATAACCACGTGTCTTTGCATTGTTACACATCTAATTTCTACCTTTGACCTCTCACATTAGATACCGTTTGCGGTTTCTGGACATGCCGGACGGTTCCGGGCAGGCTTACACCGCAAACCAATCTAACCTCGTGCCTTAGGCGTTCATTATCACTTTCTTTAGTTCATTGTCAAATTATGGATTATAGTGATTCCCAATTACCCATAAATTCCAATCCAAATTTATCCGACAAGTTCTCATCCAATTTATGCCTATAATCCCAAGTTTACAGGTTATACCAAATTTATACCCAAACCCGTTTTCAAGGTTATTCATATTTTATGCCAAACCTCATGTATTCAATTATGCCCAATTATGCCCAATCCATAGTCATCAACAATTACATATTATTCAATGTTTCCCAAACTTTTCCCAATCGTTCAAACGTTATTCGTACGCAAATCTCACGTAATGTGTTAGGCTCGAAGTTAGCCCAACCTCATAAAAAGAAAAAGAAAAAGGAGGAGGAAGGGAATCATGACATCAAAACTGGCATAAACATATGAACATGCATATGAACATAAACATGCATGTAATGATAAAATAGATCAGAAAGGCATATGACAGGTATGAATCAAAAAGGTACAAACTTGATAAGATTTACAGGCATGTTCATATAATCCAATTCACAATCCTATCGCAGTTACTTTTAATTTAATTATCTTGAGAAAGCGACATAGACTCACAGCGATAGGATTAAGGATAGAGAATATTATGAATTCTGATTTCTGAAGTTGATTAGCTAAATAGTTGATGTAGGCTTTCATCTTTATCTTCCAACTTGAATTTGATTAGTTATGGTGGAGGTTAGGTTAATTTAGATTTGAGCAGCATGGAGGCGCCATGAATTTGTTTAATGAAATTAGGGTTAGGTCTAGGTGTTTATTTATATGAGAACTAGGTGTATTAGGGCCTTTAGATTAGGTTAGGATCCATCTAAACCATCCGAACCAAAAAAATACATCACCCAGCCAATCAGAGAACGCCATTTCAGCCCTAATTCTCCAAAATTCGTCATTGCCTGTACTGGGCCGATGGGATCGACCCCTATAGGGGGGTCGACACCCTACAGCGGGAGACTTCCCGCTCACCCAGATTTTGATTTTTGAATTCGTTTTTAATTATTATCTTAAATCTGGTATAAATTGAAATCTTCTCTCCTCCATAACTTCTTCATACTGTATCCGTTTTACGCAAACTTGGACTCTATCTCAAGCAGAATTCCGAGACGAATGCAATGAAGTAACCCGTTTTAGTTAATTTTTCTTCTAAAAATTAAGTATTCTTTAATTTTTCAATTTTAATATTATAAAATTATGGGGTGTTACATTCTCCCCTCCTTAAAGGATTTCGTCCCCGAAATCTTCAAGTTAAGAAGAATGTATCCTACCATCCAATCATCCATCTACTCATCCATCATCCACAAGCATCCATTGTCCTTAAAAGATTTCTAATTCTATATGAACATATGCAAAAGTGTGTATATGTTCCTTACCTAATGCAAAGATCAGTCGGTCTACTGATTCAGTTGACCTCCTTAATGCGAATTATGTTAGTGCCATGAATCCAACATGTATGCAATTATTCCTAATGCACTTTATAATTTATATATGAGTGCACAATCATTCACTCAAATGTAACATCCACATGATAACACATCAATTTCAATCAATAAACAAATATATGCAATATGCAATATGAAAGTGACTGAGCCGATCTTAATGCCTAAAGTGTGTGTAAATGCATCCACGAGCAACCACTAGCAAACACTTGCATCCAAAAAACATAACATGTCTTAAAACACATGTTTACAACCATAGGGTTTCCACTTAAAGACCGAAAATATAATCGAGAGGTTACTCTAAACGATAAAACAAGTATAAACAAAACGGTAGAAAAAAGGAGAAGTTAAGAACATACCCTCAAAAAGGAAACGGTACAACGCACGTATCTTGTCTTCCGTTTCCCAAGTCGCATCTCCTTGATCATCTACCCATTGGACTTTAACCAACTTGACCTCTCGGTTGCGTAACTTCTTGACCTCTGATCCAAGGATGCATGTAGGAGCTTGTCTAATCGTAGCATCTTGCTCCACTTCCACTTCTCTAAGCATGTTCGGCTCTACTACTTCTGTTGTATTGTGTAAACACTACCTCAAATGCGACACATGAAACACGTCATGAACACCACTAAGCTTCTCAAGCAACTTCACTTTGTAGGCCATCTGTCCAATTCGCTCTGTAATGGGGAATGGCCCTACGAACCTTGGTGCCAATTTCCCTACAACTCCAAAGCGAACTACGTTCCTCAATGGTGATACTTTATCAAAGACTGTAACACCCCACCTCCGCTAGGGTCACTCACAAAGGGAATGCACTAGCTTTGGTGGAGCATTATCTAGGTAAACATACACAGAAATATTACTAGACAAAACATATAAAACAGCGGAAGAAAAAACAAATTTCATTTCTTTTAAAATCTAGTAAGGTCTACAGCCTTTTACATCAAAATGCCATTAAACCCATTACATCGAAATATGTCTTGCAATAGTAAAGAAGCATAAAACCATAGTCATAAATCATTCCCCAAGTAAAACAGTAAAGCAGCCATAGCCAAGAAAGGTCCAAGCCATATATGATGATCTTGAAGTAGAAAGAAGTCCAAACTAAGTAGTAGTGTTTCCTCCCTGAGAACCTGGGGGGAAGACGGAAGAAAAAGAGGCGAAACAAAACGGGTCAGTCATATAGACTGGTAAGTCCTAGTGACTTTCAGCATAGAAACAAGTAAAGGTAACATTACATGTATAAACTGAAAGTAAACATAAGGATGATGACAAGATAGGCAAGTTAAACTAAGATAACAAGATAAACTACGCTAACAAGATAAACTAAGGTAACAAGATAAACTACATATAGCATCGGATGTTCAACATTCTCTGCACCAATACTAGTATAACGGAATTAGGTGTTATCCTAATGTCTAAACAGAAACGGAGACAGAAACAGGGTGATCTTTACAGAAATAGTAATGGGCTTTTACCTCCCTAACAGATATAGAAACCGAATGCTAATGATGGGCATTTACCACCCTTACAGAAACAGAAACAGAAATGGGCCCTTACCACCTGTACTAGTAACCCAACCCGTGTCATGTACTAATTATGAAATGATCCCTTGGCCCAATATCATGAATGACCCATTACTAGGTCCAACGGAACGATCCACTAATTGATCAGCCCCCTTCAAGTTCTAGCTCGTCATGTGTCTGTGTCATACGGCCCTATCACGAATGTAGTTACCTGTGCTAGGTCCACCATTGGGTGTATCAAGCCCTAGGGTGCCAACCACCGACACGAATCAAGACGCATAGGTAAACCTACTAATGCCCAGTGCCTAATTTTTCTGCGCCGGAGTGTGTGCACGCCCGCACTCCGTTAGAACTTACACTGCTGCACCAACCCAACCGTCATTTTGATCGCTTACAATCAGCCCAGTAATCGTGCCCCACCCTGCCTAGTTCCAGGGTACCTTGATGCTTTCATGTGGGTTACTGCTGAAAAGGATCGCGTAACTAGGGTTTCCGCCTAACAGGTTAAGTGTTGTCATTCAAGTTCATGACTTAACCCTATCAGTCTAGCATGTCAAGTTGGTTAAGTGTTGTCTTTCGAGTTCGTGACTTAACCCGCCTACATGTCATGTCAAATTGGCTAAGTGTTGTCGTTCATGTCTATGACTTAGCCCTACGAATCATGTGTAAAGTTGGTTAAGTGTTGTCTTTCAAATTCATGACTTAACCCTATCATGTGGCATTAAATAAATTAATGCACCCCAACCTCTCACATTAGACCTGTTATTGTGGTCACTGGTTATGCCGGGCGGTTCCGGGCAGATTTATACCACAACTCAGTCTAACCTCGGGTTTTAAGCGCGATATGACCAACTACTCACATTGGATCCTATTGTTTACAGTTACTGGATTTGCCGGACGATTCCGGGTAGATTTACACTGCAAACTCAACCCAACCTCGAGTTGGCAATGTTCAAGTTCATTCTAAGTGTCATGTCCATGTTCAAGTTTCATGTCAAGTTCGTGTCAAGTTTCATGGCGAGTTTCATGTCAAGTTTTCATGTTTCCACTTATGCCTATTATCAAGTTCATGATTCATATTCATAACCAATTCATGTTTTTGCCTAATCTACCCAAATTGTATTCCCATCGCATGTAAATGTGAAACGATCTAAATTACTAGTAAATCCAAATCCAAAATAAAAGGGAATAACATCCAAACTATGATAGGCAAAAGAACGAGCACAAGGTGATAAATCTAGCATGATATAGCTTGAGATAATTGGTCATAACATCACTGGCATATAGAATCAAAGTCCCAAAACATTAGGATTATAGATCTAGCATATTAAGGTGATAGTCATGATAAAAGTTGGCATAAGGTGAGAGTCCCAAACTTGTGAATAATAACTGATTCAACATCATAGTCATGACAATATTATGGACATGAAATGTTTGAATAATAAACTAGGTCCATCCACATGAATAGGTATGATTCAATTCGATAAGCAATACCCCAAAATCATAGATTCAAGGACATGAATAGGTCCAACTTGATTACAAAGAGAAATCTCCAAAAAAAAGTCAAGATCCATGAAGAACAAGAATAGATATGAAACAATTATCATACATAAGTCCAATTCCAATTTATAACATGTCCATATTAAGTTTATCGTTTTAATCTAAAAGTAACTTGGGCTTACAGATCGTGGTCTAAGAAATTGAGATGCAGAAGTTGAATCTAGAAACTAGTCGTCGATTGGTTGATTCGATGAATTCTGATTTGATTGCAGAAGCAAACCCCAATATGCAATCCCTAGCCGTAGTCTTCAAGAATTAGTCTTCGTGTTTTATTTTAATTAATCTTAATTTAATTTAGAGGGAGAAGAAGAAGCCATGTCCATCAAGAATTTGTGCAGCATAACGTTAGAGAAGAATGGTGTAAAGAGAATGAGGCTGTTTATATAGGATTAGGCGGACGAATCTAGACAGAAAACGAGACCAGATACATCAGAGTGAATCAGGTTCAAAATCTGGAATTTGGCACCAGGTCGACCCCCAGGTCGACACTATGGTTGACCTGGTCCCTGGGAGGTCGACACTATGGTCGACCCCCAGGTCGACCTGGTCCTGGGCGGGAAATTTCCCGCCCAGTCTGTCCTGGGGTTTGAATTCGAATTTCGAATTCGAATTTCGTGCTGTTTTTGATTCTGAAAATTCCTGAAACTTCGGAGGGTCATATCTCCCTCATACGGAATCCGTTTTTCGAAAACTCGGACTCGTTTCCAAGCAGAATTTCGAGACGAACGCAATGGCGCAGCGTATTTCCCTTGATTCTTATTTTAAAATTTAATTCTGCCTTGATTTGTGGTTTTAATATGTTATTAAAATACGGGTTGTTACAAAGACCTTGTCTCCAACATCGAACTCAAGATCGGTCCTTCTCTTATCAACATATGACTTTTGCCTGTCATGTGCCGTCTTCATGCATCTCCGAATCAAGTCTATATTCTCTGAAGTTTCCCTAACCATATCAGGCCCAAGCAAAATTTTATCCATAGATTCCCATCAACAAGTCGGTGATCGGCAGGATCGTCCATATAGAGCCTCAAACGGTTCTATGCCGATACTAGTCTGATAGCTGTTGTTGTATGCGAACTCTACTGGTGGAAGATGTTCCTCCTATGTCCCTCCAAAGTCCAAGATGCATAACCTCAAAAGGTCTTCTAGGATCCTATTCACTCTCTCAGTTTGGTCGTCCGTCTGAGGGTGATAAGCGGTGATCAAACACAATTGCGTTCCTATCGCCTCTTGCAAGCTATTCCAAAACTCACTAGTGAAAATGGGATCTCGATCGCTCACAATACGAGAAGATATGCCATGTAAACAAACTATCTCTCAGAGATAAACATATGCTAACCATGCCGCTGTCCTTTTACTCTTAACGGGAATGAAATGGGTGCTCTTGGTAAGTCTATCTACTACTACCCAAATCCTCGTATTATCCTTCCTTGACCTCGGCAACCCGTCAATGAAATCCATGGAAACACTTTCCCATTTCCAAAGTGGAACCTCTAAAGGGTGAAGCAAACCACCAGGCTTCTTCTGCTCAGCCTTAACTTGCTGGAACACCAAGCATCTAGAAACGAACTCAGTCACATCCTTCTTCATTCCGACCCAAAAGAAAACTCGTTTCATGTCCCTATACATCTTGTCACCACCGGGATGTATGGTCATCTTAGAACGATGTGCCTCTTCGAGAATTGTCCTTCTCAAACTATCATCTCGTGATACGCAAAGTCTCCCATCCCTACGCAACCAACCTCTCTCATCTATAGTATACCTACTAAAATGGCTCGAAGACTCTCCTCTTATGAGCTTGTCTACTATCTCTATCAACTGTGGGTCATCTCTCTGTGCCGCCCCTACCTGTCCCAAAAGCGTAGGCCGCACCTCTAACGAAGCCAATAAACCGGGTACATAATCGATAGAGGGTCTAAAGTCAAAGGTAGAGATATACTTTAAACTCTGCCGCTTGACAAACAAAGGACTCAAAGTCAACTTCTTTCTACTCAAGGCGTCAGCTACAATGTTACCCTTGCCAGGGGTATATGCAATTTCAAAATCGTAGGATGCTAAGAACTCCATCCACCTTTGTTGCCTTAAGTTTAAATCTTTCTGAGAGAACAAGTACTTAAGTGACTCATGGTCTGTATACAACTCAAACCTCTCTCCAAACAAATAGTGATGCCAAGACTTGAGCGCAAAAGCTATGGAAGCTAACTCTAAGTATTGGGTAGGGTAATTCTTCTCATGGATCTTCAACTGTCTTCCACCATAGTATATTACCTTTCCCTCTTGCATCAAAACTGCGCCAAGCCCTGTCCCGCAAGCATCGGTATACACTGTGAACGGTTTACTACCATTTGGCAAAACTAAAACTGGAGCTGTCTTTAAAGCCCTCTTCAAATGTTGGAAAGCATCATCACAGTCAACATCCCAAGAAAAGGCCAAATTATTCTTCGTCAATCGTGTAAGTGGGGCTGATATCTTAGCAAAGTCCTTAATGAACTTTCTATAATATCCCGCCAAACCAAGGAAACTTCTTACTTCTGTTGCATTCTTAGGAATCTTCCAATCTTGGATTGCCACTACCTTCGCAGAGTCCACTGCTATCCCTTCCTTAGAGACCACGTGCCCTAAGAACCTCACTTCCTTTCTCCAAAAATGACATTTGGAGAACTTAGCTTTGAGTTGATGTTCTCGAAGGGTCTCTAAGACTTCCCTAAGATGTAGGGCATGCTCTTCCTCGCTTCTAGAGAATATCAAAATATCATCCACAAAGACCACCACAAACTTGTTTAGAAACTCCCTAAACACCCTACTCGTCAAGTCTACGAAATACGCGGGTGCATTTGTCAAACCAAAAGGCATGACTAGCCATTCAAAGAAACCGTCGAGAGTCCTAAATGCAGTCTTATCTATACTATCCTCAGCTACCCTCAAATGATGAAATCCCGTAGCTAAGTCCAACTGCGAGAAAACCGAAGCACCAATCAGCTGATCGAACAAATCATCTATCCTCGGCAATGGGTGTCTATTTTTCTTCGTGAGTTTATTCAGCTCCCTGTAGTCCACACACAATCTAAGTGAACCATCAGCCTTCGTAGCAAAAACAACTGGAGCACCCCACTCCGAGATACTTCTTCTTATGAACCCTTTCTCAAGCAACTCTTTTACTTGTTTACTAAGCTCCCTCCTTTCTCTTGGAGCCATATGACGCATAGGCAATGCAGCTGGCTTTGCATTATCCACCAAGTATATACAGAAATCTATCTCCCGTTTTGGAGGTAAGCCCCTAACCTCCTCAAAGACATCAGCATACTCATGAACTACTCGAACAGATTGCAAATCATCAACAGACGTGTCAAGAGATTCTAGGTAGCTAAGCATAACAGAACCCTTAGGGTCACATGAGATATCGAGAGTGTTACCCAAACTAGTCAATCGTCTAACTACCATCCTTTCACAATTGAGAATGGCACCATATTTGGCTAGCCAGTCCATTCCTAGAATCAACCCATAGCCTGTGAAACCAAGCACATAAGCGTTGCATTCGAACCCAACGCCATACACAAAAATTCTCAAACCCTGACATAACATAGAAAGATGAGCCGTACCCCCAATAGGATTTGAGACACTAACGGGATCCACTACTATACTAGTATCTAGGTGCAGAGACTCAACAATAGAAGCAGATATGAACGAATGTGAAGTGCCAGAATTAAACAAAGTACGAACAGGATGATCAAAAAGGAAAATCAAACTTTCAACAGAAATGTTTCTACCTCTCTCTTGCGGTAGTTCCATGAGAGCGTGAACCTGCCCTCCAGAAGTAGATCCTTTCCTTTGTCCTTGCCCTTGTCCTTGCCTCCTTGGGCAGTCTTTAATCATATGTCCTGCCTCACCACACTGGAAGCAACCCATCTTCTTCTTCTTCCTACAGTCCTTGCTTAAGTGGCCGGGTGTTCCATAATTGAAGCACCTTTTCTTCCCTTGGCCCTTGTTATCCTTACCACCTTTCTTTTGTTGTTGTTGTGCTTTCTTTGGATCCCCTTTATTAGCATGTGCCTTATTAGCATTATCACCTTTATCCGCTTCATGAATCAATGTCATATCAACCATATTCTCGAAAGTAGCCCCCATAGGAATGTGGGACATAGCCAACCCGTGTAATGGTTCATTCAGACCCTTGGCAAATCTTAAGGCCTTCTTATGTAGTGTATTAACTAATTCCATACCAAATCTTGCTAACCGGTTAAACTTGTTTATGTACTCCTTCACAGACAAACTCCCTTGTTTCAAAGTCAAGAACCTCTCCATGTATAAACCCTCCTCCGCTTGTGAAAGAAATTTCAACTCGAACCTTTGCTTAAAATTCATCCATGTCTCCACTGCACGTCCTCCATTAGTTACTTCCCACCAAAAAGAAGCTTCATCCTTCATCAACCAAGCAGCTAGTTGAACCTTCCTTCCATCGTCTATTTCAGAGATACCAAACAAATCCTCAACTTCCTTGAGCCAATTCCGAGCCTCAACAAATGTCTCAGTTCCATTAAACGGTAATAGTTGTAACACCCCACATCCATTAATGTCACTCACTAAGGGAATGCATTAACTTCCATGGAGCATTATAAGTGTATAGAACAGAATATCACAAGAAAGATATATAAAATGGTACTTAAAAATTTAAACTTTATTCATTGCAGCGGAAAAGAAAAACATGTTTGGTTACAACATCAAAACCAAATACTAAGTCAAGTACATAAATATCCATCTTGAACAAATTATTTCAGATAACATAAAAGCAAAAGCATAATGCCACTCCAAATAGCCATAAAGAAAAAGAGATAAAGCTGAACATTACTCTCAGCACTTCCAAGCACTCCAAGGAGAAGGAAATCTAAGTCAAGCTCCATTAATTCCCACCCTAAGGACCTGGGGAGGGGAAAAAGGAAAGAGGCGAAACAAAACAAGGTCAGACATAAAGTCTGGTGACTCCAGTAACTTTAACAATATAATCAGAAAAGTAACTGGATAAGAACATAAACTGGATATAAGAGATGACTGTAACATAAGCAGAGGTGACAAGGTAAACTAGGCAAGTAAGATAGAACAACGATTGCGCTCCTAACTACTATAAGATATGCTCTGTACCGTACTAACATACTAGTTCATATTAAAAGATGATCCCTCTTAAACAAACATAATGATGGTAATAATAATGATGGTAGTTTCGTGTACCACTAGCTGTTGTCATAGGCGCCGCCTGCTCCTATCTCTACTTGTTGTACCCACTACCGTCCCCATTCGATCAACTCCCTAACTCATAGATACCCGTGCTAGTCCCACACCAGGGTGTATCACTTCCTAAAGTGGCAACCCGATACTACTAAAAGGCACGGCTTATACCTACATGATGCAACAATGTCTTACCTACCAGCCCGGACCCACGCACGCACATGACTCCGTTGGACTTTCACTGCCACCGCTAACTCTTTATTGACATCTTACAATCAACCCCAGTAAGCGTGTCCCGTCCTCGACCTAGTTCGAGCTCACATAGATACTAAAATTGGTTATTGGTTGAAAAAGGGTCCCCACACTTGACATAAGCTTCCCTCCTAAGCTTGGTCACCACTAGGAATTCCCACTTAACCCCTCTTTATCCCCATGTCTAACCACATGTCTCATCTAGGTTAAGTGTTCATTAATTCATATAACCGTAATCTTGCAAGACCTCTCACATTAGATTACTGTTTGCGGTTGCTGGATATGCCGGGCGGTTCCGGGCAGGCTTATACCGCAAGCCAAATATAACCACGTGTCTTTGCATTGTTATGCATCTAATTTCTGCCTTTGACCTCTCACATTAGATACCGTTTGCAGTTTCTGGACATGCCGGACGATTCCGGGCAGGCTTACACCGCAAACCAATCTAACCTCATGTCTTAGGCGTTCATTATCACTTTCTTTAGTTCATTGTCAAATTATGGATTATAGTGATTCCCAATTACCCATAAATTACAATCCAAATTTATGCGACAAGTTCTCATCCAATTTATGCCTATAATCCCAAGTTTACAGGTTATACCAAATTTATACCCAAACCCGTTTTCAAGGTTATTCATATTTTATGCCAAACCTCATGTATTCAATTATGCCCAATTATGACCAATCCATAGTCATCAACAATTACATATTATTCAATGTTTCCCAAACTTTTCCCAATCGTTCAAACGTTATTCGTACGCAAATCTCACGTAATATGTTAGGCTCGAAGTTAGCCTAACCTCATAAAAAGAAAATGGAGGAGGGAAGAGAATCATGACATCAAAACTGGTATAAACATAAGAACATGCATATGAACATAAACAGGTATGTAATGATAAAATAGATCAGAAAGGCATATGACAGGTATGAATCAAAAAGGTACAAACTTGATAAGATTTACAGGCATGTTCATATAATCCAATTCACAATCCTATCACAATTACTTTTAATTTAATTATCTTGTGAAAGTGACATAGACTTACAGCGATAGGATTAAGGATAGAGAATAATTCTGAATTCTGATTTCTGAAGTTGATTAGCTAAACCATTGATGTAGGCTTTGATCTTTATTTTCCAACTTGAATTTGATTAGTTATGGTGGAGGCTAGGTTAATTTAGATTTGAGCATCATGGAGGCGCCATGATTTTTTTTAATGAAATTAGGGTTAGGTCTAGGTGTTTATTTATATGAGAACTAGGTGTATTAGAGCCTTTAGATTAGGTTAGGATCCATCTAAACTATCCAAACCAGAAAAACACATCACCCGGCCAATCAGAGAACGCCATGTCATCCCTATTTCTCTAAAATTCGTCACTGCCTGTACTGGGCCGATGGGGTCGACCCCTATAGGGGGGTCGACACCTATGTCGACTCCCCTAGGGGGGTCGACACCCTATAGGGGAGGCTTCCCGCTCACCCAGATTTTGATTTTCGAATTTGTTTTTAATTATTATCTTAATTCTGGTATAAACTGAAATCTTGTAACCTCCATAACTTCTTCATACTATATTCATTTTACGCAAACTCGGACTCTATCTCAAGCAGAATTCCGAGACGAACGCAATGGCGTAACCCGTTTTACTTAATTATTCTTCTAAAAATTAAGTATTCTTTAATTTGTCAATTTTAATATTATAAAATTACGGGGTGTTACAATAGTTTTCAGATAAAAGAGTAATTTTCAAAATATAATATATAGATTTCAAGTTATGTGTAGAACCATTTTTGAAAATGTCACTGTAAGTGCAATTCGTTGACCATAATGGTAAATGACTATTTTAAAATAAATAAAATTATGGATTGTTTTTGTAAAATCATTATAAATCATTTAATAGTGATTTGAATTAATATAGTGAAGTTTTTGATAATATAAGTCATTTTGACTAAATTAGCTTATATAAGCCTTATTCGCAGCGCTTTTTGTAACGCTATTACAACATTTCCCAAAATTGGTTTATTTGAAGGTTTTAAACTCATTTGTTTTTAAGAAATATGAAATGAATGTTTGATTATAACAAGTATAAAATATTTTAAAAAATAATTTTTTTTGAAGATGACAAATGGTTTATAAAAAGTGTTTTAGAATTTCGAGGACTAAACCCGATTGCTTTAACATGATTATTCTGAATGGTTTGGAAATGGAAATTATTATAGATTTTATCTATTTGTGTAAATGATTTTTCCACTTCTGGATACAAGATGATTTATTAGGTTACCAATGATTCGGGTAACCCGTAACTTAAAAGAGGGCACATGTTAGGGTATGGTTCGCTCTTGGGATAGAGGTACATATTTATATTATCGATGGCATGAAGGCTAGAACCCAATTGCCTTGTTATTGGGAGAAACCTCTTAAGAATGGTTGCATATGTTTTGATATGCTTTATTATAATATTTGGAATTTCCAAATAAACAGTTAGAAAGGCATTTGTTCTTCAATCTCAAAGTAAACTATAGTGTGATATAAAAGAAATACGTATTTCAAAAGTTTTGAAATAAAAACTTGGGAATAAAGTCGAAGAGATAATTTTTGTAAAGATAATTTGATTTTAAAAATCTGTATGGATTAAGTTAAGTGGGTAGTTTTGGGAATTGCATATTGTTTGTTGCATCGTAGGCTCCGTGTGTCATATTTGTGATAGGAGAACTATGTACTAGTATTCATAAGGGAAGAACCGTTCCGTGTTTATACGACATGGTCTTATGGTTTACCCAATTTTAATATAAATGTAAATAACTTTTTTAGTTCTCATACCAGGCCCATGATTGACCTGGAGTTTATTGTTCTTCCACCTAAATTCTAGGTGTCCATATTTTCCATACGGGCAACCTAGGAGTAAAGGTTTTTGCAGATTTAGTCTTGGAGTCATTTTGGAGCAGGTTTTGGATTTAAAGCTGGAGCTGTGTCCAAAGTACTTTTAATTTCCGTTGTGTATTTTCCGCTGTACATGTATTATCCATTGTACTCTAATATATATTGTACTCTGATGTAAAAGTTATTGAAACGATAATGAAAAAGTTATTTTGTTCACTTCTTATGTGTTGTAACCCAAAAGGCGATACGAAATCCAGTGTTTTAATCTCTGACGTTTGGTTCTTGAGTTGTGTCAAATGCCGATTTTCAATGGTTGAAATTCCGGGTCATTACAGATATTATAATCAGATGTTTGATAAGATTTTTGATAATAAATCTGTTCAACAAGCCAATCGTCTGAACCCCTATATCATACGTTTGATCCGCTATTTATTCGGTTTTTAAAGTCACTTTTTCAACTTTTCCCTCCACCACTTATAGTCTTTTTCTCCAACCAATTCAGCACCTAGAATTATTTCCAAAATTTTCGACTTGGCCTATAAAACTCAAAAAAAAAAAACCAAAAATCCCTATCAATGACATCTAAATCTTCAAAGAAACCAAAGATAGATCAAGTTGTTCTTCTTCTCAACAACCAGCTATTGTCGTCTAAACCCATGTCAATGAACAGTTGATCGATAACACTCCAAAAAAGAGGAGCTTCAATGAGAAGAAGGAGAAGATACTTCATACAGGTCCTTTCTTTGTGTCTTCAAATTTCACGATTATAACATCCAAAACCTCTTTACTCAAAGCTAGAGCTACAGGTTGGTTTAATTTAGTAATAGTGTGGTAGAAATCGACCAACTTTCCATTTACCTCTTCTGCACAAACCTCTGCAGTTCAAAGATTTTGGAACTTGAAAATGAAGAAGGATGGATTTGGACTAGCATTTCTGGAAAGGTAATTAAACTTAACATTTGAGCAACTAGTCGAATTATTCGTATGATGGAAAGAATCTTTGGAGTTTGCTCAATTATCGTGTCACTCCGCGGGACAAAGTGATTCATCACTATTGGAAGATACAATGTCTAAGTTTAAGACCAATAATCTCAGACCTCGCACTTGTTTGATAAACCAAATGTCTATCGACATTGTTATACCTCATCTTGGAAGTCAGGAGATGATATATGATTATGATTTAAATAAGTATTATATTATGTTGTTGTCTTGTTTCCCTATATTTCGGGATGTCCCATGTTGGGATGCCTTTTCGGAGATGTATATTTTGTGATTATATGGTATTAGATTTTTAGAAATGCTCCCCGTACAAAGGAGACTCCGCCAAAAATTTGAAAATTTTCAGGAATTAGAAAAGAGTTCATTAAAAAATAATTTCTTTTGGCAAAGCCGACCGGTTTTTATGGTAACCGCAAACACCTTTTATTATTACCAATAATAAAAAATACAATATAGTATAGGTGATTGTGGTTAGCAATCAGCTAATTCGGATTTTAAGGTGGATCGTCCACCGCCAACGGCATTTAACGTGTGCCGTCCACGGAGTATCTAAACTAGATTACAGCTCAGGAGCTAGTACATTTACTAGACTACTATGTTCACAACAGTTTATGACCTGTCTCTTCGCGCACAAAGAGAAAAAATTACATACTTCAGTTGAATCTAATTACATTCGGGATACAAAAAAGTACAACATAACTGTTACAAAATATCTACAATATCCAAAGCTTGCGTGACCAGGCAATAATATGTATAAGGCTGAAAGGTGCTAGCTTCAGAAGGTACAATACGCATGCCTGCCAGGTTTCTTGAGCACCACACCGTAGTGGGCATTAACCTGAACAGTAACCATATGACAAGATTTGCATAGTGGCCTATCTGACAAACGACGTGCGAGTGGAAGGAAAAAAGAAGGAGGGGCACATAGACGACTATAACAAAGTTGAGTGCAGTTGCATCACCAGAATTACCATAACACCGATGACCGAGGTGGATCCAGAACGCCAAGCTCACGTCAAGCCAGAAAGCACCACAAAAAGGATATTGCTCAACAAGAGATAGCTGCTAGACTAGCAACACAATACCCCGCATTTGCACGCGCAGGAAGACAACCACCAAAATTCGATGACAAGGGTTAGCGCCAAAGCGTCTCATGTTTTGCCTTCGATCAATGATAGTTACCTTCCCATATGAACAACATACCACCGTATACTAGCAAAACAGTTGCGGTCTAAAAGCGGGAGCAAGACCCATAACATATAAAAGTTCAAAGCTCCAGATTTCAAAGTATAACCAAACACCACTAGGGCTGTCAATGAGTATCCGAAAAATCTGATATCCGTCCGCATCCGTGTCCGAAAATACGAAATATATCCGTTATTCGAGATGCGGATACGGATATCCGAAAATCATTTCGGATACGGATATAGGTATAGTGGTATACGTATCCAAAAATTATCCATCCGATTTTCTGATATGTGTATGTATGTGTGTGTATGCGTGTATGTATATATTGTATAATTTTTAATTTACATTTAAGATTAAATTAATATATAAATTTCCTTAAAATAGCTAAACTAAACTAAATTATTGAATTATAAAGGAATGTTGTATTTGGTATTATGCAACATTTTAAACCATGTACTCATTTTATTTTGGGGTATGGTTATAATTAAAACATAATTGTGTATGTGCTTCTATGATTTAGGTTTTGTTTTATTTTAGTCTTAGGGTTGTGTATTTCACAATTTGAACACTTTATCTCTTAAAATATTTGTTGTAAATTTATTTGATTGATGTCCTTCTTGTAATTTTTAATTAGATGTATTCACATTTTCAAAAAAATATTTTTTGAGCCAAATTTGCATGTGAGTGATGTATTTATAAACTTTTATTATTTTATTTTCGGATATTTTCGGATAACCAAATCCAATGTACAGTTTTAAGTTTTGGATACGGATATTTTCGGATATCTGTATTCGCTAAGGCGGATACAAATATTTTTGGATATCCGGAAATATCTGCGGATACGGATACAGATATTTTTAACTGGTATCCGTGGATAATAGTTACGGATTCGGATACGGATTTTCATTTTCGGATACAGTACTATTCGTATCCGACTTCATCCGTTTACAGCCCTAAACACCACAAACACAACAAAAACCCAGATAACATAAACCGACTTCAACTCTACCAACAAGTCGATAACCAATAAACATTGGAGACCAAACAACAACAAGGACCATCACAGACTAAAAGTCGAAACGCGAAATCATGTAAACTGTTAAGAGTAGTTGCTTACCAGTCGTTACTGCGTTAGTGTCAAATTTCAAACCATATCCGTATATAATAGTTGAATAGTAAGCTTCAGAAAGCTGATAACTAACAGTTGCTTGAAATAATCCACAGCATATAGTTTGAAATCAAAGATAGAAGGCTTTCCAATGGTCAGCTGCGGTTGCAATGATGTTGAAGAAAGAGGAAAACAGAACTTTGAACGATTTCATGGAGTAAAGCTTGGATCTAGAGTTGTTTTGTGATTAGCGGTGGAGATTCCATGCATGACGTAAACAAAGGTCGGAGTAGAAAGAAAATCGAGGAGATAGTGAAGATGAAAGTGGTTAGATTAGGTTGCATGAAGAAGAAAGGTAGAAAAGGGGAACTTTTGATGCCATTTACAGTCTCTCACAGCCAACGAAGCTGATTTCAGTTATCTTTTGCGTTAGCGGTAAAAGGCTATAAAACTAGTTCTTTCAAATTCTTTGCATATGGAAATTGAGTACAATAAAGATCCACATAGAGAAGTGATATATTTAATGGTGGAATACGTAAAAGTCGCGGTACGAGTTATTTTCTGTTCCTTATAAAAAATTGTGAGGATGCAATATTGTTAAGTGGGTAGTTTGTAACAACCCTGCTTTCGACGTTGAAATATACGCGTATTTGTATAAAATAGGAGTTTTAATTTGATTTATGGCATTTTTTTAATTGATTAAATGGATTAAATGAGATAAAATTGTTTGCAATCAAATAATTTTATTTTATACAGTGTTAAATAGTTGAATGCAAATTTATATTAATCGAATTTTGAACTATCGAAAAAAAAAGACAAAATCAAAAAAATAGATAAGTGACTAATAGAGTAAAAAGTTATCAAGATGTAGATTATAGAATGTAAAGTGAATTAATTTATTAAAGCTTAAGAGTATTTGGGTGTTATAAGAATTTAAAGGTATAGAAAAATGGATTGATAATGCAACTTAACTAAAATGTAGACGCTTATTTCCTTTACAATAAGTCGTCTTTCCTTTCTGGATGATGCCCAATGATCTTCCATATTTCTTTTGTGGCCGGCTTGTCGAATTATTTCCATGAAACAATACAGTTTGGAACATAACTCTAATTAGAAATATTGATTGAACAAGCAAAAGAAGCTGTTGACTTATGAATAATGGTTTTTTGTTATGCAATTCTTCTCTTTGGATCTTATGCAACACTCAAAATAGCAGTCAATTATCCATAAAAAGATTTGAATCAAAACCTTCTGCTCTGCAAAACTTGATTCCCCGTACTACAGCCTATGAAATCTTTTTAACATCAGGCACTAATAGTGATAAATGTTGTTGTTCCCACCAGTAGAATGTGCGCTTTCAGAATAAATCTTCGACTTTTGTTGGACTTAACTAAATTATAAAATCAAGGTTAATGATCTCTGCTGCATTTTGATGGAGAAGGACTTCCACTTACAATAAAACACACACACATACACACACATATATATGGAAAGTATATTTACACACAAAATTTAGACATAATTGAATCCACATATATATTATGATCTATCCAAAATTTGACCTCGTTCCGACATTCGTAACATTTTCAAAATCCTAGTTTAATTATTCACCGTTCAGACATTTATTCGAACCGTTAAATTTAAACATCAAAAATATTATTCTACGAATGTCAGAATGAGCTTAAATTTTGGATATATGATAATATATGTGTGGATTGGACATCAACAAATTCTCATTGGATTTGGATTGATGTAGCTCACGAACTAGTAGAGGTGTTAAATGATTGCTACAAAACAGGGGTACCCCCCTTTTGTCTAAATTTATGTCATTGATTTTTGTTTAAATTTATATTCTCGTATATATATATATATATATGTGTGTGTGTGTGTGTGTGGCGAGCGTTCAATGGCACCCGAAACAGCGCATCACCCCGAAATGCCCCATGATTTCCACCACATGTCCCGCTTTTCTCTCCCTCCACTCATTCTCTCACCTCCCACTCACTTATTCTAATATAAATGCTTGGTTTAAATAGGGGGCAAATGGGGTGCTCACTATTTGGGGTGCCATTGCATACACACACACGTTCTTCTTATATAATTACATATATGATTATATAATATATGAAATTCATTTACATTTTTTTTATGTTTATCTATACTTATTACAAATTAGAAAACCCATATGTGTGTGTGTGTGTGTGTGTGTATATATATATATATATATATATATATGTAGACGTCAAATTAGACACAAATTGAAAGATACAAGATCTCAGTCATTTGGATCATTTTATTCTTATATGGGAATGTGGAAATCAAGAAGCAATCCAATGGTGAAGATTCATTGTATCACCAATTATATCTATTTTTTGTGCCTAAATAAGCTTTTCCTATTTTTATTTTTATTATTAATTATATATGAGCTTTTTATCGTATATAAAATAACTAATACATCATATAAGAATATTTGAATTTATTTTAGAATTTTTCATGAATTTATTTTTCATAATTCAAATAAGTTTCAATCAAAATGTATTTTAATTATTTAAATTAATATTTTAAGTCAAATAAATTTGATATTTTTTCATAACATGTGTTTTGTTATCCTTGAATTTTCTAAATTTTTAAAATTGATTTTTTTTCTCATTTGGATATTTTATATTAATTAGTTGTAGCCAAAAATATTGTTTATTTCATCAGTAATACACAATAAATAATAAATTAATTTTTTCTGTACACTTATGTTAGTTTTGAACAGAACTAAAATTTTGAATTATTATATATAAACTTACTTTGTATTTATGTAATCATATGCTAAAATATGAAATTACTTATTTCATTATATTTATAGGTGTATACTTATATATATATATATATATATAAAAGGGGGTTATATGACACCCATATTTCGTGATATCCTTTTTGCACTTCAATAATAGCCACATATTTATAATTAAATAAGTTAGCTTGGGGGAGGGGGAATTAGCGGGAAAAGAGATAAACGAGAATGTGTGGTGGAAATCAGGGAAACTATAGAGGTGCTGCACTATTTAAGGTGCTCTTGTTCCTATCTCTCTCTCTCTCTCACACGCACACACACACATATATATATATATATACATGTAATCAAATAGTTATTTTTCATTAAAAAATCATTATTATTTTTTATCTTTATATATGTGTTTATTTATCTACCTTTTTACATTTATTGTGTTCTAAATTATAATACTATTATATGTGTGCATATATAATATATTTAAATATATATGAACATCTATATACATGCATGGATGAATTTACTTTACAATAGTTTGAAACATATCTTACAATAAGTTATATAATTTTTATATAAAATTTAGGGGGTTTTAGGCACAAGGACAAAGTCAACCAAAAATTTATCCATAAGGACAGTCAACAAAAAATTTAGCCTTAAGCACAATTTTTAGTGTAAAGGGAGGAATTCAAGGGCCCACTATCTTTTCATACTTTACACTAAACTTTGTCCTTTTGGCTAATTTTTTTTGCCTCTTGTCCTTTTGGCATAAATTTTTGTTCTTTTTGTCCTTCAAACTATTTTCCTATTTTTTTTTTTTTTATACATTCTACAATATTTATATTTGCACATAATTAGACAACATATACTGCATACAAAATGAACTAATGTATCTGTTGCAATATAAATCTAAGCATCTATATATGGGCATAGTACACCCTTCACGGGTTATCTTGTTACACGTGCACACACAAATATATATATATGTACGCAATACATGTATATAAACTAAATGTAATCAAATCAAATTCATATTACAAAATATTTGAATTTAAATAAAATATTTTACTTTTATGTAAAATGAATAAAATAATATTCTAAATAAATTAGACTTCATAGATCCAAAAAGGATTCAATAAGGCAAAAATTTGAAATTCATCTATAACTTCGAATTGACCTTGTTCAAACAATAAGTACATATCACCAGTTGTGTAGCTAGAATTTTTGGCTTGTGAGGGCACGACAAATTTTTTAGGATTTGAAGTCGTCATTTTAAATCCTTTTTTTCCACGGTTCGCAAAAGTTTGGACAATGAAATAATAATACTAGTACTAATAATAACGTGGCTCCCCAGGCTTAATAAAACACTAATTTGCAACAATTTGAAGCGTTCAGAGTTCTCGCAAGGAGGGGTGCATGTTATATGCATACACCTCTAGTTATTCTCAATTAGCCTCTTGCACTTAGGACAAGAATTTGAAATAGCCAATATCCATATTTCCAGACTAGCTGTTTTTCAATCTCTCTACGTGTTTTAACCAGGTACCAAGATATAACCACAAAACTCAAACTTGCAAGGCACCATTCATAATTCTATAATTGTATCCGATCAAAAAAAGTCTTAAATCCTATGAGGGTCACGTGATGTAATAACCCGCAAAATCTGGGCCAGTTTAAAATTTTTATTTTGGCAATTTTAGTGAATTTTGATTATTTAAAATGAATTATTTTAAATAAAATCGACGAGAAATTTATGTTGAATATAATTCGACGTATATATTTATATACGTCGTAGTTAGAATATAAATATTTATATATAATTATAAAAGGAATTGAAAATGGCGCGGTAGTTCGAAAATTCGATTTCTAATTTCAAATGAATATACAGAATTCAATATAAGTCAGAATTGAACGAAACAAGAAATATTTGAATCTGTATAACTATATCTTTGTAACGAAGTTAACAAATTGAGATTTCATCTTAGGAATGATAAGATATGTCCAGTTTAA
The DNA here is from genome assembly GCA_030737875.1 of Allium sativum. Taxonomy (NCBI): domain Eukaryota; kingdom Viridiplantae; phylum Streptophyta; class Magnoliopsida; order Asparagales; family Amaryllidaceae; genus Allium; species Allium sativum. The sequence goes on from CM060919.1 coordinate 580,042,335, forward strand.
AATTAGAAATAGTCGCTGTGGAATTTATATATATTTTTATATATATAAGGCCCTTAAAAATGGACATTTTGCAAATGACCTCGGATTTCGACGAAACCAGTTTTGTTGGGTCCGCAGTGTCAAGTTATTGCTAGGTTTTAAATTTCATAATTTTTCGAATCAATATGTGAGCGTGGCAAGGGAAAACGCGTTTGACCAGTTTCAGTTGATTTTAATCGACTGGAAATTGGCCATTTTTCAAACGGTCTCAGAATTCGACGAAACTAGTTTTGTTAGGACCGTATCGTCAATACGAAGCTAGAAAATATTTTTCTGGAATTTTTCTAGTTAGTATGTGACCCCGGTAACTTGAAATGTACGTTTAAAATTCAATATAGCGATTTAAATGTAGATTCAACGGAAACTGATTGTAACTATTGAATCAGCTTGCGATACATATCCCATTGGGTTCGGAATGGGGGTAAAACGCTATGGACGACAGGCGGTGGACCTCGTTTCGAGGTCGTATGTAAAAGTCAACCCTTTTGCAAATTTAAATAATAAAATAATAAAAAAAAAAAACCTCTTCCCTCCCTCCTTATCTCCTGCTTGGCCCCCCCCCTCATTCGATTATAACCAGAATAAAAAAAAAAAAAAAAAAAAAAAAAACCCTAGGGGCGATCGACAGACCGCCGCCCCCTAAAGCGAACGCCGCCGCCCATCTTCACCCCCCCTCCATCGATCGGTGAACCGAAGCCCCCCCCATCGATTGAAGACCCGAAGCCCCCCCCTCGTTAGCGACGCTGAAGCCGCCGCACCTCCCCAAAGCCGCCAGCCCCGACGAGCTCCGCCGCCCCAAGGCCAACCGCCACCTCAGCAAGCGCACCCCCCAATCCGACGTCAGCAAGGAAGATCCCCTCCCTCTTATAAAAAAAAAAAACCCGCTGTAAGTTAATTTACTTTATATTTCTTTATTTTTATCTTTATTGTTTAAAACTGATTTTAGAAAAGATTTTAAAACTGATTTTAGAAAAGATTAAAAAAACTGATTTTAGAAAAGATTAAAAAACTGATTTTAGAAAAGATTAAAAAACTGATTTTAGAAAAAGATTTTAAAACTGATTTTAGAAAAGATTAAAAAACTGATTTTAGAAAAGATTAAAAAACTGATTTTAGAAAAAGATTTTAAAACTGATTTTAGAAAAGATTAAAAAAACTGATTTTAGAAAAGATTAAAAAAACTGATTTTAGAAAAGATTAAAAAACTGATTTTAGAAAAAGATTTTAAAACTGATTTGAAAATGATATTAAAAACTGGGTTTTTATTTATGTTGTAAAGCTAGGAGGTTAAAAATAAAATTTGAACTCTTTTGAAAATAAAATTAGAATTGGTTTTTAAAATTTATATATAGCATTGATAAAGAAATATATAAATTTGTTAAAGAAAAATATAAACTTTGCTAAGAAAGAAATATATAAATTTGTTAAAGAAAAATATAAACTTTGCTAAGAAAGAAATATATAAATTTGTTAAAGAAAAATATAAACTTTGCTAAGAAAGAAATATATAAATTTGTTAAAGAAAAATATAAACTTTGCTAAGAAAGAAATATATAAATTTGTTAAAGAAAAATATAAACTTTGCTAAGAAAGAAATATATAAATTTGTTAAAGAAAAATATAAACTTTGCTAAGAAAAATATATATACCTTGTTTAGAAATATAAAAATGTACATTGTTTTAAAATTTAATTTAGCATTGGGTTTTTATAATGAAGTAGAAATAAATATATGATTTTTATATATTGAACTTTGAAATAAAAATTCGATTTTTATATATTGAACTTTGAAATAAAAATTCGATTTTTATATATTGAATAGCGAAAAAAAAAAAAATTCGATTTTTATATATTGAACTTTGAAATAAAAATTCGATTTTTATATATTGAATAACATAGTAAAAATTCGATTTTTACATATGTAGAGAATACGGGCGAAAGCGACAAAAAGGCGAGGTCGACGAAGAATTCTGCAAAGGAAGAGCCGTGGAGCTAGGATAGCTATAAGTGAGAATTTCTCACCTTTCAATTTATTTTTCTAGTTATATATATATATACTAGGATGCAGACGGTGCTTAGTAGCACCCGACACCCGTCCACAGACCATGGACTTGTTTGTTTGACTGTTTGGTGATTGACTGCGATATTGGTTTGAATGTGATTTGTGGTGTGAAAAATCGAATCGATAAATTGGTTAGGATTAGACGTGCGCCGTTATAAGGCGAAGGAGTAAGGCTAGGTTAGACCCTTACTCCAAATTTTGTGGTTTGCATAACGAATTGATTTGATTGATGTGTGAATGGCGTGGGCCTTCACTAGACCGGGGATAAGGCTAGGCCTTGTCCCGTTTCTAGTATCGTGCCGTTATGCCGCCGAAATTTTCTAAAATGTGTTAGAAAATAAAAATATCATTTTATTGTGTAAATGAATTGAATAGAAATTCATAGGTTGAAATAAAATGTGTTATCGTTAAAAATATAATTTTTAACGTGAATGTGAATAAATAAATATTCATTTACAAACCAGACGGTTTGTTTATGTACACCTATTTGAATGACGTTGATTGGGTCGATAAATTTTACACATCGCCTAACTGCACAAATAAAATATGTGTTTGATTGTTTGAAACCCCACACGGGTGTTAGGATGAAATTTGAAGTTCACTCATCCTGATTGATTAAATATGTCGATCGATTGATTGACAGGCTGTTATAAGCGTTGAATATCTATATTTGATGCTTATACAGTGTAGTGCACTTTGGTTGATGGTTGATTATTTTCAATGCTATTATATACATGTGTTGTATGAAAATCCATATAATTAATTTTATACGGTAATTGATTGGGCCTCATTCCAGTTTTGAAAAAGAAATATTTGAAAAAGGAAATATTTGAAATAGAATATTTGAAAATAAAGGAATATATGAAGCCGTGTTGATTAGATTGACGCCATTTTGACGTGAACGATATTTATATCGATTTTGAAAACGAATTCAAAATGAATTGAAAACGATTTCGAAATGAATTGAATTGAAAACAAATTCAAAATGAATTGAAAACGATTTCGAAATGAAATGAATTGAAAACGATTTCGAAATGAATTGAATTGAAAACAAATTCAAAATGAATTGAAAACGATTTCGAAATGAAATGAATTGAAAACGATTTCGAAATGAATTGAATTGAAAACGAATTCAAAATGAATTGAAAACGATTTCGAAATGAATTGAATTGAAAACGATTTCGAAATGAATTGAATTGAAAACGATTTCGAAATGAATTGAATTGAAAACGATTTCGAAATGAATTGAATTGAAAACGATTTCGAAATGAATTGAATAGAAAACGATTTCGAAATGAATTGAATAGAAAACGATTTCGAAAGGAATTGAATAGAAAACGAATTCAAATTGAATTGAAATTCGAATTGAATAGAAATGAATTTTAAAACGAATTTATAAAGAAGAATTCAATTTTGCTTTGTATTGAAATGGAAGTTGAAATAGATTTTGAAACGAATTTTAAAACTATTTATATAATTCGTTTTGAATAGAAATCGACGAAATATATATTATATATATTATATATATAATATAATGGCCTGAATAGAACGCGCCGCGCCGCGGCAGTTCGTGAATTTCGACCATTTATTTCAAACGGACATTGCGGGAGATCCGACCGTCGGATTCTCCTAAAACCGGAACCGTTGGGTTCGTATCGAAAAGAGCTTTCTAACGAATGTTAGAAATTTGAAATCTAACGGTTGGATTTGGAGATATGTCCAAATCAAATTCGAAAAAGGTCGCTGTAAGTGCAGTTCGATGGCCGTTGATGGAAATCGACTGTACGGGCCTTGATAAAATTATTAAAAATGGTAATAATTTGTGTAAAATCATAAGAAATGATTTAGAAAGAATTGGGATGAAAAACTCCCTATTTGAAAAGATAAAAATAGATTTTTATCGAAATGAACTAGTTTTGAACTAGAATTATAATTCTATTTATTTTTAAATAAATAAATTGAATTTGAAAAGGGTTTTGAAAATAACCAAAATTTCCAATGATTGCATTGGAGTGGATTTGAATCGAAATTGTCTTCGGAATATTTCGATGTTGGAATTTGTGATTATACGGATGTTGTTACGGAAATTTGAAAGATATATATTTATATCGTTATTTCCAATACGACATTTGTTAATCGTAGAATTTGATATTGAATATAAGCCGATATATTTTCTATTCAGAGCCTTATATTGAATATCAAATGGGATTTGGGTTTGTCGTGAATGGTGTCTTCACTAACACTGTTCTTGAACCCAGTTGAGAAAAGATTAAATCTTTTTATTTAGATTTAATGAAGTGTACCAATTAAATAATATTTAATTGGAATTGAATTGATATTGATTTTTGGGTTTATCGTGAACAGTGTTTTAAATAACACTTGTTCTTTAACCCGATAATTAATGAATGTGATTTGGGTTTGTCGTGAATGGTGTCTTCACTAACACTGTTCTTGAACCCAGTTGAGAAAAGATTAAATCTTTTTATTTAGATTTAATGAAGTGTACCAATTAAATAATATTTAATTGGAATTGAATTGATATTGATTTTTGGGTTTATCGTGAACAGTGTTTTAAATAACACTTGTTCTTTAACCCGATAATTGATGAATGTGATTTTGGGTTTATCGTGAACCGTGTTTTAAATGACACTGATTCTTTAACCCAGTTAACGATTAAAACTAAGTGGAGTTTTAATGAATCTTTAATTAGATTGAAATGATCGAAAATGGGGTATCACCAGTTTTGCTCCAGGCGATAGTTAAATCCTTAATTAGATATGAACGTGAAATGGTAATTGAATTTACCGATAACACTGTGGTGTTAGATATGAAGTATAACCAGTTTTACTTCATGGGATGAATAGGTTGGGATTGGGAAATTAAAACAAATGATTACTTCGGTAAGGTTCGCTAATCCCGACTAGTTCGAATTGAGATTCAAACATAAATTCAAGGAATTTATCTTGGATAAAATTAATGGGAACCTTTCCCTATGAATGTGAAATTTAGAAACTAACTGTCGGTTGGCCAAGCAGAATGGTTTTCTGGGTATTGATCTGATGTTGGTTTCGGCCTTCGGGGTTAATATTTGGGGAATTATTCTCTTGATTAATTTACGGTTAGTGACTAATGAATTGGAATGAGGCGTATGTTGTGTTTGTGTAACACTTATTTAAAATATACGCGAGTTATTCGGAAAGACCGGGTTTATCCCATTCTGAATAACTGATGCGACGATAAGTCGAAGATGAAGACGATGGTCGAAGACCGGAGGTCTTCACGTCGTTTGGGTGATAACTGATGATCTTGATTGGGCTGTACACCCAAGAAGATGGAAACAGTTAGTGATCGTCCAGACGTACTTGGAGATCGATGGATATGCGGGGTACTAGGTGCCTCCGGTTTCGTTCAGACCCAGAACGGACTTGTAAATGGACTGTGTGTCTGACATCGGATTTCATTCTGTGTGACTGATATCGGTTGCATAGGATGGTTTGCCTGTGTGGCATGCTAAGATGCAAATGATCAAGGCTTCTGTTGAAAAGCAAAGTCTTGTGGTGATGATCAAAGCACGGCCTTTGTGGCGTAGCTTTGTGTAACGTTTACCTCGCGTGTTTCACACCAGGTATGAACCAAAAACGGGAGACGGACCTCAGGGAGGACTTGCGTTTCTTTCTAGCTAGAAGTGGCGTCAGTGGTTTTACACGCCCTGACGGGTTTGACTTATGTGGTTGTTGCTGTTGCGAGGCGCCTCGGTTATATCGGTTTCGGCCGAATGCATTCTGGTCGGCTGACGGACCAGACTTACACCCCATAGGGTGGGGAAACGTAGTGTTCAGGCATTTTAATCCACATCGGTGGACCGGCCCTGTCGCTCCAAGGGCTCACCTGAGTCTGGGTCCTGTGGCTCGGGCTAGAGAGTCACGAATCGGTTGAGGACTATCTTTTGCCTCGGTTCATAGACGGAAATCCAATTTCCAAATACGTGACATTTGCGGTTTTATATGTAAACCTATATATGGCGACATAGTGGCATGGGACGCTCATGCCGCCTATGATTGATACTTATGATTTGAAGTTGTTTTATACACTATGCACTTATAATAGTATCAAATGATTTGTTTTAAAACGTATCAAGCATTCTTTGGCTGTTATAAGGGAAAACCCTATCCTCGGCTGCGTTACATTGTGTGATGGGACCTGGGTCTTATAACAGCTTCATTTTTCTTTATTTAGCATTGCGCTATTTGTTTTATGCACTGGTATTCTTGGGAGGAAACCCGTTCCGTGTTATACGGCGTGGTCCCTTGATTTACCTAATGATTTAAAATAAAGATTAATTGTTTTAGTTCTCACACCAGTCCCATGACTGACCTGGAGTTTATTGTTTTGACCTAAACTCTGGGTGCCCTTATTTTGACACGGGCAGCTAGTAGTTTTGGTTTTGCAGATTTATATTCACAGGATCCTGGTTTACAGCTGGAACGATATCCGGAAAGCTTTGTATCCGTATATCTCTTCTAGTTGTGTATTGTATTATTTTCCGCTGCGATGTATTTAAATGTAATTTAAATCTCTGATATTTCTGTGTAATATTTATTTGTTTTTACTCTGTATATTCTTGTAATCTGATGCATTGTTGTAATATACAATGAAATGTTCTTCTGTATGCGTTCTGTTTTGTCCTGTTCTCAAACGATAGGGCGTTTCGAGCGGCCTGGGTCGGTTTAGCGACCGGTTCGGACCGAGCGAAATTCCTTGCCGTCACAGTTGGTATCAGAGCTTTGGTTTACAAAGCTAGAGAACAAGGCACATTAGAACTATACGAAAGAATTCATCAGATATTGGATTAGTAATATCCAATGAGAATGACTCGTTAGAGATAGGATCAGTAGTATCCTAGAACGAGTGTGAAGAGTTTATTTCTAAAATAAAACAAATTTTTGTTTTGAAAATATAAATCCATCATTCGTATTTGGTTATTTATTTATATTGACGTGGACAATCCAGTATATATAGATTTTGCGTATACGTCTGATCCGCGTGTGTTCGAAATTTTAATATACTGGGTAGATATAGAATTATACTCTAGTCGCCCGGGGGTGATTCTGATGATTGATATATCATCATCAGAGTTTATATCCGAGTGACGAACGTGTAATATTTATATATTTCCTATTGACTGGTGTGAGAACCAAAAATTAGATAGAACACATTGTTGTGAATTGGCATCAAAAACATGATTTTTGTATATGTATCAAAATTATGAATTTCAAACTCTAATCAACTAATTGATTGATGTTTGAGTTGTTTGTTTATTTGTTTGCTAATTTTTAGCCATTTAGCCTAATTGAACCAAATATTGAACTGTATTGAAAATTGGTCGCATTTTCTTGCATATACATGTATATCATTGAACAGGTCATAGCAAGGAGGCTAGAGCCAGAGAATAAAATTTGTTTGCCCGACAAATAGGTACATGTTTACTACATAATTTCCTGTTTTGTTTGGGTGATGATGATTTTGTGAGCCTATTGGCTAGCCGCTTGGCTTTTTCTTTTTCTTTTTGAGATCCGAAGGACCGGGGAAGCTATTTGAAATTCCCCGATGCTCCCGGTGCAGGGGAGGTTATGGCGAAATTTTTCAAAAATTTAGGGTGTTAGCCAAATTTTTGAAATTTTGAAAATTCTCAGAAACTGAAAAGTTAGAGAAGGGAAGCCAGATCGAATGTAGAGTTGAATGAACAAACCACTTTCGACTTTGTTCCTTTTCGGGGACGAAAAGTTTTAAGTGGGGGAGATTGTAATAACCCGCAAAATCTGGGCCAGTTTAAAATTTTTATTTTGGCAATTTTAGTGAATTTTGATTATTTAAAATGAATTATTTTAAATAAAATCGACGAGAAATTTATGTTGAATATAATTCGACGTATATATTTATATACGTCGTAGTTAGAATATAAATATTTATATATAATTATAAAAGGAATTGAAAATGGCGCGGTAGTTCGAAAATTCGATTTCTAATTTCAAATGAATATACAGAATTCAATATAAGTTAGAATTGAACGAAACAAGAAATATTTGAATCTGTATAACTATATCTTTGTAACGAAGTTAACAAATTGAGATTTCATCTTAGGAATGATAAGATATGTCCAGTTTAAAATTAGAAATAGTCGCTGTGGAATTTATATATATTTTTATATATATAAGGCCCTTAAAAATGGACATTTTGCAAATGACCTCGGATTTCGACGAAACCAGTTTTGTTGGGTCCGCAGTGTCAAGTTATTGCTAGGTTTTAAATTTCATAATTTTTCGAATCAATATGTGAGCGTGGCAAGGGAAAACGCGTTTGACCAGTTTCAGTTGATTTTAATCGACTGGAAATTGGCCATTTTTCAAACGGTCTCAGAATTCGACGAAACTAGTTTTGTTAGGACCGTATCGTCAATACGAAGCTAGAAAATATTTTTCTGGAATTTTTCTAGTTAGTATGTGACCCCGGTAACTTGAAATGTACGTTTAAAATTCAATATAGCGATTTAAATGTAGATTCAACGGAAACTGATTGTAACTATTGAATCAGCTTGCGATACATATCCCATTGGGTTCGGAATGGGGGTAAAACGCTATGGACGACAGGCGGTGGACCTCGTTTCGAGGTCGTATGTAAAAGTCAACCCTTTTGCAAATTTAAATAATAAAATAATAAAAAAAAAAAACCTCTTCCCTCCCTCCTTATCTCCTGCTTGGCCCCCCCCTCATTCGATTATAACCAGAATAAAAAAAAAAAAAAAAAAAACAAAAAAAAAACCCTAGGGGCGATCGGCAGACCGCCGCCCCCTAAAGCGAACGCCGCCGCCCATCTTCACCCCCCCCCCTCCATCGATCGGTGAACCGAAGCCCCCCCCCCCCATCGATTGAAGACCCGAAGCCCCCCCCTCGTTAGCGACGCTGAAGCCGCCGCACCTCCCCAAAGCCGCCAGCCCCGACGAGCTCCGCCGCCCCAAGGCCAACCGCCACCTCAGCAAGCGCACCCCCCAATCCGACGTCAGCAAGGAAGATCCCCTCCCTCTTATAAAAAAAAACCCGCTGTAAGTTAATTTACTTTATATTTCTTTATTTTTATCTTTATTGTTTAAAACTGATTTTAGAAAAGATTTTAAAACTGATTTTAGAAAAGATTAAAAAAACTGATTTTAGAAAAGATTAAAAAACTGATTTTAGAAAAGATTAAAAAACTGATTTTAGAAAAAGATTTTAAAACTGATTTTAGAAAAGATTAAAAAACTGATTTTAGAAAAGATTAAAAAACTGATTTTAGAAAAAGATTTTAAAACTGATTTTAGAAAAGATTAAAAAAACTGATTTTAGAAAAGATTAAAAAAACTGATTTTAGAAAAGATTAAAAAACTGATTTTAGAAAAAGATTTTAAAACTGATTTGAAAATGATATTAAAAACTGGGTTTTTATTTATGTTGTAAAGCTAGGAGGTTAAAAATAAAATTTGAACTCTTTTGAAAATAAAATTAGAATTGGTTTTTAAAATTTATATATAGCATTGATAAAGAAATATATAAATTTGTTAAAGAAAAATATAAACTTTGCTAAGAAAGAAATATATAAATTTGTTAAAGAAAAATATAAACTTTGCTAAGAAAGAAATATATAAATTTGTTAAAGAAAAATATAAACTTTGCTAAGAAAGAAATATATAAATTTGTTAAAGAAAAATATAAACTTTGCTAAGAAAGAAATATATAAATTTGTTAAAGAAAAATATAAACTTTGCTAAGAAAGAAATATATAAATTTGTTAAAGAAAAATATAAACTTTGCTAAGAAAAATATATATACCTTGTTTAGAAATATAAAAATGTACATTGTTTTAAAATTTAATTTAGCATTGGGTTTTTATAATGAAGTAGAAATAAATATATGATTTTTATATATTGAACTTTGAAATAAAAATTCGATTTTTATATATTGAACTTTGAAATAAAAATTCGATTTTTATATATTGAATAGCGAAAAAAAAAATTCGATTTTTATATATTGAACTTTGAAATAAAAATTCGATTTTTATATATTGAATAACATAGTAAAAATTCGATTTTTACATATGTAGAGAATACGGGCGAAAGCGACAAAAAGGCGAGGTCGACGAAGAATTCTGCAAAGGAAGAGCCGTGGAGCTAGGATAGCTATAAGTGAGAATTTCTCACCTTTCAATTTATTTTTCTAGTTATATATATATATACTAGGATGCAGACGGTGCTTAGTAGCACCCGACACCCGTCCACAGACCATGGACTTGTTTGTTTGACTGTTTGGTGATTGACTGCGATATTGGTTTGAATGTGATTTGTGGTGTGAAAAATCGAATCGATAAATTGGTTAGGATTAGACGTGCGCCGTTATAAGGCGAAGGAGTAAGGCTAGGTTAGACCCTTACTCCAAATTTTGTGGTTTGCATAACGAATTGATTTGATTGATGTGTGAATGGCGTGGGCCTTCACTAGACCGGGGATAAGGCTAGGCCTTGTCCCGTTTCTAGTATCGTGCCGTTATGCCGCCGAAATTTTCTAAAATGTGTTAGAAAATAAAAATATCATTTTATTGTGTAAATGAATTGAATAGAAATTCATAGGTTGAAATAAAATGTGTTATCGTTAAAAATATAATTTTTAACGTGAATGTGAATAAATAAATATTCATTTACAAACCAGACGGTTTGTTTATGTACACCTATTTGAATGACGTTGATTGGGTCGATAAATTTTACACATCGCCTAACTGCACAAATAAAATATGTGTTTGATTGTTTGAAACCCCACACGGGTGTTAGGATGAAATTTGAAGTTCACTCATCCTGATTGATTAAATATGTCGATCGATTGATTGACAGGCTGTTATAAGCGTTGAATATCTATATTTGATGCTTATACAGTGTAGTGCACTTTGGTTGATGGTTGATTATTTTCAATGCTATTATATACATGTGTTGTATGAAAATCCATATAATTAATTTTATACGGTAATTGATTGGGCCTCATTCCAGTTTTGAAAAAGAAATATTTGAAAAAGGAAATATTTGAAATAGAATATTTGAAAATAAAGGAATATATGAAGCCGTGTTGATTAGATTGACGCCATTTTGACGTGAACGATATTTATATCGATTTTGAAAACGAATTCAAAATGAATTGAAAACGATTTCGAAATGAATTGAATTGAAAACAAATTCAAAATGAATTGAAAACGATTTCGAAATGAAATGAATTGAAAACGATTTCGAAATGAATTGAATTGAAAACAAATTCAAAATGAATTGAAAACGATTTCGAAATGAAATGAATTGAAAACGATTTCGAAATGAATTGAATTGAAAACGAATTCAAAATGAATTGAAAACGATTTCGAAATGAATTGAATTGAAAACGATTTCGAAATGAATTGAATTGAAAACGATTTCGAAATGAATTGAATTGAAAACGATTTCGAAATGAATTGAATTGAAAACGATTTCGAAATGAATTGAATAGAAAACGATTTCGAAATGAATTGAATAGAAAACGATTTCGAAAGGAATTGAATAGAAAACGAATTCAAATTGAATTGAAATTCGAATTGAATAGAAATGAATTTTAAAACGAATTTATAAAGAAGAATTCAATTTTGCTTTGTATTGAAATGGAAGTTGAAATAGATTTTGAAACGAATTTTAAAACTATTTATATAATTCGTTTTGAATAGAAATCGACGAAATATATATTATATATATTATATATATAATATAATGGCCTGAATAGAACGCGCCGCGCCGCGGCAGTTCGTGAATTTCGACCATTTATTTCAAACGGACATTGCGGGAGATCCGACCGTCGGATTCTCCTAAAACCGGAACCGTTGGGTTCGTATCGAAAAGAGCTTTCTAACGAATGTTAGAAATTTGAAATCTAACGGTTGGATTTGGAGATATGTCCAAATCAAATTCGAAAAAGGTCGCTGTAAGTGCAGTTCGATGGCCGTTGATGGAAATCGACTGTACGGGCCTTGATAAAATTATTAAAAATGGTAATAATTTGTGTAAAATCATAAGAAATGATTTAGAAAGAATTGGGATGAAAAACTCCCTATTTGAAAAGATAAAAATAGATTTTTATCGAAATGAACTAGTTTTGAACTAGAATTATAATTCTATTTATTTTTAAATAAATAAATTGAATTTGAAAAGGGTTTTGAAAATAACCAAAATTTCCAATGATTGCATTGGAGTGGATTTGAATCGAAATTGTCTTCGGAATATTTCGATGTTGGAATTTGTGATTATACGGATGTTGTTACGGAAATTTGAAAGATATATATTTATATCGTTATTTCCAATACGACATTTGTTAATCGTAGAATTTGATATTGAATATAAGCCGATATATTTTCTATTCAGAGCCTTATATTGAATATCAAATGGGATTTGGGTTTGTCGTGAATGGTGTCTTCACTAACACTGTTCTTGAACCCAGTTGAGAAAAGATTAAATCTTTTTATTTAGATTTAATGAAGTGTACCAATTAAATAATATTTAATTGGAATTGAATTGATATTGATTTTTGGGTTTATCGTGAAGTGTTTTAAATAACACTTGTTCTTTAACCCGATAATTAATGAATGTGATTTGGGTTTGTCGTGAATGGTGTCTTCACTAACACTGTTCTTGAACCCAGTTGAGAAAAGATTAAATCTTTTTATTTAGATTTAATGAAGTGTACCAATTAAATAATATTTAATTGGAATTGAATTGATATTGATTTTTGGGTTTATCGTGAACAGTGTTTTAAATAACACTTGTTCTTTAACCCGATAATTGATGAATGTGATTTTGGGTTTATCGTGAACCGTGTTTTAAATGACACTAATTCTTTAACCCAGTTAACGATTAAAACTAAGTGGAGTTTTAATGAATCTTTAATTAGATTGAAATGATCGAAAATGGGGTATCACCAGTTTTGCTCCAGGCGATAGTTAAATCCTTAATTAGATATGAACGTGAAATGGTAATTGAATTTACCGATAACACTGTGGTGTTAGATATGAAGTATAACCAGTTTTACTTCATGGGATGAATAGGTTGGGATTGGGAAATTAAAACAAATGATTACTTCGGTAAGGTTCGCTAATCCCGACTAGTTCGAATTGAGATTCAAACATAAATTCAAGGAATTTATCTTGGATAAAATTAATGGGAACCTTTCCCTATGAATGTGAAATTTAGAAACTAACTGTCGGTTGGCCAAGCAGAATGGTTTTCTGGGTATTGATCTGATGTTGGTTTCGGCCTTCGGGGTTAATATTTGGGGAATTATTCTCTTGATTAATTTACGGTTAGTGACTAATGAATTGGAATGAGGCGTATGTTGTGTTTGTGTAACACTTATTTAAAATATACGCGAGTTATTCGGAAAGACCGGGTTTATCCCATTCTGAATAACTGATGCGACGATAAGTCGAAGATGAAGACGATGGTCGAAGACCGGAGGTCTTCACGTCGTTTGGGTGATAACTGATGATCTTGATTGGGCTGTACACCCAAGAAGATGGAAACAGTTAGTGATCGTCCAGACGTACTTGGAGATCGATGGATATGCGGGGTACTAGGTGCCTCCGGTTTCGTTCAGACCCAGAACGGACTTGTAAATGGACTGTGTGTCTGACATCGGATTTCATTCTGTGTGACTGATATCGGTTGCATAGGATGGTTTGCCTGTGTGGCATGCTAAGATGCAAATGATCAAGGCTTCTGTTGAAAAGCAAAGTCTTGTGGTGATGATCAAAGCACGGCCTTTGTGGCGTAGCTTTGTGTAACGTTTACCTCGCGTGTTTCACACCAGGTATGAACCAAAAACGGGAGACGGACCTCAGGGAGGACTTGCGTTTCTTTCTAGCTAGAAGTGGCGTCAGTGGTTTTACACGCCCTGACGGGTTTGACTTATGTGGTTGTTGCTGTTGCGAGGCGCCTCGGTTATATCGGTTTCGGCCGAATGCATTCTGGTCGGCTGACGGACCAGACTTACACCCCATAGGGTGGGGAAACGTAGTGTTCAGGCATTTTAATCCACATCGGTGGACCGGCCCTGTCGCTCCAAGGGCTCACCTGAGTCTGGGTCCTGTGGCTCGGGCTAGAGAGTCACGAATCGGTTGAGGACTATCTTTTGCCTCGGTTCATAGACGGAAATCCAATTTCCAAATACGTGACATTTGCGGTTTTATATGTAAACCTATATATGGCGACATAGTGGCATGGGACGCTCATGCCGCCTATGATTGATACTTATGATTTGAAGTTGTTTTATACACTATGCACTTATAATAGTATCAAATGATTTGTTTTAAAACGTATCAAGCATTCTTTGGCTGTTATAAGGGAAAACCCTATCCTCGGCTGCGTTACATTGTGTGATGGGACCTGGGTCTTATAACAGCTTCATTTTTCTTTATTTAGCATTGCGCTGTTTGTTTTATGCACTGGTATTCTTGGGAGGAAACCCGTTCCGTGTTATACGGCGTGGTCCCTTGATTTACCTAATGATTTAAAATAAAGATTAATTGTTTTAGTTCTCACACCAGTCCCATGACTGACCTGGAGTTTATTGTTTTGACCTAAACTCTGGGTGCCCTTATTTTGACACGGGCAGCTAGTAGTTTTGGTTTTGCAGATTTATATTCACAGGATCCTGGTTTACAGCTGGAACGATATCCGGAAAGCTTTGTATCCGTATATCTCTTCTAGTTGTGTATTGTATTATTTTCCGCTGCGATGTATTTAAATGTAATTTAAATCTCTGATATTTCTGTGTAATATTTATTTGTTTTTACTCTGTATATTCTTGTAATCTGATGCATTGTTGTAATATACAATGAAATGTTCTTCTGTATGCGTTCTGTTTTGTCCTGTTCTCAAACGATAGGGCGTTTCGAGCGGCCTGGGTCGGTTTAGCGACCGGTTCGGACCGAGCGAAATTCCTTGCCGTCACACGTGACCTCCCAAGTCTTAATGTGGATCCACCACTTCATATCATAATGCACTTTTTTTTTAATTTATTCACGAGGGAAACCGATAAGAGTCGTAAAATCTTCCCTAGTGCACCTAATTTGGTCCGCGAGCACCACATAAGTGGCTGATCTTAGTGTATGCACATGGTAAGATCTTAGCATGCCATTTCGGGTTTTGAATCTGCATCACTGTTACCACGGCGCAAAGTCCTTAATCACTGGGCTACTACTGCGGAAAATGCACTCTTTCCTTAGCTGAGATTTTTTTCCAACGGGTTATCTTAGTATGTTTTTAACATGACACTGCACTGATCTAGAAATATCATACTCTTTTGATGTAATAAAATTTCAAAATATGACATAGTATATTATATTCTTGTTTCTTTCTAAAAAAATTCGTAGGGCATTCTTAATAATGTTTTAATGAGGTATTAACCTAATTTAGAACCATCTAACTTCCTTTGATGCATTGAGAAACTAAAATATGACATTGTATTCCTTTTGATCTACTAAGATTTTTCCCATTGAGTTTTCTTAGTAAGGTTTCAACTAGGCATTATCCTGATTCACAAATATCAAATTTCTTTTGATGAAATAATATATGTCATGCTAAGATTTCTATGTTGTTGGGTTTTAGTTTAGGAGATTTTATCGAGACATTATATTTATACTGAAGTATCAACTCTTTAAATAAATAAAATATTATGATTTTACAATTTGCACTCTTTTCTTCATTAAAGGTTTTTCTATTAGATTTCCCTTAGAGATGTTTCTAACGAGATAATAAACAAATTCTAGATTGATTAGATAGTTTTTTGAAAGTGATAACAATTTGCAAGCATCTTATGTGTTTCAAATTTTACTTCATATATAACGACCCGCAAATTCGAACCCTTTGAGTCAACTAAATACAATACAAGCCCTACCCAAATTGCATGAAAATACAAACCATTAATAGAAAGAAGTTAGAGGGTGATAAATAGAAAATTAGAAAAAAAGAATAAGATAGAAGAAAGAACTTGTAACGACCCTCCTCTCGGTCGATCCAAATCGATCGTTAAACCGACTTAAATCGAACCAAAAAGGCAAATACGCTAACTTTGGGCGCACAACACATCAGAACGAACAACAGAAGACTTTTATAAAAAATCATAATAATGTTACACCAGAGTACAGAATATCAGAGTATTGAAAATAATATACAGCGGAAAATAAATTTACAATAAATGTAATACAATGCAGCGAAAACAAATAAACTAACGCAGCGGAAGAAAGTCAACGCTCTGGACACAGCTTTAAGCTTCGATCCAGAATCTTGCTAAATGAAATAATCTGCAAAACCAAAACAACAAGCTGCCCGTGTGGAAAATATGGGCACTCAGAGTTTAGGTGAAAACAATATACTCCGAATCAGTCATGGGATTGGTGTGAGAACTCAAAACAGTTATTAAACTTTACTTTAAAATAAGGTAAATCATGGGACCACGCCGCATGTCACGGAACGGGTTCACCCCCATGAATACCAGTGCGTAAACAACAACTAATAACACTCATACGGATCTACAATGCGTCATATAACATGCAATTCCTCAATCTACCCATTTAGGCTTAACCCCAAACATAGATTTTTCGAAATCAAATTCACTTTACAGAAATTATTCCTTTGTACTTTATTTCCCGATTTCTTATTTCAAATCATTTGAAATATATAACTAGCTTTTATATCAAAGTAGATTTCACTTCGGAATCTCAAACCAAAATCTTTGAAAATATGAATTCCAAAACATCACAATGCATACAAACAAGTATGCAACCAAATATCGCGTTCCCCATCGACAAGGCAAAGGGCATGTACCTAAGCAACTCGATATATATATATATATATATATATATATATATATATATATATATATATATATATATATATATATATATATATATATATATATATATATGCACCTCCCACTATGGAGTAGGCTACACTGACGATGCTCCATTCCACACTCTGGGGAACTATACCGCCATCTCACCCATACTTTTAGTCCCTGGGTTACCCGAATCTTTAGCCACATACTAAAACATTTCATATCCCGAAGTAAGGAAAATCATTTCAAAACATAATAACACAAGTACTTTCCAAAATATATCACTTTACATTAGCAATTCACACATATGATCAATCACTATTAATCACATAACCTTTGAGCTCTTACGTCTCAAAGAAGGGTGTTAAGCAAGAGAATAAATTCTCCGCCACCAAACTGATATATCATCAATAGCCACTAATCGGTTATGTGATGAACTACAATGTCAAACACATAATACATTTCGAAATCATTTCGACAATATCGGGTTTAGGCCTCGAAATCCTTTCTGTTTTATAAAACATTTTTACAAAACATTCCCTATCCAAAATCGAGAATACATTTCTTTTCACTTAAGAAAAATATCATTTCAAAATCATTCATTAAATTTGAAATGAACTCAACAACATCGCTAAACATCTCATAGTCAAATCGTGAAGTGTTTCACAAGATGTTAGCATACAAATATCTCTACCCAACACAATGCTAAATGTAAAAGCATATTTTGCTCATAAACTGGTCGAGCACAATCCAAACAATCAATCAATCACAATCATGAATATCAACAACCAAGTATATTTGGTTTATACCACATTTCATGTTTTGGTAAATTTAATTACCATTCATTCATTCATTCAAATCTAATTAAAGATTTATTAAAACTCTTCTTCGTTTTAATCTCTAAAATCGTTACTTGGTGATTATTCAACTTTTTGGAAATTAATTCCGCCTTTAACTGGGTTAAAGAATCAATGTTATTAAAAACACAGTTCACGGTAAACCCAAAATCATCTTCCATCAAAATGGAATCTTCACGGAAATCATAACAGTATATTATCGATATAAATTTCCGTAACTAAC
This sequence comes from Allium sativum, assembly GCA_030737875.1. NCBI lineage: Eukaryota > Viridiplantae > Streptophyta > Magnoliopsida > Asparagales > Amaryllidaceae > Allium > Allium sativum. The sequence continues at coordinate 580,060,434 of CM060919.1, forward strand.
ACTATAAGTGGAATAGCGGCAAGGCCTTTTAAATTCCATATATAGTAAGGGTCTTCCTTCACAGAAGCTCATTTCGATTATTAGCAAATCGAATTCGATTCAATTCCAATTTAATATTTTAGAATTGGAAAATTTTACTTTGGAAAATTTCCATTAAATCTTGATTAAAGGATTATATATTCCAAATCATAATTCCACTGTCAATTGGGTTAAAGAACAAACGTTATTTAAAACACTATTCACTATAAACCCCAAAATCCAATTTGATATTAAATATAAGGCTCTTAATAGAAATTATATCGACTTATATTCAATATCAAATTCTGAAACCAGCAAATATCATATTGGGAATAACGAAATATATATCTTCCAAAATCCTCAATAATATCCGTATAATCACGGAATCCAATATCGAAATATCCTGAAGATGATTTCTATTCAGATCAATTCCAATTCATACATTGGAAAATTCTAGTCAGATTAAAACCATTCACAAATCCAATTTATTTATTTAAAAACGTTGGATTATCTTTCTAGTTAATAACTAGTTCATTTTGATAAAAATATATTTTTATCTTTACAAAATTGGAATGTTTCATCCAAACCTTTCCAAATCATTTATTATGAATTTACACAAATTATTAATATTTTTAATAATTTTATTAAGGCCCGTACAGTCGGTTTCCGATAACGGTCACCGAACTGCATCTATAGTGACCTTTTCCAAATTTGTTTTGGACATAGTTCCAAATCCAACCGTTCAAATTTAAATCTCTTATATTCATTGGAAGGCTCTTTTCAATACGAACCCAATGGTTCCGGTTTTAGGAGAATCCGACGGTCGGATCTCCCGTAATGTCAATTCGAAGTCAATGGTCGAAATTCGCGAACGGTCGCGGCGCGGCGCATTCTATTCTGGCCATTAAATACATACATATATATATATATTTCGTTCAAAACTTATTTTATAAATTCGTTTTAAAAACGATTCCTACTTTCTTTTCAATTTTAAATCAAAATTGATACTCCTTATCATTATAATATTTAAATGATAATATTTTCAAAATATCAGATTTTGAAACCATTTCCTCTTCGATATTCATTATAAAAATAAATAAAATCGATATAAATATCGTTCGTGTTAAAATGGCGCATATCTAATCAACACGGCCTCACATACTTCAATGTTTTCGTGGTATCCAAAACCGGACATCAAATCCACATTTTAATCCTTTATTGAATATTATTTTAAAACTATACAGAATATTAATTTTAAAACTATACTGAATAATATTTGAAAACTATACTATATAATATTTTAAAACCATTCTATATAATATTTGAAAACTGTACCATATATTATTTGAAAACTTTACTATATATTATTTGAAAACTATACTATATATTATTTTAAAACTATTCGTTATTTCTGAATTGGAATCAGACTCAACTAAATAACATATAAATATATTTATATGGGTTTCCATACATCGCATATATTCACAATAATGATAAATAATCATTAAACATCCACACATCATCCAGAGTGCATTCTACCATTGTATAAGCATTAATAAATAAATAACGCTTATACAGTCTGTAAACCCATCGATTGACATACAGCTAAACAATTGGGATTAATGTATGTCAAATATCATCCCAATACCCGTGTGGGGTTTCAATCAACAAATACGGATTATTATTTGTGCAGTTGGGCGATGTGTAAAATTTATCGTCCCAGTCAAGATCAATTAAATAGGTGTACATAAACAAACCGGGTGATTTGTAAATGAATATTTATTTCAATTCCTTTCCATGATAATTTTTATTACAGTTTATATAAATAATTTTATATACAACAATATCAATCATTGACAATCCCAATCACAATCCAAACAAACAAGCAACCATGGTTTGTACAAGAAAAAAAATAATGTCAGGAGAAACTAAGCCCTGTCTGCAACCTATTATATAATAACTGTAAAATAATTTGAGTAAGAGAGAGTTATCACTTTCGTTTCCACTCTGCCATTCTTTTATTTCTGAATTTCAGTTTTTAAACTAAATTAAACACAAGATTAATTTAGCTAAAAATTCCATTGGCTCCGTTTCTGTTCTGGTCAGTTCTGAAATGTAGTACTCGTCGTTGCGAATCCAACGCAACTGAGTTTGCAATTTTCTGACGTCGTATGAAAAAGTTATGGCGTTAAATACATTGGATACAATTCGAGATAATTAAAATATAATTAATTAAATTAATTACATCTTTAATTTCCCTAATCCTTTTCTCCTTCGGCTGATAACACTGAACCCATTCACCGATTCCTTCCATCGCCTACGCACCGGAATCCGTGCCACCTGAGATCGATCGCCGCCCGCCCCACGGAGTGCCGCCGTGTCGCCTTCCTCCGCCTAGCACCACCGCCGACGCGATAGCCCCTCCATGCTGGAAACCCGCTCCGAACGCGACCCGTTTGTGGCGGAAATTCGGACAAATTACTTCACGAGATCGTATTAAACCAGTATGGATTTAAAGCTCATTGAATCCTCTTCAATATTTGTTTAATATGTTTTTGATTTTGATTAGCCGTTTTGGAGAAAATTGGGATTCAATTGGGAACAATTTCAGCCCTAGATAAGGAACTGGCGGCGGCTACGAATTATAAGGGCTAGGGTTTTGTTTAAGGGTATTTATAGTTATTTTTGTATTATTTAATTTCCAATATTACTAGTTTAACTTTAGAACTCCAAATTAAACCCAACGACTGACGCCCCTAGCTAAATACCCCCATTCTGGACACAATGGAATATGTTTCGTTAGCCAATTTGGCTGTTTTGATATGTTTTTATCAAAATTAAAATATAAATCAATATATATTGAATTTGAACGCACATTTTAATTTACCGGGGCCACATACTAACTCCGAAAATTTCAGAAAAATAAATCTTGCTATGTTTAGACGACATGGTCCTAACAAAACTAATTTCGTCGAATTTGGAGACCGTTTGAAAAATGGCCATTTTCCCGTCGATTAAATTAAAACTGAAAGTACTAAACACATTTAAATTCACCACGCTCACATATCAATTCCAAAAACTATGAAAATTGGAATATAACAATAATTTGACATTCTAGATCCAACAAAAATGGTTTCGTCCAAAATGGAGGTCGTTTGCAAAATGGATATTTCTAAGGGTTATATATTATATTAAAAAATATATATAAATTCCATAACGACTATTTTAAATTTTAAACTGGACATAACTTTCAATTTGTAATATGAAATCTCAATTTCTTACATTTGCTAAAAAGATATAGCTAAAAAGATTCTTATGTATCTTGTTTCGTCCAATTTTGGTTTAAAATGAATTTTTTATATTCAACTGAAATTAGAAATCGAATTTTCAAATTACCGTGCCATTTCAGTTCTTTTTATAACTAAAATAAATTTATACGTTCTAACTTTGATTTAAATAAATTTGTAGTCGTTATTATTTAAAATAAATCATTTTAAATATCCAAAATTCATTAAAATAGCTAAAATAGAAATTTTAAATTGGTTCTGAAATTCCGGATTGTTACATGAACGATACAAAATCTCACAATCGCAGCGGAACAAAATATAACATATATATATATGCTTTGGAAAATACAAAACAATATATGAACTTACATATAACATCAGAGTACATCATATATACATTACAGCGGAAAAAAACTCTATACATCAAATGCTGAAATCTCCTGCTCCAGCTCCTTCCAGATCATCTAAATAATCCTGAACTACTTGACTGCCCGTACAAGTTTGGCACCCAAGAGTTTAGGGAAAACATAGAAAAATAAATTCTGGGTCAGTTATGGGACTAGTGTGAGTATACGATTTTAAACAGTTTGCTTAACTTGGAAAATTTCTTTTGAAAGAAAAGATAAAAGTAAGACCGATCCACACATAAACATGGATGGTTTTTACCTTACGATAACCCAAACCATTTTGAAATCATACTATTCTTATATTATAATAATGTGTAGGGTTTCCACAAATAAATTAGAATCCAGCGGTACGCTTGCATCTCACGCTCCACATATATAGTATACAAACAAAACCGCAGGCGCTTATTGGAGATTTGATTCCAACTATGACAAGGTATGGAACCACCTGCCGATAGTGTATCTCTAGAGGGGAATACACTGAGTTCAACAAGAACGTCTGGCAACCTGGCCCACATATGACCGACCACTTATTTCTCTTGAGTGTATCGAATATATTATCACCTTATGGATTCTAGCAACATAACCGTTCCCGGGAGATACGAAAGCGAAAGAAGTAACAAAATGAATATTCTCTAGATGGTTACAATACACCCTGATGGGAGCGACCCACATAACCATGCTGCCAGCCCGATTTTTTTCATTTCCCGGTTGTGAGGCTTGATGTCATGACTTACATTTAGAACAGCCCATCTTCATCCACTTTGAATACCACATCGTCAAACCTGTCAAATCACACATTGATTTCCCCAAAACTATAGGTTAAAAAGCTAAGAGAAACGTATTCCTCCACCATCAAGTATAGTTTTGAAGCGATCAACTTACGCGATCTGTTAGGTATACTCTGTCAGACATTCGTCCATATAAGTTGTCCTGGGTCTGAACAAACCGAAGGCACTATCCTGTAAATTCATCTTAGGCAATTTCTACCTAGGATCAACATAATAGCCCTTGCATAAACTCCATCTTCAGTGGTCTTCATCTTATCTTTATTAATCGACGCCTAGGTCGATACAAAGTGGTATTTGGATTTCAATTTAGAAAACCAATTCCGGTCTCTTTGGATCGATGAACGTTAAAATCTTTTGGGGACAAGTGATACTTAAATGATCAGTTATCATATTCAACAAATATCGGTATTTATTTTGTCGGGACTTATCTACAACATTTCAGATAGTAGTTCAATATTATCTAAATAAGACATGTAAATGATTAAATTAAACTGAACAAGTCGATTGGGTTATACCACAACATTATAATAAGACAAAACAACTATCACACAGATCCATCATAATATAACAATTCAAATTCAACTAAAAGTCATTCATAAATCGGTTGAGCTTGGAAATTTATTATTTCCAAATCATCTACATCTCAGGTTTAATTCAGTTTATTTCATTTGATTATAACGTATCTTTATAATCCATACTTTAATATATACGACTAAAATATATACTATTATTTCATTAATTCAATATATAATTTATTTAAATATTATTTAAAACGGAAAGTAAATGATACTTTCCTTGAATTCAACTTAGTCAATTACTGATTCATCGCTCCTTCCCAATTTATCATCCCTTCTGGGCTCGTTTATCACCTCCACTTGATTCCGGTAATACATATTTTATTTACCAGGTCAAATTTATGTTTATCTAATCACTATATAAATTCACATCTCAGATGAATTTCACTATTTGGTTTAATTAATGTTAATTCAACCTTTAAATCATTTACCGATTAAAATATAGTTATCCACCTAAGTCGAAAATAACATTTCATTTCAAAACATTTGAGTTTATCATAACATAATATTACGGATGATTAGCCATTATCTATTTATCATTATCACATGACGTCGATTACAGTTTGACTAATCAGACTTGAACTAATTAACTGGATTTTTAATCTAAGTGAATCTGTATTTTATTCGAATTTTAATTAATTAGGAAATAAATAAATTAGCTCTATTTAAATGACTTATTCTATTCTAATAATGTACAACTTCGTTTACACTGATCCTTGTCTGATCATTTGTTATCTTCCCCTTTTAGATTTTATTAATCATATGAACACTGCTTCCTTTTTATTTCTTTTCTAAAAAAACCTCTTTTATTTCTTTTAGGGTAAGTATATATGTGTGTGTATATATATATATATATATATATATATATCCTAAATATATAATGTACACTTATGAAAAGGAACCCTATAATTTATTTTAAAATTTCGGTTCTCTTTTTCAAATATCTAATTTCTACTTCCTTTGTTTCTTTTCTTTACTTTCTTTTCCCTTTTATATATCTTTTCTTTTCACTTTCTTCTACTTTACTACAGTAGTAGCCCATCTTCACAGGTCCATTCTTCTGGCCCATCTCCCCTTCTTTCATTTTCTTTAGTCTTCCTTTAATTTTCTTTCCGGCCCAAGCCCATCTGCCAAGAGTCCATGCTCCTTCCTATCCTTATTATCTTCTCCATTCTTTCTCTTTATTTCCTACGGCCTGTAGCCATCCCACCAGTCTCCCCTTCTTACTTTATTTTGCCTTTTCCAGCCCCGTCCTTTTGTTGTTCTTCCTTTCTCCTTATTTCGATTTCTCCCCTGCTGTTTTCCCCTTTTTACTTTGTTGCCTTCCCCACGTATCCTTGCTTTTTTTTCTGTTGCCTTCACTTTGGTTTACTACTGCGCCCCCTTTTTCTTCTTCTAATTCCGGTGCCATATCAGTGCACATTTGTGCACGCTGTGCACATACACAGCACCTCTGATGACCAGACGACTGACGCTCCACCACGCACCAGTCACATGACCACCCCCAGTCAATATTTACCAGTCAACTACCTCCCTCTTCCCACGCGTAAGATTTTACATAGTTCGTTTCAGCGTTAATATTTCTTTGTTATCCACCGTAAAACTTATCAGTGGTTTGATTCATAATTTGTTGGAAGTAAATAAATTTAACAAAGACAAATTATTTAATCATATCAATCTCTTCAAACATTTTCGGATTTATATACTACTTCAAATCAGGATTAAATGTTTAGTTATCTTGCTAATATCCTGGACTATGATTTTGTTAGCTATGTTGCTTAGTTTACTTCCTTTTTGAGCGATATGATTTTGCTAAACAATTGGTTTTTATTTTCTGTGCGAGGACTACATGCATGCAGAGTGCCACCATCTTGCCTGTTCTTGAACTACCAGTATACCCTAGACGCTTCCTTGTTCCATGCATTTACCAAAAATAATATCCTAACCTCTAAACCAACTGATCATGCAAAGCCTCAAGTCAGCAGGAATATATATTCTTCTGAATTTCACAATTCTTCAAAAGCTATCATCTAGTCATATTAAAACCCACTTATACTAAGCTAAAAACAGAACATAATGTATTTTCCAAACATCTGTGATATATCCCATATTCCCATATTTTTCCTTAATCCTTATATTTGAAACACAATAAAACAAATATTTCAAAAGACACCCTTGATCGTACTGGATTTTCTAGCAACTGATTTCCTATTAAATTTGCCAATTGTTATGAAGATAGTAACACCCAAAAGCATACATGGCCAACCTAATCTAAACACGCAGCATTCTACATGCTTGCTTACATTACAACTAATGCATAACCAACATTTTCACATGCAAATAATATTGGGCTTAGCTCGCTAATTAATACAACCTATCCATGTGGGTTCATGTGTATATAACTGAGGCACCAACAATGATATTGTTCTGGTGATTATTTAGGCAGAATGAGATTCTAAAGTAGGTTTATTCACAGTTTATGTTTACTGTTCTGTGCTTCTTTATACACAGGTTAATCATGAAGATAAAACTAATTATAATTTATTCATAACATATATGCATAGATATATTTCAGCATCATATTATATTGAATCACTAATAGTTTAAATGAAATGAAAATGGGTGCTTACTCACATAACAACTCCTCTGTTTTCCATCTTTTCCCATGCTCACAATTTCATGTTTTTGGTTCAGTTCTTCTACCATTTTCATTACCACTTTTTTTTCCTTTTTAGTTCGAATAACTTGTGAGTGCTTGCAATATCAAGATGTGTATTTATAGATGCAAGAAGTAAATAAACAATGGAGCATTTATTGGAGCATGGGAAATGAATACTACCTCATGGCAAGTTCCTAGCTTCTATGCTATTGATTGAAAGAATGCAGCATAGCCGTGGTAGTGTAGTCTGATCTAAAGGAGGAGTAAGCTATGACTGCTATGTATTGTGTGTGTTGATTGATTACAAAAAAGGTTGCCTAGGTTCTAGCTGGTGCAAATGGAATGTTACTAAGGTATAGCTATGTGTGTACAGATGGATGGAAGGAAATGCAGCTATGTTATTAGCTGTGCATTGGTGTATTGAGAGGATAGGCTATGGTCTATAAATGAAAAAGCAAAAATGTAGGGCAGTCATTTGAAATTAAAATATAATAGCCATGTGCACATCTTAGTTTAGGTGGGCTGGTGTGATTAATTTATGCAGCTATGTATATGTGATTGAAAGACAATATAACTGTGTGAAGTTGATAACAAGGCAAGGCAATGCAAACTATCTTAAATTAGAAATATACACAAACATAGCCATGTGCAAGTTTTAGCCATAGACAGTTCTATTCTATCTTCAACGTAAATGTATGGCAGCAGCCTACATTTCACTTAGGCCACTCTACACTAACCCTTTCCCATTTCAATGCTCGGCCAAGTGATGGATAAAATAAAATAATTATTTATGCAACATGTGTACTTATATATATTATAAAAACAAAGCTTAGTTGCTAAGCTTATTAAACTAATGTATTCAAAATGTATTAAAATGGCACAACAAATCTCTTGTTGCAAATCTCTTCACTAAATTGTTTAATACTAAATACACAATAAGTTACATCATATAAGAATGTAATATTGCTTATTCATGAAGTAAACAATATTCTACATATGTTATTAATATGAATTTTGACTTAAATGATGTCTTTTTTTTTAAGTTTACATAAGTTTAAAAACAAAATAAAACACTACTTTTATATTCATATATACGTTGGCTAAAATAATTTAAAACATTAAAATATGTATATTCGGAATTTTTCCTATATTATACTATTAATTTAATCAAAAACAATTATAAATTGTATCAAAAACCGGAACGTTACAATCTACTCCCCTTAAAAGAATTTCGTCCCCGAAATTAAAGTAATGATGAGATTGCAGTTATATTGAAAATCATAAACTTATAACAAACACATGCATAGGTCATCCCCTAAAAATTACAACAAACAAGGCATCCAAAACACACAGGTTACCCATCAAAACACTTCACAACAATCAAAGCATTCAAAACACATAGATTGATCAGTCCCCGAACGTAAATTGGTAAGATAATAATTCCCTAAGTATACACCCCGAAGACCGAAATCAACATCAGATCAATACTTAGAAAATCATTTATCTCAACCAATCTCCAATTAGGTTCAAATTTTTAATCCTATATAACTCCGTTTTCTATTTTAAGAAAATATTCCTGATTATATTTGGAAAATAAATTCCAAATCCTATCTATTTCATTGGTTTGAAACAAACTTGTTCCAACATATTTATCTGCTTCAAAATCTCCTATTTTAGCTCCAATCCAGTCTAAAATCTATTTGACTTAACCTCAATCAATTCTAAAGCATTTAATTCACTCCAGATAAGTTTAAAACTTCCAAAATTCCTAATTCCCAGTTTGTCTTATTAGGATATTCTATTCTTATACAAACTCAATTTGGTTATATATATAACCATTTCAATCCTTATAATCTTATTTGATTATAATAATAACAATCGACACATCCACAATAATAACTTCAGAAAATTATCCTTTTATAACAAAATACTTTTTTGGGCAAAATAAATTCATTTACCCAGTTTTTAAAACAATACTGTGTCGAATTACTCTACTCAAGAGTTTAGAAAAACTTTTCGATGCAGTGTTCGACTATTGTATCGACCAGAATTTTTAAACCTCTCGACAAACCAACCAACACAATATAAAACAGTTTTTATATAAATTAACAAATATGTTCTCATATATATACTCAAACTCAATCTAGGGTATTACTAACCCCATCTCTATCGAGTTACGCTACAGAGCCAAGTTTACTACTCAACCTTCAGCTCTGATACCAAGTGTAACGACCCGCAAATTCGAACCCTTTGAGTCGACCAAATACAATACAAGCCCAACCCAAATTGCACGAAAATATGAACCATTAATATAAAGAAGCTAGAGGGTGAGAAATAAAAAAGATAGAAAATTAGAATAGAAGAATAAGATAGAAGAAAGAACTAAATGATACAGAATCTCACAATCGCAGCGGAACAAAATATAATATATATATTATATGCTTTGAAAAATACAAAACTGTATTCGAACTTACATATAACATCAGAGTACATCATATAAACATTACAGTGGAAAAAACTCTTTATATCAAATGCTAAAACCTCCCGCTCCATCTCGTTACAGATCATCTGAAAAATCCTGAACTACTTGACTTCTCATACAAATTTGGGCACCCAAGAATTTAGGGAAAATATAGAAAAATAAACTCTGGGTCAGTCATGGGACTGGTGAGAGTAAACGATTTTAAACAGTTTGCTTAACTTGGAAAATTTCTTTTGAAAGAAAAGATAATCGTAAGACCGATCCACACAAAAACATGGATGGTTTTTACCTTACGATTACCCAAACCATTTTGAAATCGTACTATTCTGATATTATAATAATGTCTACAGTTTCAACAAATAAATTAGAATCTAGCGGAACGCTTGCATCTCACGCTCTACATATATAATATACAAACCAAACCGCGGGCGCTTATTGGAGATTGAATTCTGACTATGACAAGGTATGGAACCACCTGTCGATATTGTATCTCTAGAGGGGAATACACTGGGTTCAACAAGAACGTCTTGCAACCAGGCCCACACATGACCGACCACTCATTTCTCTTGAGTGTATCGAATATATTTTCACCTTACGGTTGCTAGCAACATAACCATTCCCGGGAGATAAAGAAGCGAAAGAAGTAACAAAATGATTATTCTCTAGATGGCGACAATACACCTTAATGGGAGCGACCCACATAGCCATGTTGCCTGTCCGATTTTTGCCATTTCCCGGTTGTGAGGCTTGAGGTCATAAGTTACCATTTAGAACAGCCCGTCTTCATCCACTATGAATACCACATCGTCAAACCTGTAAAATCACATATTGATTTAACTAAAACTACAGGTTAAAAAGCTAAGAGAAACGAATTCCTCCGCCACCAAACATAGTTTTAAAGCGATCAACTTACGCGAACTATTAGGTATACTCTGTCAGACATTCGTCCATACAAGTTGTCCTGAGTCTGGACAAACCGAAGGCACTATCCTGTAAATCCATCTTAGGCAATATCTACCTAGGATCAACAGAATAACCCTTGCATAAACTCCATCTTTAGTGGTCTTCATCTTATCTTTATTAATCGACGCCTAGGTCGATACAAAGTGGTATTTGGATTTCATTTTAGAAAACCAATCTCGGTCTCTTTGGATCGATGAACGTTAAAATCTTTTGGGGACAAGTGATACTTAAATGATCAGGTTATCATATTCACAAATATCAGTAATTATTTTATTGAGACTTATTTACAACATTTCAGATAGTAGTTCAATATTATCTAAATAAGATATGTAAATGATTAAATTAAACTGAACAAGTCTATTGGGTTATACCACAACATTATAATAAGACAAAACAACAATCACACAGATCCATCATAATTTAACAATTCAAATTCGACTAAATGTCATTCATAAATCGGTTGAGCTTGGAAATTTATTATTTCCAAATCATATACATCCCGGGTTTAATTTAATTTATTTCATTTGATTATAACGTATCTTTATAATCCATACTTTAATATATACGACTAAAATATATACTATTATTTCATTAATTCAATATATAATTTATTTAAATATTATTTAAAATGGAAAGTAAATGAAATTTTCCTTGAATTCAACTTAGTAAATTACCGATTCATCGCTCCTTACCAATTTATCTCTATTTCCATTTATTCTCTGATCTTCAGAAAAATCTTATGGTTACTGGTCAACCATTTTTTTTATCAACGTCTCTTACTACCATTATCATCTGTACAACATTTGCTTCTAACGACAATCACTTTGGATCATCCCTTCTGGGTTCGTTTATCACCTCCACTTGATTCCGGTAATACATATTTTTTTTACCAAGTCAAATTTCTGTTTATCTAATCACTATATAAATTCACATCTCAGATGAATTTCACTGTTTGGTTTAATTACCGTTAATTCAACCTTTAAATCATTTATCGATTAAAATATAGTTATCGACCTAAGTCGAAAATAACATTTCATTTCAAAACATTTGAGTTTATCATAACATAATATTATTGATGATTAGCCATCATCTATTTATCATCATTACACGACGTTGATTACAGTTTGACTAATCAGACTTGAACTAATTAACTGGATTTTTAATCTAAGTGAATCCGTATTTTATTCTAATTTTAATTAATTAGGAAATAAATAAATTAACTTTATTTAAACGACTTATTCTATTCTGACAATGTACAACTTCGTTTACACTGATCCTTGTCTGATCATTTGTACTCTTCCCCTTTTAGATTTTATTAATCATATGAACACTGCTTCCTTTTTATTTCTTTTCTAAGAAAACTTCTTTTATTTCTTTTTGGGTAAGTATATATGTATATATATCCTAAATATCAATTTACACTTATGAAAAGGAACCCTATAATTTATTTTAAAATTTCGGCTCCCTTTTTCAAATATCAAATATCTACTTCCTTTGTTTCTTTTCTTTACTTTCTTTTCCCTTTTATATATTTTTTCTTTTCACTTTCTTCTACTTTACTATAGCCGTAGCCCATCTTCACAGTCCCACTCTTCTGGCCCATCTCCCCTTCTTTCATTTTCTTTAGTCTTCCTTTAATTTTCTTTCCGGCCCAAGCCCATCTACCAAGAGTCCACGCTCCTTCCTATCCTTATTTTCTTCTCCATTCTTTCTCTTTGTTTCCTACGGCCTGTAGCCATCCCACCAGTATCCCCTTCTTGCTTTCTTTTGCTTTTTCCTGCCCCGTCCTTTTGTTGTTCTTTCTTTCTCCTTATTTTGATTTCTCCCCTGTTGCCTTCCCCTTCTTCTTTTGTTGCCTTCCCCACGTTTCCTTGCTTTTTTTATGTTGCCTTCACTTTGGTTTACTGTTGCGTCCCCCTTTTCTTCTTCTAATTCTGGTGCCATATCAGTGCACACTTATGCACGTTGTGTACATACACATCACCTCTGACGACCAGACGACTGACGCCCCACCACACACCAGTCACATGACCACCCCAGTCAATATTTACCAGTCAACCGCCTCCCTCTTCCCACACGTAAGATTTTACATAGTTCCTTTCAGCGTTAATATTTCTTTGTCATCCACCATAAAACTTATCAATGGCTTGATTCATAATTTGCTGGAAGTAAATAAATTTAATGAAGACAAATTAGTTAATCAAATCAATCTCTTTAAATATTTTCGGATTATATACAACATTAAATCAGGATTAAACGTTTGGTTATATTGCTAATATCTAGGACTAAGATTTTGTTAGCTATGTTGCTTAGTTTACTTCCTTTTTGAGCGATACGATTTTGCTAAACAATTGGTTTTTATTTTCTGTGCGGGGACTACATGCATGCAGAGTGCCACCATCTTGTCTGTTCTCGAACTACCAGTGTACCCTAGACGCTTCCTTGTTCCATGCATTTACCAAAAATAATATCCTAACCTCTAAACCAACTGATCATGCAAAGCCTCAAGTCAGCAGGAATGTATATTCTTCTGAATTTCACAATTCTTCAAAAGCTATCATCCAGTCATATTAAAACCCACTTATACTATGCTAAAAATAGAACCGAGTGTATTTTTCAAACAGCTATGATATATCCTATATTCCCATATTTTTCCTTAATCCTTATATTTGAAACACAATAAAACATATATTTCAAAAGACACCCTTGATCGTACTGGATTTTCTAGCAACTGATTTCCTATTAAATTTGCCAATTGTTATGAAGACGGTAACACCCAAAAGCGTACATGGCCAAACCTAATCTAAACACGCAGCATTCTACATGCTTGCTTACATTACAACTAATGCACTACCAACATTTTCACATGCAAATAATATTGGGCTTAGCACGCTAATTAATACAACCTATCCATGTAGGTACACGTGTATATAACTGAGGCACCAACGGTGATATTGTTCTGGTGATGATTTAGACAGAATGGAATTCTAAAGTGGGTTTATTCGCAGTTTGTGTTTACTGTTCTATGCTTCTTCGTACACAGGTTAATCATGAAGATATAACTAAGTATAATTTATTCATAACATATATGCATGGATATATTTCTGCATCATATTATATTGAATCACTAATAGTTTAAATGGAATGAAAATGAGTGTTTACTCACATAACAGGTCCTCTGTTTTCCATCTTTTCCTATGCTCACAAGTTCATGTTTTGGTTCAGTTCTTCTATCATTTTCATTACCACTTTTTCTTCCATTATAACTTGTGAATGCTTGCAATATTAAGATGTGTATTTATAGATGCAATAAGTAAATAAACAATGGAGCATTTATTGGAGCATGGGAAATGAATACTACCTCATGGCAAGTTCCTAGCTGCTATGCTATTGATTGAAAGAATGCAACATAGTCGTGCTTGTGTAGTCTGATCGAAAGGAGGAGTAAGCTGTGACTGCTATGTATTGTGTGTGTTGATTGATTACAAAAAAGGTTGCCTAGGTTCTAGCTGGTGCAAATGGAATGTTGCTAAGGTATAGCTGTGTGTGTACAGATGGATGAAAGGAAATGCAACTATGTTATTAGCTGTGCATTGGTGTATTGAGAGGATAGGCTATGGTCTATAAATGAAAAAGCACAAATGCAAGGCAGTCATTTGAAATACAAATATAATAGCCATGTGCACATCTTAGTTTAGGTGTGCTGGTGTGATTAATTTATGCAGCTATGTATATGTGATTGAAAGACAATATAGCTGTGTGAAGTTGATGACATGGCAAGACAATGCAAACCTATCTTAAAGTAGAAATATACACAAACATAGCCACGTGCAAGTTTTAGCTGTAGGCAGTTCTATTCTTGCTTCAATGTAAATGTATAGCAGCAACCTACATTTCACTTAGGCCACTCTGTTATGCAAAATTGCGCCTTTGCGGAAGAACAATAAGCAGGATCTAGATTTGCCAATTGAACATCAATCTAATCTGATAACAATTATTCTATTACATCAAGCAAATAGTAAATAACTATAACAGAGAAACAAAGAGACACAATATTTATACTGGTTCCACTATCCTCGAGATAGTGTACGTCCAGTCCAACAGAGAGAGATTTTATTCCATATGAGAGAATTACAAGAGTTTACAAAATAAGAGTTTACATACCCAAACCTCAATCAGGTTTAACAAGAAGAGACACTATTGGGGATCACTGGCTCCAAGCCAGGATGGGTTTACACTAAAGTCCACCCCTCAATATATAGCCAGTGCAAATCCATGTGAGTCATCAATTACATTACCAACATATGGTAATAATATAATGGAGGAAAATTACCATAGCAACAATTGTGCAAACATAGAAAGTAAATCAATCTGTTTTTTTAGCATAGATGGAAGAAATTAATCCCTTCATTTATTTCTAATCCATCTCATCAAATGCAATCAATGCATTCCCATTATAAAAATATTTACTTTCCATTCTTTGCAAATTTGCTCCAATCAATTTGTGATTTTGTATCACCAAATTTAACACTCCACCTTGATGCAAAATCACATATCTGCAACACCCCATCTCCAATCAAATTCTCTTCACAACATAAAACTCTTCAAAAAGAACTCCACCTTCAATCAAAATCTCACAATGAGATACACCAAAAATGAATACTTACCAAATGGGTTCCAGCAAAGCCACCCCCATCACACAATTGTTAACGAGCTCAGACTACGTCCCCGCCCGCCTATAAAATGTTGCAAATATCCAAAATAACAAAGAAGGCAGACACCGAAGTAATCTCAACACTGCCAAGACCAAAAATAGTTCTCTCAATTAAAACCAACCTCGATTTCAGGGCAACGAGATACACCTATTCGATTTGAAAGGACTACGACCACACCTCAATTACAAGCACAACCCACCGCCTGCAAAAGATGCATCTACCACCTGAGCTGCACTGCGCATAAACCAACGGTCTAAAAAATGCTTGCAATACCCCCAAGATCTCCATCGTCTTTGTGGATTTCAAAACTCGGCATCCGTCTTCCGTTTGACATGATCTCTTCATCTCCGGGATCCCTCGAGCATCATCAACATCTAGACCCTTGTCGATAATATGATCCTCCACCTTAGGACCATAAGCAGTGACCATATTAACCTCTCCACCTTGCTGTGGACTAGGTTCTTCAACTGTCACCCGCCTTCTTCTTCGTCTTCTTCCATCTTCCCTCATTCATATCAGAGGGCTTCTTCACAATAAACTCCATATCACGTCAAAGTTTCCAGATTGGAATGCTCTTTACTCTCAACATAATCTCCTCCACCAAAGTCTCCTTTTCTCCAAAATAGTAATACCATAATCACCACTGAATCTACCAACCTTTGTAGAAATAATTGATGCACAATTTAAAACAAATCGCCTCGCTCTGATACCAATCTGTAGTGCAAAATCAAGATTTGGGCAGCGAAATACGAATAAACCCAACGATCTAGTCTGTCAACAATGTCAACAATACCAAAAATAAAATCAAGTGGCACAAATTATAGAGAGAACAAAAATAGAAAATAGAGGAAAGAACACACCAATTTTAACGTGGTTCGGCTTTGCCTACGTCCACGGGACCCAACAACTTTTTATTTCTCAATGAAGAAATGAGTACATAAGATTAGAATAGAGAGAAGACTAATGGTGGATTGCTTTTTCATACAATAACATGACCCCTATTTATATAGAGGGATTTCTTAGGGATAAAGAAGAGAAGTTTCTAGATTACTTCGACATGAAGGAAAAATAAATATGATATCTTCCTTGATTTGATTGGAGCATAAATGGATGGTGTAATTATGGTCTCAATCTCTTTCCCTAAGTAAATTGATTCTTCATTAATTGATTAATTGGCCTTTTATTTTCCTTCCAAAAACTTCCTTTTATATCATTCCATATACGAGCCAATTAATTGATTGACAATCAATTAATTTCTTTCCTTCTCTACAAATATTTGAATCATTAATTTCAACACTCCACCTTGATTCAAATATGGCAATATTTCTTCATCATCTCATCTTCAACAATCAAAATAGAAGTTGTTGGGCCCAGCGCCCCATGGCGCTCAAGTAACAGGAAGCAAACTAATCAAGTTTGAGCAATGCTCAAACTTGTCCTTTGGAAG
This sequence comes from Allium sativum, assembly GCA_030737875.1. Taxonomy (NCBI): domain Eukaryota; kingdom Viridiplantae; phylum Streptophyta; class Magnoliopsida; order Asparagales; family Amaryllidaceae; genus Allium; species Allium sativum. The sequence continues at coordinate 580,077,775 of CM060919.1, forward strand.
TGACTTGATCATCATATCTGAAGGATTATCCGAAGTACCCACCTTCAATAATTTGATCTTGCTTCGTTCTTCCTCAAGCATAAGAAAGAAGCCTCTAACATCAATGTGCTTCGTCCGTGAACTATATGCCTGATTCTCTACAAGATGAATCGCACTCTGACTGTCTGAAAATAGCTCCACTATCTGCTGCGCCATTGAAAGATCATCCAACAACTGAAGTAAGCACAATCCTTCCTTTGTTGCTTCTTTAACGAAAAGGAATCCCGCTCGATACTAATCAGTCGCTAAACCGATCTAGACCGTTCGAAACGCCTGATTGTTTGAGAACACGACAAAAATAGAACGCAGACGGAAGGACATTTCATTGTATATTACAACAATTCCATCAGAATACAAGAATATACAGAGTACGAATAAATATTACACAGAAATATCAGAGATTTAAATTACATTTAAATACATAGCAGCGGAAAATAATACAAAATACAACTGAAGGAGATATACGGATACAAAGCTTTCCGGATATCGTTCCAGCTGTAAACCAGGGTCCTGTGAATATCAATCTGCAAAACCAAAACTACTAGCTGCCCGTGTCGAAATAAGGGCACCCAGTGTTTAGGTTAAAACAATAAACTCCAGATCAGTCATGGGACTGGTGTGAGAACTAAAACAGTTGTAAATCTTTATTTAAAGTTAGGTAAATCAAGGGACCACGCCGTATAACACGGAACGGGTTTCCTCTCAAGAATACCAGTGCATAAAACAACAGCGGAATGCTAAATAAAGAACAATGAAGCTATTATAAGACCCAGGTCCCATCACACAATGCAACGCAAGCTGGAGGATAGGGTTTTTACCTTATAATAGCCAAGAATGCTTGATACGTTTAAAACAAATCATTTGATACTATTATAAGTGCATAGTGTATAAAACAACTTCAAATCATAAGTATCAATCATAGACGGCATAAGCGCCCCATCCCACTATGTCGCCATACTAGGCTCTACAAATAAAACCGCAAATGTCACGTATTTGGAAATTGGATTTCCGTCTGTGAACCGAGGCCAGGGATCGTCCTCCACCGATTCGAGACAATCTAGCCTACCATGTCTCAGGAACAGCCGCAACTGCCCCATGGATCGTCAGGGTCGGTTCACCGATGTGGATTATTATGCCTGAACAATACGTCTCCCCGCCCAATGGGGCGCAAATGAGCCAACGAATGACTCCATCGGACCCGGATCGTCCGATCAAACCGAGGCGCCTCGCAACAGCAACAACCACATAAGTCAAACTCGTCAGGGCGTGTAAATGCACTGACGCCACTTCTAGCTAGAAAGAAACGCATGCCCTCCCTGAGGTCCGTCTCCCGTTTTTTGTTCACACTGGGGTGTGAGGCTCACGAATCAACGCTACATAAAGCTATGCCACAAAGGCCGTGCTTTGATCATCCACCACAAGACTCTGCTTTTCAACAGAAGCCTTGATCATATTGCCACTTAGGCATGCCACACAGGCAATTCACTCCATGCGTTTGATATCCATCGATGTATAACCCCTGAGCTCGTATGTCTCAGAGAAGGGCGTTAAGCAAGAGAATAAATTCTCCGCCGCCAAACAGAGATATATATTTAATAGAAATCAATCACACAGACTAAAATCCAATGTCAGACACACAGTCCATTTACAAGTTCGTTCTGGGTCTGAACGAAACCGGAGGCACCTAGTACCCCGCACATCCATCGATCTCCAAGTACGTCTGGACGATCACCAACTGTTTCCATCTTCTTCGGTGTACGGCCCAATCAAGATCATCAGTAATTATCCAAACGACGTGAAGACCTCTGGTCTTCAACCACCATCTTCATCTTCGACACCACGTCGAATCAGTTATTCAGAATGGGATAAACCCGGTCTTTCTGAACAACTCGCGTATATAATAAACACGTGTGACACAAACACAACATACGCCTCAATCCAATTCAGAATATTCTTTTATTCAAATATTCTTATACTTTGGAAAAGGTTCCCATTAATTTTATCAAAGATAAATTCCTTTAAATTTATTCTTTAATCTTCCTTTTGAATATCACTTCGAACTAGTCGGGATTAACGAACCACACCGAAGTAATTATTTATTTTATTTCCCAATCCCAACCTATTTATCCCATGAAGTAAAACTGGTTATACTTCATATCTAACACCACGGTGTTGTCGGTAAATTCAATTACCATTTCATGTTCAAATCTAATTAAAGATTTAACTATCGCCTGGAGCAAAACTGGTGGTACTCCATTCTCGATCTTTTTAATCTAATTAAAGATTCATTAAAACTCCACTTAGTTTTAATCTTCACAGAAATCAATATCCTGTCTTTAACTGGGTTAAAGAACCAATGTCATTTAAAACACGGCCCACAATAAACCCAAAAATCAATACCAGTTCAATTCCAATTAAATATTATTTAATTGGTACATTTCATTAAATCTAAATAAAAAGATTTAATCTTTTTTTTTCAACAGGATTTAAGAACAGTGTTAATGAAGACGCCATTCACGACAAACCCAAATCACATTTGATATTAAATACAAGGCTCTGAATAGAAATTATATCGGCTTATATTCAATATCAAACTCTACGACTAACAAATATCGTATTGGAAATAACGATATATAAATATATCTTTCAAATTTCCATAACAATATCTGTATCATCACGAAATCCAACATCGAAATATTCCGAAGACAATTTCGATTCGAATCCATTCCAATGCAATTATTGGAAATTCTGGTTATTTTCAAAACCCTTTTCAAATTCAATTTATTTATTAAAAATAAATAGAATTATAATTCTAGTTCAAAACTAGTTCATTTCGATAAAAATCTATTTTTATCTTTTCAAATATGGAGTTTTTCATCCCAATTATTCACAAATCATTTCTTATGATTTTACACAAATTATTACTATTTTTAATAATTTTATCAAGGCCCGTACAGTCGATTTCCATCAACGACTATCGAATTGCACTTACAGCGACCTTTTCCAAATTTGATTTGGACATAATTCCAAATCCAACCGTTAGATTTCAAATTTCTAATATTCGTTAGAAAGCTCTTTTCGATACGAACCCAACGGTTCCGGTTTTAGGAGAATCCGACGGTCAGATCTCCCGTAATATCCATTCGAAGTCAATGGTCGAAATTCACGAACTGCCGCGGCGCGGCGCGTTCTATTCAGGCCATTATATTATATATATATATAATATATACTTCGTCGATTTCCTTTTAAAACGTGCTTTATAAATCGTTTTAAATTCATTTTCAAAACGGTTTCAACTTCATATTCAATTTCAATTCGAATTCATTTCTATTCAATTTCAATTCGAATTCATTTCATTTCCATTTCTGTTCGAATTCAATTCTATTCAATTTCAATTCGAATTCATTTCTATTCAATTTCTATTCGAATTCAATTCTATTCAATTTCTATTCGAATTCAATTTCAATTCGAATTCAGTTCTATTCAATTTCAATTCGAATTAATTTCATTTCAAAATATCAGATTCTGAAATCACTTTCGATATTCATTATAAAATGAATAAAATCGATATAAATATCGTTTACGTCAAAATGGTGTAAATCTAATCAACACGGCTTCATATATTTCTATTTTCAAATATTCGATTTCAAACATTTCTATTTCAAATATTTCTATTCAAAACTTCTATTCAAAACTGGAATGAGGCCCAATCAATTACCATATAATGTTAATTATATGGATTTCTACAACACATGTATACAATAACAACGATGAATAATCAACCATCATCCAAAGTGCATTCTACACTGTATAAGCATCAAATATAAATATTCAACGCTTATAACAGTCTGTCAATCAATCGATCGACATACAACTAATTATTGGGATTAGTGCATGTCATCTACCATCCCAATACCCGTGTGGGGTTTCAAACAATCAAACACAGATTTTATTTGTGCAGTTGGGCGATGTGTAAAATTTATCGTCCCAATCAATATCAGTCAAATGTGTGTATATAAACAAATCGTTCGATTTGTTTATATTAATTTATTTCATTTCATATACACGTTAAAAATTCTATTTTTAACTATAAAATATTTTCCATTATAAAATATTTTATTTCGTTTCACATCACATCACACAATCAACTACACATCAAAATCAAACAAACAAGCATACGAGCCGTCCATGGTCTGTGGACGACGGGTGTCGGGTGCTACTAAACACTGTCTGCATCCTAGTATATATTTTAACTAGAAATGAAATAAAATAAAGGCGAGGAATTCTCAGTGATTAGCTAATCCAATCCCACGACTCTTCTTATGTAGAAATCTTCGTCGTTCTTGCCTCTTGTCACTTTCTTTGCCCGTATTCTCTGCATATGTAAAAATCAAATAATTTTTACTTTGCTATTCAATATATAAAAATCGAATTTTTACTTTGCTATTCAATATATAAAAATCGAATTTTTACTTCGTTATTCAATATATAAAAATCGAATTTTTTACTTCGCTATTCAATATATAAAAATCGAATTTTTACTTCGCTATTCAATATATAAAAATCAAATTTTTACTTCGCTATTCAATATATAAAAATCGAATTTTTACTTCGCTATTCAATATATAAAAATCGAATTTTTACTTCGCTATTCAATATATAAAAATCGAATTTTTAGTTCGCTTTTCAATATATAAAAATCGAATTTTTACTTCGCTATATAAATCACTTTTCCACTTCAACGTATATAGAATAAAAATCAGATTTTTATTTCGCTACATATATAAAGATCAAATTTTTATCATCATACCTATATAAAAATTATATTTTTAACTTTTCTATATTATAAAAATTATATTTTTTTAACCTTCTACTAGTATAAAAAATATATTTTTATATATGCTATACATGTAAAAAAATCAAACCTTCGAACACTAAAAACCCTAGTTTTTCCATCCTATTCAAATCAGATGTTTTTTTTATATAACAATGTTAAATACATTATTAAAAAGAAAAAGAATAAATAAACAAATAAGAAAACGTACTGTGTTGAGGGGGGGTCGGCGGCCTATGGTGTTTGGCGGAGGGTGGCGGCGAATCTGGGTGGTCGGGGGGGGGGGGGGGGGGGGTGGAGGCAAGGCGACCGGTCTTGGGTGATGGGGTTTCTAGGGTTTCGGGGGTTCGAACAGTGGATGGGGGGAGGAGCTGAGGTCATCGGAGGCCGTGCTGGAGTGGCCAGCGGCGGCGCCAGGCGAGGGGGGGCGGGGGCGGTGGCGTGGGCGGCGCTGCAACGACGGGGCGCGATTTCGTTTTTGTTTTTTTGTTTTCTGAGAATTAACGAGAGGGGGGGGGGGGGGGGTAAAGGAGAAAGGGGGCGTTGACCCCCCCCTTTTATTTTTTTTATTTTTTTATTTTAACTTTCAAAAAGGGAACTTTTTGTTTCGAACTCGAAACGAAACCCACCGCCTGTCGCCCATAGCTAATTACCCCCATTCTGAACACAATGGGATATATATCGTAAGTCAGTTTGGCCGTTTCGATAAGTTTTCGTTAAATTTAACATTTAAATCCTTATATTGAATTTTAAACGTACATTTCAATTTACTGGGGTCACATACTAACTCGAAAAATTCCCGAAAAATACTTTCTAGTTTCGTATTGACGATACGGTCCTAACAAAACTAGTTTCATCGAATTCTGAAACCGTTTGAAAAATGGTCATTTTCCAGTCGATTAAAATCAACTGAAACTGGTCAAACGCATTTTCCTTTGCCACACTCACATATTGATTCGAAAAATTATGAAATTTAAAACCTAGCAATCATTTGACATCGCGGATCCAACAAAAGTGGTTTCGTTGAAATCCGAGGTCGCTTGTAAAATTTCCATTTTTAAGGGCCTGAATTCCATAGTGACTATTCAGAATTTTCAACTGGACAAATCTTTTGATTCCCGCTATGAAATTTCGATTTTTTGGATTCGTTGAAAAGATATTATCAATTAGATTCAAATATTTTTGGTTTCACTAAAATCCGGTTTATTTTGCACCCGGTATGTTCAATTGAAGTTTGAAATCGAATTATCGAACTACCGCGCCATTTCAATTCCTTTTATAATTATATATAATTATTTATATTCTAACGATGACGTATATAATATATACGTTCGAATTCTATTCAAAATAAATTTCTCGTCGATATTATTTAAAATAATTCATTTTAAATGTTCAAAATTCACTGAAATTGCCAAAATAAAAATTTTAAATTGGCCCAAATTTCCGGGTTATTACAATCTCCCCCACTTAAAACTTTTCGTCCCCGAAAAGGAACGAAGCCGAAAGTTGTTTCACAAATCAACTCAACTTCCGTTATTTTGATTACGGCTTAAATTCTTCAACTTTTTAGTTTCTAAGAACTTTTCAAATTTTTCAAAAATTTGGCTAACACCCTAAATTTTCGAAAAATTTCGCCATAACCTCCCCTGCACCGGGAGCACGGGAAAATCCCAAAATTGCCATACAGGCCCTCTGATCTCAAAAAGGAAAAGAAAAAGCCAAGCGACTAGCCAATCGGCTCATAAAATCATCATCACCCAAACAAAACAGTAAATTATAGTAAACATGTACCTATTTGTCGGGCAAACAATTTTATTCTTCTGCTCTAGCCTCTTTGCTATGACCTGTTCAATGTAAGTACATGTATATGCAAGCAAATGCGACAAATTTTCAATACAATTCACTATTCGGTTCAATTAGGCTTAATGGTTCAAAATTAGCAAACAAATAGACAAACAACACAAACATCAATCAATTAGTTGGTTATCATTTCAAATGCATAACTTTGATATATAGTCAAAAATCAGATTTTTGATGCCAAATCACAACAATAGGCCCTATCTAATTTTGGTTCTCACACCAGTCAATAGGAAATATATAGACGTCCCACCTTCGTCACTCGAATATAAATTCTGATGATGATATATCAATCATCAGAATCACCCCCGAGCGACTAGGATGTGATTCTATATCTACCCAATATATCAAAACTTTAAATACACGCGGATCAGACGTATACGCAAAATCTATATATACTGGATTGTCCACATCAATATAAATAAATAACCAAATACGAATAATTGATTTAAATTTTCAAAACAAAGATTGTTTTCACTTTAAAAATATACTCTTCACACTCGTTCTAGGATACTACTGATCCCATCTCTAACGAGTCATTCCCATTGGATATTACTAATCCAATATCTGATGAATTCTTTCGTATGGTTCTATCGTGTCTTGTTCCCTGAGCTTTGTAAACCAAAGCTCTGATACCAACTGTAACGAAAAGGAATCTCGCTCGATCCTAATCAGTCGCTAAACCGATCTAGACCGTTCGAAACGCCTGATTGTTTGAGAACACGACAAAAATAGAACGCAGACGGAAGGACATTTCATTGTATATTACAATAATTCCATCAGAATACAAGAATATACAGAGTACGAATAAATATTACACAGAAATATCAGAGATTTAAATTACATTTAAATACATAGCAGCGGAAAATAATACAAAATACAACTGAATGAGATATACGGATACAAAGCTTTCCGGATATCGTTCCAGCTGTAAACCAGGGTCCTGTGAATATCAATCTGCAAAACCAAAACTACTAGCTTCCCGTGTCGAAATAAGGGCACCCAGAGTTTAGGTTAAAACAATAAACTCCAGGTCAGTCATGGGACTGGTGTGAGAACTAAAACAGTTGTAAATCTTTATTTAAAGTTAGGTAAATCAAGGGACCACGCCGTATAACACGGAACGGGTTTCCTCCCAAGAATACCAGTGCATAAAACAACAGCGCAATGCTAAATAAAGAACAATGAAGCTATTATAAGACCCAGGTCCCATCACACAATGCAACTCAAGCCGGAGGATAGGGTTTTTACCTTATAATAACCAAGAATGCTTGATACGTTTAAAACAAATCATTTGATACTATTATAAGTGCATAGTGTATAAAACAACTTCAAATCATAAGTATCAATCATAGACGGCATAAGCGCCCCATCCCACTATGTCGCCATACTAGGCTCTACAAATAAAACCGCAAATGTCACGTATTTGGAAATTGGATTTACGTCTGTGAACCGAGGCCAGGGATCGTCCTCCACCGATTCGAGACAATCTAGCCTACCATGTCTCAGGAACAGCCGCAACTGCCCCATGGATCGTCAGGGCCGGTCCACCGATGTGGATTATTATGCCTGAACAATACGTCTCCCCGCCCAATGGGGCGCAAATGAGCCAATGAATGACTCCATCGGACCCGGATCGTCCGATCAAACTGAGGCGCCTCGCAACAGCAACAACCACATAAGTCAAACTCGTCAGGGCGTGTAAAACCACTGACGCCACTTCTAACTAGAAAGAAACGCATGCCCTCCCTGAGGTCCGTCTCCCGTTTTTGGTTCACACCGGGGTGTGAGGCTCGCGAATCAACGCTACATAAAGCTATGCCACAAAGGCCGTGCTTTGATCATCCACCACAAGACTCTGCTTTTCAACAGAAGCCTTGATCATATTGCCACTTAGGCATGCCACACAGGCAATTCACTCCATGCGTTTGATATCCATCGATATATAACCCCTGAGCTCGTATGTCTCAGAGAAGGGCGTTAAGCAAGAGAATAAATTCTCCGCCGCCAAACAGAGATATATATTTAATAGAAATCAATCACACAGACTAAAATCCAATGTCAGACACACAGTCCATTTACAAGTTCGTTCTGGGTCTGAACGAAACTGGAGGCACCTAGTACCCCGCACATCCATCGATCTCCAAGTACGTCTGGACGATCACCAACTGTTTCCATCTTCTTAGGTGTACGGCCCAATCAAGATCATCAGTAATTATCCAAACGACGTGAAGACCTCCGGTCTTCAACCACCGTCTTCTTCTTCGACACCACGTCGAATCAGTTATTCAGAATGGGATAAACCCGGTCTTTCTGAACAACTCGCGTATATAATAAACACGTGTGACACAAACACAACATACGCCTCAATCCAATTCAGAATATTCTTTTATTCAAATATTCTTATACTTTGGAAAAGGTTCCCATTAATTTTATCAAAGATAAATTCCTTTAAATTTATTCTTTAATCTTCCTTTTGAATATTACTTCAAACTAGTCGGGATTAACGAACCACACCGAAGTAATTATTTATTTTATTTCCCAATCCCAACCTATTTATCCCATGAAGTAAAACTGGTTATACTTCATATCTAACACCACGGTGTTGTCGGTAAATTCAATTACCATTTCACGTTCAAATCTAATTAAAGATTTAACTATCGCCTGGAGCAAAACTGGTGGTACTCCATTCTCGATCTTTTTCATCTAATTAAAGATTCATTAAAACTCCACTTAGTTTTAATCTTCATAGAAATCAATATCCTGTCTTTAACTGGGTTAAAGAACCAATGTCATTTAAAACACGGCCCACAATAAACCCAAAAATCAATACCAGTTCAATTCCAATTAAATATTATTTAATTGGTACACTTCATTAAATCTAAATAAAAAGATTTAATCTTTTTTTTCCAACAGGATTTAAGAACAGTGTTAATGAAGACGCCATTCACGACAAACCCAAATCACATTTGATATTAAATACAAGGCTCTGAATAGAAATTATATCGACTTATATTCAATATCAAACTCTACGACTAACAAATATCGTATTGGAAATAACGATATATAAATATATCTTTCAAATTTCCATAACAATATCTGTATCATCACGAAATCCAACATCGAAATATTCCGAAGACAATTTCGATTCGAATCCATTCCAATGCAATTATTGGAAATTCTGGTTATTTTCAAAACCCTTTTCAAATTCAATTTATTTATTTAAAAATAAATAGAATTATAATTCTAGTTCAAAACTAGTTCATTTCGATAAAAATCTATTTTTATCTTTTCAAATATGGAGTTTTTCATCCCAATTCTTCACAAATCATTTCTTATGATTTTACACAAATTATTACTATTTTTAATAATTTTATCAAGGCCCGTACAGTCGATTTCCATCAACGGCTATCGAATTGCACTTACAGCGACCTTTTCCAAATTTGATTTGGACATAATTCCAAATCCAACCGTTAGATTTCAAATTTCTAATATTCGTTAGAAATCTCTTTTCGATACGAACCCAACGGTTTCGGTTTTAGGAGAATCCGACGGTCGGATCTCTCGTAATATCCATTCGAAGTCAATGGTCGAAATTCACGAACTGCCGCGGCGCGACGCGTTCTATTCAGGCCATTATATTATATATATAATATATATAATATATACTTCGTCGATTTCCTTTTAAAACGTGCTTTATAAATCGTTTTAAATTCATTTTCAAAACGGTTTCAACTTCATATTCAATTTCAATTCGAATTCATTTCTATTCAATTTCAATTCGAATTCATTTCATTTCCATTTCTGTTCGAATTCAATTCTATTCAATTTCAATTCGAATTCATTTCTATTCAATTTCTATTCGAATTCAATTCTATTCAATTTCTATTCGACGTTTTAAATTCATTTTCAAAACGGTTTCAACTTCATATTCAATTTCAATTCGAATTCATTTCTATTCAATTTCAATTCGAATTCATTTCATTTCCATTTCTGTTCGAATTCAATTCTATTCAATTTCAATTCGAATTCATTTCTATTCAATTTCTATTCGAATTCAATTCTATTCAATTTCTATTCGAATTCAATTTCAATTCGAATTCAGTTCTATTCAATTTCAATTCGAATTCAGTTCTATTCAATTTCAATTCGAATTCGTTTCATTTCAAAATATCAGATTCTGAAATCACTTTCGATATTCATTATAAAATGAATAAAATCGATATAAATATCGTTTACGTCAAAATGGCGTAAATCTAATCAACACGGCTTCATATATTTCTATTTTCAAATATTCGATTTCAAACATTTCTATTTCAAATATTTCTATTCAAAACTTCTATTCAAAACTGGAATGAGGCCCAATCAATTACCATATAATGTTAATTATATGGATTTCTACAACACATGTATACAATAACAACGATGAATAATCAACCATCATCCAAAGTGCATTCTACACTGTATAAGCATCAAATATAAATATTCAACGCTTATAACAGTCTGTCAATCAATCGATCGACATACAACTAATTATTGAGATTAGTGTATGTCATCTATCAACCCAATACCCGTGTGGGGTTTCAAACAATCAAACACAGATTTTATTTGTGCAGTTGGGCGATGTGTAAAATTTATCGTCCCAATCAATATCAGTCAAATGTGTGTATATAAACAAATCGTTCGATTTGTTTATATTAATTTATTTCATTTCATATACACGTTAAAAATTCTATTTTTAACTATAAAATATTTTCCATTATAAAATATTTTATTTCGTTTCACATCACATCACACAATCAACTACACATCAAAATCAAACAAATAAGCATACAAACCGTCCATGGTCTGTGGACGACGGGTGTCGGGTGCTACTAAACACCGTCTGCATCCTAGTATATATTTTAACTAGAAATGAAATAAAATAAAGGTGAGGAATTCTCACTGATTAGCTAATCCAATCCCGCGACTCTTCTTATGTAGAAATCTTCGCCGTTCTTGCCTCTTGTCACTTTCTTTGCCCGTATTCTCTACATATGTAAAAATCAAATAATTTTTACTTTGCTATTCAATATATAAAAATCGAATTTTCACTTTGCTATTCAATATATAAAAATCGAATTTTTACTTCGCTATTCAATATATAAAAATCGAATTTTTTACTTCGCTATTCAATATATAAAAATCGAATTTTTACTTCGCTATTCAATATATAAAAATCGAATTTTTACTTCGCTATTCAATATATAAAAATCGAATTTTTACTTCGCTATATAAATCACTTTTCCACTTCAACGTATATAGAATAAAAATCAGATTTTTATTTCGCTACATATATAAAGATCAAATTTTTATCATCATACCTATATAAAAATTATATTTCTAACTTTTCTATATTATAAAAATTATATTTTTTTAACCTTCTACTAGTATAAAAATTATATTTTTATATATGCTATACATGTAAAAAAATCAAACCTTCGAACACTAAAAACCCTAGTTTTTCCATCCTATTCAAATCAGATGTTTTTTTTATATATAACAATGTTAAATACATTATTAAAAAGAAAAAGAATAAATAAACAAATAAGAAAACGTACTGTGTTGAGGGGGGGGGTCGGCGGCCTCTGGTGTTCGGCGGAGGGTGGCGGCGAATCTGGGTGGTCGGGGGGGGGGAGGCAAGGCGACCGGTCTTGGGTGATGGGGTTTCTAGGGTTTCGGGGGTTCGAACAGTGGAAGGGGGGAGGAGCTGAGGTCATCGGAGGGCGTGCTGGAGTGGCCAGCGGCGGCACCAGGCGAGGGGGGGGGGGCGGTGGCGTGGGCGGCGCTGCAACGACGGGGCGCGATTTCTTTTTTTTTTTCTTTTTTTTTTGTTTTCTGAGAATTAACGAGAGGGGGGGGGGGGGTAAAGGAGAAAGGGGGCGTTGACCCCCCCTTTTATTTTTTTTATTTTTTTATTTTAACTTTCAAAAAGGGAACTTTTTATTTCGAACTCGAAACGAAACCCACCGCCTGTCGCCCATAGCTAATTACCCCCATTCTGAACACAATGGGATATATATCGTAAGTCAGTTTGGCCGTTTCGATCAGTTTTCGTTAAATTTAACATTTAAATCCTTATATTGAATTTTAAACGTACATTTCAATTTACTGGGGTCACATACTAACTCGAAAAATTCCCGAAAAATACTTTCTAGCTTCGTATTGACGATACGGTCCTAACAAAACTAGTTTCATCGAATTCTGAAACCGTTTGAAAAATGGCCATTTTCCAGTCGATTAAAATCAACTGAAACTGGTCAAACGCATTTTCCTTTGCCACACTCACATATTGATTCGAAAAATTATGAAATTTAAAACCTAGCAATCATTTGACATCGCGGATCCAACAAAAGTGGTTTCGTCGAAATCCGAGGTCGCTTGTAAAATTTCCATTTTTAAGGGCCTGAATTCCATAGCGACTATTCAGAATTTTCAACTGGACAAATCTTTTGATTCCCGCTATGAAATTTCAATTTTTCAGATTCGTTGAAAAAATATTATCAATTAGATTCAAATATTTTTGGTTTCACTAAAATCCGGTTTATTTTGCACTCGGTATGTTCAATTGAAGTTTGAAATCGAATTATCGAACTACCGCGCCATTTCAATTCCTTTTATAATTATATATAATTATTTATATTCTAACGACGACGTATATAATATATACGTTCGAATTCTATTCAAAATAAATTTCTCGTCGATATTATTTAAAATAATTCATTTTAAATGTTCAAAATTCACTAAAATTGCCAAAATAAAAATTTTGAATTGGTCCAGATTTCCGGGTTATTACAGCTTCCACAATCGATATCAACTCTGCTTCAGTGGTCGACAAAGCTACGATAGACCGCAACTTTGATCTCCACGAAATCGGGCCTATGCCAAGTGTAAAAACATAGCCCGACACAGACTTCCGTCCATCTCTATCCCCAACGTAATCTAAATCACAATATCCTTTAAGAGAGATGTCTCCATCTACTCCACCATATAACAAGCCAACTGAAGAAGTGCCACGAAGATATCTGAGTATCCACTTTACTGCTTGCCAATACTCTTTACTTGGGTTAGACATATATCGACTGACAACATCAACTGCATGGGCCAAATCTGGTCTCGTGCACACCATTGCATACATGAGACTACCAACAACACTAGAATAAGATATATTACGCATATCCCTTTTGTCTTCATTCGATGTGGGGCACATATCTTTGGATAGCTTGAATTGAGAGCCTAATGGAGTAGCCACCGGTTTAGCATTCTCCATACCGAATCGAGATAGGACTTTCTCGATGTATTGAGTTTGAGTGAGCCTCAAAACTCTTTGCTTTCTATCCCTCTGAATCTCCATCCCCAAAAATCTTTGTGCGTTTCCCAAATCTTTCATCTCAAATTCCTTACTGAGCTTCATCTTCAACTCCGAAATTTTAGGCATGCTCTTAGAAGCTATCAACATATCATCAACATAAAGTAACAAATAGATGATGTCATCATTACATTTTTTAAAATAGACACATTGGTCCTTAAAGCTTCTAGAGTAACCATGTGAGATCATAAACTTATCAAATTTCTTATACCACTGTCTAGGAGACTGTTTTAAGCCATAAAGAGATTTGTTAAGCTTACAAACATGACCTGGCTTGCTGCTATCAATGAACCCCTCTGGCTGCTGTAGGTAAATGTCCTCCTCAAGATCACGATGCAAGAATGCTGTCTTGACATCTAGTTGTTCCAACTCCATGTCGAAGTGAGCAACCAATGCCAAAAGAATGCGAATGGAAGTGTGTCTAACAACTGGAGAAAAAATATCATGAAACTCCACATCTTTCTTCTGAACATAGCCCTTCGCCACTAATCTTGCTTTGTACCTCAAGTCACCATTGCCGCCATCTTTCACCTTATAGATCCATTTGCATCCAATTGCTCTCTTTCCAGAAGGAAGTGGCACTAAATCCCAAGTGTGATTTTTGTGCAAAGACTCAATCTCCTCCACCAAAGTCTTCTTTTCTCCAAAATAGTAATAACATAATCACCACTGAATCTACCAACCTTTGTAGAAATAATTGATGCACAATTTAAAACAAATCGCCTCGCTCTGATACCAATCTGTTATGCAAAATTGCGCCTTTGCGGAAGAACAATAAGCAGGATCTAGATTTGCCAATTGAACATCAATCTAATCTGATAACAATTATTCTATTACATCAAGCAAATAGTAAATAACTATAACAGAGAAACAAAGAGACACAATATTTATACTGGTTCCACTATCCTCGAGATAGTGTACGTCCAGTCCAACAGAGAGAGATTTTATTCTATATGAGGGAATTACAAGAGATTACAAAATAAGAGTTTACATACCCAAACCTCAATCAGGTTTAACAAGAAGAGACACTATTGGGGGTCACTGGCTCCAAGCCAGGATGGGTTTACACTAAAGTCCACCCCTCAATATATAGCCAGTGCAAATCCATGTGAGTCATCAATTACATTACCAACATATGGTAATAATATAATGGAGGAAAATTACCATAGCAACAATTGTGCAAACATAGAAAGTAAATCAATCTGTTTTTTTTAGCATAGATGGAAGAAATTAATCCCTTCATTTATTTCTAATCCATCTCATCAAATGCAATCAATGCATTTCCATTATAAAAATATTTACTTTCCATTCTTTGCAAATTTGCTCCAATCAATTTGTGATTTTGTATCACCAAATTTAACACTCCACCTTGATGCAAAATCACATATCTGCAACACCCCATCTCCAATCAAATTCTCTTCACAACATAAAACTGTTCAAAAAGAACTCCACCTTCAATCAAAATCTCACAATGAGATACACCAAAAATGAATACTTACCAAATGGGTTCCAGCAAAGCCACCCCCATCACACAATTGTTAACAAGCTCAGACTACGTCCCCATTATAAAAATATTTACTTTCCATTCTTTGCAAATTTGCTCTAATCAATTTGTGATTTTGTATCACCAAATTTAACACACTCTACACTAACCCTTTCCCATTTCAATGCTCGGCCTAGTGATGGATAAGATGAAATACTTATTTCTGCAGCATGTGTACTTATATATATATATTATAAAAACAAAGCTTAGTTGCTAAGCTTATTAAACTAATGTATTCAAAATGTATTAAAATGGCACAACAAATCTCTTGTTGCAAATCTCTTCACTAAACTGTTTAATACTAAATACACAATAAGTTACATCATATAAGAATGTAATATTCCTTATTCATGAAGCAGACAATATTCTACATATGTTATTAATATGAATTTTGACTAAAGTGATGTCTTTTTTTAAATTTTCATAAGTTTAAAAACAAAATAAAACACTACTTTTATATTCATATATACGTTGGCTAAAATAATTTAAAACATTAAAATATGTATATTTGAAATTTTCCTAATATTATACTAATTTATTTAATTAAAAACAATTATAAACTGTATCAAAAACCGGGATGTTACATCATAGTTCCGTATCTTCATCCAAGATTTTTGAGACACATACTTAAAAGGGGTGATATTATTATGTACATAATTTATAAAAGTGAATATGTGTACTTGACTTTGAGTATTATAGTAATTTTCAATTTTTTACAAGTGCATATAAATAGGGCTTTCATCATAAACGAGCATGTGCTTTTCGGCCCACGACGTGCCCCCATTCTCCGTCCTCGTTCAAATGCCTTTTTCCAATATCGTGAAGTACCAATTTTTTTCGAAATACACTTCTCTGCTCCTCTCTCGCTCCATATCTCACAAACCCTACGATCCTCCGTTCTCCTATATCGCCAAAGCCCCTCCAATATCGTCGAAACAACCCCAGAACCCTAGCGATCCCTTAACACGCAAAATCCCATCTGAATCAAGTCTTCCATTCGACTTCCAGTACTCATACTCCGAATCCGACGCGAAAGTAAAACCTATTGGGTTTAGAGAACCGACCCGGTTCTCGCCTTTTGGGCCCGGTAGGTTGGACCGAAAGTGGGACGGAATATCGGCGAAGTTTGAGGGGGAAATCGAGAAAAGTAGGCAGTTGTGGTTGAAAGAGAGGGAAGAAGTTTTGGGGGAGAGCTTGAGTGAAGAGGAGGTCGATGAGTTGGTGGAGAAGTACCGACACAGCGACTGCTCTAGGCAGATTAATTTAGGTATGTTTTTGTTAAATGTCATAATGTGGATGTGCTGCATTGTTAATTTAAGTGAATATATTTGAAATTTAATGGACGGCAGGAGTCTTAGACAAGTAAACTTGAGGATTGTGGTAGTTCCTAAGAAGTGTTTTTATTTTCTTTTTCCCATAGTTGGTGGAAGTTGGTTTTTATTTTGTGAGAACTTGAACAAGGCAAATTCGATTCACACGCATAAACTGCTGAGCAGTCCCCATTTTTATGAAATAAATAAGGACAAAACAGCTCATTTCCCTTTATATATTGGGTACCAGGCACGGCACCACATGGTACTTTAATGATACCACGCAGTGGCTCTACATGGTGTTTCAAGTAGATCCGCTATGAGTAAGTGTATTGTTGAGGTTTTTTTTGCACTTTTTTTTTTTTTAAAGTTGGACTGGAGGCTATTCAGTAAAATGGAGGGTTTCCTAATTTTTTGTTAAACTGTAGCGGCTACTCAGCAAAAAACCGAATTTGAATAGAATTTGCCCTTGAATAAGGGTCTTTGCGCATGAGTTCTCTAATTCTAAGTTGGTACACTTACTCTAACAGTGAATAGGTGAGTTATGCTTTTATTTTTTCTAAATCAGACAATGGATGCAAGTTAACTTACTTTTCGCAAAGTCTACCAAAAATGTAAAAACCGATTTTTTTATATTTATAAGCAGCAATAATTGTGTTATAAAAATATATTTTTAGCAAACAATTACAGGGTTTCATCGATATCAAAATTTATGGAATGATTTATTTTTTAACCCAAAACTGCCGGTCATCTTGCATTTTCTCTCAGAATACTGCTACTTACTTTGTGCTTTCTGTTTTATTTTTATTTTTTATTTTTTATTAATAAAAAAAGAGGGACTTATCTTACATGTTTATAGCTACAAGGACTTTTCTTATAACAACGTCAACTGCAGAGACCTATTACTGTTTGAATAAAATGCTTGTTTGAATGGTATTACTGGATTTCTATGTGGGCTTTGAGAAACTGGATTAATTTCGACCAATTATTTGCATATTAATTATGTATTCACTGAGTTTGAGAAGTTTGTTTAAGTGTTTAAATGCCATCGACCATGGTTAATAGTGTTTTTTTTCCTTTCCAAGAATTTTGAAACAAATAAACGATTACATGCACACATGCTCAATTTCCTTGCTCAAAATCTAACTCAAATTAGTACATGGTTGAAATTATTACAGGGAATAAAACGACAGGAATTTGGGGTTTAAAGCCAAGATTTGATATAATATTTAGATTATCTGATTAATATTTTTAGTAGACAATTGAAGTATAATTTTTTTTGCCATATATAATTATACAACGAGAGGGATTTAGATTTTTGAACAGTCAAAGCATGCAACTGGGTATATTGAAATTCAAGAAGACTCAAAGCTTCATGTTCTGTGCTTTTGTACGTATTAAAGTGCATTTATCAACAAAGGCGTGAAAAAAACACTCATGTTCCAACAAATGTAAAAAGGCTAGAGCGCAAAATATCTTCTTTTTTATTTTATTTTCAGCCAGGGAAACTAAAATAGACCCACTTCCTTGAATCCGACGCAATTGGTTGAGATAATTATTTAATCATGTTCTGTTTTCTTTAATCATCTTTTATTTTGTAATCATCTTCTCCGCTCTTGTTAAGTGTTGGCAAATTTTCTTCCTTTTCCAATACAAATCGGTTTTCTAAGTAAAACTTCAATCTGATAGGCAAAAATACATTCTTATGAATGTAGCTTAATAGCACTAGCACTTGGAGTCTTGAACTGTTTAGGTAACACATAAAATCTGCAAGAAAAAAAATAGAATAAAACCTTGATTATGCATTGTGAGTTAATAAACAGGAAAAAAATTGAAATGAAGAAGCAAATCATGCAGTTTCACACAAAAAGCACAACTTAAAGAGCAAAGCACAAAACTTATGTTCACACAAGAAGAAAGTTTAACTGAAAAAATCAAACAGAAGATAATTCAAAGCCAGCTCCTGCTTTTTTGTAATATATTTATATATGAAATAGGCATGAATCGGTTACGGTTTTTTTTCTCTTTTCGCTGGATCCTTTGTTTTGGTTAAACAATTTGACTTCAAATGGAATCCAAAGAATATTCAATTTACACTATATACATCACATCCGCAAAAATGTTATCATTTTGGGGCCTTCGACAATGGGAAAATTGTTAGGTCGAATCAACCAACAAAGCATTTATTTTAACATAGTCTTAAAATATTATTGGAATATGTTAGAATATCCAAATTAAACAAAAATTGGTAAAGATGATTTTGAGTTCTTTAAGAATATATCTGCAATATTTTGTTTGGTTTCCAAATGTGAGCATCTAAGGAGTGCATAATGGAGCGCTTCCTACATGCATGCACATGTATTAAAGAAAATATTCATATTTTTTTACAAAATAAACAATTATTTTTCATATTTATGTGCATACATGCATGTTTGTTTCTTTTTTGGTAACAAAGGATCATTTTCCATATTTAAAATGTTAAATCAAACTTTTACAACATTATGGAGTTAAGTTTTAAAATGCTAATAAAGATTTAAACAACAACATCCCAATTCTTTAATAACGGATCAAATATAAAGCAACGTTATTTAGTGCAATATTTTTTCTTCAAAACTGTTTTTTAGGGCATCTTACCATTAATTTCATTTTTAATGAATGCAATCTACGTTAAAATTGTAAGGAGATAGCAAGTGGGATGCTAGTTGAATGATAAACGATCCGGTTGGAAGACTTTTTTGATGATGTAAGTAGGCATTTTGTTGAGAGAATTCAAGAGTTTGAAGTTAAATAGGCACTGAAACGAATGAAGACAAGCAATTCAGTAGGGCCTGATGACATTCCATTGATGCCTTGGAGATGCAGGGATAACTTGGCTAATTAAGCTGTTCAATAATATTTTCAAATCAAACAAGACGTCAGATGAGTGGAGGAGAAACATTTTAATTTTAATCTTCATAAATAAAGGATATCATATATACCGGTCGGTCTTGCCAAAAAATAAAGGATATTCAAAATTGTACAAACTATAGAGGAACTAAACTTATGAGTTATGCAATGAAGCTATGGGAGAGTTTTCGAACATCAATTGAGAAAGTTGACAAGTGTTTCAAAAACTCAATTTGGTTTTATGCTTGGAAGGCTAATCAAAGAAGTAATTTTCTTGTAAGGCAATTTATGGAGAGATTTAGAGAGCAAAAAAGATCTACATGTTGTATTTATCCATTTGGAGAAAACTTATGACAGTATCGAGAAAGGTTACATGATGAGCTTTGGAAAAAAAGGGTTCTAACAACGTACATCACTCTTATCAAGGATATTGTGATGATGTCGTGATTAGTGTCAAAGCATGCGATAATGAAAACAATGACTTTCCCATTAGCATAGGATCATACTCTATATTTTTGCCTTTGTGATAGATGAGATCAAGAAGTGAAGGGTAAACAAGGTAAGGTTCTTTTCCGTATACTCTTTGTTGATGATGTTGCTGACTGATGAAAGCAATACAAGAGTTAATAAACAATTGAAGTTGTGGAGGCAATTTTTATAATCAAAGAGTTTCAGGCTTAGCAGAACCAAAATAAAGTATATGAAGTGTGAGTTCAGCTGTATCAGATCGAAGGATAGGGATGTCACTCTGGTTGGATAAGTAGCGCGTAAGAAAGAATCCTTTAGATATTTAGGATATATCTTGCAGTTTGATAGTAAGATCAATGAAGATGTTAGTTTTCGAATTCGAGTGGAATGAGTGAAATGACGACTAGCATCTGACATTCTTTATGATAGGAAAATTTTATAAAAGTTTAGAGGAAAGTTTTACATAACAACAATCAGGTTTACAATATTATATGGTGCATAATGTTGGCCTACAAATGAAAACACGTTCATAATATAAGTGTAGCAGAGATGTGTATGTTGTGATGAGGCTATGAGTATACACGACGAGACCGAATTAGAAATGATGAAATTTGCGACAAACTTGAAGTTGTTCCAATTGAAGAGATGCTAGTCTGACGCCGTTTAAGATGGTTTGAACATCTTCAATGGAAACCTATGCACCTGAATGCGTTGAAATTATATTTCGTACCATATGCTCAAAGAAAGATAGAGGTCAAACAAGAATGACATAGAAGGATGTAGTAATAGGGAATTTGAGAAATTGTAATATATCCAAAGAGTTAGTGTCGAGCATGAGCACATGAAAGTTAGCGATCCATATATCATAACCGTGAGCTTATGGTTGATTTATGGAGAGTATTATAAGTTTCAAATTTTAGAACTAATGAATAGGGGTATAAGGCGTAGTGTTGGTCTTGAGTATCTATTACTATTAGTACCATTGTCATCATCTTGGTTTTCAATTTTAAATGTTTTATTATTATTACCTTTAAATTGACTTTGTTATTTGGTTTTAGGTCCCATCTCTAATCAACCTTGTTTAGGATTAATGGCTTATTAGTTGTTGTTGATGATGATTAGGCATGTTCATTTGCTCATCATTTTTGAAACCAAAACAATGTCACTCTCTTTTCTTATTCAGTAACATGTTCTCGCTACACAATTTCTTAAAAAAAAAAAAAACTGTTTTGTTTTTAACAAGCGTAACGGCACGCGTTTCACGCGTGATGTTGGCACATGCTTCGCGCGTGGTCAAGGCACGCGCTTCGCGCGTGGACCGTTGTATCTTAGATATTGTGTAATATCATATTGAGGATTTTGTAATTGTCTTAAATTTAGCGTCGCCTAACTGCAGCCATATTTTGTATACTTGTAGTTGAAATGTAAACATGAGATCACATTCAGTTTTCTTGACCTTTTCTTCCGTATATAGCTTCGACCTTGTTACCGGCTAGAACAATCTTGCAAAGGAACAAATAGAAATGATAGAAAAAATAAATACACAAAAGGAATCCTCAAATTATTATGATTGGGGCATTTTCTTCATTTCAAATGGAAAATAATTGCCAAATCCAAGGGGCCTGGTGTATTTGGGTTATAAACATACAACACTTGGAATGCTTACATAGAAAGCTGAATTAGGATTCTATTTAGTGCATGGTTCTGTGACAATTGAAATAACCTACCAATGTTGATCCTTGGGTCTTCAAGGAGGCAATCGGCCTTTTGGTCTCGTAGGTGTGATGTACAACTTTGGTGCGCATAGGTTAATGGCAGATATTTATCTGTTCCTTGTTTTGCCTTTAAAGAATTCCTTTCCTTCATCAACAAAAAAAAAAAAAACGTAACAGTTGTCACACTGTCACTGTTAGGCTTTATTTGGATGTGTATTTAACTAATACCTGTCACAAACCATATGAATTAATTAAACTTTCAACATAAAGATTAAAGACTTACTTCAAAATTCATAGTTAACAGGGTTGGAAGTTGGAACGCAACTAAATTTGCAAAAATCAATGTCAATGCTTACTTCTTAGTCATGTCATTTTACATTATTTGCCTACAGGACGTCAGGTGCACAATTATACATTGTAAGTTTAAAAGCTAGCTACGCATCTTTTTTTCCACATTTAATCTATATAAATATTATTCAAAGTTCTGTACTAAAAAGATTCGACTCCAAATGCCACATACCAACCTAAAGTAATAACAACCCAACTTAAAACTCATTCCAACTTTGATCACATATATCTAACATGGTATGACATTGTATTTGTCTAATACTTACATCAATGGGTAGGTATGATTTTGCCAAACTATCAGAACTTCTGTAGATGTTTCATTCCAATGCACAAAAACTGTCCTACATTCAGAAAATTAAGAACATAAAGTATACTTGAATTACAATTATTAGCGACTGGATGAATCTGGTATGAAATGGAATCGTTGGGAATTTGCATACCCTTCCTACTACAGGACTCCCGTACATCTCCCATATGCATGTCCATCACTTTGGTATCATAACTTTGGTATATAAAGTACAAATCTATGTCACATATTATACTAAATACATATACTCATTATAACCTAATATTTCCTATTTGTGGGAAGAAAATTAAATGTAATAAAATAAAAATGCATTAATGGCATTAAAAATACCAATTACTAATTTACGCTTGCCACAACAAAATTAATTAAGTGTTTTAAAAGGAAATTAAAATTAAGACAAATTGCATAAATAACAAAGCATAATAGAGGAATACTCTGACAACTAAAATTGTTTTCCAGTGGCCTAAATACAATTAAATGCATAACAAAGAGAAGATGTGATGTCCGTTAAATTTTACCAATATATATGTAGCTATTGTACGTTAAATAGACATTTTAAAAGTAGGAACTAGGAAGAAGTTAACTACACAAAACACAACAAAAGAATACTATGTGACAACTCCTAACACCGTTTTCCATTTAGCATTGGTGGCCAAAATACAATTAAATGCTAAGAAAGAGAAGATGCGAGGTCCATTAAAATTTATCAATATATATGTAGCTATTATACGTTGAATATAGACATTTTAAAAGTAGGAAGAAATTAACTATTCATGTAGAAAAAATGGATAGTCCTAAAATAAGAACAGACATATCATGTTAGTTAAAACTTTGAATATATCAATTGTAAAATTAATGTAAAGGTATTATTCCTCCAGTGTAAATAGGAAGATGAAAGATCTTTTTGAAGTATGGTTTAGAATAGATTTAAGAATAATCTGTTTGTTAAGACGAACATATATTTGGTCACTAAGCGTGAAATAGTTGCAGTAACCAAAAAGCAATAACTTTTTTACATGCAGTACGTATATCTGCAAACCAAATAACCTGAGCATATAGCCTTTCTATTGTAGGTACAAAAACTAATTGCATTGTCAAATATCTTTTAGGAAGACTATTTATTTCAATAAAGAATTTACATCAGACTACATGCATTCCATCTAGCAAGGATAGATAGAAAACAATTAAATGCTATAGATAAATAGGCCTGTTATTAAAATAATTTTAAAGAATTACTTTTCTAGTGTAAATAAGAAGGTGAACGATTTTTGAGAAGTATGATTCAGAATAGATTTTAGAATAATTTGGTCATTAAGTGAGAAATTAGTTGCAACAATAAAAAAACATTAGCCTTTTTACATGCATCACATATTTGCAAACCAAAAGCCCAAGCACATATCCTTTCTCCTGTAGATGTAAACAAATAATTCATCAGAAAAGTGAATGAGAATAAATCAACTTTGGCAGTTATATCATAAGAAGATAGGGAATTTTTTATTTCTTTTAAGAAACCATAGTTGGTAACTAATTTAATAACATCACAATTAGTATCTGTATTATTAGAAGAGAAAGTCTTAAATTCTCAAAGAAGTGACATGGGTTTACATGTTAGAAGAGAAAGTATTTAATTGGTAATTAACACCATTTGTCTTTACTTGTAGACAAAAATAGGAAACTTAATTTCACGTAAAAGGTAGAAAACCAATAAATGTTGCCGACAATACCAATTCATGCACTAACTTGAAGATATCAGATATCCCTTCAGTTCATTTTAAGATAAATTATGGAAATGAAATGTTTCCTTGTGTAGTAAAATAATAATTTAAATTGGAAGTTATTTTCTATGAAAAATTAGTAATATGAGCGACATATCGTAAGGTACCATCCCAAATAGTTCAAAAGATTTTAGCAAAGTTTTCTCTGTAGTGTCACAAAAGGACTCCAATATTGACTAAAATAAGTAAACTATTTGTGACTGATAAAAAAGTACAAAAAGGGTACTTTAGCAGGATATATTAAACATTAATTGATACACAATTGTAAATAGCGACTTTACAAATATTTAAATCAGTTATGGATCGAAACAAAGAGCAAAAATACGTTCATCTGCTTACAATAAATTGATACAGTATAACCTTCACAACCAAATCATAAATGCTTGAAAGTTTGTATAAACTTTAAGCATACGATTCAAATTAAACATAATAACATAACTTAAATGCATGGGAACTATACGTATGAAATAAAAGGATTTACCTGGTGCCTTTTTGACAAAAATATAGTGTTAGGATGACCCAATTTTAAGTTTCTTATGTTAACTGTCTAGCTTGCAAACAAATTCGATAGTTGGAACAACTTAAACCAAAAATGAAACTAAGGTGACGCATACATGGAGACAAAAAAACGTGGTCATGTATTATATAGGAGGCAATATTTGTTGTAAGAGCCAAGTCCAAGGAGTAATACATAATCCAATCTATCATATGACTTAACACAAAATATTATCATTGTTATTTCTGAAGCTAAAAATGAAAGATGAAACTATAAAAGTTAATTCAACCGTACGTTGTCAACCCGCATCTATGTATGCTGTGAATTATGGATGTCCTGACGTAACGCCTCCAGGAAACAGAGATATTTTTATTTCTGCTCACCCATAAAAATCTCTATATTACAAAAAAAAATCCCGTAATATTTAGTTTTTCATCCATTTATTGTAAAATGCATAACGATATGTAGCTTACAACAATCGTAGATAACTCAATCGAAGGCAGATGTATAAACACATTTGTCTAGCGGATATAAACATAAATGCCATTTCCAAAATTCAAAAAATGTAAATCCATTAAAATATAATCAAGTTTTTTACATGAATAACAACAGTTGAAACCCCATGATACTCCGTTCATGTGCAAAATTGACTTCACAGTATAAAGAGCGGTCCTGGGTTTGTGAAAAAAATACATGAAAGAAAAATCGAGTAATAGGATAAGGATTATAGATAACAGATCACTATATACAGTAATGATCTAAAAAGGTGGACATGTTTAATAAGTATTATACAGTTATTACTAATTCACCAAATGATAAGAAACATCATATAAGAACAGAAAAAATATAGCAATCTACGAAACAAATGTTATCAAATTAAAAATATTCGAGACCCACATACTGTTAGCAATAGATAAGAGTAGAGGAGAGAGTATTGATTGGAGAAGAACCAATGCGTTTTTGTTTAAGGAAAAAGATTCATGATAATAAGTTAATAACTCACAGGTTACTACTATGATTGAGACGGGAGAAATACTTTGATTTTAAATTTGAGATTTTCTATTGGGAGAAACATTAATGAGAAGAGGATTGGAAATTTGAGGAGAAGAGTAATTGCGGATTTTGTTTTTAGGAGATGAAAACTGAACGATGAATAAAGGGAATGATGGATAAGTGGGGGCAATCGTGGGGAAGAAACGAACTGAGGCTTTAACGACGTAATTAAATATTTGATAGAAATTGTAACGGAGTTTGAATACATACCTTTTTGGCATACGTGGATGAAGGATATCCGTCTGATATCTTTCTCACAATTAAATCACATCCGCTCTTTGTCTTTTGTTTGTCTACCAAGCAAATTTATTATATAGATATTGAATTTTTGTTCAATAATTATCATTATGTGTAACTGAAATCAATGAAAAAAAATGCAATAATTGTTTTATTTTATTTTAAAATTATACGATATAATGGTTAATTCTTTTTCTAGTGTGCAGTTCCAGTGGACATTCAATATTGTTATATGGATCTAAATTAAAATATACATGTGTCGAATATTTAGTTTGGAAGTTTGTGCTTGTGTCGAATTTTTATAGAACCCTAATTTAAATATGGCTTTCAATTTGTGATGCAAAACAATTGCAACGTTAGTGACTTAGCGTACATGTTGGACCGGTTGTGAATCAAAACCAGGTCACTTTTGATATAAAATCAAACATAAAGTAAGATAAATACATAAACTCTATTATTGAAAAACAGAAATATAAAATACAACTCTTTGAAAGTTCTGATAGAAAATCATTCTAAGTCAATTTTGAAAAAGTATTTCTTAAATTTTAAGATATGAAAATGTTGTTATCTATGTTGAATATGAAAGATTTGAACATATTTATTTGGCATGGTAGAGTAGACTTCTTTTAAGAAATGACTTTTGATTTGATGGACTGAAAGATTACTCCAGCTTTAGATGATTTTTTAAGCCGTCAAAATTGGTGCTTGAAAGGAATTTAAGCATAAATTTTCAGAACTCTTTACATGCAGACTCATCTTGCCAATCTCAATTTAGTTGAAAAACGCACCTAAAGTATATCCTTATGTACATTGTCTATGAAACTAGACAACGTCATTATCATTATCACCATCTTATTGTTATAGTAGTTCTTATACATACATATATATATACACACATACACACACACACACACACACACACACACACACACACACACATATATATATATATATATATGTATGTATATATGTGTGTGTGTGTGTGACTGAGAGCACTTGGTTACAGTCTCATTTGTGTGTGTGTTGGGGGGGGGGGGGGGGGGGTTGCGTGTGCGAATGTGTGCGTGAGAGAACTTGGTTACAGTCTCATTTGAAAAGTTCAGACAAGCAGCATAAGAGAGAGTGATATCTTTTAGGCATTTTCATCCTTGTATTTTGCAAAATTCCATTGCTAATGTAGCAAGCAATCAAATTGATTTCTTTGTTTGATTGGACTATTTACTCTTTTTTATTTGGTTAAGTTTGTCTTTCGGGTTTATCATTTTTCTTTAGAACTTTATCATGGTCGCATGACATTGGAACTTTTGGAGCAACTTCTTGATTGGGGTGAATGAGTAATTGGGAGTCTGAATGAAAACATTAAAAATAAGAATGTGAAGCTAAGCCATTTGTGATTTATGCCCATTTCAATTGTCCATAAATCGGCGCCGATCAATGATTTTAGATAATATTAATTGCTGTATGTAATGTAGGTATCAGTAGCTACGTAAGTCTATACAAGCGTGCCTACCTGTTAATCTCTGCATTATGCATCATAATAAACCTGTAGTTGCAACTCACAAGATTCATTGAACGTTTTACCTTTATTGTGTATTCTTGCTTTTTCAAATTTTTTTGATGCAATTCTTTATTAACAAGAATGTTGACGTTCACGATCGTTGTTTTGGTTGAGTATGTTACACATGGACCCATCTACTAACCCAATTCAAAATTCTACCACGAAATCATTGTTTTTGTTCAATATACTACACATGGACCCATCTACTGACCCAATTCAAAATTCTATCAGGAAATCGTGGTGTAACTCATAATTTACTTGATGACATCCACAATCACTGGAAAAGAGCTGAAGCTGTAAGGATCAAATGTCTTGGAGTGCCAACTCTTGACATGGACAATGTTTGCTTCCATCTAGAGGTAGCAATGTAAAATAATATGAACACATCTAAACAACATTAGCTATATGTACTGTTAGAAGTATATTACTAACTATACATTGTTCAATATCAGGATAAAACTGGTGGAAAAATCATACATCGAAAAATTAACATACTCCTCTTATATCGTGGTCGGAATTATGATTCGAAACAAAGACCTGTCATACCACTGATGCTATGGAAGCCATTGGCACCAATTTACCCAAAGCTGATTAAAAATGTGGCTGATGGTTTAACTTTTGAGGAGCAGAAGGAGCTGAGAAGTGCAGGGCTGAATTCCCCAGCTTTAATGAAACTTAGTAAGTTGTTATACTTGGATAAAACAACACCGCTAGCTAAATTGTATAATGGTAAATGTTAACATGTGCCTATTTGAGCACCATTAGCATGAATTGAATGTCTAATTTTCCTTATTGTTTTGGCTTTATATGGTTATGACAATGGATAGTTTTGGTTTTCAAAGTAATTTTTCTTTTTTCCTTGCAATAATTACATTAACATATGTCCATTTGGGTACAAGAACACAAATACAATCCTTATGATTATCCGGCCACTTGTAAAGATGAAAAAGCCCTTTTTAGTTAAAAGTTGTTTTCAAGTCATATCTGTTCCAATTTTTAACTGCTTAACTAGTCCTATAATTCATTTATGCTCCCTACCAAAACATAATTTGAAGGACAAAACTACCACGTTACTGTAGACCCATCAAAATGACCCAACCCATTAACCGAGCTATTTAACCCACTTATAGATGAGTTGGGGCTGCCTATCTAGTATTTATGAATCTTTGTTAAGCAAGTCTTAAGTAGGTTCGCTCATTATTAAAATAGTCATAAATGGGTAACTTATTCATCCACTTATTAAAACTTGAAATTTAAATATATAAATTTAAAAATACTAATTTTGAAAAATTGATCTAAAATTTTGAAATTAAAAAAATTGATTTTTTTTTTTTTAACTTAGACGGCTAGGTAGGAATCGTTATTCTTTCCATTCAAACTATAATAACTTAATACCGACTCAGATTCAGACAAGATGTTGACCAACTCGCATTGATTTCATACTCTGAGCATACGCTGTAGTTTTCCATAGTGACTAACGATTATACTTAGCAAATAATATGTTGCATTCTCATATCTAAAACGAATAGACAGAAATTGCTATTTCTTTCATTTAAACAACAATAAATTCTTCGTACAAACTTGAAATCAGGTGAATCTTTAACTAATGAACTCGTATCTAAATTTACTGACAATACAAAACAGTTGAATAGTTCATATTTGGAACAAATAATGTAGTTGTTTATGGTAAGCAACAATTGTGCTTAACTAGTAACATGTTATATCCCCTTTTAGAAACTCCGATTTGGCAGACACTATTTTTTCTTCAAGCTATATAACTTCTTCATACTAGCTTGAAATTCAGTCGAGCTTATTCCTGTTTAAATTACGGACAACATGGAACAATCATGTACTTCGATTTTGGAACGTAATGGCGTTTAACTGTTATACTCAGTAGGTAATATGCTATATCCCAATATTGAAACTTCAACTAGGCAGATGTTGCTATTTTTTCGTTCAAACCGTGTAACTTCTTCAAACTGACTTGAAATCAAACGAAATTTTAACCAATAAACTCACATCTACATTATCGATAATGTATCTAAATTCGAACTCGCAAGATCTTTGAATTATTCATTTGTCTCCAAATCTTTAGATAGTCATGCTAAAATTAACCCATAATCGTTTAAATTTGAAAACTTTTTGTTAAATTAGAAAATTTTGACTTTTGAAGATTTTTAAAATTATATTTGGTACATGTGAGTTACATATATTTGAAGTTGTAAATTGGATTTTATGTTTGAATATTACAGTATTTGAACTTCATATTAAATCTGAATTTTGAATTTTGAATTCGCATTTGACTTTGGATTTTAAATTTTCAATTTTGATGAAAAATAGAATTAATAATTAACATTTTGTGTTTGAAACTTTAATTATTTTTAGAATAAAAAAAAATTAGATTTTTGTATTTTTGTTTATATTTGTCAACGTGTACTTTCTTTAAGCAGAAACATTGAATTTTATTGTTGTGTTATGCCAGCTAGGAATGGAGTATATGTATATGTGGTAGATCGCATAAGGGAGGCGTTTGAAAGTTTGGAGGTGGTAAAACTCGATTGCACTCATGTTGAAGCTAGCACTTGCAAGAGAATTGGAGTTAAACTTAGGGTATGTTTTTTGTGTTACTGACTGTGACATTTTATTTAATTTTCAGGAAAGAAAATACAAACAGTTTGATTATTGTTCCTTTTATTTAGAAATTATTCTACCTTAGAAATTTTAATGAAGAAAGGGTCATTTGTTTGTAGAGCGTAGTGCAACGCTTTTGTCATCTAACCAAACTAAACGACTAACCTATTCTACTGTCCTAACACTCTGTCACCTTAGATCTAATATAACTAATATAAATTTGATTATTGTTCCTTTTATTTAGAAATTATAATGAAGAAAGGGTCATTTGTTTGTAGAGTGTAGTGCAACGCTTTTGTCATCTAACCAAACTAAACGACTAACCTATTCTACTGTCCTAACACTCTGTCACCTTAGATCTAATATAACTAATATAAATTTGATTATTGTTCCTTTTATTTAGAAATTATTCTACCTTAGAAATTTTAATGAAGAAAGGGTCATTTGTTTGTAGAGTGTAGTGCAACGCTTTTATCATCTAACCAAACTAAACGACTAACCTATTCTACTGTCCTAACACTCTGTCACCTTAGATCTAATATAACTAATATAAATTTGAATCCAGTTGAATCTTTTGCAATGGACCAAAGTGCCAAATTGCTGCATTCAGAAAAGGGAATTTGTATAGAAAATTTTATTTTAATCTGATTTGAGTAACATCTAAATCTCGTTTGGATATTAACTGCAAATTTGAAAATTTGGATGCTAAAACAATGGGGTTCTGAAGACATTGCACGAGTTAGTTGGGAGCCTAACAAGTAGATGGAGTATGTGTTTGATAATCACATACTTTCCATACTTCTGTAGAATTTACAAGCAAAGTTTAAGTTTCTACATAGTTAACAAAAGAAAGATTAAAAAAAAAAAAAAAAAATATCAGAAACAAGGGCTCGCATTTTATTTTGACCCATGCATGACGCAGTAAAGTTGAAACGTTGGGTACAATGTTTAAACTAAGCAGAGTTTCAGAAACAAGGGCTCACATTTTGTCTGCTGGTGACAGCAGACCTGACACTGGCATGTCAGATAGAGCAGTTAAGGTGCTTTTGCCTTGCTCCTGTGCTGTAACTTTCTAGTTGCTGAGGCGCTATTGCCTCTGTCGTCCGCTTCTTTATTGCTAAGTGGTCTAGCCACTGTAAAATTAGACTTTGCTGTTCTGTGCCTGTAGAGTATTGTAAAGCCGGTTTGTCTTGTTCAGAGAGAGAGAGAGAGAGAGAGAGAGAGAGAGAGAGAGATGGTTATGGTTAAGAGAGAGAGAGATGGTTATGGTAACAATTATGTAATGGTGTTTCAATCTATATTTCATGGTGTCACTGGGTAAAATGCATCTTAAAAACAAATAAAACATATAGTTTGAATTTAATTTTAATATTAAGTTGGATCATTTGCTTGCTACTTTGTTTTTCTTGGTTTGGGAGCGCATTGATTCAGTTTGTCAGACAGTTTTCTCCTGGGAGTATTTTTTTTTTTTCCTTTGCCCCTCAGAAATTCTCTTGACCTTTTTCTAACATCATTTGACAGGACTTGGTGCCTTGCGTTCCAATATTATTTAAGGATGGTCAAATCATAATTTGGAAAGGGAAGAAGAATCAAGACAATACAACTCAGTAGTTACTCGGATTATGGATCAACAAAAGTAGAGTGAGTGGCTTCTTTGGTTCACTTAATTGTGTCTTGTCGGATATATAACAAATGTCTGATTTAAAGCATAGAGCTTCAATGCAAAGTTATGCCAATAAAGTAACGTGTGCGGTCTCAGAGTGCGTTCTTCCATTGTGACTTATGTAGTCCTTTTTTTTTGTTCTTTTTTTTAAAAAAAAAAAAAACATAGGCAGTTCTGGGTAGTCTACGGTCCGCGTTGGAAGCCATTGGCCGAACTGTCCATTCAAACTAAACGTGAATTTGTGTTTTTCGGTTATGTCAAACTGAACGTGAATTTAAATCAAACTGAACGTGAATTGAAATATTCAGTTATGTCATCTGAACTTACCTTTTTCCTACTTTTTTCATTTGTGTTTTTCAGTTAAAAAAAAAGGCATTCTTGCTAGAGTATTTTAACAGGACACGAATGAGGAAAAATTGGATTGAAGGGAAATCCTTTTTATGCTGGTGGAAGGGGAATAACCGTTTGTATGACTTTCAATTTTTATTCCTTTTAGACTATTTTAAGTATTTTTGAATGAGCGTTAATACCTGATGTTATAAATTACGTATAAAATGAACAAAATTCCTGTACACCGTACAAATAAAAACGGCAAACTTGATTTATGAAAAAAGATCCAATGAAAAATAGTAGTGCATGCGTTTTTTGATTTAAACTGTTGGATTTATATAGGTGGAAAAACCAGTATTCCTATTGAACCGTTGGTAGATGCTGATGTCATCTGAACGGTGTTTTTGTCTCTGCTGGCCTTTAATATTTCAATCAAATGGAAGTACTATATATGTTGTTGAAGACATAAACGTCTGTAATATCGGTTGAGGAAGTCGATCTTGACAATCAAATGGAAGTACTATACCTAGGTGAAGAGTCTTGGCTTGATATGCATGAGATTTAATAATTGATCGACAAATTGATCAAAATTTGGGAGATGATAAGAAATTGATGAATTTTTGTGGTCTCCAAATAATGAAGTACATGTAAGCATTCGCGATGGTTTTTGTAAGATATTTAGTTTTAAATTGTATTTAAAATTCTATAGTGTCAATTTAAAATATAAATTATTTAAATTTAGGCTCGTCGTGATCTGAGTCGTCGGTCTTGGTCTATTTATTGAATTTACGAGCAGTTGACACTGACGATACTTTCAACGATTTTCTATTGAAATTGGATTTGAAGATTTTCTGAGTATGTTTTTACATAATTTGTATCAGTCTGACTTTTCGATTATCAAAATCGACACTAATACATTAACCGTATTCATGTATCGAACATCTAATTGGTAGAAAGTCAGAATATTTGAGGTGTTAGAAAGAAAGAAAGAAAGAACAAAATTGTTCACAATTGTAATGAACAACATATAATTTTAAAAAGATCTTTACAGAAAGGAACTGAATTCTTTTAATATACATATACAACGTCAAAATACTAATTCTATCATCTTCCTTGGACAACTATCACAACATGTCCTTTCAAATGCTGATAAATTTACACAAACACAGCGAAAAATAAAAATATATACAAGAGTATGTCTTGCATTTTTGGCTCCTCTCCTGGAGCTTCAAAGCAATCCGAACCTAATCTGAAAATATGCTCGGTCTGATCTAAACATTTTAGGAAAAACAACGTTTAGATCAGACAAACATCATGAGCGTACGCACATCACTTCGATTTATTTTATCTTATAAAACATTTAAAATAAAAGGTATATCGTAAGAACATGTCACGCATAAACATGGACGAAATTATTCCTTACGATAACCAAAACACTTTATATGAAAATACAAAAATATTATAATGATGTTTAAAATCCACAAATAAATATTAAACATAACTAAAATTGTTACATTTATTAAATTTTAGCATATTAGGTATATAAACAAGAACTTAAATGCACATTCTGGAGATTGAGTTTCCAACAATGACAATGTAAGGGTTTACGTTCAGTGTAGTACACCACTAGAGAAAATGCATCGATGTTGCAAAACATTTGTACCTTTGCTACTTAGGACTGATCTACCCTTCAATGAATAATACCGAATATTTCATTATCTCGGTTGTCATTGACAAACCGTTTTCGTGACCACAAGCATGCATAATCTATAAATAAATGTCAATCTAGATATAAGATGATGATAATACCCTAAAGGACGCGACCTACATAGACATGTGACACATCCCTGCTTTAGTCATTTTCCAGGTGTGAGGATTGTGAGGTTACGATTACCTTTTTTTCTTTTTGCAATTCCCACTTGGAATGTTAACATTATATTCCATATACCATACAGTGTCAATACTCAACCACACAAGTCGTTCAGGATATGAGCGAACTGAAGACACTTCAACCACATCCTTTCGGAAATCACTTCAGGATTGATAGTAAGCAGCCCTTGCACTTCACGACCTCTATCGATGATTTCATCATCTTCAAGATGTCTTCCACGTTCAAACGCTTAAGCCGATTCGAAATGGTTTTTAATGTAATGTGTCTAATATCAATCTCTTTGAACCGATCATGATAATTCTTCGGAAATAGCGGATAATACATAACAACGAGGATTATCTTCTAATCGTTTAGTAGACATATCTCATTATCATTTATCCTAAATATTTCTTGAGTAAAACTGGTCCAGATTTGACGATCTATTATTTAATTATAAAAAATAAATCAACAATTAATCATAGATTCAATTTCTCACAGAAACTACTAAGCCTCATTTATTTAATCACTTATTAATTAAGTTTCTTTAATTATTTTGAAAAGTAGTATTTATACTAATCTCTTCGGTATAAGCATGTATTAACATAACTCTTAAAAAATATTTTCCATATCATAATCATAGTCTATGGATAAAAAATAGATGTCATTTAAAAACATCATTTACTTTAAACCTATCGTTTACTATAAACCTAAACCACTTATCCTTCGACGAAAAATATGGAAGAATGTTTCCATACCACCATAAATTTAGGAAGGATAATATATTAATTCCATAATATTTTTTTTCTTAAGTAAACTGAAATGTATATCAGAATAATATTTTGAATCTCAAAACAACACCTGGGTCTCAAACAACCACTATTCATCAGATAACAAATGAAATCAAGTTGGGATCTATCACCTCTTAAACCTTGATTCGATAACACTCTTACCTTTTAGGATATAAAAGTTATCTCAAATTAGATGCCCAATATGATTGCGCCAATTCCATATGCAAATCATGTTTAAAAAAGGTTTTGTAAAATCATCTTCTTTTTGGATTTCAAATCCTTTTTCACAGTTATGAACAGTTTTGTTTAAGTAAATTCGTTTTAAAATCAAACTTGTTAGCTTTAAATCCCTTATCTTTATATAATAGTATTAGTTGAAGCATGCTCTTAAATTAATTTCTTTAGCTTAAACACCGTTCCGTGATTTATTAATTAACTCTAAATAAAATTAATTGTCTTCCAACACAATTAACAAAGGCGAGTATTTAAGTTTAAGCCTCATTATTAAATAATAAATCAACTTTAAATCATAACTTAAAATGTAATTGACAAGTCTAATCCTTGTAATTAAAATAGTTAATTAATTTTAAATACATTATTTAAAATAATTAATTTATAAACATCATTAATCATAGGATTAATTAACTTAAGATAACCATTGACCAATGATAATAAACTTAAACCCTTTTTATTAAGATAATAACTATCTTAAACAATTATCAATTAAATAATGATTAACTTGAACAAGTTTCAAGTTAAATTGATTTCAAATCATTATTTATTTAATTTTCCTTTAAAACTTTGTTATTAAAATTAAAAAAATAAATCATCATGAATAAACCTAATATGTTTTCTTGAAAATGTTACAAACCAAGGATGTGATCTCAAATCCATAACTTAACCGATTCTGAAAGAGGTTTAACAAAGCTCAATGGTACTTAAACAAGCCACTGTGTAATTCAGTTCAATTATTTCAAGTCATACAACCTGTATTTACATATTCATGCGTATATGTCAATAAAATCAATAATTAGCACTCATAAGCCGATGCTCAATCCCTTTAGTGCATCAAGGTCTAGCTTTCACTACAGCTTTCACCATAATACACCACATATGGCTGGAAAGAAACAGCCGTCAATTTGAAAAGAAGTCGTGCTCCATGGCTTTGCGATTTAAACTTGTAGAGGTTGATGCTCGTTTCCAATTTTTTCGACGCCATAATCGGTTTCCACTAGAGATGGAGATTTGCTGAAATGCTTGGGAATAAAACTTGAACATGTGGCGCTGTTTTTCTAGGGCTTGAAGCTTCGTCAATGGGTCAGTCAGGTAACTTTAAGTTAGAAGCAGTGGGTGTTTATCTATTTGGGCCAAATTTGGTCTGTAACTATGTCGCATGTTATATTGTTGTTTAATTATGTGCTAGATAATGCTACACTTTTGTTTACTCTATGATTTGGGAAGATGAACATTAATTGATTTAGTTTACTTTTGAAAATTTAAAGAACATTGAATACAACTTTTTATTATAATAATTAGATATTAAATGGTATGTGTTGATTTCGGTTATTTGTGTTTCTAAGTAATTATGAATTATTATTATTTTTTAATTATTTATCAACTATTATATGTTTTAATTCATTAATTACAAAATGTAAATTATTGTTTATAATTTAAAAAAAAATTATAAGTTACACGTTAGTTTTCAATTATTAATATTTCTTATTAATTATTCATTTTTTATTATTGAGTACTTATTAATCATTAATTTTTTAGTAACCATTACTAATTAATAATTATTGAAAATTAATAACTGAATACAAAAATATCTCTTTATAAGCGCTATTAAATATATATTTTTGAAATTGGGTATAGCTTTATTAGGGCATTTCGGCCCAAATGGGGAGCACAAAGGCTCGAATTCAGTTCTCAACCAAAAAAAAAAAAAATGCAACTCATATACAAACTGAAACATACCACAAATAATAATTAAACAACGCATGCAACTACATCTTTATTTCGTAAAATGCTGCTCACAAAAAGATCATGGCGATTCTAGGGTTTGAATACCAGTATTCGATTCTGACCTCTCTGATTGATCCTCTGCATCAATTCTAGGTTGCGATCCTTCCCCATATAGAGTAAGTTGTCTTCCTCTAGTTCTCATGATTATTGTAAATTCATTCTTAATAAATCTTATAATCTCTTCCACTGTTCTTTTCTTGAGTTGGAAAATTCTGCTATTTCTCTCTTTCCAAATTCACGACACCATAGCTACAAAGATAACGCCGCCTTTTATATTTATCGGGTCTTTATGTCTCCAATTGCTACACAGGTAAGTCATTACCTCACTGATTTTAACTTCCCTGTTGTTGTTAGAAAAAAAACAATTCAGGCATCAGACACTGAATGATTTTCTTTGTATAATCACACTGGAAAAAAATACGTTCATGCTCTTCTATTTAATGTTGTTCACATAAGTTACATCCAGTTTCAGTCGATATACCCCATTTGTTAAGTTGGTGTTGCGTCAGGAGTCTTTTTAGCATTGCCCTGTACGTTGCAAATGCCATCTTAAGAGGATTATGCCAATCCCAAACAATTTTGCTCCATATGACTTTATTGCTTATAGTTCTGGTTCGATTCTAAGATGATTTGATGCTAAAGTTGTTTTTATTGTCAGCCCATTTCCATTTGTCAAACTACCCGTCGAAGAATAGCCAGTGTAGTCAATTTTCCTTTTAATGTCGAAGAACAGTGCTATTAAATATTATTCTTAATTATAATATAATTATTAGTAATTAATTATTGAATAGATATTATTAACTAAAAATTATTAAATGTTTAGTATTACTTCTTAATTATCAAATAGTAATTCTTGATTATTATATATTACTTATAAATTAAGTATTAAATGTTAAACACTAAGCATTGAATATTGATTATTAATTAGTGACTTTTAATTTATGAATTATTCAATTTACTTGACAAGTATTACCTATAATTTACTAATTACCAATAACTAGTTGTAATAAATTATAAATATAAAAAATAATTATTGATTGTTTATAATAACTAGTAATTGAAAAATATTAGTTGATAATCATTAATTATAGTACGTTATAAATAATGATACATATGTAAGTTGTTGTTTATGATAATTGATATGTGCGTTTGCTCCAAATAAATTTGTAGTTGCTTTGGTGCGTTTGCTCCAAATAAATTTGTAGTTGCTTTGGTGCATTTGCTCTAGTTCCTATGTAACCGATGCAGTTAAAACTATCTGCTTTGGTGCATTTGGTTCGGTTATTTTTGAATCGATGCATACAACACTGTTTTCTTCGGTGCATTTGCTTCGGCTGTTAACGCAACCGGGAAAATGACAATATTTGCTTTAGTTCTGAAAAAACAGAAGCAAATGCAATTTTAGCTTTAATGTACTTGCTTCAATTGTTAACAAAACTGAAGTAAATGATTCTACTTGCTTCGGTTATGAGCACAACTGAAGCAAAGGAGGCGATGCAACAGACATATTTTGTACTAGTGAACAAGAATACTTGCGAAGACGTGTCTTCCTCGAAATAAACCCGAAGTAGGCAGATTCAATCACTTAATAGCCAATAGGCAGATCCCACCACTTAGTACCTCTAATCTCGATGTAGGTTACCCTATGAATTATTCCTTTTTGGTTTCTTCTTTCGACAGGGAGGCGGACCCTACAACCACTTAATACCTCAACACTTGAAGTAAACCTTTTAGGATAAATATGTATTATACAATTCATTATCATCACGGGTTCCTATGGTTAATGATATTTCACATCAGTTGTACATATATCCGTCTTCTAGAAAGTGCAGACCTCTATTGGATAATGCAAATGACCTTACATCATTTACCTACTAAGTTCAATCGTTATTTTAATTAAAGATATTGTTTTTAGAAATTAAACTACAAATAGATAAGGATGATTTCCTAAGACTCACAACTCTAGGATATTTATTAGTTTATTTCCTTATTGAACTTAGTATTTACTACGACCATTAATACTCAAATTCTCATTAAATCCCCTTAATTCAATTAGTTATTATAACGGTCACGTGCCATTAATGACCATGATGATCATATTTCCTAAGGCAATGCACACTCAATCAATCCAGTTCCATAATTGTCACATGCCTTTAATTGACCATAACAGTTGTAACAACCCAAATTTTTAGATATATTATTTAATTGAAAAATTAATAAATTAATTATTAAGTTAGAAAATTGTTGGAAATTGGCAAGGGGATTGCGCCATTGGGTCCATTACGATTTTCTAGTTCAGATACATATTTGGTTTGTGTAAAACAGACCTAAAA
This sequence comes from Allium sativum, assembly GCA_030737875.1. Classification (NCBI taxonomy): domain Eukaryota; kingdom Viridiplantae; phylum Streptophyta; class Magnoliopsida; order Asparagales; family Amaryllidaceae; genus Allium; species Allium sativum. The sequence continues at coordinate 580,117,246 of CM060919.1, forward strand.
TGAAGAAGTTATGGTGATCCGAAGTTCGAAATTCAAATCAGAATTTAATAAATGAAAAAAAAATACAACATGCATGGGACGACCCAAGAATTCATCATATCGAACCATGGGTCGATTCAGGTGGAAAGTGGGTTGCCAGGCACGAAAACGACTGAACGAACGCGATTTTTTTGGGCTGTTGTGGGATGGCGTGTTTTTTTTGATTTGCTAATGTGGTCACTTCGAATTGATCTAAGGATATGGTCGGTGTAGATTTAAAACTTAAATCTAACGACAAAGGGTCTTTTGCTTCACCTATAATTAAACCTCAAACTCCTCCCTATTTCTTCACAATATATCTCTTCCCCGCCTAGGACAGTCTCCTTTTTGAGAGACATGGCCAACCTAAAATTAAATTTTAGGGGATTTCTCTGATAAGGTCGACCGATATTAAGGTGATATGTAACACATTATTATTATTAAAATAATAATAATACAAAGAAAATACAGGTGAAAGACCGAACATCATTCAACTAGCAACTAGTTTTTAAAGTGGTAAACAATGCATTTCAACTACAGACTAAATTACTATTACGCAGCTAACAACGTAACTTAGTAACAACAAACTAAAACAAAATAGAGTGCTTTCCTCAAACACATTCTCTAGATAACATGACGTAGAAGCAACTACATGAGCCGCATCAGGCTCATAGCTGCATGTAACGTTAACCAAAGCTGCTATGTTGAGCTTTAAGATGCTCAACCTTTTTTCTTGTAGTGACATGACCTAGTGTAGCACTTGAAAGAGGAGAGACTGCAGCCTTATCTGTCAAAACGTTGCCCACGACATCAAGGTAACAGTCATTAGTCACAGGGGAATGACAGTCTGATGGAACCCTATATGCAGCAGAGGATTTAAGGTGGGTATAAGGGTATTTGTCATTCAACTTAGAAGATGATTTTCCTTTGCTAGAATTGACATTGATAGGCGTGTCACTAGAAGGAATAACAACAGATGTACTGGTAGAACGAGAAAACTCTGACACATTGTAATATTCCACTTTTGGGTCTGGTTCGACCCGGTAATTAAACTGACTTAAACCGTTCTCAAAGGTAGATTGTTAGGGGTACTTACACATTAGAACAAACAAAAAGAACTTTTCATTATCATTACAATAACTTTACATCAGAGTACAGATAACTAATACACAACGGAAAAATAAACACAGTGGAAAAATACAATGCTCAGCGGAAGTCTGAAAAGCCATGAACTCTATCCAAGCTCCAAATATGCAATGCTCCAAGAATAACCGCAAAACCTTAACTACTAGTTGCCCGAATGGAAAATATGGGCACCTAGAGTTTAGGGAAAGAATAATAAACTCCAGATCAGTCATGGGACTGGTGTGAGAACTAAAAAAGTTTTTAAATCATTTTTAAAGTAAAGTAATTCATAAGACCACGTCGTATAACACGGAACGAGTTTTATATCATGAACACCAGTGCATAAAAACTCGCAATGTTTGTTTTTTTGGAAAAAATGAAGCTACCTGTAATGTCCCGCCTTTTTGACCACTTCAAATTGGTGATTAAACCAACTTAAAACGTTCAAATCAACGGTTCTTTATTTAGCTTACAGAGTTTAAAAATAGAATCAACACTGAAAATAAAATATATAACACAGTATTGAACAACAAAATAATCTTTTATATATTAATTAGAAATTTGAATATAAAACTTTTATATACATCGGAACTAAAATACAATTTTGAATACAGGAAAAATATTTACTGTTTAAATCTTCAGAGTGCGCCCATCTTTGGAATCCTCAGCTTCCCCCAATCTTCGAATCCTAAGCTGTGATCTTTAAATCTGAAATGCTCGGGTCTGACCCGAGCATTTCATACAAAAACATAAAACACTCGAGTCAGGATTAAATCATAGTCAAGTAAATTAACTTCAATAGAAACTGAAATATAATATTCAATCCTATCGTCGATATATCATCAGATCTGTGCTTATCACTTTTTATTTTAGAAACAACTGATCACAAAAGCATGCATGTATACACGTGTATAGATACACGTGTGCACTGCCCCAGCATCCCACAACACCAATTAACGGGTGTGATGGAAGTCATAAGTGTGCACGAATGTACAATCCCAACAGGTAGCTCAAGTACAAAGTTAACCGGAAGTCATAGAACGGTTACCAATATGCCGCAAAACATGATAGCATAGCAATACAATGCATCAATTAGTATAGGCAATTTGTATACAAGGTCAGGTATATATTTCGGTTTACAACGACCTAAGCAAGAATACAAATATGTATAAGTGAGCCCAACAATGGGACGAAGCACGACAATTTCTCAGTTAGGACATGTCCAAGTGCATGTGTGTTCTTCCAGCAAGTGGCATCAAGACATTAACAGTTTTGGCAAGTAAAAACATCCATACCCATAACATTAACTTGGTTCCAAATTCAACTATATTGAAGTAATTAAAATATGGCAAGTGATCGACTATACTGCAGTTATTAAATGGGGCAAGAGGTTAGTTATATAGCAGTAGGCAAGAGATAAACACATGCAGTTTATACACGTAGACAAATGGTACATACTTGAGCAACATGGGACCAACCATAAATGAACACACATGATATATTATTGAGTAACAGGGGACTAAGATAAATGGACACATATGATAAATTATTGAGTAACAAGGGACTAACATAGGTTAAAACATCATATGTAGTTTCTTATTTACAACTACATATATATACGGTCTATATAACATGCAGCAGTGAACGCCAGTAGGATATTTAATGTATGCCTAAGAACTAGATCACTGCACATACAAGGAAAACAAGGAAAAATTTAAATATGCCACCATCTAATTCGGTTATAGGCAGAGTGCAGCAGCTTATAGTGCACTCAAGTCACAGGGACAGCCGAGACGAACCAGTTTTACTGAATCAAGGCATTAATCATACATTCAAAACAACAAGGCACATTATGATCAAAAGACAGAGCATTTTCTTTCTTTCGTAAAAGATGCGCATGTATGAGGTTTGCATTTGTTACGAATGGCAAAAGATCTTGAATGTGCAAATATGGCAAGCGTTAAAATGACATACAAGAAAATTTCAAATGATCTTAGTTGTATTAAACTTTTTCTAAATTCACGGGACTGAAAGAAATACCAGTATATATATTGATAATTGGTGTATATACATATATTCAGATTTCAAAATGCAAGCAGCTTTGAACATGGCAACAGGATGGTGAAGGCCAGTATATACATATATTCAGGTTTATCTCCATAAATCATGCAGAACAGGGTGTCCACATTCCGGTGGATATTTCAGCATATATGGTGTATTTAGCAGTGACTTGAATTCAGACAAGTTAACTCATTTAGTTTTTGTCCATCAGGCACATATATCTTGTTTCAAAAGCACAAAGTGTGCATGCATATCTTTTTAGTTCTATAAATAGAACGGTCAACGCAAATTCCAGAGAAACTACTAAACTAGATGATGATTTTAACAAAACGAAGCATACCTTAGGTTTCTTACTACTACATTGTTACAGAATCAGATTAGCCACTGTGTCAATGGGTATATAAGTATGTTGCAAGTTTCAATTAGCCGATAGCATGTACCCATAAATTCAGTTTCAATGAAGTTTGAAATAAAAATGACAACTAAAATAATGATCTACCCTATCAATTATAACCCAAGGAATAGCGATGAATAAAGCATAAATGCAGTATAACATCGACATGCTAGGAAAGTGAGGCGTGGGTATGAATACACATATTTTAATTATCTTGAAACAAAATGACAAGCATATTTTCTTAATCGTGATCAAGGTTTTTATTTCTAAATATGGGTTCAGTCTCTGTTTTTCTCTTTTGTAAATTTCAAAATTTTCAGAGTAATTCAGCATTCAAGAGATCTCATTTCAATAAACAGTTTCAGGTCTCACTATTTATTTTTCATATAATTACACATGTATTCGTTCAATTAAATGGAACTAGACATGTAATTTATCCTTCACTGAAAAATAAGATATAAATTGAACATCAATTACTCATAAATGTTTATAACAATAATAACCAAGGTGTGTAACCATGATTTCAAAGGCAGCTTAACACAAGACAACTCACAAGGGTGCTCAAGAACAAAAAATTGCAACCAACAAATCAACCCAATTATAACTATTTTAATTTAGTTTCTCATTGAAATTAAATCCCTTGAATTGTGATTAATCATAAGAGGATTCTTACCATAAACAGCTATGTTTTCCAGATTGCAAATGAAAACCCAGCTGATGCTAATGATGGTGTCGTGGTGCTCCAGGTTTGATCGGATGGCAGTATGAAGTCATTCTTGACAAAAGGCGGAGACTTTTCCTTTCTTTACTTTTTTTCTTGCAGCTGGGCATGGCGGAGATCTACCCAGGCAGCGACGAATTTCTAGGCGGCGGCTTGATTCCAGTTGCAGCTAAGGTGGATTTTGATGAGCGGAAGAAACATAGTGGCTTTAGGGACAAATGGAGATTTTTTTCTGATAAAAACCAACGAAGAGCAATAGAAAATGAAGGGAAATGTGAAGTCAGATGTGGTAGACATTGATTTTGTTTGGAAAAGCTTCAATTTTGAGTTGAAGAAATTTAAGTGAGAAGCGAGATTTTTATAAAGGTAAAAATGGAGGATAAGAACAACGTAAATCATATGGTGTAGATATCTGCGCATCGTTCAGTCTATAGGTCAGCGAAATGTTTATCTGAGGTAGGTTTTTATTTAGTTTAATTTAATATTTACTTCTACCGTAAATACCACAGTACGCTCAAATTTCGTACCGTCGATTCAAACTCCGAATGCGATAAAAATTATATGTACCTCTTCGTCTTCGCGTTCTGAATCCAATATAATTATTTTGATTGTAGACCGACTTCGTTTGTATACAACGTTATTCTAAATTTTAAATAATTTATCGGTTTACTGATTTTATTCCGTTTGTTCTCAAAACAACTCCGTTCGATTCCAATTTTAAAACGTTAAATTTTAATTTCTTTATATATACAAATACACACATATTTAGGATGATTTTTCATATATCTCGACAAATAAAATATCCAATTTACTTAACATTAATAACGATTATTAAATCGTTTATATATTCAGTCAGATTCCAAATCCGATTAAATTATCCAATAAATTTCAATTTAAATATTCAACAATAATTATTCGATTCTCAACCAATCGATCTGAATTAAATATTGAATCCTGCTCAAAATCATATACTTGATTTTAAATTTCTAACTCAAGTGTCGATAATATTATTATTGATAGTTAATTCTCTAATTAATTCTATATTTAGTTATCGAAATTTCTGGGATGTTACACTACCATTAGATCTCGTGCCACACACACAATGCAAACGCGCACTTGGGCGATGTTTCCCTTATAATTGCCAAAATATGCTTGATACATAAAAATTCTCTTATATCATTATTAGTGCATAGCGTGAAAATCACTTTATCAAATAAATGTATCAATCTTAGTCAGCATAGGTACCATAATATTATACTGACCTCCTACGCATTTTGCGCGTGATCTACAATTGAAAATCGTATGGGCACGTAACTAAAAATGCATATAGTGGATAATTTGGGTTTTCAATGAATACCAAGGCTAAGGAACTTCCTTATTGAAAGGGTACGCCTCTATAAACCATCCCAAGTAGTAAACCCTTCTCTACCAACATAAGATCGTCGGTGCTATCCAAGCCATGCCGCACGAGTATGCCATTTCCCGATCGTTACTGACCTTTCCCTACGGGTACCCGAATTTCCAACAAAACTACAATAGTAGAATGCCAGTGCTCCATACCATAACACTACCTCATAATAGACATATAGCAAACACTTGGGCTCCATACCATAGTGTTGCTTCAAAAATATAGAAGAAAATGGCCATCCCCTATGGGTCGTGAACCCCATAACCTTGTTGTATATTTTCCTGTATCAGCCATTTCTAGGATGTGAGGCTTGCCGAAATCTCATTACACAAAGCTACGTTTAACCAAGCATGCTTTGATCATCACTAGCTCATCACTTAGCATGCCACACTACCAATTCACAACATATAATCGATGTCTATTAATATACAACCCTCTGAGTACATAAGTCTCAGAGGAGGGTGTTAAGCTAAGAGAATAAATTCCCCGCCACCAACTGATATAACATTTATAGAAACCAATTTGTTATGCCATAAAATACAACGTCAGACACACATCCTTCTACAAGTCTATTCTGTGTCTGAACGAAATCAAAGGCACTTATTCCACGACCCTGCCTAGGTATGAAAGCCCTTGCAATCCAAATCACTTCAAGTATGACCAGATCGCTTGCTACAATGTAACCTCATAATAGGAGATCAGCCCTATATGACATCAACGAGCAATCCGTCCGATGTGAAGATCTCCGGTCGTCAATTACAGTCATCGCCATTCTCCGTTGCTCTTATGACATCGTTTAATTATTCAAAATGGGTTAAAACCCGGTCTTTTCGAATAACTAGCGCATCTTTAAAACGTGTGAAGAATATACAAGGATATCATAAATTTCATTCTATTTTGTATTATTCCTTGATTTCAATTAAACCTTAACACAAAGGTTATTACTTAAATCAAAATCTCATTCCCATCCACGTAATGGAAACAGGGGAAGACACTATTCCCACTCTATTGGACTAGGGTAATTTTCTACCTACAATTGAATGTGACTACATCCTTACCCCTAATCCATATCTACATTTATGTTGGTAAGTTCTAATTACCTTCATTAATCGTTTTTTCATTTCATTCATTCAAAAATTTATTCTAAACTCTAACTTAGTTTTAAAACTTCAAAATCATTATTCAAGGATTACTTAACTTCGGAAGCTAATCCTATAGTTAGCTAGGTTAAAGAATAGATGTTATTCAAGACATCGTTCACGACAAACCCAAAATCCAAATTGATATCAAATATAAGGCTTGAATTAGAAATAATATCGACTTATATTTAACATCAAATTCTGAAATCAACAATACCGTATAGGAAATAACGATATAAATATCTTTCAAATTCCTCAAACAATATCTGTATAACTACGAAATCCAATATCGAAATATCCGAAGATTATTTCCATTTAAATCTAATGAACTTAAGCTTGAAAACTTTTAGTTTAATTGTAAACTAAATTTCAGAGTATTTACTTACTATATTACGTAAATCAAGTCAAAAGGACCAAAATTCAAAACATAGTTCAAAAATTTCACAACTCTTTCTCAAAGCACTTTAAAATCATTAATCATGATTTATCAAAAGTTCCTATTTTTTTAATAATTTTTATAAGGGCATTTCGATCGATTCCCAATCACGGTCATCGAACTGCATCTATAACGACCTTTTCAAAAATAGATTTGAACTCATTTTAAAATCTAACCGTTGGATTTTAGAACTTCCTTTTGCATTTGAAAACCCTTTTCATTTCGAACCAAATGTTTTTCGTTTCGGAAAAATCCGATGGCCGGATCCCTCGGTAAGTCAATTTAAAGTCAATGGTCGAAATTCGTGAACTACAGTTGCGCGACTAGTCCTATCCAGACGAAACTTCGATTTGTAATTAAAATTTAAGTCGAATTACTTCCAAAATAGTTCATTAATTTTATAAAACATATATAATTACTTTTGGGAACTAAATTTAAATGATTTCACTCAAAAATCAAATATTTCATCATTTAATCATTATAATATTATTTACCAAAATTATTTATTTGAAGTCTAAGTTTTCGAGAAGTCCATTATAAAAATAAATAAAATAGTTTGGATAATAAAATTTTGTTAAAACATTTTATGGATACCAAAACCAAAATTCAATTTTACAGTTACTATTCATTTTCAATTTAAATTGGAAATATGGCTTCTATTACTTGAAAACCTATTCAAATAAAATTATGATTCTTACAAAAAATATTCGTAATTTCCTAAACTATTTTCTTAAATCTTTTGGGATTTAAAATTCAAAAAATATTTCACTTAATATTTTATTAATAAAATATTCCATTAAATTCCAACTTGGAATGAAACTCAATTAATCCTCATATAATACAATTTATATGGTTTTCACTCATCATTAACATCTAGTAACAGTCATTAATACCTATTAACATCCAATTACCACATAGTGGTATATTAACATAAGTGTTAAGGTTATTAACACTTAATACCAAATTAAACCATCGTTAATCAAGGTATTAACCCTCATTAACACTTTATTGCAATAATTAGCAAAACAAATCCACATTAACACATATCACATTCAAACTGCCAATCAATGTCAAAGTATCAACAACTACATGGTTGCTCACGGCCATGGGCTGTTTGGGGTTGGTGGGGCCTGGTGCGTAAGTTATGGGGGTGTAGGAGGGTGTTGTGGTGGTGATGCTGGAGTTTAAGAGGAGTTTTAGGGTATACATAAGGTATTTTTAAATAAAAGGAGTGTATTTTAGCTAAACGGAGACAAGTGGAGCTAGGGGAGGTGTTTGGGTTGTTACGCATGGCATGTGGAAGGTGGAGGGGTGGGTGTGGCCAGCGGCAGAAGTGGGGAAGGTGAGGTGGGGAGTTCGGCCATTAAAGAGAGGAGGAAGGAGCTAAAGAAAAGAAAAGAGAAGAAAGAATGAAAAGAAAGGAAGTGAGGTTGTTTTATTAAAAGAGAGGAGGAAGGAGCGCATGACACCTAAAAAGGTAGCCACATGGAAAGGGACGAGTTGTCGAGTTTTGAGGGTTTTAGGGTGAGTGGAGATTTGTTGGCTGATTAGTGACATATTATGAATTTGTTTATACGTTTACACGGTTTTTATTTGCACGACCGAACTGTATGTCCGATCGATACAAAATTTGAAATTCTACTACGTTTCACAGATACGGTTCCAACGAACTTGGTCTCATCTAATTTGGAGACCATTTGAAAAATGGTCTTATTTCTAGCAATCATTTAGATTTAACTTATTTTTTTGACATGCGTTTATATTATGCATGTTCGCATACTAATTCCGATTGACATGAAATTTGGAACCTTACCATATTTTAATATTCTGTATCTGATGGAACTGGTTTCGTTAAAATCCGAGACTGTTACAAAAATGACTTATTCTTGGCTATTAAAATAATATTAAATTTTTTATTTTCATAAAGATTTATTTTAATTTGATTTTAAAAGTTCACTAATCTTAACAAGATATAATATAAATTTAGAATTCATTTTCAATAGTTTTCATATCCAGATTCAATATTCTATACAAATTCAGTGCTAAAAATTGAAATCAAACTATTAACCTATATATTCAACCCATTTAATATTTAAATCCAATTAAATATCCTATTTTAAGTTATATAAAATTTCTGGGTCATTACACACAACCTTATAATGTGACTTGTTAAGGAAGCCAGGCTTGAAATGAAAATAGGTTGGTTTACGAGAGACCGAGAACTCTGTTGATCAACAATTTACAAGTTTGTGGCTGTTCCACTTTATTTTTGCCTATCGAAGACACTTTATCACTAACATGAGAGGAGACATAATCATTAACACATGACTTCTTACTATTCACAGTGTCAACAGTAGATGATAAATCATTATTAGTCACATTATCTAGACCAACATCTTTGTTGAGTAAATAGTCCTCATTATCTATGCAACCCACAACCAATGAATTTTCATTTAGCATTTCGTCGTGAATAACAAACCCACCCTCTTCTTGCTCTTCTCAATTACCATGTATAACTGCAGCATCTTTCACTTTAGTCCTAATCTCATGAAGAAGTGCTTCAAATTTGTTGAATATGGAAAAGTCAGTCCCTCCCTTACATTACCAACATAAGTACTACAAACACTGGTGAAACACGTGGTGGTTGTGAGTCAGCATTCTCAATTAACTAGCCCTTAAATAAATTTATATTTACTGTTACAGGCTTAGCTTTCCTAGTCTTGAACAAAACTTTCTTCCAAACTTGTTTTTTTCTAGTTAAGGGTATAACAATCCAATTGACTTCTTTCAATTTGTTTTGAACTACCAGAGTAGGCGAGTTGACTTTAGAAAAAACATTATCCTCTCCCATTTCTTTACACTTAACACTAACTTTACTAACTTTCTTATCAGAAAAACACATTTGTCTACATTATGCCCGAACACTTTGCAATAAGAGAAAATAAGAGGTTTCCACAAATACAAAACTTTAACTATTTGAACAGTTCCATCTGCTAACAAAACAGGTAACTCATTATGAGGCAAAATCTCGACCATGCATTTAGCATACGCAATTTGTTCAATCTTCTCAGGTTGCTCGTCCATACATAGAAATATATGAATCCTTGTAGCAAGCCAACTAATCCCTAAAAGTGACCAAGCATGCATAGGGATGCTAGCTAATTAAATCCAAACAGGGACGTTCTTAACACTTCTACTAGAATTTCTTACTGTTGTATCCCCAGATTTTACTATAAACACCTTACTTCTAATTATGATAAGGTTTGATTCAATGAGTTTAAGCCTATCTTCAACACAAGCTAGGTAAAAGAAAAATATACTGCTATTCGATTATACCTTGATTGGCCCCCTTGGCTTCCAGATTTTCTTTAAGTGATTGATAACAACCGTGTAAGAAAAAAGCTGGTCCAAGAAGAACCGTACCAAAAAGCATTGCCATGTGTCATCTCCAGCATTTAAAATATCATTATCTACGACATTGATTTCCCAGAAAACTGCAGCTGAATAGGAGGAGGTGCGGAAGAGCCCGCATTTTTTGGTTTTGAGCTGAACAAATCAGACCATTTCGCCTTACCTTAAGCTTATGCATTGGGGTTTGAAGTAAGTGAGGTGAAGGATGGTGGAGGAGGATCAGGGGTGGGTGGTATTGGAGGAGGTCGAATCAAGGAAGGAAGAGAGTGGTTAGCGATGACTGGACAAGATCGGAGTTTGATGGGAGATAAAGGGAAAGCTGAAAGTATGGTTGCCTATATCGAGGAAAAGCTGAAATTGATCAACACGACGTATAAATTTTAATGGATTGAGATTAAATAAAAATATTTTCTATTTTATTTTCTTCTAGAGGTTCCGCGGGGCAACAAGGGAAGCATTTTTGGTGAGTTTTATGATTATTTATAATTTTGATCGAGTTCGGGTAAATAGGAATAATAGTAATTGTAAATTTGTTTACAGTTCTTTTACTTACAATTCATTTATAGTTTCAGTTTATTCCTTTTTTTTTGCAACTTCTTTCTATAAGTAGTTTCAGTAATTTTTCTGCCTTTTCTTATAGTTTTTCTAAATTAATATTCAAAATTTTGTAAGTATTACTCTCAGTCTATTTTCCCCTCTTCGTCGGATTTTTACAGTATCTTATGGTTATGCCCAAATATGCCTAAAAGGCATATGTATACGACTGATTTAGGAATAGATTATATGTCTAATTACCTACGACTGATTATAATCCTCTATTTGTGAGCGTTATATATGACTGATTTAGGCACTGATTATGCACCTAATTTTATACGACTGATTATTATCCTTTTATTTGGCATACGTTTGGGAAATCTAATTAAATTAGAATAATGAAAACATGATTTGATAATTTGGGGCTAATTTGACTTGTGATGTAAACTGAAATAAAAAAGGAATGTTGAACTGATAATTGGCAAACTTGATTAAGTTTATAAAATGGTTATGACATAGGTTATGATTGAAAATAAACTGTAATGTACATTTGCATAAATATGGCAGATTATGGAATCATAATAAACAAACATAGTTTATTTGCAAATATGAATATGACTTGAACTATAATTGGTGGATATGACAGAATTGGGTAAACTTAGTATAAATCACTAAGTAACTTCGACATTGGAAATTGGGACTGAATAGGGTTGCATAACGAAAATGATAGATTGTATAATTACAAAGAATCGTAATTAAACAATATGGTTTAAGTGCATTCTAATATAAACAGGATGTTGTAAATAATGAAAGAGGCATCTTAATATAAACTTAAATGAGGTTAAGTCTAATAATAAGCAAAATTCTATGGTGGCCTTGTGATTAGGCATTATTCTATGATATGATTGAACTATTAGGCTTAATAAATATTGAACTTAAAATGGCGTGAAGTTATAAGCCTAATATCTATGGTTATTCTATGGGGCCTTGCCAGTAGGCATTCGTTGATAATTTTATGGGGGCCAATGCAAGTAAGGATTCATCAATAATAATAAATAATGGTGGCCTTGGCATTCATTGATAATTTTATGAGGGTCTATGTAAGTAGGCGATTAACGATAATATTCTATGGTGGCCTAGGCATTAGCTGATATTTCTATGATGGCCTAGCAAAATAGGCATTCAGGAATATTCTTCTGGTGGTCTTGCTATGAGGCGTTATATGGCATGGTTTCTATGATGGGCCAAATCAATGGGATAGGCCGAGTATAATTTGTTTGTTGGGGATCCATATTAGGCAGCCTACCCTTTTATCATGTACGATCTCACTAGGAGGAAAGGGCATGCACCATGTTGTGCTAGGTAGTAAGTTGGTCCAAACCGGAGGTGGGTACGGGTGCGTTCCGATAGGTCAATGTGTGTGCATTGAATCGACAGAGGGAAATAAGACAATGTAAAACCTGTGATTAATGTTTTTTTTTTACTGATGGTTCGGTCCTGATAAACCTAAGACCTATAGTGGGAATAGGTTATCACTCTATGGTTTGCCGATCAATGGGTAGTAATAGGAAAAATCATCCTAATTACATCATGTTATGTAATCGTGAAAGTGCAAATAGTCAAAGTTCTATGGAATGAGAAAAGTTAACCCTTTGTGTAACCTTTTATGCCATCCTATATGTTCACTTTAACTATACACAGACACTTATCCTATCTGACACTAGAATAACTGTTTTATCTACTTCCCTTGCTTATCGGTCGTGCTAATAATCATAACAGCTCATCAGATTTTATGTCTGGACCACTCCTCTTCCTTTCTTTCTCTTTCCCCATTAGGCTCACATTATAGAAGTTGAATGGTATTGGCAACTTGGGTGGAGCGGTATCAAAGATCTGAGATTTAGCCTATTATCTGTCAAATTTCTCTTTACGTTTATTTATTTTGTTATTGTTCGAAGTTGCTTTGAGAGAATTTTATTGTATATTCTAATTTAAGCTGAGATTAAGGAAGACATATGTTTTTGACTTATTTTAAGTAAATTATTTTTCTGTAATGACGAGTTTATTAAAGAAACAAATGTTTTTGCTGTCTTTTATTTTATGTCTTGTAAATCTTAGTCTCTGTGATATCTTCCTTTATGCGCTCCACATTCCTTAGTATGATCTTAATTGAGAATACTAAGAGACGTGGGGTGTTTCATTTGGTATATCAGAACCTAAGGTTATAGGATTCCTAAATGTTGTTTTAAAATAAAGTATTTTTCTAAGAAAAATGGATTTTCAAAACAAAAAGGTATTTTTGAAATATAAAAATCCCCTCAAGTCCATCTCTTTTGCTTCTCCTATTCTCTTTGTTCTTCGTTGAGTCATCTTTAAAGCAATCTATCTAGGCTTTCCTATATATGTAGAAACCTTAAATTTTTATAGGTTGAAGTTTTGACTTATGGATAAACCCATGTAGCTCAGTATTTGAGGAAAAATAAAGAAACTTGCTACGTGACAAATATCAAGTAGGGTTAAGCATGGATAAGACAACCTAAGAGGACAAGGATAGTAAGATAACCTTACTTGTATTGCTTTAAAGATTCGGGAGGATATCATCAGTTGTAACAAAGAAATTGTAGATGGGGCTGTGGGACAAGAGAGTTATAAGGAAGGTGTTAGTCAAAAGGATTGAGAAATGAAATTGGGTAAATGTTGGTGAACGAGATGATATCTATCTCTAGTTCTTTCTAGTCCTCATATCTTATCGTATAAGGAAGTAGTTCATTCCTTTACCTTTAATTCACGAGTTGGGGGTGGTTGCGTGGGGCCATAGCCATGTCGATATTGAACAAGCCATGTAGGGCATCTGTATTATAAGCCTAACGAAGTTGTCCTTTACAAATATAGTAAATCCTCGAGTGTTCTATAGTGGCACTAGTTGACTATTTGAACTTTTCTAGGCCTATTAGTAGTTTCTTAACCCCGTAGGGAGTAGGGGTGTAAATCGGTCGGACCAGACCGGAACGGACGGAGGTGTGTTCAGTTTCTGTCCTAAAAAATCGGACCGAATACGGACCAGACCAAATTTATTCTCAGTCAAATTTCGTTGTCCTAATTCGTGTCCTAAATAAAATCGGTCGGACATGGACATATGTTTTTCGGGCACGGACAAGATCGGACTCGATCGGACATGGCTATTTATATCACATTTTGTACATTTTACTAGATTTTCTCTTAACTATACGCCGAATTCGGACGTGCTCGGACCGAACATGATTTTTCTCGTACAATTTTTGTTGTCCTAACTTGTGTCCTAAATGAAAATCGGACGGACTCGGACGGACGTATTTCGGTCACGGACACGAACGAACGTCGGACATTCAGACAAAATCTACAACCCTAGTAGGGAGATCAACATTGTTATCTATGGTGAGGCGGGGTTTGAAAATAGAAATCTTGATGTAGGAGATGTTAGGGGCATTTCCGGGCATGGGTTGGTTTTGGGTTTTAGGTTTTGATACTTTAGCCATATAGTTGGTTATCTTAGATTTTGACACTAGTGGTAGAGGTTGACTGAGATGCATATATTCTAAGGCTTCTAAAATAGGAAAATTTGAGGGACGGATTAGTTAGCCCGGTATGAGGCTATTCTGACTGCAAGAGGAGAATTGTTGGGCTCAGATATATAGTGGACTAGCTCTTGAGATTTCTTGCGACCCGAGGGGTCAGTCATCGTATTTTTCCTATATTTTTCCTTTCTCTAGGCGATATCGATTCAATTCTCGTCGTGCTATATTTTCGGTGTATTGGAAGAGATTAAAGGGTTACCTCCTACAAGAGAAATTGGATTTCGGATAGAAATGCTAAACTTGTAGCATTATCGATAAAGCACATGGTTGTATAGGAGTAAGAGAGATTTGGTTTCATGCTTATGACTAAAATCTTTTCTAGATTTTGAGTTAAGCTTGTAACATTAATGTGTGTAGAGTGGTTTAGAGTTTAAACAGGTTAGCTATATGATGAGTCATCTCAGATGTTGAGAAGGGGTAGTTTCTTAGGGGTACGCATATAGATGCACCCTAGTATTAATGTGTGAAGAATCTATTGGAATGGATTATTTTACTCCTTAGACCTATCTTAGATTGACTGTAGTATATGTGATGAAAGCTTTCCACATATGTTTTGAAGAAGTCATTGGACTTTATCCATAGTTAAAGATTTTGGGGAAACAAATGAAGGAACTTATGAAAAAAGTACTGGTAGAAATAAACGTTTTTGGGTGAGATACATCACTCATCTTTGCTACAGTGATGGATAGTTACTTTGGATCAGTGGTAATCATAAGTGGATTATTTCAGATGAAACATTTCCCTTCGGCTCATCTTGATGGTCATTTTGATTAATTTTAGAGACCCAAATTTTTCCCATAACTAGATTTATCTGCTTATGATTTCCATCATGTTTTGAGTAGTGGGAAAATAGGGATGGAATTTTTCATAGAAAATCCGAGGGATTTTAAGAACAGATACCATACCTTTTGGGCTGGTTGTGCCTAGGCCTGATTATTGGATTATGTGGAAGGATGATTGGTGAGGTTCTGTAAGGAATTTGGTACGAATCTCTTCTTGGTGACATGTTAGTCTAAACAAAGAATGGCAACAGATACAATTGGTGTTTAGTACCTTATAAGCGCATAGACCCAAGACCCAGTTCCCTGTATATTACTTTTGAAAGGTAAGAAATCTTCTTGGATTGATGGGTTATTGTTGAAATTTATTGAAAGTGTTTCCAAGATTAAGATATTCTCGACCGACCTCACTGAGAGAGGTTTAGCATTTGTGGAAGCAAAATGAAAAACTTTTTTTTGAAAGATTTGGTTGCTGGTAGCATTAACGGGAGGACCCACGAGAGTAGTTACCTTGGATTAACTACTATTAATTTTCAGTTGTCGTGGCGGACATTACCTATTATAGGGAAAGACTAAAATTCAGTGATGATGGATTGTTGTTCCCTATAAGGAATTAGAGCTTAAGACAAGGAAGAATTATTGAATTCGAGTGTATAATGATTTTTGGGATCTCTTTGTAAAAGTAAGAATGTAGTTGAAATTAAGTTCTTGGATTTTGGGTATATGAGTTCATGTAGCTTGATTAAATACCTTGTGATGTGGTAAGAACCTTATAGAACTTAACTTGAAGGTATATCTTAGTATTTTTGATAAGAATTCGCCATTAGTTATACTCTATTATACAAGTTTGATGTTCAGCAAGATTATGTCTTTTGGGCATGAGACGATGATCCTAGAAATTCCGTATGATCCCCAAATTAATATAAGTAAAAAGTTTGGCTAGTGGACAAATGATAAGAAGGATATAAAGATTACAAATGGATTAATGGAATGATAAATATTTGTGTTCCGAGGAATTTTTTTGAAGTAAAAGTGTTTTAAGGAAAAAGGAAATTTGTAGAACCATTTTGAGTCTAAATCCCTTATATACATATATGATTTCGAAAATAGAAATTATAAAGGGAAAATATAAGTGGAACTAATTGGGGAATATAAGACAATGAAGTTAAAGATTAGGAATCATATTGTGGATATGATAAAAAGTGATTTACTTGTAAGGTAGAGTAGGCTCTGGGATTTTAAAACCAAACAACTTTGCTATGTTAAAATGGTTGGAAGAGGAAGCAAATGGAAAACTTGGAATATTTCTTCCTAAAGGATTTAAGATAGGTAAGATAGAAAAGATCTCTAACGAATGTGGTTTGAATAACTCGGCTGTTATAAGAGAAACCATTCTGATTGGATATTTAGAGAAAAAGTACGAGTTAATTGTGATGAGGCATTAGTTGATTTAGTAATGGAATCTTTTACCTCATGGGGAGAACTTCTAGTTATAACAATTTGGATATCTTCAAGGAATTCAAGGTTCTTACTGATGATCTTTTGACAGGTGTTTCCTTTTTGATATCCTATCATTAGCCTTTTTCTTTGATTATGGTCTTTCTTCTAAATATCCTTGGGAAGGGTAGATCTTAGGATTAAGCCTATGGATCGTAGGAGTGGGTGTAAACATGTTATTAGAACATGTTACGTATGATGTATGCAAGTGGATGCATATACACACACTAGGCACTAAAGGGGATCGGCTAATAGAGCACTTACATATGCATATGGATGTGTGCGCATTTTTCTTTATTTTCATGATTTTAATAAATGGATGTTATCATATAGTTGTTGCATATGAATGATGGTTGAAATACACATGTAGAACTATCTATTATCATTAGGATTTTTGCATACATTTGGATACATGGCACAAGCATAATTGCATAAAAAGGAGATCAACTGAATTAGTAGACCGTCTTATCTGCTGCTTTAGCTAGGGACATATACACTACACTATTTCATAATTACATGAATAGCATTAGAAAAATTAAGGACAATGGATGCAAATGGATAATGTTTGAGTAGATGAATATAGATATTTAGATGATAATATTTCATTCTTCTGTCCTTAGAGATTCCGGGGACGGAATTTTTTAAAGAAGGGAGAATGCAACGATCCAAATTTTTTAGACACAGTAATCAGTTGAAAAATTAATAAATTAAATAATAAGTTGGAAACTGTTGGAATTTGGCAATGTGGATTATGCCATTAGGTCCGTTACAATTTCCTGGTTCAGATACACAATTGGTTTGTGTAAAATGGACTTAAAATGAAGGAGTTATAACAATCCGAAATTCGAAACTTAAATCAGAATTTAATAAATGAAAAAAATACAATATGCATAGGACAACCCAAGCATTACCAGATCGACCCATAGGTCCACCCAAGTGGAAAATGGGTCGACCCATGTACCTACCCAGTGAATGGGTGGGTCGACCCATACATGTCTGGCATGTATACTTGCCGGACACGAAAATGATTGAACGGATGCAATTTTTTTAGGCTGCTTAGAGTTGATGTATTTTGTTTTGATTCGCTGATGTGGTCACTCCAGATTGATCCAAGGATGTGGTTGGTTCGGATTTGAAACCTAAATCTAACGGTTGAGAGTCTTTTGCTCCACTTATAAGTAAACCTCCAACCCCTCCATATTTTTTCACAACACATATCTTCCCCGCCTAGGCTAGTCTCCTTTTTGAGAGACTGGGCCAACCTAAAATTGAATTTTACGGGATTGAGATTGAACAAAAATATTTTCTATTTCTTGTGGAGGTTCTGTCGAGGCTATATGGGAAGCATTTTTGGTGAGTTTTATGATTATTTAGATTTTTGATTAAGTTTAGTCAAACAGGAATAATAGTTGTTGTAGTATTGTTTACAATACTATTATTTGCAGTTTATTTATAGCTTCAGTTTGTTTCTATTTTTCTGTAACTCCTTTTTGTAACTAATTTCAGTAATTTTTCTGCCTTTTCTTATAGTTATTGTTTAACTAATATTCAGATTACGGTATGTAATATTCTCAATCTTCTTTTCCCTCTTCTTCGTCGGATTTCTACAGTTTATTATGGTTATGCCCAAAAATGCCTAAAAGGCATATGTATACGACTGATTAAGGCATAGATTTATATGCTTAATTTCCTACGAATGATTACAATCCTTTAATTGTGTGTGTTCTATACGACTGATTTAGGCACTAATTTTACTTCTAATTTTATACGACTGATTATTATCCTTTTATTCTACGCACGTTTTGGAAATATGATTAAATTGGAATAATGGAAACATGATTTGATAACTTGGGAATAATTTTACATGTGATGTAAAATGAAATAAAATGGGAATACTGGACTGATAATGTGACGACCGCCCATAACCCCCGCACTTAACAAGAGGAGTAATGCGCTGAAAGACATGTCAGACAGCTATGGACGATCATCAGGGTAAGATAACATACGCGGAACATGTCGTATAACTCACAATGCAAGGATAAAATATAACAGAACATATACAACAGGCAATAATACTAAAGCAGAATTGATCATCATGAATTATCCAAACATCAAACTGGATACAACATCAAAATTTGTACACTTTGCCACAATACACGTCACTCAGAGAATACATCAAACATAACAGCGGAAAACAACAAATAGTAGGTAATAGGAAATAATACACCAACCTACTGCTCGTCATCGCTCAACAACATCGTCCTCATCAAGATCTACTACCCGTTACCTGCTACTCAGTATGCCCTTCCAAAACCAGATGAACAGCCCAAGGTAATAAGAGGGAACATAAAACATTGAGTCGGAAAATAGTCTTAATGAGCGATAAATAACTATCTAACATCATCAATAAAGTATAGGATAAATAGGCAGATCAATCATCTAATCTACCAACATCAACAGAGAAGAAACCCAAACCCATCTCCTCCGCATCCGACAGTGATAGCCTTTACAAACAATCAGATTGAAAAAAAAATTAGACATAGCAACTAGTTATCCAACGTAGACCATCGTAATCGAGATCAAAATTTCCCAAGCACAAGGTCCGAAGTCCTAAACCAACATCATACAAGCACCCAAGAGATGTCTCCTTCGACATCGAGTAATCTACACAAGACGATACAAGAAGAACAGTCAACATCCATGAGTTTGGCTATCTCCGCCTATCCTGCCTTGAAACCATCGTTAATCGTATGACTGGCCACAACATGACATCCGTCAAGGGCTGATGGTGACCCCGGTTCTAGCAAAACTCCATACGCCTTTAATCGATACATATCTAGGCATTTCATCGATACCCAGGGTACTTGACTAATCATCTAGTCTTTTAGGCATCCTTATTATACCCTGCTTTGAGTTCGCTAGAACCAACGACAATGATAATTTCTCAGCCTTCAATATCTGTAGTCGTCATCATCGGCGACTATCCATAAGCTCAAATCATCTTGAGGAACCATTATCTATGAGCTCAAATTATCTTGAGTCGTCTTCACATTCGTTGCATTTCACCGATCAATGAATACTTCAAAGCGCTTCAAACATTCCATCCTTAACTCACGTCGAAGCCACATCTAACATCGAGCCAAAATAAACCTCACTTGGTCGGTATTCGATGGATCATCATTGTCTTTCTTATGGATCACTCACCGATCCATACCCCATTTCACAACATTTCTTTTCTCCTTTCACAACGTTTCAACATGCTATGGTTCCCTGTCAACGATCCATCATGGATCGGTCTGTCTGATCCACAACTTGTGCATGCCCAGTCCTCCTCTTTTGGCCATGCTCGATCCATCAAACTTCGTGACTGACCCATCAGTTCTCATCCGATCCGATACCCTTGGCCGATCCACTTGTTTGCTTTGCCGATCCATCTACTTTTGAAAGCTTCCAATCCATCAACATATGCTATCATCCATTGACAAAATGTCTTGACGATCCATGCTTTTTCATGTGCCGACCTGATCCAATTGCCAGATCACACCGATCCATCATAAACTCAAGCCTGTTCCATCCAATAACACAATCGATCCATTTGATCACCCCACGTCTGGTCCATAGGAGCAAACACCACCGATCCATCTCTATTTCTTGAGCAACACTCCATAGATCCATGTCCGATACATCCAATTTCATGGCCGATCCATCACTAAGTACGACCAATTCAACGACAAACGACAACATTAATGCATGCAAAAATTCCAAATCATCCAATTTCATCCAAATTCATCCAAATCATCCAATTTCATCCGAATAATCAATATCTCAACAATTCAATCATCATCAACCATTACCACATCAAATAATCACCGTTCAATCACATGAAATTCACCAAATCATGAAAAAAAACAATGAATGGTCAAATAAATGGATCTAAACTTGCATAAACACATGAATTAACATAAAGATTTACCGATTTAAGTTGCTAGGTTAGATCCTATGGTGATTCAAATGAAAATATACTTATCATGATGTAGATCTAGGAGAAAATGACTAGAAATAATGAAAATAAGATCAAACAACCCATATACACGATTGAATCCATGTGAGAGATGCTTATCACTCACCAAATCTTCATAATAGCTTGAAGTCAACTAATATTTAATCCGGACAGCGAAGAACGATCTTCAAATCACCCAATTTGACGCGATCTACTCCCTCTTGATGTTGATCTTCAGTCTTCTAATGTAAATCTAAGAATTTAATGGAGTGGAGATGTATTTGATTGTAGTAGGGAGAATCTCAAACCCCAGCAAATAGAGAAATGAAGAAACTAAGTCATTCTCTTTGCCTCTACCCCTGTATTTATAGCCAACAGCCCCTAGCCTTAATAGGCATCACTAATCAGCCCACTAAGGACTAATTAGTCTATCCATAAATTGTGTAGCACTAAAACAGTGATTCCCCCCAAATCGTTGAACCAAATCTTTATTGCGACCACTCTACGAATTGGAAACATCATTTCCTTTCCAATGAAATTGATCTAAGCACCTGATCCGATCCTAGTCAAAAGTTATGCCCTATACAAAACTGATAGGGGGAAATACTCAAAAATAAAATTGGTAAAAATTATGGACATGTCTCACATCCCCATAAAAACATATCAAAATATGAGAATGATCCGACACTCAGGGAATTAAATAACAAAATTTGCGATCCTCCGATGCATAAAATGCGGGTCGTTACATTCTCCCCCCTCCCCCTCCTTTAGGAACTTCTCCCTCGAAATCCCAAACAGACCCAAGCAACCATAAACAATTTCGCATGCCTATCTTCCACGAGCAGTCAATCTATCATTCAAATTAGCATCCATCAAGCCATGCATACTTAGCATTAACCTAGCACGCGGAATTCTGGTAATGGCACAAGTTACAACGATGTAAGGTGACATGACATTAATGGGTCATGCCAAAGAAGAGTTCTGGATGGATCATCTTCATACTCTCTTCCATTTTCCACGTACAATAATCATCTTCACTCCATTGCACCTTGGCTAGTTTAACCGTCTTCCTCTTAAGCTGTTTCGTGTCATTCCCCATAATGCGAAGCGACCTACGAGGTCTCGTAACTTCGATCTCGACTTCTAGGTCTTCGTACTTTTCTAGAGATACAACCACATTCGAATCGTGCTCACACTTCTATAGAGACGACACATGGAAAACATTGTGCACACTCGACATCTTCTCGGGTAAATCTAATCTATACGCGAGCTTTCCAATCCGCTCGATTATCGGAAACAGTCCAACGAACTTTGGAGCTAACTTTCCTTTACTTCTGAATCGAACAACATTCTTCATAGGAGAAATCTTCACGAAAACCATGCCACCAACGTCGAACTCCAATCTTTTCGACGCTTATCGGTGTAACTCTTTTGACGATCTTGGGCTGCCTTCATTCGTTACCGAATAATCTCGATACAACCCAATGTCTCTCTTAACATTTCTAGCCTAAGTATCAGCTTATCTCCAGTCTCTAACCAAAATGCCAGAGAATTACACGGTCTACCATACAATGCCTCATATGGTGCTATCCCGATACTCAATTGGTAACTGTTGTTATATGCGAACTCAACTAGATGTAGATGGTCTTCCCACGATTCCACGAAGTCCAATACACAAGCTCTAAGGAGATCTTCCAACACCCGGTTAACTCTCTTGGATTGACCATCAGTTTGAGGATGATAAGCCGTACTCAAACATAACTTGCTTCCCTAAGTATCTTACAAACTCTTCGAAATCCACTTGTAAACAATGGATCTCGATCACTCACTATGATATTCGGGATACCATGGAATAGAACAATCCATTTTATATATAGCCCAGTCAACTTTGATGTTGTCCTAGTCGATCTGATAGGAATAAAGCTTGCACTTTTGGTCAAGCGATCCACTATGACCCAAATTCCTTCATTCAATGCCCTGGTTCTAGGTAGTCCATCGATATCTAGCTCACTTCCACCTAGGAACTACCAATGGCTAAAGCAACCCACTGGGCTTCTTATGTTCATTTTTCACCAAATGACAGTTCATACACTTGGAAATAAACTTTCCAACATCCCTATTCATCCCTTCCCAATAGTAAGCTCACTTCATGTCCTGATACATTGTTACCACCAGGTTGAATCGTCAACTTTGAGTGATGACATTCCTTCAGAACTTCATCTCTTAATCCAGTAATATCAGGAACGACCAGTCGTCCTTGTTTCTCAATCGACCTCGAAATCCTTATCCTCTGGTTGTTGGATGACCTCGACAAGCTTTACATCACCCTTTTGTCTCTCGCCAATCCTTTCGATGAGAGTAGGTCTTATTGACAAGCTTTCCAACATTTCAGGCTCTAACTCACTCCGAGGCTTAAAATCAAATCCTGCTAAGTAATCGAGGTGCTTCCATTCCGAAAATATCGCTCCCAAACTTGCATGTCTTCAACTCAACGCATCTGCCACTGCGTTACCTTTACTAGGAGTATAGGCTATACCAAAATCTTAAGATGCCAAAAACTCTAACCACCATTGCTGACGAAGACTCAAATCCTTTTGGGATTAAAAATACTTCAATGACTTGTGACCCGTAAACAGCTCGAATCGAACTCCCAACAGGTAATGTCTCCACATCTTTAAAGCAAACACGATCGCTGCCAACTCCAAATCATGAATTGGATAACTCCTCTCGTGTGGCTTTAGCTGTCGACTCGCGTAGGCCACAACTCCATCCTTCTGCATCAGTACTACTCCAAGTCTAGTACCGCATGCATCGGTGTACATCACCATTTCTTCATTCAAACTTGGAATCGTCAAAACCGGAGCACTCGTCAGTCTCTCTTTCAGGATTCCAAAATCTTGCTGACACTTTGCATCCCATGTGAACACTTGATTCTTCTTCGTCAATCCTGTTAACGGTGCAGCTATCTTGGAGAAATCATTTATAAAACAACAATAATAACCCGTCAACCCCAAGAAACTACGAACATCCGTCACATTCTTAGGTCTATCCCAATCCTGAATTGCTGCCACCTTAGCGGGGTCCAATGCTATTCCGTTTCCAGAAACAACATGGCCTAAGAACCTTACTTCATTCTTCCAGAAGCGACACTTCGAAAACTTAGCTCTCAGTTGAAGCTTTCGCAAGATTTCCAAAACAACTCTCAAGTGTGTCTTATGCTTTTCCTCATTCCGGGAGTAAACTAGAATATCATTCATGAACACAATCACAAACTTGTTCAACTGATCTATGAATACTCTATTCATAAGATCCACGAAATACGTTGGCGCTTAGTCAACCCAAATGGCATCACCGGTCGTTCAAAGAAACCGGATGGTGTCCTAAAGCAGTCTTCAGTACACTATCCTTCGCCACTCTCAACTGGTGAAATTCCGTCGTCGAATCCATCTGGGAAAATGCCTTGGCCTCATGAAGTTGATCAAATAAGTCAAATATCCTCGGCAACGAATACTTGTTCTTCTTCGTCACCTTGTTCAGCTCACGATAATCAACACACAATCTTAAAGATACATCAGCCTTGGTTGCAAACATAACTGGTGCATCCCCTTCGCACACACTTCTCCGAATGAATCCTTTTCTCAAAAGGCCACGAACTTGCACCTCTAACTCTCATTGTTCCTTAGGAACCATCCGCCTAAGAGACATGATGATAGGTCTAACACCTTCGACCAAATCAATCCTGAACTCAATCTCGCGATGCGGCGACAACTCTTCAACCTCGTCAAAGACATCATCAAACTCAGTAGAGATCGATACCGATGACTATAATATAAGCAGATACGACAAGGCAAACAAGGTAGGCAAGATAGAAAAACGACTGGGCTCCTAACTACTATAAGAAATGCTCTGCACCGTACTAACATACTAGTTACATATTAAAAGATGTCCCTATTAAACAAACATAATGATTGTAGTCTCGTGTACATCTAGTTACTATCATAGGTGCCAACTTGCTCCTATCCCCACTAGATGTATCTACTATCCTCCCTATTTAATTATGTATCTCTAGCTGCTATCATAGATAACCAACGTGTACCTATCACCACTAGATGTACCCTCTTACTAAACATAATAATAATAATAACAATAATGGTAGTTTCGTGTACCCCTAACTGCTGTCATAGGTGCCGCTTGCTCCTATATCCACTAGTTCTACCCACTACCCTCCCCATTCGATCGACTCCCTAACTCGTAGATACCCGTGATGGTCCCACGGTAGGGTGTATCACTCCCTAAAGTGGCAACCCGATACTACTAAAAGGCACAGCTTATACCTACATGATGCAACAGTGTTTTACCTACCAGCCCGGACCCACGCACGCACATGACCCTGTTGGACTTGCACTACCACCGCTAACTCTTGTTTGACTTCTTACAATCAACCCCAGTAAGCGTGTCCTATCCTCGACCTAGTTCGAGCTCACAAAGATACTAAATGGGTTACTGGTTGAAAAGGGTCCCTACACTTGACACAAACTTCCCTCCTAAGCTTGGTCCCCACTAGGAATTCCCATTTTACCCCTCTTTATCCCCATGTCTAATCACATGCCTCATCTAGGTTAAGTGTTCTAATTATGTTTTCACATGCCACCCATGTTACCCACTTAACCCTTCATCATTCTCATGCTTTACCACATATCTTATCTTGGTTAAGTATTCTTAATCGTGTTTCACATGCTATCCATGTCACCCACTTAACCCTTTATTATCTCCAGGTCTTACCACATGTCTTATCTTGGTTAAGTGCTTTTATTATATTATACATGTTTTACTTAATTTATAATTAAGTACATCTTAATTCACATAAACATTGGTTAAGAGAATAACTCCTAAAGTATCAACCCCGAAGACCGAAATCAACATCAGATTGACACTCGAAGAATTACTCAACTCAACCAATCTTATGTTATGTCATTCATATAATTGTAGTCTTGCAAGACCTCCCACATTAGATTATCGTTTTGCGGTTGCTGGATGTGTCGGGTGGTTCCGGGCAGGCTTATACCGCAATCCAAATCTAACCTCGTGTCTTTGCATTATTACGCATCTAGTTTCTGCCTTTGACCTCTCACATTAGATACCGTTTGCGGTTGCTGGACATGCCGGGCGGTTCCGGGTAGACTTACACCGTAAACCTATCAAACCTTGTGTCTTAGGCGTTCATTATTACTTAGTTCACCTCAAATCATGGATTATAGTGATTTCCAATTACCCATAAATTCCAATCCAAATTTATGTGACAAACTCTTATCCAATTTATGCCTATAATCCCAAGTTTACAGGTTATACCCATTTATACCCAAACCCACTTCATAGTTATTCATAATTTGTGCCAAAACCCGTGTATACAAATTATACCCAAATTATGCCCAAACCAATTTTCATGGTTACCAACAATTTATGCCCATAATTCACATTTTACATATTATTCAATTATTCCCCAAACTTTTCCCTATCGTTCAAATGTTATTCGTACGCAAATCTTATGAAATATGTTAGGCTCGAAGTTAGCCTAACCTCATTAAAAGAAAAAGGAAAAGGAGGAGGGAAGAGAATCATGGTATCAAAACTGGCATAAACATATGAACATAAACAGGCATGTACTAATAAAATAGATCAGAAAGGCATAGGTTATTAATAAAAAAAGGTGCCAACTTGCAAACTTGATAAGATTCATTACAGGCATAATCATATGATCCAATTTACAACTTATCATAACCACTTTTAATTAATTATCTTTTGAAAGCGACGTAGACTCACAGAGATAGGATTAAGGATAGAGAATAATTCTGAATTTTGATTTCTGAAGTAAACCGTTGATGTAGGCTTTGATCTTTATCTCCCAACTTGAATTTGATTAGTTATGGTGGAGGCTACTTTAATTTAGGATTGGGCAGCATGGAGGCACCATGAATTTGTTTAATGAATTTAGGGTTAGGTCTAAGCGTGTTTATATAGGTGTATTAGGTGAATTAGGGCCTTTAGATTAGGTTAGGATCCATCTAAGCCATCCAAACCAATAATACACATCACTCAGCCAATCAGAAGATGCCATATATGCCCTAAAACACAAGAATTCATCACTGTCCAGATCAGCCCGTTGGGGTCGACACCTATGTCGACACCCCTAAGGGGGGTCGACACCTGTGTCGACTCCCCTAGGGGGGTCGACACCCTATGGCGGGAACTTTCCCGCCCAGCCTCTTCTGCTGCTTTGAATTTCGAACTTGATTGATTAATTATTTATTTTAATTCTGGTTTAAACCAAAATCTTCTAACAACCATAACTTCTTCATACTGTATCCGTCTTATGCAAACTCAGACTCTATCTCAAGAAGAATTCCGAGACGAACACAATGGTGCAACCCGTTTTACTTAATTCTTCTTCTAAAAATTAAGTATTCTTTAATTAGTTAATTTTAATGTTATAAAATTACGGGGTGTTACATTTTCCCCTCCTTAAAGGATTTCGTCCCCAAAATCTTCAAGTTAAGAAGAATGTATCCTACCATCCAATCATCCATTTACTCATCCATCATCCACAAGAAACCATTGTCCTTAAATGATTTCTAATGCTATATGAACATATGCAAAAGTATGTGTATATGTTCCTTATCTAATGCAAAGATCAGGCGGTCTACTAATTCAGTTGACCTCCTTAATGCGAATTATGTCAGTGCTATGAGTCCAACATGTATGCAATAGAATCCTAATGATGCATATCATTTCTATATGAGTGCACAACCATTCACTCAAATGCAACGTCTACATGATAAAACATAAAATTTCAATAAATAAGCAAATATATGCATATGCAATATGAAAGTGACTGAGTCGATCTTAGTGCCTAAAGTGTGTGTAAATGCATCCACGAGCAACCACTAGCAAACACTTGCATCCACAAAACATAACATGTTTCAAACACAGGATTTCTACCTAAAGACCGAAGATATACTCGAAAGGATACACTAAACTATAGAATAAGTACAAAAAAAGGTAGATAAAGGAGAAGTTAAGGACATACCCTCAAAAAGAAAAGGGTACAACGCACGTATATTGTCTTCCGTCTCCCAAGTCGCGTCTCCTTGATCATCTCCCCATTGGACTTTAACCAACTTGACCTCTTGATTACGTAACTTCTTGACCTCCGATCCAAGGATGCATGTAGGAGCTCGTCTAATCGTGGCATCTTGCTCTACTTCCACTTCTCTAAGCATGCCCGGCTCTACTACTTCTGTTGTATCATGTAAACACTTCCTCAAATGTGACACGTGAAACACGTCATGCACACCACTAAGCTTCTCAGGAAACTCCACTCTGTAGGCCATCTGTCTGATTCACTCAGTAATGAGGAATGGCCCTACCTGTGCAGTTAAAGCGCTTAGCGGATCCAATGCGGCGGAGGTCCAAAAAGTCATAGCGGGGATAAAGCGAGGAAATAGCAGGATATAGAGGATGACTCTAAAATAACACATATAACTCCTTCAAAATGTTTTTATGAATATATAAATGATAAGTAATTGAAAAACAAACACTTTATTTAACTTTAGTTAGTGCATTTTTGATTTTAAATACAAATATGTGCAAATATCGACAAATAAACATAACCTTTCGTTTAAATTAATCAAATTCAATAGCATATTAGAGTATTTTTGTTTCTAAAAGTAGATATTAAAAAAATCAATAAAAACACCTAATTTAATAAAAAAATTAAACGCATAAATTTCAATTTTTTAGTTCATTTCTTTCATCAAAGATATAGCGGGAATAACAAAATGTAGCGGAAATAACGGGATATATCGGGAGTAGCGGAATATAGCGAGGCTTAAAGCGGAGAGGCTATATCAGAGGCTATTTGAGGAAAAGCGTAGCGGTGGTAGAGTGCTACAGGATATAGCGGGGTTATAGCGGGGTAATAGCGGGGCATTAACTGCATAGGGCCCTACGAACCTTGGTGCCAATTTCCCTACAGCTCCAAAGCGAACTACGTTCCTCAACGGTGATCTTTAATAAAGACCATGTCTCCAACATCAAAGTCAAGGTCGGTCCTTCTCTTATCAGCATATGACTTTTGCCGGTCCTATGCCGTCTTCATGCGGCTTCGAATCAAATCTATCTCACGTTTTGGAGGTAAGCCCCTAACCTCCTTTAGACATCTGCATACTCATAGACTACTCGAACAGATTGGAAATCTTCAATAGAAGTGTCAAGAGATTCTAGGTAGCTAAGCATCACTGTACCCTTAGGATCGCACGAGATATCGAGAGTATTACCCAAACTAGTCAACAGTTTAACTACCCTCCTTTCACAGTCGAGAATGGCACCATATTTGGCTTGCCAATCCATTCCTAGAATCAACCCATAGCCCGTGAAATCAAGCACATAAGCGTTGCATTCGAACTCAATGCCATACAAAAAAATTCTCAAATCATGACATAATATAGAAAGATGAGCCGTACCCCCGATAGGATTTGAGACACTAACGGGATCCACTACTATACTAGCATCTAGGTGCAGAGACTCAACAATAGAAGCAGATATGAACGAATGTGAAGCGCCAGAATCAAACAAAGTATGAACAGAATGATCAAAAAGGAAAATCAAACTTTCAACATGAACTTTTCTACCTCTAACAGGTATGGCGACAGTGAGAGCACGCATCTGCCCTCCGGAAGTTCCTGTAGTATGTCCTTGCCCTTGGGACAATTCCTGATAAGATGTCCTATCTCTACGCAATGATAACAACCAGTCTTCTTCTTCCTATGGTCTTTAGCTATATATAACCCACCATACCTTAGTAATGACACTTCCTATTTCCTCGAGGTCTATAGTTCTTCCTACCCTTCTTAGGTTCAACTTCCTTATTCTGTGATTCTTCGATCTTGACCTCCTTCTTTTCTCCTTTATCTTCTTTGTGCATCAAGGCTATATCTATGAGTTTCTCATCCTTGGGCTGTGCTCTTTAGCCCAAACTCCCTCATTCTCATTCTCATGAAACATGTTAATAAGTCTCGCTCTAAACCTGCCTCCATCGCGTGGAAAAGCCTACAAAGCTGGAAAGAAAATTAATCGCAGGTAAAACTACCGTGGCTATAGATGGAAGTTAGGCACTCCTTTGCCCTTCGACAGACGCCGTAGTCTCATCATGTCTATGGAACCTTACCGCGATGAGGTTACCTCCCAGAAAGCCAAGAGCCCAGGAGACTCAAAAAGAAGAACCAAGAGACAGTGTATATGGTTTTGGGGAATATGTCTTTCAAAACAAACTATTCTTCTGAAAATACTTCTTTTAAAACCGTTTTGAAAACGACTTTTAAAATTCTTTACCTGATCCGGTAACCTTCAACTCTGGTACCACGTGTAACACCCCACGTCCATTAATGTCACTCACTAAGGGAATGCATTAACTTTCATGGAGTATTGTAAGTAAATAGAACAGAATATTACAAGATAGATACATAAAATAGTACTTGAAAGCTTTATAATTTTATTGCAGCGGAAACATAAATAAGTCTGTTACATTTTCAAAACCTATCTTACTAAAACCAAGTACATAATCTCAGTCTTGTACAAAAGCCATCAGAGTGCATAATTTTTAAAACCATAACTCCCAATTCAAGATACCATATGAAAGAAAAACAAAGCTAAGAATTACTTCCAAAACTTCGAGCAGGAAGGTCTGAATCAAGCTTCATTGCTCCCACCTTAAGAACCTGGGAGGGGGGAGGAAAGAAAAGAGGCGAAACAAACAAGGTCAGACATAAAGTATGGCGAGTCCAGTAACTTTAAAAATATAATCAGTAAAGCAATATGATAAGAACATAAACTGGATATAAGAGATGACTATAATATAAGCAGATACGACAAGGCAAACAAGGTAGGCAAGATAGAAAAACGACTGGGCTCCTAACTACTATAAGAAATGCTCTGCACCGTACTAACATACTAGTTACATATTAAAAGATGATCCCTATTAAACAAACATAATGATTGTAGTCTCGTGTACATCTAGTTACTATCATAGGTGCCAACTTGCTCCTATCCCCACTAGATGTATCTACTATCCTCCCTATTTAATTATGTATCTCTAGCTGCTATCATAGATAACCAACGTGTACCTATCACCACTAGATGTACCCTCTTACTAAACATACTAATAATAATAACAATGATGGTAGTTTCGTGTACCCCTAGCTGCTGTCATATGTGCCGCCTACTCCTATCACCATTAGTTGTTCCCACTACCCTCCCCATTCGATCAACTCCCTAACTCGTAGATACCCGTGCTGGTCCCACAGTAGGGTGTATCAGTCCCTAAAGTGGCAACCCGATACTACTAAAAGGCACGGCTTATACCTACACGACGCAACAACGTCTTACCTACCGGCCTGAACCCACGCACGCACATGACCCCATTGGACTTGCACTGCCACCGCTAACTCTTATTTGACCTCTTACAATCAACCCCAGTAAGCGTGTCCCGTTCTCGACCAAGTTCGAGCTCATAAAGATACTAAATGGGTTACTGGTTGAAAAGGGTCCCTACGCTTGACACAGAATTCCCTTTAAGCTTGGTCCCTACTAGGAATTCCCACTTAACCCCTCTTTATCCCCATGTCTAATCACACACCTCATCTAGGTTAAGTGTTCTAATTATGTTTTCTCATGCCACCCATGTTACCCACTTAACCCTTCATCATTCTCATGCTTTACCACATGTCTTATCTTGGTTAAGTACTCTTAATCGTGTTTCACGTGCTATCCATGTCACCCACTTAACCCTTTATTATCTCCAGGTCTTCCCACATGTCTTATCTTGGTTAAGTGCTTTTATTTTATTATACATGTTTTACTTAATTTATAATTAAGCACATCTTAATTCACATAAACATTGGTTAAGAGAATAACTCCCTAAGTATCAACCCCGAAGACCGAAATCAACATCAGATTGACACTCAGAGAATTACTCAACTCAACCAATCTTATGTTATGTCATTCATATAATTGTAGTCTTGCAAGACCTCCCACATTATATTATCGTTTTGCGGTTGCTGGATGTGCCGGGTGGTTCTGGGCAGGCTTATACCGCAATCCAAATCTAAACTCGTGTCTTTGCATTATTATGCATCTAGTTTCTGCTTTTGACCTCTCACATTAGATACCATTTGCGGTTGCTGGACATGCCGGGCGGTTCCGGGCAGGCTTACACCGCAAACCTATCTAACCTCGTGTCTTAGGCGTTCATTATTACTTACTTCACCTCAAATCATGGATTATAGTGATTCCCAATTACCCATAAATTCCAATCCAATTTTATGTGATAAACTCTTATCCAATTTATGCCTATAATCCCAAGTTAACAGGTTATACCCATTTACACCCAAACCCAATTCATAGTTATTCATAATTTGTGCCAAAACCCATGTATACAAATTATACCCAAATTATGCCCAAACCAATTTTCATGATTACCAACAATTTATGCCCATAATTCACATTTTACATATTATTCAATTATTCCCCAAACTTTTCCCCAGCGTTCAAACATTATTCGTACGCAAATCTTACGAAATATGTTAGGCTCGAAGTTAGCCTAACCTCATAAAAAGAAAAAGGAAAAGGAAAAGGGAAGAGAATCATGGTATCAAAATTGGCATAAACATGCATGTACTGATAAAATAGATCAGAAAGGCATAGGTTATGAATCAAAAAAGGTGACAACTTGCAAACTTGATAAGATTCGTTACAAGCATAATCATATGATCCAATTTACAACTTATCATAATCACTTTTAATTAATTATCTTGTGAAAGCGACGTAGACTCATAGAGATAGGATTAAGGATAGAGAATAATTCTGAATTCTGATTTCTGAAGTTGATAAGCTTAAACCATTGATGTAGGCTTTGATCTTTATCTTCCAACTTGAATTTGATTAGTTATGGTGGAGGCTAGTTTAATTTAGGATTGGGCAGCATGGGGGTGCCATGAATTTGTTTAATGAATTTATGATTAGGTCTAGGCATGTTTATATAGGTGCATTAGGTGAATTAGGGCCATTAGATTAGTTTAGGATCCATCTAAGCCATCAAAACCAATAATACACATCACTCAGCCAATCAGAAGACGCCACATATGCCCTAAAACATAAGAATTTGTCACTGTTCAGATCAGCACGTTGGGGTCGACACCTATGTTGACACCCCTAAGGGGGGTCGACACCCTGTGGCGGGAACTTTCCCGCCCAGCCTCTTCTGCTGCTTTGAATTTCGAACTTGATTGATCATTTATTTATTTTAATTCTGGTTTAAATTGAAATTTTATAACCTCCATAACTTCTTCATACTGTATCCGTTTTACGCAAATTCGGACTCTATCTCAAGCAGAATTCCGAGATGAACGCAATGGCACAACGTGTTTTACTTAATTCTTCTTCTAAAAATTAAGTATTCTTTAATTTGTTAATTTTAATGTTATAAAATTACGGGGTGTTATACAACATCATACAAGCACCCAAGAAATGTCTCCTTCGACGTCGAGTAATCTACGCAAGACGATACAAGAAAAACAATTAACATCCATGACTCTGGATATCACCGCCTATCCTGCCTTGAAACCATCGTTAATCGTATGATTGGCAATAACATGTCATCCGTCAAGGGATAATACTAACACCGGTTCTAGAAAAACTTCATGCGCCTTTCATCGATAAGTATCTAGGTCATTCATCGATACCCTGGGAACTCGACTAATGATCATCTTGTCTTTTAGGCAATCCTATTATACCCCTTCTTTGAGTCTGTTAAAACATACGACAACGATAATTCCTTGGCCCTCAATATCTCTAGTCGTTGTCATTGGCGACTATCCATAAGCTCAAATCATCCTGAGCAACCAATATCTATAATCTCAAATCATCTTAAGTCGTCTTCACATTCGTTGCATTTCACCGATCAACGAACACTTCACAATGCTTCGAACATTTAATCTTTAACTCACGTCGAAGCCACGTCCAACATCGAGCCAAATTAAATCTCACTTGGTCGATATTCGATGGATCATCATTGCCTTTCTTATGGATCACTCACTGATCCATGCCTCCTTTCACAGCGATCGGTCTGTTCGATCCACAACTTGTGCATGGCCAGTCCACCTATTTTGTCCATGCTCGATCCATCAAACTTCGTGACCGACCCATCAGTTCTCATCCGATCCAATACCCTTGGCCCATCCACTTGTTTGCTTTGCCGATCCATCTACTTTTGAAAGCTTCTGATCCATCAACATCCGCTACCGATCCATCAACAAAAAGTCTTGTCGATCCATGCTTTTGCCTGTGCCGACCCGATCTAATTGTCAGATCATGCTGATTCATCATAAACTCAAGCCCGATCCATCATAAAACACGGTTGATCCATGTGATCACCCTACGTCTGATCCATTGGAGCAAACACCACCGATCCATCTTTATTTCTTGAGCAACACTCCACCGATCCACGCCAATCATGCCTGATCCATCCAATTTTGTGGTTGATCCTTCACCAAGTACGACCGATCCATCGACAAACGACAACATCAATGTACACAACTCATCCGAATCATTCAATTTCATCTGAACAATCAATATTGCAACAGTTCAATCATCAACACCATTACCACATCAAATAATCACCATTCAATCACATGAAATTCACCAAATCATGATAAAACAATGAATGATCAAATAAATGGATCTAAACTTGCATAAACACATGAATTAACATAATGAATTGCCGATTTAAGTTGCTAGATTAGATCTTATAGTGATTTGAATGAAAACATGCTTACCATGATGTAGATTTAAGTGAAAATGACTAGAAATGACGAAAATAAGATGAAACAACTCATATACTCGATTGAATCAGTGTGAGAGATGCTTATCACCCACCAAATCTTCAAACTAGCTTGAAATCAACTAATTTCTAATCCGAACAGCAAAAAAATATCGACAAATCACCAAATTTGATGCGATCTACTCTTTCTTGATGTTGGTCTTCAATTTCCTGATGTGGATCTAAGAATTTAGTGGAGTGGAGATGTATTTGATTGGAGTACGGAGAATCTCTGTAATGCCCCATAATTTTCCCATATATTTAAATTTAAATAAATGAATTGAATAATATTGATTAAAAATCAAATTTGGTTGATTATCATAGCGATGATTGGTGGAATTAGGATAAAAAGATTTTTTAAATTGAGTTATATTTAGAAATGTTGTCATTTGGAAATTTATATTTTATTTATTAAATAAATTTGAGTTGTTTAGTTTATAACTGGAATTCAAATTTATTTGGTAAATGGTGGAATTCTGAGTTAAATATTAGAATAATTAAAGATAGAACGAGTTCATTTATCTGGAATTGCAATTCAAAATTCAAAATTTGAAATAATCAAATTCGAGAACTTAAAAATTTGTGAAATCGAATTATAAAATTTATTTAAGTTGTAATTGGATTAAAATGGAATTTATTGAGTATCTATTGTAATCCTCATCAAATAAACCTCTTCAGATCTATCAAAACCATTGTAAATGGCGGCAGTGCAATCTTCTTCTTCTCCAACCTCCTTTGCCTTCGATGCAACCTTCCTACCTCTTCCATCTCGCTATTTTCTATCTAATCCCCCAATTCCTGCATCCTCTACTGCTAACACCTCTTCTGAAAATACCTCTTCAGATGTTCCATCGTTTAATTCAGAGAATTCATCGAAAGTTTCTTTCCCTTCATTCGTTAAATCAGATTATGCTTCTCTTTTCAGATCCACTCCGCGTAATTCAGGATTGTATAAACCAATTCAATTCGATATTGCTAGAGACGGTAAGAGGAAGATGATTCCAGATCTTGTTAAACAGGAAGGCCTCAATTGTTGGAACAACTATTTGATTGGATTCTTTCTGGTTGGTACGTTATCTTTTCCTATAGTTGCTAATTATTTACATAGACGCTGGAAGTTAGATGGAGAGGTTGACATTAAATCTGACGGTCTTCACTTTTATTTCAAATTTCCCAGCGATACTGATAGAGAAAAGGTTCTTCTATCTGATCTGATTTTCATTCGAGGTAGGATGTTTATAATTTCAGTTTGGGATCCTAATATAGGCAATGCTCAATAACAAATTAAAAAAGTTCTGTTATGGATCCACTTATATCGTATTCCGATGATTTTATGGACTTTACTAGGTATAAATTAGTTAGTTAATCATGTGGGTAGGCTAATTTGTTATGATACAAGTACTGAAAGAATGGATAGGTTTAGATATGCAAAAGCATTGGTAAAAGTGTCATCTGAATATGAACTACCTGATTCAATTGAAGTAGGATGTTTGGGTGAAGTTTGTCCTATAGTGAAAATTAGTTATGATTGGAAGCCTAAAATCTGTGCCTACTATAAGATTTTTGGCCGTGATTTAATGCAATGTGAGTTTAATGCTAAAATGAATGGTGATCAAAAGGATACTGGTAAAGAGGAACATCATGCTGAGGCAAAAGTACAACCTGGAAATCAAAAACATAATGTTCATGCGAATGTAAATCAATTCAAATGGAACTCTGTAAAAGCTAAGAAAAGTAAATATTGGAGAAGGAAAGATGACGGAAGTAATAAGGAGGATGGTGTGAATATAGTTAATCAAAGTGTGAACCCTTTTTATGCTTTAGATTCTAATGATATGGTTCATGAAGATAATGGAAATGTTGAACAGGAAAATGTAGATAATAGAAATGTTGATATGGTTCATGATGATATGGTTCATGAAGATAATGGAAATGTTGATGATAATAACAATACAGTGCAGGGAAATGTAGCAGATGATATAGCACAAACCAATAAAACTGCTAGTGTTGAGGATAATAGTGACAGGATTATGGGCTTCTCAATTGTTTCAGAGGAAGACAATATTCTTGGAAGTTTATTTGGTGATGTTAATGTTCATATAGACAATTTGCAAAAAGATCCTGGATCTTCCTCTGGTTTATGTTCATCTGATGGTGATTTGTCTGGTTCGTTTGTTAACAAAGTTTCTTCTGGTTCTAATGCTTCTACTACTGTGTATTGCTCGTCGTCATTCAATTTTACCACTCCCTCATCTGTTAGTTCTTCTGTGCAATCTTCATTTTCAGGTGCTACCCATTCTTTCTCCCCGTATGCTAATTTGAGGCCACCTGCACATATTGTTCTACCTCATGTTTCTGGTCATGGCTTAACTTTTCCTATTTTGAGGACACCTTCCTCTATGGCATCTTCATCTTCTTCTTATTCATCAAATGTCGCCCCCTCATCGGATTTCAAGAAAAAAAAAATTAAAGGCAAATTTTGGGCTGGTGATCTAGATGAGGGTGTTGAATTTGATATGGATGATGTCCTACCGAAGGGTAGTAGAGCTTCTAGAAGATACACAAGGAGTATAGGTAAAATAAAATAAGGTTGTGCATGCTAATTCATCATTAGAAGCTGTGTGAGGGATGGCGTTGGAAGATTTATCAGGCTCATTATATGCCGGTTCCTCCATCAGTGAAACAAAATGGTTTAGTGAGTGCCAATCTTATGACCTAGTTGATTTTTTATAGACAGTTTATCTGGATTCTTGGCCGTTTGTAGTTATGAGTTTTTCTTATGTTTCTTTGTATTTTGATTCTGTTTTTCTCTTTACTGCAATGTCAAGTGTCTAGCTAGTGATGTTACTGGATAAATGTATTAGTTTGTAATAGTTATCTATGTGAATAATATATAATTTTCCTTTCAAAAAATGGAATTTATTAAATATTTAAATTGAATTAAAACCATTAATCGAATAATTGGATATTTTATCTATTAATTAACTGTGAAATTTAACTATTTTGGCGGCTATTTCGGAATTCGACGAAATCAGTACCATCAGATCCAGAATAGTGAATTATTGTAGAGTTTCAAATTTCGTTACAATTGGATTTGTCATTTGATCGTATGGAATAAAACGTGAAAGGAATCAACGTAATTAGATAATTATTTGTTTTTCCTATTGGACCTTCTATATATGTATATAAATAAATTTCATTCCTACCTCATCAGCCCACTTTCACTATACGCATAATTTCCTCAGTTTAATATTTTTTTCTAATGGCTGAAACAAATCATTAAAACCCTAGTTCAAATAAAAATTCTAACTTTAAATTTGAATCTCCTTAAACCTTAGAAAATTATAAATAATTTCGAAGCCCTCGATGATACGAAGCTGCTGGTAACATTTATTTCGGCATGTAGTGAGTGGATCGGCCGGAAATTATGGTCAAAATATCTGAAATCGAAACCCAATACATTTGATTTGGGTGTTTTTGATTCAAGGCTTAATCGGAGAAATCACGATATGGGTTTTGTAGAGCGGGGCCTGGGGATTTGATCTATGGTGGTCGCAAATCATAGAACTTCCTGAGATGGCCAGAAGGTGAAATAGGGTTTTAAAAACCCTAAATTAGCCTCGGTGACGGAGCCGCTAGAGATGGCCGGAGTCGACGTGATGGCTAGGGTAGGTGCGACCGCGGTAGGGCTTTCCGGCGATGGTGAGGGTTCATCGTCAGGTGGTCGGAGTAGTTCACGGTCAAAGTATCGATGTTCACGTTGTATTTGCATTGGTTACTGTAGCATCTAAAAGGAGGGAGCGGGAAGAAGGATTCCCAGTGCTGACATGGTATTTTTTAATTAATATTTTATTTAAATTATACATATATCGATCAACTTCTAACGCTAATAACTTTCACATACGAGATCGGATTCAAGCGCGGTTTGTTGCGATCGTGGTGAAATTGCGGACGTTCTAGCACTAATTTGGCTACGTTTGGAGACTGTAAATTTTTGGCCTTTGGTTGGACGTTTGATCAACTAAAGACCCAAAGGTGAGTGAATTTTTCGCTCATAATTAACTGAATTATTCCCGTATTTATTAAGTTAAATTATGAAATAAGTTTGGTGGTGTGGTTGAAATTGATTGTTGATTGGTTGCTTAAAATTGACATGTGAGTTGATGTGCAAATTTAATCCAATAACCAGTTACTTTAATTAAATTAAATTTCTAGTAAAAATTTACCGACCTTTGCTAACCAGTAAAACGAGACAATATTTACCATTGGATGGAATGGTTGTGATGGATGTTTGACTGGAAATTGATTACTGCATTGATATCGACACAGAAATGTTCATTGAATTTGTTAAGCAATTATTCCAAAATAAATTAGGAATTTGGAAATTTAAATACGATTTGATTACTCGAATTTTAATTTATTTAAACCTGAATTTAATAATTCTCTTTCGATTTAATTTTTAAATAAGAGTATTTGACGATTTTGGAAGTGTTCAAGATTCAGATTTAAGATGAATTTAAATCCTTTTAACTTAAAAGGTCGGTTTGAATGTGTTCTGAAATCGAGATGTGGAAATGAAATAAACTTTACCGAAGCTGGAATCTAAATTTCAAGTTATTGAATTTTGGAAGAAGAAAAAATTATGGTTTTAAATTTAGTTAACTATAGATATATACCTACAGTTTTGAAATAAATTATATTATATTAGATTTATTATTTAAAGACCATTTTAGTAAAGCATATAATATATATAACTATAAATTGAAATAAAGTATATTATATTATTTATTATTTAAAGATTATTTTAGTAAAGCACTCAATATATATAGTGATTCTAATTATTTTATTTTACTTTAATTATTTTAATATATATATTTAACTAAAAGGGTTTTATTTATAATCACTTATTTTTAGGTTAATTGCATATTTGAAATTTCTACCTAAACTGAAAATGTTCTGGATTTAAACCGTTTATTTCAATTGAAACTTGAAAAATATGTCCTCCTTAAATATAAACCGATTTTGGAAAAACCATGATATTGTGATTGGAAAGAATACTCTATTTTGAATGTAAATCAATTTGAAATAATCATGATATTGATATGAAATTACATTCTATTTAAATATGAATAGATCCCGAAATTATTATGATATCTTGAAACAAAACTTTATTTCATTTCAAATATAAAATCAATTTTAAAACGATTATGATCTCTCGATATGAAATATATTATATTTGAATATAAAACGATTTGAAATTATTGTGTATTTGATATCAGAAGTACATTCTATTTTGAAATATTGATTGTTTGAATTATCAGGAACGGAATCGAAATCAAGTTAAGATTTGGTAAATTATTGAAACTTATGAAAATAATAACTACAAATAAAAGGACCACGTTCTGAAATATATGATTTGAAATTGAATTCGAATTTCACAGAAGGGGTCAAAGCAATAACGGGGTTTATGGGAACAAAAATAAATCCAACCTTGATTATAAGTGAAATGATAACAATTTGAAAGGAGATTTGAATGGGAAACCCGAAATGATCCATAACTGTCGATTTAAAAATGCGTTTATTACTTAGAAAGACCGGGATGAAATATTTGTTCGAAAACCATTCCAAGTAGTAATACGATGTTATAAAGAAATCGAAGACCTGGAAATCGATAAGTGAAGACCGAGAATCCTTGAATCGTTTGGATTGAGTGCTGATGTCTCGTTTGGACCGAACACCCGATACGAGGTTATAAGTGGCATGAAATTTGAATATATTTATAGATTTTGGGACGGTGTTCCGTTCAGACCCAGAACGTACTTGCATGGATGGTGTGTTTGACATTGAAATTGACTACATAGCACTGATCTCTGTTAATATATATCGAATTTGTGGCGATTAATTATTCTCATCTCTAAGTCATATGAACTTAGAGGATGTGTATTGATAGAAATCAGTGACACGTCGTGAATTGTCAATGTGGCATACTCGAGTTATGAAATGAACGAATGATGATCAAAGCTTGGCTTATTAAAGCATAACTTTGTATATATCGTGACATCGTCGAACCTCACACCCCGGATTGATGGTAAACTCGCGGTTAGGTTGTATACATAATCTCTAGTGAAAATCGAAAGCTGCGGTGGTAGATCTACTTTGAAACTTGAGGGAATAAAGTATATACAGTGTCCGATGTGTGGATGTTATCCGGGATATGTACTTTCGCGCTATGTATTCGGTGTCCGTTGTCTGGATGTTAACCGGGAATACTTAGCTTCGTGTCCTCCAATGATCTTTTGTGTCAGGAACCATCACGTTGGAAAACCCAATAACTAATACGAGCCGTTCGATTCGTTTGTAAACTATATATGTGGGAATAGTCACTATGCTTGCTAACATTAATATATTTATTTGTGAATTGGTTTTTCGACACTATGCACTAACACTAGTATTAAAAGTGGATT
The DNA here is from genome assembly GCA_030737875.1 of Allium sativum. Taxonomy (NCBI): domain Eukaryota; kingdom Viridiplantae; phylum Streptophyta; class Magnoliopsida; order Asparagales; family Amaryllidaceae; genus Allium; species Allium sativum. Next base: position 580,158,777 of record CM060919.1, read on the forward strand.
TTCACGTATGAAAGCATTTTGTTTACCATAAGATAAAACTCACCCATTTGGTGTAACACCCCGAACTTTTCGGTTGACAGGTTATTAACAAGTTAAAGTATACTTAATTCAAAACATAAGAATTAAGGGAAATGGGTTACGCCATTGCGTTCGTCTCGAAATTTTTCTTGAGATAGAGTCCGAGTTTGCATAAATCGGACTCCGTACGAAGGAGATATGACCTTCGGAAGTTTTAGAATTTATTTAAAATTCAAACAACCCAAAAACGAGTTCAAGATTCAAAAATAGGACCAGACCCGGGCTGGGCAGGAAAATTCCTGCCCAGAGCCCAGGTCGACCATAGGGTCGACCTGCCCTGTCGACCTGGTCAGGTCTGGCTGGCCTGGTCTGTGTTCAGGTCGAATTTCTGAGGCTTGATGTGTCACTAGGGCTTACGTGTCAACTCTTGATTGGCTCCTATTGACGTGTATGGTCTGGATTCCTTCTGTCTTCATTTGACGGCTCAAATCAATCAGAAACTCTATAAAAACAGCCTAAGACTCAACCTAATTCACATAAAAAAATAAGCTAGAGCCGTCATGCTGCCGGGAGGAAACTGAGAATTGCCGTCAAGAGAGAAAAACTTAGAGACGAGCTAACTTAAGAAGAAACTAAAGTCAAATCAAATTTCAACGCGACGTTTCTACCCAAAGGAAAGCATTGCAAATTCAGAACACAGAAACCAGAAAACAAGATTCGTCGGTCGTTGTAAGTATAGTGGTTTTTCTGAATGTGAATAAAAATTAAGGCTTGATGCGATGTAAATGAAAATGGAATTTTACTATTGTATAATGACGATGTTAATCCATGTCTGTGTATTGCAATGATTCTGTCATAATTTGTATTGGATGTTTGGTGTAAATTTGTTGGGTGTTGAAACTATGGTACATTTAGAATGAAACAACACCGTATGCAAGTTTGTGGTTAATGTTAGAAAATTACACCTTTATGTTTATGTCGTTAACATGGATTGTATATATTTTTCTAAGTCTAAGTTAAGACTTATATAAACATGTTCTATGTTGAAAACCTTTTTATGCCTACATGACCAATAACCTGTGTATACATTTTTATGTTCATTGCAAGTTAAAATTGGGTCTATGCTAAATACCGTTTGGGTTACACAAATTATACAAGTTTCATGTTGAAATAGGCTACATGATTGGAATTAGTCCACACCTTTTGGTTAATGTTAAAAATGGACATTTTTATGAACATGTAACATGCTAGTTTTGTGTTTGACGTTATGCCTAGTTAAATATGTTTAGACCCATGTTTATGCAAGTATAAATTATGCCATTTCATGTGACACCTATTTAGTTATATTCTTATTTGAATGCAAGTTCACATGACAAGTTGAAACCCTTAGTTTATGTTAGTTAAATCGCCAAGTTGCAAGTTCATGCGTCACACACACTTTATGTATTCTAGAATATTTCATGCTCTTGGCTTCCCTTTTTTATTTTTATAAGTTGGGCTGAAAGGTCGAGCCCAACAATTGTTATAATATTGCGAATGTATAAATGGGGGAAATAACGTTGGGTTTAAAATATAAAATATGTGTGTTGGCATGTTTGGCACATGCCAATGACTTGTGACATTTAAGCGGTATAAATTGTTATACCCAAAAATAATGGATTTGGATAATGGGCCATAAACATTTACTTATAAAATGAAAAGTGACAAATATGTAAATTTAGAAAATACGAGTATGCTTAACCCGAGGTTGGATTGAGTTGTGATGTAAACCTGCCCGAACTCGCCCGGCTGTCCAGTAATCACAACAATACCTATCCAATGTGGGTGGTTAAGGCATTTAGCCCAATAAGGACCCGAGGTTAGACTGAGTTGCGGTGTAAACCTGCCCGGAACCGACCGACATATCCAGTACTGCAACAATACGTGTCTAATGTGAGTGGTTGGTGCGTTAATAAAGGCTAAGTCAGGATTGGTAGGGTTAAGTCAATTAAGAAAATACTTAACCAATTTCACATGCTAACTAAACTGGTGATTGGGGGTTAGGTTAATACAGACACTTAACCAACTTAGCATGTTGACTAGAAAACCCTAGTAACGAGGACCCATTTCAGCAGTAACCCAATTAGATGTATCAGGGTACCCTGAAACTAAGCAGGGTGGGGCACGATTACTGGGCTGATTGTAAGAGGTCAAAGTGACGGCGGTTGGTGCAGCAGTGTAGGTTCTAACGGAGTGCGGACGTGCACACACTCCGGCGCAGAAAAATCAGGCACTAGGCGCCAGTAATGTACCTGTGCATTCTAGAATTGTGTCGGGCCGCCACCATGGGACTTGATACACCCCATGGTGGGACCAGCATAGGTAGCTACGATCTTGGGGGCCGTAGGACACATGTGATTATGCGAGTAGGAGCCGATCTTTAGAAAAGGGGGATCACTTCACCCTAGTTCATGGGGTGCCAGTTGGAACAAGTACTAGTGGGTGCAGAGATTAGTATGGGGTGCGGTAGTATATTCAGTTCTAAACCGCTTTGACTTAGTTTAAAGTATTTTCCCATTTTTAGTTTATGCCTGTCATGCCCTTTTTCTTATTCATACACTGAAGTACCACTAGACTTACCAGGCTTTATGTTTGACTCTATTTTTCTTTCGTCTTCTTTTCTTTCGTTCCCCCCCAGGTCCACAGGGAGGAAACAACCCAACTTAGGCAGACTCTTTGCAAGCTGCAGGATTGTTGATGTATAATTTGGACTCTCTCTTTAGCTATGGCCTTTGGACACACTTTCTGTGGGGACTTATGAAGTTTTTAACTATGTTTTTATGCTCCTTTATTTAATAATCAAGACAGTGAAGTTGATGTAATGTTTTTCGAAGTTGTGAGACAGTTTTTATTGTAATGCTTTTGTATTGAACCACATTGAAATAAATGTTTGTTTATCCGCTGCTTATATTTATATCTGTCTTGTAAATTTTCTGTGTCTTGTACCTATAACCCTCCACTAAAGTTAAGGCATTCCGTTTGTGAGTGACCTTAATGGAGGTGGGGTGTTTCATTTGGTGTGCGCTTGCATTGTGTGATGTGGGATGAGCTTTTATGATAGCTTCATTTTTTTCCAAAATCATTTGCGAATTTCTATACACGGAGATTCACATGGAGTAAACAGGTTCCGCATTAGCGGCGTGGTACGGTGTATTTCCCACAACTTTTCTATTGATTAACGTACCCATAACACTCATGTTATTTTGTATTTTAATTTGACTAATATGAGAATGATTTAGTTCTGATCCAAATGTTTGTTGTGTTTCTTTTTATGCAGTACGCTTGCAGTTAGCGGAGATTTCTTGCCTTAGAGAACGAAGACGAAGATTTGGTATATATATCTACTCTATTTATGTATTTCCCACAACACTTTATTCTACTGCCTTGTTGTATATACATATGTATGTGTAACTATGATCATCATTGTATATTGCAGTTAAATGTATATTTTTCAGTTGTTTTTGAATTGTAAATTGATTACTATATGTTATCCTTCCGCTGTGAGATTTTTTTTTTCTCTTCTTCCTTACTTTCCTTTTATTTTCCCAATAACTACCTGCTTTTGCGATATGTTTGGGTCGGCATGCGTTGATCATTGTCGATATGAACGGCCAAAAATCTAGGTTGTTACAACGTGGTAACAGAGCTTTGGTTACCGATAACCTTGGCTCTGTTTGGGAATAAACTCATTAGAGATAGGGTTAGTAATGCCCTAGAATGAGTTTGAGTGAATATATGAGAGAGCGTACTTGTATTTTTATATAAAATGATTTTATATTGTGTTGATTGTGTAACGACCCGGTAAATTGGCGACCTTGATTATCCGATATACAACACATATCGAACATCAAGAGTCGAAAAATACCGAATAGTCCATGAAAGAAATTAGAGGGTGAGAATAGATAGGATAGAAACTTAGAATATAAGAAGAAGAAGACAACAACAACATCAGAGTAACACGAACCTCACATCGGAACGAATAAAATATAAAATAACTTTGAAATAAAACATTGTACTTGAATATACATATCATTATCAAGTATAGCACTTACAACACAGCGGAATAACAATAGCTATATAAATCCTGAAGCCTCCTGCTCCAGCTCTTCAAGTATCTGTAAATCCCGACTACTTGACTGCCCGTACAAAATTTGGCACCCAAGAGTTTAGGGAAAACAAAACAAAATAAACTCCGGGTCAGTCATGGGACTGGTATGAGTAAAACAATTTAAAATAGTTTGAGCCATTACACGATATGTCATAAGACCACGCCGTATAACGGAACGGGTTTTTCCCTTATGAGAATCCAAAGTCATCTTTATATCAAAACTCATTGATATTATAATAATGTCTATCAACCACAATATAATAATCATCTAGTAGAAACGCTTTCATCTCACGTTTCTATATACATAGTATACGATCAAAACCGCAAGCACGTATTGGGTAATGGATTTCCAACTATGACAAGGTATGGAACCACCTTTCGCTAGTGTACCTCTAGAAAGGAATACACTGGGTTCAACAAGAACATCTTGCAACCCGACCACACATGACCGACCACTCATTTCGCTTGAGTGTATCGAATGTATATCACCAACGGTTGGGATCAGCAACCGTTTCCGGAATGGGACAACATCGAACAGATTAAAGAATGAAATGAATATCTCTAGATAGGTGATTACACACCTTAATGGGAGCCACCCACATAGCCATGTTGCCTGCCTGATTTCTTTCATTTCCCAGTTGATGAGGCTGGAGGTCATGACGTATCTTTCAATAGATTACTCCTTCATTCACTTTGAATGCCACATCGTCACACCCGTCAAATCACAAATTGATTTCCCCAAAAATACCACGGGTATAAGCTAAGAGAAACGAATTCCTCCGCCACCAACGTAAATACGTTTGAAAACGATCAAATTACGTGATCTACCAGATGTACTCTATCAAACATTCGTCCATTCAAGTTGTCCTGGGACTGGACAAACCGAAGGCACTATTCAGCACATCAATCTTGGGCACTGTTATCTAAGACTTATACAATAGCCCTTGCACTTTGCTCCGTCTTCAATTACCTTTGGCATATATGATTCGCAATGCTTATGCCAATACAGAGTGGTTCTTTGGATAATAATCCAACCGGTCTCTCCATATTAACAACGTTAAAATGTCAAAACTTTGATAGTCTATGATTTAAGTATCAAAGAAAACACGTGTGCAAACAACGATATTATTTCCAGATGTAAATTTTATTGATCAATCATCATTAACCATATATATATATCCTCATTTTCTATGTTTAGAAAATATACGTTATTAACACTGGAAAACATTTCCATGGCTTAATTACGTATCACTATTCTTCCACATCTATCATACTCTAACTATAAACTAACAAGAGAACAACTTCCTAAGTATAAACCCCGAAGGCCGAAACCAACATCAGATCGATACTTAGAAAACCATTCAACTTATTAATCTCTAGTCAGTTTCTAATTTTTGTTTAACTCCTTTTTTATTAACTATGTTCGATTAACTCGTCTATTTATTTTCCCAATTAATAATCCTTTATTCTATTTATTTTCTAAATAAATAATCCTTTATTCTATTTATTTTCAAAATAAATAATCCTTTATTCTATTTATTTAACAAATAAATGTTCCCCTTTATAAAATCCTATGATTTTATAAATACTTTATTTCCAAAATATTTCCTTTTATAAAATCGGTTGATTTTATAAAATTCCTTTATTTCAATATACATTGAAATATTTCTTTTTACATCCAAGGGTTTCTTATGATATTAAAAATATCGAATAACAATCATCAACATCATTCTAACACACATAATCTATAACAGATTATATATCACATCATATATAACAATATATGAAAAACAGTAAAAATAAATGTTGAGGAATCCAGTCGGATCCCTCCAACCTGTATCCCTGCATCCATAGATGTTACACAATATAAATAACATCAATTTCATTTCAACATGAAATATACTGATAACAGAATCATTATTTGATTGATGATTTTTATATATAACTATATCTACGTTTTCAATCAAATCTATTTAACAGTCTAACAAATCAACACACAAAAATAAATCATTCAAATATCCTTACCAGATTATATTTATAAAAATATAAACTGCAGAGTTAGTGAGTTTTACTCACATTACGCGTTAACCGTTATATAACGATTTTCGTTAGTTGATTCTGATCAGACAATTTATTTCACCATAAATTGTAAGGAGCTCGAATCCACTCCCAGTCAGTTCCCTGTTGTAGGGTCTGTCCCTACGATTCTAACGTGACCAACCATTTGTGATTCTGATATAGTATGAAGAAGTTATGATATTACGAAGTCGATATCCAATTAAATTAAATAAACACTTAGAAAATTTAATCCCATTTGGGCCTCACCCAACAAATGTCGGCCCACCCTCGTATTTAAATTCTCCAGCCCAATAATCCCCTTTTAGCCCAGACCGCAAAAACAAAAGTGATCTTCCCCAAATCCATTCTCGCGTTCCAATTCAAAATCTTCACCACTCACCCTTCACTTTGTTGTTCACTGCTATGAGTTCTGATGGCCGGAGCTTCATCAGCGTTCGCCACAGCGAAGGTCGAGCAACACCCACACATCTGCCCACTCGATGGTCCTCTCCAACCTCGACGTCCGCCACTCCAAAACCCAGCCTTCACGTTGTACCTTCCTCAATAACACCGATCCTCAACCACACAACAGCACCACGCCTCCTCCTCCGTACACCGATCTGACACTGCCAGTACCTCCGTACTTCCGCATCAGGCCAACGCCTTGAACGCCGACTGCTCCAGCCTCCCAACTCGCTCCAGGAAACCCAATGAACGTCACCGCTCTCGACCTGTTTTCTGGCCTCCACCGTGAACCGAAGTCCATCACCGCCGGTCAGATGCTCGAGCTCGACGAGTTGAAGAGATTCTGAGTTAAGAGTTGATTTAATAGCTGAGGGGAGAGGGAGATCGAATGGTTTTTCTTTGGGAGAAGGTGGTTCGTTGATTTTATTGAGCGGGTGATTTTGTTTAGACTTAGTGTTTTTCAGATCTCGCTTACCCTTTAAATACTGTTTTGATGAAAGGAAGAAAAGGGGGCACGTACTACTTAAAAAGTAATGGTTGTGAGATGCAAGATATTTTTAAGTGACGAGTGAGAAAATTGTGTAGGACGTGGAGTCTTCCTTAGGCACATAGTATGTACAGTGTTCTACATTTTGAAATGGAAACTAAGTACGCTTCCTTAGCAGGCAAGCAATTGTGTATATAAATATATATTGTTAGATGCTGTTCAACTCTCGTATGAATTTAGTGTATATGCGATTTGCTGGGAACCTCTAGCACCGAGCGGACTTCAATTTCATACCTCTATATACCAATATATAGTTCATTAATATGGTTGTCCATCTTTTTTATCAGTTATTTACTCATTTTGTTATCCAACACCTATCGTAAGAACATACTCAAGGTTATACGTGATCGTGTATGTCTTTGTATATATCTTCATCATTCTAGGTAGTAATTATGCTCTTACTATTTACCGTTAACCAAATTTCATCATCTTTACGGACCGCCATAAACAAAACTAAAAATACCGTTGTAGTGAGCAATGTGCCGCAATCCCAAAAATATAATAATACCAGTAGATTAACTCATATCGTGAAACCCCAAAATCGCTGATTAAGGGTGCAAAATACTCCAAATAAAAAGTTGCTTATTTAATTAATTAAAAATTCAGTAAAATTCTAAAAATTAAATTATCACTACGTCTCAAAGGGCTTGTCTAAATTCGAGGCCAATATTTAATTGTAATTAAATATATCGTTATGGTTTATAAACGATTCTTATAACGACTTTCTGAATATTTGATTTGATCATAAATCACAATCTACACGACGAAATCTCGATTTTTCTCTTCCGCTAGAAAAATATACTTCACCAGCTCTGAACGTTTCTTGTTTCATAGAGATCCAATTTAAAACGGCTTCCGTATATTCGTTTAAAGTTCGAATCGCCAAATCGCGAACTTCCGTGCCATTTTGAGCTCGATTATATTTATAATATAATTTATACGTTCAACCATCGTTAATTAAATATATTCGTTATCGAAATTCAATTCTAAACTGAATTATATATTTTGAATTTCTCAATTCACACCATATCACCATTTCAGCCAATTCTGATTATTTCAAAATTAAATTTATTATTTAATTATCTATGTTAATTAAATATTCCAAGTTATTTAATTAAAAAACCATTAAATCTCTTAATAACTTTTTAAATAATTAAATAAATTAATTATTATATTGCTGAAAATGCGAGTCATTACATTCTTCCCCACTTAAAATAATTTCGTCCTCGAAATTGCTAAGGTAGAAACAAACCCTATTAACTGATTAAAATTTATCTGTTCACTTTTAACTTCAGTTTCAACTGAGCCAATTTAATTTCAATTAAATATTAATTAATTCTTGTCAACGAAAATTTTCAAAAATCCTGAAAAATTTTCTAACGCCTTAAATTTTCGAAAAATTTCGCCATAACCTCCTTTGTACAGCCCTATTGGTAAAACCACAACTCGTCTCTCTAGGCCTTCTCCATCCCAAAAGAAAATCAAATAGCCAAGCGGCTTGCCAATCAGGCTCATGAATCACCATACTCATATGAAATATAAACTTGTACTTTTTTGTTGGACATATCATTATATCACTTTCACTTGCCTCTACTCAATACCTGTAGACCATATATCCATCTATACCAATCAATTCCAATCATCCAAATCTCAACATAATTATTCGCTTATAACAAAACCCAATTTTATTTTAACCCCAATCAAAATTTTCCAAACTCTTAACTTATCCCGCAATTCCATTTCAGATTATTCTCTGATCAATTCCAGATTTTAAATACTTTTATCAATCTCCTTTTACTTAACTTCACAAGTTAAATTTAAATTCTAGAAATTTTAAATTCCTGGGTTTTCTTTCAAATCAATTTGAAATCATAATACCAATCCAAAACCTTTGAATTTCTAAACAACTTGTTTCCTCAAAACAACTCGAAATCAAAATCTTTGGTAGTAATCCGTCACTTAGAGGCTCGAAAATGAACACTGATGATGTGGCCACACTCATCAGAGTTATTTCCCAGTTATCAAAGTGAGCTCAATACTATATCACTTTTCAGAACCATGTCTAAACATTTCCACTTTGAAATACATTTCAAATTGCCATTTACAATGCTTTAACCAATTTAAAATCTCTTAAGATTTTAAAATTTCACATATATTTAATCCGAGTCCATTTACAAACACTTATCTGAATTTCCAGGTTTAATTTTTCAATTCTGATTTAAATTTCAGACTTAATTCATCTGCTTTCATATATTTCACTTATATGAATTCTGATTGGTTATTTACATAACCATTTCACTTTTTATAATCTTACTCGATTATAATAACGACCAATATATCCAATATATTATAATCATTCCAATATAAATCCTTTATATAAAAATATAATCTTGGGTAAAATTATTTCGTTTACCCTTCTTCAAAACATACCATGACGGTTCATCGTATTGGAGTGTTTATGTAATGACCCGGATCCTTAGGGGTTAATTTTTGAATATTTAATATTTAATTTAAATATTGGGTTGGTAAAATAAGTGAATTTTTATATTTGAGTTATCGATTTAAAAATCAATTTCAATTTAATATTGAAAATATTAAATTATCAGAATACGAAAATGGATTTAGTTGAATTCAAATTTTAATTTGAATTAAATATAGTTCAAATAATTAATGGGAAATTTCATTTGAATTTATAACGATAATAATATTAATTTATTATCGCAGAATTTAAATGGTTTGAAATTTAAATTATATCAATTTAAATAAATATCTTCTACAGACGATCGATTGGAGCTTTGAAACAGGTCCCAGTGTGTTCAGAGCAGCGGTAAAACGCTAGAAATGTCAGTTGGTGGGTTCAGATAGGAGTTGAAATCAATGGATAATATAAAACCAAATCAATACAAAATGGTGTCTTCTTTATATCCACAAACAAAACAAAATCCGTGCCCTCTCAATTACCACAATTCAGAACAACCCGTGGCTTCATACAATCAATGAATTTCTTTTTCCCCTTCTTATAAATCACACAAGGCCCGACCTTTTTCTTGTTCTCCTGTGAACGAAATAAAGTCATTTCCCTTTTCTAAATCAAATTCTCCTTTGCCTTCATAAAATCGCAAGTCCCAGAAATCGAATCTCTCATCTGAAATAATAGCTCGAAGCCGCTGGAGGAGGAAGGGAGGTTATAGTCGAGCTCGAAGTAGTATGTGATTCAGCGTGTTAGTGGCTTGGAGTTAATCGATGCCGGTATTCTTAGCAGTGGAGTTCGAAGCTGAGGTCATCGCGACTTTCAAGGCTTCAGGGTATCGAAGTAGATGTTGTCACGAGGGCAGCGAAGGCGAGTGGGAAGTCGCGATCTAACAGGAACCGTGTTCGAGATTTAAAAGTGCCAGAGATTTCCTGATGTTCTCGAGGACCTGCTGCGAGAGTTTTGGAGTATAGGGAGTTGCGATGGTGCTTGGTCAGTAGGCAGTGCGGTGGATGGTTGGGTCCGAGTTAAAAATGGCAGGGACTGTAGCTTCACTGAAGTGGAAATGGGTTAGTTGATGATGGTTTTGTTCGCAAGGAAGCAGACGACAATATTAAGGAAAGAGTTTCAGGATTTGGGCATGTATATTCGTAGGGAAGAAGTTTAAAAAGAAAATGGCATGGTTTTGATACTAAGGAGAGAGGGATTAGGTGAGGGTTATCGACAAGAAAGGTAACTAATTTAAGTAAATTCGTAGTTATATCGATTATATATATATATATATATATATATGATCTTGTAAAAATTTAAATAAAAGGTAAATTTCAATTTGTTACAAGGTTAAATTATGCAAGGCATGTCGAGTTGGAGTCGTAGTTTTGATGTTAACAAGCAGAGAATTAAATGGGAACAAATCATCGAGTAAAAGTTCACGGTGAGTAAACCTCACTCACCATTTAATTAGAATTATTTCTAGTTGTTAAAAATAATTGTCTGTGCTTGTTTGAATATTGTTTGGTTGATTTAAATATATTAGTTATTTAGGACTATTATATATATATTGGGTTGATTGATTGGTTGGATTCCCGCAGTCTCATTAGCGGATGCCCGCGGTACCATAGCGGATGATTACCCTATACGCCCCACGCTATGATTAGTGGATGACCTTCTATACCGCGATATCCTGCCTCGAAGCAGGATGGGTATTACTATGTTGACTAACATCTGTGGATGCAGGAAAAACAGGTTGGAGGAATCCAACTGGATTCCTCAAAAATATATTATCTGTTGTTGTTTGTTTGATTTCATATATATTCCTATATAATGTGTTAAAAATCAAATGATTGAAAATTGGTTGGTTTGATTGTTTAAAATATCCCTAGAGCTTGAATATTGATTCATAAACATATCGGAAAGGGTATTTGATATTTAAAAAGGAAATTCTATTTTTATAAATAAAATTTGAATTTTTAATAAGACTATAGAAAATATTTAACTTGTTTGAAGGTATATAAAACAAGTGATCGAATTTATAAACTTTGTTTATAAATGACATTATGGGATTTGAATCGTATTTATAAACGTTGTTTATAAATGGAAATTGTGGGATTTGAATTGAATTTATAAACGTTGTTTATAAATGGAAATTGTGGGATTTGAATTGAATTTATAAACGTTGTTTATAAATGGAAATTGTGGGATTTGAATTGAATTTATAAACGTTGTTTATAAATGGAAAGGTGGGATTTGAATTGAAGTTATAAACGTTGTTTATAAATAATGCCGAGAATTCAAATGAACTTTAACTATTGATTTGAATATAGAAATTCAAATGGACTTTAACTATAGATTTGAATAATAGAATTCAAATGGAGTTTAACTATAGAATTTGAATATAGAATTCAAATGAAGTTTAAATATAGGGATGCAAATAGAATTCAAATGAAGTTTAAATAAAAAGAATTCAAATAGAATTGAATTGGAATTTGAATAGAGAAGTCAATAAGGAAACGAGAGTATGAGTATAATTAGAATTTGTTAATATGCAGTTAAAATATATTTGAACATGTCATGTTCAAATATGAAGGTGAAATAGACTGAAAAGTTAAGTAACAGATTTAATTAACAAATTGAGTTAAAACGATTGGTATAGTTAAAATAGATTGGACAGGTATAGACATACAGGAGACAGGTTTGGAATAAAGTATAGAAGTGAAATAAATAGAATGCCCGACAAAAAGGTACGTATTTAATTCATATATGAGATTTTATGCGCCGTATCGGCAAGCCGCTTGGCTTTTTCTTTTTCTTTTTGAGATAAGAAGGACCGGGAAAGCTATTTGAAATTTCCCGATGCTCCCGATACAAAGGAGGTTATGGCGAATTTTTCCGGGAATTTAAGGAGTTAGAATATTTTTAAGATAATTTGATAATTAGAAATCAACGTATCGATATATATAGAAGTCGATAAGGAAACGAACTTAGAAATAGATTAGTATAATCAAAAAGGAAGTATAAGAATAAAATCTCGTAGGAATAGAAAGAGAAAATGTATATGTGTTTAAAGGTGAATAATCAGTTGTATGGTGTTGATTATTCGAGTAAGTAGTCTTGTCTGTTTTGACGTTAAATGTTATTCAGTCAAGGTCTGAGAGGTAGTTATACCCCAACTTGGTTGATTTCATGATATACCGATAAGTAGCAAGATTCAGGCTCGAAGATCAATGTGGAATAAGAATTAGTTAAATGATGTATTTGGGTTGTCGTAACGATGCTTTACACAGCATCCGTTTTAACCCAAATATGTGCAAAGCTTGGAAATAGAATAATGAATATTTTCTAAAGTTTAGAAAATAAAAGAAGACGATATATGGAAATGTTTTCCAAATAACGTATAAGGCCAATATGGTTATTGAAAATATTTGGTTAACAAATATTGATAAGAAATAGAGAAGAGATGTAATTAATGGAATAGTAATTAAAGGCTCAGTGATTGTTGGATGTTTGGATGAACACTTGTCTTATTCGATAGTTAAATCATCGACTATCGAAACACTTGTTTTTATTCGATAGTTAAATCACAGACTATCGAAGTTTTGACCATCGTTGTCAATATGGAGAGACCGGTTGGATTATTATCCGAAGAACCACTCCATATCGGCAGTAGCGTGCGAATCAGATTATATAAAGATAATCGAAGACGGAGTAGAGTGCAAGGACTTTTTCTATTAATAGAAATAGTGCCTTCAGTTCATCCTGTTCCTGGGTGACTTGTATGGATGAATGTCTGACAGAGTATTTCCAGAAAGGTCACGTACATTGATTTCTTCAACTGTACCAAGAGTGGAAGCGGAGGAGGAAACTTCTTTTAGCTGACACGTAATGTACTGTTGTAGACGTCAATTAGTGATTTTCGATGGATCTGACGATGTGACATTCGAAGTGAATCTGGTGTGATGATAAAGCGTAGCTTCTAGCCTCATCATCCGGTAAATGACAGAAATCGGGCAAGCAGCATGGCTATGTAGGTCGCACCTATTAGGGTGTATAATCACCTGATCTAGAGTTTCATTTACTTCTAAAAATCTATTGTCGATGCTGTCCCATTCGGGAAACGGTTGCTGATCCCAATCGTTGGTGATATACATTCGATACACTCAAGCGAAATGAGTGGTCGGTCATGTGTGGCTGAGTTGCAAGATGTTCTTGTTGAACTCGGTGTATTCTCCTCTAGAGATATACCAGCGGAAGGTGGTTCCATACCTTGTCATAGTTGGAAAACCAAATACCCAATACGTGCTTGCGGTTTTGATTGTATATATATGTGGAACGTGAGATGCAAACGTTCCACTAGATTGTTATTTACTTGATTTAGACATTATTATAATATCAAAAGAGTTTTGATATAAAGATAAGTCAAGTGTTTGGATTCTCATAAGGGAAAAACCCGTTCCGTGATATACGGCATGGTCTTATGAGGTATCATTTAGTTTCTGAAACTGTTTTAAACTGTTTACTCATACCAGTCCCATGACTGACCCGGAGTTTATTTGTTTTGTTTTACCTAAACTCTTGGGTGCCTAATTTGTACGGGCAGTCAAGTAGTTCAGGATTTTACAGATCTATCTAAAGGAGCTTGGAGCAGGAGGCTTCAGCGTTAGTTATATAGAGTTTGTTTCGATATGTTGTAAGTGTTGTACTCCGATAAGTGTATGTTATACAGTTGAGATTTTGTATTTCAAAAGTTATAATATATTATATCTTGTTCCGCTGCGATGTGAGATTCTGTGTTGTTATTTCTGTTCTTCTTCTATCTCTTTCTTCAAAAAAAAAATGTTCCGTATTTTCGTGATATTTGGGTTGGACGTATGATGTATATAGTCAACTCCGATGTTATGGATTTGCGGGTCATTACAGTTGGTATCAGAGCTTAGGTTGAGCGAATACCTAGGCTGTGTGGAAATGTGCTCATTAGAGATAGGATCAGCAGTATCCTAGAATGAGTTAAGCGTATATATATACGAGAGAGCGTATTTTTTATTTGATATAAAAACTGTTTTATATTGTGTTGACTAGTCTGCTGAGTGGATTATAAATTTTGGTCGAATCGTGGGACGCCATGATGTCGATAGGAGTTTATAAACACTTGAACAGAAGATTGAACACGATATTGTTTTCAAATAGTTAAGTTGATTGTTAGGATTATAATCAAATTAGATTATAAAAATGAAATAGTTATATATATAACCAATGTAATTTGTATATGAAATCAGATATACAAATGAGATGAATTAAAATTGAATTCCAACCAGAATTCAGAATTTAAAATCCTGGGAGTTTGGAAAATATTTTTCTAAATGGATTTTGAAAGAAATAAAGCACTGAACTCATTCAGTAGCTGGGAAATAATTCTGATGATGGTCGCAACATCATCAGTGTTCATTTTCGAGTTTCTAAGTGATGAATTGCTGCCTTAGAAAAGTTTTGATGGAAATTTGTTTGAAAAGAAACAAATTGTTTGAAAATTCAAATGTTTTGAATTTGGGATAGATATAAATATATGTATATATTTATATAACTTCAAAGGAATTTTGAAATGGGAATATAGATTTCAAATAGAAGTAAAATAAAGGAATTTGAATATATATATATAATTCAAATAGAAGTGAAATAGAATTTGAATTCAAAGGAATTCAAATAAGTTTGAATAAAGAAAATTCAAATAGAAATTGTATAAGAAAAATTGAAATAGAATTTGAATTCAATGGAATTCAAATGGATTTGAATAAAGAAAAGTCAAATAGATATTTGAATATTAGAATTCAAATGGAATTTGGTTAAGTAGAATTTCAAAGAGAATATAAAGTGGAGGTTGAATATTGGAATTCAAGAAAATATAGAGTTTGAAATAGAATTTAAATACAAAGGAATTTAAATAGAAATCGAATAAAGGATTTCAAATGGAATTTGAATAAGGGATTTGAAATGGATTTTGAATAAAGGATTTCAAATAGGAATTGAAGATAAGGAATTCAAATAGAAATTAAAGATAAGAAATTTAAATAGAATTTGAAGATAAGAAGTTGAATTAGAATTTGAATCAAGGAAAATTCAAATAGAAATTGAATAGAAGGGAATTCAAATATAGAGTTTGAATAAAGAAATTCAAATGGAATTTGAATATTGTAAATATATAGAATTTCAAATAGTAGGGGAATAGATCGGGAATATTATGTTGGAATGGATTGAATATATATCAAAAATATATCAGAATGGAGTTGAATTTAGTATAAACGAAGTTAAAACGTTTATATTTATAAATATAATTAAAACGAGCTCGCCATAGTACGGCAGTTCGAAAATTGGCGATTCGAACTTCAATTTAGTATACAGAACTCAATTGAAGTCGGAATTCTGTGAAACAAGAATCGTCGGGACCGGTTGAACAATAGTTTTCTAATGAAAGAGAAAAATCTAGATTTCGTCGTACAGATTTTGAGTTATGTCAAAATCAAATTTTTAGAAAAGCAGCGCCAGAAACCATTAAAAACCACAATGGTTTATATATATAAGTAAAAGGATTTTTAAAGTAAATAAAATCCGAATGGCCATGAGGAAAATATAGACTTGAGTTATAAAATAAATATGAACTCCAGTAAAGTAAGTGAAATGGTTTTTTTTTTTTTGACAAAAATCATATTTTAAATGGTTAAATAGAATTAACTAAATTGAAAAATAACTAGTTAAAGGAAATTTGAGTCAAAATTGGATTTTTGGATAAGTGAAAGTAATTGAGAATTTATATTCGAAATCGAATATATAACTCGAGTGGAAATTATAATTAGATTAGTTTAAATTAAGTTGACATATATTTGAACAAGTGATATTCAAATAAAAAAGGTGAAATAGGCAAAACGGTTAATTAGCACTAGTTAATGGGAATTTGAATGATTGAAATTAAATTTAACTTAAGTAAGTTAAATGGATCGAAATGAATAAATTGAGTAAAATCAATGTGAATATGAATTTGGTGTGAATAAAGGAAATACCAAAAGAGTTAAAGAGGAAATATATTTGTAACACAAATACAAAGGAAGTTATGTGTAAACAAATAGAAAAAAATATTTGTAAAAACATTTACAAATAGAATTTAAAAGGGAATATTTGTAAAACATTTACAAATAGATTCAATGGAAATATTTATTTATAGGAAATAAATAGAATGTTATAAATGAGATATTTATTTGTTAAATAAATAGAATTTAATCAAAGGAATATTCAAAAGATGAATAGAAAATGGAAATCTGTTTTTAACAGATAAATAGAAAAGATTAATTTATAAATAACAGTTTATAAATTAAATTGAATATTTATCATTCGATGAATGGAATATATAAGTCTGAACTTATATAGAGAAGAGATATTGGTTTTTAACACCGATAGTTTTAAATAGAAGGGGTACACAACACTTGTGTAAGTGAAGTAACGCTATTAAAGAGAACATTTATAAAGTGAAGAACCATTACTAAAAGTAAATCTTTATAAATGAATAAACGTTATCCAATAGGAGTTATTCGAATAGGAGAAGTCGATTAGAGTTAGAAATAATCGATTAGAGTTGGAATAAATCGATTAGAGTAAGAATTAACCAGATAGAGTTAATCAGTTAGGGTTAATCCGTAGAGTTAATTGAATATTAGTTATTCAATTAGAATTTATCGAATATTTGTTATTCAAGTTAAGAGTTAACCAGATAGAGTTAATTGAATTAGGATTTAATTGAATGTTAGTTATTCAATTAAAGTTGATCGAATATAGTTATTGAGATAGAGTTATTGAAACATAGTTACTCAGGATAAGTTTCCATTTCGTACGACTGCTAGCGTAATTCATAGGGCTGCAGATAGCCTAGGGCGGTCGGATGTTTCCTGGGGGAATCAGGCGTAACCATTGTGATCGCTGCAATCTAGAGTCAAGCGAATGAAGTTAAATCAAATATTAGTTTATTTGAATATAACTAAAGGAGTTATCGATTATTTGTTAATCGAAGGAGTTATCGATTATTTGTTAATCGAAGGAGTTATCGATTATTTGTTAATCGAAGGAGTTATCGATTATTTGTTAATCGAAGGAGTTATCGATTATTTGTTAATCGAAGGAGTAATCGATTATTTGTTAATCGAAGGAGTTATCGATTATTTGTTAATCGAAGGAGTTATCGATTATTTGTTAATCGAAGGAGTTATCGATTATTTGTTAATCGAAGGAGTTATCGACGATTTGTTAATCGAAGGAGTTATCGACGATTTGTTAATCGAAGGAGTTATCGATTATTAGTAAATCGAAGGAGTTATCGATTATATGTTAATCGAAAGGAGTTATCGATTTATAGTTTAATCGAAAAGAGTTATCGATTAGTTTAATCGAAGTGAGTTATAGAATATTGGTTTTCGAAGGAGTTATCGAATTTAGTTATTCGATGGAGTTAATCGAAAAGAGTTAAATCCAATAGAGTAAATTGATAAAAGTAAATTGAATAGGGATTATCGAATATAGTTATTCGAAGGGGGGAGTTATCGAATAAGGATTTATTCGAAAACGAATTACGTAAGGAAGTTTGGAATGTTGAGGATCAACATAAATAAGTTTTGAAAGTTAATGGGTTTGTAGCACTTTTTCTACCTTAGCAATTTCGAGGACGAAATTATTTTAAGTGGGGAAGATTGTAATGACCCGGATCCTTAGGGGTTAATTTTTGAATATTTAATATTTAATTTAAATATTGGGTTGGTAAAATAAGTGAATTTTTATATTTGAGTTATCGATTTAAAAATCAATTTCAATTTAATATTGAAAATATTAAATTATCAGAATACGAAAATGAATTTAGTTGAATTCAAATTTTAATTTGAATTAAATATAGTTCAAATAATTAATGGGAAATTTCATTTGAATTTATAACGATAATAATATTAATTTATTATCGCAGAATTTAAATGGTTTGAAATTTAAATTATATCAATTTAAATAAATATCTTCTACAGACGATCGATTGGAGCTTTGAAACAGGTCCCAGTGTGTTCAGAGCAGCGGTAAAACGCTAGAAATGTCAGTTGGTGGGTTCAGATAGGAGTTGAAATCAACGGATAATATAAAACCAAATCAATACAAAATGGTGTCTTCTTTATATCCACAAACAAAACAAAATCCGTGCCCTCTCAATTACCACAATTCAGAACAACCCGTGGCTTCATACAATCAATGAATTTCTTTTTCCCCTTCTTATAAATCACACAAGGCCCGACCTTTTTCTTGTTCTCCTGTGAACGAAATAAAGTCATTTCCCTTTTCTAAATCAAATTCTCCTTTGCCTTCATAAAATCGCAAGTCCCAGAAATCGAATCTCTCATCTGAAATAATAGCTCGAAGCCGCTGGAGGAGGAAGGGAGGTTATAGTCGAGCTCGAAGTAGTATGTGATTCAGCGTGTTAGTGGCTTGGAGTTAATCGATGCCGGTATTCTTAGCAGTGGAGTTCGAAGCTGAGGTCATCGCGACTTTCAAGGCTTCAGGGTATCGAAGTAGATGTTGTCACGAGGGCAGCGAAGGCGAGTGGGAAGTCGCGATCTAACAGGAACCGTGTTCGAGATTTAAAAGTGCCAGAGATTTCCTGATGTTCTCGAGGACCTGCTGCGAGAGTTTTGGAGTATAGGGAGTTGCGATGGTGCTTGGTCAGTAGGCAGTGCGGTGGATGGTTGGGTCCGAGTTAAAAATGGCAGGGACTGTAGCTTCACTGAAGTGGAAATGGGTTAGTTGATGATGGTTTTGTTCGCAAGGAAGCAGACGACAATATTAAGGAAAGAGTTTCAGGATTTGGGCATGTATATTCGTAGGGAAGAAGTTTAAAAAGAAAATGGCATGGTTTTGATACTAAGGAGAGAGGGATTAGGTGAGGGTTATCGACAAGAAAGGTAACTAATTTAAGTAAATTCGTAGTTATATCGATTATATATATATATATATATATATGATCTTGTAAAAATTTAAATAAAAGGTAAATTTCAATTTGTTACAAGGTTAAATTATGCAAGGCATGTCGAGTTGGAGTCGTAGTTTTGATGTTAACAAGCAGAGAATTAAATGGGAACAAATCATCGAGTAAAAGTTCACGGTGAGTAAACCTCACTCACCATTTAATTAGAATTATTTCTAGTTGTTAAAAATAATTGTCTGTGCTTGTTTGAATATTGTTTGGTTGATTTAAATATATTAGTTATTTAGGACTATTATATATATATTGGGTTGATTGATTGGTTGGATTCCCGCAGTCTCATTAGCGGATGCCCGCGGTACCATAGCGGATGATTACCCTATACGCCCCACGCTATGATTAGTGGATGACCTTCTATACCGCGATATCCTGCCTCGAAGCAGGATGGGTATTACTATGTTGACTAACATCTGTGGATGCAGGAAAAACAGGTTGGAGGAATCCAACTGGATTCCTCAAAAATATATTATCTGTTGTTGTTTGTTTGATTTCATATATATTCCTATATGATGTGTTAAAAATCAAATGATTGAAAATTGGTTGGTTTGATTGTTTAAAATATCCCTAGAGCTTGAATATTGATTCATAAACATATCGGAAAGGGTATTTGATATTTAAAAAGGAAATTCTATTTTTATAAATAGAATTTGAATTTTTAATAAGACTATAGAAAATATTTAACTTGTTTGAAGGTATGTAAAACAAGTGATCGAATTTATAAACTTTGTTTATAAATGACATTATGGGATTTGAATCGTATTTATAAACGTTGTTTATAAATGGAAATTGTGGGATTTGAATTGAATTTATAAACGTTGTTTATAAATGGAAATTGTGGGATTTGAATTGAATTTATAAACGTTGTTTATAAATGGAAATTGTGGGATTTGAATTGAATTTATAAACGTTGTTTATAAATGGAAAGGTGGGATTTGAATTGAAGTTATAAACGTTGTTTATAAATAATGCCGAGAATTCAAATGAACTTTAACTATTGATTTGAATATAGAAATTCAAATGGACTTTAACTATAGATTTGAATAATAGAATTCAAATGGAGTTTAACTATAGAATTTGAATATAGAATTCAAATGAAGTTTAAATATAGGGATGCAAATAGAATTCAAATGAAGTTTAAATAAAAAGAATTCAAATAGAATTGAATTGGAATTTGAATAGAGAAGTCAATAAGGAAACGAGAGTATGAGTATAATTAGAATTTGTTAATATGCAGTTAAAATATATTTGAACATGTCATGTTCAAATATGAAGGTGAAATAGACTGAAAAGTTAAGTAACAGATTTAATTAACAAATTGAGTTAAAACGATTGGTATAGTTAAAATAGATTGGACAGGTATAGACATACAGGAGACAGGTTTGGAATAAAGTATAGAAGTGAAATAAATAGAATGCCCGACAAAAAGGTACGTATTTAATTCATATATGAGATTTTATGCGCCGTATCGGCAAGCCGCTTGGCTTTTTCTTTTTCTTTTTGAGATAAGAAGGACCGGGAAAGCTATTTGAAATTTCCCGATGCTCCCGATACAAAGGAGGTTATGGCGAATTTTTCCGGGAATTTAAGGAGTTAGAATATTTTTAAGATAATTTGATAATTAGAAATCAACGTATCGATATATATAGAAGTCGATAAGGAAACTAACTTAGAAATAGATTAGTATAATCAAAAAGGAAGTATAAGAATAAAATCTCGTAGGAATAGAAAGAGAAAATGTATATGTGTTTAAAGGTGAATAATCAGTTGTATGGTGTTGATTATTCGAGTAAGTAGTCTTGTCTGTTTTGACGTTAAATGTTATTCAGTCAAGGTCTGAGAGGTAGTTATACCCCAACTTGGTTGATTTCATGATATACCGATAAGTAGCAAGATTCAGGCTCGAAGATCAATGTGGAATAAGAATTAGTTAAATGATGTATTTGGGTTGTCGTAACGATGCTTTACACAGCATCCGTTTTAACCCAAATATGTGCAAAGCTTGGAAATAGAATAATGAATATTTTCTAAAGTTTAGAAAATAAAAGAAGGCGATATATGGAAATGTTTTCCAAATAACGTATAAGGCCAATATGGTTATTGAAAATATTTGGTTAACAAATATTGATAAGAAATAGAGAAGAGATGTAATTAATGGAATAGTAATTAAAGGCTCAGTGATTGTTGGATGTTTGGATGAACACTTGTCTTATTCGATAGTTAAATCATCGACTATCGAAACACTTGTTTTTATTCGATAGTTAAATCACAGACTATCGAAGTTTAGACCATCGTTGTCAATATGGAGAGACCGGTTGGATTATTATCCGAAGAACCACTCCATATCGGCAGTAGCGTGCGAATCAGATTATATAAAGATAATCGAAGACGGAGTAGAGTGCAAGGACTTTTTCTATTAATAGAAATAGTGCCTTCAGTTCATCCTGTTCCTGGGTGACTTGTATGGATGAATGTCTGACAGAGTATTTCCAGAAAGGTCACGTACATTGATTTCTTCAACTGTACCAAGAGTGGAAGCGGAGGAGGAAACTTCTTTTAGCTGACACGTAATGTACTGTTGTAGACGTCAATTAGTGATTTTCGATGGATCTGACGATGTGACATTCGAAGTGAATCTGGTGTGATGATAAAGCGTAGCTTCTAGCCTCATCATCCGGTAAATGACAGAAATCGGGCAAGCAGCATGGCTATGTAGGTCGCACCTATTAGGGTGTATAATCACCTGATCTAGAGTTTCATTTACTTCTAAAAATCTATTGTCGATGCTGTCCCATTCGGGAAACGGTTGCTGATCCCAATCGTTGGTGATATACATTCGATACACTCAAGCGAAATGAGTGGTCGGTCATGTGTGGCTGAGTTGCAAGATGTTCTTGTTGAACTCGGTGTATTCTCCTCTAGAGATATACCAGCGGAAGGTGGTTCCATACCTTGTCATAGTTGGAAAACCAAATACCCAATACGTGCTTGCGGTTTTGATTGTATATATATGTGGAACGTGAGATGCAAACGTTCCACTAGATTGTTATTTACTTGATTTAGACATTATTATAATATCAAAAGAGTTTTGATATAAAGATAAGTCAAGTGTTTGGATTCTCATAAGGGAAAAACCCGTTCCGTGATATATGGCGTGGTCTTATGAGGTATCATTTAGTTTCTGAAACTGTTTTAAACTGTTTACTCATACCAGTCCCATGACTGACCCGGAGTTTATTTGTTTTGTTTTACCTAAACTCTTGGGTGCCTAATTTGTACGGGCAGTCAAGTAGTTCAGGATTTTACAGATCTATCTAAAGGAGCTTGGAGCAGGAGGCTTCAGCGTTAGTTATATAGAGTTTGTTTCGATATGTTGTAAGTGTTGTACTCCGATAAGTGTATGTTATACAGTTGAGATTTTGTATTTCAAAAGTTATAATATATTATATTTTGTTCCGCTGCGATGTGAGATTCTGTGTTGTTATTTCTGTTCTTCTTCTATCTCTTTCTTCAAAAAAAAATGTTCCGTATTTTCGTGATATTTGGGTTGGACGTATGATGTATATAGTCAACTCCGATGTTATGGATTTGCGGGTCATTACAGTTTAAAAACTCCTATCGATACAGTGGATCAAACTGGTCGACCAGAATTCACAAACTACTCAACCAATAAATCTCCACAATATAAAATCGTTTTATATTGAATAACAAATACGCGCTCATATATATACACTCAAACTCAATCTAGGGTATTACTAACCCAATCTCTATCGAGTCACGCCACAGAGCCAAGGTAATTACTTAACCTTAAGCTCTGATACCACTGTAACGACCCGGTAAATTGGCGACCTTGATTATCCGATATACAACACATATCGAACATCAAGAGTCGAAAAATACCGGATAGTCCATGAAAGAAATTAGAGGGTGAGAATAGATAAGATAGAAACTTAGAATAGAAGAAGAAGAAGAAAACAACAACATCAAAGTAACACAAACCTCACAGCGCAACGAATAAAATATAACATAATTTTGAAATAAATCATTGTACTTGAATATACATATCATTATCAAGTACATCACTTACAACACAACGGAATAACAATAACTATATAAATCCTGAAGCCTCCTACTCCAGCTCTTCAAGTATCTGTAAATCCCGACTACTTAACTGCCCGTACAAAATTGGGCACCCAAGAGTTTAGGGAAAACAAAACAAAATAAACTCTGGGTCAGTCATGGGACTGGTATAAAACTGTTTAAAACAGTTTGAGCCATTACACGATATCTCATAAGACCACGCCATATAACGGAACGGGTTTTTCCCTTATGAGAATCCAAGCTCATCTTTATATCAAAACTCATTGATATTATAATAATTTCTATCAACCACAATATAATAATCATCTAGCAGAAAAGCTTTCATCTCACGTTTCTACATACATAGTATACGATCAAAACCGCAAGCACGTATTGGGTAATGGATTTCCGACTATGACAAGGTATGGAACCACCTTTCGCTAGTGTACCTCTAGAAAGGAATACACTGGGTTCAACAAGAACATCTTGCAACCTGGCCACACATGACCGACCACTCATTTCGCTTGAGTGTATCGAATGTATATCATCAACGGTTGGGATCAGCAACCGTTTCCCGAATGTGACAGCATCGAACAGATTAAAGAATGAAATGAATAACTCTAGATAGGTGATTATACACCCTAATGGGAGCTACCCACATAGCCATGCTGCCTTCCCGATTTCTGTCATTTCCCAGTTGATGAGGCTGGAGGTCATGACGTATCTTTCAACAGATTACTCCTTCATTCACTTTGAATGCCACATCGTCACACTCGTCAAATCACAAATTGATTTCCCCAAAAATACCACAGGTATAAGCTAAGAGAAACGAATTCCTCCGCCACCAACGTAAATACGTTTGAAAACGATCAACTTACGTGATCTACCAGATGTACTCTGTCAAACATTCGTCCATTCAAGTTGTCCTGGGACTGGACAAACCGAAGGCACTATTCAGTACATCCATCTTAGGCACTGTTATCTAAGACTTATGCAATAGCCCTTGCACTTTGCTTTGTCTACAATTACCTTTGGCATATATGATTCGCAACGCTTATGCCAATACAGAGTGGTTCTTTGGATAATAATCCAACCGGTCTCTCCATATTAACAACGTTAAAATGGTCAAAACTTTGATAGTCTATGATTTAACTATCAAAGAAAACACATGTGCAAACAACGATATTATTTCCATATGGAAATTATATTGATCAATCATCATTAACCATATATATATATATATATATATATATATTTCCTAATTTTCTATGTTTAGAAAATATACGTTATTAACACTGGAAAACATTTCCATGGCTTAATTATGTATCACTATTCTTCCATATCTATCAGACTCTAACTATAAACTAACAAGAGAACAACTTCCTAAGTATAAAACCCTAAGGCCGAAACCAACATCAGATCGATACTTAGAAAACCATTCAACTTATTAATCTCTAGTCAGTTTCTAATTTTTGTTTAACTCCTTTTTGATTAACAATGTTCGATTAGCTCCTCTATTTATTTTTTCCCAATAAATAATCCTTTATTCTATTTATTTTCTAAATAAATAATCCTTTATTCTATTTATTTAACAAATAAATGTTCCCCCTTATAAAATCCTATGGTTTTATAAATACTTTATTTCCAAAATATTTCCTTTTATAAAATCGGTTGATTTTATAAAATTCCTTTATTTCAATATACATTAAAATATTTCTTTTTACATCCAAGGGTTTCTTATGATATTAAAAATATCGAATAACAATCATCAACATCATTCTAACACACATAATCCATAACTGATTATATATCACATCATATATCAAAATATATGAGAAACAGTAAAAATAAATGTTGAGGAATCCAGTCGGATCCCTCCAACCTGTATCCCTGCATCCATAGATGTTACACAATATAAATAACATCGATTTCATTTCAACATGAAATATACTGATAACAGAATCATTATTTGATTGATGATTTTTATATATAACTATATCTACGTTTTCAACCAAATCTATTTAACAGTCCAACAAATCAACACACAAAAATAAATCATTCAAATATCCTTACCAGATTATATTTATAAAAATATAAACTGCAGAGTTAGTGAGTTTTACTCACATTACGCGTTAACCATTATATAACGATTTTCGTTAGTTGATTCTGATCAGACAATTTATTTCGCCATAAATTGTAACGAGCTCGAATCCAATCCCAGTTAGTTCCCTGTTGTAGTGTCCGTCCCTACGATTCTAACGTGACCAACCATTCGTGATTCTGATATAATATGAAGAAGTTACGATATTACGAAGTCGATATCCAATTAAATTAAATAAACACTTAGAAAATTTAATCCCATTTGGGCCTCACCCAACAAATGTCGGCCCACCCTCATATTTAAATTCTCCATCCCAATAATCCCTTTTTAGCCCAGACCGCAAAAACAAAAGTGATCTTCCCCAAATCCATTCTCGCGTTCCAATTTAAAAACTTCACCACTCACCCTTCACTTTGTTGTTCACTGCTACGAGCTCTGATGGCCGGAGCTTCATCAGCGTTCGCCACCGTGAAGGTCGAGCAACATCCACACATCTGCCCACTCGATGGTCCTCTCCAACCTCGACGTCCACCACTTCAAAACCAAGCCTTCACGTTGTACCTTCCTCAACAGCACTGATACTCAAGCACACAATAGCACCGCGCCTCTTCCTCTGTACACCGATCTGACACAGCCAGTACATCCGTACTTCCGCGGCAGGCCAACGCCTTGAACGCCGACTGCTCCAGCCTCCCAACTCACTCCAGTAAACCCAATGAACGTTACCTGTAATAACCCGGAAATTCTGAACCAGTTTAAAATTTTTATTTTGGCAATTTTAGCGAATTATGACCATTTAAAATAGATTATTTTAAATAAAATCGATGAGAAATTTATTTTGAATATAAAGCGATTTCGAAATGAATTGAATATAAAGCGATTTCGAAATGAATTGAATATAAAGCGATTTCGAAATGAATTGAATATAAAACGATTTCGAAATGAATTGAATTGAAAACAATTTCGAAATGAATTGAATTGAAAACGATTTCGAAATGAATTGAATTGAAAACGATTTCGAAATGAATTGAATTGAAAACGATTTCGAAATGAATTGAATTGTAAACGATTTCGAAATGAATTGAATATAAAACAATTTCGAAATGAATTGAATTGAAAACGAATTTGATTTGATTTGAATATATAACCAATTTGAATTGAATTGAATATATAAACAATTTGAATTGAATCGAATAGATAACCAATTTGAATTGAATCGAATAGAAAACCAATTTGAATTGAATCGAATAGAAAACCAATTTGAATTGAATCGAATAGAAAACGACTTTGAAATTGAATTGAAAACGAATTCAAATTGAATTGAAAGCGAATTGAAATGAATTCAAATTGAATTGAAATATGAATTGAATAGAAATGAATTTTAAAACTAATTTATAAAGAAGAATTCAATTTTGCTTCGAATTGAAATGGAAGTTGAAATTGTTTTTTTTGAAACGAAATTAAAATGATTTATAAAATTTGTTTTAAATAGAAATCGACGAAATATATATTATATATATAATATAATGGCCTGAATAGAACGCGCCGCGCCGCAGCAGTTCGTGAATTTCGACCATTTATTTCAAACGGACATTACGGGAGATCCGACCGTCGGATTCTCCTAAAACCGGAACCGTTGGGTTCGTATCGAAAAGAGCTTTCTAACGAATATTTGAAATTTGAAATCTAACGGTTGGATTTGGAGTTACGTCGAAATCAAATTTGAAAAAGGTCGCTATAAGTGCAGTTCGATGGCCGTTGTTGGAAATCGACTGTACGGGCCTTGATAAAATTATTAAAAATAGTAATAATTTGCGTAAAATCATAAGAAATGATTTGGGAAAAATTGGGATGAAAAACTCCATATTTGAAAAGATAAAAATAGATTTTTTCCGAAATGAACTAGTTTGAACTCAATTTAAAACCCGGGTTTTTATTTTTAAATAAATAAATTAGATTTAAAAAGGGATTTTAAACAATCGGAATTCCTAATATATTTGATTTGAATTGAATTAGAATTGATTTGTGGGTTTATCGTGAACGGTGTTTTAAATAACACTAGTTCTTTAACCCGATGATAAATAGAATGTGATTTGGGTTTGTCGTGAACTGTGTTTTAAATAACACCTAGTTCTTTAACCCAGTAAAAGGAGTTTCAACGAATCTGCAATTAGATTGAAATGTAAATCTATAATCTAAATTATCAAATTTAGAAAATGAGCGAGAATGGAGTATTACCAGTTTTGCTCCAAAGCGATAGTTAAATCTTTAATTAGATTTGAACGTGAAATGGTAATTAATTTTACCGACAACACTGAGGTGTTAGATATGGAGTATTACCAGTTTTGCTTCGTGGGATGAATAGGTTGGGATTGGGAAATAAAATAAATAATTACTTCGGTGTGGTTCGCTAATCTCGACTAGTTTAGAAAACCATAATCTGGTTTGAAATGACATCCAAAGGAAGATTAAAGGATAAATTTTAAAGAATTTATCTTGGAAAAAATAAATGGGAACCTTTCCCTAAAAATGTGATTTTGTGAATAAAAGAATATTCTGAATTGGAATGAGGCGTATGTTGTGTTTATGTAACATTTGTTTTAATATACGCGGGTTGTTCGGAAAGGCCGGGTTTATACCCATTCTGAATAACCGATTCGACGATATGTCGAAGATGAAGACGGTGGTCGAAGACCGGAAGTCTTCACATCGTTTGGATAATTACTGACGATCCTGATTGGGCTGTACACCCAAGAGGATGGAAATAGTTGGTGGTCGTCCAGACATACTTGGAGATGGATGGATATGCGAGGAAAGTGCCTTCGGTTTCGTTCAGACCCAGGACGAACTTGTAAATGGATTGTGTGTCTGACATTGCATTTTATTCTGTGTTGATTGATTTCTGTTAAATATATATCTGTTTGGCGGCGGAGAATTTATTCTCTTGCTTAACGCCCTTCTCTGAGACGTACGAGCTTAGAGGTTATATATCGATAGATATCAATCACATGGCATGAATTGCCTGTGTGGCATACTGAGTTGCATGGATCAAGGCTTCTGTTGAAAAGAAAAGTCTTATGGTTGATGATCAAAGCACGGCCTACGTGGCAGCTTTGTGTATAACGTGAATTCGCGAGCCTCACACCTCGGTATGAGTTAAAAACGGGATACGGACCGCTGGGAGAGCACGACGTTTCTTTCTAGCTTTGGTGGTGTCAGTGACTCACCAGCCCTGACATTTATATACTTTTCACCTTTGTGGTTGTTGGAATGAGGCGCCTCGATTATAGGTCTGTAAGGACCGGGAAACGTGTGTTCAGGAATAACTAATCCTCTAACGTAAGTGAGGACCGGCCCAACCGAATCCAGGGTTGCCCAGAGTGCGTAGCCCTGAGGCATTTGCTAGAGTGTCTCAAGCGCGGAGAGGATCTTGCCCCTTGCCTCGACTCATGACGGAAATCCAATTTCCAATACGTGTATTGTGGTTTTAATTGTAGAACTAGTATGGCGACATGATATATGGTACCCATGCCGTCTATGATTTATATTTATGATTGAAATTGTTTTGACACTATACACTTATTATAGTATCAAATGATTTGTTTTAGACGTACCAAGCATGTTTGGCTATTATAAGGGAAAACCCTATCCTCCGGCTTGCGTTGCATTATGTGATGGGACCTGGGTCTTACAATAGCTTCATTTTTCGAAAAAGCATTGCGTTGTTTATTCTATGCACTGGTATTCTTGGGAGGAAACCCATTCCGTGTTATACGGCGTGGCCCCTTGAATTACCCTCTTTTAAAATAAAGTTTTAATAACTGTTTTAGTTCTCACGCCAGTCACATGACTGACCTGGAGTTTATTGTTTTAACCTAAACTCTGGGTGCCCCTATTTTCCGCACGGGCAGCTAGTAGTTTTGGTTTTGTAGATTTATATTCACTGGATCCTGGTTTACAGCTGGAATGATATCCGGAAAGCTCTTTATCCGTATATCACCTTCAGTTGTTCTTTGTATTATTTTCCACTGCTATGTAATTTATTGTAATATCTGATATTTATCGAATGTAATTTATTCATTTATACTCTGTATATTCTTGTATCTGATGCATTGTTGTAATATACAATGAAATGTTCTCCCGTCTGCGTTCATTTGTGTGTTGTTCTCAAAGTATCCGCTCTTTCCTTCACGGGGAAGAAACGGGTCGTCACATTACTGCTCTCAACCCGTTTTCTGGCCTCCACCGTGAACCAGATTCCATCACCGCCGGTCAGATGCTCGTGCTCGACGAGTAGAAGAGATTCTGAGTTAAGAGTTGATTTAATAGCTGAGGGGAGAGGGAGATCGAATGGTTTTTATTTGGGAGGAGGTGGTTCGTTGATTTTATTGAGCGGATGATTTTGTTTAGACCTAGTGTTTTTCAGATCTCGCTTACCCTTTAAATACTGTTTTGATGAAAGGAAGAAAAGTGGGCACGTACTGCTTAAAAAGTAATGGTTGTGAGATGTAAGATATTTTGAAGTGACGAGTGAGAAAATTGTGTAGGACGTGGAGTCTTCCTTAGGCACATAGTATGTACAGTGTTCTACGTTTTGAAATGGAAACTAAGTACGCTTCCTTAGCAACCAATCAATTATGTATATAAATATATATTATTAGATATTGTTCAACTCTCGTATGAATTTAGTGTATATGCGATTTTCTGGGAACCTCTGGCACCGAGCGGACTTCAATTTCATACCACTATATACCAATATATAGTTCGTTGCATGGTTGTCCATCTTGTTTATTAGTTATTTACTCATTTTGTTAACCAACACCTATCGTAAGAACATACTCAAGGTTATACGTGATCGTGTATGTCTTTGTATATGTCTTCATCATTCTAGGTAGTAATTATGCTCTTACTATTTACCGTTAACCAAATTTCATTATTTTTACGGACCGCCATAGACAAAACTAAAAATACCGTTGTAGTGAGCAATGTGCCGCAATCCCAAAAATATAATAATACCGGTAGATTAACTCATATTGTGATACCCCAAAATCGCTGATTAAGGGTGCAAAATACTCCAAATAAAAAGTTGCTTATTTAATTAATTAAAAATTTCAGTAAAATTCTAAAAATTAAATTATCACTACGTCTCAAAGGGCTTGTCTAAATTCGAGGCCAATATTTAATTATAATTAAATATATCGTTATGGTTTATAAACGATTCCTATAACGACTTTATGAATATTTGATTTGATCATAAATCACAATCTACACGACGAAATCTCGATTTTTCTCTTCCACTAGAAAAATATGCTTCACCAGCTCTGAACGTTTCTTGTTTCACAGAGATCCGATTTAAAACGGCTTCTGTATATTCGTTTGAAGTTCGAATCGCCAAATCGCGAACTGCCGCGCCATTTCGAGCTCGATTATATTTATAATATAATTTATACGTTCAACCATCGTTAATTAAATATATTCGTTATCGAAATTCAATTCTAAACTAAATTATATATTTTGAATTTCTCAATTCACACCATATCGCCATTTCAGCCAATTCTGATTATTTCAGAATTAAATATATTATTTAATTATCCATGTTAATTAAATATTCCAAGTTATTCAATTAAACGACCATTAAATCTCTTAATCACTTTTTAAATAATTAAATAAATTAATTATTATATTGCTGAAAATGCGGGTCATTACAGATTGGTTCTGTTGAATATTTATAAATTCTGGTCGATATATGAGACGCCATGGTATCAACTGGAATTTCTAAATAATCGAATCGAAAGGATTGACGTAATATTGTTTTGGATTATATTTCAGGTATATCAAATGTATTATTGGTTTTAAGTGTATATGCATTCGTTATTAGTAGGTAATAACATTAAGTTATTATCTATTATGGTTGATTCAATAATAAATCTCATGGGCAAAATTTAAATGGTTTTAGGAAAATTTGAGAATGAAATCTTTTAAGTATAATTGGTTGCAGAATATATTTTGCAAATAAAATAGAAATGAACTTGAGAACTCGATTCTGCGGCTTTTGAAAATAGTTTTGCCAAAGTTTTGAAATAATATCGTATTATAAGAAATAGTTCAGGAAAATAGTTTTCCAAGGATTTTAAACGAAATAAGTGTAATCCTTTCTTGGACCTTAGGTTAACTTCGTTAATGAGTGCACGCATAATTGACGTTTTTTTTGAAGAGTCCGAGTGGGGGAGACCACTCAATGATTACTATAACTGGTTTGACAAAGGATTTTTGATTTAATTTCCTATGGTATAAATTTTATATAAGGGTATTAGTATATGTTATGTAAAGTTGAGTTTAAGTTAAACCAGAATCAAAATTCCTGTGTTCCTTGTTAATTAAGGATTTGAATTAAATTTTATATGGTATAAGAAATATATATATTATTCTAAACTTAGTTTATAAACATGGGATCTAAGGTTTTAAGTTTATCTTAACAAATAATATTAACTCATGTTCCTAGGTTAGTCGATTTATTAGAATTTTATATTATGAAACTAGGAAATGGACTTAAGTATTAAGAGAAAGAGAAATTGTCACGTAAACTCTTAAACTTGGGAGACAATAAGATTTAAGCAAATTCCAAATTTGGTCGATAGAAGTGTTGGAGGAAATCGAAAGTAAGTGTGAAACTAAATTCAATTGAAGTCGGCTAAAATGAATGGGAATTTTTTTTTGTGTAAATAAATATGGCAACAACTCATGACTTGGATAATTAATAAGTAAATTAAGGTAGTTCGAGAAGAAATAAAAAGGACTTAAGTTTGTTAATAAAATATGAATTGTCGATAATTTAAAAATGAGGATAAATAGAAACCAAATTCAATGTAAAATCTATTATATGAATAATGGAGTGATAACCAACTATAAATGGTTAGGATTTGCTAAAATTGGAACTGAAATTGGAACTGAAGAGTTTGAAGCTTTGAATATATAAAATCGACGCTTATTGTAAAATCCGAAATATCCCATATTCGCTGAAGCAAAACGACCTTAACTATTAAGTGAATGATCGAAATTCGATGATTCCAGTTTTTTTGGGAAACCTTAGAAGATGAACCAAAACTTTTGTTCATAGGGCCTTGTCAAATTTTCATGTCTAACAGGTTGAAATCCAAGCGTTAGTCGTAGTTTTACGCGCAGAAAATAAAAACTTGAAGCGTATATCAATATTGTTTTGACCATAACTTCCTAACGGATCGTCGGATTTTGATGTGCTTGTACAATCCGGAAAGCTCAGGATCTGAACTAAAACTTTTCTTCAATATGCTTAGTAAAATTTTAAAGTTTAAAAGGTCAAAAACTGGAATGAACAATTCAAGCATGCATTTTATGTGTTTGGGCTGAAGCGTTCGCTTTCACTAAAATGGTCGTAACTTATGAACGAATTATCCGAATTCGACGAGCCGGGCAATTCGAAAAGCCTGAAACGAATGCAACAAATTTTTCCTAGTATGTTTTAGGAAAATTCCATCATTTGAATGTTAATAAACATCGATTTGTTCACTGGTCTGCAGCTAATATTATGGTTTTGTAGTTGAACTGATTAATATATGTCGGGTATGTTGTGTACATTTGCTATTTATGGTATACATGTTAGATTCTTATGTATATTTGAGTATGTATCAGGTGTAAGGAAGTCGCGCTATGCTTTGGAGCACGCTTTGCGCTAAATGCAATATTGCTAAATAAATAAAATTGCAAATAACGCTAAGGAAGGTACGTATTTGTGTTATATGGTTTTGTGGTCATATATATTGTTTTCCAATTTTGGGATGCCTCATCGTGTTATGGGATGTATATTTGGATATATATATATATATTGTGATTTTCCGGACCTCTCCGTACAAAGGAGATGCTGCCGAAATTTTCTGTGATTTTGGGAGTTAGAAAATTTATGATATTTTTATAACTCGATAACGTATTTTATAAAGGATATTTTATAAGTTATGGATTTGAAAATATGTATGCACTCAAT
The DNA here is from genome assembly GCA_030737875.1 of Allium sativum. NCBI lineage: Eukaryota > Viridiplantae > Streptophyta > Magnoliopsida > Asparagales > Amaryllidaceae > Allium > Allium sativum. The sequence goes on from CM060919.1 coordinate 580,192,725, forward strand.
ACCTTATTTTGTTCTCTTTTCGAGGACGAAAAGATTTGAGTGGGGGTGAATCTCTGTAACGCACCATAATTTTCCCGTATATTTAAATTTAAATTTAAATAAATGAATTGAATAATATTGATTAAAAATCAAATTTGATTGATTATAATAGGGATGATTGGTTGAATTGGGATAAACAGATTTTTTTTAAATTGAGTTATATTTAGAAATGCTATCATTTGGAAATTTATATTTTACTTATTAAATAAATTTGAGTTGTTTAGTTTATAATTGGAATTCAAATTTTATTTGGTAAATGGTGGAATTCGGATTTAAAAATTAGAACAATTGAAGATAGACCAAGTTCATTTATCTGTAATTACAATTCAAAATTTAAAATTCGAAATAATCAAATTCGAGAACTTAAAAATTTGTGAAATCGAGTTATTAAATTTATTTAAGTTGTAATTGGATTAAAATGGAGTTTATTAAATATTTAAATTGAATTAAAACCGTTAATCGAATAATTGGATATTTTATCTATTAATTAACTGTGAAATTTAACTATTTTGGCGGCTGTTTCGGAATTCGATGAAATCAGTACCATCGGATCCGGAATGGTGAATTATTGTAGAGTTTCAAATTTCGTTACAATCGGACTTGTCATTTGATCGTATGGAATAAAACGTGAAAGGAATCTATGTAATTGGATAATTGTTTGTTTTTCCTATTGGACCTTCTATATATGTATATAAATAAATTTCATTCCTACCTCATCAGCCCACTTTCACTATACGTATAATTTCCTCCGTTAAATATTTTTCTCTAATGGCTGAAACAAATCATTAAAACCCTAGTTCAAATAAAAATTCTAACTTTAAATTTGAATCGCCTTAAACCCTAGCAAATTATATATCATTTCGAAGCCCACGATGATACGAAGCTGTGGTACTATTTATTTCGACATGTAATGAGCGGATCGGCCGAAAATTGTGGTCAAAATCTCTGAAATCGTAACCCAATACATTCGATTTGGGTGTTTTTGATTCAAGGCTTAATCGGAGAAATCACGTTCTGGGTTTTGTAGAGCGGGGCATGGGGAGTTGATTTATGGGGGTCGCAAGTCATAGAACTTCCTGATATGGACAGAATCGGTGAAAAAGGGTTTTGAAAACCCTAAATTGGCCTCGGTGACGGAGCCGCTAGAGATGGACGGAGTTGACGTGATGGCTAGGGGAGGTGCGGCCGCGGTAGGGCTTTCCGGCGATGGTGAGGGTTCATCGTCAGGCGGTCGGAGGACGGAGCAGTTCAAGGTCAAAGTATCAGTGTTCACGTGGTATTCGCGTTGGTTACTGTAGCGTGTAAAAGGAGGGAGCAGGAAGAAGGATTCCCAGTGCTGGCGTGGTATTTTTTTAATTAATATTTTATTTAAATTATACATATAGCGATTTACTTCTAACGCTAATAACTTTTACATACAAGATCGGATTCAAGCGTGGTTTGTTGCATTGCGATTGTGGTGAAATTGCGGACGTTCTGGCACTAATTTGGCTGCGTTTGGACATTTGATCAACTAAAGACCCAAAGGTGAGTGATTTTTTCGCTCACAATTAACTGAATTATTCCCGTATTTATTAAATTAAATTATGAAATAAGTTTGGTTGTGTGGTTGAAATTGAGTGTTGATTGGTTGCTTAAAATTGACATGCAAGTGAGTTGATGTGCAAATTTAATCTGATAACTAGTATTTTAATTAAATTAATTTTCTAGTAAAAATTTACCGACCTTTGCTAACTAGTAAAATGAGACAATATTTACCATTGGATGGAATGGTTGTGATGGATGTTTGACTTGAAATTGATTACTGCATTGATATCGACATCGAAATATTCATTGAATTTGTTAAGCAATTATTCCAAAATAAATTGGGAATTTGGAAATGTGATTTAAATATGATTTGATTACTCGAAATTCAAATTATTTAAAGCTGAATTTAATAATTCTCTTTTGATTTAATTTTTAAATAAGAGTATTCGACGATTTTGGAAGTGTTCAAGATTTGGATTTAACATGAATTTAAATCCTTTTAACTTAAAAGGTTGGGTTTGAATGTGTTCTAAAATCGAGATATGGAAATGAAATAAAATTTACCGAAGCTGGAATATAAATTTCAAGTTATTGAATTTGGGAAGAAGACACAATTATGGTTTTAAATTTAGTTAACTATAGATATATACCTGCAGTTTTGAAATAAATTATATTGTATTAGATTTATTATTTAAAGATCATTTTAGTAATGCATATAATATATATACCATAAATTGACATAAAGTATATTATATTATTTGTTATTTAAAGATTATTTTAGTAAAGCAATTAATATATATAGTGATTCTAATTATTTTAATATATATTTTTTCATAAAAGGGTTTTATTTATAATCACTTATTTTCAGGTTAATTGCATATTTGAAATTTCTTCCTAAACTGAAATTGTTCTCGATTTAAACCGTTTATTTCAATTGAAATTTGAAAAATATATTCTCCTTGAATATAAATCGATTTTAGAAAAACCATGATATCGTGATTAGAAAGAATACTCTATTTTGAATGTAAATCAATTTGAAATAATCATGATATTGATATGAAATTACATTTATTTAAATATGAATAGATTCCGAAATTATTATGATATCTTGAAATAAAATTTTATTTTATTTTGAATATAAAATCAATTTTAAAATGACTATGATCTCTTGATATGAAATATCTTGTTTTTGAATATAAAACGGTTTGAAATGATTGTGATATTTGATATGAGAAGTACATTCTATTTTGAAATATGGATTGTTTGAATTATCAGGAATGGAATCGAAACCAAGTTAAGATTTGGTAAATTTTTGAAACTTATGAGAATAATAACAACAAATAAAAGGACCACGTTTTGAAATATAAGATTTGAAAGTTAATATCGAATTTCACGGAAGGGGTCAAAGCGATAACGGGGTTTATGGGAACCAAAATAAATCCAACCTTGATTATAAGTGAAACGATAACAATTCTAAAGGAGAATTGAATGAGAAACCCGAAATGATCCATAATTGCCGATTTAAAAATGCGCTTAGTACTTGGAAAGACCGGGATCGAATATTTGTTCGAAAACCATTCCAAGTAGTAATATGATGTTATAAAGAAATCGAAGACCAGGAAATCGATAAGTGAGGACCGAGAATCCTTGAATCGTTTGGATTGAGTGCTAATGTCTCGTTTGGACCGATCACCCGATACGTGGTTATAAGTGGCATGAAATCTGAATATATTTAGAGATCCTCGGATAGTGTTCCGTTCAGACCTAGAACAGACTTGCATGGATGGTGTGTCTGACATTGAAATTAACTGCGTAGCACTGATCTCTGTTAATATATATCGAATTTGTGGCAATTAATTATTCTCGTCTCTAAGTCATATGAACTTAGAGGATGTGTATTGATAGAAATCAGTGACACGTCGTGAATTGTCAATGTGGCATACTCGAGTTATGAAATGAACGAATGTTGATCAAACTTGGCTTATTAAAGCATAGCTTTGTATATATCGTGACATCATCGAACCTAACATCCCGGATTGATGGTAAACCGGCGGTTAGGTTGTATACATAATCTCTAGTGAAAACCTAAATCTGCGGCGGTAGATCAACTTCGAAACCCGAGGGAATAAAGTATATACGGTGTCCAATGTCTTGATGTTATCCGGGATATATACTTTCACGCTATGTATCTAGTGTCCGTTGTCTGGATGTTAACCGAGAATACTTAGCTTCGTGTCCTCTAATGATCTTTCGTGCCAGGAACTATAACGTTGGAAAACCCAATAATCAATACGAGCCGTTCGATTTGTTTGTAAACTACATATGTGGGCATAGTCACTATGCTTGCTAACATTAATATATTTATTTGTGAAATGGTTTTTCGACACTACGCACTAATATTAGTATTAAAAGTAGATTTTCACGTATGAAAGCATTTTGGTTATCATAAGATAAAACTCACCCATTTGGTGTGCACTTGCATTGTGTGATGTGGGACGAGCTTATGATAGCTTCATTTTTTTCGAAATCATTTGTGAATTTCTATACATGGAGATTCACATGGAGTGAACCCGTTCCGCGTTAGCGGCGTGGTCCGGTGAATTTCCCACGACTTTTCTGTTGATTAATGCACCCATAACACTCATGTTATTTCGCATTTTAATTTGAATAATATGAGAATGATTTACTTCTGATCCGAGTGCTTGTTGTGTTTCTTTTTATGCAATATGCTTGGGTTAGATTCGAGTTGCAGTCAGCAAAGATTTCTTTACTTGGAGAACGAAGACGAAGATTTGGTATATATATTAATTCTATTAATGTATTTCCCACTACACTTTGTTCTGCTGCCTGCTGTATATACATATGTATGTGTAACTCTGATCATCATTGTATATTATAGTCAAATGTATATTTTTCAACTGTTTTGAACTGTAAATTGTTTATTATATGTTACCCTTCCGCTGTGAGATTCTATTATTGTTTTCTCTTCTTCCTTGCTTTTCTTTTATTCTCCCAATAACTACCTGCATTTGCGATCTGATTGGGTCAGCATGCGTTGATCATTGTCGATATGAACTTTCAAAAATCCAGGTCGTTACAATCTCAAACCCCAAGCAAATAGAGAAATGAAGAAACTAACCCATTCTCTTTACCTATACCCCTCTACTTCTCCATTTATTTATTCATTAATGGGCCTCACTAATCTACCCACTAATGACTAGTTAGTCTGCCTAAAAATTTTGTAGCACTAAAACAGCGATTCCTCCCAAGCCCCTGAACCAAATCTTTAATGTGACCACATTAAGGAATTGCGAACATCACTTCCTTACCAATGAAATCGATCTCAGCACCTGATTCGATCCCAGTCAAAAGTTATGTCCTGTACAAAACTGATAGGGGTAAAATGGTCACAAATAAAATTGGTAAAAATTATGGACATGTCTCACATCCCCATAAACAACATATCAAAATATGAGAATAATCTGACCCTCATAGAATTAAACAAAAATATTTTACGATCCTTCGATATGTAAAATGGGGGTCGTTACAGATAATAGGCAAAATTGATTAAGTTTGTAAAATGGCTATGGTACAGGTTATGATAGACAAATGAACTGTAACATACATTTGCATTAATATGATAGATTGGTGAATCATAATAAACAAACATTGTTTATTTGCAAATATGAATATGACTTGAACTGTAATTGGAGGATATGACTGAATTAGGTAAACTTAGTATAAATCACTAAGTAACTTTGACATTGGAAATTGGGACTGAATAGGATTGCGTAACGAAAATGATAGATTGTATAATTACAAAGGATAATAATTAAACAATGAGGTTTAAGTGCAACCTAATATTAACATGATGTTGTAAAGAATGAAAGAGGCTTGTTAATATAAACTTAAATGGTGTTAAATCTAACAATAAGCAAAATTCTGTGATCACCTTGTGATTAGGCGTTATTCTATGGTAAGTGAATGAACTGATATATTTAAATAAATATTGAATTTAAAATAACGTTACGTTATAAACCTAAAATCTATGGTTACTCTACGGGGCTTTGTAATTAGGCGTTCATTGATAATTATATGGGGGTCATGTAAGTAGTCATTCAGCGATAATAATAAATAATGGTGGCCTTGGCATTCCTTGATAATTCTATGGGGTTTATGTAAGTAGGCGATTAATGATAATATTTTATTTTGACCTTGGAATTAGCTAATATTTGTATAGTGGCCTAGCAAAATAGGTGTTCAGTAATATTCTTTTGGTGGTCTTGCAACGAGGCATTATATGGCTATGGTTTCTACGGTGGGCCGAATATTATTTGTTTGTTGGGGATCCATACCAGGAAGCATATCCTTTTATAACGTATGGTCTCGCTGGGAGGCAAGGGTACGCACCATGCAGTGCTAGGTAGTAAGTTGGTCTAAGTTGGAGATGGGTACGGGTATGTTTCGACGGGTCAACGTGCGTGCATTGAGCCGACGAGGGAAAATAAGAAAATGTAACACTTGTAACTAATGTTATATCTTTTTGCTGATGGGTCGGGCGTAGTAAACCCAAGATCCATAATGGGCATAGGTTATCACTCTATGGTTAGTCGATCGATGGGTAGTATTAGGAAAAATCATCCTAATCATCTCGTGTTCAGTAATCGTGAAAGTGCAAACAATCAAAGTTATATGGAATGAAAAAAGTTAACCCTTTGTGTAACCTTTTATGTCATCCTATATGTTCACTTTAGGTATACATGGATACTTACCCTATCTGACAGTAGAATTATTGTTCTATTCGTTTCTCTTGCTTATCAATCGTGCTAGTAATCATAACAGCTCACCAAACTTTATGTATGACTCACTCCTCTTCCTTCCTTTTTCTTTCCTTCATTTGGCTCATAGGTTAGAAGTTGAATGGTATTGGATGCTTGGGATGAGCGGTATCCAAGATCTGAGGTTCAGCCTGTTACTTGTCAAATTTCTCTTTATGTTTCTTTATTTTGTTATTGTTCGAAGTAGTACTTGAGAGGGAATTTAATTGTATACTCTTATTTAAGCTGAGATTAAGGAAGACATATGTTTGTGACTTATTGTATGTAAACCGTTATTTTGTAATGACAAGTCTATTAAAAAATAAATGTTTCTGCCGTCTTTTATTTTATTTCTTGTGAATCTTAGTCTCTCTGATTTGTTCCTTTGTGCTCCACATTACTTAGTATGATCTTAATTGGGAATACTAAGGAGTGTGGCGGTGTTTCAACGGTCATATTTCCTAAGGCAATGAACAACCACTAAATTTCATTTATATCGGTCCCATTTAACCTCATTAATTCTATTTGTTGCAACTCCCATAATTTTACTATCGTTATTTACTTTTTTTTATTAATTCTTATATATATAAATTTATTACATTAATTTCCCCAATTAGAGTCACAACACTTACTCATATTCATTTTAAATTGTAACCATTTGACATTCATTCATTTATTCAGTTCCCCACAATATTCATGGTTATAATATTAATTCCCTTCTTAATTTATTTGTAACCTTTTGAACCACAACAATTAATCCATATTTGTTGCTAATAAACATAATGATTCCACACATTTATTTCCATTTACTACGGGAAATATTACTATGTACATATTATAATGGAAACTCCTGCCTCGAGTTCATGACCAGCGACATCGTCTCGCTGTATCGTCCCACGACTAGCTATGCATCAATTCAGCTTCAACCACTCCCCCCTCGGGTTCACGATCGAAGAAACAATGCCTTGTTGATAACCATTTCTGTCCCATAGAATCTCTTCATAAACCAACTCCATCAACATTCTCTAGAAGGCCAATGCTCTACATCCCCGAAGTCTCGACCCCACCATCATCCATTATAGATCGGTACCTGTCCATCATCTATGGACGGGTATCGGTTCATTAACTTAGCCAAAATTTGGCAAAGTTTTGGATCGACGCAGTCCCCTCCTTGAGTACTTCCCTTCGGTCCAATTTCGAAGCAAAGCTCCTTCTCGGTAATCTTCCCTGTTGGTCTATTAACAAAAACTCGAGTGACCAAACTTCAGCCCATCCAAATCTTATCAAAATTTTCATATGCCTTGCTTTCCTCCCCATTAAGTCACGCCCAAAATTTCATGTCACCTCGACCAATCATCATGAATCGGTACCAGTCCATAAGGCATGGGCCGATCCCGGTCCATCCATTTAGCATATTCCGCATTGAAAATGTGAAAACCCGTAACCTCCCCGTAAAGGAAAGTGTCGGATAGTTCGAGAACAAACCACAACAGAACGCATACAGAAGAACATTTCATTGCTTATTACAACAATGCATCAGATTACAAGGATATACAGAGTTTAAATGAATATTACACAGAAATATCAGAGATTTAAATTACATTTAAATACATAGCAGCGGAAAATAATACAATACACAACTAGAAGAGATATACGGATACAAAGCTTTCCGGATATCGTTCCAGCTGTAAACCAGGATCCTGTGAATATAAATCTGCAAAACCAAAACTACTAGCTGCCCGTGTCAAAATAAGGGCACCCAGAGTTTAGGTTAAAACAATAAACTCCAGGTCAGTCATGGGACTGGTGTGAGAACTAAAACAGTTATTAATCTTTGTTTTTAAAGTTAGGTAAATCAAGGGACCACGCCGTATAACACGGAACGGGTTTCCTCCCAAGAATACCAGTGCATAAAACAAACAGCGCAATGCTAAATAAAGAAAATGAAGCTGTTATAAGACCCAGGTCCCATCACACAATGTAACGCAGTCGAGGATAGGGTTTTTACCATATAACAGCCAAAGAATGCTTGATACGTTTAAAACAAATCATTTGATACCATAATAAGTGCATAGTGTATAAAACACTTCAAATCATAAGTATCAATCATAGGCGGCATGGGTACCATATATCATGTCGCCATATATAGGTTTACAAATAGAACCGCAAATGTCACGTATTTGGAAATTGGATTTCCATCTATGAACCGAGGCTAGGGGCAAGATCCTCAACCGATTCGAGACTGTCTAGTCCGAGCCTCAGGCAAGTACTCTGTCAAGCCTTTGGATCGTCAGGGCCGGTCCACCGATGTGGATTAAAATGCCTGAACACTACGTTTCCCCACCCTATGGGGTGTAAGTCTGGTCCGTCAGCCGACCAGAATGCATCGGCCGAAACCGATATAACCGAGGCGCCTCGCAACAGCAACAACCACATAAGTCAAACTCGTCAGGGCGTGTAAAACCACTGACGCCACTTCTAACTAGAAAGAAACGCAAGTCCTCCCTGATGTCCTCTCCCGTTTTTGGTTCATACCGGGTGTGAAACCCGCGAGGTAAACGTTACACAAAGCTACGCCACAAAGGCCGTGCTTTGATCATCACCACAAGACTTTGCTTTTCAACAGAAGCCTTGATCATTTGCATCTTAGCATGCCACACAGGCAAACCACTCTATGCAACCGATATCAGTCACACAGAATGAAATCCAATGTCAGACACACAGTCCATTTACAAGTCCGTTCTGGGTCTGAACGAAACCGGAGGCACCTAGTACCCCGCATATCCATCGATCTCCAAGTACGTCTGGACGATCACTAACTGTTTCCATCTTCTTGGGTGTACAGCCCAATCAAGATCATCAGTTATCACCCAAACGACGTGAAGACTTCCGGTCTTCGACCATCGTCTTCATCTTCGACTTATCGTCGTATCAGTTATTCAGAATGGGATAAACCCGGTCTTTCCGAATAACTCGCGTATATATTATAAAAGTGTTACACAAACACAACATACGCCTCATTCCAACTCATTAGTCATTAACCGTAAATTAATCAAGAGAATAATTCCCCAAATATTAACCCCGAAGGCCGAAACCAACATCAGATCAATATCCAGAAAACCATTCTACTTAGCTAACCGACAGTTAATTTCTAAATTTCACGTTCAAATCTAATTAAAGATTTAACTATCGCCTGGAGCAAAACTGGTGATACTCCATTCTCGATCTTTTCAATCTAATTAAAGATTCATTAAAACTCCACTTAGTTTTAATCTGTGACTGGGTTAAAGAATCAGTGTCATTTAAAACACGGTTCACGATAAACCCAAAGTCACATCCCATTAATTATCGGGTTAAAGAACAAGTGTTATTTAAAACACTGTTCACGATAAACCCAAAAATCAATATCCATTCAATTCCAATTAAATATTATTTAATTGGTACACTTCATTAAATCTAAATCAAAAGATTTAATCTTTTCTCAGCTGGGTTCAAGAACAGTGTTAGTGAAGACACCATTCACGACAAACCCAAATCACATTCATTAATTATCGGGTTAAAGAACAAGTGTTATTTAAAACACTGTTCACGATAAACCCAAAAATCAATATCCATTCAATTTCCAATTAAATATTATTTAATTGGTACACTTCATTAAATCTAAATCAAAAGATTTAATCTTTTCTCGGCTGGGTTCAAGAACAGTGTTAGTGAAGACACCATTCACGACAAACCCAAATCACATTCATTAATTATCGGGTTAAAGAACAAGTGTTATTTAAAACACTGTTCACGATAAACCCAAAAATCAATATCCATTCAATTCCAATTAAATATTATTTAATTGGTACACTTCATTAAATCTAAATCAAAAGATTTAATCTTTTCTCAGCTGGGTTCAAGAACAGTGTTAGTGAAGACACCATTCACGACAAACCCAAATCACATTCATTAATTATCGGGTTAAAGAACAAGTGTTATTTAAAACACTGTTCACGATAAACCCAAAAATCAATATCCATTCAATTCCAATTAAATATTATTTAATTGGTACACTTCATTAAATCTAAATCAAAAGATTTAATCTTTTCTCAGCCGGGTTCAAAAACAGTGTTAGTGAAGACACCATTCACGACAAACCCAAATCACATTCGATATTCAATACAAGGCTCTGAATAGAAAATATATCGGCTTATATTCAATATCGAATTCTACGACTAACAAATGTCGTATTGGAAATAACGATATAAATATATATCTTTCAAATTTCCATAACAACACTTGTATAATCACGAATTCCAACATCGAAATATTCCGAAGACAATTTCGATTCAAATCCACTCCAATGCAATCATTGGAAACTTTGGTTATTTTCAAAACCCTTTTCAAATTCAATTTATTTATAAAAATAAATAGAATTATAATTCTAGTTCAAAACTAGTTCATTTCGATAAAAATCTATTTTTATCTTTTCAAATAGGGAGTTTTTCATCCCAATTCTTTCTAAATCATTTCTTATGATTTTACACAAATTATTACTATTTTTAATAATTTTATCAAGGCCCGTACAGTCGATTTCCAACAATGGCCATCGAACTGCACTTACAGCGACCTTTTTCGAATTTGATTTGGACGTATCTCCAAATCCAACCGTTAGATTTCAAATTTCTAACATTCATTAGAAAGCTCTTTTCGATACGAACCCAACGGTTCCGGTTTTAGGAGAATCCGACGGTCGGATCTCCCGCAATGTCCGTTTGAAATAAATGGTCGAAATTCACGAACTGCCGCGGCGCGGCGCGTTCTATTCAGGCCATTATATTATATATATAATATATATAATATATATTTCGTCGATTTCTATTTAAAACGAATTATATAAATAGTTTTAAAATCGTTTCAAAAGCTATTTCAACTTTCTTTTCAATTCAAATCAAAATTGAATTCTTCTTTATAAATTCGTTTTAAAATTCATTTCTATTCAATTCGAATTTCAATTCAATTTGAATTCATTTCAATTCCATTCATTTCGAATCGTTTTCAATTCAATTCATTTCGAAATCGTTTTCAATTCAATTCATTATCGATAAAATCGATATAAATATCGTTCACGTCAAAATGGCGTCAATCTAATCAACACGGCTTCATAAAGTTCTATTTTCAAATATTCTATTTCAAATATTTCTTTTTCAAATATTTCTATTTTAAAACTGGAATGAGGCCCAATCAATTACCATATAAAGTTAATTATATGGATTTTCATACAACACATGTATAATAGCCTTGAAAAATAATCAACCATCAACCAAGGTGCACTACACTGTATAAGCATCAAATATAGATATCTAATGCTTATAACAGCCTGTCAATCAATCGATTGACATATTTAATCAATCAGGATGAGTGAACTTCAAATTTCATCCTAACACCCGTGTGGGGTTTCAAACAATCAAACACATATTTTATTTGTGCAGTTAGGCGATGTGTAAAATTTATCGACCCAATCAACGCCATTCAAATAGGTGTACATAAACAAACCGTCTGGTTTGTAAATGAATATTTATTTATTCACATTCACGTTAAAATTTATATTTTTAACGATAAAACATTTTATTTCAACCTATGAATTTCTATTCAATTCATTTACACAATAAAATGATATTTTTATTTTCTAACACATTTTAGAAAATTTCGGCGGCATAACGGCACGATACTAGAAACGGGACGAGGCCTAGCCTTATCCCCGGTCTAGTGAAGGCCCACGCCATTCACTCATCAATCAAATCAATTTCATTTTGCAAACCACAAAATTTGGAGTAAGGGTCTAACCTAGCCTTACTCCTATGCCTTATAACGGCGCACGTCTAATCCTAACCAATTATCGATTCGATTTTTCACATCACAAACCACATTCAAACCAATATAGCAATCAATCACCAAACAATCAAACAAACAAGTCCATGGTCTGTGGACGATTGTGTCGGGTGCTACTAAGCACCGTCTGCATCCTAGTATATATATATATAACTAGAAAAATAAATTGAAAGGTGAGAAATTCTCACATATAGCTATCCTAGCTCCACGGCTCTTCATTTTGCAGAAGTCTTCGTCGACTCGCCTTTTTGTCACCTTCGTTGCTGCTTTCACTACATACGTAAAAATCACATTTTTACTTCGCTATTCAATATATATAAAAATCGAATTTTTACTATGTTATTCAATATATAAAAATCACATTTTATTTCGAAGTTCAATATACCAAAAATTCTATTTTTCTATCGAAGTTCAATATATAAAAATCATATTTTTAGTTCGCTATTCAATATATAAAAATCGAATTTTTATATTCTCCATTATATTTTCAAAAGCGATGTCTTTTTATTTTCAAATCAAGATTGCTTGTATTTTTGAATCAATGACAATTTCAGTTTTAAACATTAATAAATTTCAGTTTTAAACATTAATAAATTTCAGTTTTAAACATTAATAAATTTCAGTTTTATTTCACTTAATCAAAAATCAGTTTTTACTTAATCAAAAAATCAGTTTTTTACTTAATCAAAAATCAGTTTTTTACTTAATCAAAAATCAGTTTTTACTTAATCAAAAATCAGTTTTTACTTAATCAAAAATCAGTTTTTTTTTTTTTTTATTATTTTTTTTTTTTACTCCCTGTAAATAAAAATAAATAAAATAAATAAATAAAATAAAAATAAACTTACAGCGAATCGGAGGGGAGGGGTTTCGTCAGCCGGAGACGGCGGCCTTTCAGTCAGAGGAGGGGGCGCCATTGGGGTTCAAGGGGTTAGGGTTGTTCGATTTGGCCAGAGGAGCGGGGTGTGGTGCCATCCAGTTTGTCAGGGGCCATCGGGACAGGCGAAGGTCAGGATCGAGGAGGAGAAGGGTTCGATTTAGGTGGCTCCTTCGTGATTTGGGTGCGGTAAATTCAGAAGAAGAGGGGGAGTTCGGAGAGAGGGAGCCACGCGAGAGGGGGGGGGGGGAAGCTGGTTGCGCCTGAGGCAGCGCGAGGGGGCGCGTCAGAGGTGGTTGCGCGACGAGGGGCAGTGGGTGGTTGGCTGGGGCACGATCGATCCTCCCTCTTTTTTTTTTTTTTATTTATTTCTGAGCGTTGACTTCAAATAGAAGGGAGAGGGTGAGGTAGGAGAATATATATAATTATTTAATTTTATTTTATTTAAATTTTAAAGTCCAAAAAGTAACTTTTTATTTTGACCTCAAAACGAGACCCACCGCCTATCGTCCATAGCTAATTACCCCCATTTCGAATACAATGGGATATGTATCGCAAGCTGATTTGATCGTTTGAATTAGTTTCCGTTGAATTTACATTTAAATCTCTATATTGAATTTTAAACGTACATTTCAAATTACCGGGGTCGCATACGAACTCTAAAAATTCTCGAAAAATATTTTCTAGCTTCGTATTGAAGATACGGTCTTAACAAAACTAGTTTCGTCGAGTTCTGAGGCCGTTAGAAAAATGGCCAATTTTCAGTCGATTAAAATCAATTGAAACTGGTCAAACGCGTTTTCCTTTGCCACGCTCACATATTGATTCGAAAAATTATGAAATTTGGAATCTAGCAATAACTTAACATCACGGACCCAACAAAACTGGTTTCGTCGAAATCCGAGGTCCTTTGCAAAATGTCCATTTTTAAGGGCCTGAATTCCATAGCGACTATTCAGAATTTTCAACTGGACATATCTTTTGATTCCTGCTATGAAATCTCAATTATTCGGATTCGTTGGAAAGATATTCACAATTAGATCCTATCATTTTTTGTTTCACTAAAATCCGGATTGTTTTGCACCCGGTACATTCAATTGAAGTTTGAAATCGAATTATCGAACTACCGCGCCATTTTCAATTCTATTTATAATTATATATAAATATTTATATTCTAACGACGACGCGTAAAATATATACGTTCGAATTTTATTCAAAGTAAATTTCTCGTCGATATTATTTAAAATAATTCATTTTAAATAATCAAAATTCGCTAAAATTGCCAAAATAAAAATTTCAAACTGGCTCGCATTTTACGGGTTGTTACAATCTCCCCCACTTAAAACTTTTCGTCCCCGAAAAGGAACAAAGTCGAAAGTGGTTTGATTATTCAACTCTACGATCGATCTGGCTTCCATTCTCCAACTCTTTAGTTTCTGAGAATTTTCAAAATTTCAAAAAATTTGGCTAACACCCTAAATTTTTGAAAAATTTCGCCATAACCTCCCCTGCAATGGGAGCATCGGGGAATTTCAAATAGCTTCCCCGGTCCTTCAGATCTCAAAAAGAAAAAGAAAAAGCCAAGCGGCTAGCCAATAGGCTCATAAAATCATCATCACCCAAACAATTCAGGAAATTATGTAGTAAACATGTACCTATTTGTCGGGCAAACAAATTTTATTCTCTGCTCTAGCCTCCTTGCTATGACCTGTTCATTGTAAGTATATGTATATGCAAGCAAATGCAACCAATTTTCGATATAATTCAATATTTGATTCAATTAGGCTAAATGGTTCAAAATTAGCAAACAAATAGGCAAACAACACAAACATCAATCAATTAGTGAATTAGAGTTTCAAATTCATAATTTTGATACATAGTCAAAAATCAGATTTTTGATGCCAAATCACAACAATAGGCCCTATCTACTTTTGGTTCTCACACCAGTCAATAGGAAATATATAGAAATCTCACTTTCGTCACTCGAAAATAAATACTGGCGACAGTGCCCCATCACCAGAATTACTCCCGGGCACTAGAGGGATTCTATATCTACCCAATATATTAAAACTTCGAATACACGTTTGCAAGACATATATGCAAAACCTTTATATATCGGATTGTCCTAATCAATATAAATAGATAATCAAATACGAATAATTGATTTTAAATTTTCAAAACAAAATTTGTTTTCATTTGAAAAATATACTCTTCACACTCGTTCTAGGATACTACTGATCCCATCTCTAACGAGTCATTCTCATTGGATATTGCTAATCCAATATCTGATGAATTCTTTCGTATGTTTCTAATGTGTCTTGTTCTCTAGCTTTGTAAACCAAAGCTCTGATACCAACTGTGAAAACCCGCAACCTCCCCGTAAAGGAAAGTGTCGGATAGTTCGAGAACAAACCACAACAGAACGCATACAGAAGAACATTTCATTGCTTATTACAACAATGCATCAGATTACAAGGATATACAGAGTTTAAATGAATATTACACAGAAATATCAGAGATTTAAATTACATTTAAATACATAGCAGCGGAAAATAATACAATACACAACTAGAAGAGATATACGGATACAAAGCTTTCCGGATATCGTTCCAGCTGTAAACCAGGATCCTGTGAATATAAATCTGCAAAACCAAAACTACTAGCTGCCCGTGTCAAAATAAGGGCACCCAGAGTTTAGGTTAAAACAATAAACTCCAGGTCAGTCATGGGACTGGTGTGAGAACTAAAACAGTTATTAATCTTTGTTTTTAAAGTTAGGTAAATCAAGGGACCACGCCGTATAACACGGAACGGGTTTCCTCCCAAGAATACCAGTGCATAAAACAAACAGCGCAATGCTAAATAAAGAAAATGAAGCTGTTATAAGACCCAGGTCCCATCACACAATGTAACGCAGTCGAGGATAGGGTTTTTACCTTATAACAACCAAAGAATGCTTGATACGTTTAAAACAAATCATTTGATACCATAATAAGTGCATAGTGTATAAAACACTTCAAATCATAAGTATCAATCATAGGCGGCATGGGTACCATATATCATGTCGCCATATATAGGTTTACAAATAGAACCGCAAATGTCACGTATTTGGAAATTGGATTTCCATCTATGAACCGAGGCTAGGGGCAAGATCCTCAACCGATTCGAGACTGTCTAGTCCGAGCCTCAGGCAAGTACTCTGTCAAGCCTTTGGATCGTCAGGGCCGGTCCACCGATGTGGATTAAAATGCCTGAACACTACGTTTCCCCACCCTATGGGGTGTAAGTCTGGTCCGTCAGCCGACCAGAATGCATCGGCCGAAACCGATATAACCGAGGCGCCTCGCAACAGCAACAACCACATAAGTCAAACTCGTCAGGGCGTGTAAAACCACTGATGCCACTTCTAACTAGAAAGAAACGCAAGTCCTCCCTGATGTCCTCTCCCGTTTTTGGTTCATACCGGGTGTGAAACCCGCGAGGTAAACGTTACACAAAGCTACGCCACAAAGGCCGTGCTTTGATCATCACCACAAGACTTTGCTTTTCAACAGAAGCCTTGATCATTTGCATCTTAGCATGCCACACAGGCAAACCACTCTATGCAACCGATATCAGTCACACAGAATGAAATCCAATGTCAGACACACAGTCCATTTACAAGTCCGTTCTGGGTCTGAACGAAACC
This sequence comes from Allium sativum, assembly GCA_030737875.1. Classification (NCBI taxonomy): domain Eukaryota; kingdom Viridiplantae; phylum Streptophyta; class Magnoliopsida; order Asparagales; family Amaryllidaceae; genus Allium; species Allium sativum. The sequence continues at coordinate 580,209,547 of CM060919.1, forward strand.
GGAGGCACCTAGTACCCCGCATATCCATCGATCTCCAAGTACGTCTGGACGATCACTAACTGTTTCCATCTTCTTGGGTGTACAGCCCAATCAAGATCATCAGTTATCACCCAAACGACGTGAAGACTTCCGGTCTTCGACCATCGTCTTCATCTTCGACTTATCGTCGTATCAGTTATTCAGAATGGGATAAACCCGGTCTTTCCGAATAACTCGCGTATATATTATAAAAGTGTTACACAAACACAACATACGCCTCATTCCAACTCATTAGTCATTAACCGTAAATTAATCAAGAGAATAATTCCCCAAATATTAACCCCGAAGGCCGAAACCAACATCAGATCAATATCCAGAAAACCATTCTACTTAGCTAACCGACAGTTAATTTCTAAATTTCACGTTCAAATCTAATTAAAGATTTAACTATCGCCTGGAGCAAAACTGGTGATACTCCATTCTCGATCTTTTCAATCTAATTAAAGATTCATTAAAACTCCACTTAGTTTTAATCTGTGACTGGGTTAAAGAATCAGTGTCATTTAAAACACGGTTCACGATAAACCCAAAGTCACATCCCATTAATTATCGGGTTAAAGAACAAGTGTTATTTAAAACACTGTTCACGATAAACCCAAAAATCAATATCCATTCAATTCCAATTAAATATTATTTAATTGGTACACTTCATTAAATCTAAATCAAAAGATTTAATCTTTTCTCAGCTGGGTTCAAGAACAGTGTTAGTGAAGACACCATTCACGACAAACCCAAATCACATTCATTAATTATCGGGTTAAAGAACAAGTGTTATTTAAAACACTGTTCACGATAAACCCAAAAATCAATATCCATTCAATTTCCAATTAAATATTATTTAATTGGTACACTTCATTAAATCTAAATCAAAAGATTTAATCTTTTCTTGGCTGGGTTCAAGAACAGTGTTAGTGAAGACACCATTCACGACAAACCCAAATCACATTCATTAATTATCGGGTTAAAGAACAAGTGTTATTTAAAACACTGTTCACGATAAACCCAAAAATCAATATCCATTCAATTCCAATTAAATATTATTTAATTGGTACACTTCATTAAATCTAAATCAAAAGATTTAATCTTTTCTCAGCTGGGTTCAAGAACAGTGTTAGTGAAGACACCATTCACGACAAACCCAAATCACATTCATTAATTATCGGGTTAAAGAACAAGTGTTATTTAAAACACTGTTCACGATAAACCCAAAAATCAATATCCATTCAATTCCAATTAAATATTATTTAATTGGTACACTTCATTAAATCTAAATCAAAAGATTTAATCTTTTCTCAGCCGGGTTCAAAAACAGTGTTAGTGAAGACACCATTCACGACAAACCCAAATCACATTCGATATTCAATACAAGGCTCTGAATAGAAAATATATCGGCTTATATTCAATATCGAATTCTACGACTAACAAATGTCGTATTGGAAATAACGATATAAATATATATCTTTCAAATTTCCATAACAACACTTGTATAATCACGAATTCCAACATCGAAATATTCCGAAGACAATTTCGATTCAAATCCACTCCAATGCAATCATTGGAAACTTTGGTTATTTTCAAAACCCTTTTCAAATTCAATTTATTTATAAAAATAAATAGAATTATAATTCTAGTTCAAAACTAGTTCATTTCGATAAAAATCTATTTTTATCTTTTCAAATAGGGAGTTTTTCATCCCAATTCTTTCTAAATCATTTCTTATGATTTTACACAAATTATTACTATTTTTAATAATTTTATCAAGGCCCGTACAGTCGATTTCCAACAATGGCCATCGAACTGCACTTACAGCGACCTTTTTCGAATTTGATTTGGACGTATCTCCAAATCCAACTGTTAGATTTCAAATTTCTAACATTCATTAGAAAGCTCTTTTCGATACGAACCCAACGGTTCCGGTTTTAGGAGAATCCGACGGTCGGATCTCCCGCAATGTCCGTTTGAAATAAATGGTCGAAATTCACGAACTGCCGCGGCGCGGCGCGTTCTATTCAGGCCATTATATTATATATATAATATATATAATATATATTTCGTCGATTTCTATTTAAAATGAATTATATAAATAGTTTTAAAATCGTTTCAAAAGCTATTTCAACTTTCTTTTCAATTCAAATCAAAATTGAATTCTTCTTTATAAATTCGTTTTAAAATTCATTTCTATTCAATTCGAATTTCAATTCAATTTGAATTCATTTCAATTCCATTCATTTCGAATCGTTTTCAATTCAATTCATTTCGAAATCGTTTTCAATTCAATTCATTATCGATAAAATCGATATAAATATCGTTCACGTCAAAATGGCGTCAATCTAATCAACACGGCTTCATAAAGTTCTATTTTCAAATATTCTATTTCAAATATTTCTTTTTCAAATATTTCTATTTTAAAACTGGAATGAGGCCCAATCAATTACCATATAAAGTTAATTATATGGATTTTCATACAACACATGTATAATAGCCTTGAAAAATAATCAACCATCAACCAAGGTGCACTACACTGTATAAGCATCAAATATAGATATCTAATGCTTATAACAGCCTGTCAATCAATCGATTGACATATTTAATCAATCAGGATGAGTGAACTTCAAATTTCATCCTAACACCCGTGTGGGGTTTCAAACAATCAAACACATATTTTATTTGTGCAGTTAGGCGATGTGTAAAATTTATCGACCCAATCAACGCCATTCAAATAGGTGTACATAAACAAACCGTCTGGTTTGTAAATGAATATTTATTTATTCACATTCACGTTAAAATTTATATTTTTAACGATAAAACATTTTATTTCAACCTATGAATTTCTATTCAATTCATTTACACAATAAAATGATATTTTTATTTTCTAACACATTTTAGAAAATTTCGGCGGCATAACGGCACGATACTAGAAACGGGACGAGGCCTAGCCTTATCCCCGGTCTAGTGAAGGCCCACGCCATTCACTCATCAATCAAATCAATTTCATTTTGCAAACCACAAAATTTGGAGTAAGGGTCTAACCTAGCCTTACTCCTACGCCTTATAACGGCGCACGTCTAATCCTAACCAATTATCGATTCGATTTTTCACATCACAAACCACATTCAAACCAATATAGCAATCAATCACCAAACAATCAAACAAACAAGTCCATGGTCTGTGGACGATTGTGTCGGGTGCTACTAAGCACCGTCTGCATCCTAGTATATATATATATAACTAGAAAAATAAATTGAAAGGTGAGAAATTCTCACATATAGCTATCCTAGCTCCACGGCTCTTCATTTTGCAGAAGTCTTCGTCGACTCGCCTTTTTGTCACCTTCGTTGCTGCTTTCACTACATACGTAAAAATCACATTTTTACTTCGCTATTCAATATATATAAAAATCGAATTTTTACTATGTTATTCAATATATAAAAATCACATTTTATTTCGAAGTTCAATATACCAAAAATTCTATTTTTCTATCGAAGTTCAATATATAAAAATCATATTTTTAGTTCGCTATTCAATATATAAAAATCGAATTTTTATATTCTCCATTATATTTTCAAAAGCGATGTCTTTTTATTTTCAAATCAAGATTGCTTGTATTTTTGAATCAATGACAATTTCAGTTTTAAACATTAATAAATTTCAGTTTTAAACATTAATAAATTTCAGTTTTAAACATTAATAAATTTCAGTTTTATTTCACTTAATCAAAAATCAGTTTTTACTTAATCAAAAAATCAGTTTTTTACTTAATCAAAAATCAGTTTTTTACTTAATCAAAAATCAGTTTTTACTTAATCAAAAATCAGTTTTTACTTAATCAAAAATCAGTTTTTTTTTTTTTTTTTATTATTATTTTTTTTTACTCCCTGTAAATAAAAATAAATAAAATAAATAAATAAAATAAAAATAAACTTACAGCGAATCGGAGGGGAGGGGTTTCGTCAGCCGGAGACGGCGGCCTTTCAGTCAGAGGAGGGGGCGCCATTGGGGTTCAAGGGGTTAGGGTTGTTCGATTTGGCCAGAGGAGCGGGGTGTGGTGCCATCCAGTTTGTCAGGGGCCATCGGGACAGGCGAAGGTCAGGATCGAGGAGGAGAAGGGTTCGATTTAGGTGGCTCCTTCGTGATTTGGGTGCGGTAAATTCAGAAGAAGAGGGGGAGTTCGGAGAGAGGGAGCCACGCGAGAGGGGGGGGGGGAAGCTGGTTGCGCCTGAGGCAGCGCGAGGGGGGCGCGTCAGAGGTGGTTGCGCGACGAGGGGCAGTGGGTGGTTGGCTGGGGCACGATCGATCCTCCCTCTTTTTTTTTTTTTTTTTATTTCTGAGCGTTGACTTCAAATAGAAGGGAGAGGGTGAGGTAGGAGAATATATATAATTATTTAATTTTATTTTATTTAAATTTTAAAGTCCAAAAAGTAACTTTTTATTTTGACCTCAAAACGAGACCCACCGCCTATCGTCCATAGCTAATTACCCCCATTTCGAATACAATGGGATATGTATCGCAAGCTGATTTGATCGTTTGAATTAGTTTCCGTTGAATTTACATTTAAATCTCTATATTGAATTTTAAACGTACATTTCAAATTACCGGGGTCGCATACGAACTCTAAAAATTCTCGAAAAATATTTTCTAGCTTCGTATTGAAGATACGGTCTTAACAAAATTAGTTTCGTCGAGTTCTGAGGCCGTTAGAAAAATGGCCAATTTTCAGTCGATTAAAATCAATTGAAACTGGTCAAACGCGTTTTCCTTTGCCACGCTCACATATTGATTCGAAAAATTATGAAATTTGGAATCTAGCAATAACTTAACATCACGGACCCAACAAAACTGGTTTCGTCGAAATCCGAGGTCCTTTGCAAAATGTCCATTTTTAAGGGCCTGAATTCCATAGCGACTATTCAGAATTTTCAACTGGACATATCTTTTGATTCCTGCTATGAAATCTCAATTATTCGGATTCGTTGGAAAGATATTCACAATTAGATCCTATCATTTTTTGTTTCACTAAAATCCGGATTGTTTTGCACCCGGTACATTCAATTGAAGTTTGAAATCGAATTATCGAACTACCGCGCCATTTTCAATTCTATTTATAATTATATATAAATATTTATATTCTAACGACGACGCGTAAAATATATACGTTCGAATTTTATTCAAAGTAAATTTCTCGTCGATATTATTTAAAATAATTCATTTTAAATAATCAAAATTCGCTAAAATTGCCAAAATAAAAATTTCAAACTGGCTCGCATTTTACGGGTTGTTACAGAAAATTTATAGGCACTATCCTGACACCCACCATAATCTCTCTGCCATGTTTCATATGAATCTGATCATCTGAACATTTGAGTTTCTCTCTCTAGCCATTCTAAGCTTACGACACACCATTTTAAATGACCAAATTAATCAAAATCATACAATTTAACAAATCAAACTGCAATTAGTCCAATTTCAATCATGATTAATCATACAAACATGAACATATATGAAATACATCATAAAAACCATGGGTCTAGCATAATTAGGATTTAAACATATATTAAACATGATTAATCTAACATCTTACTGATTCATATGATCAAGTTAGGTTATCCTAGGGTTTCTAATATTGAAATTTACATAGGCGGTCTGATTTAGGTGATATTAACATGCATGGTGTGAAGTAATATTAAATTAAAAAATTCCTAATCACGTAACTAAACATGGAAAATAACCTACGCACTACATCTCCACATTCTCAACCGTGTAATATGCCAAAACCACATCCTCAACCACCACCTTCTACTCCACCGCCGAGTGCACCACTAACCTACGCCCCAATAACATTTGCTATAGCTTCTTCTCTAGTGGCGGTAGACAAAAAATCACTCCAATTTATCAAACCTCCAGAGAATTACGTCTTCATACCTGAAACGGTCTTCAAGATCTCTGAATTGGAAAAAGATTGTTGCACTTCATCTAATTGATTTTCGATTGTCAGTGGCCAAATTGAAGACCTATGTTCAAAAAGTATGGAAACCATCAGGTTAGTTTATAATTCACATCACACCAAACCAGCACTACACCTTTGCAGTTAAAGCCCCGCAATATCCCTGCTATATTCCATAGAGCTCTTCAACCCCTATGCTATTTCAATTTAGCGCTGACGAATAGTAAATCCGCTTTTAGTTCCTCTATTTTCCGCTAAATCCGATGAATCAAGGTTTTTTAACATCCACTTTTGTAGTATTAATATATAGAGTTTGATTTGACTAGTTCTCTTTTTAAAAATATTAATAAATTTAGCCTAAATGGCTAAATTAATGGTATAAGTGCGTTATATATGGTAGTAATCAATTACACTCATCAAATTTAGCATGCATAACTACGATATTCCTTGATTTTGTTATATAAGATTAATTAATATTAGTTTCTTGTACATATATAATGTGAGCAAGATGATTAATTCATTTTCGAATATTTTGTTTTACATCTAATGAACCTTTTTACTCCTCTGTTATATCCCCGCTACACCTTTTTGCACCTCCACCGCTAATACAATCACTAAGCACTTTAAATGCACAGCACTACACTGTGCAATTTGGAAACATGAGTGATTTTAATGTTGTGTTACAAACTTCCATATATTCATATTTTGTTGCTAATGGTCGAAAAATGGCACCCTGGATATGATTTTGAGAGTTCAATTCTGATAAGGTGTAAATTTGGATAAAACTACATAATCTCGAAATGGAAATGTGGTCAACTCTGGCATTATCACTAATAGCAAGCTACATTGAAAATCCAATCCAAACTGGTGACAACACATCTGCTAAGAAGATTACCAGATATGATAGGCTATTGATGGGTGTTGATAAAGCAACTAGACACTATACCCATATCACTGCATACTAGAGCTAAGAAGGAAATTGGAGTTTTAGTATGAATTCACCAGTAAAATGTGATCAATGCAACAAATTTGGATATAAGACTTCAATCCATGGTATTCACAATGTTCCAAAGTGGATACCAAAAAATTCAATAGATCCATCCAGTTCTACCACCTTTGTTCAATTTGATGACTCGGTAGATATACAAAGCACATGTACAAAAGATAATAATGCATCCGTTCAGGATGGAGGTCATAATTTGGATTTTCTGGATAAATAATTACCTCAACACATTGATCACAATATCCTGGAAAATGTAGCAGACAGTCTGACTGAGGACATGCCTGATGATGAAAACATGACTTGTCAGAATGTGTAACTACTAACAAGGAATATTTATGATCTGCTAAGGGTAAAATTCAGGCAATAGATAATGCTCCTTCTAAATGAAAATTAAGGAGAAATTCTAATATTAGTTCTCTTTTTTATCATGGAATGTTTGAGGCATGAACGTGCCACATCGTGTATGTGACGTGCTCTCGTTTCTGACCAAACTGAAACCAACTATGGTTAGCTTGGTAGAGAATAAATTGAATGTATCGAATTTATCTTCTTTAAATAAGTTACTTGTAAGAAAATGGGATTACTTTCCACACAAGCATGCTGAGTTTTCAAGAAGAATTTTAATTCTATGGAATACATCAGTTTGGAGTTTAGATGTAATTTCATCTACTTCTCAACATCTTACTGTCTAAGCAACAAACGTGGGTGGCTTGTCCCTTTATTTTAATGATCTGTTCTAGCAGAAAATAATTATTTTTAAGAAAGGCAAATATTCTAGCAGAAAATAATTGATGAATCTTCAACCTTCTTAGATGCATGGGTGTAGATGGGTAGCTTTAACTATTCTTCTTTACCATCAGAAAAAAGGGATTTCCAATACCTTTTAAACATTTACTAGCTTTTACAAATGGCTTAACTCAAGTTGGTCTAATGGAGATTAAGGATGTTGGGTATAAATACACATGGAGAAGGCATGGGATTGCAAATAACATAAATAGGATCTTTGTTAATTACCCTTGCCTACAATGATTTACTAACATGAAGGCTTTATCTTTAACACGGCTCTCAATCGACCATAATCCACTTATACTTGAGTTAAGTCCTACAACCCTTTCTATAGGCTTCTCGTTCCTATATTCAAATGATTGGAATTCATGTGATGGTTATTATGACTGTATCAAAAGGGGCTTGCAAGTTTGCTCGTGGGGCTTCCTAAGTTATTTATTCCAATCCAAACTGTATGCATGTAAAGAAGAACTCAATAGATGGAATAAACTACAGTCTAAAGATGATTACTTATTAAAAGAAGATGAAGACTGTTTTACTGAATTAGAGGTTGTAACTTACAATGATCCAGAGAACATAGCACTGTATGAAGAAATGCTTAGAGTCAAGCATAATTTACAAGTGCAAAATCAGATCAAATTTTGGAATTACTGACAAAAATCAAAAAATAAAACGGCTGCAAGAAGGAGACACAAACTCTAAGTTCTTTCAATCCGAAATGTCACCTCGAATACACAATAACAACATCAAAGCTTTAATAACTGGTACTGGAGAACTGTTATTTAAGTTTGAAGAGGCTGAAATGGAAGCAATAACCTATTTTACCTCACAGTTTAAGAGCCAGGTTTGCACAAGTTTCCCTTATTTCCAGTCTGCAGCTACCATAAATTCCACTGGACAACAGCTGCTGCTTCAGCCAATCAACTTGCAAGAAGCGGAAAAAGGCAATTTTCTCTGTAAATGACGAATCCAGTTCAGGCCCTAATGGACTTAATTCTAAATTTTACAAACTTCAGTAGGAGGACTTGAAGCATTACAGGATATGTTACATTTAGCCAAGCTTCCTAAAGGTATTAACTATACCTTTATAACCTTAATACCTAAAACTGAGAGGCCCACTGACATTTCACGATACCGACCTATATCCTATTGTAATATGTACTGCATTTTTTTTAGCAAATTCTTATGCAACAGGCTGAAGTGGTTTTTAGCTCATCTTCTTTCTTGCAACCAATGTGCTTTTACTCCAGATAAACTAATTGGAGATAACATACTACTTGCTCACAAATTGCTGCGAGATTTTAAAAATCCCGATGTTAATAAATTTTGCGTTAAGATCGACATGCATAAAGCATATAACATGGTAAATACAGAATTCATATGCCACATAATGACGAAGATGGGGTTTCCTACACACTTCATCAATATTATGTACGATTGCACTTCCACTACCTCTTTTTCAATCCTTATTCTAAGGATTTCAAAAGGATTTATTACTACAAATAGGGGTAGTCAAAAAGGTGACCCTCTCTCACCCTATTTGTTTTCAATGGCTGTGGAGTATTTTACATTTTGCATGAACTAGGAAACTTATCTTAAAACTTTTCTTCCTACACACAACTCCACATCTAATATCAGTCATCTTACATACGTTGATGATTTAATGGTCTTCGACAGAAGTGAAAGTAAATTTCCAAACGCATTGAAGATTATCTTCATAAAACTAAGTATGTTTATGGGCTTAGTGCTAACGTAATCAAAAATAAAATTTATTTTAATGAAGTAGCAGGTCATAGACAAGAAATTTCAAGAGTACTGGGTATGACACTGTAGTGCTGCCTATAAAATATTTAAGAGTCCCTTTTTCCTCCAATTACATCCATTACACTGATTGATGGACATTGTTGCAAGAAGTTCAAGACAAACTACAAGCTTGGGATGCTAGATTTCTTAGTTTTGCGGGGAGAGAAGAGCTAATTCAGTCGGTCATCACTGCTAAAGTATTGTATTTGTTACTTGTTTACCATCTTCCAATGTATACAATAGACAAACTGCATTCAATGTGCGCTAATTTGTTTTCGTGGGGGAGTTGAACACAATTTAGTTGGCAGAAATTATGCTAACCAAAGATTGAAGGAGGCATTAGCCTTAAATTGTTCTCGGATTTAAAGAAGGCATCATGCATCAAGTTAATGTGGAATTATCTAACATCAGATAGTTTGTGGAGCAATTGGATGGCTAGAAAATATTGCTACGGGATTTTTTTTTTTGGCATACACATATTGACAATAACTCCTCCTGCACTTGAAAGGGTATGTTGAGGCTACAGACACAGGGTCAACGTTTTTCCAAAAAAGTGATCGCGGACGGATTGAACACATCGCTCTGGTTTGAACCTTGGATAAACTGTAAATGCTTAGCTTGGTATCAGAGCTTGGTTTTTGATTAACTCTAGAATCATGTTTCCTCTTGTTGTCAGTCTTCTGAGAGTCAGTCCAGTTCATCTCCAACTATTTTCAATGGAACAGATTTTTCAAACTGGAAATCCGAAATAGAATTTTATTTAAAATCTGTTAATATTAAACGTTGGGATACTGTTATCAATGGGAGTGATATGTCTGATAATAGAAACATTGTTATCAATGGGATGCTGCAATCCTCAGGTTTCTACTAGGTGATAGAACAGATCCCGTATACAAGACCATGTACACTCGCAATCCCTGCTCCTATTCTAACCCTACGCTCAAAACCATAGACTGACCGATATCCCCTCGATCAGATTTCCCCAAATTACAACCCTGTAATCCGTAACTTAGATTTTACAGACTCTGAAACTGACAGTCAACACCCTGACTGATTCCTCTAGAATTTTACAGACTCTAGAAAAAAACTGTTCGACAATTTTTAAAACAAATACAATAAAATAAGCAAGAGAAATTAAAACTAGAAAAACCCTTGGAGTTAAAAGTAAAGGGGCCATCCCCTTTTAAACATGGCTTAGCCCCCTTTCACATAGCCGGCCCATTTGTAATTTCTTTGGTCCGATCTCCTTTTGCTCTGAAGAAAAAAAAATGGCGGCTGCAATTGAAAACTAGGGTTTCTCAAAATTCCCCCAAATCAAATCGACTTTGAACGATGATAGATGGTTCTCTAATTGAACTCGTGGCTTGCTTTCTGATGATTCGATTTTGACTTCTCTCTCTGGCACTCGATCGAAACCCTAATGAAACATTGTAAGTGAATTTAAACTTTAATTGCTCTGCCTTTTGATTTATTGATGCTTTGGTTTTCGATGATCGTTGCCTATAATGAAAATTGGTGTTAAATAGGATTATAGAAATCCTATTCCTCTGATTTCGTAACATGTGACTTGGCTGATTGGTTTGAGGAATTATTGCGTGGATTCCCCTTTTGAAATCTTTGATTGAAATGAAACTGGACCAGAATATGATCTTCAATGAATCTCGTCGGTTTTAATTTGTCCCTTGTAGAACTGAAATAAATTTTGTCCCTTAATATATTTTGCAATACTGGAAAAATTATTTTCTCCTTTGCATGGTTGATTCCATGATCAATAAATATTGCCGTGAATGAATATTTGTCTTGATAATATCTGGCAATAAATCTTTCCTGTTTTGTGCCCCTTGAACAATTTTTGATTGATTGATTTTCTGGAAACAAATGAGAGCTGATTCACACTATCTCATATTACATGTCATCTGATAGGCTTTAAAAAACAAAAATTGAATTTCCGGTCTTTGAAAATGATATTGCCATTTCTGGAAAGATTATCCATGCTTTGCCAAATATGTTTCACTGAAATAAGTGATGACAAAGGAAACTTTCTTTTATAATCCTCTGTAAATTTCGGCATGTGTATTTTTGGGAAGATTTTATTCTTTGATTGATTATTTCCCAAAACAGAAAGCTTTATGATTCCCTTGCACATGTAACATGAAACATGTAACGACCCGCAAATCCGCAACATCGGAGTTGACTATATACATCATACGTCCAACCCAAATATCACGAAAATACGGAACATTTTTTTTTAGAAGAAAGAGGTAGAAGAAGAACAGAAATAACAACACAGAATCTCACATCGCAGCGTAACAAAATATAATATATCATATCTTTGAAATACAAAATCTTCACTATATAACATACACTTATCAGAGTACAACACTTACAACACAACGGAACAACTATAACTGGATAACGTTGAAGCCTCCTGCTCCAAGCTCCTTTAGATATATCTGAAAAATCCTGAACTACTTGACTACCCATACAAATTTAGGCACCCAAGAGTTTAGGTAGAACAAAACAAAATAAACTTCGGGTCAGTCATGGGACTGGTATGAGTAAACAGTTTTAAACAGTTTTAGAAACTAAATGATAACTCATAAGACCACGCCGTATAACACGGAACGGGTTTTTCCCTTATGAGAATCCAAACACTTGACTTATCTTTATATCAAAACTCTTTTGAGATTATAATAATGTCTAAATCAAGTAAATAACAATCTAGTGGAACGTTTGCATCTCACGTTCAACATATATAATATACAATCAAAACCGCAAGCACGTATTGGGTAATGGATTTCCAACTATGACAAGGTATGGAACCACCTTCCGCTGGTATATCTCTAGAGGAGAATACACCGAGTTCAACAAGAACATCTTGCAACTCAGCCACACATGACCGACCACTCATTTCGCTTGAGTGTATCGAATGTATATCACCAACGATTGGGATCAGCAACCGTTTCCCGAATGGGACAGCATCGACAATAAATTTTTAGAAATAAATGAAACTCTAGATCAGGTGATTATACAGCCTAATAGGTGCGACCTACATAGCCATGCTGCCTGCCCGATTTCTGTCATTTACCGGTTGATGAGGCTAGAAGCTACGCTTTATCATCACACCAGATTCACTTCGAATGTCACATCATCAAATCCATCAAATCACCGATTGACGTCCTCAACAGTACATTACGTGTTAGCTAAAAGAAGTTTCCTTCTCCGCTTCCACTCTTGGTACGGTTGAAGAAATCAATATACGTGACCTTTCTGGAAATACTCCGTCAGACATTCATCCATACAAGTCACCCAGGAACAGGATGAATCGAAGGCACAATTTCTATTAATAGAAAAAGTCCTTGCACTCTACTCCATCTTCGATTATCTTTATATAATCTGATTTGCAACGCTACTGCCAATACGGAGTGGTTCTTCGGATAATAATCCAACCGGTCTCTCCATATTGACAACGATGGTCAAAAATTCGATAGTCTGTGATTTAACTATCGAATAAAAACAAGTGTTTTGATAGTCGATGATTTAACTATCGAAGAAAACAAGTGTTCATCTAAACATCCAACAATCACTGAGCCTTTAATTAATATTCCATTAATTTAATCTCTTCTCTATTTCTTTATCAATATTTGTTAACCAAATATTTTCAATAACCATATTGGCCTTTTACGTTATTTGGAAAACATTTCCGAATATCGCCTTACTTTATTTTCTATACTAGGAAATATTCATTATTATATTTCCAAGCTTACGTTTGGGTTAAAACGGATGTTGTGTAAAACATCGTTACGACAACCCAAATCCTATATTCAACTAACTCTTATTCAACATTTGATCTTCGAGTCTGGAATCTTACTATTTATTTGTTAATAATGAAATCAATCAAGTTGGGGTATAACTACCTCTCAGACCTTGACTGAATAACATTTATAACGTCAAAACAGATATGACTACTTACTCGAAAAATCAATACCATACAACTACTTCTTCACTTTTAAACACATATACACCTTTTTTTTTATCCTTACGAGGTTTTATTCTTATACTTCCTTTTTGATTATACTATTCTATTTCTAAGTTCGTTTCCTTATCGACTTCTATAAATATTGATACGTTGAATTCTAACTATCAAATTATCTTAAAAATATTCTATCTCCTTAAATTCCCGGAAAAATTCGCCATAACCTCCTTTGTACCGGGAGCATCGGGAAAATCCCCAAACTGCCACACAGGCCTTCTCCAATCAAAAAGAAAAAGAAAAGCCAAGCGGCTAGCCAATACGGCGCATAAAATCTCATATATGAATTAAATACATATCTTTTTGTCGGGCATTCTATTTATATACCTTCTAACACTTTATTCCAACCTGTCTCCTGCATATTTATACCTGTCCAATCTATTTCCAAATATACCAATCGTTTTAACTAAATTTGTTAAATAAATTTGTTACTTAACTCTTCTGTCTATTTCACCTTCATATTTGATCATGACATGTTCAAATATATTTTAACTTGCATATTAACAAATTCTAATTATACTCATACTCTCGTTTCCTTATCGACTTCTTATTCAAATTCCAATTCAATTCTATTTGAATTCTCTTTATTTAAACTTCATTTGAATTCTAATTTCAAATTCTATAGTTTAAAGTCCATTTGAATTCTATATTCAAATTCTATAGTTTAAAGTCCATTTGAATTCTATATTCAAATTCTATAGTTTAATGTCCATTTGAATTCTATATTCAAATTCTATTTGAATTCTCTGCATTTTTTATAAACAACGTTTATAACTTCAATTCAAATCCTACCTTTCCATTTATAAACAACGTTTATAAATTCAATTCAAATCCCATATTTTCATTTATAAACAAAGCTTATAAATTCGATTCAAATCCCATATTTTCCTTTATAAACAAAGTTTATACATCTATACTCGTTTTATATATCTTCAAAACAAGTAAATATTTCCTATAGTTCATTAAAAATTCAAATCCTATTTATAAAAATAGAATTCAATTTTTAAATCTCAAATACCCTTTCATGGTATTTTATAAATCATTACCCCAAGCCCCAGTGATATTTAAACAATCAAATCAACCTATTTTCAATCATTTGATTTTTAACACATCATATATGAATATATATGAAATCAAACAAACAACAAAACAGATAATATATTTTTGAGGAATCCAGTTGGATTCCTCCAACCTGTTTTCCTGCATCCACAGACGTTAGTCAACATAGTAATACCCATCCTGCTTCGAGGCAGGATATCGCGGTATAGAAGGTCATCCACTAATCATAGCGTGGGGCGTATAGGGTAATCATTCGCTAATGAAACCGCGGGCATCCGCTAATGAGACTGCGGGAATCCAACCAATCATCAACCCAATATATATATATATCCTAAATAACTAATATATATTTTAAAACAATCAGACAACATTCAAACAAGCAAAGACAAATATTTTTAACTATATAAAAATAATTTCTAAATAAAAGGTGAGATTCACTCACCAGGATTTTATTTGCTATTCATTTCCATTTCGATTCCTTAGCAAAGATATCTCAACTCCAAAAGTCCATACAGCTTGATTAATTCACCCTTGTACATTGATATATTTCATTCATCAATTTCTAAATTCCAGCTTAAACAGTTCACAACTATGCATTGCTTGACGGACTCTATCCGATAGGATCTTGTATATATTTTAATGACATTCATTATTTATCGAACAATTTAAATGAAAATAAAATAAAATAAAATTGTTAAATTAAATTAACTACCTTTTTAATATCCCTTAACACTGTCAACTCCTTCCTCTTTGAAAATGTCGACCCCTTTCCAATTGTCGCCGCAATCAACATTCGATTCCACCTTCAAAATGTGACTACCAGCATCCACTTGCCTAACAATTTTCGTATCCTGGTCCACACGCAGGTTTCATAAACCAGTCGAACTCGATCCACTTTGCCATTGTCACGACCTCTTTCAGATTGCGGTGACCAGTACAGGTTACGTCTTACCATTCACAACATCGATACCCTGTGACCACCGAAGGTCCTTCCAGTGCCATGGCAAGCTACGGCTTTGCAACCCTAAATCCATCGAGCACCAGTCCGCCAGCTCCAGCTTCCACATCAAGACCGTCATCTCGATCACCAACTGAGATCGAACAGAGACCTCTTCAAAACCCTACTGACCTCGGCGCTTTCTCTTGGTGTTGATACTGGCCTCGCGATTCCCAATGTCACGAGACGATTTCGACTTCGACCAGCAGACGCGCTGATACTCCCGCTCCACAAAAATTCATGGCTTCACTTAATTTACTTCTGTTCGGTTTTCGATTTTGTGAATTAGAGAAAAGGGCGGCTTTGGTTTGTGATTTCAACAGAGAAAAGAATCGCGATTTATAGAGGGAGGGTGCGGTATTAAATGGGACAGAGAGGCCAATTTTATCCTTCTTTGATGTTTTGTTAGTGACCATGTATTTAAAATAGAAGAGGGTGTGGAATTGGAGTCGAACAGCAAGGTTATGATTTGTGTGGAGAGGAAAGAGACACGGATTTTGTTTGTATCCACAAAAGAAAACAGTTAATTTAATTTAAACTGGATCCTTTAAATTAGATTATCACTTTGATCCTGAACTCCTCTTCAAACCCAACAACTGACAATTCTAGGGTAATACCCCTATTCCGGACACACTGGGATAGGTCACGAAGTCCAATTCGACCATCTATTGAAGATATTAATTTAAATTGATATAATTTAAATTTCAAACTATTTATTCTCCTCGAAAATAAATAAATATTATTACTGTTAAAATTTCATATTAATTATTTGAACTGTTTTCAATTCAAATTAAAATTTGAATTCAACTAAATCCATTTTCGTATTCTGATAATTTAATATTTTCGATATTAAATCGAAATTGATAATAGAAATTGATAACTTAAATCTAAAAATTCACTTATATTACCAAACCAATATTTAAATTAAATATTAAATATTCAAAAATTTACCCATAAGTATCTGGGTCATTACAATCTTCCCCACTTAAAATAATTTCGTCCTCGAAATTGCTATGGTAGGAAAAGTGCTACAAACCCATTTATCTTTTCAAAACTTATTTATGTTGATACTCAACATTTCAAATTTCCTTACGTAACTCTCTTTCGAATAAATCCCTATTCGATAGCTCCTCCCTTCGAATAACTATATTCGATACCCCTCTTTTGAATAACTAGATTCGAAAACCTTTCTTCGAATAAACTATATTTGATTAACTCCTTTAATTCTATTCGAATAAACTATATTCGATTAACTCCTTTAATTCTATCCGAATAAACTATATTCGATTAAATTCCATTCGCTTGACTCTTGATCGCAGCGATCACAATGGTTACGCCTGATTCCCCCAGGAAACATCCGACCGCCCTAGGCTATCTGTAGCCCTGCAAATTACGCTAGCAGTCGTACGAAATGGCAACTTATCCTGAGTAACTATTTTTGACTAATTCTATCTCAATAACTATATTCGATCAACTTTAATTGAATAACTAACATTCCATTAAATCCTAATTCGATTTACTATGTTCAATTAACTCTATCTGGTTAACTCTTATTCTGAATAACAAATATTCGATAAATTCTAATTGAATAACAATATTCAATTAACTCTACGGATTAACCCTAACTGATTAACTCTAACTGGTTAATTCCTACTCTAATTGATGTATTCTAACTCTAATCAATTATTCCTAACTCTAATCGACTTCTCCTATTCGAATAATTCCTTTTGGATAACGTTTATTCATTTATAAAGATTCACTTTTAGTAACGGTTCTTCACTTTATAAATGTTCTCTTTAATAACGTTACTTCACTTATACAAGTGTTGTG
This sequence comes from Allium sativum, assembly GCA_030737875.1. Classification (NCBI taxonomy): domain Eukaryota; kingdom Viridiplantae; phylum Streptophyta; class Magnoliopsida; order Asparagales; family Amaryllidaceae; genus Allium; species Allium sativum. The sequence continues at coordinate 580,227,039 of CM060919.1, forward strand.
TACCCCTTCTATTTAAAACTATCGGTGTTAAAAACCAATATCTCTCCTCTATATAAGTTCAGACTTATATATTCCATTTATCGAATGATAAATATTAAATTTAATTTATAAACTGTTATTTATAAATTAATCTTTCTATTTTTCTGTTAAAACATATTTCCATTTTCTATTCATCTTCTAAATATTACTTTGATTAAATTCTATTTATTTAACAAATAAATATCTCATTTATAACATTCTATTAATTTTCTATAAATAAATATTTCCATTGAATCTATTTGTAAATGTTTTACAAATATTTCCTTTTAAAATTCCATTTGTAAATGTTTTTTACAAATATTTCTCCTTCTATTTATTCGCATATAACTTCCTTTGTATTTGTGTAACAAATATATTTCCTTTATTCACACCCAATTCATATTTCATTCACATTGATTTTACTCAATTTATTCATTTCGATCCATTTAACTTACTTAAGTTAATTTTAATTTCAATCATTCAAATTCCCATTAACTAGTTGCTAATTAACCGTTTTGCCTATTTCATCCTTTTTATTTGAATATAACTTGTTCAAATATATGTCAACTTAATTATAAACTAATCTAATTATATTTTCAACTCGAGTTATATATTCGATTTCGAATATAAATTCTCAATCTCTTTCACTTATCCAAAAACCCAATTTCGATTCAAATTTCCTTCAACTAATTATTCTCCAATTTAGTTAATTCTATTTAACCATTTAAAATGTGATTTTTTGTCTTAAAAATCATTTCACTAACTTCACTGGAGTTCATATTTATTTTATATCTCCAGTCTGGATTTTTCTAATGCCAATTCGGATTTTATTTCCTAAAAACCTTTTATTTATTTAGTTAAACCGTTATGGTTTTCTAATGGTTCTGGCGCTGCTTTTCTAAAAATTTGATTTTGACATAACTCAAAATCTATACGGCGAAATCTAGATTTTTCTCTTTCATTAGAAAACGATTGTTCAACCGGTCCCGACGATTCTTGTTTCAAAGAATTCCGACTTCAATTGAGTTCTGTATACTAAATTGAAGTTCGAATCGCCAATTTACGAACTGCCGCGCTACGGCGAGCTCGTTTTAATTATATTATAAATATAAACGTTTTAACTTTGTTTATAATAAATTCAACTCCATTCTAATATATTTTTAATATATATCAAATCCATTTTTCCATTTCAACATAATATTCCCGATCTATTTCACTACTATTTGAGATTCTATATATTTACAATATTCAAATTCCATTTGAATTTCTTTATTCCAACTCGTTTGAATTTCCTTCTATTCAATTTCTATTTGAATTTTCTTCTATTCAAATTCTATTTCAATTCCTTATCTTCAAATTCTATTTGAATTTCTTATCTTCAATTTCTATTTGAAATCTTTCATTCAAAACCCATTTCCAATCCCTTATTCAAATTCCATTTGAAATCCTTTATTCAATTTCTATTTCAATTCCTTATTCAAATTCCTACTTGAAATCCCTTTGAATTTAAATTCTATTTGAAATCCTTTGAATTTAAATTCTATTTTAAATTCTATATTTTCTTGAATTCCAATATTCAACCTTCACTTTATATTCTCTTTGAAATTCTATTTAACCAAATTCCATTTGAATTCTAATATTCAAATCTCTATTTGACTTTTCTTTATTCAAATCCATTTGAATTCCTTTGAATTCAAATTCCATTTCAATTTTTCTTATACAATTTCTATTTGAATTTTCTTTATTCAAACTCATTTGAATTCCTTTGAATTCAAATTCTATTTAAATTTCTATGTTCAAATTCTATATTTGAATTGGCTTATATTTTACTTCTATTTGAAATCTATATTCCAATTCCCATTTTACTTTTATTTGAAATCTATATTCCAATTCTCATTTCAAAATTCATTTGAAGTAATGTAAATATATACATATATTTATCTATCTCAAATTCAAAACATTTGAATTTTCAAACCACTTGTTTTCTTTTCAAACAAATTTCCATCAAACTTTTCTAAGGCAGCAATTCATCACTTAGAAACTCAAAAATGAACACTGATGATGTTGCGACCATCATCAGAATTATTTCCCAGCTACTGAATGAGTCCAGTGCTATATTACTTGACATTCATTTAGAAAAATATTTTCCAAACTCCCAGGATTTTAAATTCTGAATTCTGGTTGGAATTCAATTTCAATTTATCACATTTGTATATTTGATTTCATATACAAATTCTATTGGTTATATATCTATTTCTGTTTTATAACCTAATTTGATTATAATCCTAACAATCAACTTAACTATTTGAAAACAATATCGTGTCCAATGTTCTGTTCAAGTGTTTATAAACTCCTATCGACATCGTGGCGTCCCATGATTCGACCAAAATTTATAATCCACTCAACAGACTAGTCAACACAATATAAAACTGTTTTTATATCAAATAACAAGTACGCTCTCTCGTATATATATACACTCAACTCATTCTAGGATACTACTGATCCTATCTCTAATGAGCACATTCCAACAAGCCTAGGTATTCGCTCAACCTAAGCTCTGATACCAACTGTAACGACCCGCAAATCCGCAACATCGGAGTTGACTATATACATCATACGTCCAACCCAAATATCACGAAAATACGGAACATTTTTTTTTTAGAAGAAAGAGGTAGAAGAAGAACAGAAATAACAACACAGAATCTCACATCGCAGCGGAACAAAATATAATATATCATATCTTTGAAATACAAAATCTTCACTGTATTACATACACTTATCAGAGTACAACACTTACAACACAACGGAACAACTATAACTGGATAACGCTGAAGCCTCCTGCTCCAAGCTCCTTTAGATATATCTGAAAAATCCTGAACTACTTGACTGCCCATACAAATTTAGGCACCCAAGAGTTTAGGTAGAACAAAACAAAATAAACTCCGGGTCAGTCATGGGACTGGTATGAGTAAACAGTTTTAAACAGTTTCAGAAACTAAATGATAACTCATAAGACCACGCCGTATAACACAGAACGGGTTTTTCCCTTATGAGAATCCAAACACTTGACTTATCTTTATATCAAAACTCTTTTGATATTATAATAATGTCTAAATCAAGTAAATAACAATCTAGTGGAACGTTTGCATCTCACGTTCCACATATATAATGTACAATCAAAACCGCAAGCACGTATTGGGTAATGGATTTCCAACTATGACAAGGTATGGAACCACCTTCCGCTGGTATATCTCTAGAGGAGAATACACCGAATTCAACAAGAACATCTTGCAACTCAGCCACACATGACCGACCACTCATTTCGCTTGAGTGTATCGAATGTTTATCACCAACGATTGGGATCAGCAACCGTTTCCCGAATGGGACAGCATCGACAATAGATTTTTAGAAATAAATGAAACTCTAGATCAGGTGATTATACAGCCTAATAGGTGCGACCTACATAGCCATGTTGCCTGCCCGATTTCTGTCATTTACCGGTTGATGAGGCTAGAAGCTACGCTTTATCATCACACCAGATTCACTACGAATGTCACATCGTCAAATCCATCAAATCACCGATTGACGTCCTCAACAGTACATTACGTGTTAGCTAAAAGAAGTTTCCTTCTCCGCTTCCACTCTTGGTACGGTTGAAGAAATCAATATACGTGACCTTTCTGGAAATACTCCGTCAGACATTCATCCATACAAGTCACCCAGGAACAGGATGAATCGAAGGCACAATTTCTATTAATAGAAAAAGTCCTTGCACTCTACTCCGTCTTCGATTATCTTTATATAATTTGATTCACAACGCTACTGCCAATAAGGAGTGGTTCTTCGGATAATAATCCAACCGGTCTCTCCATATTGACAACGATGGTCAAAAATTCGATAGTCTGTGATTTAACTATCGAATAAAAACAAGTGTTTCGATAGTCGATGATTTAACTATCGAAGAAAACAAGTGTTCATCTAAACATCCAACAATCACTGAGCCTTTAATTAATATTCCATTAATGTAATCTCTTCTCTATTTCTTTATCAATATTTGTTAACCAAATATTTTCAATAACCATATTGGCCTTTTACGTTATTTGGAAAACATTTCTGAATATCGCCTTCCTTTATTTTCTATACTAAGAAATATTCATTATTCTATTTCCAAGCTTACATTTGGGTTAAAACGGATGTTGTGTAAAACATTGTTACGACAACCCAAATACTATATTCAACTAACTCTTATTCAACATTTGATCTTCGAGTCTAGAATCTTACTATTTATTTGTTAATAATGAAATCAATCAAGTTGGGGTATAACTACCTCTTAGACCTTGACTGAATAACATTTATAACATCAAAACAGATATGACTACTTACTCGAAAAATCAATACCATACAACTACTTCTTCACTTTTAAACACATATACACCTTTTCTTTTATCCTTACGAGGTTTTATTCTTATACTTCCTTTTTGATTATACTATTCTATTTCTAAGTTCGTTTCCTTATCGACTTCTATAAATATTGATACGTTGAATTCTAACAATGAAATTATCTTAAAAATATTCTATCTCCTTAAATTCCCGGAAAAATTCGCCATAACCTCCTTTGTACCGGGAGCATCGGGAAAATACCCAAACTACCACATAGGCCTTTTCCAATCAAAAAGAAAAAAAAGCCAAGCGGCTAGCCGATACGGCGCATAAAATCTCATATATGAATTAAGTACATACCTTTTTGTCGGGCATTCTATTTATATACCTTCTAACACTTTATTCCAACCTGTCTCCTGTATATTTATACCTGTCCAATCTATTTCCAACTATACCAATCGTTTTAACTAAATTTGTTAAATAAATTTGTTACTTAACTCTTCAGTCTATTTCACCTTCATATTTGATCATGACATGTTCAAATATATTTTAACTTGCATGTTAACAAATTCTAATTATACTCATACTCTCGTTTCCTTATCGACTTCTTATTCAAATTCCAATTCAATTCTATTTGAATTCTCTTTATTTAAACTTTATTTGAATTCTAATTTCAAATTCTATAGTTTAAAGTCCATTTGAATTCTATATTCAAATTCTATAGTTTAAAGTCCATTTGAATTCTATATTCAAATTCTATTTGAATTCTCTGCATTTTTTATAAACAACGTTTATAACTTCAATTCAAATCCCACCTTTCCATTTATAAACAACGTTTATAAATTCAATTCAAATCCCATATTTTCATTTAAAAACAATGTTTATAAATTCGATTCAAATCCCATATTTTCCTTTATAAACAAAGTTTATACATCTATACTCATTTTATATATCTTCAAAACAAGTAAATATTTCCTATAGTTCATTAAAAATTCAAATCCTATTTATAAAAATAGAATTCAATTTTTAAATCTCAAATACCCTTTCATGGTATTTTATAAATCATTACCCCAAGCCCCAGTGATATTTAAACAATCAAATCAACCAATTTTCAATCATTTGATTTTTAACACATCATTTATGAATATATATGAAATCAAACAAACAACAAAACAGATAATATATTTTTGAGGAATCCAGTTGGATTCCTCTAACCTATTTTCCTGCATCCACAGACGTTAGTCAACATAGTAATACCCATCCTGCTTCGAGGCAGGATATCGCGGTATAGAAGGTCATCCACTAATCATAGCGTGGGGCGTATAGGGTAATCATCCGCTAATGAAACCGCGGGCATCCGCTAATGAGACTGCGGGAATCCAACCAATTATCAACCCAATATATATATCCTAAATAACTAATATATATTTTAAAACAATCAGACAACATTCAAACAAGCACAGACAAATATTTTTAACTATATAAAAATAATTTCTAAATAAAAGGTGAGATTCACTCACCAGGATTTTATTTGCTATTCATTTCCATTTTGATTCCTTAGCAAAGATATCTCAACTCCAAAAGTCCATACAGCTTGATTAATTCACCCTTGTACATTGATTTATTTCATTCATCAATTTCTAAATTCCAGCTTAAACAGTTCACAGCTGTGCATTGCTTGACGAACTCTATCCGATAGGATCTTGTATATATTTTAATGACATTCATTATTTATCGAACAATTTAAATGAAAATAAAATAAAATAAAATTGTTAAATTAAATTAACTACCTTTTTAATATCCCTTAACACTGTCATCTCCTTCCTCTTTGAAAATGTCGACCCCTTTCCAATTGTCGTCGCAATCAACATTCGATTCCACCTTCAAAATGTGACTACCAGCATCCACTTGCCTAACAATTTTCGTATCCTGGTCCACACGCAGGTTTCATAAACCAGTCGAACTCGATCCACTTTGCCATTGTCACGACCTCTTTCAGATTGCGGTGACCAGTACAGGTTACGTCTTACCATTCACAACATCGATACCCTGTGACCACCGAAGGTCCTTCCAGTGCCATGGCAAGCTACGGCTTTGCAACTAAATCCATCGAGTACCAGTCCGCCAGCTCCAGCTTCCACATCAAGACCGTCATCTCGATTACCAACTGAGATCGAACAGAGACCTCTTCAAAACCCTACTGACCTCAGCGCTTTCTCTTGGTGTTGATACTGGCCTCGCGATTCTCGATGTCACGAGACGATTTCGACTTCGACCAGCAGACGCGCTGATACTCCCGCTCCACAAAAATTCTTGGCTTCACTTAATTTACTTCTGTTCGGTTTTCGATTTTGTGAATTTGAGAAAAGTGCGGCTTTGGTTTGTGATTTCAACAGAGAAAAGAATCGCGATTTATAGAGGGAGGGTGCGGTATTAAATGGGACAGAGAGGCCAATTTTATCCTCCTTTGATGTTTTGTTAGTGACCATGTATTTAAAATAGAAGAGGGTGTGGAATTGGAGTCGAACAGCAAGGTTATGATTTCTGTGGAGAGGAAAGAGACACTGCTTTTGTTTGTATCCACAAAAGAAAATAGTTAATTTAATTTAAACCGATCCTTTAAATTAGATTATCACTTTGATCCTGAACTCCTCTTCGAACCCAACAACTGACAATTCTAGGGTAATACCCCTATTCCGGACATACTGGGATAGGTCACGAAGTCCAATTCGACCATCTGTTGAAGATATTAATTTAAATTTATATAATTTAAATTTCAAACTATTTATTCTCCTCGAAAATAAATAAATATTATTACCGTTAAAATTTCATATTAATTATTTGAACTGTTTTCAATTCAAATTAAAATTTGAATTCAACTAAATCCATTTTCGTATTCTGATAATTTAATATTTTTGATATTAAATCGAAATTGATAATAGAAATTGATAACTTAAATCTAAAAATTCACTTATATTACCAAACCAATATTTAAATTAAATATTAAATATTCAAAAATTTACCCATAAGGATCCGGGTCATTACAAAACACTTGCAATTGTGCAATCCAAGTTTTGTGCATGCTGGTATTCTGGAGTTTGTTCAGAAATTTCTCTTCTTGCTGATTTTCTGTATCTCCAAAGTACACTTGCCAACACTATTAACTCAGAATTTTCTTGCATGCAAAAATTATTTCCTTGCAAAATTAAACATTGCTGTGCCCCCATTAAAAACAGATTTTTAACAATTGAAACCTTTCCTAAAAACAGCTGCATTGATCTTTTAATCAGCACTGTATGTCAAACTGAATTTCTAGAAATCATTGATTACTTACCAAGGAATGATTTGCAGAACTATAGAAATCAAACTTTTAAATTCAGATTTGCATTTTGATTTATTGCTCATGTGATTTCACACCTGACTGCACCCATGCTCCAATATGTTGCATACATGCTGCATGCCTCTGTTTCACCATCTTGCTCGAACCATTGCTCACTGTTTTGCTTTCATGCTGCACTTGAAAACATCCTTGAAGACTTCTGCTATGTTTTGATTGCCTTGCATGAAATTTTACTGGACTACCTTGACATTGTATTCAATTTGCTTTGATAATGTACTTGCTGTAGCTCCTTAACACTTGCATTGTCACCGCTGTTTAGTGCATCACCATCCATGCTTGCTACTTGAATGTGTTTTATGCTCTGCTTGTATTCTTGAACATGGACACACACTTGTTCACTTCCATTTACCTGTGCTTGAACTCAGAACTGGGATGTCTCGAACATACCACAATTTATTCATCCATTTTTACATGAAATTGCTTTGCTTGTTACTTACATTTGCACTTGAATATGTCTCGACACTTTGTGCTGAATCATATTTGGGCTGAACTATGAACCCATGCTGCTTACATGTCATCACCTTCATTATTCATGCTGACTTGAGTTTCTTGTTTTTGCTGCTGCACTTTGGCTCGACCACTTTGAAATTGAACTGTCTTGACACTTATTGTCATTTCTGAAACTATACTTGTATTTGTTGCTTGGCATTTGAATATTTGCTTTGTACTTTGAGATGTGTTGACATTGTTTTCATGTGCACTGAGTTGAGAAGGTCCACGTGGCTACTCCTCAGTTGCACACTGAATTGGCGTGGTAGTGCACACGTGTATATATAAACACGTGTGTATATGCAGCCATTCAGAAAATTTCCTATCCCCGTACATATACAAACTGTCTGTCTAGACACAGATTAATCAGATCAAGTCATGAAAAAAGATGAGAAACACACCAGAAATCTGAGGCAAATAAATATATTTTAAAAAAAAAAATTTATATTCACATGTATTCAGTTTTACTCTTGTTGCATTGTACTGTGTGCTTCTGTTTCATGTGACAGGTATGAAGATGATGGCTGGACTGACAGTGAGCAGTGAAGACTGAAGACTGAAGTCAGAAGAGTCAGAGAATGTACATGTGTCAGTGTATATGAAAAAATGTCTGTATATTGATTCAATGAATGTATAATCGAATGAGTGTTATAGGAGCTATGAATGGAAAAGAATATTGTACTGATATTTGTAATAAACAAAATCTGTTTGAAATAAAATATTATTTCATTGTTGTCAAACAGACTTGTCTATTCTATTCTGATTATTTATAAGTACAAATATGTGAAGTGATTAAATAGTGGAGTTAAAATAGATGTACTATTTGAATGTTAGAAATATAATATTTATATTTTAAATAAAATGCAGTAAATATTTGAATTTCTGTACAGATGTATTTTATTTAAATATAAATATTACATTCCTGTCTGTGATGTAAATATAGAACAGTACAGTAACAAACACATTTATAAAATATATTTGGTTGTTATCATCAAACAAAAATCATATAATTGTGTATACAACACCATTATATACAACATTCTCCCCCTTTTGATGATGACAAACAAATAAAAGATTTTGAATCCAACAAATGTGTTTTACAGTGAAAATTGAACTCCCCCTATTTATTAGCTCCCCCTACAACAGAAAACTCCCCCTATAACTGTGCATGAGTGAATTGAACTGAATGATAATGAATTTTCAAAAGTAAAAATATTTATAAAATATTCACTCATAAATTAAAATCTCAACCCATTCTCCCCCTTTTGTTATCATCAAAAGGATACAGAATTCAAAATATAGATGAGAAGTGACTAAAAAAATATAATTTCAGCTTAAGAGGAAGAACGGTCATCATAAATCTCAATCAGTCAAACAAAAATCATAATAAACTGAGAACTAGTGGCATATTTCACATTTCAGATAATGACGGATTTACGATGAAATTTATATAGACGGGGAGAGTTATAAAAATGATTTCTAATTATTTTCAAAGAATTTTATAAAAAAGAGCACAAAAAATCGTGACGGATTTGAACTATAATTAATAATTCAACTTAAGTGAGAAAATCGAATAATCTCAAATCCCAATACCTATCAATCAACAAATCATAATACGTCGTAAGATTTTAACACATTTCACATATAAGAAGATGGATTGATAGGCTAGTTTTTATACTCAGAGGAGAATTTCAAATTTATTTCTATTTTTAGCACTTTATTTCCTTTTTATTTATTTTTTATTTAAGAGCAGACTGACCACACATAACCAGAGCTTGGATTTTTAAATGGGATCAGTCGCAGCTTAAATTGTAAGATGTCTCATAACCATGCATAACCAGAGCTTGGATTTTTAAATTAGGTTAGAGACACTCTTATATATTAATTATATTTTTATCATTTTCAGCTTTATAAAGGAAAAACTCCTCGGTATATGAAACCAATATGGATGATAGAAATGTGGTAGGTACAGAAATGGACTGTGAAATAAATTTCTAAATTAATTATATTATGAAATAAGCTTGACTGTACCGGGATTATTGAAAATTTTCAATTATCACTAATTCTGAATAATAATATAGTCCCATTCCTATCACAAATAATTTTCACTGTTTTAAAACAAGATGATTTAAGAAAAAACTCTCCACATTAATATAAAATCATGATGGATGGCAGACGGGTGATAGATAAAGAAGATGGTTGTGAAATAATTGCCAGTTCAAAGATATTATAATAAATATTCAACCATCATGAAAATCCAAATAAAATCTCCTCTAGTTGTGAAATATACTTCAGTCACAATTCATCACAATTTCAAAATCTGATAATAATTTTGATGAATTATAAATACAATTCAATTTGAATATTGATTTCAATTTCTGAATGAACAATCAATAAATAATTTTAAAATTGAAAATCAATTACAAGAGGAAAAATGAAGAGCTATACAGGACTAGATGGATTAAAAGATATATACAAAAATAAATCGGCACTTCTGATACCAATTATTATCTCCATAATTGAGGATTTTAAAGTGACACTGGAGACAAGAAAGGATATCATGATCAAAATAAGAAGATCAGTCACAAGGCCCATGCAGACAAAATAACCGATTTGACAAGCAATAGACAGATTAAAAAAGATAGTTATTTGAAAAACAGTATCAGAGCAGCACTACAGAAACAGTTTCAAATCAGACTTGTCAAGATAATGGTTCATGACCCGAGATTAAAAATACTGTTTATTTTAAATCATTTGATGGAAGATGAAGATATCAGGATTCAATGAATCGATTACACTAGATTGTAAATTTTTTATTCGAGATATGTGTGAGATTCAGTAAATCAATAATTTCAAATGATTTTAAACAAACAGATATTCAAACCAAATAATCATGGAATAACAGAGAATTTTAAGACCAGTTTTACAAAAGAAAATTTCACAAGTATCTCTGAGAAGTGTGAGATTAAATTCAGATCATTTACATCAAATTTGAGAGGTATTCATGAACTAGAAAATTAAAGTAATTTATTTGAAATCACTTGAATCAATGTCAAGTTCTGGGACATAATGAATCAGTCACACAAGGTTGATAATTTCAAATTTTGGAGATGTGTGAGATTCAAAATATCAGGAATTTCAGATGATTTCAAACTAATTTCAACTGTACTAATCATGAATAAAAATGAATTTTAAGATGTATCACTGAGACAAGACATTTCAAATTTCCAAGCCAATCTGAAAATCAATGAAATTATCACAACTGATAAATAGCAGAGTGCTGTAATGAGTATAATATTTTAAGTTTTTCTAAAATGATTTAGAAGAAACTCAAAACTATAGATTTGTGTGAAATTTCAATTATTTTCCAGATCTTCAAAAATTTAGAATTCAAATTAACAGTGTTCAAGATATGGAACGAATACATCAACACTGTTATGAATTCAGAAATTAGAAAGATAAACTTCAAAACAATTACAGATATATACATGTTCAAATTCAGGATATGGAAATGATTTACACATGATGATTTTATACAAATAAAGCAAATTTTCAGAAAAAAAAACATGAATTCTGCAACAGGAAGTTTAAGAAGTACAGACAAAGAAGAATATGGCAGTGTCAAATCAAAAACAGTAAAGAAGAAAAATAAATAAACAGAAAGGATAGAAGGAGGAATAAACATAGAAAAAATAAAAACAAAGAATATTTACCGAGATGAGTTTAGAGATTATACCAGACTCCAATGTAAATCAGAATCTCTAACTCAACTCAATCTTGGGCTAAAGAACTCTGAATGATGAAGCAACACGTATCCAATGCTCTTTTACCTAGCAGTTCCTTAGCCTCCTCCTGTACTTAACAATTGAGATGATCAAGTGGTCTAACAAAATTTGTAAAACCACTCATAGTTTTGTTCACATCTTTTGGTACCCAAATCTGTTTATACAACAACCCATTTGAATTTACCTTTGTACCCTTAGGAACCCAAATCTGTTTGAATTTAGACAAAATTGTTTTATTTCCTTTTGGGGTCCAGGATTGTCTAAATGGATCGTTATACAATAATTTCACATCTCGGTTGTGATTTAAAAACCTTTTGGAATTTCCAAAGCTCAAATTTTCAGAAAGATCCTTTTTGAAGCAATTTAAAGGATTTTTAAAATCACACGAATTCAAATTTTCAAAGCCATTTGTTTTTCCAAAACCATGACCATTTTTATTTCCAGGAGAAAGTTGATTTTTCAACAACATATTCAAAGATTTCTCACCTGTTGAAAATTTAGTCAAGGTTGACTTAAGTTGTTGAATTTTTGTTTTAAGATCACGGCTCTCTTTCATTAAAACTAAACAATGATTTTTAGTGATCTTACATCTATCAAAATCTGATTTTAAAAACAAATTTTCATTTTTAAGAGTTTTGATTCTGGCTTGGAATTCCATGATTTCAGATTCAAATTGTTTTTGTTTTTCAAACTCAAATTTCTTGGATTTTTCAATCTCGTTTTCCAGTTTTTTCAAAATCAAATCTGATTTCAAAAAAAATTCTTTTTCAGCAATTTCAAATTTGGAATTTATATCAGTCTTAAAAATTTCAAATTCCTTTTGTAAAAAATTATTCAAACTTGATAACTCAATCTTATTTTCTTTTAAGATAAGAATTTCTTTTTCAAACTTTTGAATATTTTTATTGAGATGAACAAGATTGGTTTCCAATTTCAAACAATTTTTACAATCAGACTTTGAAGAGTTTTTAAACGATTTAAGTTGTGATTCCAAATCATCAATTTTGCCAGTTAACTCGGAATTCATATATTTCAGAGATTTGTTTTTAGATTGGAGTTTATCAACAGATTTAGTTAAATCAGTGCACATATAAACCAAATCTTCGTATGTGAGATTTTCAGTTTCAGCATCTGTTGATTCTCCATCGTTTGATCCATCTGTTTCTCCTTTTAAGCACAGATCTGAATTTGAGTTGATATTCTGGGGTTTTGAGCAGTCATCATTTTTCCATAGAGCTTGTTGAGAGTTCTCCAGACATCCTGCGCAGTCGAACAATGTGATACGTGAATAAACTGTTCTGTACTGAGATAATCAAATATGATTTCATAGCACGAGAATCAAAAACAATGTTTCTATTATTAGACATATCACTCCCATTGATAACAGTATCCCAACATTTAATATTAACAAATTTTAAGTAAAATTTTATTTCGGATTTCCAGTTTGAAAAATCTGTTCCATTGAAAATATTTGGAGATGAACTGGACTGACTCTCAGAAGACTGACAACAAGGGGAAAACATGATTCTAGAGTTAATCAAAAACCAAGCTCTGATACCAATTGTTGGATCTAGATTAACCCTAGAGGGGTGGTGAATAGGGTTTATTACAGTTAATCGAAATATTAGAAATTAGTCGCAACACGTATAATTGCAGAGTAAGTAAATGCGGAAAGTAAATAACACACAGAAATACCCGGCTTCGGCAAAATCCTGCCTACTGCTGCAATCCTAAGGTTTCTACTAGGTGATAGAACATATCCCGCATACAAGACCATTTACACTCGCAATCCCTGCTCCTATTCTAACCCTACGCTCAAAACCGTAGACTGACCAATATCCCCTCGATCAGATTTCCCCGAATTACAACCCTGTAATCCGTAACTTAGATTTTACAGACTCTGAAACTGACAGTCAACACCCTGATTGATTCCTCTAGAATTTTACAGACTCTAGAAAAAAACTATTCGACATTTTTTAAAACAAATACAATAAAATAAGCAAGAGAAATTAAAACTAGAAAAACCCTTGGAGTTAAAAGTAAAGGGGTCATCTCTTTTAAACATGGCTTAGCCCCCTTTCACATAGTCGGCCCATTTGTAATTTCTTTGGTCCGATCTCCTTTTGCTCTGAAGAAAAAAATGGCGGCTGCGATTGAAAACTAGGGTTTCTCAAAATTCCCCCAAATCAAATCGACTTTGAACGATGATAGATGGTTCTCTGAAGCTTGAACTCGTGGCTTGCTTTCTGATGATTCGATTTTGACTTCTCTCTCTGGCACTCGATCGAAACCCTAATGAAACGTTGTAAGTTAATTTAAACTTTAATTGCTCTGCCTTTTGATTTATTGATGCTTTGGTTTTCGATGATCGTTGCCTGTGATGAAAATTGGTGTTAAATAGGATTATAGAAATCCTATTCCTCTGATTTCGTAACATGTGACTTGGCTGATTGGTTTGAGGAATTGTTGCATGGATTCCCCTTTTGAAATCTTTGATTGAAATGAAACTGGACCAGAATATGTTCTTCAATGAATCTCGTTGGTTTTAATTTGTCCCTTGTGGAGCTGAAATAAATTTTGTCCCTAAATATATTTTGTAATACTGGAAAATTTATTTTCTCCTTTGCATGGTTGATTCCATGATCAATAAATATTGCCATGAATGAATATTTGTCTTGATAATATCTGGCAATAAATCTTTCCTGTTTTGTGCCCCTTAAACAATTTTTGATTGATTGATTTTCTAGAAACAAATGAGAGCTGATTCACACTGTCTCATATTACATGCCATCTGATAGGCTTTAAAAAACAAAAATTAATTTTCTGGTCTTTGAAAATGATATTGCCATTTCTGGAAAGATTATCAATGCTTTCCCAAATATGTTTCACTGAAATAAGTGATGAAAAAGGAAACTTTCTTTTATGATCCTCTGTAAATTTCCGCATGTGTATTTTTGGGAAGATTTGATTCTTTGATTGATTATTTCCCAAAACAGAAAGCTTTATGATTCCCTTGCACATGTAACATGAAACACTTGCAATTGTGCAATCCAAGTTTTGTGCATGCTGTTATTCTAGAGTTTATTTAGAAAATGCTCTTCTTGCTGATTTTCTGCATTTCCAAAGTACACTTGCCAACACTATTAACTCAGAATTTTATTGCATGCAAAAATTATTTCCTTGCCAAATTAAACATTGTTGTGCCCCCATTAAAAATAGATTTTTAACAATTGAAAACTTTCCCAAAAATAGCTGCATCGATCTTTTAATCAGCACTGTATGTCAAACTGAATTTCTAGAAATCATTGATTACTTGCCAAGGAATGATTTGCAGAATTATGGAAATCAAACTTTTAAATTCAGATTTGCATTTTTATTTATTGCTCATGTGATTTCACACCTGACTGCACCCATGCTCCAATGTGTTGCATGCATGTTGCATGCCTCTGTTTCACCATCTTGCTTGAAACATTGCTCACTGTTTTGCTTTGCCATGTTTCATGCTGCACTTGAAAACTTCCTTGAAGACTTCTGCTATGTTTTGATTCCCTTGCATGAAATTTTACTGGACTGCCTTGACATTGTATTCAATTTGCTTTGAGAATGTACTTGCTGTAGCTCCTTAACACTTGCATTGTCACCACTGTTTAGTGCATCACCATCCATGCTTGCTACTTGAATGTGTTTTATGCTCTGCTTGTATTCTTGAACATGGAAACACACTTGTTCACTTCCATTTACCTGTGCTTGAACTCAGAACTGGGCTGTCTTGAACATACCACAATTTATTCATCCATTTTGACATGAAATTGCTTTGCTTGTTACTTACATTTGCACTTGAATATGTCTCGACACTTTGTGATAAACCATATTTGAGCTGAACTATGAACCCATGCTGCTTACATGTCATCACCTTCATTATTCATGCTGACTTGAGTTTCTTGTTTTTGCTACTGCACTTTGGCTCGACCACTTTGAAATTGAACTGTCTTGACACTTAGTTGTCATTTCTGAAACTATACTTGTATTTGTTGCTTGTCATTTGAATATTTGCTTTGTACTTTGAGATGTGTTGACTTTGTTTTTATGTGCACTGAGTTGAGAAGTTCCACATGGCTACTCCTCAGTTGCACACTAAATTGGCGTGGCAGTGCACACGTGTGTATATGCAGCTATTCAGAAAATTTTTTGTCCCTGTACATATACAAACTATCTGTCTAGACACAGATTAATCAGATCAAGTCATGAAAAATGATGAGAAACACACCAGAAATCTGAGGCAAATAAATATATTTAAAAAAAATTATATTCACATGTATTCAGTTTTACTCTTGTTGCACTGTACTGTGTGTTTCTGTTTCATGTGACAGGTTAGAAGATGATGGCTGGACTGACAGTGAGCAGTGAAGACTGAAGACTGAAGTCAGAAGAGTCAGAGAATGTACATGTGTCAGTGTATATGAAAAAATGTCTGTATATTGATTCAATGAATGTATAATCGAATGAGTGTTGTAGGAGCTGTGAATGGAAAAGAATATTATACTGATATTTATAATTAACAAAATCTGTTTGAAATAAAATATTATTTCATTGTTGTCAAACAGACTTGTTTATTTTATTCTTGTAACAACCCGTAAAATGCGAGCCAGTTTGAAATTTTTATTTTGGCAATTTTAGCGAATTTTGATTATTTAAAATGAATTATTTTAAATAAAAACGACGAGAAATTTATTTTGAATATAAATCGATCGCATATATTATATACGTCGTCGTTAGAATATATAATAATTATATATAATTATAAATAGAATTGAAAATGGCGCGGTAGTTCGATAATTCGATTTCAAACTTCAATTGAATGTACCGGGTGCAAAACAATCCGGATTTTAGTGAAACCAAAAATAATGGAATCTAATAGTGAATATCTTTCTAACGAATCCGAAAAATCAAGATTTCATATCAGGAATCAAAAGATATGTCCAGTTGAAAATTCTGAATAGTCGCTATGGAATTCAGGCCCTTAAAAATGGACATTTTGCAAATGACCTCGGATTTCGACGAAACCAGTTTTGTTGGGTCCGCAGTGTCAAGTTATTGCTAGGTTTCAAATTTCATAATTTTTCAAATCAATATGTGAGCGTGGCGAAGGAAAACGCGATTGACCAATTTCAGTTGATTTTAATCGACTGGAAATTGGCCATTTTTCATACGGTCTCAGAATTCGACGAAACTAGTTTTGTTAGGACCGTATCGTCCATACGAAGCTAGAAAATATTTTTCTGGAATTTTTCTAGTTAGTATGTGACCCCGGTAATTCGAAATGTACGTTTAAAATTCAATATAATGAATTAAATGTAAATTCAACGGAAACTGATTCAAACAATCAAATCAGCTTGCGGGACATATCCCATTGCGTTCAGAATGGGGGCATTTAGCTAGGGGCGACATTCGTTGGGTTCAATTTTGAGTTCATTACAATAAACCAGTAATTACTGAATTTAAATAAAATAAAATATAAATATATATTCTCTAGGCCAATGGGAAAACCCTAATATCATTTCAGAAAAAAAAAAAAAAAACCAAATAAATGGCGGCCATCGAATCCGCTCCTCCCATCGTCGGTCAACGCCCTCCGCCTCGATCCGATCTCCCTCCTCCTCTTCTCCTTTCCGCATCGATCCTCTTCCCTTCTGCCACGAGACCGACGCGCGCCATCCCTCTGTCGAAGCCGCACCTCCAGGCCACCGCGGATCGAAGTCCGCTCTTCCCTCTGTCGCTCAGCTCGACGCCGCCCACCCGAAGCTCGCCTGCGCCGCCTCCTCCTGAGTAGCCGCACCCCTCCCTCTTTAAAAAAAAAAAAAAAACACTGTAAGTTCCCTACTGTTCTCTTTATTTTACTTTAAACTGTTTTTATTTTTTTTAGTTTTGAAAAGAATTATAAACTGATTTTATAAAAGATGTAAAAACAGATTTTTTAAAAAAGAATTTTTAAAACAGAATTTTTTTTTGAAAAGAATTATAAAACTGAATTTGTTTTATTTTAAAAACTGAATTTGTTTTATTTTTAAAACTGAGTTTTATCTACTTTAAAAACTGAAGCTAGATTTTTATTTTATATAGTATATAGTTTAGATTTTTAATAGAAAAGAATTTTTATTTTTATATGTATAGGGCATTGAAGTAAAAATAGAAATTCATATGTCAAAAAGATTAGATTTTGAAAATGAAATAGATTAGATTTTTATCGATATGAATGATAAGTAAAAATATGATTTTTATATTTTTAAGGTATTAAAAATATAATCTTTATAGGATAGAGAATATAAAAATATCATCTTTGTATATGTAGCGAAATAAAAATCTGATTTTTATTACGTTGAGATAAAGTGGTAACTTTTATAAAGGCGAAAACTTTATTTTTATAAAGGCGAAAACTTTATTTTTGAAAGGGCTAAACCTTTATTTTAGAAAAGGCGAAATCTTTATGTGGAAAATAGCGTGATAAAAATATAATTTTTATCTATATTGAATAGCGAAATAAAAATTCGATTTTTATATATTGAATAGCGAAATAAAAATTCGATTTTTATATATTGAATAGCGAAGTAAAAATGTGATTTTTACATATGTAGAGGATACGGGCAAAGAAAGTGAAAGGAGGCGAAACGACGAAGACTTCTGCAAGTGAAGTGCCGTGGAGCTTGGATAGCTATATGTGAGAATTTCTCACTCTTCAAATTTATTTTCTAGTTATATATATATACTAGGATGCAGACGGTGTTTAGTAGCACCCGACACAATCGTCCACAGACCATGGACTTGTTTGTTTGGCTGTTTGGTTATTGATGGTGATATTGGTTTGAATGTGGTTTGTGGTGTGGAAAAATCGAATCGATAAATTGGTTAGGATTAGACGTGCGCCGTTATAAGGCGAAGGAGTAAGGCTAGGTTAGACCCTTACTCCAAATTTTGTGGTTTGCATAATGAAATTGATTTGATTGATGAGTGAATGGCGTGGGCCTTCACTAGACCGGGGACAAGGCTAGGCCTCGTCCCGTTTCTAGTATTGTGCCGTTATGCCGCCGAAATTTTCTAAAATAAAGTTAGAAAAATAAAAATAGCATTTTATTTAAAGAATGAACTGAATAGAAATTCATATGTTAAAATAAAATGTGTTATCGTTAAAAATATAATTTTTAACGTGAATGTGAATAAATAAATATTCATTTACAAACCAGACGGTTTGTTTATGTACACCTATTTGAATGACGTTGATTGGGTCGATAAATTTTACACATCGCCTAACTGCACAAATAAAATATGTGTTTGATTGTTTGAAACCCCACACGGGTGTTAGGATGAAATTTGAAGTTCACTCATCCTGATTGATTAAATATGTCGATCGATTGATTGACAGGCTGTTATAAGCGTTGAATATCTATATTTGATGCTTATACAGTGTAGTGCACTTTGGTTGATGGTTGATTATTTTCAATGCTATTATATACATGTGTTGTATGAAAATCCATATAATTAATTTTATATGGTAATTGATTGGGCCTCATTCCAGTTTTGAAAAAGAAATATTTGAAAAAGAAATATTTGAAATAAAATATTTGAAAATAAAGGAATATATGAAGCCGTGTTGATTAGATTGACGCCATTTTGACGTGAACGATATTTATATCGATATTGAAAACGATTTCGAAATGAATTGAATTGAAAGCGATTTCGAAATGAATTGAATTGAAAGCGATTTCGAAATGAATTGAATTGAAAGCGATTTCGAAATGAATTGAATTGAAAACGATTTCGAAATGAATTGAATTGAAAACGAATTCAAATTGAATTGAAAACGAATTGAAATGAATTCAAATTGAATTGAAATTTGAATTGAATAGAAATGAATTTTGAAACGAATTTATAAAGAAGAATTCAATTTTACTTTGAATTGAAATGGAAGTTGAAATAGATTTTGAAACGAATTTTAAAACTATTTATATAATTCGTTTTAAATAGGAATCGACGAAATATATATTATATAATATATATATAATATAAATGGCCTGAATAGAACGCGCCGCGCCGCGGCAGTTCGTGAATTTCGACCATTTATTTCAAACGGACATTACGGGAGATCCGACCGTCGGATTCTCCTAAAACCGGAACCGTTGGGTTCGTATCGAAAAGAGCTTTCTAACGAATATTAGAAATTTGAAATCTAACGGTTGGATTTGGAATTATGTCCAAATCAAATTCGAAAAAGGTCGCTGTAAGTGCAGTTCGATGACCATTGATGGAAATCGACTGTACGGGCTTTGATAAAATTATTAAAAATAACAATAATTTGTGTAAAATCATAAGAAATGATTTGTGAAGAATTGGGATGAAAAACTCCATATTTGAAAAGATAAAAATAGATTTTTATCGAAATGAACTAGTTTTGAACTAGAATTATAATTCTATTTATTTTTAAATAAATAAATTGAATTTGAAAAGGGTTTTGAACATAACCAAAATTTCCAATGATTGCATTGGAGTGGATTTGAATCGAAATTGTCTTCGGAATATTTCGATGTTGGAATTTGTGATTATACGGATGTTGTTACGGAAATTTGAAAGATATATATTTATATCGTTATTTCCAATACGACATTTGTTAATCGTAGAATTTGATATTGAATATAAGCCGATATATTTTCTATTCAGAGCCTTATATTGAATATCAAATGGGATTTGGGTTTGTCGTGAATGGTGTCTTCACTAACACTGTTCTTGAACCCAGTTGAGAAAAGATTAAATCTTTTTATTTAGATTTAATGAAGTGTACCAATTAAATAATATTTAATTGGAATTGAATTGATATTGATTTTTGGGTTTATCGTGAACAGTGTTTTAAATAACACTTGTTCTTTAATCCGATAATTAATGAATGTGATTTGGGTTTGTCGTGAATGGTGTCTTCACTAACACTGTTCTTGAACCCAGTTGAGAAAAGATTAAATCTTTTTATTTAGATTTAATGAAGTGTACCAATTAAATAATATTTAATTGGAATTGAATTGATATTGATTTTTGGGTTTATCGTGAACAGTGTTTTAAATAACACTTGTTCTTTAATCCGATAATTAATGAATGTGATTTGGGTTTGTCGTGAATGGTGTCTTCACTAACACTGTTCTTGAACCCAGTTGAGAAAAGATTAAATCTTTTTATTTAGATTTAATGAAGTGTACCAATTAAATAATATTTAATTGGAATTGAATTGATATTGATTTTTGGGTTTATCGTGAACAGTGTTTTAAATAACACTTGTTCTTTAACCCGATAATTAATGAATGTGATTTGGGTTTGTCGTGAATGGTGTCTTCACTAACACTGTTCTTGAACCCAGTTGAGAAAAGATTAAATCTTTTTATTTAGATTTAATGAAGTGTACCAATTAAATAATATTTAATTGGAATTGAATGGATATTGATTTTTGGGTTTATCGTGAACAGTGTTTTAAATAACACTTGTTCTTTAACCCGATAATTAATGGGATGGGACTTTGGGTTTATCGTGAACCGTGTTTTTAAATGACACTGATTCTTTAACCCAGTCACAGATTAAAACTAAGTGGAGTTTTAATGAATCTTTAATTAGATTGAAAAGATCGAGAATGGAGTATCACCAGTTTTGCTCCAGGCGATAGTTAAATCTTTAATTAGATTTGAACGTGAAATTTAGAAACTAACTGTCGGTTAGCCAAGCAGAATGGTTTTCTGGATATTGATCTGATGTTGGTTTCGGCCTTCGGGGTTAATGTTTGGGGAATTATTCTCTTGATTAATTTACGGTTAGTGACTAATGAATTGGAATGAGGCGTATGTTGTGTTTGTGTAACACTTTTATAATATATACGCGAGTTATTCGGAAAGACCGGGTTTATCCCATTCTGAATAACTGATACGACGATAAGTCGAAGATGAAGACGATGGTCGAAGACCGGAGGTCTACACGTCGTTTGGGTGATAACTGATGATCTTGATTGGGCTGTACACCCAAGAAGATGGAAACAGTTAGTGATCGTCCAGACGTACTTGGAGATCGATGGATATGCGGGGTACTAGGTGCCTCCGGTTTCGTTCAGACCCAGAACGGACTTGTAAATGGACTGTGTGTCTGACATCGGATTTCATTCTGTGTGACTGATATCGGTGGCATAGGATGGTTTGCCTGTGTGGCATGCTAAGATGCAAATGATCAAGGCTTCTGTTGAAAAGCAAAGTCTTGTGGTGATGATCAAAGCACGGCCTTTGTGGCGTAGCTTTGTGTAACGTTTACCTCGCGTGTTTCACACCCGGTATGAACCAAAAACGGGAGACGGACCTCAGGGAGGACTTGCGTTTCTTTCTAGTTAGAAGTGGCGTCAGTGGTTTTACACGCCCTGACGAGTTTGACTTATGTGGTTGTTGCTGTTGCGAGGCGCCTCGGTTATATCGGTTTCGGCCGATGCATTCTGGTCGGCTGACGGACCAGACTTACACCCCATAGGGTGGGGAGATGTAGTGTTCAGGCATAATAATCCACATCGGTGGACCGGCCCTGTCGCTCCAAGGGGCAGTTGCGGCTGTTCCTGAGACACGGGCTAGAGCGTCTCGAATCGGTTGAGGATCTTGCCCCTAGCCTCGGTTCATAGACGGAAATCCAATTTCCAAATACGTGCCATTTGCGGTTTTATTTGTAAACCTATATATGGCGACATAGTGGTATGGGGCATTCATGCCGCCTATGATTGATACTTATGATTTGAAGTTGTTTTATACTCTATGCACTTATAATAGTATCAAATGATTTGTTTTAAACGTATCAAGCATTCTTTAGCTGTTATAAGGGAAAACCCTATCCCCCGGCTTGCGATTGCATTGTGTGATAGGACCTGGGTCTTATAACAGCTTCATTTTTCTTTATTTAGCATTGCGCTGTTGTTTTATGCACTGGTATTCTTGGGAGGAAACCCGTTCCGTGTTATACGGCGTGGTCCCTTGATTTACCTAATGATTTAAAATAAAGAATTATAACTGTTTTAGTTCTCACACCAGTCACATGACTGACCTGGAGTTTATTGTTTTAACCTAAACTCTGGGTGCCCTTATTTTGACACGGGCAGCTAGTAGTTTTGGTTTTGCAGATTTATATTCACAGGATCCTGGTTTACAGCTGGAACGATATCCGGAAAGCTTTGTATCCGTATATCTACTTCTAGTTGTGTATTGTATTATTTTCCGCTGCTATGTATTTAAATGTAATTTAACTCTCTGATATTTCTGTGTAATATTTATTTGTTTATACTCTGTATATTCTTGTAATCTGATGCACTGTTGTAATATATAGTGAAATGTTCTTTTATATGCGTTCTGTTGTGGTTTGTTCTCGAACTATCCGACGCTTTCCTTTACGGGGGAGTTGCGGGTCGTCACACGTGGTATCAGAGCTTTGGTTTACAAAGCTCAGAGAACAAGGCACATTAGAAACATACGAAAGAATTCATCAGATATTGGATTAGTAATATCCAATTAGAATGACTCGTTAGAGATGAGATCAGTAGTATCCTAGAACGAGTGTGAAGAGTATATTTTTCAAATGAAAACAAATTTTGTTTTGAAAATTTAAATCAACTATTCGTATTTGATTATTTATTTATATTGATTTTGGACAATTCAGTATATAAAGAATTTGCATATACGCCTTGCAAACGTATATTCAAAGTTTTAATATATTGAATAGATATAGCATCGCACTCTAGTCGCCCGGAGATGATATTGATGATAGCGATCGCATCATCAACATTTATGTTCGAGTTTCGAAGGTGTGATTTTCTATATATTTCCATTAGACTGGTGTGAGAACCAAAATTAGATAGGGCTAATTGTTGTGATTTGGCATCAAAAACATGATTTTTGTATATGTATCAAAATTATGAATTTGAAACTCTAATTCACTAATTGATTGATATTTGTGTTGTTTGTTTATTTGTTTGCTAATTTTTAGCCATTTAGCCTAATTGAATCAAATATTGGCTTATATTGAAAATTGGTCGCATTTGCTTGCATATACATACTTATATTGAACAGGTCATAGCAAGGAGGCTAGAGCAGAGAATAAAATTTGTTTGCCCGACAAATAGGTACATGTTTACTACATAATTTACTGTTTTGTTTGGGTGATGATGATTTTATGAGCCTATTGGCTAGCCGCTTGGCTTTTTCTTTTTCTTTTTGAGATCTGAAGGACCGGGGAAGCTATTTGAAATTCCCCGATGCTCCCGGTGCAGGGGAGGTTATGGCGAAATTTTTCAAAAATTTAGGGTGTTAGCCAAATTTTTGAAATTTTAGAAATTCTCAGAAACTGAAAAGTTGGAGAATGGAAGCCAGGTCGAGCGTAGAGTTGATTAATCAAACCACTTTCGACTTTGTTCCTTTTCGGGGACGAAAAGTTTTAAGTGGGGGAGATTGTAACAACCCGTAAAATGCGAGCCAGTTTGAAATTTTTATTTTGGCAATTTTAGCGAATTTTGATTATTTAAAATGAATTATTTTAAATAAAAACGACGAGAAATTTATTTTGAATATAAATCGATCGCATATATTATATACGTCGTCGTTAGAATATATAATAATTATATATAATTATAAATAGAATTGAAAATGGCGCGGTAGTTCGATAATTCGATTTCAAACTTCAATTGAATGTACCGGGTGCAAAACAATCCGGATTTTAGTGAAACCAAAAATAATGGAATCTAATAGTGAATATCTTTCTAACGAATCCGAAAAATCAAGATTTCATATCAGGAATCAAAAGATATGTCCAGTTGAAAATTCTGAATAGTCGCTATGGAATTCAGGCCCTTAAAAATGGACATTTTGCAAATGACCTCGGATTTCGACGAAACCAGTTTTGTTGGGTCCGCAGTGTCAAGTTATTGCTAGGTTTCAAATTTCATAATTTTTCAAATCAATATGTGAGCGTGGCGAAGGAAAACGCGATTGACCAATTTCAGTTGATTTTAATCGACTGGAAATTGGCCATTTTTCATACGGTCTCAGAATTCGACGAAACTAGTTTTGTTAGGACCGTATCGTCCATACGAAGCTAGAAAATATTTTTCTGGAATTTTTCTAGTTAGTATGTGACCCCGGTAATTCGAAATGTACGTTTAAAATTCAATATAATGAATTAAATGTAAATTCAACGGAAACTGATTCAAACAATCAAATCAGCTTGCGGGACATATCCCATTGCGTTCAGAATGGGGGCATTTAGCTAGGGGCGACATTCGTTGGGTTCAATTTTGAGTTCATTACAATAAACCAGTAATTACTGAATTTAAATAAAATAAAATATAAATATATATTCTCTAGGCCAATGGGAAAACCCTAATATCATTTCAGAAAAAAAAAAAAAAAACCAAATAAATGGCGGCCATCGAATCCGCTCCTCCCATCGTCGGTCAACGCCCTCCGCCTCGATCCGATCTCCCTCCTCCTCTTCTCCTTTCCGCATCGATCCTCTTCCCTTCTGCCACGAGACCGACGCGCGCCATCCCTCTGTCGAAGCCGCACCTCCAGGCCACCGCGGATCGAAGTCCGCTCTTCCCTCTGTCGCTCAGCTCGACGCCGCCCACCCGAAGCTCGCCTGCGCCGCCTCCTCCTGAGTAGCCGCACCCCTCCCTCTTTAAAAAAAAAAAAAAAACACTGTAAGTTCCCTACTGTTCTCTTTATTTTACTTTAAACTGTTTTTATTTTTTTTAGTTTTGAAAAGAATTATAAACTGATTTTATAAAAGATGTAAAAACAGATTTTTTAAAAAAGAATTTTTAAAACAGAATTTTTTTTGAAAAGAATTATAAAACTGAATTTGTTTTATTTTAAAAACTGAATTTGTTTTATTTTTAAAACTGAGTTTTATCTACTTTAAAAACTGAAGCTAGATTTTTATTTTATATAGTATATAGTTTAGATTTTTAATAGAAAAGAATTTTTATTTTTATATGTATAGGGCATTGAAGTAAAAATAGAAATTCATATGTCAAAAAGATTAGATTTTGAAAATGAAATAGATTAGATTTTTATCGATATGAATGATAAGTAAAAATATGATTTTTATATTTTTAAGGTATTAAAAATATAATCTTTATAGGATAGAGAATATAAAAATATCATCTTTGTATATGTAGCGAAATAAAAATCTGATTTTTATTACGTTGAGATAAAGTGGTAACTTTTATAAAGGCGAAAACTTTATTTTTATAAAGGCGAAAACTTTATTTTTGAAAGGGCTAAACCTTTATTTTAGAAAAGGCGAAATCTTTATGTGGAAAATAGCGTGATAAAAATATAATTTTTATCTATATTGAATAGCGAAATAAAAATTCGATTTTTATATATTGAATAGCGAAATAAAAATTCGATTTTTATATATTGAATAGCGAAGTAAAAATGTGATTTTTACATATGTAGAGGATACGGGCAAAGAAAGTGAAAGGAGGCGAAACGACGAAGACTTCTGCAAGTGAAGTGCCGTGGAGCTTGGATAGCTATATGTGAGAATTTCTCACTCTTCAAATTTATTTTCTAGTTATATATATATACTAGGATGCAGACGGTGTTTAGTAGCACCCGACACAATCGTCCACAGACCATGGACTTGTTTGTTTGGCTGTTTGGTTATTGATGGTGATATTGGTTTGAATGTGGTTTGTGGTGTGGAAAAATCGAATCGATAAATTGGTTAGGATTAGACGTGCGCCGTTATAAGGCGAAGGAGTAAGGCTAGGTTAGACCCTTACTCCAAATTTTGTGGTTTGCATAATGAAATTGATTTGATTGATGAGTGAATGGCGTGGGCCTTCACTAGACCGGGGACAAGGCTAGGCCTCGTCCCGTTTCTAGTATTGTGCCGTTATGCCGCCGAAATTTTCTAAAATAAAGTTAGAAAAATAAAAATAGCATTTTATTTAAAGAATGAACTGAATAGAAATTCATATGTTAAAATAAAATGTGTTATCGTTAAAAATATAATTTTTAACGTGAATGTGAATAAATAAATATTCATTTACAAACCAGACGGTTTGTTTATGTACACCTATTTGAATGACGTTGATTGGGTCGATAAATTTTACACATCGCCTAACTGCACAAATAAAATATGTGTTTGATTGTTTGAAACCCCACACGGGTGTTAGGATGAAATTTGAAGTTCACTCATCCTGATTGATTAAATATGTCGATCGATTGATTGACAGGCTGTTATAAGCGTTGAATATCTATATTTGATGCTTATACAGTGTAGTGCACTTTGGTTGATGGTTGATTATTTTCAATGCTATTATATACATGTGTTGTATGAAAATCCATATAATTAATTTTATATGGTAATTGATTGGGCCTCATTCCAGTTTTGAAAAAGAAATATTTGAAAAAGAAATATTTGAAATAAAATATTTGAAAATAAAGGAATATATGAAGCCGTGTTGATTAGATTGACGCCATTTTGACGTGAACGATATTTATATCGATATTGAAAACGATTTCGAAATGAATTGAATTGAAAGCGATTTCGAAATGAATTGAATTGAAAGCGATTTCGAAATGAATTGAATTGAAAACGATTTCGAAATGAATTGAATTGAAAACGATTTCGAAATGAATTGAATTGAAAACGAATTCAAATTGAATTGAAAACGAATTGAAATGAATTCAAATTGAATTGAAATTTGAATTGAATAGAAATGAATTTTGAAACGAATTTATAAAGAAGAATTCAATTTTACTTTGAATTGAAATGGAAGTTGAAATAGATTTTGAAACGAATTTTAAAACTATTTATATAATTCGTTTTAAATAGGAATCGACGAAATATATATTATATAATATATATATAATATAAATGGCCTGAATAGAACGCGCCGCGCCGCGGCAGTTCGTGAATTTCGACCATTTATTTCAAACGGACATTACGGGAGATCCGACCGTCGGATTCTCCTAAAACCGGAACCGTTGGGTTCGTATCGAAAAGAGCTTTCTAACGAATATTAGAAATTTGAAATCTAACGGTTGGATTTGGAATTATGTCCAAATCAAATTCGAAAAAGGTCGCTGTAAGTGCAGTTCGATGACCATTGATGGAAATCGACTGTACGGGCTTTGATAAAATTATTAAAAATAACAATAATTTGTGTAAAATCATAAGAAATGATTTGTGAAGAATTGGGATGAAAAACTCCATATTTGAAAAGATAAAAATAGATTTTTATCGAAATGAACTAGTTTTGAACTAGAATTATAATTCTATTTATTTTTAAATAAATAAATTGAATTTGAAAAGGGTTTTGAACATAACCAAAATTTCCAATGATTGCATTGGAGTGGATTTGAATCGAAATTGTCTTCGGAATATTTCGATGTTGGAATTTGTGATTATACGGATGTTGTTACGGAAATTTGAAAGATATATATTTATATCGTTATTTCCAATACGACATTTGTTAATCGTAGAATTTGATATTGAATATAAGCCGATATATTTTCTATTCAGAGCCTTATATTGAATATCAAATGGGATTTGGGTTTGTCGTGAATGGTGTCTTCACTAACACTGTTCTTGAACCCAGTTGAGAAAAGATTAAATCTTTTTATTTAGATTTAATGAAGTGTACCAATTAAATAATATTTAATTGGAATTGAATTGATATTGATTTTTGGGTTTATCGTGAACAGTGTTTTAAATAACACTTGTTCTTTAATCCGATAATTAATGAATGTGATTTGGGTTTGTCGTGAATGGTGTCTTCACTAACACTGTTCTTGAACCCAGTTGAGAAAAGATTAAATCTTTTTATTTAGATTTAATGAAGTGTACCAATTAAATAATATTTAATTGGAATTGAATTGATATTGATTTTTGGGTTTATCGTGAACAGTGTTTTAAATAACACTTGTTCTTTAATCCGATAATTAATGAATGTGATTTGGGTTTGTCGTGAATGGTGTCTTCACTAACACTGTTCTTGAACCCAGTTGAGAAAAGATTAAATCTTTTTATTTAGATTTAATGAAGTGTACCAATTAAATAATATTTAATTGGAATTGAATTGATATTGATTTTTGGGTTTATCGTGAACAGTGTTTTAAATAACACTTGTTCTTTAACCCGATAATTAATGAATGTGATTTGGGTTTGTCGTGAATGGTGTCTTCACTAACACTGTTCTTGAACCCAGTTGAGAAAAGATTAAATCTTTTTATTTAGATTTAATGAAGTGTACCAATTAAATAATATTTAATTGGAATTGAATGGATATTGATTTTTGGGTTTATCGTGAACAGTGTTTTAAATAACACTTGTTCTTTAACCCGATAATTAATGGGATGGGACTTTGGGTTTATCGTGAACCGTGTTTTTAAATGACACTGATTCTTTAACCCAGTCACAGATTAAAACTAAGTGGAGTTTTAATGAATCTTTAATTAGATTGAAAAGATCGAGAATGGAGTATCACCAGTTTTGCTCCAGGCGATAGTTAAATCTTTAATTAGATTTGAACGTGAAATTTAGAAACTAACTGTCGGTTAGCCAAGCAGAATGGTTTTCTGGATATTGATCTGATGTTGGTTTCGGCCTTCGGGGTTAATGTTTGGGGAATTATTCTCTTGATTAATTTACGGTTAGTGACTAATGAATTGGAATGAGGCGTATGTTGTGTTTGTGTAACACTTTTATAATATATACGCGAGTTATTCGGAAAGACCGGGTTTATCCCATTCTGAATAACTGATACGACGATAAGTCGAAGATGAAGACGATGGTCGAAGACCGGAGGTCTACACGTCGTTTGGGTGATAACTGATGATCTTGATTGGGCTGTACACCCAAGAAGATGGAAACAGTTAGTGATCGTCCAGACGTACTTGGAGATCGATGGATATGCGGGGTACTAGGTGCCTCCGGTTTCGTTCAGACCCAGAACGGACTTGTAAATGGACTGTGTGTCTGACATCGGATTTCATTCTGTGTGACTGATATCGGTGGCATAGGATGGTTTGCCTGTGTGGCATGCTAAGATGCAAATGATCAAGGCTTCTGTTGAAAAGCAAAGTCTTGTGGTGATGATCAAAGCACGGCCTTTGTGGCGTAGCTTTGTGTAACGTTTACCTCGCGTGTTTCACACCCGGTATGAACCAAAAACGGGAGACGGACCTCAGGGAGGACTTGCGTTTCTTTCTAGTTAGAAGTGGCGTCAGTGGTTTTACACGCCCTGACGAGTTTGACTTATGTGGTTGTTGCTGTTGCGAGGCGCCTCGGTTATATCGGTTTCGGCCGATGCATTCTGGTCGGCTGACGGACCAGACTTACACCCCATAGGGTGGGGAGACGTAGTGTTCAGGCATAATAATCCACATCGGTGGACCGGCCCTGTCGCTCCAAGGGGCAGTTGCGGCTGTTCCTGAGACACGGGCTAGAGCGTCTCGAATCGGTTGAGGATCTTGCCCCTAGCCTCGGTTCATAGACGGAAATCCAATTTCCAAATACGTGCCATTTGCGGTTTTATTTGTAAACCTATATATGGCGACATAGTGGTATGGGGCATTCATGCCGCCTATGATTGATACTTATGATTTGAAGTTGTTTTATACTCTATGCACTTATAATAGTATCAAATGATTTGTTTTAAACGTATCAAGCATTCTTTAGCTGTTATAAGGGAAAACCCTATCCCCCGGCTTGCGATTGCATTGTGTGATAGGACCTGGGTCTTATAACAGCTTCATTTTTCTTTATTTAGCATTGCGCTGTTGTTTTATGCACTGGTATTCTTGGGAGGAAACCCGTTCCGTGTTATACGGCGTGGTCCCTTGATTTACCTAATGATTTAAAATAAAGAATTATAACTGTTTTAGTTCTCACACCAGTCACATGACTGACCTGGAGTTTATTGTTTTAACCTAAACTCTGGGTGCCCTTATTTTGACACGGGCAGCTAGTAGTTTTGGTTTTGCAGATTTATATTCACAGGATCCTGGTTTACAGCTGGAACGATATCCGGAAAGCTTTGTATCCGTATATCTACTTCTAGTTGTGTATTGTATTATTTTCCGCTGCTATGTATTTAAATGTAATTTAACTCTCTGATATTTCTGTGTAATATTTATTTGTTTATACTCTGTATATTCTTGTAATCTGATGCACTGTTGTAATATATAGTGAAATGTTCTTTTATATGCGTTCTGTTGTGGTTTGTTCTCGAACTATCCGACGCTTTCCTTTACGGGGGAGTTGCGGGTCGTCACAATTCTGATTATTTATAAGTACAAATATGTGAAGTGATTAAATAGTGGAGTTAAAATAGATGTACTGTTTGAATGTTAGAAATATAATATTTATATTTTAAATAAAATACACTAAATATTTGAATTTCTGTACAGATGTATTTTATTTAAATATAAATATTACATTCCTGCCTGTGATGTAAATATAGAACAGTACAGTAACAAACACATTTATAAAATATATTTGGTTGTTATCATCAAACAAAAATCATATAATTGTGTATATAACACCGTTATATACAACATAGCTGACTTAATTGGCTTATATAGATTTCAAATAATTGGAAGGCCTAATGAATTAGTGTCTACAATTACTAGGCATGTAGAATATTTACATCTAGTAACCACGGATGTCGCAGATTACATACACAATGTCACTCTTCATCCAGATAAGCTAAAATATTTTACGAATATTCTGATAGGGGTCGATTTTCTTTCCATGGGGTTTGGGATAAAATCTGAATAAGACATCCAACTATAGATTACTTCAAAGTAATCTGGCACATCAAAAACTCAAAAGGAATGGCCTTTCTATCTTAACTAGCTATAATCGATAGACTGAATACAAAGGATAGGTTGGAAAAAAATCTGGGTTCTACATGACACTCAATGTATTCTTTGTGAATCTGCAACCAAGACAAGCAATCATTTATTCTTCCATTGCGAATGCTCAAATGCAATTTGGAATTCAATAAAATTCAAACTACACATTTACACGAACAACTTGCAGTCTATAGGGGATGAAGCAATGCTCCTGTTCCAAACGTTTAAGCGCTTGGATCAATTGAGGGATGTTGCATTTACATATTTCACAACTTTTGTATATCATATAGGGTAAGAACGGAGTATACAGATATCTCAGAATCGAAGAACAACGTGTGATGTAAAATTAAAGATAATTGAGAAAGAAATCCAATAGCTCGTTAATGGTAATGACAGCAGAAGCGAAAGAACGGAATGGAATCTTATTTTTGTATCAACAGGGAATAGAGTTAATAGATGCAAGTTGAATGCGATTTCAAGAAGACATGCTACAGAGGTCCTTCAGTGGTTTAAATTTCAAAAAAGAAATTATACGAGGATATTTGGCTTTATTTGCTTCTATGTGCTTTGGATTTTACAGATTCATGTATTGTTAATATGTGACTTTATATGTACTCTTTTCCCTTGTAAGGCACCCATTTAGGTTAGGGGGATTACTAGGTTTTGATGAGGCATATAAAGGATGTATATGATTGGTATTAATAATAAACTGTACCAATTTTCAACAAAAAGTATTATATTAACCCATACTATCCATAATATATGCATGAGCGATATCCATCACTCACCAAAACCTAGATCCGATGATCTAAGATTGAAATCAATTCTAGATAGCGAAGAAAATACTTGATTTGATGCAATAGAGCGTGATCTGATCTTCCCGAATGTAGATCTTCCATGGGATATGATTAGAATGAATAGATGAAGAGATTACGGTTTAAGTTGAATCCGGAGAATTAAGGACACCAACCTAAGATTTGAATGAGACAAAAAACCTTAATTCCCTCGCCAAACCCTCTTATTTATAGCTGCGGGTCATTCGCTTAATGGGCTTGCTAACCAGCTTATTAGCAGCTAATTAATCTTCTTAGTAGAAACTAAAATTTAAAACAGCGATTCCTCCCAAATTACTAAGCCAAATCTTTAATGCGATCACTCTACGAAATTGCTAACCACCATTCTAATCCAATGAGACCAAGTTCAGCACCTGATTCGGCCTCCATCAAAATTTATATCTAAAATAGTAAGTCTAAGGGGAAATGGTCATAATTAAGTTCGATAAAAATCATAGGCATGCCTTACATCCCTATTAATAACATATTAAAATATGAGAATGATACGACCACTAGGGAATAAAATATCATTATCTTACGATCCTTCGATATGTAAGATATGGGTCATTACATTCTCCCTTTTTTTAGGAATTTCGTCCCTGAAATTACAATCAAATACGAGCAAACAAAGCAACCTGCATGTCTATCGTTCACAAGTATCAAATCTAGCATCCAACAGTCCATGCAACCGAAATCCTAACCTAATATGCATAATTATAATAGTGCAAGACACAATGGTACAAGTAAGATATGATATGTGGGACATACCACTCAAAGAGTCCAGGATGGGTCGACCTCATACTCTCTTCTGTTTCCATTGTGCAATAGTCATCATCCTTACTCCATTGTACCTTGATTGGCTTAACAACCTTTCTCCTATGTTGTTTCGTATCACTCCCCATAACGGGAAGTGGCTTACGAGGCCTAGAATTTTCTCGTTCTACTTTTAAGTCTTCAATCTATTCTGGAGATACCACCATACTAGGGTCGTGCAGGAACTTACATAGATATGATACATGAAACACATTGTGCACACCGCCCATCTTATTAGGTAATTCACTCGATAAGCGAGCTTCCCAATACGCTTGATAACCGGAAACGGCCCAACGTGCCTTGGGACTAACTTGCCTTTCCTTTCGAACCAAACAATGTTCCTTATAGACGAAACCTTCACGAACACATAGTCTCCAACTGTAATGTACCGGAAAATTTTTGACCTAGAAAATTCGACATACAACCCCATGCCGACCATTCAAGACTCGAAAATTGACTGGATAGTCCATGAAAGAAATTAGAGGGTGAGAATAGAAAAGATAGAAACTTAGAATAGAAAAAGAAGAAGAACATACAACATCAGAGTAAACACGAATCTCACAGCGGAACGAATAAAATATAACATAACTTTGAAATAAAAGATTGTACTTGAATATACATATCATTATCAAGTACAACACTTACAACACAGCGGAATAACAATAGCTATATAAAATCCTAAAGCCTCCTGCTGCAACTCTTCAAGTATCTGTAAAATCCTGACTACTTGACTGCTCGTACAAAATTGGGCACCCAAGAGTTTAGGGAAAACAAAACAAAATAAATTCTGGGTCAGTCATGGGACTGGTGTGAGTAAAACAATTTAAAATAGTTTAAGCGCTTAAACGATATCTCATAAGACCACGCCGTATAACGGAACGGGTTTTTCCCTTATGAAAATCCAAAATAATCTTTATATCAAAATCCTTTTGATATTATAATAATGTATATCAACCACAATATAATAATCATCCAGCAGAAACGCTTTCATCTCACGTGCTACATACATAGTATATAACCAAAATCGCGAGCACTTATGGGTAATGGGTTTCCAACTATGATAAGGTATGGAACCACCTTTCGCTAGTATACCTCTAGAGAGGAATACATTGGGTTCAACAAGAACATCTTGCAACCCGGCCACACATGACCAACCACTCATTTCGCTTGAGTGTATCAATGTATATCACCAACGGTTGGGATCAGCAACCGTTTCCCGAATGGGACAGCATCAAACAGATTAAAAAATGAAATGAATATCTCTAGATAGGTGATAATGCACCCTAATGGGAGCTACCCACATAGCCATGCTGCCTGCCCGATTTTTGTCATTTACTGGATGTGAGGCTAGAAACTACGCTTATCTTTTACATGCCACATCTTCATTCACTTAGAACGTCACATCGTCATGCCCTTTAAAATCACAAATTGATTTATTCAAAAATAACACGGGTATACAGCTAAGAGAAACGAATTCCTCCACCACCAAACGTGAATACGTTTGAAGAGATCAACTTATGCGATCTATTAGATATACTCTATCAGACCTTCTTCCATACAAGTTGTTATGGGACTGGACAAACCGAAGGCACTATTCAGTACATCCATCTTAGGCAATCTTTACCTACGATTTATACAACAGCCCTTGCACTTTACTCCATCTTCAATTTTCTTTGGCATATATGATTCGCAACGCTTATGCCAATACGGAGTGGTTCTTCGGATAATAATCCAACCGGTCTCTCCATATTAACAACGTTAAAATGGTCAAAACTATGATAGTATGTGATTTAACTATCAAAGAAAAACACGTGTGCAAACAACGATATTATTTCCAGATGGAAATTATATCGATCAATCATCATTTAACATTTATCTCTTTAGTTCATTAATTTATTTATCTCCTGTTTCCATATTTTCTAAATTCTTATTTTCTATTTTCAGAAACATTTCTGATTCTTATTTGGAAAACATTTCCAAAATTCCTTCATTGGATTTAAACTGATGTTTAAATCAACATCGCCATGCCAACTCAAACCATTTCACTCATTAACTAAATTCACATAACCATTCAAACCTTAGCCATTCCTTAGTTAAGAAGGAAGTCAATCAAGTTGGGGTATAATTACCTCTCTGACCTTAACTGAGCAACGTTTTAACTTCGGAATAGACAAAGTTTATCTTTTAAACCTTTAACAACTTCCTTACGTAACTCTCGGATTCAATTTACGTATCCACTTCTTTATTGAAAACATTGGTTATAACGATAATGTTATAATCCCTGCTTTCGAAATATCTAACTTCAGTTATAACTTTTATTCTTTAATGTGAATAAATAAATAAACACCTAATTTATAAATAAATAAATCTTGATTTAAACACCGGAAAGTATAAGTACTTTCCCGAATTCGATATAATCGAATTCAACAATTAACTCTCTTCGAATAACTAATATTCGATTGACTTACTTCGAATAACTAATATTCGATTATCTATCTTCGAATAACTTATATTCGATTATCTCTATCTTTCGAATAAACGATATTCGATAATCTCCCTTTTCGAATAAACTATATTCGATTAACTCATTTCGAATAACTTAATTCGATTAACTCCTTTCGATTAAACTAAAATCGATAAATCTAATTCGGTTAACTCTAATTGATTAACTCTCCTTTCGATCAAACTAAAATTGATAACTCTCCTCGTATAACTTATATTCGATTAACTTACTTCGAATAACTAGTATTCGAGTAACTTACTTCGAATAACTTATATTCAATTTTCTCTTCGAATAACTTATATTCGATAACTCCTTTCGAATAAACTCTTATTCGATTAACTCTAACTCCATTTACTTTAACTCGATTAACTTTATTCGATTAACCCTAACTCGATTAACTTTAATCGATTAACTCTTATTCGAATAACTCTATTCGATTAACTCCACTTGACTAACTTAACTTAATTAACTCGACTTATTTAACTCAACTTGATTAACTCCTATCGAATAACTAATATTCGATTTAACTTATATTCGAATAACTATGTCTGTTTTAACTCTATTTCGAATAGCTAATATTCGATTTAACTCTATTTGCTTGACTCTAGATTGCAGCGATCAAAATGGTTACGCCTGATTCCATCCGGAAACATCCGATTGCCATAGGCTATCTGCAAGCAGTCGTATGAAATGACAACTCATCCTGAGTAACTATGTTTGACTAACTCTATCTCAAATAACTATATTCGATCAACTCTAATTGAATAACCAATATTCAATTAATCCTAATTCGATAAGCTATGTTCCATTAACTCTATCTGGTTAACTCAAACTGATTAACTCTAATCGACTAACTCTATCGATTACAAATACTTCCTTTTCTATTTGTCTATATTTATTTCATATAAATATTTCCTTTATATAATTCTATTTATTTTCTCAAATAATTCCCCTTTTATCTTTATTTATTTTCTAAATAGATAATTATTTTTCTATTTTATTTATAAATGTTTTACAAATCTTTCTCTTTTCTATTTTATTTGTAAATGTTTTACAAATCTTTCTCTTTTTATATTTGTTAAACAAATATTTCTCATTCTATTTGTTTTACAAATATTTCTCTTTCTATTTGTGAAGACCCGCAACTTCCCCGTAAAGGAAAGCGTCGGATAGTTCGAGAACAAACCACAACAGAACGCATACAGAAGAACGTTTCATTGTATATTACAACAATTCATCAGATTACAAGAATATACAGAGTATAAACGAACATTACACAGAAATATCAGAGATTCAAATTACATTTAAATACATAGCAGCGGAAAAATAATACAATACACAACTAGAAGAGATATACGGATACAAAGCTTTCCGGATATCGTTCCAGCTGTAAACCAGGATCCTGTGAATATAAATCTGCAAAACCAAAACTACTAGCTGCCCGTGTCAAAATAGGGGCACCCAGAGTTTAGGTTAAAACAATAAACTCCAGGTCAGTCATGTGACTGGTGTGAGAACTAAAACAGTTATTAATCTTTATTTTAAATCATTAGGTAAATCAAGGGACCACGCCGTATAACACGGAACGGGTTTCCTCCCAAGAATACCAGTGCATAAAACAAATAGCGCAATGCTTAATAAAGAAAAATGAAGCTGTTATAAGACCCAGGTCCCATCACACAATGTAACGCAGTCGAGGATAGGGTTTTCCCTTATAACAGCCAAAGAATGCTTGATACGTTTTAAAACAAATCATTTGATACTATTATAAGTGTATAAAACAACTTCAAATCATAAGTATCAATCATAGGCGGCATGAGCGCCCCATCCCACGATGTCGCCATATATAGGATTACAACTAAAACCGCAAATGTCACGTATTTGGAAATTGGATTTCCATCTATGAACCGAGGCAAAAGATAGTCCTCAACCGATTCGAGACTGTCTAGCCCGAGCCTCAGGAACAGCCGCAACTGCCCCTTGGATCGTCAGGGCCGGTCCACACGGAGTGGATTATTATGCCTGAACAATACGTCTCCCCACCCTATGGGGTGTAAGTCTGGTCCGTCAGCCGACCAGAATGCATTCGGCCGAAACCGATATAACCGAGGCGCCTCGCAACCGCAACAACCACATAAGTCAAACTCGTCAGGGCGTGTAAAACCACTGACGCCACTTCTAGCTAGAAAGAAACGCAAGTCCTCCCTGAGGTCCGTCTCCCGTTTTTAGTTCATACCGGGTGTGAAACACGCGAGGTAAACGTTACACAAAGCTACGCCACAAAGGCCGTGCTTTGATCATCACCACAAGACTTTGCTTTTCAACAGAAGCCTTGATCTTTTGCATCTTAGCATGCCACACAGGCAAACCATCCTATGCAACCGATATCAGTCACACAGAATGAAATCCGATGTCAGACACACAGTCCATTTACAAGTCCGTTCTGGGTCTGAACGAAACCGGAGGCACCTAGTACCCCGCATATCCATCGATCTCCAAGTACGTCTGGACGATCACTAACTGTTTCCATCTTCTTGGGTGTACAGCCCAATCAAGATCATCAGTAATTACCCAAACGACGTGAAGACCTCCGGTCTTCGACCATCGTCTTCATCTTCGACTTATCGTCGTATCAGTTATTCAGAATGGGATAAACCCGGCCTTTCCGAATAACTCGCGTATATATTATAAAAGTGTTACACAAACACAACATACGCCTCATTCCAATTCATTAGTCACTGACCGTAAATTAATCAAGAGAATAATTTCCCAAATATTAACCCCGAAGGCCGAAACCAACATCAGATCAATATCCAGAAAACCATTCTGCTTGGCTAACCGACAGTTAGTTTCTAAATTTCACATTCATAGGGAAAGATTCCCATTAATTTTATCAAAGATAAATTCCTTGAATTTATTCTTTAATCCATTTTTGAATATCAATTCAAACTAGTCGGGATTAGCGAACCTTACCGAAGTAATCATTTGTTTTAATTTCCCAATCCCAACCTATTCATCCCATGAAGTAAAACTGGTAATACTTCATATCTAACACCACAGTGTTATCGGTAAATTCAATTACCATTTCACGTTCAAATCTAATTAAAGATTTAACTATCGCCTGGAGCAAAACTGGTGATACTCCATTTTCGATCTTTTCAATCTAATTAAAGATTCATTAAAACTCCACTCAGTTTTAATCGTTAACTGGGTTAAAGAATCAGTGTCATTTAAAACACGGTTCACGATAAACCCAAAATCACATTCATTAATTATCGGGTTAAAGAACAAGTGTTATTTAAAACACTGTTCACGATAAACCCAAAAATCAATATCAATTCAATTCCAATTAAATATTATTTAATTGGTACACTTCATTAAATCTAAATAAAAAGATTTAATCTTTTCTCAACTGGGTTCAAGAACAGTGTTAGTGAAGACACCATTCACGACAAACCCAAATCCCATTTGATATTCAATATAAGGCTCTGAATAGAAAATATATCGGCTTATATTCAATATCAAATTCTACGATTAACAAATGTCGTATTGGAAATAACGATATAAATATATATCTTTCAAATTTCCGTAACAACATCCGTATAATCACAAATTCCAACATCGAAATATTCCGAAGACAATTTCGATTCAAATCCACTCCAATGCAATCATTGGAAATTTTGGTTATTTTCAAAACCCCTTTCAAATTCAATTTATTTATTTAAAAATAAATAGAATTATAATTCTAGTTCAAAACTAGTTCATTTCGATAAAAATCTATTTTTATCTTTTCAAATATGGAGTTTTTCACCCCAATTCTTTCTAAATCATTTCTTATGATTTTACACAAATTATTACTATTTTTAATAATTTTATCAAGGCCCGTACAGTCGATTTCCAACAATGGCCATCGAACTGCACTTACAGCGACCTTTTTCGAATTTGATTTGGACGTATCTCCAAATCCAACCGTTAGATTTCAAATTTCTAACATTCGTTAGAAAGCTCTTTTCGATACGAACCCAACGGTTCCGGTTTTAGGAGAATCCGACGGTCGGATCTCCCGTAATGTCCGTTTGAAATAAATGGTCGAAATTCACGAACTGCCGCGGCGCGGCGCGTTCTATTCAGGCCATTATATTATATATATAATATATATAATATATACTTCGTCGATTTCTATTTAAAACGAATTATATAAATAGTTTTAAAATCGTTTCAAAAGCAATTTCAACTTCCTTTTCAATTCAAATCAAATTTGAATTCTTCTATATAAATTCGTTTTAAAATTCATTTCTATTCAATTCGAATTTCAATTCAATTCATTTCGAAATTGTTTTCAATTCATTTTGAATTCGTTTTCAATTCAATTCATTTCGAAATCGTTTTCAATTCATTTTGAATTCGTTTTCAATTCAATTCATTTCGAAATCGTTTTCAATTCATTTTGAATTCGTTTTCAATTCAATTCATTTCGAAATCGTTTTCAATTCAATTCATTTCGAAATCGTTTTCAATTCAATTCATTTCGAAATATTCGATTTCGAGATTACTTTTCAATATTCATTTTAAAATGAATAAAATCGATATAAATATCGTTTACGTCAAAATGGCGTCAATCTAATCAACACGGCTTCATAAATTTCTATTTTCAAATATTCTATTTCAAATATTTCCTATTATCAAAATATTTGTTATTATCAAAATATTCTTTATTTTCACGATTGGAATGAGGCCCAATCAATTACCATATAAAATTGATTATATGGATTTTCATACAACACATGTATATAATAACATTGAAAATAATCAACCATCAACCAAAGTGCACTACACTGTATAAGCATCAAATATAGAT
This sequence comes from Allium sativum, assembly GCA_030737875.1. Classification (NCBI taxonomy): domain Eukaryota; kingdom Viridiplantae; phylum Streptophyta; class Magnoliopsida; order Asparagales; family Amaryllidaceae; genus Allium; species Allium sativum. The sequence goes on from CM060919.1 coordinate 580,268,034, forward strand.
ATTCAACGCTCATAACAGCCTGTCAATCAATCGATCGACATATTTAATCAATCAGGATGAGTGAAATTCATATTTCATCCCCACACCCATGTGGGGTTTCAAACAATCAAACACAGATTTTAGTTGTGCAGTTGGGCGATGTGTAAAATTTATCGTCCCAATCGATGTCCTTCAAATAGGTGTACATAAACAAACCGTCTGGTTTGTAAATGCATATTTATTTTATTCACTTCACGTTAAAAATTATATTTTTAACGATTAAACATTTTACTCTAACATATGAATTTCTATTCAGTTCATTCTTTAAATAAAATGATATTTTTATTTTTCTAACATATTTTAGAAAATTTCGGCGGCATAACGGCACGATACTAGAAACGGGACGAGGCCTAGCCTAATCCCCGGTCTAGTGAAGGCCCACGCCATTCACACATCAATCAAATCAATTCGTTATGCAAACCACAAAATTTGGAGTAAGAATCTAACCTAGCCTTACTCCTTCGCCTTATAACGGCGCACGTCTAATCCTAACCAATTCATCGATTCGATTTTTCATACCACAAATCACATTCAAACCAATATCGCAATCAATCACCAATCAATCAAACAAACAAGTCCATGGTCTGTGGACGATTGTGTCGGGTGCTACTAAGCACCGTCTGCATCCTAGTATATATATATAACTAGAAAAGAAATAGAAAGGTGAGAAATTCTCACCTATAGCTATCCTAGCTCCACGGCTCTTCATTGATAGAAATCTTCATCGCTATAGCATCTTCGTTGCCCGCTTTCACTACCTATGTAAAAATCGAATTTTACTTCGCTATTCAATATATAAAAATCAAATTTTTAGTTCGCTATTCAATATATAAAAATCAAATTTTTAAGTTCGAAGTTCTACATATAAAAAATCATATTTTTAACTCGAAGTTCAATATATAAAAATTCCTTTTTTAACTCGAAGTTCAATATATAAAAATTCCTTTTTTTAACTCGAAGTTCAATATATAAAAATCGAATTTTTAGTTCAAAGTTCAATATATAAAAATCGAATTTTTAGTTCAAAGTTCAATATATAAAAATCGAATTTTTAGTTCAAAGTTCAATATATAAAAATCGAATTTTTAGTTCAAAGTTCAATATATAAAAATCGAATTTTTATTTCAAAGTTCAATATATAAAAATCGAATTTTGACTTCGCTACTCAATATATAAAAATCATATTTTTATTCTGAAGTTCAATATATAAAAATAAAGTTTTCACCTTTATAAAAATTACCACTTTATCTCAACGTATATAAAATAAAAATCAGATTTTTATTTCGCTACACATACAAAGATGATATTTTTATATTCCCTATCCTATAAAGATTATATTTTTAATACTTTAAAAATATAAAAATCATATTTTTATTACTTCTATTCAATAAAAATTCCGCCTTTTCTATTTTAAAGTTTAAACCTTTTAAAAATAAAATCAGTTTTACTTTCTAAAATAATATCAGTATTACTTTCTAAAAAACCTAATCAGTTTTTTATATTTCCAGAAAAATCAGTTTTTCATATTTTTTTCTATCAGTTTTCTTTTTATTAAAAACAAAAATCAGTTTTTCCTTTACTTCAAAAACCAGTTTTTAATTTTATATAAATTTCTGTTTTTAATACTTAAAAAAAATTTCAGTTTTAACTAACTAATTTTTTTTTTCAGTTTTTACATTTTAAAAAACTCAGTTTTATTCTTTTAAAAAAACTCAGTTTTATTCTTTTAAAAAAACTCAGTTTTATTCTTTTTACAATAAACAGTTTTAATTTTCTGTTTAAAAATCGAATTTTTTTTTTTGATTAAAAAATAAAAATAAAAATGAAATAAAATAAAGATCGTACCTGCGAAGGGGGAGGGGGCGATTCGCCTTCGTCGGCGGCAAGGCGGCGCTTCGGGGGGGCGCTGCTTCGTGCTTCGGGGTTCGATCGGTGGAGAGGCGTCTTCGTCGCCTCGGGGTTCGATCGGTGGAGGGGGCGCCTTCGTCGGCGTCAAGACGAGGGGGGGGCGTCGCGATTTACTGCTAGGGTTTTTTTTTTTTTTTTCTTCTTTCTATTTTCTGATAACTGAAACGGGGGGGCCAAGCAGAAGAATAAAAGGGAGGGAGGGAAATTAATTTTTTTTTTTTTATTATTATTTAATTTTGCAAATATGTTGACCTTTACATACGACCTCGAAACGAGGCCCACCGCCTGTCGCCCATAGCGTTTCACCCCCATTCCGAACACAATGGGATATGTATCGCAAGCTGATTTGATCGTTACAATCAGTTTCCGTTTGAATTTACATTTAAATCACTATATTGAATTTTAAACGCACATTTCAAATTACCGGGGTCACATACTAACTAGAAAAATTCCATAAAAATATTTTCTAGCTTCGTATTGACGATACGGTCCTAACAAAACTAGTTTCGTCAAATTCTGAGACCGTTTGAAAAATGGCCAATTTCCAGTCGATTAAATTCAACAGAAACTGGTCAAACGCGTTTTCTTTTGCCACGCTCTCATATTGATTCGAAAAATTACGAAATTTGGAATCTAGCAATAACTTAACATCACGGACCCAACAAAACTGGTTTCGTCGAAATCCGAGGTCGTTTGCAAAATGTCCATTTTTAAGGGCCTGAATTCCATAGCGACTATTTCTAATTTTAAACTGGACGTATCCTATCATTCCTAAGATGAAATCTCAGTTTGCTAACTTCGTTACAAAGATATAGTTATACAGATTCAAATATTTCTTGTTTCGTTCAGTTCTGACTTATATTGAATTCTGTATATTCATTTGAAATTAGAAATCGAATTTTCGAACTACCGCGCCATTTTCAATTCCTTTTATATTTATATATAAATATTTATATTCTAACGACGACGCGTATAATATATACGTTCGAATTATATTCAAAATAGATTTCACGTCGATATTATTTAAAATAATCTATTTTAAATAATCAAAATTCGCTAAAATTGCCAAAATAAAAATTTCAAACTGGCTCGCATTTTACGGGTTGTTACAATCTCCCCCACTTAAAACTTTTCGTCCCCGAAAAGGAACAAAGTCGAAAGTGGTTTGATCATTCAACTCTACGCTCGATCTGACTTCCATTCTCCAACTCTTTAGTTTCTGAGAATTTCCAAAATCTCAAAAATTTGGCTAACACCCTAAATTTTTGAAAAATTTCGCCATAACCTCCCCTGCACCGGGAGCATCGGGGAATTTCAAATAGCTTCCCCGGTCCTTCAGATCTCAAAAAGAAAAAGAAAAAGCCAAGCGGCTAGCCAATAGGCTCACAAAATCATCATCACCCAAACAAAACAGGAAATTATGTAGTAAACATGTACCTATTTGTCGGGCAAACAAATTTTATTCTCTGGCTCTAGCCTCCTTGCTATGACCTGTTCAAGGTAAGTACATATATGCAAGCAAATGCGACCAATTTTCAATATAGTTCAATATTCGATCAAATTAGGCATATTGGTTCAAAATTATCAAACAACTAAACAAACAACACAACCATCAATCAATTAGTGAATTAGAGTTTCAAATTCATAATTTTGATATATATACAAAAATCATGTTTTTGATACCAAATCACAACAATAGGCCCTATCTAATTTTGGTTCTCACACCAGTCTAATGGAAATATATAGAAAATCAAACCTTCGAAACGCGAACATAAGTTCGGATGATGATCGATCAATCATCAGAACCATCTCCGGGCGTCTAGAATGTGATTCTATATCAATCTAATATATTAAAACTTTGAATACACGCGGATCAGACGTATACGCAAAATCTACATATACTGGATTGTCCACATCAATATAAATAAATAATCAACTACGAATAATTGATTTAAATTTTCAAAACAAAATTTGTTTTCATTTTAAAAATATACTCTTCACACTCGTTCTAGGATACTACTGATCCCATCTCTAACGAGTCATTCTAATTGGATATTACTAATCCAATATCTGATGAATTCTTTCGTATGTTTCTAATGTGTCTTGTTCTCTGAGCTTTGTAAACCAAAGCTCTGATACCAACTGTGAAGACCCGCAACTTCCCCGTAAAGGAAAGCGTCGGATAGTTCGAGAACAAACCACAACAGAACGCATACAGAAGAACGTTTCATTGTATATTACAACAATTCATCAGATTACAAGAATATACAGAGTATAAACGAACATTACACAGAAATATCAGAGATTCAAATTACATTTAAATACATAGCAGCGGAAAAATAATACAATACACAACTAGAAGAGATATACGGATACAAAGCTTTCCGGATATCGTTCCAGCTGTAAACCAGGATCCTGTGAATATAAATCTGCAAAACCAAAACTACTAGCTGCCCGTGTCAAAATAGGGGCACCCAGAGTTTAGGTTAAAACAATAAACTCCAGGTCAGTCATGTGACTGGTGTGAGAACTAAAACAGTTATTAATCTTTATTTTAAATCATTAGGTAAATCAAGGGACCACGCCGTATAACACGGAACGGGTTTCCTCCCAAGAATACCAGTGCATAAAACAAACAGCGCAATGCTTAATAAAGAAAAATGAAGCTGTTATAAGACCCAGGTCCCATCACACAATGTAACGCAGTCGAGGATAGGGTTTTCCCTTATAACAGCCAAAGAATGCTTGATACGTTTTAAAACAAATCATTTGATACTATTATAAGTGTATAAAACAACTTCAAATCATAAGTATCAATCATAGGCGGCATGAGCGCCCCATCCCACTATGTCGCCATATATAGGATTACAACTAAAACCGCAAATGTCACGTATTTGGAAATTGGATTTCCATCTATGAACCGAGGCAAAAGATAGTCCTCAACCGATTCGAGACTGTCTAGCCCGAGCCTCAGGAACAGCCGCAACTGCCCCTTGGATCGTCAGGGCCGGTCCACACGGAGTGGATTATTATGCCTGAACAATACGTCTCCCCACCCTATGGGGTGTAAGTCTGGTCCGTCAGCCGACCAGAATGCATTCGGCCGAAACCGATATAACCGAGGCGCCTCGCAACCGCAACAACCACATAAGTCAAACTCGTCAGGGCGTGTAAAACCACTGACGCCACTTCTAGCTAGAAAGAAACGCAAGTCCTCCCTGAGGTCCGTCTCCCGTTTTTAGTTCATACCGGGTGTGAAACACGCGAGGTAAACGTTACACAAAGCTACGCCACAAAGGCCGTGCTTTGATCATCACCACAAGACTTAGCTTTTCAACAGAAGCCTTGATCTTTTGCATCTTAGCATGCCACACAGGCAAACCATCCTATGCAACCGATATCAGTCACACAGAATGAAATCCGATGTCAGACACACAGTCCATTTACAAGTCCGTTCTGGGTCTGAACGAAACCGGAGGCACCTAGTACCCCGCATATCCATCGATCTCCAAGTACGTCTGGACGATCACTAACTGTTTCCATCTTCTTGGGTGTACAGCCCAATCAAGATCATCAGTAATTACCCAAACGACGTGAAGACCTCCGGTCTTCGACCATCGTCTTCATCTTCGACTTATCGTCGTATCAGTTATTCAGAATGGGATAAACCCGGCCTTTCCGAATAACTCGCGTATATATTATAAAAGTGTTACACAAACACAACATACGCCTCATTCCAATTCATTAGTCACTGACCGTAAATTAATCAAGAGAATAATTTCCCAAATATTAACCCCGAAGGCCGAAACCAACATCAGATCAATATCCAGAAAACCATTCTGCTTGGCTAACCGACAGTTAGTTTCTAAATTTCACATTCATAGGGAAAGATTCCCATTAATTTTATCAAAGATAAATTCCTTGAATTTATTCTTTAATCCATTTTTGAATATCAATTCAAACTAGTCGGGATTAGCGAACCTTACCGAAGTAATCATTTGTTTTAATTTCCCAATCCCAACCTATTCATCCCATGAAGTAAAACTGGTAATACTTCATATCTAACACCACAGTGTTATCGGTAAATTCAATTACCATTTCACGTTCAAATCTAATTAAAGATTTAACTATCGCCTGGAGCAAAACTGGTGATACTCCATTTTCGATCTTTTCAATCTAATTAAAGATTCATTAAAACTCCACTCAGTTTTAATCGTTAACTGGGTTAAAGAATCAGTGTCATTTAAAACACGGTTCACGATAAACCCAAAATCACATTCATTAATTATCGGGTTAAAGAACAAGTGTTATTTAAAACACTGTTCACGATAAACCCAAAAATCAATATCAATTCAATTCCAATTAAATATTATTTAATTGGTACACTTCATTAAATCTAAATAAAAAGATTTAATCTTTTCTCAACTGGGTTCAAGAACAGTGTTAGTGAAGACACCATTCACGACAAACCCAAATCCCATTTGATATTCAATATAAGGCTCTGAATAGAAAAAATATCGGCTTATATTCAATATCAAATTCTACGATTAACAAATGTCGTATTGGAAATAACGATATAAATATATATCTTTCAAATTTCCGTAACAACATCCGTATAATCACAAATTCCAACATCGAAATATTCCGAAGACAATTTCGATTCAAATCCACTCCAATGCAATCATTGGAAATTTTGGTTATTTTCAAAACCCCTTTCAAATTCAATTTATTTATTTAAAAATAAATAGAATTATAATTCTAGTTCAAAACTAGTTCATTTCGATAAAAATCTATTTTTATCTTTTCAAATATGGAGTTTTTCACCCCAATTCTTTCTAAATCATTTCTTATGATTTTACACAAATTATTACTATTTTTAATAATTTTATCAAGGCCCGTACAGTCGATTTCCAACAATGGCCATCGAACTGCACTTACAGCGACCTTTTTCGAATTTGATTTGGACGTATCTCCAAATCCAACCGTTAGATTTCAAATTTCTAACATTCGTTAGAAAGCTCTTTTCGATACGAACCCAACGGTTCCGGTTTTAGGAGAATCCGACGGTCGGATCTCCCGTAATGTCCGTTTGAAATAAATGGTCGAAATTCACGAACTGCCGCGGCGCGGCGCGTTCTATTCAGGCCATTATATTATATATATAATATATATAATATATACTTCGTCGATTTCTATTTAAAACGAATTATATAAATAGTTTTAAAATCGTTTCAAAAGCAATTTCAACTTCCTTTTCAATTCAAATCAAATTTGAATTCTTCTATATAAATTCGTTTTAAAATTCATTTCTATTCAATTCGAATTTCAATTCAATTCATTTCGAAATCGTTTTCAATTCATTTTGAATTCGTTTTCAATTCAATTCATTTCGAAATCGTTTTCAATTCATTTTGAATTCGTTTTCAATTCAATTCATTTCGAAATCGTTTTCAATTCATTTTGAATTCGTTTTCAATTCAATTCATTTCGAAATCGTTTTCAATTCAATTCATTTCGAAATCGTTTTCAATTCAATTCATTTCGAAATATTCGATTTCGAGATTACTTTTCAATATTCATTTTAAAATGAATAAAATCGATATAAATATCGTTTACGTCAAAATGGCGTCAATCTAATCAACACGGCTTCATAAATTTCTATTTTCAAATATTCTATTTCAAATATTTCCTATTATCAAAATATTTGTTATTATCAAAATATTCTTTATTTTCACGATTGGAATGAGGCCCAATCAATTACCATATAAAATTGATTATATGGATTTTCATACAACACATGTATATAATAACATTGAAAATAATCAACCATCAACCAAAGTGCACTACACTGTATAAGCATCAAATATAGATATTCAACGCTCATAACAGCCTGTCAATCAATCGATCGACATATTTAATCAATCAGGATGAGTGAAATTCATATTTCATCCCCACACCCGTGTGGGGTTTCAAACAATCAAACACAGATTTTAGTTGTGCAGTTGGGCGATGTGTAAAATTTATCGTCCCAATCGATGTCCTTCAAATAGGTGTACATAAACAAACCGTCTGGTTTGTAAATGCATATTTATTTTATTCACTTCACGTTAAAAATTATATTTTTAACGATTAAACATTTTACTCTAACATATGAATTTCTATTCAGTTCATTCTTTAAATAAAATGATATTTTTATTTTTCTAACATATTTTAGAAAATTTCGGCGGCATAACGGCACGATACTAGAAACGGGACGAGGCTTAGCCTAATCCCCGGTCTAGTGAAGGCCCACGCCATTCACACATCAATCAAATCAATTCGTTATGCAAACCACAAAATTTGGAGTAAGAATCTAACCTAGCCTTACTCCTTCGCCTTATAACGGCGCACGTCTAATCCTAACCAATTCATCGATTCGATTTTTCATACCACAAATCACATTCAAACCAATATCGCAATCAATCACCAATCAATCAAACAAACAAGTCCATGGTCTGTGGACGATTGTGTCGGGTGCTACTAAGCACCGTCTGCATCCTAGTATATATATATAACTAGAAAAGAAATAGAAAGGTGAGAAATTCTCACCTATAGCTATCCTAGCTCCACGGCTCTTCATTGATAGAAATCTTCATCGCTATAGCATCTTCGTTGCCCGCTTTCACTACCTATGTAAAAATCGAATTTTACTTCGCTATTCAATATATAAAAATCAAATTTTTAGTTCGCTATTCAATATATAAAAATCAAATTTTTAAGTTCGAAGTTCTACATATAAAAAATCATATTTTTAACTCGAAGTTCAATATATAAAAATTCCTTTTTTAACTCGAAGTTCAATATATAAAAATTCCTTTTTTTAACTCGAAGTTCAATATATAAAAATCGAATTTTTAGTTCAAAGTTCAATATATAAAAATCGAATTTTTAGTTCAAAGTTCAATATATAAAAATCGAATTTTTAGTTCAAAGTTCAATATATAAAAATCGAATTTTTATTTCAAAGTTCAATATATAAAAATCGAATTTTGACTTCGCTACTCAATATATAAAAATCATATTTTTATTCTGAAGTTCAATATATAAAAATAAAGTTTTCACCTTTATAAAAATTACCACTTTATCTCAACGTATATAAAATAAAAATCAGATTTTTATTTCGCTACACATACAAAGATGATATTTTTATATTCCCTATCCTATAAAGATTATATTTTTAATACTTTAAAAATATAAAAATCATATTTTTATTACTTCTATTCAATAAAAATTCCGCCTTTTCTATTTTAAAGTTTAAACCTTTTAAAAATAAAATCAGTTTTACTTTCTAAAATAATATCAGTATTACTTTCTAAAAAACCTAATCAGTTTTTTATATTTCCAGAAAAATCAGTTTTTCATATTTTTTTCTATCAGTTTTCTTTTTATTAAAAACAAAAATCAGTTTTTCCTTTACTTCAAAAACCAGTTTTTAATTTTATATAAATTTCTGTTTTTAATACTTAAAAAAAATTTCAGTTTTAACTAACTAATTTTTTTTTTCAGTTTTTACATTTTAAAAAACTCAGTTTTATTCTTTTAAAAAAACTCAGTTTTATTCTTTTAAAAAAACTCAGTTTTATTCTTTTTACAATAAACAGTTTTAATTTTCTGTTTAAAAATCGAATTTTTTTTTTTTTTTGATTAAAAAATAAAAATAAAAATGAAATAAAATAAAGATCGTACCTGCGAAGGGGGAGGGGGCGATTCGCCTTCGTCGGCGGCAAGGCGGCGCTTCGGGGGGGCGCTGCTTCGTGCTTCGGGGTTCGATCGGTGGAGAGGCGTCTTCGTCGCCTCGGGGTTCGATCGGTGGAGGGGGCGCCTTCGTCGGCGTCAAGACGAGGGGGGGGGGGCGTCGCGATTTACTGCTAGGGTTTTGTTTTTTTTTTTTTTTTCTTTCTATTTTCTGATAACTGAAACGGGGGGGGCCAAGCAGAAGAATAAAAGGGAGGGAGGGAAATTAAAAAATATTTTTTTTTATTATTATTTAATTTTGCAAATATGTTGACCTTTACATACGACCTCGAAACGAGGCCCACCGCCTGTCGCCCATAGCGTTTCACCCCCATTCCGAACACAATGGGATATGTATCGCAAGCTGATTTGATCGTTACAATCAGTTTCCGTTTGAATTTACATTTAAATCACTATATTGAATTTTAAACGCACATTTCAAATTACCGGGGTCACATACTAACTAGAAAAATTCCATAAAAATATTTTCTAGCTTCGTATTGACGATACGGTCCTAACAAAACTAGTTTCGTCAAATTCTGAGACCGTTTGAAAAATGGCCAATTTCCAGTCGATTAAATTCAACAGAAACTGGTCAAACGCGTTTTCTTTTGCCACGCTCTCATATTGATTCGAAAAATTACGAAATTTGGAATCTAGCAATAACTTAACATCACGGACCCAACAAAACTGGTTTCGTCGAAATCCGAGGTCGTTTGCAAAATGTCCATTTTTAAGGGCCTGAATTCCATAGCGACTATTTCTAATTTTAAACTGGACGTATCCTATCATTCCTAAGATGAAATCTCAGTTTGCTAACTTCGTTACAAAGATATAGTTATACAGATTCAAATATTTCTTGTTTCGTTCAGTTCTGACTTATATTGAATTCTGTATATTCATTTGAAATTAGAAATCGAATTTTCGAACTACCGCGCCATTTTCAATTCCTTTTATATTTATATATAAATATTTATATTCTAACGACGACGCGTATAATATATACGTTCGAATTATATTCAAAATAGATTTCACGTCGATATTATTTAAAATAATCTATTTTAAATAATCAAAATTCGCTAAAATTGCCAAAATAAAAATTTCAAACTGGCTCGCATTTTACGGGTTGTTACACTATTTGTTTTATTTATTTTTTAAATAAATAATACTTTTATACTTCTATTTATATATCAAATAAATATTCCATTTCAATTCTATTTATTTAACAAATAAATATTCCTTTATCATATCTTATTTATTTTCTAAATAAATATTTCCTTTCAAAACCCTTTTGATTTTATAACTATTTTCTTTTTTAAAATCTTTTGATTTTATAAACAATTCCTTTTCATAAAATCGTGTGATTTTATAAATAATTCATTTTATAAAATCCTTTGATTTTATAAATATATTATTTTCAATATACACTTTGAAAATTCCCTTTTTAACATTCCAGTATTCCTTATGGTTTTTAACGTACCATATAACAATGATCGGTATCATTCAAACATATAAAATCATCAACAGATTTCATGTCACATCATATAATACAATATATGAAACAAAACAGTATTTTATACATTGAGGAACCCAGTTGGGTCCCTCCAACCTGTTTCCCTGCATGACAGATGTTAAACAATATAATTAACATCGATTTCGTTTTAATATGAAATATTCTGCTAAACAGAATCAATATTTGATTAACGATTTATATGTATATCGTTATCTATAATTTCAACTAATACATAAGCAATTCAACCAAACAATTAACACACAACAATCAATAGATAATTATCAGTTCTAAGAATACATTATAAAAATATAACTGATAGAGTTGGTGAGTTTTACTCACATTTCGCGTTAACCGTTAAATAACGATTTCCGTCTGTTGATTCATATGGACAATTTATTTCGCTAGTAATGAGCTTCGTTTCACACCCCGTCAGTTCCATGGTGTAGCTCTCGTCCATATGACCCTGTCGGATCTTGTTTCGCTGAATTTCGATAACGTATGATAAAGATATGATATAAACAAGTTAATACAAATTTAAATTTAATAAAACTTGAATTATTAATTTTAGTGGGCCTCACCCTTCCCACTACGGCCCACCCACTTTTCAAAAGCCTAGACCCATCTTAAATCCCCAAACCCATTTCTAACAGTAGCCTTCCCCTTCCAAAATACCAACCCGTCACCTGCTCCCTTAAAACACCATTACGGCTTCTTCCTCCATCCTTCTCTCAACTCAAACGCACCCATTTCTTCACTAAACCCACAACCATTTACACGGCTTTCACCACTTCGGAATCTCCCTCTTCCTAAACCCTTTAGGTTGCACTCGATCGTCCCTCTTCCCCATTGTCTCAACCCATACTGACGCCAGCACCAAAGAATCATCGACAGAAAGGAACACAAAATCCCGCGAGTATCTTCTTATCAGTGCCAATCGATGCCACCAACCTGAATATACTGATCATCTCCCCAAACGAAGCTCGGGATTCTCGAAAACTTCAACCCTAGAACGCTGCTGCAAAAACCCCAAACGAGAAAGAAGTGTCGAACATAGGAAATTGGGTACTTTCTTGAAGTGCTCGACCTCAGGATTCCAAGGATATATAATTTAGGATTTTATAATTTTTGTTTTCATTGTTTTGATTTTCCAAACGTTGATTTTATTTGAGAAGAGAAAGAAGTTGTCGGCGGATAAAATTTTGAACATGGATGATTTTTTCTAGGTTTAGGGAAAGTTAGTGGGTGTATTTATAGGAAGGATAAATATTTAGATATTTTATGATATTTTATTTTGTTCGTATCCGTCTTCTAAAAATCCGTACGATCACATACGATACCTAAAAATCACGAAAATGGACATGCAGCTACAGTTCGACATTACGGTCCCAACAAACTGGTTTCGTCGAATTTCGACTCCGTTTGCTCACACAGCGTATTTTTAACCATCAAAATTCTGACTGTTTTTCACATTAAAATCCCGTACGGCTCATACTGACTTCAAAAATCATGGAAATTGAAATCTAACAATAATTTAACATTGCAGATCCAAAAAAATTAGTTTCGTCGAATTCTGAGGTCGTTTGCAAAACTGGCTGTTTTTAAAGCTTTAAATAACCCTTTTAAATATATAAATATATTTAAAAGTAATTAAATTAAATATTTATAAATAATATTATCGTATATATTCACAACAGAATATCATACATCTCTAGAATATTCCTATATGAATTTCCAACTCGATATTTCAAATCCCGCTTTAAATCGATATTCGATTTAAAAATGCAATTCCTTTTATATATATCGTTATAAATTATAAATGAATTCCATAGCGACTTTCTAAAATTTGATTTGGACATAAATCAAAATCTACATGACGAAATCCCGATTTTTCTCTTCCATTAGAAAAATATACTTCACCAGCTTTGAACGTTTCTTGTTTCACAGAAATCCGAGTTAAGACGGATTCTGTATATTCGTTTAAAGTTCGAATCGCCAAATAACGAACTGCCGCGCCATTTCGAGCTCGATTATATTTATAATATAATTAATACGTTCAACTGTCGTTTATATAATATATTCGTTAATATAATTCAACTCTAAACTGAATTATATGTTAAAAATTGTCCAGTTCACATTGTATTGTGAATTCCACAAATTCTGATTATTTCAGAATTAAATATATTATTTAATTATTATTTTAATTAAATATTTAAAGTTATTTAATTTAAACCATTTAAATTCCAAACCATATTTTAAATAATTAAATAAATTAATTATTCGACCGTAAAAATACGGGATGTTACATTCTTCCCCACTTAAAATAATTTTGTCCTCGAAATTGCTAAGGTAGAAAACAAACCCTATCAATTGGGTTACAGATTATTTGTTTACTTCTTAATTTCAGTTTCACTGAACCAATAAACTTCAATTTAAAATATTAATTAATTCTTATCACCGAAAATTTTCAAAAATCCTAAAAATTTTCTAACACCTTAACTCTTCGAAAAATCTCGCCAGCACCTCCTTTGTACGGCTCAATCGGTACAACCACAACTCGCCTCTCTAGGCCTTCTCCAACCAAAAGAAAATCAAACAGCCAAGCGGCGTGCCAATCAGGCTCATAAATCACCAAACTCATATAAAATAAATTTGTACTTTTTTGTCGGGCATATCAACTATATCACTTTCACCTGTTATCAATTTAACATATACCAATGTCATCTCATCCAATTTCCAATCATTTTTTATCCTCAACACAACCATTCGCTTATCCAAGTTAAATTCCACTTCAATCTCAAGTATCATTCTTGATTTTCAGATTCTTAACTTACCAATCCAATATACTTAACCTCGTTAAGTTCCATCCACGTATTTCATTAACTGGTTAATTTCACTAATCAGTTATCTTTATCTCATAATTCAATCCTGATTTTTTTTTGTTTCAAAAATCAATCTGTTACCTTGAGTCCAATTATATCTCAATATCCAATTTTTACTCGACATCTTTCTATTTCAATTCAGTTTTCACTTAACTGGCTTTACTTCACTTCCAATTTGCTTTCGCAAATTTTCTTTAAACTTGTTTTTAATTCAAACAGTATTCCTGGGAATTTTAAACAACTTTGCTTTTCTAAAACCAAACTTTCCTTTTCAGGATTTCAAACAACTTGTTTTTCTCAAAAAAATTCAAAATGAAAATCTTTGCTAGTAATCCGTCACTTAGAACTCGAAAAAGAACACTAATGATGTCGCGATTCATCATCAAGGTTATTTCTCGGCCATCAAAGTGAGTTCAATACTATATCACTTTTCAAAACTCATTTTTTAAACACTTTCATTTTGAAATACGTTTCAAAATACCATTCACAGTGCTTGTAAAACAATTTAAAATCTCCCAAGATTTTAAAATTCTCATATACTTAATCCAAGTCCATTACAAACACTTATCCAAATTTCCAGGGTTTTCATTTCAATTCTGATTTAAATTCAGATTTAATTCATCTCGTAACACTTATACGAATTTTGATTGGTTATTTACATAACCGTTTCAATTATAATCTTATTCGATTATAATAATGACCAACACATCAAATATAATAATAATTCCAATATATATATTTTTCTTTATATCAAAATATAATTTGGGCAAAATTGTTTCATTTACCCTCTTTTCAAAACATACCATGTCGGTTCATCGTATTCGAGTGTTTAGAAACCCCTACCGATACAGTGGATCAAACTGATCGACCAGAACTCATAAACAACTCAACCAATAAATCACCACAATATAAAACCATTTTTATATCAAATAACAAATACGTTCACTTGTATATATACACTCAACTCAATCTAGGGTATTACTAACCCCATCTCTACTGAGTCACATCACAGGGCCAAGGTAATTCACTTAACTTAAGCTCTGATGCCACTGTAACGTACCGGAAAATTTTTGACCTAGAAAATTCGACATACAACCCCATGCCGACCATTCAAGACTCGAAAATTGACAGGATAGTCCATGAAAGAAATTAGAGGGTGAGAATAGATAAAATAGAAACTTAGAATAGAAGAAGAAGTAGAACATACAACATCAGAGTAAACACGAATCTCACAGCGGAACGAATAAAATATAACATAACTTTGAAATAAAAGATTGTACTTGAATATACATATCATTATCAAGTACAACACTTACAACACAGCGGAATAACAATAGCTATATAAAATCCTGAAGCCTCTAGCTCCAGCTCTTCAAGTATCTGTAAAATCCTGACTACTTGACTGCTCGTACAAAATTGGGCACCCAAGAGTTTAGGGAAAACAAAACAAAATAAACTCTGGGTCAGTCATGGGACTGGTGTGAGTAAAACAATTTGAAACAGTTTGAGTGCTTAAACGATATCTCATAAGACAACGCCGTATAACGGAACGGGTTTTTCCCTTATGAAAATCCAAAATAATCTTTATATCAAAATCCTTTTGATATTATAATAATGTATATCAACCACAATATAATAATCATCTAGCAGAAACGCTTTCATCTCACGTTCTACATATATAGTATATAATCAAAATCGCGAGCACTTATTGAGTAATGGGTTTCCAACTATGACAAGGTATGGAACCACCTTTCGCTAGTATACCTCTAGAGAGGAATACACTGGGTTCAACAAGAACATCTTGCAACCCGGCCACACATGACCGACCACTCATTTCGCTTGAGTGTGTCAAATGTATATCACCAACGGTTGGGATCAGCAACCGTTTCCCGAATGGGACAGCATCAAACAGATTAAAAAATGAAATGAATATCTCTAGATAGGTGATAATACACCATAATGGGAGCTACCCACATAGCCATGCTACCTGCCCAATTTTTGTCATTTACCGGATGTGAGGCTAGAAACTACGCTTATCTTTTACATGCCACATCTTCATTCACTTAGAATGTCACATCGTCATACCCTTTAAAATCACAAATTGATTTATCCAAAAATAACACGGGTATACAGCTAAGAGAAACGAATTCCACCACCACCAGACATGAATACGTTTGAAGAGATCAACTTACGCGATCTATTAGATATACTCTGTCAGACCTTCTTCCATACAAGTTGTCCTGGGACTGGACAAACCGAAGGCACTATTCAGTACATCCATCTTAGGCAATCTTTACCTACGATTTATACAACAGCCCTTGCAATTTACTCCTTCTTCAATTTTCTTTGGCATACATGATGCGCAATGCTTATTCCAATACGGAGTGGTTCTTCGGATAATAATCCAACCGGTCTCTCCATATTAACAACGTTAAAATGGTCAAAACTATGATAGTCTGTGATTTAACTATCAAAGAAAAACACGTGTGCAAACAACGATATTATTTCCAGATGGAAATTATATCGATCAATCATCATTTAACATTTATCTCTTTAGTTCATTAATTTATTTATCTCCTGTTTCCATATTTTCTAAACTCTTATTTTCTATTTTCAGAAACATTTCTGATTCTTATTTGGAAAACATTTCCAAAATTCCTTCACTGGATTTAAACTGATGTTTAAATCAACATCTCCATGCCAACTTAAACCATTTCACTCATTAACTAAATTCACTTAACCATCCTTTACTATCAAACCTTAGCCATTCCTTAGTTAAGAAGGAAGTCAATTAAGTTGGGGTATAATTACCTCTCAGACCTTAACTGAACAACGTTTTAACTTCGGAATAGACAAAGTTTATCTTTTAAACCTTTAACAACTTCCTTACGTAACTCTCAGATTCAATTTACGTATCCACTTCTTTATTGAAAACATTGGTTATAACGATAACGTTATAATCCCTACTTTCGAAATATCTAACTTCAATTATAACTTTTATTCTTTAATGTGAATAAATAAATAAACTTATAAATAAATAAATCGTGATTTAAACACCGGAAAGTATAAGTACTTTCCCGAATTCGATATAATCGAATTCAATGATTATCTCTCTTCGAATAACTAATTTTCGATTAACTTACTTCGAATAACTAATATTTGATTATCTCTCTTCGAATAACTTATATTCGATTATCTCTCTCTTTCGAATAAACGATATTCGATAATCTCCCTTTTCGAATAAACTATATGTGATTAACTCCTTTCGAATAACTTAATTCAATTAACTCCTTTTGATTAAACTAAAATCGATAACTCTAATTCGATTAACTCTAATTGATTAACTGTCCTTTCGATTAAACTAAAATCGATAACTCTCCTCGAATAACTTAAATTCGATTAACTTACTTCGAATAACTATTATTCGATTAACTTACTTCGAATAACTTATATTCGATTTTCTCTTCGAATAACTTATATTCGATAACTCCTTTCGAATAAACTCTTATTCGATTAACTCTAACTCCATTTACTTTAACTCGATTAACTTTATTCGATTAACCTTAACTCGATTAACTTTAATCGATTAACTCTTATTCGAATAACTCTATTCGATTAACTCCACTTGACTAACTTAACTTAACTAACTCGACTTATTTAACTCAACTTAATTAACTCCTATCGAATAACTAATATTCGATTTAACTTATATTCAAATAACTATGTCTGTTTTAACTCTATTTCGAATAGCTAATATTCGATTTAACTCTATTCGCTTGACTCTATGTAACAACTCGTATTTTCTATAACCTGTAATAATGTAAATTGAGGCAGAATTTAATTTAAAAATCAGAATCAAGGGAAACGGGCTATGCCATTGCGTTCGTCTCGGAAAAATACGCGAAATAGAGTCCGAGTTTTCGAAAATCGGAGTCCGTATGACCCAGTTAAGGCCCATTGAAGTTTTTAGAAATTTCCATATTAAAAACAGATTTAAATTTTAAATTAAAAAGAAGGGTTAGGGCATATCTGGCGTCAGCGGGAAAAACTCCCGCCAAGACCCCCAAGTCGACAGGCATGTCGACAGGGGTCTAAGGGTGTCGACATCCCTGTCGACACGGGGTAGCCAGGCAGTTTTGCCTGGCGCACCATTTTGATCTGGGCTTGGTTGTGTGGCTTGGTTCTAGAGAATTCCGAAATCTGACGGGCCTAAACTAACCTAGGGTTAATCCTAGGGCTAAAAACACTCTAATCTTCTATAAATACAACCCTAATCCTACCCTAAAACCCCATTATTCATTCTAGCAACCAAACTATGTCAAATTGATTTCTCAAATGGCCTCCACTTAAAAACCCTAGCCTCCACCCTCTTCATAAATCATTCCTATGAAGATTATGATGTTCATACAAGCATTTCTAAGTTGTATGAATGATCATTAGCTTGCATACATCATCAAGTTGCAAGTTTTATTTGCTAAGCTAGAGTTTTTGGGATTTTGTTAAGAGTGTTTTCTTATTGGAGCTTTGTTTTGGGTTTTTATGCTTGCATAAAGGGCTTCTCAATCTTTACTTATAGATTTGTGTCTTCATAATATTTGTAAGCCCTCTTACCTTCATTTTAGAAACTCTAAAGTTAGTATGTGATGAAAGTTGGGATTTATGCATGTTTAATAAGTTATGCATGCTTATGCGAGTTCACTATGCCATGATTTGCAAGTTTAATAAGTTATGCATGCTTATGCGAGTTCACTATGCCATGATTTGCAAGTTTAATAAGTTATGCATGCTTATGCGAGTTCACTATGCCATGATTTGCAAGTTTAATAAGTTATGCATGCTTATGCGAGTTCACTATGTCATGATTTGCAAGTTTAATAAGTTATGCATGCTTATGCGAGTTCACTATGCCATGATTTGCAAGTTTAACAAGTTATGCATGTTTATGCAAGTTCATTATGCCATGATTTGCAAGTTTAACAAGTTATGCATGTTTATGCATGTTCATTATACCATGATTTGCAAGTTTAACAAGTTATGCATGTTTATGCAAGTTCACTATGCTAAGTTATGCAAGTCCAACATGTTATGCATGTTTATTATGATATGTAAGATTCATCATGTATGTTGTGCCAAGTTCCCTCTTTCTATCCTTTATGCGTTATGGCGAATATGTAAGCGATAGAATGACGTTGGGAGGGTTTGGGTAAAACTTAAAATACATGTAAATATAAGATTGGGAATTTACCTATTAAGTTAGGTCTACCCCTTGGGAATTTACCTATTAAGTTAGGTCTACCCAAGTATTTGTTAAACTTGTAATTATGTTTTTGAAAATAAAGTGGACATGACACTTAGAAAACATAAGTGTGCCCAACTCGAGGTTGGGTTGAGTTTGTAGCGTAATTCTACCCGGAACCTACCGGCTTAACTAGTGGCTACAAACAATAGGATCCAATGTGAGAAGTTGGTCATGTGGTACCAAGACCCGAGTTTAGACCTAGTTGTGGTGTAAAGCTACCCGGAACCGACCGGCCTAACTAGTGACCGCAACAAAGTCTAATGTGAGAGGTTAAGGCACAATTAAATTAATTAATGCCTCATGATTAGGGTTAAGTCAGGGTCCACTAATACTTAACCAATTTGGGGATTCGAGGGATTGAAATGGGGTTAGGTTGTGAACTGTCGGTTACACTTAACCAATTTAATCCATGATTAGTGAGGGCTTAAACCACACTTAACCCTCTTAGAAAACCCTAGCAACGTGGTCTGTTCCAGCAGTAATCCCAGTTGGGTATCATTCACAACCCTAGAGGCTAGGCTAGGGCGGGGGCACGATTACTGGACGGATGTAAGCGACCAAAAGCGATGGCTGAGTGGTACAGCGGTGCGGGTCCAGGCGGGCTACGGACGTGCACGTAGTCCGGTGTTGGACAAACTCGAGGCACGGGTACCAGTAGGTTTAGACTGTGCATTATTGCTTAGGTGTCTGGGGTTGACACCCGAGGGCTTGATACACCCGAAGGTGGACCCAGCGCAGTCTGACTACAACCATATGTGGGCCGTATGGACACCAACACTTGACGTGTTAGGTTTATAGGGAGCCGATCGACTAGACCGTTGGGATGGACCTTGTATTAAGGTCACCTCATATTATTGGGCCAAAGTTTGGGTTGAGGGGTCAATACCTGTTATGTTAGTTTTCTAGTACACTTGGTGCAAAGCTTAATCTTCTCTATGTGATGACACCTTTATCTATTGCCAGTATGTTCATCCCAGTTTCCATCATGATGCTAACTTTATTAGTTTATAGACTAATCGTAGTAGGGCTTACCAGTCTTTTTGACTGACCGGTTTTCTTTCGCTTCTTTTCTTCCGTTTCCCCCCCCCCCCCAGGTTCTCAGGGAGGGAATAGTGGTGCTTAGCTTGGATCGCTTGCTTGTTTGCTGGATAGCTCATGTATGTCTGGACATTGAGCTCGCTATGGTTTATCATCTTTATTTTGGGGATAGCACTATGTATTTCAGTATTTCTGTTTATGATGTACTAGACATGTTTATTTTGGCAGTTGACTTTATGATGTACTAGACTTGTTTTGAGATGGTTTGAGATATTCCGCTGTTTTATTCTCACTTACTCTGTTTTACATATATATATTTATGTTCTTGTTCTGCCTTGATATATCATTATGCATGCTTACCCAGTTCTAACGCCCCCCAGAAGCTAGTGCCCCCAAAAGAGTGACCCTAGCGGAGGTGGGGTGTTACAAATTTGGTATCAGAGCATAAGGTTTACAAGAAAGGACAAAAAGTTTTTAAAAGACTTTTGAAAAACTATTTTCAAAACAAGTATAAAGTATTTTCCAAAGAAAAGTCTAGTATTTTAAAAGGCTATTCCCCAAAAAGCCATTAGCGTTATCCTTCGTTCCCTTGACCTAATCTTATCTTATCTTTCGTTTCAGTATGGCTGAGAATCTTGCCATCCCGGATGGAGTAAACGTACCACTCTGGTATAGGAGACTTCTAGAAGCTAGGGCGGCAGCTGGCCCCGCAAACCCTACTCCCACTCCTCCTCCTGTAGTTGAGAATCCTCTCCCTAATGTCCCTCCTCCGGTGGTTCCTGTTCCTCCTCCTCCAGTTGCTGAGGCTCCTCTTCCTCCTCCTCCCCCTCAGCACCCTCAGGTTGAGTTCACGAAGGTTTGTAAAGACTTCAAGGCGATGGGAGGCAAGAATTTCCTAGGCACGGAATCTTTTGTTGAAGCTAGGAATTGGCTAAAAGACACTGAGGACTTGTTTGCTATCTTTAGGATTGATGACGAGAGGAAGATCTTATTGACAGTGTGGCTTTTAAAGGACGAAGCAGCCTATTGGTGGGAGGTCACCAATGGGACGAGGCCCATCGAGACTTGGGCCGATTTGAGGGCTAGATTTGTGGCCAAGTTTCTATCCTCAGCTGAGGCGAATTTGCAGATGGAGAAGTTCATTGCATTAAAACAAGGTGATATGTCCGTCAAGGAGTATGTGAACAAGTTTAATCAGCTGGCCCGTTTTGGTATGGATATGGTAAACACTCCTGAGAAGAAGGCTCTTCGATTTGCTAGAGGGTTGAATGAGCCGCTGCAGGGTTTGGCGATGTCACATATTCCGCATGGAGCTACTTTTGAGAGTTTGGTCGATATGGCTCTACTTCAAGGAGATGGAAAGAAAGAGGTCAAGTCGAGTGATACCCAAGCAAAGAAGACTGATTCTCAGGGTAAAGGCAATCAAGGGGGTCAAAGCAGCCAGGGGAATCAGAGCAAGAACAAGAAGGGGAACAACAACAAAGGCAAGGGAAAATGCAATTACTGTGGTATACCTGGACACTTTGCTAAGGATTGTAGGAAGAAGAAAAGGAAGCTTAGTGGTGGATGTTTTTCCTGTGGTGAGACTGGACACTTCAGCAAGGAATGCCCGAAGAAGAAAGGGCAGGGTCAGACTCAACGTGCAGGATCATCTGGAGGGCAAGTGCATGCTCTCAACACCACTCCAGTTCCCGAACGAGGTATTGTTTCTGTTGAGAACCTTGTTTATGTTTCCGACCTTCCAGTTCGTACCTTATTTGATTCTGGTGCATCACATAGCTTTATTTCATCCGATCTTGTTGATAGTTTGCACCTTAGTACTAGCTTAGTGGATGATCCCGTTTGTGTTTCGAATCCCATTGGGGGTTCTGCTCATCTATCTATGATATGTGAGGATCTGAGGATCTCTATACTCAGTGTAGAGTTCTTGTGTAGTGCGTATGTTCTTGGTTTCAGGGGATACGGATTGATTTTGGGCATGGATTGGCTGTCTAGATATGGAGCCATTCTTGATTGTGAGCATAGGGTTGTGAGGCTTGTGACTCGCCTTGGCAACACCTTAGAAATTTCATGCAATCCGAAGGATCCCGTCATGTTGTGCTATCTTGAATCTCTCGACTCGTCAGAGGAAACCCTTCAGTCTATAAGGGTGGTCCGAGATTATCCAGATGTTTTTGAAGAAGTTAAGGGGTTGCCCCCTAAACGAGAGATTGATTTTCGCATTTATCTGGTGGATAATGCTAAGCCTGTTTCTTTGCCCGTTCGGCACATGGCTCCGCGTGAGAGACGGGAGCTCAGCAAGCAAATAAAGGAGTTGCTTGAGAAGAACTTCATCAGACGAAGTATATCCGAATGGGGAGCGCCTGTGGTATTTGCTACTAAGGCAGATGGTTCTCTTCGACTTTGTGTGGACTATAGAGAGTTGAATAAGCTGACTAAGAAGAACAGACACCCATTACCGAGGATTGATGATCTTTTTGACCAGCTTGTTGGTGCTTCTGTTTTCTCTCAGCTTGATCTTGCTACTGGATTTCATCAGCTCAGAGTGGCTGAAGATAGTATAGACAAGACTGCATTCAGAACTCCAGATGGATTCTTTGAATGGCTTGTTATGCCGTTCGGCTTGACGAATGCACCCGCATATTTCGTGGACTTGATGAGTAGGGTGTTTCGAGAGTTCTTGAACAAGTTTGTCGTGGTCTTTGTGGATGATATTCTGATCTTCTCTAAGGATGAAGAAGAGCACGCGAGGCATCTTGTAGAGGTGATGGATACGCTTAGAGCGCATCAGTTAAAGGCCAAGTTCTCCAAGTGTCACTTTTGCAGAAGGGAAGTTCGGTTCCTTGGGCATATAGTATCTAAGCAAGGCTTGGCGGTGGATCCCGCTAAAGTAGTTGCTGTGCAGGATTGGAAGACTCCAAGGAATGCAACCGAAGTGAGAAGTTTTCTAGGTCTTGCAGGTTTTTACCGGAAGTTCATCAAGGACTTCGCGAAGATATCCGCTCCTCTTACTAAGTTGACGAAGAAGAACTTAGTTTTTTCTTGGGATATGGACTGTGAGCTTGCTTTTCAGAGACTCAAGAGAGCCCTTACCTCAGCACCAGTTCTAGCTTTACCCGATGGTGGTAAGATGTTTACCGTGTACACTGATACTTGTAGCACGGGATTGGGCGCCGTTCTGATGCAAGAAGGCAGAGTTATATGTTTTGGTGGAAGGCAACTTAAGGTGCATGAGAAGAATTATCCCACTCATGATCTAGAGCTGGCAGCGATAGTATATGCACTCAAGGCTTGGCGTCATTATCTTCTGGGAGAAAGATTTGAGCTGTATACTGATCATAAGTCTTTGAGGTATCTCTTTTCGCAGAAGGATCTGAACTTGAGGCAGCAAATGTGGATGGAATTCTTGGCGTCCTACGATTTTGATATAGCCTATACCCCTGGCAAGGGGAATGTTGTAGCGGATGCGTTGAGTAGAAAAAGGTTGACACTAAGTCCTCTATTTGTTGACATGAAGAATTTAGAGTTCTTGGCAACCTTTGATTTCTCTTTGGCAGTTGAGTCGATGACCGGTTCTTTAGCATCTCTTGAGCTCAGGCCTACCCTTCTTGATTAAGTTGGGGCTTCGCAGAGAGAAGACCCTCAAATAATTGAGATTATGGATAAGCTGATTCGAGGAGAGACGTCTAGTCATCTCGCTCGATATTCTATTGATGACAAGGGTTGGCTGAGGAGAGATGGAAGATTATGTGTCCCCATGGTAGAAGACTTAGTAAGAAAAGTTTTGGAGGAAGCGCATCGCTCTAAGTTGACTATACATCCAGGCGGGGATAAGATGTACCAAGATATGAGGTGTATTTTCTTTTGGCCTGGGATGAAGAAGGATGTGGCGGAGTTTGTCTCTAGATGTATCATTTGCCAGCAAGTTAAGGCCGAGTCAAAGAAGCCCGGTGGGCTATTGCATCCTCTGGACGTTCCACTTTGGAAGTGGGAGAGTATCTCCATGGACTTTATTGATGGGCTTCCAAGGTCAAGGAAAGGGAACACGAGCATTTGGGTCATTGTAGATAGACTTACGAAGAGTGCTCATTTTATTCCGGTTAAGAGCAAGAGGACAGCATCTTGGCTAGCGTCTGTATATCTTCGTGAGATTGTGAGACTTCATGGAGTCCCTTCTAGTATTGTCAGTGACCGCGACCCAATCTTTACAAGTCAGTTCTGGAATAGCTTGCAGGAGGCTTTGGGCACGAGGTTGAATCTGAGTACTGCTTATCACCCACAGACGGACGGTCAGACAGAAAGGGTGAATAGGGTACTTGAGGACTTGTTGAGGCTTTGCATTCTAGATTTTGGTGGTACTTGGGAAGACCATCTTCCACTTGTTGAGTTTGCATATAATAACAGTTATCAGGCGAGCATTGGGATGGCACCATTTGAGGCTTTATATGGTAGACCGTGCAAATCACCTACATGTTGGTGGGAGACTACAGATAAGCTTATACTTGGACCTGACATGATTAGAGATACATCCGAGAAAATCGAGTTGATTCGGAGACGGATGAAAGCGGCTCAAGACCGACAGAAATCCTATGCTGATAAGCGAAGATCTGATTTGGAGTTTGATGTAGGGGATATGGTTTTCGTAAAGGTTTCTCCTTTGCGGAATGTGGTCCGATTTGGAGCCGTTGGGAAGCTAGCCCCGAGATTTGTTGGACCATTCCCCATTGTTGAGAGGATCGGGCAGATGGCTTATAGAGTGAAGTTGCCCGAGAAGCTTGCCGGAGTACACGATGTTTTTCATGTCTCGCATCTCCGGAAGTGTTTGCATGAATCAGCAGAGATTGTGGAGCCAAGTGTTTTGGAAGATGTGGAAGTGGAGAAAGAAGCTACCTTGAGGAGAGCTCCGATTCGTATCTTGGAGACAGAGACCAAGAAGCTAAGGAATCGTGAGGTCAAGTTGGTGAAGGTTCAATGGGGTGAAGCCGAGGAAGACGCAACTTGGGAAACTGAAGAGAAGATGCGCAGGCTTTATCCATTCCTTTTTGAGGGTACACTCTCAATCTCTTTATCTTTCCATGTCTATCTAGTTTATCTAGTTCATCGTGTCTATCTTATCATGAGAACCTTAGGTAGAATCCTTTGGATGAAACATGTGTTTGAGACATGTTATGTTTGATGGCTGCAAGTGGTTGCAAGTGTTTGCAAGTGGTTACTCGTGGATGCATGATACACATTAGGCACTAGATCGGCTCACACACTCCTCATATTGCATGTGCATGAGTGTTTATGCTTATTCTTGGATGGAATTTGTATGCTATCACATGGATGTGGCATATGGATGTATGATTGAGCACGCATGTAGATATTATACATTATGTTAGGGATTTGCATACATATGGATACATTTCACTAACATATTTTGCATTGATCTTTGCATTAGATAGGTACATATACACACACTTTTGCATATGTTCATACAGCATTTAGAATCTTGTAAGGACAATGATTGCTCGTGGATGATGCTTTGAGTAGATGGATGATTGGATGGTAGGATACGTTCTTCCTAACTTGAAGATTTCGGGGACGAAATCCTTTAAGGAGGGGAGAATGTAACAACCCGTATTTTCTATAACCTGTAATAATGTAAATTGAGGCAGAATTTAATTTAAAAATCTGAATCAAGGGAAACGGGCTATGCCATTGCGTTCGTCTCGGAAAAATACGCGAAATAGAGTCCGAGTATTCGAAAATCGGAGTCCGTATGACCCAGTTAAGGCCCATTGAAGTTTTCAAAAATTTCCATATTAAAAACAGATTTAAATTTTAAATTAAAAAGAAGGGTTAGGGCATATCTGGCGTCAGCGGGAAAAACTCCCGCCAAGACCCCCAAGTCGACAGGCATGTCGACAGGGGTCTAAGGGTGTCGACAGCCCTATCGACACGGGGTAGCCAGGCAGTTTTGCCTGGCGCACCATTTTGATCTGGGCTTGGTTGTGTGGCTTGGTTCTAGAGAATTCCGAAATCTGACGGGCCTAAACTAACCTAGGGTTAATCCTAGGGCTAAAAACACTCTAATCTTCTATAAATACAACCCTAATCCTACCCTAAAACCCCATTATTCATTCTAGCAACCAAACTATGTCAAATTGATTTCTCAAATGGCCTCCACTTAAAAACCCTAGCCTCCACCCTCTTCATAAATCATTCCTATGAAGATTATGATGTTCATACAAGCATTTCTAAGTTGTATGAATGATCATTAGCTTGCATACATCATCAAGTTGCAAGTTTTATTTGCTAAGCTAGAGTTTTTGGGATTTTGTTAAGAGTGTTTTCTTATTGGAGCTTTGTTTTGGGTTTTTATGCTTGCATAAAGGGCTTCTCAATCTTTACTTATAGATTTGTGTCTTTATAATATTTGTAAGCCCTCTTACCTTCATTTTAGAAACTCTAAAGTTAGTATGTGATGAAAGTTGGGATTTATGCATGTTTAATAAGTTATGCATGCTTATGCGAGTTCACTATGCCATGATTTGCAAGTTTAATAAGTTATGCATGCTTATGCGAGTTCACTATGCCATGATTTGCAAGTTTAATAAGTTATGCATGCTTATGCGAGTTCACTATGCCATGATTTGCAAGTTTAATAAGTTATGCATGCTTATGCGAGTTCACTATGCCATGATTTGCAAGTTTAATAAGTTATGCATGCTTATGCGAGTTCACTATGCCATGATTTGCAAGTTTAACAAGTTATGCATGTTTATGCAAGTTCATTATGCCATGATTTGCAAGTTTAACAAGTTATGCATGTTTATGCAAGTTCATTATACCATGATTTGCAAGTTTAACAAGTTATGCATGTTTATGCAAGTTCACTATGCTAAGTTATGCAAGTCCAACATGTTATGCATGTTTATTATGATATGTAAGATTCATCATGTATGTTGTGCCAAGTTCCCTCTTTCTATCCTTTATGCGTTATGGCGAATATGTAAGCGATAGAATGACGTTGGGAGGGTTTGGGTAAAACTTAAAATACATGTAAATATAAGATTGGGAATTTACCTATTAAGTTAGGTCTACCCCTTGGGAATTTACCTATTAAGTTAGGTCTACCCAAGTATTTGTTAAACTTGTAATTATGTTTTTGAAAATAAAGTGGACATGACACTTAGAAAACATAAGTGTGCCCAACTCGAGGTTGGGTTGAGTTTGTAGCGTAATTCTACCCGGAACCTACCGGCTTAACTAGTGGCTACAAACAATAGGATCCAATGTGAGAAGTTGGTCATGTAGTGCCAATACCCGAGGTTAGACCTAGTTATGGTGTAAAGCTACCCGGAACCGACCGGCCTAACTAGTGACCGCAACAAAGTCTAATGTGAGAGGTTAAGGCACAATTAAATTAATTAATGCCTCATGATTAGGGTTAAGTCAGGGTCCACTAATACTTAACCAATTTGGGGATTCGAGGGATTGAAATGGGGTTAGGTTGTGAACTGTCGGTTACACTTAACCAATTTAATCCATGATTAGTGAGGGGTTAAACCACACTTAACCCTCTTAGAAAACCCTAGCAACGTGGTCTGTTCCAGCAGTAATCCCAGTTGGGTATCATTCACAACCCTAGAGGCTAGGCTAGGGCGGGGGCACGATTACTGGACGGATGTAAGCGACCAAAAGCGATGGCTGAGTGGTACAGCGGTGCGGGTCCAGGCGGGCTACGGACGTGCACGTAGTCCGGTGTTGGACAAACTCGAGGCACGGGTACCAGTAGGTTTAGACTGTGCATTATTGCTTAGGTGTCTGGGGTTGACACCCGAGGGCTTGATACACCCGAAGGTGGACCCAGCGCAGTCTGACTACAACCATATGTGGGCCGTATGGACACCAACACTTGACGTGTTAGGTTTATAGGGAGCCGATCGACTAGACCGTTGGGCTGGACCTTGTATTAAGGTCACCTCATATTATTGGGCCAAAGTTTGGGTTGAGGGGTCAATACCTGTTATGTTAGTTTGCTAGTACACTTGGTGCAAAGCTTAATCTTCTCTATGTGATGACACCTTTATCTATTGCCAGTATGTTCATCCCAGTTTCCATCATGATGCTAACTTTATTAGTTTATAGACTGATCGTAGTAGGGCTTACCAGTCTTTTTGACTGACCGGTTTTCTTTCGCTTCTTTTCTTCCGTTTCCCCCCCCCCCAGGTTCTCAGGGAGGGAATAGTGGTGCTTAGCTTGGATCGCTTGCTTGTTTGCTGGATAGCTCATGTATGTCTGGACATTGAGCTCGCTATGGTTTATCATCTTTATTTTGGGGATAGCACTATGTATTTCAGTATTTCTGTTTATGATGTACTAGACATGTTTATTTTGGCAGTTGACTTTATGATGTACTAGACTTGTTTTGAGATGGTTTGAGATATTCCGCTGTTTTATTCTCACTTACTCTGTTTTACATATATATATTTATGTTCTTGTTCTGCCTTGATATATCATTATGCATGCTTACCCAGTTCTAACGCCCCCCAGAAGCTAGTGCCCCCAAAAGAGTGACCCTAGCGGAGGTGGGGTGTTACACTCTAGATCGCAGCGATCACAATGGTTACGCCTGATTCCCTTAGGAAACATCCGACCGCCTTAGGCTATCTACAGCCCTGCGAATTACGCTAGCAGCCGTACGAAATGACAACTCATCCTGAGTAACTATGTTTGACTAAATCTATCTCAAATAACTATATTTGATCAACTCTAATTGAATAACAAATATTCAATTAAACCTAATTCGATTAACTATGTTCCATTAACTCTATCTGGTTAACTCTAACAGATTAACTCTAATCGACTAACTCTATCGATTACAAATACTTCCTTTTCTATTTGTCTATATTTATTTCATATAAATATTTCCTTTATATAATTCTATTTATTTTCTCAAATAATTCACCTTTTATCTTTATTTATTTTCTAAATAGATAATTCTTTTTCAATTTTATTTGTAAATGTTTTACAAACATTTCCCTTTCTATTTTATTTGTAAATGTTTTACAAATCATTCTCTTTACTATTTTATTTGTAAATTTTTTACAAATCTTTCTCTTTTTATATTTATTTTACAAATATTTCTCTTTCTATTTTTTTTTACAAAAATTTCTCTTTCGATTTGTTTTATTCATTTTCTAAATAAATAATACTTTTATACTTCTATTTATATATCAAATAAATATTCCATTTCAATTCTATTTATTTAACAAATAAATATTCCTTTATCATATCTTATTTATTTTCTAAATAAATATTTCCTTTCAAAACCCTTTTGATTTTATAACTATTTTCTTTCATAAAATCTTTTGATTTTATAAACAATTCCTTTTCATAAAATCTTGTGATTTTATAAATAATTAATTTTATAAAATCCTTTGATTTTATAAATCTATTATTTTCAATATACACTTTGAAAATTCCTTTTTAACATTTCAGTATTCCTTATGGTATTTAACGTACCATATAACAATGATCGGTATCATTCAAACACATAAAATCATCAACTAATTTCATATCACATTATATAACATAATATATGAAACAGAACAGTATTTTATATAATGAGGAACCCAGTTGGGTCCCTCTAACTTGTTTCCCTGCATCACAGATGTTAAACAATATAATTAACATCGATTTCATTTCAATATGAAATTTGCTAAACAAAATCAATATTTGATTAAAGATTTATATATATATCGTCATCTATAATTTCAACCAATACATAAGCAATTCAACCAAATAGTTAACACACAGCAATCAACATATATTTATCAGTTCTAAGAATACGTTATAAAAACATAACTGATAGAGTTGGTGAGTTTTACTCACATTTTGCGTTAACCGTTAAATAACGATTTGCTTCTGTTGATTCGGACAAATAATTTATTTCACTATAAATTGTAACGAGCTTCATTTCACTCCTCGTCAGTTCCATGGTGTAGCTCTCGTCCGTACGACCCTGTCGGATCTTGTTTCGCTGAATTTCGATATCGTATGATAAAGATATGATATAAACAAGTTAATACAAATTTAAATTTGATAAAACTTGAATTATTAATTTTAGTGGGCCTCACCCTTCCCACGACGGCCCACCCACTTTTCAAAAGCCCAGACCTATCTTAAATCCCCAAACCCGTTTCTAACAGTAGCCTTCCCCTTCCAAAATATCAACCCGTCACCCTCTCCCTTAAACACCATTACGGCTTCTTCCTCCATCCTTCTCTCAACTCAAACGCACCCATTTCTTCACTAAACCCGCAACCATTTACACCGACTTTCACCACTTCGGAATCTCCCTCTTCCTAAACCCTTTAGGTTGCACTCGATCGCCCCTCTTCCCCATTGTCTCAACCCATACTAACGTCGGGACCGAAGAATCATCGACAGAAAGGAACACAAAATCCCGCGGGTTTCTGCCTATCAGTGCCAATCGATGCCACCAACATGAATATATTAATAGTCTCCCAAAATGAAGCTCGAGATTCTCGAAAACTTCAACCCTAGAACGCTGCTGCAAAAACCCCAAACGAGAAAGCAGTGTCGAACATTGGAAAATGGGTACTATCTTGAAGTGCTCGACCTTAGGATTCCAAGGATATATAATTTAGGATTTTATAATTTTTGTTTTCATTGTTTTGATTTTCCAAACGTTGATTTCATTTGAGAAGAGAAAGATGTTGTCGGCAGATAAAATTTTGACCGTGGATGATTTTTTCTAGGTTTAGGGAAAGTTAGTGGGGGTATTTATAGGAAGGATAAATATCTAGATATTTTCGTTTAGATATTTTAGGATATTTTATTTTATTCGTATCCGTCTTCTAAAAATCCGTATGATCACATATGATACCTAAAAATCATGAAAATGGACATGCAGCTACAGTTCGACATTACGGTCCCAACGAAACTGGTTTCGTCGAATTTCGACTCCGTTTGCTCACACAATGTATTTTCAACCTTCAAAATACTGATTGTTTTTCACATTAAAACCCCGTACGGCCCATATTGACTTCAAAAATCATGGAAATTGAAATCTAACAATAATTTAACATTGGGATCCAATAAAATTAGTTTTGTCGAATTCTGAGGTCGTTTGCAAAACAGGCTATTTTTAAAGCTCTAAATAGCTCTTTTAAATATATAAATATATTTAAAAGTAATTAAATTAAATATTTATAAATAAATATTATCGTATATATTCACAACAGAATATCATACAGCTCTAGAATATTTCTATATGAATTTCCAACTCGATATTCAAATCCCGCTTTAAATTGATATTTGATTTAAAAATGAAATTCCTTTTATACATATCGTTATAAATTATAAAGGAATTCCATAGCGACCTTTCTAAAATTTGATTTGGACATAAATCAAAATCTACACGACGAAATCCCGGTTTTTCTCTTCCATTAGAAAAATATACTTCACCAGCTCTGAACGTTTCTTGTTTCACAGAAATCCGAGTTAAGACGGATTCTGTATATTCGTTTAAAGTTCGAATCGCCAAATAACGAACTGCCACGCCATTTCGAGCTCGATTATATTTATAATATAATTTATACGTTCAATTGTCGTTTATATAATATATTCGCTAATATAATTCAACTCTAAACTGAATTATATATTATAAATTGTCCAGTTCACATTGTAATATGAATTCCACAAATTCCGATTATTTCAGAATTAAATATATTATTTAATTATTATTTTAATTAAATATTCAAAGTTATTTAATTTAAACCATTTAAATTCCAAACCATATTTTAAATAATTAAATAAATTTATTATTCGACCGTAAAAATACGGGGCGTTACACCAACTAAGAATTCCAAATCTTTTCTTTTTTTATCGGCATAACTCTTCTGGCGATCTTGGGCTACCCTCATCCTTTGCCGAATGATCTCTATATTATCAGTCATTTCCTTATTATTTTGGGCCCAAGCACCAAATTCTCTCCAGTCTCTAACCAACAAGATGGAGATTTACATAGTCTACCGTACAATGCCTCATACGATGCCATACCAATACTCAACTGGTAGCTATTATTATAGGCAAACTCAACTGGACAAAGATGGTCCTCCTATAATCCTCCAAAATCTAATCCACAAGATCTTAGAAGATCTTCTATTACTCGGTTGACCCTCTCAATCTGACCATCAGTTTAGGGATAATAAGCCATGCTCATGCGTAGCTCGGTTCCCGAATCCTCTTGTAAACTCTTCCAGAATCCATTGGCAAACAAAGGATCTCGATCGCTTACTATACTCTTCGGTATCCCATGGAATCGAACTATCCATTTAATATATAACTCAGCTAACTTAGATGTCGTTCTACTCGATTTGACAGAAATAAACCTTGGCTTTTGATCAACTGATTCACGATAACCTATGTAGCATCATTTCCTCCACTATTCTTTGGCAATCCATCGATAAAATATATCGACACTTATTCCCACTTCCACGTAGGAGCTTCAAACGGTTGTAGTAATCTACTCGACTTCTTGTACTCAGCCTTAACCAACTGACAATTCATACACTTCGAGATAAACCTCCCGATATCCCCTTTCATGCCTTCCCAGTAGTAGACCCTCTTCATGTCTTGATAAATCTTGTTATAACCTAGATGAATAGTCAATCTAGAGTGATGACATTATCTTAGAACCTCATTTCTCAATCCATCTAAATCAACAACAACCAGTCGTCCACCCTAACGAAGCCAACCATCTCGATCGACTTCGTAATCATTAATTTCCTCGGGTTCCACTCTCATCTCTAATCTTTGTTTGATCTCCATAAGCATAGCGTCTCGCTTCTGGCTTTCGCCATTCCTTTTAATGAGAGTTAGTCTAATTGATAAGCTTGCCAACATTTCAGGCTCTAGATCACAGTGGGGCCTGAAATCAAATCCAACCAAATACTCGAGTTGCTTCCACTCTGTAAACATGGATCCCAAACCCTCATGTCTTCTGCTTAATGCATCGACCACTGTATTACCTTTTCCTGGAGTATAGGTTGTACTAAAATCGTACGACATCAGAAACTCTAACCACCGTTGCTTCTGAAGATTAAAATCCTTTTGGAAGAAAAGGTACTTCAACGACTAATGATCCATAAATAACTCGAATCTAACTCCCAACAAGTAATGCCTCCAAAACTTCAGAGCGAACAATATTGCCGCAAATTCCAAATCGTGAGTCGGGAAATTTCTTTGTTGTGGGTTCAGTTGCCTACTCACGTAAGCCACAACTCTATCCTACGGCATTAGCACTGCTTCAAGTCCAGTACTACATGCATCGGTATATATAACCATATTGTCATTCCCACTCGGGATAACTAATAAAGGAGCACCCATTAATCTCTCTTTCAAGTTTCCAAAACACGCTCACACTTCGCCTCCCATACGAATTCCTGATTCTTCTTCATATATCTAGTCAATGGTGCAATGATCTTTGAAAGGTCCTTAATAAATCGCCAATAGTATCCAGCTAAAACAATGAAACTTCTAACATCTGTCGCATTGATGGGTCAATCCCAATCCTAGATTGCTTCCACTTTAGTGGGATCCACCGCTATTCCTTGTCCCGATACGACATGACCTAAGAATCTCACTTCTTCCTTCCTGAAAAGGCACTTCGAAAACTTAGCTCTCAGCTGATGCTTTCGCAAGATTTCCAAACCAATCCTCAAGTGCATCCTATGTTCTTCCTTATTCATGGAATAAACTAATATGTCGTCTAGAAAACAAGAACGAACTTGTTCAGGTGATCTCTTAAAACTCAATTCATAAGATCCATAAAATATGTTGGTGCGCTAGTCAATCCAATGGAATCAGCAACCACTTATAGAATCTGGATGGTGTCCCAAAAGTAGTCCTTGGCACACTATCTCTAGCCGCTCTCCGTTGGTGAAATCCCTTTGCCGAATCCATTTGGGAACACAACTTGGCTTCGTGAAGATAATCAAATAGGTCATCAATTCTTTGCAATGGATAATTTTTTTCATGGTCAACTTATTTGACTAATTATAATCCATACACAATCGCAATGATCCATCATCTTGGTCGCAAACACAAAAGGGGCACCCCATTAGGATCTGCTTCTCGGAATGAATCTCTTTCCCGAAAGTTCATCCACTTGCACCTCTAACTCTCATTGTACCCTTGGCACCATCCGCCTAAGGGGCATAACTATAGATTTGGCTCCATCCACTAAATAATTCTGAAACTCAATTTCCAGTTGTGGCAGTAATCCTTTGACTCGTCAAAGAATTTTGAAACTATCTAACGATCGACACCGATGATAATCCATCATGTGGAATTGCAAGCAAATATAAGAAGCTAACTAGAACCCCGTCCTCTCGCAAGCAACGTATCACAACCGTTCATCCTTCCATGTTCCCTATTGTCACCTTAAGCCTCCGCAATCCACATTGTCGCATATCTCTTGAGCCAATCCATACCCAGAATGATTCCAAACCCAGCGAAGTTCAAAACAAAACAATCACACAAAACAGAGAAATCATGATTTGACAAGACTAGACCATGGAAAAGCATACAAAGACTAAAAGAACCCCCAATAGGATTAGTCATAAAAATAGTTTATTAACAATCTCAGATTCTAAACCTAACTTGCAAACAAGCTCATTATAGATGAAAGAATGCGATGCTCCAGTATCGAACAAACCCCAAACTGAAACACCTCTGAAAAAAGCGTACCTTGGACAACAACACTCTTCTCCTTTTCTACAGCAGTCGAAGCCCTCAAGGAAGACAGCACAATATCCAAAGCATACGATTTCACAACCTGCTTATCCTTTGGCGGTTCTGGGTAGTTCTTCCTCAAGTGCCCAGGCTTTTCGCAGTTATAATACTTCCTCTCTACCTTCAGAACCTTACAATCCTTGGAACAATGGCCCTTCTCATGGCAATTAAAACAAGTAACCTCACCCTTAGGTTTCTTCTGGCCATTTTTATCTTGTTGTTACTGCTTTCTCTTACCATTCTACTTTTTCTTATTCCCACCACCTTGCTGCCGCTTCGATTCCTCCTTGTTCTCAACAACAACTTCTTCTTTACTAGGGAACAAACTCTCCTTCCTCAAAGCCTTCTCGACTAGCTTCTCATATGGATCCACAATATGATCCACCAACTTCTTTCCAAGACACCCGCCCAAACCTATAATAAACTTCTCGCTCTTCTGGTTTGGAGTCTCAATGTACGAATGAATGTACTTTGAAAAAGCTGTGAACTCCGTTACATACTCAACGTAGGCTTCTCGCCTTGCTTCAGCTCAACAAACCTCTAAAAGAGTATCAACTTCTGGACCATAGAAATAAACTTCTCCTCAAACTTAGTTCTAAATTGATCCCAAGTGATCTGGTCCTCTGGAGTTGTAGCGACCCAAAATTCCAGTACTCTTTGAATCGACTAATTACACACAGGTCCGACCCAAAGTGCACGGAAAATGGATTACTAAAAGAAAGAAGTTAGAAGGTGAGAAAAGAAAGAAAGAAACATAAGAATAGAAGAAAAAGAAGAAGAACCAACACCACACATAATCTTACATCGCAGCGGAATAAAATATAATACAGAAACAATCTTTACTGAAAACTTGAAAAATAATACTTACAAATCATCAGAGCACATCAATCAATCTGGACAGTTATAATAATCTGTCCAAATATACAATACACAATAGAATAAATATATATCATACGTCGGGACTCCTCGAGCTCGCCTTTGAAATTCACAGCGTTCAACAACCTAAACCTGCAACTCGGGCAGACCCGAGACATTACAAACGCCACGGATCAGTCTGGTGCACCAGCGTGAGTAAACTCACTAATTTTAAAGATTTCATCCATATTTCTTAAATTTAGAAAATTCTTTTTGAAAGAAAAGGATAATAGTAAGACTATCCCACACACAAACACGGATGGTTTTTACCTTACTATAACCCAAAACATTTTTGATGTATCAAAATCCAATGATATTATAATAGTGTTTATCAAATCACAAATAAATAACCAAGTAGCAGAACGCTTGCATCTCACGCTCTATAGTATAAAATCAAAACCGCGGGCTCTTATTGGAGACTGGATTCCAACTATGACAAGGTATGGGATCACCTTCCGATCAGTGTACTCTAAAGGGGATACACTGGGGTTCAACAAGAACGTCTTGCAACCTAACCACACATGACCGCCCACTCATTTAGCTTGAGTGTAGCAAATGAATTACCACCCGACAGATTTAAGGGCCCACTGTCCATCTGCGGAGATACAGAATCGAAAGAAGAACAAATAAGGAATTACTCTAGATTGGTTATAATACACCCTGCTTGGGTATGACCCACCTAGCCATGCTGCCTGCCCGATTTTTGACATTTTCCGGTTGTGAGGCTTGAGGTCACGAATTATATTCAAAGAACAACACACCAATCTTTGAATATCATGATGTCAGATCCGTCAAATCACTAATTGACGTCCACAAATATACTCTGCGTGTTAAGCAAGAGATTTTCTCCACCACCAGACTTGGTATATTTGTAAAAATCAACATACGTGAATTTTCAGGAAATACTCTGTCAAACACTCATCCATACAAGTCATCCAGGAATAGGATGAACCGAAGGCACCCTCCTACCGCATCCTATATAGGAATCACCCTAAGGATCAGTAGCGAGAAGTCCTTGCAATCCAAAGATTTCGATCACGACAGAATCACAAGTCATCATAACCCTGGTAGCTAGCCAGAGAAATTTAACGAGTAGTTCTTCCGCTCATGAAGATCCCCAATCTTCAATGCTCCATCTCGACCATCTTCTTATATCTTTAACGTTTACGTATTTGCTGGTCGGAATGGTTTTCGAATATAAATTAGATCCCGGTCTTTCCGTACCAACAATCGACCAAAGGCAAGGTTTTTGATAGTCGGTTATTTAACAATCAAAAGAAACATCCATGCAACCACAAAAACAAAGTGGATCTACTGGTTCAGTACACAATGTCGCTTGGCCACCTTTAGTTTACCAATAGTTAATCAAAACTCTTAATTCTTCAAATATTTGGATCACCCCATTTATTTAAAAATAAGAATATTCTCATAATCATTTTATTTAACTAAAAATTGACATTTAATGGAAATACTAGATTTATTTCCCCCATCTACTCTCGTTATCCAAACTAATATCATTCTTTGGGTAATCATGAAGTCATTCAAGTTGGGGTATTCTAATTACATCTCAGACCTTGATTGACGACATTCTTACCTTCGGAATAATAAAAGTTTGTTAATGAAACTAAATCTTCAATAATTATCCTAGAAATTTCGATATATTATTTGGTTTAAATATGGGGTTTTAAACTATACCTTTTTACTTAGAAACCTTATTTTTAACCCCAAATATCTTTATTCAATCCAAAATCATATCAATTACCTTTAAAAACATCCTTCCGATAATATATATGACTCTTCATTTTGTTATAAACAAAACTACTAAGAGGTTAGTTCCAAACTTAATTTGAGTTCATTTCGATAACATTTCCCCTTTAAAATACTTCACTTTAAATTAGATTATTAAACTTAGCTTGTATTTCTGATCTCGAATACATTTTAAATATTATTTCAACCTTACTTCATACTTTTCCTCTTTAGACTTTTCAAATCCCATTTAGGGTTTTCCATGAGTTTATAATCAGATTATAAATTTTCTTTATTATTATCTATGACTTAATAGTTAACTCTTCTCAAAGGTTATTACATTTATGATCAACTTTATTCAATAATTAACCATTCAATACCTGCTTATTAAACTTGTTTAGATATAAGGATTTACCTTATAACATTTATTTACAATTACTTATAAATAATAAAATAATTGATTTTCTCTTCATAAATCTTTTATCCGAAATAACTTATGTAAAAAGATTTTAAAAATCTATTCTAGTTATAAAATAAATTTATAACTTCATTTCTATTAATTTACCTGATGGTAAATAATTGTTTATAAAACGATGGATTTTCTTGGCCATCTGCTGAAATTGCTCAACAAATATTGTCCGTTGGTTAATAATATAACAAATGTGTAATTTGGGTCCATCCATCAATAATCAATCATATTATAACATCAAATCAAACATCCAATTATTTATTTAATACGTTTATATTATCATAAACGTAACCAACAAGGTAAGTTACCTTATTTGGAATTTAATCGTTAAAATAACGATCAATTTGATTAAATTAAACAAACGTTTAATTTAGTATTTAAATATTCAACATATATGCAACCAGTCATCAAATCATCAACCATCAGCAATCATTGCACACAAAATAAAAACCCGGTTTATAAAATATAAACGGGATGAACTGAGTGAGTTAAACTCACCATGGTCTTTTGACTTTGAAACGGTTCATTCCAGTTAAATTAACCAGCGATTAATTTAACTAAAAACTTCATATACTTCCATCTCTGACCAGATTAGTTCCATCGCATAGTGTTCTTCAAAATGGTTCCAATGCCTTCGGATTTGTCAGACTCGGTTCACGTTCGAGCAAGTTATAAATAATATATGCTATACGCTGTTTATGCTAAAATAATTAATGCTTAATTTTTAATTCCAAATTAATTAAAAGTTCTAATTACTTTGTTTAACCGGTTATAGGTGAATCACCTCTTCCATTTTGTTTCATTCAGAACAGCTTCCTCACCCAAATGCCACGTCATCTTCTATTTTCTTTTCTTCTCCAACTTTTGACCTCACTGCATCAACGTTTTGTTCCCATTTCATTCACGGAAGCAACAGCTTCCCTCCCCTTCACAACTTCTTTGATCCACGTTTTTTTTTAATTTATTTTAAAGGCCCATCAGCATACTAGAAAAAAAACAAAGCCCACGCTAGCCTCGTAAGCATCTTCTTTAGCATTCACATTCGAAACACAGCAGGCATCTCCATTTCACTACCCAACATTTTCCATGCATTGCTCCACTTGCTCAATTACTACCTCAAGTATGTGCGTTCTTACTCCTGCTTCGTTTATTTTCCTCTCCACCGTAACTTCTTCACCTCCTTCTACACGCATGTATTAATTCGAATTATACACTTCCATTTCTCATTTTTCCTATGAGCCACCGTTTCTTGCTCACGAAAAATATCCAAAACCATCAACTTACACTT
This sequence comes from Allium sativum, assembly GCA_030737875.1. NCBI lineage: Eukaryota > Viridiplantae > Streptophyta > Magnoliopsida > Asparagales > Amaryllidaceae > Allium > Allium sativum. The sequence continues at coordinate 580,307,709 of CM060919.1, forward strand.
ACCTGCACCCAACGCCTCCTGCTTCTTCCATGCTACCCATGCACCACAACTTCACCATATATCTCTCCTTCTCTACATTGTTGTGCTGCACTTCACTCTCTTTAGACCTTTGAACTGACTCCGGTAGGCTTACTACCCTTTTCCCAAACAATATTTCTTGCGTTTCCTTTCCCATTTGCTTTATTGTTCATGCACCTTACCTTCTCCACATGCATTCACGTACTCAGACTTCCCCATGTTGTCATCCCCCCTCCTCTCCAGCTCAACCTCCACCTACCTGCTGCTGATTACGTCGCCCTGTAAGACTCCACCGCTCAGAAGCAAACTCGGCCAACTCTCCGACCATTTGCTCGACCAAACCTGGACCTTAGCCCTTCCAATGGTCACAGCAACTTGCCACGCTGCCTGGTTGAGGTCGCATCCTAATCAAAAGGTATTACGTGAAGAGAAAGTTTAAATGGGATGAGAGGGTTAAACTGTCTTCCATTTTCATGAAGTTTTAATCTTCTTTTCTAAAAATTGGCTTTCGAATTTGATTCTTCCATGAATAGCTTGGGTTTTCTCATTTGTTTTGATTATTGGTTGTTTCTTTTTTTTCTCGGGGAAAAGGAGTTTTATAGTTTTGCTGAACGGGGTCAACCCCATCTTCCAAAAGAAATGAAGAGGCAGCAATACGCGATATATATATAAGGCGGAAGAATTATCAGATAAGAACAAAGCCGTTTTCATTTGTACAGGATAGTTGGCAGAGATATTTTTCGTTTTCCATGTGCGATTGTTCTTGGATTCAGAGACAAACATGGGTAGTATTGAATTAGATTAGGACATTTGTCTGTGTAGTCTGCAGTAAAAATCTCCTTTTTATGAATATAGGTCTGCATGTTGTTTTATCACGCGAGATAGTGGAAAGTAGAAAACAAAACAGGTTGGTCGGCTGTAGCTGAGTTGAGTTTTCAATAGCTGGGTTGAAATGTCTCTAGTTCGCACTGCATGAATTTAATTCCAAGGGAGTAATGGTTGCGTGATTATACTTCTGGTAGGCAGTAAAAAGAATTGGTGTAGGTGCTTACTTACGGGGAAAAGCATGAAGGTATATTTGGGGTATGTTTTGTATATTATTTTATTTAGGGTAGCTTGTACGTTTTATTTATTTTATAATACATATGCTTTATACATTGCTTTTGCGTGGTTTATAAATTATACCGGTATTTACAGTTATTCACATTGAACGTTTAATGTGTGCACCGACATACACGAACTGTAAAAATAACCAAAATGGACATCATGGTATAATTTTCTGTTACGGTTCTAATGAAACTAATTTCGTTGAAAACTGAATCCGTTTGCAAAAATGGCGCTATTTTAATTTATCAGTTTACCCTTTAAATTTCTTCTACCGACAAAACAACTCCATTGGGCTCCAGACTGGAAATATAACAATAATTTGTTATAGTTTTCCAATTGATATTTTCAACCAGTACATACGAGTATCTTCCCGTGTGTGGAGCACGGGCCTCATCCCAGCACACACATATATATAGCAGAATTTACGTTGAACGCTCCAAATTCGTACCGATATTCACGAGCTCCATTTTTGATAAATAAATTCAAAATAAAAATTCATTTATATTACCAAATAAATATTTAAAATGGATTTAAATATTTGTTATTAAAGTTTAAAAGTCTAGGACGTTACATTCTTCCCCCCTTAAAGGAATTTTGTCCCCGAAATTACTGAGTAAGAAGAATGCCACAAACCCAATTATTTTTAAAATTATCATTTTAAAATTCATCAAAAATATCTTAAGTTATAAAATTTTTGAATTTTTTTGCCAACATCTCCTCTGCATGGCTTGATTGATACAACTACCACTCCAGGCCTCATCTTCACCAAAAAGAAAACGAAAGCCAAGCTGCTACCCAACTCAGGGGTAAAATCAATAATTTCAATATATTAAAGTTTACCTAGTTGTCGGGAAACTCAATCTACGATTACGAAGCAAGTCAACTACTTATCTTCCATCTCCTTCCAACATGTATTTCGATTTATGCAACCAAATCAACTCCCATGGCTTTTTCTGGAATCTGTACTTAACTCGATTTATAATACAAGTAATAAATAGAGGGTTGGCTTATTCAGTTTAATTTCATAAACGATTCTATTCAATATGTTATTCATTTGATACCCAAAATTTACTTGATTTAAATATTATTTCCATATCCATTCCTTATTGTATTTCACTTAACCAAGCTAATTTTGTTTAATTAACTAATTAAATTTTATTTTACTATCCATTCTGAATTTCAAACAAATTAATCAAACAACCAATACAATCAATTCTATTATAACTTGAGAAAATTATTTCATTCTCTATATAAAAATAAAATTTGGGCAAAATTATTTCATTTACCCTCTTTATAAAATGGTTTAAAAATAATTTTATAATTAATTACAAATACGCGCTCTCATATATACATTCAAACTCAATTTAGGGTATTACCAGCCCTATCTCTATTGAGTTACGCCACAGAGCCAAGGTTACTACTCAACCATTAGCTCTAATACCAAATGTAGCGACCCAAAATTGCAGTACTCTTTGAATTGACTAATTACACCCAAGTCCGACCCAAAGTGCACGGAAAATGGATTACTAAAAGAAAGAAGTTAGAAGGTGAGAAAAGAAAGAAAGAAATATAAGAATAAAAGAAAAAGAAGAAGAACCAACACCACACATAATCTCACATCGCAGCGGAACAAAATATAATACAGAAATAATCTTTACTGAAAACTTGAAAAATAATACTTACAAATCATCAGAGTACATCAATCATTCTGGATAGTTATAATAATCTGTCCACATATACAATACATAGCGGAATAAATATTGGGACTCCTCGAGCTCATCTTTGAACTTCACAGCATTTGACAACCTGAACATGCAACTCGGGCTGTACCGAGACATTACAAACGTCACGGATCAGTCCGGTGAACCAGCGTGAGTAAACTCACTAAGTTTAAAGATTTCATCCATATTGCTTAACTTTAGAAAATTCTTTTTAAAAGTAAAGGATAATAGTAAGACCAGCCCACACATAAACACGGACGGTTTTTACCATACTATAACCCAAAACATTTTTGATATATCAAAATCTAATGATATTATAACAATGTCTATCAAATCACGAATAAATAACCAAGTAGCAGAACGCTTGCATCTGACGCTCTATAGTATAAAATCAAAACCACGGGTTCTTATTGGAGATTTGATTCCAACTAGGACAAGGTATGGGATCATCTTCCGATTAGTGTACTCTATAGGGGTTACACTAGGGTTCAACAAGAACGTCTTGCAACCCGACCACACATGACCGTCCACTCATTTAACTTGAGTGTAGCGAATGTATTACCACCCGACAGATTTAAGGGCCCACTGTCCAGCCGCGGAGATATAAAATCGAAAGAAGAACAAATAAGGGATTTCTCTATATTGGTGATAGTACACCCTGATTGGTTATGACCCACCTAGCCATGTTGCCTGTCCAATTTTTGCCATTTCCCGGTTGTGAGGCTTGAGGTCACGAATTATCTTCAGAGAACAACACAACAATCTTTGAATGTCACAACGTCAGATCCGTCAAATCACTAATTGACGTCCACAAATATACTCTGCGTGTTAAGCCAGAGAATTTCTCTGCCACCAGACTTGGTATATTTGTAAAAAACAACATACGTGAATTTTCAGGAAATACTCTGTTAGACACTCATCCATACAAGTCATCCAGGAATTGGATGAAACCGAAGGCACCCTCCTACCGTATCCTGTATAGGAATCACCCCAAGGATCAGTAGCGAGAAGTCCTTGCAACCCGAAGATTTCAATCACGACAGAATCACAAGTCATCTGTAACAACCCGCATATTTAACGATAATATATTTAAATATTTTATTTAAATATAACGTCGTTAATCATTAACCGATGTATGTCCAAAAGGTCACATTTTGCATACAGTTGAATTTGGACTCGAGACCACTTCCATTGATTCTAGATCATCGTTTACGACTTTTTTGATTGTAAACATCGATACCTTTTGAGTTGGGCGATTTTGGTCTTTTTCATTTAGTATATGACCAAAATATCACTTTTTGTATATTGATGAATTTGGATTCGAAACAACTTCCATTGAGTCCAAAATGTCATTTAGGAGTTTGAAAAGTATAAACTTTGGTATATTTCGAGCTTCGGAATTTTGGCACCTTGGTTGGTACTTGGTTGAGCTAACCTAGCTCACCATATAACCCCAAATCATCCTCCTACTCTTCATTCATTCTCCAAACACTTAGGAAAAATAGAAATGGGGAAGGGAATGGGAAATAGAAATTCCCTAATCTAGGGCCTTCAATCTAGAGCTCAATTCTTGTGCAAATCCAATTCTAAGACATGGGTAAGCTTCACCCTCTTACTCTTTATCTTCTCCAATTCTGCTCCTCTTTAATTTCTGAAATTTCCTAAACCTAATTCCTATGAAATCCATTTATATGAGTTTAGGTTGGAGATTAGCAAGCTATATTGGAGGAGAGGTTGATTTTGCTTAGCTTTGGGTTGAATTCTTGCCTCTAGCAAGCAAAGGTGAGTTCTTCGATGAACTCACATCTATGCCTCAAGCCTTTATGTTTGTAAAGTGTAATTTAGTGCATTTATACCTTGTATATGTTGTGTATGCATCTAGTAAATGCTTAGTTGTTGATTTCCTTGCTTATATGCGGAGGAGATTAGATTATGTTTTATGTTCGGATTGTGCATGCTATAAGTGAAGTTATTATGTGCACACATGCCCTATAGTTTCCCTTTAGCATTGCCAAACCACCGAGTTCTAGCTTGAATCGCATTTGATTGCTTTGGTTAGAGAATTAGTTCATTTTCGAATATATAATCGAAATCATAGCAATCTCATGTTCGTATGTGTGTGTGCATGTTTGTTGGTGTTATAAGATGTTTTGGTAAGCCTTAGATGCTTCATTTTCACTTAGAAATCATCATATACCATCACCATTGGTCCGGGGCTCATCCGCTGCTGGTTGCACATTCATTCATAGGCAAATATTGCATTTGCTTCAGCTCAGACGTCTGACCAAATAGGTCAGACGTCTGTCCAAGCTCTCAGAAAAAAAAAACTGCTCACTGTCAGTGTAACACCCCACCTCCGCTAAGGTCACTCACAAAAGGGAATGCCCTAGTTTTGGAGAGGTATTATCGAGATAACATCACAGAATTATCACAAGACAGAACATAAATAAATAATTAAGTAAACAGCGGAAGAATTTCTGAGCAAAACAGAACTTCATTTCATTCAAAATAAACCATGTCTTTTACAAACATTTCAAGTAACTTCATTACAACTGTCTTGTAATAATAGCCAAAGAAGCAATAATTTAAAAACAGTAAAACAGATTATTCCCCAAGTGCAGTAAAAAGAAGCAGCCATAGCAAACCGTACATGCTGAGCCAAAGCAAGTGATATCCAAGCTAAGAGCTAGTTATTCCTCCCTGAGAACCTGGGGGGAAAACGAAAGAAAAAGAGGCGAAAGGAAAAGGGTCAGTCATAAAGACTGAGTAAGTTCTAGTGACTTTCAGTGTAAAAATGGTTAAAACAACCTGTCATGTATGAACTAGAACTAGCTTTAAGAATGGTGTCAAGGTGAACAAGATAGACTAAGGTGATCAGGATAAGTCAAGACAAGTCAAGTAAGGCATCACATGTTCGAGATTCGTTGCATCAACTATGCTAGTATACTAAGCCCATGTCACAAGTTAATAATGAAATAAATCCCATGGCCCAATATCATTAAATGACCCTGAAACGGGGTCTGACCCAAGTACGGGGTCCTACGGAGCGATTATCTAGTCGATCGGCTCCCTACAAGTTCTAGCTCGTCAAGTGTCCGTGTCATACGGCTAATCACGAATGTAGTCACCTGTGCTGGGTCCACCTTCGGGTGTATCAGCCCTAGGGTGTCAACCCCTGACACGATTCAAGATGCACAGATAAATCTACGGATACCCAGTGTCTGCCCCGGATACGTGCACGATCGTAGTCCGCCGAACCTACACTGGCGTACCCCACTGCCGTCGTTCACCTCTTACAATCAGCCCAGTAATCGTGCCCCACCCGGCCTAGCCCCAGGGTACCTTGATACATCTAGAGGGTTACTGCTGAAAGGGCTCGTGTCTAGGGTTTTGCTTAATAGATTAGGTCATGTAACTCGTGACCTAACCCGCCTAACAGATTAAGTCATGTAATTCGTGACTTAACCCTTTTCCAGTCTAGTCATGTCAAGTTGGCTAAGTGTTGTCATTTTCAAGTTCATGACTTAGCCCTACAAACCGTGTTCAAGTTGGTTAAGTTGTCTTTTCATGTTCATGACTTAACCCTAATTGGGCATTAATTGATTCGTTAATGCACCGAACCACTCACATTGGATCCTGTTGTTCGTAGCCACTGGATTTGCCGGGCGGTTCCGGGCAAGTTTACGCTACGAACTCAACCCAACCTCGGGTTTCAAGCGCGATGTGACCAACTACCCATATTGGATCCTATTGTTTGTAGCAACTGGATTTGCTGGGCGGTTCCGGGCAGATTTACACTACAAACTCAACCCAACCTCGAGTTGGCCACCTTCTTGTTTTCTAAAGTCATGCCCATGTTCTTATCAGATTTTGATATCATGTTCATATGTCAACTTCGTGCCCAACTAAGGCATGTTTTAAAGTCAAGTTATGGCATGTTCAAGTCAAGTTTTTCGTGCCATATTTCATGTTCTACTTATGCCAAATTTCATAGTTTATGCTTATAATTAATTCAAGTTTTGCCTATTCTACCCAATCGTATCCCCCAACGTATATAAACGTACTTCGTTCACAAGTATAAACAATTCAAGAGATAAAGGGGAATAACACCAAACATGTGATAGGCATATGTGACAGTTACAACATTACTTGCATAATAAACAGGCAATAACATATCACATAGTTGCAATACTAGTATGATGATAACTTGGCATAGTAATGATTCCAACTTAATTTAACATGGTGATTTCAACTTTGCATCATAGGCATAATAATCATTGCGGCATCATAATAATTTTATTATAAACATGAAACATTAAAGGCATAGTAATCCTAATAGGCATAGTGGATTCCAATTTAACATTTTAACATAATAATTCTCATAATGATTCCAATTTATAATGATTCTCATCTAGCATTATAAACATAATGATTCTAACTTAGCATTTTTAACATAACGATCCTCAACTAACATTATAGACATAATGATTCCAATTTGGCGTTTTTAACATAATGATTCTCAACTAATATTATAAACCTAATGGTTTCAATTTAATATTTTAACATAAGGATTCTCAAATAACACTATAGACATAATGATTCTAATTTAGCGTTTTCAACATAATGATTCTCGATTAACATTATAAACATAATGATCCCAATTTAGCGTTTTTTAACAATCCTAACATTATAAACATAATAATTCCAACTTTTCATCATAACCTAGCAATACCCAATTTTTCATTAACCATGATGGGTATATTAACATCACAGGCATAATTCTATCAATAGTCATAGCCATGGTTTAATTAGCATCATAGGCATGGTTTAATCAACATAAAGATTTCATAGCGATTCCATGGACATGAATTAGTCCAACTTGCCAAACAATTAAGCCCAAATGATTCATAACAACATCAAAATCATGACAAGTTTAACTTGCAACGTTGCCATAGCAATATACCCAAATTATAATTCAACGATAAAGAATATAAACAATGGATTAACAATAGTTCATAAATTCGGTTTCAATTCATGGCATGTCCATATTGTTTTAGCGTTTTTGCCTAAAAAGTAACATAGAACTTACAATTATGAAGCAAATAACCCAAATAAAAATCCCAAATCAAATAGTCCCAAATTCGTTGTCTAAAGCGTCGTAGTTGTTGTAGCTTCTAGTTGTAGCCTTCAAGAATCATCCTCCATCTTCTATAATCTTATTCTTTGTATTTTTAATTTAGAGCTCTAGGTTTAATGGCGGCGGCCTGAGGCTAAAATGAAATAGTATGATGTTAGGCTAGGTCTTAGGTCCTTTTTATAATGTTTGCAAGTTGTTTTAGACCGTCGATGGGGCTTGATTCAATAATAGCCATTCGTTTGAAGGAGAGGCCAATACGGAGCTGCCACCTAGCCCTAGTGACAAGGCAGGGCTCAGAAAATCGACTAAGCATAGACCAGGCCAGCCAGGGTGGGCTGGGTTCGACCTGGCTCTGGACCAGGTCGATAGCCCAGTCGATAGCACTGTCGACTGCCCTGTCGACCTGGCTAGCCAGGTCGACAGCCCAGTCGACCTGGGTGCCTTAGGCGGGAATTTTCCCGCCCTGGCCAATTGGGCCCGATTTTGAATTTTTAAACTTGTTTTTCTGAGCTGTTTTCTTCTGTTTGAATTTTAAACTGAATTCTGAAACTTCCGGAGGCCATATCTTCTTCATACGGACTCCGTTTTTCGAAAACTCGGACTCTATTTCGCGTATTTTTCCGAGACGAACACAATGGCGTATCCCGTTTCCCTTAATTCTTTGATTTGAAATTAATTATACTTTAATTTGTGAATTTCACTGTTATAGAATTCACGGGGTGTTACAGTCAGCTCAGACGTCTGTCCTGTAGTGACAGACGTCTGTTGGCATAAAGCTGTTGCTGACTTGTGGAGACCACGGTCAACAGTTTAGGGCCGTTTGAGCTCATTCCCAGCCAAATTTCGTCCCATTTCGACTTCGTTTGTGACTTGTCAGTTTCTCTGGTTCGCGGATTTCTGCACCTCGATTTCATGAACTTTTGATTCTTTCGTGGTGAACGAATATTATAATCGATAGTCGTGGGGTTTCGTCTACGTTATTAAAACATAAATTCTTCATTTGATTGTTAATTCGATCGAGATCATACGAGATTTTTCCACTTCGAAATGATATAAAAAGGGGTTTTAAAATTATTAGTATATACCAATCTTTTACGAAATGGTTTCAAATTCTACTTCATCATATGAAATTATTTTCTAAATTGTTTTACTATCTACTAATATATAATTTCATAAACTTTTTTCTTGTTCGTATGAGAAATCTAATTAAACGCCTTAGTAAAAACAAGGACTATGACCCCTTGTGTTTGCTTTGACAGTTAATTCTTGGACTTGTTCGATTGAACACCGTGGCAATGATCGTGTCGTATTTCTAGGGGAATATATAACTTGTTCGTAAATATTCGAGTAGAGAAAGTGGTTATGGGACATGAGCTCAACTCTTATATTTACTATATTGGCGTTGTTACACTATATTGGATCTTCGGATCATTCTGACCTACGGGTCATCTCGATGATCTTCGGATTATCTAGAGGAACTTTGGTTCATTTGTTTACGTCGATGATCTTCGGATTATCTAGAGGAACTTCCGTTCATTTGTTTACGTCGATGATCTTCGGATTATCTAGAGGAACTTCGGTTCATTCATTTACGTCGATGATCTTCGGATTATCTAGAGGAACTTCGGTTCATTCGTTACGTCGATGATCTTTGGATTATCTAGAGGAACTTCGGTTCATTCGTTTACATCGATGATCTTCGGTTTCTCGAGAGGAACTTCGGTTCATTTGTTACGTCGATGATCTTCGGATTATCTGGAGGAACTTCTGTTCATTTGTTTACGTCAATGATCTTTGGATTATCTTGAGGAGCTTTGGCTCATGCGATCTTCGGATTCCCAATGATCTTCGGATCATCCTAAGGAACTTCGGTTCATTCGATTGTATCGATGGTCTGCGGACCATTTCGTATCGGCGAGATACGCGATATAATATTTCGTATTTCCATGTAGACCTGATGGGTGACATCATTTCTCATGAATATCCTCTTGTTGTTATCGTGTATTCTATTTCATGTGGACTTGATGGGTGACATCATTTCTCATGAATATCCTCTTGTTGTTATCGTGTATTCTATTTCATGTAGACTTGATGGGTGACATCATTTCTCATGAATATCCTTGTGTTGATATCGCATTTCCTATTTTCATGTAGACTTGATGGGAGACATCATTTCTCATGAATATTCACTTGTTGTTCCCTTTCTTTGGGATATTCAAGATTTCTAATTTATTGATTTCTTGAATCTTAGTTTTATTGACATAAGTGTGGTCAATTTCGTACTGATATTAATTTATCAATCTTAGTTTCTTTGTTATTGAGATATCCTTATATAGTGTCAAGATTTCTTTGGCATATTTTCTGGATATATCGAGTCTTCACATTTTACATGTGAACATTTTAGTTATTTTATATATGTCATTTTCTGTTCATATCTCTGATTCTATTTCAGTTTTGTATGATGAGTACAGCTAGACTGATCCGTTTATTGTTTATTCTTATAAATAGTACTCGGGTCAGACCGAGTATTGCAGGTGCTTATACAGGGCTTCTAGCGGGGACCATTCTTGGATTTTTCAATCTGCATTCGAGTTGTAGTTATTGATTATTATATGTATATGAGATAGCGACATCTTTATATGCATATTCTTTTGGCTAGAGCTTATACCTATTCTTTGTTGTATAGTGGATCGACTATGACCACTATATTTGTATTTATACTCTTGTGATATCATTCATATCTATTTCCACCTTTGTGATATGAATATCTATGTACGACTCTGATTTTTATTGTTGTGTATTTTATATTGCTTTCCGAATTATATATAGCCACCGTATAGTAGATTTGGACTTGATTTAGTTGTGTCGGATTTCCTCGTGAGATTTAAATTTTAGACCATATTATCCGACATATTTAACACTCGTTCAAAGCTAATATACAGATGGTCGCTCCTCAACAGCCTTATTCTTCGGGTTAGTTGAAACCGTTCATTGCAACTGCCTTGGCTAACGCGAGTATAAAGGTGGGGCGCTACATCATCATAACTCTGGTAGCTAGCCAGAGAAATTTAACGAGTAGTTCTTCCGCTTATGAAGATCCCCAGTCATCAATGCTCCATCTCGACCATCTTCTGATATCTTTAACGTTTACGTATTTGCTAGTCGGAATGGTTTTCGAATATAAATTCGATCCCGGTCTTTCCATACCAACAATCGACAAAAGGCCAAATTTTTGATAGTCGGTTATTTAACTATCAAAATAAACATCCATGCAACCATAAAAACAAAGTGGATCTACTGGTTCGGTACACAATGTCACTTGGACACTTTTAGTTTACCAATAGTTAATCAAAACTTTTAAATCTTCAAATATTTGGATCACCCCATTTATTTAAAAATAAGAATATTCTCAGAATCATTTTATTTAACTAAAACTTGACATTTAATGGAAATACTAGATTTATTTCCCCCATCTACTCTCGTTACCCAAACTAATATCATCTTTTGTGTAATCATGAAGTCATTCAAGTTAGGGTATTCGAATTACCTCTTAGACCTTGATTGACGACATTCTTACCTTCAGAATAATAAATGTTTGTTAACAAAACTAAATCTTCAATAGTTATCCTGGAAATTTCCATATATTATTTGGTTTAAATACGGGTTTTAAACTATACCATTGACTTAAAAACCTTATTTTTAACCTCGAATATCTTTATTCAATTCGAAATCATATCAATTTCCTTTAAAAACAGCCTTCCAATAATATATATGACTCTTCATTTTGTTATAAACAAAACTACTAATAGGTTAGTTCCAAACTTAATTTGAGTTCATTTCGGTAACATTTCCCCTTTGAAATACTTCACTTTAAATCAGATTATAAAACTTAGCTTGTATTTATAATCTCGAATACATTTTAAATACTTATTTAAACCTTATTTCATACTTTTCCTCTTTAGACTTTTTAAATCCCATTTAGGGTTTTCCATGAGTTTATTATCAGAATATAAATTTGCTTTATTATTATCTATGACATAATAGTTAACCCTTCTCAAAGGTTATTACATTTATGATCAACTTTATTCAATAATTAACCATTCAGTATCTGCTTATCAAACTTGTTTAGATACAAGGATTTACCTTATAACATTTATTTACAATTAATTATAAATAATAAAATAATTGATTTTCTCTTTATAAATCTTTTATCCGAAATAACTTATATAAATAGATTTCAAAAAATTATTCCAGTTATAAATTAAATTTATAACCTCATTTCTGTCAATTTACCTGATGGTAAATCAATGTTTATAAAACGATGGATTTTCTTGGCCATCTGCTGAAATTTCTCAACCAATATTGTCCATTGGTTAATAATATAACAAATGTGTAATTTGGGTCCATCCATCAATAATCAATCAGATTATAACATCAAATCAAGCATCCAATTATTTATTTAATACATTTATATTACCATAAACGTAACCAACAAGGTAAGTTACCTTGTTTGGTTAATCGTTAAAATAACGATCAATTCGATTAAATTAAACAAATGTTTAATTTAATATTTAAATATTCAACATATATGCAACCAATCGTCAACCATCGGGAACCATTGTACACAAAATAAAAGCCCGGTTTATAAAATATAAACGGGATGAACTGAGTGAGTTAAACTCACCTTGGTCTTTTGACGTTGAAACGGATCATTTCAGTTAAATTAACCAGCGTTTAATTTAACTGAAAACTTCATCTGCTTCCATCTCTGACCAGATTAGTTCCATCGCGTAGTGTTCTTCAAAATGGTTCCAACGCCTCCGGATTTGTCGGACTCTGTTCACGTTCGAGCAAGATATAAATAATATATGTTATACGCTGTTAATACTAAAATAGTTGACGCTTAATTTTTAATTCCAAATTAGTTAAAAGTTCTAATTACTTTGTTTAATCAGTTATAGGCGGATCACCTCTTCCATTTTGTTTCATTCAGAACAGCTTCTCACCCAAATAGCACGTCATCTTCTATTTTCTTTTGTTCTCCAACTTTTGACCTCACTGCAACAACGTTTTGTTCCCATTTCATTCACGGAAACTACAGCTTCCCTCCTGCTCACAACTTCTTTGATCCAAGTTTTTATTATTATTTATTTTAAAGTCCCATCAACCTACTAGAAACAAACAAAGCCCACGCTAGCCACGTAAGCTTCTTCTTCAGCATTTTCATTCGAAACAGCAGGCATCTCCATTTCACTACCCAACATTTTCCATGCATTACTCCACTTGTTCAATTACTACCTCAAGTCTGTGCCTTGTTACTCTTGTTTCGTTTATTTTTCCTTTCCACTGTAACTTCTTCACCTCCTTCTCCACACATGTATTAATTCGAATTGTACACTTCCGATTCTCATTTTTCCATGACGCCACTGTTTCTTGCTCACGAAAAATAACCAAAACCATCAACTTACATTTACCTGCACCCAACGCTTCCTGCTTCTTCCTTTCTGCCATGCTACTCATGCACCACAACTTCCCCATATATCTCTCCTTCTCTACGTTGTTGTGCTGCACTTCACTCTCTCTAGACCTATGAACTAACTCCAGTAGGCTTACTCCCCTTTTTCCAAACAATATTGCTTGTGTTTCCTTTCCTATTTGCTTTGCTGTTCATGCACCTTACCTTCTCCACATGCATTCACGTCCTCAGACTTCCCCATGTTGTTGTCCCCCCTCCTCTCCAGCTCGACCTCCACTTACCCGCTACTGATCAAGTCGCCCCTTAAGACTCCACCGCTCAGAAGCAAACTAGGCCAACTCTCCGACCATTTGCTCGACCAAACCTGGACCTTAGCCCTTCCAATGGTCACGGCAACTTGCCGCGCTGCCTGGTTGAGGTCGCATCCTAATCTAAAGGTATTACGTGAAGAGAAAGTTTAAATGGGATGAGAGGATTAAACAGTCTTCCATTTTTGTGAAGTTTTGATTTTCTTTTCTAAAAATTGGCTTTCAAATTTGATTCTTCCATGAAGAGCTTGGGTTTTCTCGTTTGTTTTGATTAATGGATGTCTCTTTTTTTCTCGGGGAAAAGGAGTTTTATAATTTTTCCAAATGGGGTCAACCCCATCTTCCGGAAGAAATGAAGAGGCAGCAGTATGCGATATATATATAGGCAGATGAATTATCAGATAAGAACAAATTCGTTTTCATTTGTACAACATAGTTGGTAGAGGTATTTTTCGTTTGCCATGTGCGATTGTTCATGGATTCAGAGACAAACATGGGCAATATTGAATTAGATTAGGACATTTGCCTGTATAGTCTGCAGTAAATATCTCCTTTTTGTATGAATATAGGTCTGCATGTTGTTTTATCACACGAGATAGTGGAAAGTAGAAAATAACACAGGTTGGTCGGCTGTAGCTGAGTTGAGTTTTCGATAGCTGGGTTGAAATGTCTCTGGTTCGCACTACATGAATTTAATTCCAAGAGAGTAATGACTGCGTGATTGTACTTCTGCTAGGTGGTAAAAAGAATTGATGTTGGTGCTTACTTACGGGGAAAAGCATGAAGGTATATTTGGGGTATGTTTTGTATATTATTTTATTTAGGATAGCTTGTACATTTTATTTATTTTATAATACATATGCTTTATACTTTGCTTTTGCGTGGTTTATAAATTATACCGGTATTTACAGTTATTTACATTGAACGTTTAATATGTGCACCGACATACACGAACTCCAAAAATAACAAAAATGGATGTCATGGTATAATTTGTCGTTACGGTTCTAATGAAACTAATTTCGTCGAAAACGGACTCCGTTTGTAAAAATGGCGCTATTTTAATTTATCGGTTTACCCTTTAAATTTTGTCTACCGACAAAACAACTCCGTTGGGCTCCAAACCGGAAATATAGAAATAATTAGTTATATGTTTTCCAATTAATATTTTCAACCAGTACATACGAGTATTTTCCCGTGTGCGGAGCACGGGCCTCATCCCAGGGCGCGCGCGCACACACACACACACACACACATATATATATATATATAGCAAAATTTATGTTGAACGCTCTAAATTTGTACCGATATTCACGAGCTCCATTTTTAATAAATAAATTCAAAATAAAAATTCATTTATATTACCAAATAATTATTTAAAATGGATTTAAATATTTGTCATTAACGTTTAAAAGTCTAGGACGTTACAGGAGTCTCAAGAGTTATGGGGTTCCACCAATCCATTGTTCGCCCCTGAAGCCGCCCCGATGCGAGCTTCCTCTTCATGGCATTATCGATCCCCAAGTCCCTAAAAATGCGAATACAAGTATCTAACTAGTTCTGAATCTCGATAGTAGGTTTTGTACCAGCAAAAGTCTTGCCCACCCATAAGTATAATCCTTGCACATATAAGCAAAATCAACAACCCTAGGTGCCTGCACAGGAACATCACCCTCTATTGGCGCCTCTGGAATGGGTATCCTTCTCACGATCACTGTCCTCGTGGCCTCGAAAATAGCAGGATAATCGGGCATAGCAGCTGCAGCTCCCGAGTCAATGCAGTTAAATCCCCGCATAATCATTGCTATAGCTCGTAGCACTCTTCAACCGCTACGCTATATCAATTTAGCGTTGATGAACAGTAGATTCACTCTTAGCTCCACTATTTTCTGCTGAATCCGCCAAATCACGATTTTTAGCAATCGCTTTAGCAATATTAATATATGGAGATTGATTTGACTATATATCTATATAAAAAGATCAATAAAGTTAGTGTAAAGAGCTAATTTTAACGCATAAGTGTCTAATATATTATAGACATCTATTACAGTCTCAAATCTAGTGTGCATAACATGATATTATGTAGTTTTGTTATATAAGATTAATTAATATTGGTTTCTTCTACACATATAATATGAGAATGATAATTAATTAGTTTTAAATATTTAGTTTCGATGTCTAATGAACCTTTTTGCGAATCCACTATATCCCTGTTATTTCCCCGCTTTACCTCTGCTACACCTTTTTGCCCCTCCACCGCTATAGAACCGCTAAGCGCTTTAACTACCCAACCCCTGACTGACTACCCTCGCTTACACCTCTAGTAGCAGGCTCATCCCTAGCAGCATGTCTCAAAGTTCGACAACTCATTTTTACTCTGAAACAAGAATGATTAGTCCACGTCAGAGAAAGACCGCAATGGTTCTCAATTTCTTACTAACCTATTATATTATATATTATAATTGTAACGACCCGAAATTTTGCGATCTTGGTTATCCGATATACAACACATATCGAACATCCAAGGATCGAAAATAACCGAATAGTTAATGAAAGAAAATAGAGGGTGAGAATATAAAAGATAGAAACTTAGAATAGAAGAAGAAGAAGACAACAACAACAACATCAGAGTAACACGAACCTCACAGCGGAACGAATAAAATATAACATAACTTTGAAATATAAGATCGTACTTGAATATACATATCATTATCAAGTAAAACACTTACAAAACAGCGGAATAATAATAGCTATATAATCCTAAAGCCTCCTGCTCCAGCTCTTCAAGTATCTGCAAATCTCGACTACTTGACTACCCGTAAAAAATTGGGCACCCAAGAGTTTAGGGAAAACAAAACAAAATAAACTCTGGGTCAGTCATGGGACTGGTATGAGTTAAACAGTTTAAAACAGTTTGAACAAGTAAACGATATCTTATAAGACCACGCCATATAACGGAACAGGTTTTCCCCTTATGAGAATCCAAATTATCTTTATATCAAAAACCTTTTGATATTATAATAATGTCTATCAACCACAATATAATAATCATCTAGCAGAAACGCTTTCATCTCGCGTTCTACATATATAGTATACAATCAAAACCGCAAGCATGTGTTGGGTAATGGATTTCCAACTATGACAAGGTATGGAACCACCTTTCGCTAGTGTACCTCTAGAGAGGAATACACTGGGTTCAACAAGAACATCTTGCAACCCGGCCACACATGACCGACCACTCATTTCGCTTGAGTGTATCGAATGTATATCACCAATGGTTGGGATCAGCAACCGTTTCCCGAATGGGACAGCATCAACAGTAGATTTTTAGTAGTAAATGAAACTCTAGATCAGGTGATTATACACCCTAATAGGTGCGACCTACATAGCCATGCTACATGCTCGATTTCTGTCATTTACCGGTTGATGAGGCTTGAGGTTACGCTTTATCATCACATCAGATTCACTTCGAATGCCACATTGTCGGATCCATCAAAAATCACTAAATTGACGTCTATAACCATACATTACGTGTCAGCTAAAAGAAGTTTCCTTCTCCACTTCCACTCTTGGTACGGTTGAAGAAATCAATGTACGTGACCTTTCTAGAAGTACTCTGTCAGACATTCATCCATACAAGTCATCCAGGAACAGGATGAACCGAAGGCACTATTCAGTACATCCATCTTAGGCACTGTTATCTAAGACTTATACAATAGCCCTTGCACTTTACCCCGTCTTCAATTATCTTTGGCATATATGATTCACAACGTTTATGCCAATACAAAGTGGTTCTTTGGATAAATAATCCAACTGGTCTCTCCATATTAACAATGTTAAAATGGTCAAAAACTTCGATAGTCGGTTAGTTAACTATCAAAGAAGAACAAGTGTGCAAACAACGATATTATTTCCAGATGGAAATTATATCAATCAATCATCATTTAACATTTATCTCTTTAGTTCATTAATTTACTTATCTCCTGTTTCTATATATTCTAAATTCTTATTTTATTTAATCACAAAACATTTCTGATTCTTACTTGGAAAACATTTCCAAAACTCCTTTACGATCAAACCTTACCATTCCTTAGTTAAGAAGGAAGTCAATCAAGTTGGGGTATAATTACCTCTCAGACCTTAATTGAACAATGTTATAATTTCGAAATGGTTAAAGTTTATCTTTTAATCTTTAACAACTTCTTTACGTCTTTCTAGGATTCGATTTACAAATCCACTTCTATATTTAAAACATTGGTTATAAGGATAACGTTATAATCCCTACTTCCGAAATATCTAACTTAACAATCTAACTCTTATTACTTATACTGAATGATTAACCTAACAACTAATTTATTTATAACTAAATAAATCTTGATTTAAAAACTGGAAAGTAAATAATACTTTCTCGAATTCGATATAATCCAATTCGACGTATAACTTCCTTTCGAGTAATCTCTATTTGATTAACTCTCCTTCGAATAACCTATATTCGATAGCTCTTTCTTTTCGAATATACTATATTCGATTACTCTTTTCGAATAACTAAATTCGACGAACTCTATTCGAATAACTAAATTCGATTAACTCCTCTCGAATAACTAAATTCGATTAACTCGACTCGACGAACTTGACTCGACTAACTTAACTTGACTCGACTAACTTGACTTACTTGGTTCGACCAATTCGATTCGATTAACTAGGCTCGACTAACTTGGTTCGACCCACTCGATTAACTCAACTTATTTAACTTAACTTAATTCTCAACTCGATCAACTCGATCAACTCGATTACTTAACTTAGTTAACTCGATTATCTTAACTCGATTAACTCCTATCGAATAACTTGGCTTGACTCTAGATCGCAGCGATCACAATGGTTACGCCTGAGTCCTTCAGGAAACATCCAACCGCCGTGGGCTATTTACAGCCCTGCGAATTACGCTAGCAGTCGTACGAGATGGCAACTCATCCTGAATAACTATGTTTGGCTAAATCTATCTCAAATAACTATATTTGATAACTCTACTTCGAATAAGTAGTATTCGATAACTTAACTCGATTATCTTAACTCGATTATCCAACTCGATAATCTAACTCTAATCGATTTACTTACTTTAATCGATTAACACAATTTGATTAACTCCTTTTCAATTGACTTATATCCGATTACTTTATTGATTTATAAAGATTTCTCTTTTTACAACGTTTATTCATTTATAAAGATTTACTTTTAGTAACGGTTCTTCACTTTATAAATGTTCTCTTTAATAACGTTACTTCACTTATACAAGTGTTGGGTACCCATTATATTTAAAACTATCGGTGTTAAAACCAATATCTCTTCTCTATATAAGTTCAGACTTATATATTCCATTTATCAAATGATAAATATTTAATTTAATTTATAAACTGTTATTTATAAATTAATCTTTCCCTTTTATCTGTTAGAATTGATTTCCATTTTCTATTCATTTTCTAAATATTCCTTTGATTTAATCCTGTTTATTAAATAAATAAATATTCCTTTTAATTCTATTTATTTAACCAATAAATATTTGCTTTTTTATCTTTCTATTTATTTTCAAAATAAATATCTCATTTATAACATTCTATTTATTTCCTATAAATAAATATTCCCATTTAATCTATTTGTAAATGGTTTACAAATATTTCCCTTTTAAATTCTTATTTGGCTTTTCCAAATATTTCCTTTATAAAATCCTTTGATTTTATAAATGGTTTCTTTTACAAATTCTATTTATAAATAAACATTCCTTTTATAATTCTAAGTAAATTCTCCTTTATATTTCCAATTTATTTCCTAAGTAAATAATCCCTTATAATATCTTATTTATTTACCAAATAAATAATCCATTTAATGTCTTATTTACTTATCTTAAATAAATAATTTACTTTATAAATATTCCATTTATAAACATCCTTTCATAAATATTTCCTATTTATAAATAATTCCGTTTATACAATCTTCTTTGATTTTATAAATATTTTCTCTTTTATAAAATCCTTTGATTTTATAATTAATTTATTTTCAAAGTAAATGTTCTCCTTTATAAAATCCTATGATTTTATAAATACTTTATTTTCAAAATATTTCCTTTTTATAAAATCGATTGATCTTATAAAATTCCTTTATTTCAATATACATTGAAATATTTTCTTTTTATATCCCAGGGTCTCTTATGATATTTAAAATGGCAAACCACAATGATCGATATCATTTTAAACACACATAATCAAACAGATTATGTATCACATCATATATCACAATACATGAACATAACGGTATTATAAATATTGAAGAACCCAGTTGGGTCCCTCTAACTTGTTTCCCTTCATCACAGATGTTAAAAAACACGAATATAAAATATCCGGTTAAACAGAATCAACATTCGATTAACGATTTATATATATATATGTATCGTTATCTATGATTTCAATCAACACACAAACAATTCAACCAAACAGTTAACACACAACAATCAGTCATCATTTATCAGTTCTAAATATATGTTATAAAAATATAACTGTTCAGAGTTGGTGAGTTTTTACTCACATTTCGCGTTAACCGTTAAATAACGATTTGCGTCTGTTGGTTCAGACGGACAATTTATTTTGCCTTAAATTGTAACGAACTCCAAATAGTGCCAGACCAGTTCCATTGCATAGCCCGCGGTCCTATGATTCTATCGGAACTGTTTTTTTGAATTCTGCTAATCTCTTTGCTCCTTCTTCCCAATGAGAGCAACGCTGCATATCCCGGACCCAAACATCCCCTTTCTTGCCATAGTTTTCAACTCGTGTGCCCCTCCACGGCTGTAACATCCTCAGCCTCCCCATTTACACAGGCCATAACCGTAATTACGGTTGCGTCGAATACGCCATTCCACACATTTGAGACTCCAAAACCATACAAAAGGAAACAATCCTTAACAAAGCTACTGTTAACACACCTTTTCAGTAAATCCTTCTAACTCGTGTACTTATCGCAACTCAGCAGAGTTTGCAAACTCATTTTCATTGTCGTACTCCTCCACCCTGCACCATTCAGATCCGCTACCACCCTTTTTAACCCGAACTCCTCCATCACCAACTCGCGGCAACTTCCTTGCGTTAACAGTTCCTTCCAGTCCACCTTCAATTATGTATGTAGTCACGTGTCCATACACTATTATATAAAGTTATAAATACTCACAAAGGAAAGAGAAGAGACAAATGGGAAAGTGAAGTATTTGGTTGCATGGATTATGCATTAACAGGGAGGAGAAACGTGATTTTGTTTGAGGAAGCATTCTTTTGTGGCGGCCTCTTTTTGCTGCGGAAATGATATTTTGTTTAGGTTTACAAAGTGGTGAAGACATTACATATATAGGAGTTTAGATATTATTTTTGTGGAAAAAAATGCTTCCACGTAGCTGAGAAGTTTGTGGGGCTGAGAACACGAATCGTGGCTTTGTAATTGACACAAAGAACTGGTGGATAGAAAAGAAGGGGCATGCACTCTTAAGGGCCAAGGGAACTTAATACTCAACTATCATATGTGTTTATGTTACAAAATATGCGTGCTCCGTTACTTAAATTTTCGTTCATGTCGGGCCGCTACAAACAGAAGTAAGAGTACAGTCGTGCTCAGTGAGGTGTCACGATCCCAGAAATATAATAATACCGGTAGATTAACTCATATTGTGAAACCCCAAAATGTTGATATATGGTGTAAAATACTCTAAAATAAAAAGTGCTTATTTTACGAAATAAAAATTACAGTAAAATTCTAAAAATTAAATTATCACTACGTCTCAAAGGGCTTGTCTAAATTCGAGGCCAATATTAAATTATAATTAAATATATCGTTATGGCTTAAAAACGATTTCATAGCGACTTTTTCTGAAATTTGATTTGGACATAAATCAAAATCTACACGACGAAACCCCGATTTTCTCTTCCATTAGAAAAATATACTTCACCAGCTCTGAACATTTTTTGTTTCATAGAAATCCGGCTTAAAACGGCTTCTGTATATTCGTTTAAAGTTCGAATCGCCAAATTATGAACTACTGCGCCATTTCGAGCTCGATTATAATTATATTATAATTTATATGTTCAACGATCGTTATTCAAATATATTTGTTATCGTAATTCAATTTTAAACTGAATTATATAGTTTGAATTCCCCAGTTCACACCATATCGCCATTTCAGCCAATTCTGATTATTTCAGAATTAATTATATTATTTAATTATTATTTTAATTAAATATTCACTATTATTTAATTCAACGACCATTAAATTCTTAAACCACTATTTATATAATTAAATAAATTAATTATATATCACAGAAAAATGCGGGTCATTACATTCATCCCTACTTAATATTTTTCGTCCTCGAAATTGCTAAGGTAGGAAACAAACCTTACTGATTGGTTAGAACTTATTTGTTCACTTCTAAATCTTTAGTTTCAACTAAACCAATTTAATTTCAATTAAAATATTAATTGATTCTTACTAACGAAAATTTTCAAAAATCCTGAAAATTTGCTAACGCCTTAACCTTTCAAAAAAAAAATCGCCAGCACCTCTATTGTATTGGTCAATAGGTCAAACTCCAACTCGCCTCTCTGGGCCTTCTCTGTAACACCCCACCTCCGCTAGGGTCACTCACAAGGGAATGCACTAGGTTTGGTGAATCATTATCGAGGTAAACATGCACAGAAATATTACAAGACAGAACATATATATATAAAACAGCGGAAGTAAAATCAACTTTCACATCATTAATAAATAAGGTCTAAAGCCTTTTACATCAGAATACATCAAAACCTGTCTTGTAATAGTAAAGAAGCATAAAACCATTTTATAAATTATTCCCCAAGTAAAACAGTAAAGTAGCCATAGCCAAGAAAAGTCCGAGCCATACATGATGACCTTCAAACAGGAGAAGTCCGAACTAACAATAGCATTTCCTCCCTGTAACCTGGGGGGAACGGAAGACAAGAGGCGAAACAAAACGGGGTCAGTCATAAAGACTGGTAAGCCCTATCCACTATCAGTATATAAACTAGTAAAGTTAACTGGCATGAGGAACTGAGATGAACATAAGCATGATGACAAGATAGATAAGCTAAAAAACAGAATGAACTACTGTACCAAGATAAACGAGTGTGTCATGATAAACTACGGTGTCAAGATAATCAAGGTACCACATCGTCAGGTTTCTATCAAGTATACTATCCCAAGGCATCTATCATGTATAACATCCTAAGGTATATAGGTCATGTATATTTTGCTCTGCATCCCTCGTACTAGTATCCCAACCTGTGTTATGTGTTAACTATGAATGTCCCTTGCCCAATGTCATGTAATGGTCCATGTCAACCTAATATATATAGCATATGTAGGTTTTTCCAACTCGTATGTTTCCTTCCATGTATAAGTTCAGTCCTTTGTCGTAGGCCATACGGGCTTTCCCATGCAAACGTTTTATCCTTGAAGTTATTTTGGACTGCTACCCTCGATCTAGTTATGTTTCCTTACCATGAACTATCGCGTGTCCACTTAGGATTTATGCCACCTAGGACCACTAGGGATTATGCTACCTAATGAACGTTTCCGTGTCTCGGTTTGGGTTCAGCCACCTAGGGCCACTAGGGATTATGCCACCCGTCAACCGTGCCCTTTATCCCACGTATGTATCGTGAATCGTTTTCCATGTCTAGATGCACATGTTCCTCAATGTGCCATCCGAGTTCCGTGCCAGGGAAAATCAAGAAATACGGAACTCGGTCGGGAGCTTTAAGTCGTCTGCTGATGCAGATATCAAGGTCTGTTTTTGTACCCGTGGCTATGGTCCCACGTGACCCCTCCCTCAACTACTGAAAGGCAATCCAAGAAAAATCATATATGAGAACTACACTAAGGCCCATCGATGCCCACTTCCAGATAGCCAACCTCACCCATAACTTGATAGCTAGTATATGGCCTTTTGGGAGTTCCCTGCCTTTCCGTACGTACACGATTGACTAAAGATGGTAGGTAGCCGGCGACATGCTATCCCGGGGCAAAATCAAGTATCGTCGACTCCACGCTAATCCATCCCAGTCTTTAGGTCGCTTGCATAGCAACCAAGGCATACTCTTGGCTCTTCTACCGCAGACCTTAACCCCTTTGAGGCCGGGTTTCATGGACCACTCGCCACCTCACAGAGGGATACCAGGAGTACCCTCACGTTCCCCGAATCTTTCACTTCATCACCCAATTCGCTGGAGCTTTTATCCTAGTCAGATAACTTGCTCCTCCTCGTATACTAAGCGATGACCTACCGTACCAGGTTACTCATCTCTTTATGAACTAGTCCCATGTCCTTAGCTAAGAATTATTACTTAGTTACCCTTAACTAAGGTTTACCACTTAGCCCCTCTTTCCGCTATCCTTGTTAACAACGATTTCCAACCTAGTCCTTTGAGCTAGGGTTTTGTCAAATGGGTTAAGTGTTGTTATCCAAGTTCGTGACTTGAACCGCCTACAAATCATGTCAAGATTGGCTAAGTACTCAAGTTCAAGGCTTAGCCATACAAGTTGGTTAAGTGTACCAAGAAGCTCATGACTTAACCCTATCAAGTCAAGTTGGTTAAGTATTTATTTGCCTTAACCCTATCGGATTTTCATGTTTGATTGATTAAGCATGGATTATCTTAATCCCATCAGATTATCGAGTCGGATTGGTTAAGTATGGGTTAGCTTAACCCCATCCACTAATCGTATTACAATGGTTAAACCTAATCTTAAAAGGTCTTGTGACTTAACCCTTATCAGGTCCACCTATTAGATTGGTTAAGTATAGGTTACTTAACCTCATCAAATCATCACGTATAATTGGTTAGGTATAAGTTACTTAACCCCATTAAATTATCATGTTAAATTGGTTAAGTATTGGTTACTTAACCCCATTGAATAACCAAGTTTAGATTGGTTAAGTGTTTAACTTAACCCCATCGAATTCTCGTGTTTTGATTAGTTAAGTATAGATTACTTAACCCCATCTAATTCCCGTGTTTAGATTAGTTAAGTCTTAGTTACTTAACCCCATCTAATTACCGTGTTTAGATTAGTTAAGTCTTAGTTACTTAACCCCATCTAATTACCGTGTTTAGATTAGTTAAGCGTAAATTACTTAACCCCATCCCCTAACTGTCTTGTATGGTTAAGTGTCATTAAGAAATCAAGCCGGTCCCACTTAACCTACCCATTTGTGTCATATCGGTTAAGTGTCATTAGTCAAATTTACTTAACCTTATCATGTGGCATCAGTTTAATTAATGCACTCTCAACCTCTCACATTAGACTTTGTTGTGGTTACTGGTTAAGCCAGGCGGCTCCGGGTAGATTTACACCACAACCTAGTCTAACCTCGGGTCTTAAGCGCGACATGACCAACTTCTCACATTGGATCCTATTGTTTGTAGCCACTAGTTAAGCCGGGCGGGTCCGGGTAGATTTATGCTACAAACTCAACCCAACCTCGAGTTGGCCACTTTCATGTTTGGTCTAGTGTCTTATTACACCTACAACCCATACGTGTCAAGTTTTCAAGTCCCATGCTCATAGCCAAAGTTACATGTTGTCATATTTACCCAAATCATGTTTCATGTCATTAAAGTTTTACCCATAACGTA
Organism: Allium sativum; assembly: GCA_030737875.1. Taxonomy (NCBI): domain Eukaryota; kingdom Viridiplantae; phylum Streptophyta; class Magnoliopsida; order Asparagales; family Amaryllidaceae; genus Allium; species Allium sativum. The sequence goes on from CM060919.1 coordinate 580,333,161, forward strand.
ACCCAACGCTTTTAAACTCGCATATACATTTGCAACCACGCATAATGGATTAAAAGAAGGTACTTGGCAAAGACATGACAAAAGAGGTATAAGGCCACAAGTTAAACATGGTGGCAAATGAGGTATAAACGTGTTCATTAACTTGCATATTACATTATTAGGCCTCAAAAACATGCACAACCTCAAACTTAGCACATAGGTGAATCATGGTGATAAATGACATAGAAAGATGGCTAGAAGTTCGCATATGGCATTACATGTAAGCTATCATAAGGGACATGATAGTTCTCATATTGCCAAAATGCAACATTCAACATAAAATTTATATCTTTAAGCCCACAAGATCAAGATAATGACTTTTTAGTCATGATAGGATACATAACATGATAGCATGCAACATACTTAATGTTCAAACCCAACTTAAAACATGTCACATTAAGTTTAAAGTTAATATCTAAGAGTAGGAAGAGGGCTTACAATGCTATAGGCACAAATCAATATATAAAACAAAGATTGAGACGAAGCCATTCATGCTATCACCCAAAAACCCCAAAAGAACAAGCTCCAAATGAAACCCTTGAGCAAGTATCAATAAAAATCCTTGCTTTGAAGAAGAAAGGTTTCAACTTTGGCTTTGAATGAAGCTTATGAGCTCTCATGCAAGATCCTTGCTTTTTGGTCAAGAAAAGGTTGCAACTTTGGCTAGAATGCAACTTATGAACTCTCATACAAACATGAAATCACTCAAATGATCATAGAATCTCTCATGAATGAAGAAAAGAGGCTCCTTTACTTTGAAACTAGCTTAGAACACTTAAGCTATCATGAAGAAGAAGATGGAGGCCATGGGTTGAAGTGGAGGCCATGATGAGGAATCATTTTAGCATAGTTTAGTAGTAGGATCAATTTATGAGGGTTTTAGGAGAGGGTTAGGGGTCTTTTTATAGAAGACTAGGATAGTTTTAGCCATAGGATAAACCCTAGAATCAATCCTAGCCTTTAAAGCATGTATTGGGGAAGAAGTCACATGTAGGAACCATTTAGGGCCTTTAGATTAAAGCTGAACCATGAGAACCATTCAAATGCAAAATCTGCGTTCGAGCGAATCGGCCCACGGGTTGACAGCCAAACACCCTGAGTTAACCCCTAGTCGACCCAGCGAGCTCGGGTCGACCTCAAAAATCGGACGGTTCGGTTATTCCCCTCTCCCAATTCGCTGTTTTGAACATTTTTGCATATTTATTTATTAAATTTTCAATTATATATATATATATATCAATATATATATATTTCTCTGCGCAACCCATTTCACTTAATTGAGTATACTTTAATTTGTGAATTTTTATGTTCAAATTACGGGGTGTTACATTCTCCCCTCCTTAAAGGATTTCGTCCCCGAAATCTCTAAGTCAAGGAGAACGTATCCTACCAACCAAACAACCATCTACTCAAACAATCAAACACTGGCATCATTGTCCTTAGACGATTTCTAATGCCATATGAACATATGCAGAACGTGTGTGTATATGCTCCTTAGCTAATGCTAATGATCAGGCCTGAATGATCTTTCTAATGCAAAATATGTTTAGTGCCATGAGTCCAACATGTATGCGAATAGTCCTAGTCATATAAGTACTATATGCGTGCACAAACATTCATTCATATGCAACATCCGCATGATAACACATTCAATTTCATCCATAAACAAGTATAAATACTCATGCATATGCAACATGAAACGTGACCGCGTCAATCTAGTATCTAATGTGTATTCGCGCATCCACGAGCAACCACTTGCAACCATTTGCAACAATATCAATCATAACATGTTTCAAATACATGTTTACATCCATAGAGTTCTATCTAAGGTTCCCAAGATAAGATCGAGGAGATAAACAAGACAAACTCCTTACGGGGTTTGTAACAGAAATAGGACCGAGAGGATATCCACCAAGCGATAGCATGCAAGTAAGCTCTATAGGTGAACCAAGGATCAAAGATACACTCTTAAAAAGAGACATGATGCGCGCGTCTGAGCCGCATTTCCACGAACTTAATTCCATTGTGCCTTGACCGCCTTTGACTTCATGGTTTCGTAGCTCCTTGATTCCTATTTCCAAGGTATGAGTCGGAACTCTTTTCACTATCGCCTCTCGTTCCACTTTCATTTATTCTTTCCCTAGTATACTTGGCTCAACCATATCTACGTACTCATGCAAGCTCTCCAAAATTCACTAGTGAATTCTGGATCTCGTTTACCAATGCCAATTTATGTTACCACGTGCACTTACTAGGGTGATTCCTATAACCCATGCTTAAGCGGAATGAACCATCCGTCTTATTGGCGGACGTTGCTCGATTGGATCAGAGATTTCCGATAAATGCATCAAGAGATTCTAGGTAACTAACCATGATAGAACCTAAAAGGTTACACGAGACTTCAAAGGTATTACCAAAGCAAGCCAAGAGTCTGACTGCCCTCTTTTCAAAACCGAGAATGGTATCCCTTACTGGATAACCACTTTACCCCTAAAATCCATCCATAGCTCAACAATAGAAGTATTGCTTCTAATCTCAACACTTGGCATAGAAGTTCTCAAATCCAACAAGTCATGAATAAATGGACCGACTCTCCAACCAGATTTTGGGACAAAAACTGGGATCCTCTACCATGCTAGTACTAAGGTGCAGAGACTCAACTATCCAAGCAGACTTAAATGATACGATGGTCAAGACAAAGTCTGGACGGGATGATAGAAAAGAACGACTAAACCTTTACCAGAAACGATACCATTTCTCTTAGGTACACTAAAAGTTAGAGCATACAATTGCCCTCTCCGATGATCTTGTCCTTGTCCTCCTTGATGAACTAAGTCATACCAACAAGTTGCTTGTCCTTAAGCTCGCGTCCTTTATCCATACTCTTATTATCCTTCCTTATACCACGACAACAGGTCTCTCGAGAACCACCTCCATCATATGGAAAACACCTACGTGGCTAGACAAAGATTAGTCACAGTTAGAACTACTGTGACTACAGATGGAGGAAAGAAAGGAAAAGAGATTCAATCAAGGAATCAAAGGATAGTGCTAATGGCTTTTAGGGAATAGCCTTTAAAAACAAAAATTTTCTTGAAAAATGCTTCTTTGTAAAACTGCTTATCAAACAGTTTTCAGAAGGTTTTAAAAACTTTTGCCCAGTCTGGTAACCTTCTGCTCTGATATCAAATGTAACACCCCACCTCTGCTAGGGTCACTCACAAGGGAATGCACTAGGTTTGGTGAAGCATTATCGAGGTAAACATGCACAAAAATATTACAAGACAGAACATATATATATATATAACAGCGGAAGTAAAATCAACTTTCACATCATTAATAAATAAGGTCTAAAGCCTTTTACATCAGAATACATCAAAACCTGTCTTGCAATAGTAAAGAAGCATAAAACCATTTTATAAATTATTCCCCAAGTAAAACAGTAAAGTAGCCATAGCCAAGAAAAGTCCGAGCCATACATGATGGCCTTCAAACAGGAGAAGTCCGAACCAACAATAGCATTTCCTCCCTGTAACCTGGGGGGGAAACGGAAGACAAGAGGTGATACAAAACGGGGTCAGTCATAAAGACTGGTAAGCCCTATCTACTATCAGTATATAAACTAGTAAAGTTAACTGGCATGAGGAACTGAGATGAACATAAGTATGATGACAAGATAGATAAGCTAAAACAACAGAATGAACTACTGTACCAAGATAACCGAGTGTGTCATGATAAACTACGGTGTCAAGATAATCAAGGTACCACATCGTCAGGTTTCTATCAAGTATACTATCCCAAGGTATCTATCATGTATAACATCCTAAGGTATATAGGTCATGTATATTTTGCGCTGCACCCCTCGTACTAGTATCCCAACCCATGTCATGTGTCAACTATGAATGTCCCTTGCCCAATGTCATGTAATGGTCCATGTCAACCTAATATATATAGCATATGTAGGTTTTTCCAACTCGTATGTTTCCTTCCATGTATAAGTTCAGTCCTTTGCCGTAGGCCATACGGGCTTTCCCATGCAAACGTTTTATCCTTGAAGTTATTTTGGACTGCTACCCTCGATCTAGTTATGTTTCCTTACCATGAACTATCGCGTGTCCACTTAGGATTTATGCCACCTAGGACCACTAGGGATTATGCTACCTAATGAACGTTTCCGTGTCTCGGTTTGGGTTCAGCCACCTAGGGCCACTAGGGATTATGCCACCCGTCAACCGCGCCCTTTATCCCACGTATGTATCGTGAATCGTTTTCCATGTCTAGATGCACATGTTCCTCAATGTGCCATCCGAGTTCCGCGCCAGGGCAAATCAAGAAATACGGAACTCGGTCGGGAGCTTTAAGTCGTTTGCTGATGCAGATATCAAGGTCTGTTTTTGTACCCGTGGCTATGGTCCCACGTGACCCCTCCCTCAACTACTGAAAGGCAATCCAAGAAAAATCATGTATGAGAACTACACTAAGGCCCATCGATGCCCACTTCCAGATAGCCAACCTCACCCATAACTTGATAGCTAGTATATGGTCTTTTGGGAGTTCCCTGCTGTAACAACCCGGAAATTCTGGGCCAGTTTAAAATTTTTATTTTTGGCAATTTTAGCGAATTTTGATTATTTAAAATGAATTTTTTTAAATAATATCGACGAGAAATTTATTTGAATAGAATTCGAACGTATATATTATACGCGTCGTCGTTAGATTATAAATAATTATATATAATTATAAATAGAATTGAAAATGGCGTGGTAGTTCGATAATTCGATTTCAAACTTCAATTGAATGTACCGGGTGCAAAACAATCCGGATTTTAGTGAAACAAAAAAATATGGAATCTAATTGTGAATATCTTTACAACGAATCCGAAAGATCAAAATTTCGTAGCGAGAATCAAAAGATATGTCCAGTTGAAAATTCTGAATAGTCGCTATGGAATTCAGGCCCTTAAAAATGGACATTTTGCAAATGACCTCGGATTTCGACGAAACCAGTTTTGTTGGGTCCGTGATGTTAAGTTATTGCTAGGTTTCAAATTTCATAATTTCTCGAATCAATATGTGAGCGTGGCAAAGGAAAACGCGTTTGACCAGTTTCAGTTGATTTTAATCGACTGGAAATTGGCCATTTTTCTAACGGTCTCAGAATTCAACGAAACTAGTTTTGTTAGGACCGTATCGTCAATACGAAGCTAGAAAATATTTTTCGGGAATTTTTCAAGTTAGTATGTGACCCCGGTAATTTGAAATGTACGTTTAAAATTCAATATGGTGATTTAAATGTAAATTCAACGGAAACTGATTCAAACGATCAATTCAGCTTGCGATATATATCCCATTGTGTTCGGAATGGGGGTAAAACGCTATGGACGACAGGCGGTGGGCCTCGTTTAGGGATCACATGTAAAAGTCAACTTTTAGTGAATAAATTAAATAAAAAAAAAAAAATAATATATATATCTTTCTTTCCTCCCCTTATTTCCCTCTGGCCCCCCCCGATCCAAAATCATTTCGAAGCAGAAAAATAAAATAAAAAAAAGAGGGAGAAGGAGGACGCGTCGCTCCTCCGATGGGCTGAGCCACCGCGCCCCCGACGAGGCGCCCTCCTCCGCACCACCCTCCTCCATCCTCTCTCCTCCCGCTCGACGCACAAGCCCCACGAAGACCACCGCGCCTGAGCCCTTTCTCCCCCCCCCCGAAAACCCTAGCACCGCCCCGTTCAGCACCCCGCGCCCTCCTGCCACCAGCTCCGACGAGCTCCGCCGCCTCAGCCCACATCCCGACGCCTGACAGCCCCCTGTAAGTTTTTTTTTCTTTTTTTTACTTATTTATTTTATTTTGATTTTTTTATTAAATAAGAAAACTGTTTTTTTTAAAAGAAAACAGAAAACTGTTTTGATTTTATTTAAAACAGAAAACTGATTTGATTTTATTTAAAACAGAAAACTGTTTTGATTTTATTTAAAACAGAAAACTGATTTGATTTTATTTAAAACAGAAAACTGATTTGATTTTATTTAAAACAGAAAACTGATTTGATTTTTAAAAAAAGGTATAAAAACTGAATTTTATAAAAGTTTAAAAACTGATTTTTAAATGATTAATAAACTAAAAGGAGATTAGAAATTTAGAAATAAAAATATGATTTTTATATATTGAACTTCGATTTAAAAATATGATTTTTATATATTGAACTTCGATTTAAAAATATGATTTTTATATATTGAACTTCGATTTAAAAATATGATTTTTATATATTGAACTTCGATTTAAAAATATGATTTTTATATATTGAACTTCGATTTAAAAATATGATTTTTATATATTGAACTTCGATTTAAAAATATGATTTTTATATATTGAACTTCGATTTAAAAATATGATTTTTATATATTGAACTTCGAAATAAAAATAGAATTTTTATATATTGAACTTCGATTTAAAAATATGATTTTTATATATCGAATAGCGAAGTAAAAATTCGATTTTTACATATGTAGTGAATACGGGCGAAGATGACAAAAGGGCGGGAACGAAGAAGATTTATATCAATGAAGTGCCGTGGAGCTAGGATAGCAATTCTGTGAGAACTTCTCACCCTTCAATTTATTTTCTAGTTATATATATATGCTAGGATGCAGACGGTGTTTAGTAGCACCCGACACAATCGTCCACAGACCATGGACTTGTTTGTTTGGCTGTTTGGTGATTGATTGTGATATTGGTTTGAATGTGGTTTGTGGTATGAAAAATCGAATCGATAAATTGGTTAGGATTAGACGTGCGCCGTTATAAGGCGAAGGAGTAAGGCTAGGTTAGATCCTTACTCCAAATTTTGTGGTTTGCATAACGAAAGTGATTTGATTGATGTGTGAATGGCGTGGGCCTTCACTAGACCGGGGATAAGGCTAGGCCTTGTCCCGTTTCTAGTATCGTGCCGTTATGCCGCCGAAATTTTCTAAAATAAGTTAGAAAAATAAAGATATCATTTTATTGAATAAATGAATTGAATAGAAATTCATAGGTTGAAATAAAATGTTTTATCGTTAAAAATATAATTTTTAACGTGAATGTGAATAAATAAATATTCATTTACAAACCAGACGGTTTGTTTATGTACACCTATTTGAAGGACATTGATTGGGACGATAAATTTTACACATCGCCCAACTGCACGAATAAAATATGTGTTTGATTGTTTGAAACCCCACACGGGTGTTAGGATGAAATTTGAAGTTCACTCATCCTGATTGATTAAATATGTCGATCGATTGATTGACAGGCTGTTATAAGCGTTGAATATCTATATTTGATGCTTATACAGTGTAGTGCACTTTGGTTGATGGTTGATTATTTTCAATGCTATTATATACATGTGTTGTATGAAAATCCATATAATTAATTTTATATGGTAATTGATTGGGCCTCATTCCAGTTTTGAAAAAGAAATCTTTGAAATAGAATATTTGAAAATAAAGAAATTTATGAAGCCGTGTTGATTAGATTGACGCCATTTTGACGTAAACGATATTTATATCGATTTTATTCATTTTAAAATGAATATTGAAAAGTAATCTCGAAATCGAATTTTTCGAAATGAATTGAATTGAAAACGATTTCGAAATGAATTGAATTGAAAACGTTTTCGAAATGAAATGAATTGAAAACGATTTCGAAATGAAATGAATTGAAAACGATTTCGAAATGAATTGAATTGAAAACGTTTTCGAAATGAAATGAATTGAAAACGATTTCGAAATGAATTGAATTGAAAACGTTTTCGAAATGAAATGAATTGAAAACGATTTCGAAATGAAATGAATTGAAAACGATTTCGAAATGAAATGAATTGAAAACGATTTCGAAATGAAATGAATTGAAAACGATTTCGAAATGAATTGAATTGAAAACGATTTCGAAATGAATTGAATTGAAAACGATTTCGAAATGAATTGAATTGAAAACAATTTCGAAATGAATTGAATTGAATATGAATTCAAATTGAATTGAAATTTGAATTGAATAGAAATGAATTTTAAAACGAATTTATAAAGAAGAATTAAATTTTGCCTTGAATTGAAATGGAAGTTGAAATAGATTTTGAAACGAATTTTAAAACTATTTATATAATTCGTTTTAAATAGAAATCGACGAAGTATATATTATATATATTATATATATAATATAATGGCCTGAATAGAACGCGCCGCGCCGCGGCAGTTCGCGAATTTCGACCATTTATTTCAAACGGACATTACGGGAGATCCGACCGTCGGATTCTCCTAAAACCGGAACCGTTGGGTTCGTATCGAAAAGAGCTTTCTAACGAATATTAGAAATTTGAAATCTAACGGTTGGATTTGGAATTATGTCCAAACCAAATTCGAAAAAGGTCGCTGTAAGTGCAGTTCGATGGCCGTTGATGGAAATCGACTGTACGGGCCTTGATAAAATTATTAAAAATAGCAATAATTTGTGTAAAATCATAAGAAATGATTTAGAAAGAATTGGGATGAAAAACTCCATATTTGAAAAGATAAAAATAGATTTTTATCGAAATGAACTAGTTTTTGAACTAGAATTATAATTCTATTTATTTTTAAATAAATAAATTGAATTCGAAAAGGGTTTTGAAAATAACCAAAATTTCCAATGATTGCATTGGAGTGGATTTGAATCGAAATTGTCTTCGGAATATTTCGATGTTGGAATTCGTGATTATACAGGTGTTGTTATGGAAATTTGAAAGATATATATTTATATCGTTATTTCCAATACGACATTTGTTAATCGTAGAATTTGATATTGAATATAGGCCGATATATTTTCTATTCAGAGCCTTGTATTGAATATCGAATGTGATTTGGGTTTGTCGTGAATAGTGTCTTCACTAACACTGTTCTTGAACCCAGTTGAGAAAAGATTAAATCTTTTTATTTAGATTTAATGAAGTGTACCAATTAAATAATATTTAATTGGAATTGAATTGATATTGATTTTTGGGTTTATCGTGAACAGTGTTTTAAATAACACTTGTTCTTTAACCCGATAATTAATGAATGTGATTTGGGTTTGTCGTGAATGGTGTCTTCACTAACACTGTTCTTGAACCCAGTTGAGAAAAGATTAAATCTTTTTATTTAGATTTAATGAAGTGTACCAATTAAATAATATTTAATTGGAATTGAATTGATATTGATTTTTGGGTTTATCGTGAACAGTGTTTTAAATAACACTTGTTCTTTAACCCGATAATTAATGAATGTGATTTGGGTTTGTCGTGAATGGTGTCTTCACTAACACTGTTCTTGAACCCAGCTGAGAAAAGATTAAATCTTTTTATTTAGATTTAATGAAGTGTACCAATTAAATGATATTTAATTGGAATTGAATGGATATTGATTTTTGGGTTTATCGTGAACAGTGTTTTAAATAACACTTGTTCTTTAACCCGATAATTAATGGGATGCGACTTTGGGTTTATCGTGAACCGTGTTTTAAATGACACTGATTCTTTAACCCAGTCACAGATTAAAACTAAGTGGAGTTTTAATGAATCTTTAATTAGATTGAAAAGATCGAGAATGGAGTATCACCAGTTTTGCTCCAGGCGATAGTTAAATCTTTAATTAGATTTGAATGTGAAATTTAGAAACTAACTGGCGGTTAGCCAAGCAGAATGGTTTTCTGGATATTGATCTGATGTTGGTTTCGGCCTTCGGGGTTAATATTTGGGGAATTATTCTCTTGATTAATTTACGGTTAGTGACTAATGAATTGGAATGAGGCGTATGTTGTGTTTGTGTAACACTTATTTAAAATATACGCGAGTTATTCGGAAAGACCGGGTTTATCCCATTCTGAGTAACTGATACGACGATAAGTCGAAGATGAAGACGATGGTCGAAGACCGGAGGTCTTCACGTCGTTTGGGTAATTACTGATGATCTTGATTGGGCTGTACACCCAAGAAGATGGAAACAGTTAGTGATCGTCCAGACGTACTTGGAGATCGATGGATATGCGGGGTACTAGGTGCCTCCGGTTTCGTTCAGACCCAGGACGGACTTGTAAATGGACTGTGTGTCTGACATCGGATTTCATTCTGTGTGACTGATATCGGTTGCATAGGATGGTTTGCCTGTGTGGCATGCTAAGATGCAAATGATCAAGGCTTCTGTTGAAAAGCAAAGTCTTGTGGTGATGATCAAAGCACGGCCTTTGTGGCGTAGCTTTGTGTAACGTTTACCTCGCGTGTTTCACACCAGGTATGAACCAAAAACGGGAGACGGACCTCAGGGAGGACTTGCGTTTCTTTCTAGTTAGAAGTGGCGTCAGTGGTTTTACACGCCCTGACGAGTTTGACTTATGTGGTTGTTGCGGTTGCGAGGCGCCTCGGTTATATCGGTTTCGGCCGATGCATTCTGGTCGGCTGACGGGCCAGACTTACACCCCATAGGGTGGGGAGACGTATTGTTCAGGCATAATAATCCACTCCGTGTGGACCGGCCCTGACGATCCAAGGGGCAGTTGCGGCTGTTCCTGTGGCTCGGGCTAGAGAGTCACGAATCGGTTGAGGATCTTGCCCCTAGCCTCGGTTCATAGACGGAAATCCAATTTCCAAATACGTGACTTTGCGGTTTTATTTGTAAACCTATATATGGCGACATAGTGGCATGGGACGCTCATGTCGCCTATGATTGATACTTATGATTTGAAGTTGTTTTATACACTATGCACTTATAATAGTATCAAAAGATTTGTTTTAGACGTATCAAGCATGCTTTGGCTGTTATAAGGGAAAACCCTATCCCCCGGCTTGCGATTGCATTGTGTGATAGGACCTGGGTCTTATAACAGCTTCATTTTTCTTTATTTAGCATTGCGCTGTTTGTTTTAAGCACTGGTATTCTTGGGAGGAAACCCGTTCCGTGTTATACGGCGTGGTCCCTTGATTTACCTAACTTTCAAAATAAAGATTAACTGTTTTAGTTCTCACACCAGTCACATGACTGACCTGGAGTTTATTGTTTTAACCTAAACTCTGGGTGCCCCTATTTTGACACGGGCAGCTAGTAGTTTTGGTTTTGCAGATTTATATTCACAGGATCCTGGTTTACAGCTGGAACGATATCCGGAAAGCTTTGTATCCGTATATCTCTTCTAGTTGTGTATTGTATTATTTTCCGCTGCTATGTATTTAAATGTAATTTAAATCTCTGATATTTCTGTGTATTATTCATTCATACTCTGTATATTCTTGTATTCTGATGCATTGTTGTAATATACAATGAAATGTTCTTCTGTATGCGTTCTGTTGTGGCTTGTAATCGAACTATCCGTCGCTTTCCTTTACGGGGAAGTTGCGGGTCTTCACATTGGAATGAGGCGTATGTTGTGTTTGTGTAACACTTATTTAAAATATACGCGAGTTATTCGGAAAGACCGGGTTTATCCCATTCTGAGTAACTGATACGACGATAAGTCGAAGATGAAGACGATGGTCGAAGACCGGAGGTCTTCACGTCGTTTGGGTAATTACTGATGATCTTGATTGGGCTGTACACCCAAGAAGATGGAAACAGTTAGTGATCGTCCAGACGTACTTGGAGATCGATGGATATGCGGGGTACTAGGTGCCTCCGGTTTCGTTCAGACCCAGGACGGACTTGTAAATGGACTGTGTGTCTGACATCGGATTTCATTCTGTGTGACTGATATCGGTTGCATAGGATGGTTTGCCTGTGTGGCATGCTAAGATGCAAATGATCAAGGCTTCTGTTGAAAAGCAAAGTCTTGTGGTGATGATCAAAGCACGGCCTTTGTGGCGTAGCTTTGTGTAACGTTTACCTCGCGTGTTTCACACCAGGTATGAACCAAAAACGGGAGACGGACCTCAGGGAGGACTTGCGTTTCTTTCTAGTTAGAAGTGGCGTCAGTGGTTTTACACGCCCTGACGAGTTTGACTTATGTGGTTGTTGCGGTTGCGAGGCGCCTCGGTTATATCGGTTTCGGCCGATGCATTCTGGTCGGCTGACGGGCCAGACTTACACCCCATAGGGTGGGGAGACGTATTGTTCAGGCATAATAATCCACTCCGTGTGGACCGGCCCTGACGATCCAAGGGGCAGTTGCGGCTGTTCCTGTGGCTCGGGCTAGAGAGTCACGAATCGGTTGAGGATCTTGCCCCTAGCCTCGGTTCATAGACGGAAATCCAATTTCCAAATACGTGACTTTGCGGTTTTATTTGTAAACCTATATATGGCGACATAGTGGCATGGGACGCTCATGTCGCCTATGATTGATACTTATGATTTGAAGTTGTTTTATACACTATGCACTTATAATAGTATCAAAAGATTTGTTTTAGACGTATCAAGCATGCTTTGGCTGTTATAAGGGAAAACCCTATCCCCCGGCTTGCGATTGCATTGTGTGATAGGACCTGGGTCTTATAACAGCTTCATTTTTCTTTATTTAGCATTGCGCTGTTTGTTTTAAGCACTGGTATTCTTGGGAGGAAACCCGTTCCGTGTTATACGGCGTGGTCCCTTGATTTACCTAACTTTCAAAATAAAGATTAACTGTTTTAGTTCTCACACCAGTCACATGACTGACCTGGAGTTTATTGTTTTAACCTAAACTCTGGGTGCCCCTATTTTGACACGGGCAGCTAGTAGTTTTGGTTTTGCAGATTTATATTCACAGGATCCTGGTTTACAGCTGGAACGATATCCGGAAAGCTTTGTATCCGTATATCTCTTCTAGTTGTGTATTGTATTATTTTCCGCTGCTATGTATTTAAATGTAATTTAAATCTCTGATATTTCTGTGTATTATTCATTCATACTCTGTATATTCTTGTATTCTGATGCATTGTTGTAATATACAATGAAATGTTCTTCTGTATGCGTTCTGTTGTGGCTTGTAATCGAACTATCCGTCGCTTTCCTTTACGGGGAAGTTGCGGGTCTTCACATTTGGTATCAGAGCTTTGGTTTACAAAGCTCAGAGAACAAGACACATTAGAACCATACGAAAGAATTCATCAGATATTGGATTAGTAATATCCAATGGGAATGACTCGTTAGAGATAGGATCAGTAGTATCCTAGAACGAGTGTGAAGAGTATATTTTTCAAATGAAAACATTTTTGTTTTGAAAATTTAAATCAATTATTCGTATTTGATTATTTATTTATATTGATGTGGACAATCCAGTATATATAGGTTTTGCGTATACGTCTGATCCGCGTGTATTCGAAGTTTTAATATACTGGATAGATATAGAATTACGCTCTAGTCGCCCGGGGGTGATTCTGATGATTGATATATCATCATCAGAATTTATATTCGAGTGACGAACGTGTAACATCTATATATTTCCATTAGACTGGTGTGAGAACCAAAATTAGATAGGGCTTATTGTTGTGATTTGGCATCAAAAATCTGATTTTTGACTATGTATCAAAATTATGAATTTGAAACTCTAATTCACTAATAGATTGATGTTTGTGTTGTTTGTTTATTTGTTTGCTAATTTTTAGCCATTTAGCCTAATTGAATCACATATTGAATTGTATTGCAAATTGGTCGCATTTGTTTGCATATACATATATATCATTGAACAGGTCATAGCAAGGAGGCTAGAGCCAGAGAATAAAATTTGTTTGCCCGACAAATAGGTACATGTTTACTACATAATTTACTGTTTTGTTTGGGTGATGATGATTTTGTGAGCCTATTGGCTAGCCGCTTGGCTTTTTCTTTTTCTTTTTGAGATCTGAAGGACCGGGGAAGCTATTTGAAATTCCCCGATGCTCCCATTGCAGGGGAGGTTATGGCGAAATTTTTCAAAAATTTAGGGTGTTAGCCAAATTTTTGAAATTTTAGAGATTCTCATAAACTGAAAAGTTGGAGAATGGAAGCCTGATCGAGCGTAGAGCTGAATAATCAAACCACTTTCGACTTTGTTCCTTTTCGGGGACGAAAAGTTTTAAGTGGGGGAGATTGTAACAACCCGGAAATTCTGGGCCAGTTTAAAATTTTTATTTTTGGCAATTTTAGCGAATTTTGATTATTTAAAATGAATTTTTTTAAATAATATCGACGAGAAATTTATTTGAATAGAATTCGAACGTATATATTATACGCGTCGTCGTTAGATTATAAATAATTATATATAATTATAAATAGAATTGAAAATGGCGTGGTAGTTCGATAATTCGATTTCAAACTTCAATTGAATGTACCGGGTGCAAAACAATCCGGATTTTAGTGAAACAAAAAAATATGGAATCTAATTGTGAATATCTTTACAACGAATCCGAAAGATCAAAATTTCGTAGCGAGAATCAAAAGATATGTCCAGTTGAAAATTCTGAATAGTCGCTATGGAATTCAGGCCCTTAAAAATGGACATTTTGCAAATGACCTCGGATTTCGACGAAACCAGTTTTGTTGGGTCCGTGATGTTAAGTTATTGCTAGGTTTCAAATTTCATAATTTCTCGAATCAATATGTGAGCGTGGCAAAGGAAAACGCGTTTGACCAGTTTCAGTTGATTTTAATCGACTGGAAATTGGCCATTTTTCTAACGGTCTCAGAATTCAACGAAACTAGTTTTGTTAGGACCGTATCGTCAATACGAAGCTAGAAAATATTTTTCGGGAATTTTTCAAGTTAGTATGTGACCCCGGTAATTTGAAATGTACGTTTAAAATTCAATATGGTGATTTAAATGTAAATTCAACGGAAACTGATTCAAACGATCAATTCAGCTTGCGATATATATCCCATTGTGTTCGGAATGGGGGTAAAACGCTATGGACGACAGGCGGTGGGCCTCGTTTAGGGATCACATGTAAAAGTCAACTTTTAGTGAATAAATTAAATAAATAAATAAAAAAAAAAAAAAAAATATCTTTCTTTCCTCCCCTTATTTCCCTCTGGCCCCCCCCGATCCAAAATCATTTCGAAGCAGAAAAATAAAAAAAAAAAAAGAGGGAGAAGGAGGACGCGTCGCTCCTCCGATGGGCTGAGCCACCGCGCCCCCGACGAGGCGCCCTCCTCCGCACCACCCTCCTCCATCCTCTCTCCTCCCGCTCGACGCACAAGCCCCACGAAGACCACCGCGCCTGAGCCCTTTCTCCCCCCCTCGAAAACCCTAGCACCGCCCCGTTCAGCACCCCGCGCCCTCCTGCCACCAGCTCCGACGAGCTCCGCCGCCTCAGCCCACATCCCGACGCCTGACAGCCCCCTGTAAGTTTTTTTTTCTTTTTTTTACTTATTTATTTTATTTTGATTTTTTTATTAAATAAGAAAACTGTTTTTTTTAAAAGAAAACAGAAAACTGTTTTGATTTTATTTAAAACAGAAAACTGATTTGATTTTATTTAAAACAGAAAACTGTTTTGATTTTATTTAAAACAGAAAACTGATTTGATTTTATTTAAAACAGAAAACTGATTTGATTTTATTTAAAACAGAAAACTGATTTGATTTTTAAAAAAAGGTATAAAAACTGAATTTTATAAAAGTTTAAAAACTGATTTTTAAATGATTAATAAACTAAAAGGAGATTAGAAATTTAGAAATAAAAATATGATTTTTATATATTGAACTTCGATTTAAAAATATGATTTTTATATATTGAACTTCGATTTAAAAATATGATTTTTATATATTGAACTTCGATTTAAAAATATGATTTTTATATATTGAACTTCGATTTAAAAATATGATTTTTATATATTGAACTTCGATTTAAAAATATGATTTTTATATATTGAACTTCGATTTAAAAATATGATTTTTATATATTGAACTTCGATTTAAAAATATGATTTTTATATATTGAACTTCGAAATAAAAATAGAATTTTTATATATTGAACTTCGATTTAAAAATATGATTTTTATATATCGAATAGCGAAGTAAAAATTCGATTTTTACATATGTAGTGAATACGGGCGAAGATGACAAAAGGGCGGGAACGAAGAAGATTTATATCAATGAAGTGCCGTGGAGCTAGGATAGCAATTCTGTGAGAACTTCTCACCCTTCAATTTATTTTCTAGTTATATATATATGCTAGGATGCAGACGGTGTTTAGTAGCACCCGACACAATCGTCCACAGACCATGGACTTGTTTGTTTGGCTGTTTGGTGATTGATTGTGATATTGGTTTGAATGTGGTTTGTGGTATGAAAAATCGAATCGATAAATTGGTTAGGATTAGACGTGCGCCGTTATAAGGCGAAGGAGTAAGGCTAGGTTAGATCCTTACTCCAAATTTTGTGGTTTGCATAACGAAAGTGATTTGATTGATGTGTGAATGGCGTGGGCCTTCACTAGACCGGGGATAAGGCTAGGCCTTGTCCCGTTTCTAGTATCGTGCCGTTATGCCGCCGAAATTTTCTAAAATAAGTTAGAAAAATAAAGATATCATTTTATTGAATAAATGAATTGAATAGAAATTCATAGGTTGAAATAAAATGTTTTATCGTTAAAAATATAATTTTTAACGTGAATGTGAATAAATAAATATTCATTTACAAACCAGACGGTTTGTTTATGTACACCTATTTGAAGGACATTGATTGGGACGATAAATTTTACACATCGCCCAACTGCACGAATAAAATATGTGTTTGATTGTTTGAAACCCCACACGGGTGTTAGGATGAAATTTGAAGTTCACTCATCCTGATTGATTAAATATGTCGATCGATTGATTGACAGGCTGTTATAAGCGTTGAATATCTATATTTGATGCTTATACAGTGTAGTGCACTTTGGTTGATGGTTGATTATTTTCAATGCTATTATATACATGTGTTGTATGAAAATCCATATAATTAATTTTATATGGTAATTGATTGGGCCTCATTCCAGTTTTGAAAAAGAAATCTTTGAAATAGAATATTTGAAAATAAAGAAATTTATGAAGCCGTGTTGATTAGATTGACGCCATTTTGACGTAAACGATATTTATATCGATTTTATTCATTTTAAAATGAATATTGAAAAGTAATCTCGAAATCGAATTTTTCGAAATGAATTGAATTGAAAACGATTTCGAAATGAATTGAATTGAAAACGTTTTCGAAATGAAATGAATTGAAAACGATTTCGAAATGAAATGAATTGAAAACGATTTCGAAATGAATTGAATTGAAAACGTTTTCGAAATGAAATGAATTGAAAACGATTTCGAAATGAATTGAATTGAAAACGTTTTCGAAATGAAATGAATTGAAAACGATTTCGAAATGAAATGAATTGAAAACGATTTCGAAATGAAATGAATTGAAAACGATTTCGAAATGAAATGAATTGAAAACGATTTCGAAATGAATTGAATTGAAAACGATTTCGAAATGAATTGAATTGAAAACGATTTCGAAATGAATTGAATTGAAAACGATTTCGAAATGAATTGAATTGAATATGAATTCAAATTGAATTGAAATTTGAATTGAATAGAAATGAATTTTAAAACGAATTTATAAAGAAGAATTAAATTTTGCCTTGAATTGAAATGGAAGTTGAAATAGATTTTGAAACGAATTTTAAAACTATTTATATAATTCGTTTTAAATAGAAATCGACGAAGTATATATTATATATATTATATATATAATATAATGGCCTGAATAGAACGCGCCGCGCCGCGGCAGTTCGCGAATTTCGACCATTTATTTCAAACGGACATTACGGGAGATCCGACCGTCGGATTCTCCTAAAACCGGAACCGTTGGGTTCGTATCGAAAAGAGCTTTCTAACGAATATTAGAAATTTGAAATCTAACGGTTGGATTTGGAATTATGTCCAAATCAAATTCGAAAAAGGTCGCTGTAAGTGCAGTTCGATGGCCGTTGATGGAAATCGACTGTACGGGCCTTGATAAAATTATTAAAAATAGCAATAATTTGTGTAAAATCATAAGAAATGATTTAGAAAGAATTGGGATGAAAAACTCCATATTTGAAAAGATAAAAATAGATTTTTATCGAAATGAACTAGTTTTTGAACTAGAATTATAATTCTATTTATTTTTAAATAAATAAATTGAATTCGAAAAGGGTTTTGAAAATAACCAAAATTTCCAATGATTGCATTGGAGTGGATTTGAATCGAAATTGTCTTCGGAATATTTCGATGTTGGAATTCGTGATTATACAGGTGTTGTTATGGAAATTTGAAAGATATATATTTATATCGTTATTTCCAATACGACATTTGTTAATCGTAGAATTTGATATTGAATATAGGCCGATATATTTTCTATTCAGAGCCTTGTATTGAATATCGAATGTGATTTGGGTTTGTCGTGAATAGTGTCTTCACTAACACTGTTCTTGAACCCAGTTGAGAAAAGATTAAATCTTTTTATTTAGATTTAATGAAGTGTACCAATTAAATAATATTTAATTGGAATTGAATTGATATTGATTTTTGGGTTTATCGTGAACAGTGTTTTAAATAACACTTGTTCTTTAACCCGATAATTAATGAATGTGATTTGGGTTTGTCGTGAATGGTGTCTTCACTAACACTGTTCTTGAACCCAGTTGAGAAAAGATTAAATCTTTTTATTTAGATTTAATGAAGTGTACCAATTAAATAATATTTAATTGGAATTGAATTGATATTGATTTTTGGGTTTATCGTGAACAGTGTTTTAAATAACACTTGTTCTTTAACCCGATAATTAATGAATGTGATTTGGGTTTGTCGTGAATGGTGTCTTCACTAACACTGTTCTTGAACCCAGCTGAGAAAAGATTAAATCTTTTTATTTAGATTTAATGAAGTGTACCAATTAAATGATATTTAATTGGAATTGAATGGATATTGATTTTTGGGTTTATCGTGAACAGTGTTTTAAATAACACTTGTTCTTTAACCCGATAATTAATGGGATGCGACTTTGGGTTTATCGTGAACCGTGTTTTAAATGACACTGATTCTTTAACCCAGTCACAGATTAAAACTAAGTGGAGTTTTAATGAATCTTTAATTAGATTGAAAAGATCGAGAATGGAGTATCACCAGTTTTGCTCCAGGCGATAGTTAAATCTTTAATTAGATTTGAATGTGAAATTTAGAAACTAACTGGCGGTTAGCCAAGCAGAATGGTTTTCTGGATATTGATCTGATGTTGGTTTCGGCCTTCGGGGTTAATATTTAGGGAATTATTCTCTTGATTAATTTACGGTTAGTGACTAATGAATTGGAATGAGGCGTATGTTGTGTTTGTGTAACACTTATTTAAAATATACGCGAGTTATTCGGAAAGACCGGGTTTATCCCATTCTGAGTAACTGATACGACGATAAGTCGAAGATGAAGACGATGGTCGAAGACCGGAGGTCTTCACGTCGTTTGGGTAATTACTGATGATCTTGATTGGGCTGTACACCCAAGAAGATGGAAACAGTTAGTGATCGTCCAGACGTACTTGGAGATCGATGGATATGCGGGGTACTAGGTGCCTCCGGTTTCGTTCAGACCCAGGACGGACTTGTAAATGGACTGTGTGTCTGACATCGGATTTCATTCTGTGTGACTGATATCGGTTGCATAGGATGGTTTGCCTGTGTGGCATGCTAAGATGCAAATGATCAAGGCTTCTGTTGAAAAGCAAAGTCTTGTGGTGATGATCAAAGCACGGCCTTTGTGGCGTAGCTTTGTGTAACGTTTACCTCGCGTGTTTCACACCAGGTATGAACCAAAAACGGGAGACGGACCTCAGGGAGGACTTGCGTTTCTTTCTAGTTAGAAGTGGCGTCAGTGGTTTTACACGCCCTGACGAGTTTGACTTATGTGGTTGTTGCGGTTGCGAGGCGCCTCGGTTATATCGGTTTCGGCCGATGCATTCTGGTCGGCTGACGGGCCAGACTTACACCCCATAGGGTGGGGAGACGTATTGTTCAGGCATAATAATCCACTCCGTGTGGACCGGCCCTGACGATCCAAGGGGCAGTTGCGGCTGTTCCTGTGGCTCGGGCTAGAGAGTCACGAATCGGTTGAGGATCTTGCCCCTAGCCTCGGTTCATAGACGGAAATCCAATTTCCAAATACGTGACTTTGCGGTTTTATTTGTAAACCTATATATGGCGACATAGTGGCATGGGACGCTCATGTCGCCTATGATTGATACTTATGATTTGAAGTTGTTTTATACACTATGCACTTATAATAGTATCAAAAGATTTGTTTTAGACGTATCAAGCATGCTTTGGCTGTTATAAGGGAAAACCCTATCCCCCGGCTTGCGATTGCATTGTGTGATAGGACCTGGGTCTTATAACAGCTTCATTTTTCTTTATTTAGCATTGCGCTGTTTGTTTTAAGCACTGGTATTCTTGGGAGGAAACCCGTTCCGTGTTATACGGCGTGGTCCCTTGATTTACCTAACTTTCAAAATAAAGATTAACTGTTTTAGTTCTCACACCAGTCACATGACTGACCTGGAGTTTATTGTTTTAACCTAAACTCTGGGTGCCCCTATTTTGACACGGGCAGCTAGTAGTTTTGGTTTTGCAGATTTATATTCACAGGATCCTGGTTTACAGCTGGAACGATATCCGGAAAGCTTTGTATCCGTATATCTCTTCTAGTTGTGTATTGTATTATTTTCCGCTGCTATGTATTTAAATGTAATTTAAATCTCTGATATTTCTGTGTATTATTCATTCATACTCTGTATATTCTTGTATTCTGATGCATTGTTGTAATATACAATGAAATGTTCTTCTGTATGCGTTCTGTTGTGGCTTGTAATCGAACTATCCGTCGCTTTCCTTTACGGGGAAGTTGCGGGTCTTCACACCTGCCTTTCCGTACGTACACGATTGACTAAAGATGGTAGGTAGCCGGCGACATGCTATCCCGGGGCAAAATCAAGTATCGTCGACTCCACGCTAATCCATCCTAGTCTTTAGGTCGCTCGCATAGCAACCAAGGCATACTCTTGGCTCTTCTACCGCAGACTTTAACCCCTGTAAGGCTGGGTTTCATGGACCACTCGCCACCTCACAGAGGGACACCAAGAGTACCCTCACGTTCCCCGAAGCTTTCACTTCGTCACCCAGTTCGCTGGAGCTTTTATCCAAGTCAGATAACTTGCTCCTCCTCGTATACTAAGCGATGACCTACCGTACCAGGTTACTCATCTCTTTATGAACTAGTCCCATGTCCTTAGCTAAGAATTATTACTTAGTTACCCTTAACTAAGGTTTACCACTTAGCCCCTCTTTCCGCTATCCTTGTTAACTACGATTTCCAACCTAGTCCTTTGATCTAGGGTTTTGTCAAATGGGTTAAGTGTTGTTATCCAAGTTCGTGACTTGACCCGCCTACAAATCATGTCAAGATTGGCTAAGTACTCAAGTTCAAGGCTTAGCCATACAAGTTGGTTAAGTGTACCAAGAAGCTCATGACTTAACCCTATCAAGTCAAGTTGGTTAAGTATTTATTTGCCTTAACCCTATCAGATTTCCATGTTAGATTGATTAAGCATGGATTATCTTAATCCCATCACATTATCGAGTCGGATTGGTTAAGTATGGGTTAGCTTAACCCCATCCACTAATCGTATTACAATGGTTAAGCCTAATCTTAAAAGGTCTTGTGACTTAACCCTTATCAGGTCCACCTATTAGATTGGTTAAGTATAGGTTACTTAACCTCATCAAATCATCACGTATAATTGGTTAGGTATAAGTTACTTAACCCCATTAAATTATCATGTTAAATTGGTTAAGTATTGGTTACTTAACCCCATTGAATAACCAAGTTTAGATTGGTTAAGTGTTTATCTTAACCCCATCGAATTCCCGTGTTTAGATTAGTTAAGTATAGATTACTTAACCCCATCTAATTCCCGTGTTTAGATTAGTTAAGTCTTAGTTACTTAACCCCATCTAATTACCATGTTTAGATTTGTTAAGTCTTAGTTACTTAACCCCATATAATTACCGTGTTTAGATTAGTTAAGCGTAAATTACTTAACCCCATCCCCTAACTGTCTTGTATGGTTAAGTGTCATTAAGAAATCAAGCCCGGTCCCACTTAACCTACCCATTTGTGTCATATCGGTTAAATGTCATTAGTCAAATTTACTTAACCTTATCATGTGGCATCAATTTAATTAATGCACTCTCAACCTCTCACATTAGACTTTGTTGTGGTTATTGGTTAAGCCGGGCGGGTCCGGGTAGATTTACACCACAACCTAGTCTAACCTCGGGTCTTAAGCGCGACATGACCAACTTCACACATTGGATCCTATTGTTTGTAGCCACTAGTTAAGCCGGGCGGGTCCGGGTAGATTTATGCTACAAACTCAACCCAACCTCGAGTTGGCCACTTTCATGTTTGGTCTAGTGTCTTATTACACTTACAACCCATACGTGTCAAGTTTTCAAGTCCCATGCTCATAGCCAAAGTTACATGTTGTCATATTTACCCAAATCATGTTTCATGTCATTAAAGTTTTACCCATAACGTAACCCAACGCTTTTAAACTCGCATATACATTCGCAACCACGCATAATGGATTAAAAGAAGGTACTTGGCAAAGACATGACAAAAGAGGTATAAGGCCACAAGTTAAACATGGTGGCAAATGAGGTATAAATGTGTTCATTAACTTGCATATTACATTATTAGGCCTCAAAAACATGCACAACCTCAAACTTAGCACATAGGTGAATCATGGTGATAAATGACATAGAAAGATGGCTAGAAGTTCGCATATGGCATTACATGTAAGCTATCATAAGGGACATGATAGTTCTCATATTGCCAAAATGCAACATTCAACATAAAATTTATATCTTTAAGCCCACAAGATCAAGATAATGACTTTTTAGTCATGATAGGATACATAACATGATAGCATGCAACATACTTAATGTTCAAACCCAACTTACAAATGTCACATTAAGTTTAAAGTTAATATCTAAGAGTAGGAAGAGGGCTTACAATGCTATGAAGGCACAAATCAATATATAAAACAAAGATTGAGACGAAGCCATTCATGCTATCACCCAAAAACCCCAAAGAACAAGCTCCAAATGAAACCCTTGAGCAAATATCAATAAAAATCCTTGCTTTGAAGAAGAAAGGTTTCAACTTTGGCTTTGAATGAAGCTTATGAGCTCTCATGCAAGATCCTATCTTTTTGGTCAAGAAAAGGTTGCAACTTTGGCTAGAATGCAACTTATGAACTCTCATACAAACATGAAATCACTCAAATAATCATAGAATCTCTCATGAATGAAGAAAAGAGGCTCCTTTACTTTGAAACTAGCTTAGAACACTTAAGCTATCATGAAGAAGAAGATGGAGGCCATGGGTTGAAGTGGAGGCCATGATGAGGAATCATTTTGGCATAGTTTAGTTGTAGGATCAATTTATGAGGGTTTTAGGAGAGGGTTAGGGGTCTTTTTGTAGAAGACTAGGATAGTTTTAGCCATAGGATAAACCCTAGAACCAATCCTAGCCTTTAAAGCATGTCTTGGGGAAGAAGTCACATGTAGGAACCATTTAGGGCCTTTAGATTAAAGTTGAACCATGAGAACTATTCAAATGCAAAATCTGCATTCGAGCGAATCGGCCCACGGGTTGACAGCCAAACACCCTGGATTAAACCCCTAGTCGACCCAGCGAGCTCGGGTCGACCTAAAAAATCGGCCGGTTCAGTTATTCCCCTCTCCCAATTCGCTGTTTTGAACATTTTTGCATATTTATTTATTAAATTTTCAATTATATATATATATATATATCAATATATATATATTTCTCTGCGCAACCCATTTCACTTAATTAAGTATACTTTAATTTGTGAATTTTTATGTTCAAATTACGGGGTGTTACATTCTCCAACCCAAAAGAAAATCAAACAGCCAAGCGGCTTGCCAATTCGGCTCATAAATCTCATGCTTATATCAAATATAAATTCGTACCTTTTTGTCGGGCATTCAACCCTGCTATCAATTTAGCATATACCAATGTATTCCCAATCAAACTCCAATCTGTTTTTATCCACAATTCCAACCTTTCGCTTATACCTAGGTCGAATTTCATTTCGAACCAAAGTCACATCCTTGATTCCAAATTCTTAACTCATCAACCAAATATCGTTTCAAATTCCTATTCGCTCTTACAAATTTCAATGGTTTTAATTCAACAATCTTTCCCTGGGAATTTTTAAACAGTTTACCATATTGAAAATCAAACTTCCCTTTTCAGGATTCAAAACACTTTCTTTTTCTCAAATCAATTCAAAACAAAATATTTGGTAGTAATCCGTCACTTAGAACTCGAAAATGAACACTGATGATGTCTAGATTCATCATCAGAATATATTTTCCAGCTATCAAGGTGAGTTCAATACTATATCACTTTCAGTTTGAAAAAAGTTTTCAAAACCTCCCAGGAACTTAAAATTTCCTTATTTTAAATTCCAATTCTGATTTAAATTCAGATTTAATTCATCTTATTTCATATACTTTACTTATATGAATTCTGATTAGTTATTTATAACCATTTCACCTTTTCATAATCTTACTCGATTATAATAACAACCAATATATCTAATATATATCAAAATATACTTTGGGTAAAATTATTTTCATTTACCCTCTTTTTCAAAACATACCATGTCGGTTCATCGTATTCAAGTGTTTAGTAACTCCTATCGATACAGTGGATCAAACTGATCGACCAGAAATTCATAAGCCACTCAATCAGTAAATCTCCACAATATAAAACCATTTTTATATTAAATAACAAATATGCTCTCTTGTATATATATACTCAAACTCAATCTAGGGTATTACTAACCCCATCTCTACCGAGTCACGCCACAGAGCCAAGGTAATTCACTTAACCTTAAGCTCTGATACCAACTGTAACGACCCGAAATTTTGCAATCTTGGTTATCCGATATACAACACATATCGAACATCAAAGGATCGAAAATAACCGAATAGTTAATGAAATAAATTAGAGGGTGAGAA
This sequence comes from Allium sativum, assembly GCA_030737875.1. Classification (NCBI taxonomy): domain Eukaryota; kingdom Viridiplantae; phylum Streptophyta; class Magnoliopsida; order Asparagales; family Amaryllidaceae; genus Allium; species Allium sativum. Next base: position 580,358,246 of record CM060919.1, read on the forward strand.
TAGTAAATATAGAAACTTAGAATAGAAGAAGAAGAAGACAACAACAACATCAGAGTAACACGAACCTCACAGCAGAACAAATAAAATATAACATAACTTTGAAATAAAAGATCGTACTTGAATATACATATCATTATCAAGTACAGCACTTACAATTCAGCAGAATAATAATAGCTATATAATCCTGAAGCCTCCTGCTCCAGCTCTTCAAGTATCTGAAAATCCCGACTACTTGACTGCCCGTACAAAATTGGGAACCCAAGAGTTTAGGGAAAAAAATAAACTCCAGGTCAGTCACGGGACTGGTATGTGTAAAATAGTTTAAAACAGTTCGAACAAGTAAACGATATCTTATAAGACCACGCCGTATAACGGAACGGGTTTTTCCCTTATGAGAATCCAAATTATCTTTATATCAAAAACCTTTTGATAATATAATAATGTCTATCAACCACAATATAATAATCATCTAGCAGAAACGCTTTCATCTCACGTTCTACATATATAGTATACAATCAAAACCGCAAGCACGTGCTGGGTAATGGATTTCCAACTATGACAAGGTTTGGAACCACCTTTCGCTAGTGTATCTCTAGAGAGGAATACACTGGGTTCAACAAGAACATCTTGCAACCCGGCCACACATGACCGACCACTCATTTCGCTTGAGTGTATCGAATGTATATCACCAACGGTTGGGATCAGCAACCGTTTACCAAATGGGACAGCATCAACAATAGATTTTTAGTAGTAAATGAAACTCTAGATCAGGTGATTATACACTCTAATAGGTGCGACCTACATAGCCATGCTACCTGCCCGATTTCTGTTATTTACCGGTTGATGAGGCTTGAGGTTACGCTTTATCATCACATCAGATTCACTTCGAATGCCACATTGTCAGATCCATCAAAAATCACTAATTTGGCATCTACAACCATACATTACTTGTCAGCTAAAAGAAGTTTCCTTCTCCGCTTCCGCTCTTGGTACGGTTGAAGAAATCAATGTACGTGACCTTTCTGGAAATACTCTGTCAGACATTCATCCATACAAGTCATCCAGGAATAGGATGAATCGAAGGCACTATTCAATACATCCATCTTAGGCATTGTTATCTAAGACTTGTACAATAGCCCTTGCACTTTACCCCATCTTTAATTATCTTTGGCATATATGATTCACAACGTTTATGCCAATACAGAGTGGTTCTTTGGATAAATAATCCAACCGGTCTCTCCATATTAACAACGTTAAAATGGTCAAAAACTTTGATAGTCGGTGAGTTAACTATCAAAGAAAAACAAGTGTGCAAACAACGATATTATTTCCAGATGGAAATTATACCGATCAATCATCATTTAACATTTATCTCTTTAGTTCGTTAATTTACTTATCTCCTGTTTCTATATATTCTAAATTCTTATTTTATTTTATTAGAAAACATTTCTGATTCTTACTTGGAAAACATTTTCAAAACTCCTTTACGATCAAACCTTACCATTCCTAAGTTAAGAAGGAAGTCAATCAAGTTGGGGTATAATTACCTCTCATGACTTAACTGAACAACGTTATAACTTCGAAATGGTCAAAGTTTATCTTTTAATCTTTAACAACTTCTTTACGTCTTTCTCGGATTCAATTTACGAATCCACTTCTATATTTAAAACATTGGTTATAACGATAACGTTATAATCCCTACTTCCGAAATATCTAACTTAACAATCTAACTCTTATTACTTATACTGAATGATTAACCTAACAACTAATTTATTTATAAATAAATAAATCTTGATTTAAAAACTGGAAAGTAAATAATACTTTCCCGAATTCGATATAATCGAATTCGACATATAACTTCCTTTCGAGTAATCTCTATTTGATTAACTCTTCTTCGAATAACCTATATTCGATAACTCTTTCTTTTCGAATATACTATATTCGATTACTCTTTTCGAATAACTAAATTCGACGAACTCTATTCGAATAACTAAATTCGATTAACTCCTCTCGAATAACTAAATTTGATTAACTCGACTCGACGAACTTAACTCGACTAACTCGACTTACTTGGTTCTACCAATTCGATTCGATTAACTAGGCTCGACTAACTTGGTTCGACCCACTCGATTAACTCAACTTATTTAACTTAACTTAATTCTCAACTCGATCAACTCGATTACTTAACTCAGTTAACTCGATTATCTTAACTCGATTAACTCCTATCGAATAACTAATATTCGATTTAACTCCATTCGCTTGACTCTAGATCGCAGCGATCACAATGGTTACGCCTGATTCCCTCAGGAAACATCCGACCGCCGTGGGCTATTTACAGCCCTACGAATTACGCTAGCAGTCGTACGAGATGGCAACTTATCCAGAATAACTATGTTTGGCTAACTCTATCTCAAATAACTATATTTGATAACTTTACTTGGAATAAGTGGTATTCGATAACTTAACTCGATTATCTTAACTCGATTATCTAACTCGATAATCTAACTCTAATCGATTTACTTACTTTAATCGATTAACACAATTTGATTAACTCCTTTTCAATTGACTTATATCCGATTACTTTATTGATTTATAAAGATTTCTCTTTTTACAACGTTTATTCATTTATAAAGATTTACTTTTAATAACGGTTCTTCACTTTATAAATGTTCTCTTTAATAACGTTACTTCACTTATAGAAGTGTTGGGTACCCATTATATTTAAAACTATCGGTGTTAAAACCAATATCTCTTCTCTATATAAGTTCAGACTTATATATTCCATTTATCAAATGATAAATATTTAATTTAATTTATAAATTGTTATTTATAAATTAATCTTTTCCCTTTTATCTGTTAAAACAGATTTCCATTTTCAATTCATTTTCTAAATATTCCTTTGATTTAATCCTGTTTATTAAATAAATAAATATTCCTTTTAATTCTATTTATTTAACCAATAAATATTTCCTTTTTTTATCTTTCTATTTAGTGAATATTAGGCACACATCCCTAAAACGAAACTTAATTAGGCTCACCCCCGGTCATAAACTTATTGTAAATTTAGTCCCTATTTTTTGAAAATTCATCAAAAAAATACAAAAAAATATATTAAAAAACCATGTAAATTCGTATTTAATTAAAACAATTAATCGTGAAAAAAATCAGATCAAAAAACATTAAAAACAACGTCAAAATCATGAAATACAGAAAATCAACGAAATGCAGTAAATTGCATCAAAACATGCATATAAATCGATTAGTTGCATACATGTATGCATTTATTTCAAATCTGCGTCAAAACTGCAGTATAAATGCATACATGTATGCACATATTGTTAAAACATGCATCTGCTGATGCATTTATTTAAAAACTGCATACCTACGTGCAACTTATTCACGTTTGCATATATTTTGACATATATGTACACATGTATGCAGTTATATAGAAAAACTGCATACATGTATGCAATTTTTCAAACAGGCGTGCATAAACATATGCATGTGTATTCGAATAGTTGCATAAATGTATGCAACTATTCGTAAAAGTTGCATACATTTATGCAACTTTTTTTTTTTAATTTCTGTGGGCTTCCGAGAATATTTATAGATTTTAGGATTTATTTTTTAAGTGATAGCGCCTGAAAATTTGGACAGAAAACGAAAGAGGCGGAGGTATGGAAAGTGGCAGGCGGAAGATTCCAGGCGGCAGCTAAAATAGGGGGCGGGTTTACAGAGAAAACATTACAGGGATGTGGTGTGAATTTAAAACTATAATAGGGATGTGAGCCAAAAGTACCCTTCTATTTATTTTCTAAATAAATATCTCATTTATAACATTCTATTTATTTTCTATAAATAAATATTCCTATTTAATCTATTTGTAAATGGTTTACAAATATTTCCCTTTTAAATTCTTATTTGGCTTTTCCAAATATTTTCTTTATAAAATCCTTTGATTTTATAAATGGTTTCTTTTACAAATTCTATTTATAAATAAACATTCCTTTTATAATTCTAAGTAAATTCTCCTTTATATTTCCTATTTATTTCCTAAGTAAATAATCCCTTATAATATCTTATTTATTTACCAAATAAATAATCCATTTAATGTCTTATTTACTTATCTTAAATAAATAATTTACTTTATAAATATTCCATTTATAAACATCCTTTTTATAAATATTTCCTATTTATAAATAATACCGTTTATACAATCTTCTTTGATTTTATAAATATTTTCTCTTTTATAAAATCCTTTGATTTTGTAATTAATTTATTTTCAAAGTAAATGTTCTCATTTATAAAATCCTATGATTTTATAAATACTTTAGTTTCAAAATATTTCCTTTTTATATAATCGATTGATTTTATAAAATTCCTTTATTTCAATATACATTGAAATATTTTCTTTTTATATCCCAGGGTCTCTTATGATATTTAAAATGGCAAACCACAATGATCGATATCATTTTAAACACACATAATCAAACAGATTATATATCACATCATATATCACAATACATGAACATAACAGTATTATAAATATTGAGGAACTCAGTTGGGTCCCTCCAACTTGTTTCCCTAAATCACAGATGTTAAACAACATGAATATAAAATATCATGTTAAACAGAATCAATATTCGATTAACGATTTTCATATATATATATATATATATATATATATTGTTATCTATGATTTCAATCAACACACAAACAATTCAACCAAACAGTTAACACACAAAAATCAGTCATCATTTATCATTTCTAAATGTACGTTATAAAAATATAACTGTTCAGAGTTGGTCGACGTCGTTCTCCTTCCGCAGCCCACTATCCTCCAAACCAAGAACACCATGCTTCACCTCCTCGTGAGCTCGTCAACCCCGTCCCCAAGACCTTCAACTAGAGCTCCCCTTTTGAAATCCATCGAACAGTACCCTACGTCCTCCCAGCGAAACCACCAAACAAAGTTAATCCCAAACCAACCCAAAATTCCACCGCAACAACCACTCTCCACCACAACTTCGAATATGAACTCGAATTGATGCAAAAAACCCTAAATCGCTCGCTGCGATGAACCCTGGATCTACCGTAAGGATTTGACTTCTACCAACAGTGATCGAACCAAATGAAAATCATGCCAGCGAATAGCTCAAGTGTGGAGGATCTCATATATTTTTACCTCGAGATTTATAGAAATTTCTTTGTATATGTTTGGATTTTTATTTGTTTTCTTTTGATTTTTTTTTTCTTTTGCATTTGGATTTTTGGTGAATGAGAATTATTGTTCTGTGTTTTAACATTGAATGGGTGGTTAGGAAAATAAGCAACGTGGCCTTATCTTTGATCATAAGGAGATTAAGATATTTTGTGTTAGATTTTACCATTTTTATACTCAATTTATATTCGTTCTCGCCTTCTAAAAATTCGTGTGATCACACACGATACCTAAAAATCACGAAACTGGACATGTAGCTATAGTTCGTCATTACGGTCCCAACGAAACTGGTTTCGTCGAATTCCGACTTCGTATGCTCACACAGCGTATTTTTAAAGGTCAAATTATCGACTGTATTTCACGTTAAAATCCCGTACGACCACATACTGACCCTAAAAATCACGAAACTTGACATCTAACAATAATTTAATATTGCGGATCCAACAAAATTAGTTTCGTCGAATTCTGAGGTCGTTTGCAAAACTGGCTATTTTTAAAGCCCTATATAGCCCTTTTTAAATATATAAATATATTTAAAAACAATTAAATTAAATATTTATAAATAAATATTATCATGTATGTCCACATACGATATCGTTCAGCTTTAGAATATTCCTATATGAATTTCTATCTCGATATTTCAAATCCCGATTAAATCGATATTCGATTTATAATGAAATTCCTTTTTAAAATATAATTAATTCCTTTATAAATTATAAAGGAACTCCATAGCGACTTTTCTAAAATTTGATTTGGACATAAATCAAAATCTACACGACGAAAACTCGATTTTTCTCTTCCATTAGAAAAATATACTTCACCAGCTCTGAACATTTCTTGTTCCACAGAAATCCGACTTAAAACGGCTTCTGTATATTCGTTTAAAGTTCGAATCGCCAAATTACGAACTACCGCGCCATTTCGAGCTCGATTATAGTTATATTATAATTTATACGTTCAACGATCATTATTTAAATATATTCATTATCGTAATTCAATTTTAAACTGAATTATATAGTTTGAATTCCCCAGTTCACACCATATCGCCATTTCAGCCAATTCTGATTATTTCAGAATTAAATATATTATTTAATTATTATTTTAATTAAATATTCACTATTATTTAATTCAACGACCATTAAATTCTTAAACCACTATTTATATAATTAAATAAATTAATTATATATCGCAGAAAAATGTGGGTCATTACAATAATATTGTAATCATTCATTAAAAATTACAAGTATGTCTCTCATATGCTCTTATGTTAGAAAACTTTGGGTAAAATCGATTAACCAAATCTTAATTTGATACCAAATATGACAACCGCCCCATGCCTCCTATACTAATCTGATGTGTCAGGAAGATATGGGACGATCATCAAGGAAAATAGTCTCGAAACAGAACTTGTCGTATAGCTTACAACGCATGGATAACATATAATAGTAAAATATACAACATGATGTAGTAGGAAAGCATAACAAAGTAGAAGATCTCATCTCCATAAAATTGTAACACCCCGTATTTTCTAAGAATATTATAATACCAAATTAAAGAATACTTAATTTTTAGAAGAAGATTTAAGGGAAACGGGTTACACCATTGCGTTCGTCTCGGAATTCTGCTTGAGATAGAGTCTGAGTTTGCATAAAACGGATAGAGTATGTAGAAGTTATGGAGCTTAGAAGATTGCAATTTAAATCAGAATTACAATAATAATTAAAAATCAAATTCGAAATCAGCGAAAAGGCTGAGCGGGAATTTTCCCATTCATGGGTGTCGACCCCCCCAGGGGGTGTCAACATGGGTGTCGACCCCCCATAAGGGGTGTCGGCCTCCCTATTGGGGTGTCGACCCCCCTGCAGATCTGGGCAGATCCGTTTTTCTGTTTCTGGACTGTTTTCTGGGCCTGGTTCATGACTTCTATGCTATATAAGGAACCCTAAACCTATTATTTTCTCCACACAAATTCATGGCGTCCACATGCTGCTCAAATCTAAATTAAAATAAGTCCTTCTTCTTCTTCTTCAAGTCAGATTAGGATCAAAAGAGAATAGATCTACAACTGCAACACCTATTTCTTATAGAACCAACCACGGTGAGTTCATGTTACTTTTAGAAATGAAATTTAATTGTAATCCTGACATGTTAATAAATATGAATCTGAGACCATGCCTATTTTTGTTTATCAGATCTGTTCTTACATGCCTGTTTCTGCCATTACATGCTTGACTTGTTATTCTCTTCTTTCCCTCTTTTCCCCTTTTTATTTTTATAGCCAAGCTACCTTTGAGACTAGGCCTAACGCTGAAATATGCAAACGCGCGAAATTGGGAATCGTTGGGAATAATAAATTTGGGGGCATAATACATGTTGTAATTTAAGACCTAAATTTGGGGCACAACCTATGTTTGGGTAATTTGGGGCATAACCTATGTTTGGGAATTTGGAGCATAACTTGTACTTGGGATTGTGGACATAATATGTGTGGGGATTGGATTGGTACATGCTTTAACTTGGGGGCATAATCTATACCTTGATCTAAAGACTATAATTTGGGCATAACATGTATGAGGAATCATGACTGGGGTTTTTGGGCACAACCTGTACTGTACAAATTGACTAAAACTTGGGGCAAATGTTATATTGCGAATTATGACCGTAATTTGAGGTATATAGATCTGTAGACTTAATTTAATATTTAGCGAAACATGATAATGGAACTGTGAGTAATCTGTTGTAACTTGCATATGTGCTTAATCTGTTAAAATGACTAATCTACTGGAACCTGTTGAAATCCGAACACTATAATTGAATAGGGATGAATATGCCTAAAACTGAACCGCACCTAGGCACGAGGTTGGATTGCACTTGTGGTACAAGTCTGCCCGGAACCGCCCAGCATATCCAGCAACCACAAGTGGTGAATCTAATGTGAGGGGCCTGGTGCGTACATGTGAAATAGTACTCAGACACGAGGTTATATTACACTTGTGGTATAAATCTGTCCGGAACCGCCCGACATATCCAGCATCCACAGGTGGTAAATCTAATGTGAGAGGTCCGGTGCATTAACCATAAATGATAATAAGTTGTCAACTTGGAATACTTAACCTAATTGGATCTGTAGGGGTTACATGAACCTGTTAAATTGAGCAGGGTTAAGTAAACTTGCTTGAATAAGTGGGAGGGGTTAAGTTAACCTTAATAAACCGATGGGGTGGGTTATGTGTATATAGACCTGACAAACTTAACCTATTGTATACGTTGAATCTGTACAATCTGATCTGTTAATCTGTAAATCTGATGTCCGTACATCTGATCTGCGAACCTGTTAATCCGTAAACATGTAAATCCGTAAATCTACTGTATTAATCTATAAATCTGTGAATATGTAAAGCTGCTCTGTTAGTCTACAAACGTGTTAATTTGGTATCTGTTAGTCTGGGGACACAAGGTTAGGAGGGGTATTTGCTTGTGTCATCTGTTATGTGGGAACCATATCAGTCAGTAACCCTTTCTGGTATCAAACGACGACCCAACACTAGGTAGGGGTCAGGGCACGCTTACTGAATTGGTTATAAGAGGTCCATTCTGATAATGGCGAGGGGTGTTGATGGCGCATTCCAATCAGGTCATGTGCGTGCATGGATCCGGTCTGCTCTGAGGAAGTAAAGACGCCGTGACATTTGTAAATAGGTCTGTGTCTTTCCGCAGGTTGCCACTTTAGGGAGTGATACACACATCTGTGGGGCCGGCACAGGGTATTTATGTATTAGGGAGCCGATCGCTTGGGGTAGAATTTAGGGTACATCTAGTTCTGTCTTTTTCTGTTGAGGTACCGTCTGTTTCTGTTTGGGGTGGTAACACCTGTCTATTTCTGTGTGGTACCGTCTGTTGGGGGTGGTAAAGGCCCGTCACTAGTGTACACCTAATTCTAACATTTTGTTTCCGTACGGATTATTCTGTTTCTGTCTCTGATTCCGTTTCTGCTTCTGTTTCTGTAACGTCTGTCTCTGTTGGGGTGGTAAAGGCCCATTACTAGCATTCTGTTCCTGTAGAGATCATTCTGTTTCCGTTTCTATTTCATTTTAGACATTAGGGTAACACCGAATCCTGTTATACTAGTATTATTGTAGAGAAGTGAAAAGTAAGTAAGAAGCATAGCTTGGTCTATATCATTATGTTTCCTCTGTTTAACCTATGTATACCTGCTAATCGTGTTACTGTTATCTCTCATCCAGTTTTATTTACACGTCATGATACTATTATCTGTTTATTTCTGGAAGTCACTGAACTCGCCAGACTTTATGTCTGACCCTCTTTGTTTCGCCTCTTTTCTTCCGTTCCCCTCCCCTCAGGTTCTCAGTGAGGAAATACTCAAGCTTGATACGGATTTCTCTCTGCTAGAAGTGCTTGAAGTATTGCTTAGCTTTGACTCTACTTATTTATGTCATTTTCTATTGGGGATTATGGTTATAAAATTATGTACTCTGATGGCTTTTGTACGAGACTGATATTTGTGTACTTGGGTTTTGGTATTGTGGTTTTAAAAGATGTAACAAAACTTATTTATGTTTCCGCTGCAATGAAATTTTAGAATTTTCAAGTACTATTTTATGTATCTGTTTTGTAAAGTTTTGTTCTGTTTACTTATAACGCTCCATGAAACTTAATGCATTCCCTTGGTCAGTGACATTAACGGACGTGGGGTGTTACACAAATCACAGAATCTCAAGTATAATAGATCATACTGTATGAATATCCGAATACAATATGCCTCACTACATACCAAGGTTTTAAATCTTGGATATCGGTCGCGTTTCGTCTCGGGAATTTTATAGACTTGATCTTGTATCGGGGGAGATCTCGGACGAGATGAGTCTAACTTGAATGTTCGTCTCAGATTTCCATCTCGGGTCTGAAAGTTCACATCGAAACAATCTTGGGGTATATGATATGTTAACAAACGGTATTTTTACAAAATGATTTTTATTAATGCTATTAAAAACATAGTAACTTAAACTTAAATTGCAAAATAACTTTGTAATTCTTTATTTTGCGAAAGATCATTCATACTCTAAATCGTAATATGCTTAGAATAGAAGTATTGTTAGACATAAAACATTAAAAGGATCCAAAACATTAGAAAGATTCAGTATAAATATACCATAAAATACAAAATTTCATAAGACATGTATGTAAAAAAGACGAATATGAAAATCATAAGCATTATAGCACATATATGAACATACAATATGGTCATTTAATATGCAAAATGTAAAATAATAAAAGATTATCATGGCTATATTTGAGTTTTTTAATTATTGTTCTAGTTTAGGAAAAATTTAATTTTAACCAAAAAAATAAGATCTTGGACGATTTTCTTGTTTTTCGTCTCGGTTGATATATCGTTCAATATTTCAATATCTCGGGCGATATATTCGAAAAGGGATTTAGAGTGATATTTGCGATTTCGTTTCGAAAGGAGCCCAAAACGAGATCTCAGAGGAGATCTCAGGCGATATTTGTGAGATTTTAGACAATGCTACATCCCTCAGAGTATTTCAACAAAACAACAGAATAGTAATACGATATAAGAAAATAGTATGTTGGCTTTTTGGTCATCACCATATGGCATCGGCGCCACAACTACTCAGTCTACTCATCGATGTTATCTATGAGCAGCCCAAGGTAATAAGAGGGGACATAAAACCTTGAATCAGACAACATTCTTAGTAAGTAATAAAATAACTATTAATGGTTATGTAGGCTAATATGATAATAGTCAGTTCAAGTCTCACTCGAGTCGTCCCTACAACCACAGAGTTAGTACATAATAATCAGTTTATAATATGCAACAAAAACACAGAATAGACATGAGTTAGAATAGGATACCCAATCCTACTTCTCTTCAATGTCCTACGATGATAGCCTCCCCATAAAAAAATAGAAGAGAACATACACAAGCAACCATAGCATCCATAACAAGCAATAACCTAACTATCACCAACTACAGTCTTGAATGCATCGATGTCGATTGACTGACCCTTGCCATCCGTCAATGACTAAGGGAAATCCTAGTTCTAGTGAGACTGTCATACGTTCCACGTATGTTGGCCTCCCCAAGACAACTAGATCACTCCCTGAGCGATTCAAGGTACTCGATCTCTCATATCCTGATAAACGTCCCCACGATACCCCTGTTTTGAATTCGCTAGAACCTTCGATTATCGATGATTCCTTGAAGCTTCTAATTCAACAAGCCATATTCTTTAGCTCGAGTACCACTCGAATCAGTCCATTATCTCACATACTCATTCTCACTCGAGTCAATCCATCGTCTTACAAGCTCAAGTCCCACTCGAGTCGATACACTATCTCGTTGCATCGTCCCACGACCAACTATGCATCAATTTAGCTTTGACCACTCCTGTCTCATGTTCACAATCGAAGTAACAACGCCTTGTTGATAACCATTTCCATCCCATGGAAGCTCTTCATAATGTAAATCCACCAACAATCTCCAAAAGGCCAATGTTCTACATCTCTAAAGCCTCGATCCCATCCATCATCCCTAATGGATCGATACCGGTCCATCAGTTATGGACCGATACCGGTCCATCCACTTAGCCAAATTTTGGCTAAGTGTTGGATCAGTGCACTCCCCTCCTTGAGTACCTCCCTCCGGTCCAATTTCGAAGCAAAACCCTTCCTGATATTTTTCCCTACCAGTCCATCAAAGTGAACTCAAGCGACCATACTTCGACCCATTCAAATCCTACCAAAATTTGCACATGGCTTGCTTTCCTCTTCATGAAGCCACGCCCTATATTTCAAGTCACCCGACCAATCGTCTTGAAATGGTACTGGTTCATAGGACATGGACTGGTACCGTTCCATCCACTTAACATATTTTATGATGAAAATTTCAGGGTATCATCCTGACACCCTCCAGAGTTCCTCCGCCAGGTTTCATCTGAATCCGATCATTTAAACCTTCGATTTGCTCTGTCTATCAATTCTAAGCCTACGACACAAAATTCTAAATGACCAAATTAATCAAAATCATATAATTCAACAAATCAGATAACAATTCATCTTATTTCAATCACGATTAATCATATAAAAATGAACATACTGAAATATATCATAAAAACCATGGATCTAACATCATTAGGATTTAAACATTTACTAAACATGATTAATATAACATATTAATAGTTCATATGATCAATTCAGATTATCCTAGGGTTTTTAGTACTGAAATTAACATAGACGATCAGATATTAGGTGATATTAACATGCGTGGTGTGAAATAATCCTATATTATCCATAATATCCATGTGAGAGATATCTAACACTCACCAAAACCTAGATCGGATGATTTAAATATTAAATCAATTCTGAACAGCGAAGAAACAACTAAGAAATCATTGATTTGATGCAAAAAGCGAGATTTGGTCTTCTTGGATGTAGATCTTGCCATGGGATTTTATTTAGAATGAATAGATGAAGATATTATGGTTTATGTTGAATCCTGAGAATCACAGACACTTACCTAATGTTTGAATGAGAAGAGAAACCTTAATTCTCTCCCTAAACCTCCTTATTTATAGCTATAGGTCACTAGCCTAATGGGCTTGCTAATCATCCCATTAGCAGCTAGTTAATCTGTCTAGTAGAATCTAATACTTAAAACAATGATTCCTCCCAAAACGATGTGATAAATCTTTAATGTGACCACTCTATGGAATCGCCAACCACCATTTTGATCCAATGAGTTTGATTTCAGCACCTGATTTGGCCTCCATCGAAAGTTATAGTTAAAATAGTAAGTCAAATACATTTCTCACATCCCCATGAACAACACATTAAAATATGAGAACGATACAACCACTAGGGAATTAAATATAATTCTCTTACGATCCTTTAATATGTAAGATACGGATCGTTACAGTATCCATGGACTTCACTGATGGATTTCCTAGATCGAGGAATGGAAACACCAGTATCTGGGTTATAGTAGACTGATTGATGAAGTGTGCCCACTTCATTCAATCAAGAGCAAGAGGTTGACACCTTAGTTAGCTTTTGTGTATATTTAAGAGATAGTTCGACTTTATGGTGTTCCTACTATCATTGTGGGCGATCTAGATCCTATTTTTACTAGTGAATTCTGGAAGAGTCTGCAAGTGGCATTAAGGACACAACTCAGATATAATATACCAAATCACCCTCAGACTGATGGATAGACTTTGAGGGTGAACATGATTTTAGAGGATTTACTGAGACTGTGTATCCTAGACTTCAGAGGGACATGGGAGGAGTATCTACCTTTGCTAAAATTTGCATATATTAATAGTTTCTAGATAAGCATTAGGAATGCTCCCTTAGAGGCATTAGATGGACGACCTTGCAGATCTCCGTGTTGGTAGGAGACACTGACAGGTTGCTACTTAGGCTAGACATAGTGAGAGAGAATTTCGAGAAGATCGACCTGATAAGGAAAAGAATAAAGGTGGCCCAATACCGAAAAAAATCCTATGTCGATAAGAGGAGGACTTATTTGGAGCTTGAGGTTGAGGATTTATTTTTATAAAGGTATTGCCATTTAGGAATGTGATAAGGTATGGTGTTCTGCTAGCAAGTTGGCACCCAGGTTCGTAGGACCATTTTCTTTTGTGGATAGAGTGGGGAGGATGGAATATAGAGTTCGACCACTTGAGAAACATTTCGGAGTACACGTCGTATTTAATGTTTTGCACCTGTGAAAATTCTTACATGATTCAGCAATGGTAGTTGAGCCTGGTCTACTAGAGCATGTGGAGATTGAGAGAGAGGCGTTTATCTGCTGCATGCCTACGCAGATCCTAGACCACGAGATTAAGAAGCTCAGGGATAAGGAAGTGTGACTAGTAAAAGTTCGGCAGGGAGACAATGCAAGCGAGGCTACTTGGAAAGCTAAGAAGAAAATAAGCATTTTTTATCCATTTCTTTCTTTATGGTACACGTTGAATTTTTCCATCATTTGCTTTGACTAGATTTTATCGTTACTATTCTTAGATTAGTAAATCTTAGGGTATAACCCTTGGATGATAGGACTTGTTGAAATTTGTTGTTAGAACATGTTGTGTTTAATGTACGCAAGTGGTTGCAAGTGGATGCAATGGATGCGTATACACACATTAGGCACTATTAGTGATCGACAATTAGTACACTAAACAAATGCATGTGGATGTATGTGCATTTTACTTTATTTTGATGGTTGATATAACAGATGATTGTCAAATGATTTTTTCATATGAGTGATGTTTGAAGCACACATGTAGAACTATCTTTTATCATTAGGACTTTTGCAATCATTTAGATACGTTGCGCATACATTATGACATAAAAAGGAGGCCAGTTGAATCAGTATACCGTCTAATCTTTGCATTAGTTAGAGACATATACACTACAATATTACATGACTACATAAATAACATTAGAAAACTTAAGGATAATGGATGCTAATGTATGATATTTTCGTGGATGATTGTTTAGATATTTATATGAAAATACTTATATCATTCTTCTATCCATGGAGATTTCGGGGATGAAGTTCTTTAAAGAGAAGAGAATGTAACAACTTGCATTTTTAAGACTCGATAATTAATTAAAATAAATAATAAGTTTTAAAGCTATCAGAATTTTGCAATGAAACTTACATCATTGCGTCCATTGTAATTTTCCGGTCAATTTGCATATTTGGTTTGCTAGAAATGGACTAAAAACAAAGAAGTTATGGTAGAATAAAAATCAACAAGAAATCAGAAAAAGTAAAACAAATATATCTATATACACACACATATATATATATGTATTACGGGAGGGTCGACCCAATAGGAGGTCCCGCCCTGGTGTTTGGCCACAGAACGCGCCAACGCACGAAGACAGCAAGCCGACCACATTTTCTTTTCTATGTATGCTGAGTTGGAGTGTTTTTATTGGTTTGTTTTTAAAACTAAGCTGATGTGACAAGTTTTTATTGCTCATGTGACATGACTAGCCTAGATCTAAACCATAAATCCAATGGTCTAAGATCCCTAGCCTAACCAATAAATAGGCCTCTAGACCACACTCATTTCTCATAATACAATCTCTTCCCTGCTAGGGTTCTCTCTTGATACAGACTTAACCTATAAATTTTAAGGGAAAATATTTATAATAATAAATATTTATATACGCATAATCTACTTTTTTCGGAGGCGGGATCTACAGGGGCCACGGATGAACGCTTTGACCATGGTGAGTCTTATAATTATTTAGATTTTTGATAATTTCGAGTAAATAAGATTTATAATAGTTGTAGAGTTCGATAATTTTTCTTTACAATTTTGGTAATTTTCTGCAAGTTAGTAGTTTTCTACAAGTTCTTTCTATAGTTTTTCGGTATTTTCTTACCATTTTATTTTATTCATATTTAAGTACCATAAGGTATTTTCTCAACCTTCTTTTGTTTTTCTACATTCGTAAGTTATTTTACAGTTTTTATATTTATATTTATTTATGCCTAAAGCGCACCTGAATATGTAAATATAAGCATATTGACGACTAATTTAAAAGGACTGGTTTAAGGCGACTGATTTAATCTATAGTTGATATAATCATTTTATTTTGCGCCCGTGAAAAATAGAATTAAAGTGAAACTGTGCAAATGTGGATTGAAGGATTGAGGCTAAATTTATAGATAATGAAGATAAAATATAGAACTGTAATTAAAAAGGAATTGGACTGCAATAGGCGAACTTAAGTTAGTTTTGCAGTTTAGTTATGACACAGGTTATAATTGAAAATGACCGAACATATTTGCATAAATAATATTATGATATATTTTATAGACACACAAAGAATCATAATGAACAAATTTGACTTAGTTGTAGATATATTATGACATGGGGTTATAGTTGGATGAAATGGCTTATTACTCAAATGAACTTAAAATTGATGTAAATTTTAATAAGCTTATATTAGTGGTGGTCTGTTTCAGCAGCATGTGTTGATTGGGGGAAATAAGTGGCTAATAAGTAAGCCTTAGATCACGGGGAATTTAGGAAGGGGCACAAATTAGTATATTTGTTTGTTATGGCCCGTACCGACAACATTCTCTTTCAGGTTTATCACTGATGGTCTAACAAACTATGGATGGTGGAGGCTGGACAAGCATATGTTTTTTGGTTAAATAAGGAGTCAACAGAGACGTGGTCATGTGTAGGCATGTTTCGGTTGTGCAGTGAATGTGCATATGTACCGACGAGGGAAAATAAGTCACTACTGCATCCAATAACGATTATTTATGTCTTTATTGATGGGTCGGATCAAATAAAGCCCAAGGCCCATAGTGGCATGAGTTACCATGTAAGATGGTAAATTGGTAGGTTATGCTGATCGATGGGCAGTATTAGGAATTTATCCTAATTATGAGTATCATCTTTAATAATCGTGAAGGTGCAAACAATCGAGATCAGCTGAATGAGATAACAACCGACCAAACCTTTACTTGTATAGTTCAAGTATAATCTTTTGTAGGTCATTCCTATATGTTCATCTTTATAATTGTACACAGACACTTACCTTATTTAACACTAGAATTATTATGTTGTCTATTTCCCTTTATTTATCAATCGTGCTAGTAATTATATTGTCTGACTCGCTCTCGTTTTCTTTTCTCCACCACTAGGCTCGCTGGCACTGCATTATATATGCTAATTAGACTATGCTAGTGGCTGTATCAACAGCGATTTGACACGCCTGTAAGCCATATCAAAAAATGGCGTGTCTAATTATTAGATACGGCTATAGGCCGTGTCCAACTGAAAATTTGACACGCCCACGTAGCCGTATCAAAAGTTAAAAAAGAAACGGCACATTGCCGTATCTAAAGGGAAACTAGATACAAATATAAACCGTAGCTAATTTACGACGGACGCTGCTTTACTATATTTTAGAAACTATTTTTGACCGTATCTATGATGTCAGGCAGACACGGTCTTAAACCATATCTTATTATATATATGTATATATATACATATTATATATATATATATATTTATATATAAAAAGAAACTACAACACATATTTTTCATAACACAGACCATATCACAATTTATACAAAGCATAGCACAAATTTTACACAAAGCACAACAAGAATTTTCATAACACAATTTATAGAGTGTCATACAATTATTAAACGGAAACTGTCACAGATGTTTCATCTAATTAAAAAGTCTGATAAAGCTGAGCTAGTTATTGAAAGTAGCAAATTTAATTAAAGAAAAAACATATGTGATAAAACTGCAGGATCGGACTGGGAAGATTGAGCGTGCTGATCATGTTGTGTAGTCCACGTTGCGGTAAATTAGAGCACTGATGAGGAGATGCTGATATTGAATGTACAAAATTTATATGTTTCAAAGCATGCTTTGATAAGCATAAGCTAGATGCTAAATGTTGATGTGTGCATGCACGAATCATGCGCACAACTTAAGTGTAACAAATACACGACATGTAGGCAAATAGGCGCTGCATTATAGAGGTCAGTAATGGCGAGAAAGACACATGGGAAAATAGGCATATACATGTGCAAGTTTAAGGGCATCATCATTATTATGACAATAATCGAGTCAACATACGTCTAGTCAGTCGACTCGTCGATAAGTCGTAGACTATAGTTGACAAATATATTGCTACTTTCAGGGTATCCACCGACTTTCGATCGACTACATTGAAGGTCACAACAAAGTTCAGGTTCAGAAAGTAGAAATATGCATATGGAAGGTCACAACAAAATCCACGATATTCAGAGCGAACACTCTGATGTATTATTGCTTACGTCATGGCAGTTAAGGTCTGGTCAGGTCAGTATCGTGGCTTTGTGTCCGTGTGTGCATATCGTGTCTCACGTATGCATGTGTATACCACCAAAGAGAGTTCCTGAAACTGATGCAAACACAAGTGTCATGGAATTCTTATTTCATAAGTAAACCAAGAGTCAAGTGTAAAATTATATATACCTACTCCAACATCTAAAGATATTGAATCAGGGACTTCACATGACACATAAACCCACCCACTCCGACTTCATCAAAGGTCTCTGCAAATTGACGATTCAGTTTGGTAGTTTCTCATATGGTAGCAGTATATTGTCCAAAACCACTTTTTCATGTGTAGGTGCTACAACAATCCCATGGCATCTGGATGACGTAGGATCTCGACAGACAGTACCTGTTGCAATAAAGTCGAGAATTTCAAAGGACGGTATTAATAAAATATGCTTAATTTTATTAAAACAGGAAAAGTAGAGTACGTATCTATTAGACTTTAAGCACTCGCTTTAGATCAGAGTGCAATAAAATATGCTTAATTTTATTAATAAAATACCTGTTGCTATTATGTCTAGATTAGAGTTGAGAATTTCACATCGTTGATTGTTCACCACATTGGTCGTATCCTGGATTGGAGAAGCAACACCCTTTGATGCACTGATTTGTGTACTGGTGCATCCTCCATCCGACGTAGTTAACAGTGCGTGAATTTCTTGATCAGTCAAAGTTCCTACCATTTTGATTAGAACCTCCATTTTTTCAGACAAATTTCCCACTGTACCCTTCATATCAGTCATCATACCCTCCAAGCTTCCCACCCTCATTTGCAACTCATCATTCTCTTCACGAACATGTTTGAATCGTTTCTGTGCAATGGCACAAGCCTTAACATGCATCTTTGGTATGATGCTCCCAACAGCGCGGCTCCTACCCCTTGAATCCTTACCCAACACTTGTGATAAGATATCTTCATCAACAAGCAATTTTTCTTCATTACTATCGATGATCTTTTCCTTCAATTTGGCAATTTGATCCTGGGATAACAGTTAAATGCGTTTACACCAACATTTACTTGTAACAGCTTGTAACTATAGTATGTTACTCCTAACTGAATAAATTCAATCCAAACAATAGCACCATAACAATAAAAACACGTAATTAAGAAAATGTAATGAGAAACTAATCAATCACAATTATGGAAAGCCTGAAAACCTGAAATGAAAGTCCAAACAATTTAGACTCCTCGATGTTAACCATAATAACCATAATACAAGTAAAAACTTATGAAGTACCAAGACGTGGCATCTAATATGCTAGCATCTTTTTTCCTGTGTGTCTTCTCCCATACTTGACGACGGTTAATATTTGCAGATGGACTTGCAACGATCTGCAATATATTCCATTTTATGTATATTCTCTCCCTTAATTGTGTTTTTTTACTATTGTTGAAAGAAAATGATCAAATAATTTACCAATTCATGTTCTACTCTAGCGTGACTTTTACGTCCTGCATGGTGGGCATAACTTAGATTGGATCTATTTTTTTTGCCTGCCTCCCTTTTTCCGCTTACTTCATTCTTTATGAACTCATTCCAATCATCATGAGCAATTGTAGGTGGATAATTTTTCATCCGTTCTTCATCATTGTCGAAAGTGTCATAATAAGTTGCTCTCAATTTTTTCTTGTGTCTCCTAAAAGCCTCGACCATTTTTTTTTTGAAAACATTTCCTTTGAAAGCGACTCAAGCGTATACATTTTCTGCAAAAATTAAGAGTCAGAGACTGTAAAAATAAACTGTAACATTTATATGCTATTTTTCAAAAATTTACCACCAACTGGTTCCAAACGTCGTCCTTATATGTTTTGGGTACTTTATCCCAACCTGTGTAAGAGACCGGCACATAAGATCGTACTAGTTTACCAAGCGTAGTAGTGATTTTTGGAGCGTTTTCTGAGATTGGAATACCAAGTAGGTTTTTTTCAACTTGTTGTTCTTTCGAGCATGATGCATGTGATGATGTGGGATCTTGCGACGTATTTTCCTACGAAATAGAAGCAACATTAAGAATCATGAGAAACACCATGAATAAGAATATTATTCACATTTGTGACTAATCGTGTTCTCTAATACATTTTCACTCAACAATTCATAAGTCTTACTCACTTTGAAATAGTTAAAAGAAATAATAAAAGCAGAATGGATTGTGATTAGAAAGTGTAAGTCGTGACATTCCAAATACATATGATTCCCTGGTAAAAAAAGCATTCAACAATTCATAGGTTAACACATGAGTTTGGTTAGATCTTCTAGTTTTTCATTCTCTTCAAAAGCTGATTGTTAGATGGTAGGAGACTTAATGTCATCCACATTTGTACTCAACCGTTTTGGTGTATGCAAAACCATAGACCAGCCGTCATTTTTTAAATCTTTTGAGTAGAACACTTGACTCCCTTTTGATGCAAGAATAAATGGCTCATCATTCACGTTGTCTCTGTTCTCTAATTTTCCTAAATTAACCATGATCAGGTTTGAAGCGGGATCTATTTTGCAACCATTGATCTTATCCTCGACTTTTACCCAATCACAATAAAAAACTGTTTGTTTGAAATCAATGTAATCTAACTCAAGTATCTGCTGAATGACTCTGTAATACGTTGTTTCTGCTTCCTTATAATTTTTATCTTTACCACTTTCTCTAAATTTTGTAATTACTCTCATGCATACACCGCTATCCTGTGTTACCATATGGTCGTCTTCGTACATTTTCGTGGAAAATAAAAACCCATTCACTTGGTACTTCGTATAACTAAGCGCCATGGACTTCAGCCCGTGTATTAGCCGCCAAAGAGTTGGGTCTACATCGCTGCAATTCAACAACTACATAAAACACAAGAAGAAAAATCAAGCATGTTCACGAAGGTGTATTGCAAACTTATAAACACGTGAAATACTTTAGATGATGTAATACCTCATTACGTAACCATATAGTAAAAGGTTTAACGACTTCGACGGTTGTACCTCTGCCTCGTGGTTAAAATTTAGTGCTTTCACATAGGAGTTGTACCTTCCATACGTAGATAACACATATCGAAATGAATATATAAATTGAATTAAAAAATGGAAATTCGAAACCTACTTCATGAACTTACTTCTTCCATGGATCCAATCCATCATACCTATTTAGGACCCATCTACGCACTTGTTCGAATTGCACTTGGGTTAACGTTATATTTTTACCATTATCCAAAGGTATCTCACCAGAAACTCATCATCCTCATCTAAAAATGCTTTGCTGGTATGTTTATGGTTGCCATAAACTCCGTTTGGGATATATTTCATGCAATAAAGGCTAGCTTCTTATATGATATATCCTTCTGCAATACACCCTTCAATGTGCCTTTTGTTGCGCACATACCCTTTATATGTTTTCATCAACCTATGATTGTGATCAATTATAACTTGCACACTATAGCCATGTACATAACTGAAATTAGTTATTTATCGTTCAAAAGGGTACATCCATCTATATCTGATAGGGCCACCAACCAATGCTTGATCGGCTAAATGAACCATAACATGGATATTGATATCAAAAAATGCAGGTGGAAAATGTTTTTCAAAAACACACATTGCTTCCACCAACATAGCCTTTGCTTTTATAAGGTGTTCCCTATTAATCACCTTTGAGCACAAAATGTTAAAGAATAGACTAATACGATGAATAGCATTTCCTAGATCCTTATGTTGTGTATAAGTATGTTGAAGCAATACCGGAAGCAGATGTTGCATTATGACGTGGTAATCATGTGACTTCATATTTCTTAGTTCGAGAGGATTGATGCTCACGTTGTTGCGGAAGTTAGAGGAGAATTTGTCAGGTACTTTCAAAATTTTCAATACAGTGCAAAATCTTATCATTTCTTCTCTGCTCAAGGTGAAAGTTGCCTTTGGTATGATTGTTTTTTTGGTTTCGGGATCTAACCATCACCCACAACTTTTGTTTTATAGCCATGGTTTTCATATCCTTGCGTGCATTAATGCCATCTTTGACTTCTCTTTATGGTCCATAATTGTGCTGATGAGATGCTCTACGACATTCTTCTCCGTATGCATAACATCAATATTATGTCGAATCATATTTTCTTTCCAATATGTTAAATCAAAAAAGATAGACCTCCTATACCAAGCAAAACATCGCTACCTTCTTCAACGACCGACTTTTTCCTTTTTCGACCAACTTCTTCTTTATGTTTACCGATTTTCATTTTGACATTCGCTACTCTCTTTTAAACTTCAAAACCATTCAATGGCCTTTTAGGACGACTACGTTCTTGTTCATTGTTGAAATTTGTCTTGTCGTATTGAAACCTATGTCTGTTAGGAAGATACATTCGATGTCCCATAAAACACATCTTCTTAATTTCAGGAAGATGATAAGAACAAGTGTTTTCCCCACAAACAGGACATGCAAAGTAACCGTGAGTTGTACATCCCGATAAAGTCCCAAGAGTAGGGTGATCATGGATCGCCCACAACACCCTAGCTCTCATTGTAAATTCGGATTTATTTGATGAATCATATGTAACAACTCCTTCCCATAACTGCTTTAACTCGTCTACCAACGGCTCTAAATAAACATCAATATCCTTCCTCGGTTGTTTTGGCCCAGAAATCTACAGTCTTAACATTGAAAACTCTAGTTTCATGCACATAGACAGAGGAAGATTATACGGTACTACAATTACCGGCCAACAATTGTAAGGGTTAGTAAGAGAAGCATTCAGACATAAACCATCTGTTGTTATTCCAAGTGTGACATTTTGTGGCTCGACTGTGAATGTTTTGCCAAAGAATCCACTGGCGTTCCACTGAGAAGTGTCACATGGATGACGCATTACATTTGGATCAGACTTGGCACGACCATGCCAGGTCATTGCATATGTTATCCATGGTACAATATACAATCTCTTCAATCTAGAAATTAATGGAAAACGTCTTAATGTCTTTCGAGCTACTTTGGTTCTTTTTCTCTCGTCGTTAAAACATGTCCTATATCTTGGTTCATTGAAATTTGTATAAGAAATTCTATTTGCATCATCTTTCCAATACAACATGCAATCATTGATGCATGCGTCATAAGTTTTGTAATTCATCCCAACTTGCTTAATGAACTTGTAACACCCCGAATTCTATAACAGTGAAATTCACAAATTAAAGTATAATTAATTTCAAATCAAAGAGCTAAGGGAAACGGGATACGCCATTGCGTTCGTCTCGGAAAAATACGCGAAATAGAGTCCGAGTTTTCGAAAAACGGAGTCCGTATGAAGAAGATATAGCCTCCGGAAGTTTCTGAATTAAGTTTAAAATTCGAGCATAAGAAATACAGCTCAGAAAAACAATTCAAAATTCAAAATCGGGCCCAATTGGCCAGGGCGGGAAAATTCCCGCCTAAGGCACCCAGGTCGACTGGGCTATCGACCTGGTCTAGCCAGGTCGACAGGGCTGTCGACAGGGCTGTCGACCTGGTCCAGAGCCAGGTCGAACCCAGC
This sequence comes from Allium sativum, assembly GCA_030737875.1. Taxonomy (NCBI): domain Eukaryota; kingdom Viridiplantae; phylum Streptophyta; class Magnoliopsida; order Asparagales; family Amaryllidaceae; genus Allium; species Allium sativum. The sequence goes on from CM060919.1 coordinate 580,381,887, forward strand.
CCACCCTGGCTGGCCTAGTCTATGTTGGTCGATTTTCAGAAGCCTGCTTTGTCACTAGGGCTAGGTGGCAGGCTCTAATTGGTCTCTCTTTCAAATGAATGGCTACGATCAATCCAAGCAACATCGATGGTCCTAATCAGTTCATAAACTCTATAAAAATGACCCTAAACTCTACCTAATATATTCATTCAAAAATAAGAACGAGGCCATCATGCTGCAGAAGAACGACTAGGAGTAGCCACCAATTTGAGAGAAGATTAGGAGGCAAATTCTAAAGCATAAAGCAACTTAAACGAATCAAATCAACGCCTACGTCAAAAGGAGTCGCATCTCCAAATTCCTGAATTGGAGAATTCGCCACACGATTGTAAGTAGAGTATTATTCTGGTATGAACAAATAACTGTGTTGGTTTGTACACTTGATTTGTGGTGATAAGTAATTCATATTTGTGCGTTACTATGATTCTTATCGATTTGGAATATTGTATAACGATTGGATATTCGCAAAGTATGTTATTCATTATAAAAAAACTACATGTTTGCGGTAGTTTTATGCAAGTATACGATTGGATATTCGCAAAGTATGTTATTCATTATAAAAACTACATGTTTGCGGTAGTTTTATGCAATTATGCGTTTGGATATTCGCAAAGTATGTAATTCATGTTGAAGCTACATGTATGTAGTTGTTTAATTGAAATTCATGCAAGTATGTGGTTTTGCTACTATGCCATCATAATGTATATTTTTGTACAAAAATCATTTTGTGTGTAATTGGAACAAATTTGGGTTATTATAATTCATATGAAATTTTGGCATCATGATTTATGTATAAGACCATACTTTTGCATTAAATACAAAAGTAAGCCTCTTTGCGAACTTATGAATATGACTAGGCTATGTTGGATATTTTGCATAATTGAAAAACATGTTAGGCCTATATTGTTAACAAGAATTATATAATATATGTGAGACATAGCTAGGTTAGATTAACAATCCCATTTGCAAGTTTGCTTGAATAAAGTAAACACCATGTTTAGGAATATTTATGCATAAGTATATTTGTGCCATGGTTATGTGAATAGATTTAAAATCATGATTAAGTTGGAATAATTCTAGTGGGACTATACTTTTGTATTAGTAACAAAAGTAGGCACCTTTGTAAACATGTAGTAATCTTATAAACATGATTTGCTTATGTTTGACATTATGCCTAAATAAAAATATAGGTTCATGTTGTAGTTAAGACTATGTGTCAATAATGATATCTAATTTAGATTCTTAACTTAACTACAAGTTTACATGCTTTGATTCATGCCACTTATGCTTTATGACCAAAGTATACGTTACTACTATGCAAGTACACCAGTTTCTATTTTGTAGTTCCAACGTTATGTTGCAAGTTCATGCGTTCACATTCCCCTTTTTGTGTATGTAATCACGATTTAAGCCTCCCCTTTTTCACATGGCTAAGTTGGGCTTAAAAAGGTTAAGCCCAACATATATATAATAAACGAACGTATTAAACGGGGGAAAATAGCGTTGGGCCAAATTAATTAATAAATGAAAAGATAAAGCAGAGGGGCCCAACTTCAAGAATGGGTTGGGCCCATGATTGGTGTAACCTTTACACCATTGATTTTTAATAATGGGCCGCAAATATTTACATATAAGAAATTAAAGAAGAAAGACAAAATATGTAAATGTAGAGAATACGATGTGTTTAACCCGAGGTTGGATTGAGTTGTGATGTAAACCTGCCCGGAACCGCCTGGCTGTCCAGTAGTCACAACAATACCTATCCAATGTGGGTGGTTAAACATGGAGCCCAAAAAGGACCCGAGGTTAGACTGAGTTGTGGCGTAAGACTGCCCGGACCCAACCGGCAACAGGCAGCCACAACAATACCTGTCTAATGTGAGAGGTCAAGGCTTTAATAAGACAATTAAGGCTGAGTCAGGATTGATAGGATTAAGTAAATTATATTAATACTTAATCAAAATGGAACATGCTAAACTGAACAGACTGATGGGGGGGTTAGGTTTATAAAACACTTAACCAACTTAGCATGTTGGCTAGAAATAGAAAACCTAGTAGCGGGGGACCCTTTTCAGCAGTAACCCTATAAGGTGTATCATGATACCCTGAAACTAGGCAGGGTGGGGCACGATTACTGGGCTGATTGTAAGAGGTCAAATCGACGGCGGTGGTGCAGCAGTGTAGGTTCTAACGGGATGTGGGCGTGCACTCACTTCGGCGCAGAAAAATAAGGCACTGGGCACCAGTAGCATACCTGTGCATTCTAGGGTTGTGTCGGGCCGCCGCCATGGGACTTGATACACCCCATGGTGGGACCAGCAGAGGTAACTACAACATAGGGGGCCGTAAGACACATGTAACTATGCGAGTAGGAGCCGATCATCATAGAATGGATCACTTCACCTTGATTATGGGGTGCCAGTTGGGAACTAGTTTATATGGGTTCAGAGATTAATATGGGGTACGATAGTATATTCGACCCTAGACAACTTAACTAAGTTTATAGTGCTTTCCCACTTCTTGTTTATACTTATCATACCCAGTTCTTTATTCATAGACTGAATAGTCCTAGACTTACTCAGGCTTTATGTCTGACTCTACTTTTCTTTCGTCTTCTTTTCTTCCGTTCCCCCCCCCCCCAGGTCCACAGGGAGGGAACACTGCAGCTTGACCAGCCTTCATATCCTGCTTGAAGAGAAAGAATGTATTGCTTGGACCTTTTCGTTTTAAACTATGGCTTTGGACAACAACTATGGGACTTTTGCAGTTTATTTATGTTTTCTTTATGCTTCTTTAAATAATGAAATCAGGACAGTTATGAAGGTGTTAAGTTTTTTTTTTTTGAAAGGATGTAAGACAATCATGGTGATGTTGTTGTAACATGTATTTACTTTTATGAAATAAAAGTTGCTGCTTTTCTGCTGTTTACAAATATGTGTCCTTATATCTGTCTTGTATATCTGTGACTTATACTTATAAACCTCCACCAAAATTAGGGCATTCCCTTTGAGAGTGACCCTAACGGAGGTGGGGTGTTTCACTTGGTATCAGAGCATAGGTTTACCAGATAAGATAAAAAGTTTTGAAAATTTATTTTCAAAAAGGAAATTTAAAGAAGCAACTTTAAAAGATAAAATATTATTTTATTTTAAAAGGCAAAGTCCACTCCCCAAAGCCATAGGTATTACCTCTTATCCTTCGTTTTGAATCTATCCTTTTTGTTTCAGCATGTCCGAAGAACTTAACTTGCCAGAGGGTGTACCAATTCCTGGTTGGTTTAGACGATTCTTAGAAGCAAGGGCCACTCAGCCAGGTCCTACCGTTCCTCCTCCCCCAGCTGCAGGAAATCATCCAGCTGCAGCGGCACCTCTTCCTCCACCTCCTCCGCGGGGAAACACGTTTGCTAAGATATGTAAAGATTTTAAAGCTATGGGAGGAAAGGACTTCCATGGAACTGAGTCCTTCGTGGCAGCTAGAAATTGGCTGAAAGAAACCGAGGACTTATTCATCATCTTTGAGGTAGAAGATAGACAGAAAGTACAACTGGCAGTGTGGCTATTAAAGGGCGAGGCTTCCTACTGGTGGGAAGTCACTAATGCAGAAAGACCAGTGGAGACATGGGAGGACTTTAGGGCAAGGTTTGAAACTAAATTTCTCTCAGATGCGGAAAGGAGTTTGCAGTTGGAAAAATTCTTATTTCTTAAGCAAGGGAACAAGACAGTCAGAGAGTATGTTAATCAGTTCAATGAGCTGGCTAGGTTTGGGCTGGACCTAGTCAACACCCCGCACAAGAAGGCTCTCCGTTTTGTCAAAGGGTTGAATGAGCCATTACACAGTTTGGCCATGACCCATATACCCATGGGAGCCACGTATGAAAGACTGGTGCAAATGGCATTGCTGAACAAAGAGGATAAGGGCAAGAAGGAGACAAAGGCAGAAAGCTCTCAAGGGAAGAAAGAGGGTTTGCAGCCTAAGAAGACAGACTTTAAGAAGGGCGGGATAGGCAACAAAGAGAAGAGGAAGTGTAATTTCTGTGGCAAAGTGGGGCACTTAGTAAAGGACTGCCGGAAAAAAAGGCCAAGGAGAATGGTGGGTGCTTTTCTTGCGGTGAGACAGGCCACAGGGCTAAGGACTGCCCAAAGAAACGAGGACAGGAGCAGAGGGCTGGATCCACCTCAGGGGCACAGGTTCATGTGCTAGAAGCGCCACCTCTGCAACAACGAGGTATAAATACTTCTGTAGAAAGTGTAGTTTATCTTTATGATCACCCCGTTCGCACTTTATTTGATTCTGGCGCATCACACTCCTTTATCTCGTCTTCTTTAGTAGAATCTCTGCACCTAAAAACTAGTATGGTAGAGGACCTCTTAATTGTTTCAAACCCAATTGGGGGCCCAGCTCATTTGTCTATGATCTGTTTGGGATTGAAAATTTCTATTCTAAGCGTAGAATTTCAATGTAGTGCCTTTGTTTTGGGCTTTTCGGGATATGGTTTGATTTTGGGCATGGATTGGCTATCCAGTAATAGGGCCATCCTTGATTGTGAGAAAAGGGTTGTTAGGCTCCTAACCCAGCTCGGTAATACTTTGGAAATTTCTTGTAATCCCTCATATGCGGTTATGCTTAGTTACCTTGAATCGCTAGATGCCTCTGTTGAAAATTTGCAATCAGTTAGAGTAGTCCGGGAATATCCGGATGTCTTCGAAGAAGTGAAGGGCTTGCCTCCGAAGCGGGAGATAGACTTCCGCATATATCTTGTAGATAATGCGAAGCCCGTTGCGTTGCCCGTTAGACACATGGCTCCACGGGAAAGGAAAGAGCTCAGTAAACAGATTAAAGAGCTTCTAGAAAAGGGTTCATTAGGAGGAGCATTTCAGAATGGGGCGCTCCAGTGGTGTTCGCTACAAAGGCGGATGGTTCACTCCGTCTATGTGTTGACTATAGGGAGCTCAACAAGCTAACGAAAAAGAATAGGCACCCTCTCCCTAGAATTGACGATTTGTTTGACCAGCTTGTAGGAGCGTCTGTTTTCTCCCAGCTCGATTTAGCAACCGGTTTTCATCAGCTAAGGGTGACTGAAGATAGCATCGATAAAACGGCATTCAGAACCCCAGACGGCTTCTTCGAATGGCTTGTCATGCCTTTCGGCCTGACAAACGCACCTGCTTACTTCGTGGACCTGATGAGTAGGGTATTCAGAGATTTCCTCAACAAGTTCGTAGTGGTCTTCGTAGATGATATCCTTATCTTCTCAAAGGGTGAAGAGGAACATGCTCAACACTTAAGGGCAATCGTGGAAACTTTGCGAGTCCATCAACAAAAAGCCAAGTTCTCCAAATGCCACTTTTGGAGAGAAGAGGTGAGGTTCCTTGGGCACATAGTATCCAAACAAGGGTTAGCAGTGGACCCTGCTAAAGTAGTGGCGGTACAGGATTGGAAGACACCAAGGAATGCAACTGAGGTCCGAAGTTTTCTAGGACTAGCAGGTTTCTATCGAAAGTTCATAAGGGATTTTGCGAAAATCTTAGCTCCGCTCACGAAATTGACCAAGAAGAATCTAGTGTTCAATTGGGACTTGGATTGCGAGTTTGCTTTCCAACGACTAAAAAGGGCTCTTACAACAGCCCCAGTTTTGACGCTGCCCGATGGGAGCAAGATGTTCACTGTTTATACAGATGCATGTGGGACAGGACTAGGCGCCGTTTTAATGCAAGAAGGAAGGGTAGTAGCTTATGGCGGGAGGCAGTTGAAAGTGCACGAAAGGAACTACCCAACCCACGATCTTGAGTTAGCCGCCATCGTCTTTGCACTCAAGTCTTGGCGACACTATCTCCTAGGTGAGAAGTTCGAACTTTACACTGACCATAAATCGTTGAAATATCTTTTCTCGTAGAAAGATCTTAACTTGAGGCAACAGAGATGAATGGAGTTTCTTGCCTCGTACGATTTCGAAATCTCCTACACTCCGGGCAAAGGCAACGTAGTGGCAGACGCGTTGAGCCGAAAGAAATTGACCCTAAGCCCGCTGTTTGTTGAAAGACAAAGCCTAGAGTTTATAGCCAGCTTCGACTTTAGGCCTTCCTCCGATTTTGTACCAGGCTTGCTAGCATCTCTCGAAGTGCGCCCAACTTTAGTGGATTCAGTAGGGACAGCACAACGCGAAGACCCTCAGCTTGTGGAAACGATTGATAGGCTAATTAGGGGTGAGACTTCAAGTCACCTCAGCAGATACTCCATCGACGATAAGGGTTTGCTAAGGCGAGACGGAAGACTATGCGTCCCACAGACAAAAGATTTATTAAAGAAGGTTCTCGAGGAAGCACATCACTCCAAGATGACGATACACCCAGGCGGAGATAAAATGTACAAAGATATAAAAAGGACTTTCTTCTGGAATGGCATGAAAAAGGACGTGGCAGAATTCGTTTCTAAGTGTATGGTGTGCCAACAGGTTAAGGCGGAACAGAAAAAGCCTGGAGGGCTGCTACATCCTCTGGAGGTCCCGCAGTGGAAGTGGGATAGCATCTCAATGGACTTCATCGATGGACTGCCTAGGTCTAGGAGAGGCAACACTAGCATTTGGGTAATAGTGGATAGGCTTACTAAAAACGCCCACTTTTTACCTGTCAAAAGTAAAAGAACTGCCTCATCCCTAGCATCACTTTACCTCAAGGAAATCGTTCGACTCCATGGAATACCATCTAGCATTGTTAGTGACCGAGACCCCATCTTCACCAGTGAGTTTTGGTGGAGTCTGCAAGAAGCAGTGGGAACGCAGTTATGCTTAAGCACAGCCTATCATCCCCAAACCGACGGCCAAACAGAGAGAGTGAACAGAGTTTTGGAGGACCTTTTAAGACTATACGTCCTTGACTTCGGAGGAACATGGGAAGACCACCTCCCTTTGGTGGAATTTGCCTACAACAACAGTTATCAAGCAACCATCGGAATGGCGCCCTTCGAAGCTTTATATGGAAGACCGTGCCGATCGCCCACTTGTTGGTGGGAGTCTACTGATAAGCTCATACTTGGACCAGATATGATCCGAGAGACTTCAGAGAAAGTAGACTTAATACGAAGATGGATGAAGACGGCCCAAGACATACAAAAGTCCTACGCTGACAAGAGGAGAACCGACCTTGAATTTGAGGTTGGGGACAGAGTTTTTCTTAAGGTATCTCCACTAAGAAACGTTGTTCGTTTTGGAACCACAGGAAAGCTGGCACCAAGGTTCGTAGGGCCATTCCCTATCATCGAGAAATTGGGAAAATGGCCTATAGATTAGAGCTACTCGAGAAGTTGGCCGGAGTCCACAACGTTTTTCACGTTTCACATCTCCGAAAGTGTCTACATGAGTCTGCTGAAGTGGTAGAGCCAAATATCCTCGAAGAGGCCGAAGTGGAACGCGAAGCAACCATAAGAAAAGTTCCAACCCGCATATTAGGAACGGAAGTGAAGAAGCTACGCAACCGCGAAGTCAAACTCGTCAAAGTTCAGTGGAGCGACGCCGAGGGGGACGCGACTTGGGAAACTGAAGCTAGAATACGCACTGCCTACCCTTTTCTTTTCGAGGGTACATCCTTGATCTTTCTTTTTCCTTAAGTCGCGATTTTATCTATCTTTTTAGGTATATTTCCTCGACCTTATCTTTTAGGTGGAAACCTTTTGGATGAAAACATGTAATTGAAACATGTTATGGATGATGGTTGCAAGTGGTTGCAAGTGATTGCTAGTGGTTGCTCGTGGTTGCATATACACACACAATCTAGGTTTTACATCGGCTCAGTCACTTCATATTGCATATGCATATATGTTTGCATTCGTATATGGTTGAACTTGAATGTGTTGTCATATGGATGTTGCATTTGTATGAATGATTGTGCACTCATGTAGAATCATGAATAGGAAAATTTGCATACATAATGGATTCATGGCACTTACATAATTCGCATTAAGGAGGTCAACTGAATCAGTAGACCGCCTGATTTAGCATTAAATAAGTACATGTACACACACACACTTTGCATATGATCATGAAGCATTAGAAGTCTTTTAAGGACAATGGATGCTCATGTTTGATGGATGAGTAGATGGATGATTGGATGTTAGGATATACATTCCTCCTAACTTGAAGATTTCGGGGACGAAATCCTTTTAAGTGGGGGAGAATGTAACACCCCGAATTCTGTAACAGTGAAACTCACAAATTAAAGTATAATTAATTTCAAATCAAAGAACTAAGGGAAACGGGATACGCCATTGCGTTCGTCTCGGAAAAATACGCGAAATAGAGTCCGAGTTTTCGAAAAACGGAGTCCGTATGAAGAAGATAAAGCCTCCGGAAGTTTCTGAATTAAGTTTAAAATTCGAGCATAAGAAATACAGCTCAGAAAAACAATTCAAAATTCAAAATCGGGCCCAATTGGCCAGGGCGGGAAAACTCCCACCTAAGGCACCCAGGTCGACTGGGCTGTCGACCTGGTCTAGCCAGGTCGACAGGGCTGTCGACCTGGTCCAGAGCCAGGTCGAACCCAGCCCACCCTGGCTGGCCTAGTCTATGTTGGTCGATTTTCAGAAGCCTGCTTTGTCACTAGGGCTAGGTGGCAGGCTCTAATTGGTCTCTCTTTCGAATGAATGGCTACGATCAATCCAAGCAACATCGATGGTCCTAATCAGTTCATAAACTCTATAAAAATGACCCTAAACTCTACCTAATATATTCATTCAAAAATAAGAACGAGGCCATCATGCTGCAGAAGAACGACTAGGAGTAGCCACCAATTTGAGAGAAGATTAGGAGGCAAATTCTAAAGCATAAAGCAACTTAAACGAATCAAATCAACGCCTACGTCAAAAGGAGTCGCATCTCCAAATTCCTGAATTGGAGAATTCGCCACACGATTGTAAGTAGAGTATTATTCTGGTATGAACAAATAACTGTGTTGGTTTGTACACTTGATTTGTGGTGATAAGTAATTCATATTTGTGCGTTACTATGATTCTTATCGATTTGGAATATTGTATAACGATTGGATATTCGCAAAGTATGTTATTCATTATAAAAAAAACTACATGTTTGCGGTAGTTTTATGCAAGTATACGATTGGATATTCGCAAAGTATGTTATTCATTATAAAAACTACATGTTTGCGGTAGTTTTATGCAATTATACGTTTGGATATTCGCAAAGTATGTAATTCATGTTGAAGCTACATGTATGTAGTTGTTTAATTGAAATTCATGCAAGTATGTGGTTTTGCTACTATGCCATCATAATGTATATTTTTGTACAAAAATCATTTTGTGTGTAATTGGAACAAATTTGGGTTATTATAATTCATATGAAATTTTGGCATCATGATTTATGTATAAGACCATACTTTTGCATTAAATACAAAAGTAAGCCTCTTTGCGAACTTATGAATATGACTAGGCTATGTTGGATATTTTGCATAATTGAAAAACATGTTAGGCCTATATTGTTAACAAGAATTATATAATATATGTGAGACATAGCTAGGTTAGATTAACAATCCCATTTGCAAGTTTGCTTGAATAAAGTAAACACCATGTTTAGGAATATTTATGCATAAGTATATTTGTGCCATGGTTATGTGAATAGATTTAAAATCATGATTAAGTTGGAATAATTCTAGTGGGACTATACTTTTGTATTAGTAACAAAAGTAGGCACCTTTGTAAACATGTAGTAATCTTATAAACATGATTTGCTTATGTTTGACATTATGCCTAAATAAAAATATAGGTTCATGTTGTAGTTAAGACTATGTGTCAATAATGATATCTAATTTAGATTCTTAACTTAACTACAAGTTTACATGCTTTGATTCATGCCACTTATGCTTTATGACCAAAGTATACGTTACTACTATGCAAGTACACCAGTTTCTATTTTGTAGTTCCAACGTTATGTTGCAAGTTCATGCGTTCACATTCCCCTTTTTGTGTATGTAATCACGATTTAAGCCTCCCCTTTTTCACATGGCTAAGTTGGGCTTAAAAAGGTTAAGCCCAACATATATATAATAAACGAACGTATTAAACGGGGGAAAATAGCGTTGGGCCAAATTAATTAATAAATGAAAAGATAAAGCAGAGGGGCCCAAATTCAAGAATGGGTTGGGCCCATGATTGGTGTAACCTTTACACCATTGATTTTTAATAATGGGCCGCAAATATTTACATATAAGAAATTAAAGAAGAAAGACAAATTATGTAAATGTAGAAAATACGATGTGTTTAACCCGAGGTTGGATTGAGTTGTGATGTAAACCTGCCCGGAACCGCCCGGCTATCCAGTAGTCACAACAATACCTATCCAATGTGGGTGGTTAAACATGGAGCCCAAAAAGGACCCGAGGTTAGAATGAGTTGTGGCGTAAGACTGCCCGGACCCAACCGGCAACAGGCAGCCACAACAATACCTGTCTAATGTGAGAGGTCAAGGCTTTAATAAGACAATTAAGGCTGAGTCAGGATTGATAGGATTAAGTAAATTATATTAATACTTAATCAAAATGGAACATGCTAAACTGAACAGACTGATGGGGGGGTTAGGTTTATAAAACACTTAACCAACTTAGCATGTTGGCTAGAAATAGAAAACCTAGTAGCGGGGGACCCTTTTCAGCAGTAACCCTATAAGGTGTATCATGATACCCTGAAACTAGGCAGGGTGGGGCACGATTACTGGGCTGATTGTAAGAGGTCAAATCGACGGCGGTGGTGCAGCAGTGTAGGTTCTAACGGGATGTGGGCGTGCACTCACTTCGGCGCAGAAAAATAAGGCACTGGGCACCAGTAGCATACCTGTGCATTCTAGGGTTGTGTCGGGCCGCCGCCATGGGACTTGATACACCCCATGGTGGGACCAGCAGAGGTAACTACAACATAGGGGGCCGTAAGACACATGTAACTATGCGAGTAGGAGCCGATCATCATAGAATGGATCACTTCACCTTGATTATGGGGTGCCAGTTGGGAACTAGTTTATATGGGTTCAGAGATTAATATGGGGTACGATAGTATATTCGACCCTAGACAACTTAACTAAGTTTATAGTGCTTTCCCACTTCTTGTTTATACTTATCATACCCAGTTCTTTATTCATAGACTGAATAGTCCTAGACTTACTCAGCCTTTATGTCTGACTCTACTTTTCTTTCGTCTTCTTTTCTTCCGTTCCCCCCCCCCCCCCGGTCCACAGGGAGGGAACACTGCAGCTTGACCAGCCTTCATATCCAGCTTAAAGAGAAAGAATGTATTGCTTGGACCTTTTCATTTTGAACTATGGCTATGGACAACAACTATGGGACTTTTGCAGTTTATTTATGTTTTCTTTATGCTTCTTTAAATAATGAAATCAGGACAGTTATGAAGGTGTTATGTTTTTTTTTTTTGAAAGGATGTAAGACAATCATGGTGATGTTGTTGTAACACGTATTTACTTTTATGAAATAAAAGTTGCTGCTTTTCTGCTGTTTACAAATATGTGTCCTTATATCTGTCTTGTATATCTGTGACTTATACTTATAAACCTCCACCAAAATTAGGGCATTCCCTTTGAGAGTGACCCTAACGGAGGTGGGGTGTTTCAAAACTTCTTCACGTCGTGGTATTTTGTCGGCAGCGTGTTACCTTCGGGGAGTAACTCCTTCATTAGTTCGAGCAGTGCAGTCACACCATTATCTGAGAAGCTGTATTGGGTCTTCAAGCTATTCAGTTTCACAATGGCATACAGCTTCGTTATTCCTTTTGGACATGAAGAATACAGTGGCTCTTTTGCACTTTCATAAAGTGGTGTATACTTCTGACTTTCATTGGCCAGCCAATTTCCATCATCCGTACACTGCTCTCCAACATTAGCATGATCAAACAACAGATTTTCAGGTTGAAAATCGTGAAATCTATTTGCATCATTGACTAGATCTTCCATCACAATATGTTCAGCCTCGTCAGTACTTGTGGCATTACTAATTGGTTGTTGTTTTCCCATCTCCACCATTTTTTCGCCATGAAAATACCACATGCTATATGATTGGATAAATCCCCATCTAAGAAAGTGAAAATGAATTTCATTTAATTTGAACATCTTCATATTTTGGCACCGATTGCAAGGGCATAAATACACTTCTTTCTTACCACCGTTTTCTTCAACAAAACAAATAAACATGTTCACCCCTTCAATATAGCATGGTGATCTTTGATTGGATTCACTTATCCACTTTTTGTCTATACCGAATGGCATGTTGCCCGCCTATAAATTCAAAAATTGTTACAACTTTCAAATTGCATCAATCATTGGATGTTTTCATTGGCATGTTGGTTTTTTTTCATCTATCACTAGATCACAAATGGGCCCACCCCCTTCACACATGCCCGTATCTTTCTCCGTTAAAACATCAAAGGAATTTTCAGACCTTAGCGAGCCTAGTTTGTCTAGCTAGGTTCAGTACATTTGTCCAGGTTCAATATATTTTCAGGCCTTAGCAAGTTAGTTTCAGTACATTTGTCTAAGTCTGGTGCATGAAAAGTAAATAAAACTAGTTAATTCTTGTGTATCGTTCAGCACATGAATTAACTAGTTAACCTAAACTAGTTTTATTTACTGGAATGAGTATGGTAGTTTAACAAAAAAAATCAAGGTTCATATTCTACATATCCAGTATCATGACTAGCTAATACAAGGAAATAGATCAAATAAAGTGTGCACTAACCACGGTGTAATATAACCAACTGCGAAAACCTAACTTTCTTCAATGTTCAACCTTGCTTTGTAACCGCCCTTAGGTAAAAATCAATAAATAGCTCTCTAGCCTACAATATGTTGAGCATGAATTGAAACAATAGCACAAAAAATATCGATTACTAGAAACCGAATCAAAAAAAAATTACCAGCAACAGACACACGATTTGCAGACAATGACAAAGAAACAGATTTGAGCGGACAACTATCGGATTTCTATAATTTTTTGGGAGCGATTTTCAGAAAAGGAAATAGGGCACGGAATACAATATTAGACGAGGGAAATAAAAAAAGGGAGGGAGAGAACCTGAAAGGATTAAAAATTTAGAGGGATGGGTGTGCTTTTTCGGCCAAAAGTTTTAAACAAAAAAGGCATGAATTTGAAATGGCCAACAATCGAATCAAATTAACCGATCCGGAGCATTCGCGATGGATGGTCAGATTTGGGGTACTTGGGGTGGTGCGGATCGCAAACTATTGTTTGATACGGATCTAAGCATTATCAAATTAGATACGGCTATTAACTGAATTGTGTACCCGCATCCTTGTGTGCCAAATTCGCTGATATGGTGTAGTGTGGGTGTAAGTGATTAGTGTGGATTGCTTGGAAGGCTTTTCTTGGAGATTCGTCTTTTCTACAGATGTATTCATCTTTTGTTTCCTTTACATTTTACTTCACAATGTTGGTTGTATCGATGGCTATTTTGAGGGATATTCATCTTTATGTACTCTGGTTATAACTAAGATGTTGTTGTCCATAAGACATGTAGCAGTTGTGTTTTGAAACAGATTGATTGTGGGTGTTTTAAAATAAATGCAGTGTTCCTGTTTTGAATATGTTTCCACTATGTTTTCTATTTATGTCTTGTAAATCTTAGCCTCTATGATGTGTGTGTATATATATGTGTGTGCTTTTATACCTATAGCGCTTCATACTTCTTAGCGTGACCCTGCTTTGGGAAACACTAAGGGGTATGTGGTGTTTCAAGAGGTTTCGAGTAAAACACTTAGCGTTATCGACCCTTAAAAATTTAAGGTGTCAAGCCATTAAAATAGATTGGTGTCAATTCTTTAAAACTTGATGGTGCTAAACCTATAAAACAAAGAATTGTCGAATCTCGAGACCATACAGTGTCAAATCTCTATAGGCCAAAGATACTAAATGCCTAAATTTCTTAGGGTTGAATCCTTATAAAATCTGATACATCTCATGCTTACAAAGCGGATATCGTTTACAACAATGTAATGGCGCGTTTTGTTAACCGTCGAATAATTAATTTATTAAATTTTTTATATATCGATTTGGCGATATCGATAACTTAAAGTAAAACGTTTGAACTTATAATTTATAATTATAATTAAAACGAACCTGAAACGTCGCGGCAGTTCGCAATTTGGCGATTTGAACTTCAATTGAATGTACATGATTCATTTTAAGCCTGATTTCTGTGAAACAAGAAACGTACGGATCTGTTGAACTATATTTTTCATATGGAAGAGAAAAATCGAGATTTCGTCGTGTAGATTTTGAGTTATGTCCAAATCAAATTTCAGAAAAGTCGCTGTAGAATTCCTTTATAATTTGCGACGCTTTATATACATTATAAAAGGATTTTCGATATAAACTGAATATCGATAAATCTAAAATCTGAAATATCAAACTGTAAATTCTGATATGATATTCTGGAGATGTACGATATCATATGTGGAGATATACGACAATATGAATTTATTTATATTTAATTTAATATTTATATTTAAATATATTTATATATTTAAATAGGTTATTTAGAACGTTAAAAATAGCCACTTTTGCAAATGAAGTCGGAATTCGACGAAACCAGTTTTGTTGGATCCGCAATATCAAATAGTTGTTAGATTTCCAGTTTCGTGATTTTTAGAGTCACTGTGTGGTCGTACGTATTTTTAGAGTGAGAAACAGACAGTATTTTGACAGTTAAAAATACGCTGTGTGAGCATACGGAGTCGAAATTCGACAAAACTAGTTTCGTTGGGACCGTAATGTCAAATTCTACCTACAAGTTCAGTTTGGTGATTTTTGGGTATCATATACGGTCGCAGTGATTTTTAAGGACCAAGAACGAATATGAAAGCATTAAAATAAAATAGAAAATCAAAAATAAAAATATCCTAATATTTTCTTAGGATTAGAACAGGCCACGCATACGAAAATCTCAGCCGCAAGAGCTACTTACCCCAACCGCAACTATATATGACCCAAGAATGAATTTACAGTAGAAAACTTCCAACAAGAAAAACAAAAAGAAAATCCTAAACAAATCAATCTAAAATCCATAAATCACCATTCAAACTCCTTTACACTTGAGTGAGCACTAGCTTCAACATGGTACCCTTTCTGAGCATCTCGACATAGTTTCTGTCGATCTGGAGTTTACTGTCGATTTTCTAGGGTTGAGGAATTGGAGGGTTTCAAGCTATCGAGGTGAGCCAAGGGGGGTATCGAATGGAAGCTTGGAGTCGAGGCTACCTTCGACGGTGATGTCGGCCGAGGAAATGGCCTGTAGGAGATCGCGATGGGAGCAGCAGTTCGGTTTGCCAAGGGGGCTTCGAGTTCGAGCTAAGGGTGATAGTGGGATGGAGATTATGATGGCGAAGTCGTGGGTGGTTGCCGCGGGGTCGGCCGTTGACTGAGGCGATGGTGGACGTGGGTCAAAGGAGCGGTCAGAGGATTGGGAAGGGATGGCCATCGCGATAACTGATTTGGGGAAAAAGTAACGGGTCCGGTTTTGTTTAAAATGAAGGGTAAGTGGGCCTTAGTTTTTAAAGTGAGCCCATCTAAAGATTTAGTTTTTATTTAAATTAAAATAATTTATGTATTAACTTTAATGAACCGTATCTCGATCATATGATATCAGAATCACAAACCGTAAGTTGCGTTGAGATCGAATAGACGAGAGCTTCACAATGAAGCCGACTGGAAGTGGATTGGGGCTCGTTTGAATTTATGGCGAAATAAATTGTTCGATTCAAATCAAAACAAACAGTTTATCGTTCTTTAACGATGAACTGCAAATGTGAGTAAATCTCACCAACTCTGAACAGTTTATAATTTCATGTTGTATCTTTAGAACTATTCGAAATTGTTTGATTTACTGTGTGTTGATTGTTTGATTGAACTGCTAGTCAGTTAGTTAAATTTCTATATTGATTCTGTTTAACAGAATGTATCATATGGAACTGAAAGTGATGTTATCTATATGTCTAACATCTATGATGCAGGGAGACAGGTGGGAGGAATCCGACTGGATTCCTCAACAGTTATTTTATTGTTTTTCATATATTGTTATATGATATGTTATAAAATCTGTGGGAAATTATATGTGCTTGGATGATATTGAACATCGTGATTTGATATGATTGAATACCATAACATACCGAATGTTGATAAGGGGATTTTCAATGTTTATATTGAAAATGAATCTTATTTATAAAATCGATAGGATTTTATAAAAGGAAAACATTTATTTAATTAGGAAATAAATAAATGAAAAAGGAAACATTTATTTAGAAAATAAATGAAATAAAATAGAAACATTTATTTAGAAAATAAATGAATTAGAATATAAAGGAATATTTATTTAGGAAATAAATAAAGGAACATTTATTTAGATTATAAATAAATGGAATAAAGGAATATTTATTTAGGGAATAAATAAAGGAACACTTGTTCGGAAAATAAATAAAATTATACAAGGATAGATTTAAACACGTGCTTCGCACACAAGTATATCACGATATGGATTTTAAGGAGATATTAAATAGGAAATCTATTTTTAACAGATAAAGGGAGAAGATTTAATTTATAAATAATGTTTTATAAATTAAATAAAATATTTATTGTTTGATAAATGGGATATATAAGTTTGAACTTATATAGAGAATTAGAAAAAAAATTTAACACCGATAAAGTAAATAAACGCTGTTAAAGGGAAATCCTTAGAAGGGGAGAAACGTTATTAAAGGAACATTTATAAAGTGAAGAACCGTTACTAAAAGTAAATCTTATAAATGAATAAACGTTGTTAAAGGAAATCTTTTAACGAATAAACGTTATAAAAAGGGAAATCTTTATAAGCAAATAAAGTATTCGAATAATAGTTATTCGAAGGAGTAAATCAAATAAGCTATTCGAATTAGTTATTCGAATAGAGTTAAGCACATATAAGTTATTCGAATTAGCTATTCGAATAAAGTTAACCACATATAAGTTATTCGAATTAGTTATTCGAATAGAGTTAACCACATATAAGTTATTCGAATTAGTTATTCGAATAGAGTTAAACATATATAAGTTATTCGAATTAGTTATTCGAATAGAGTTAAGCAAGCTAGAGTTATTCAAATTAGTTATTTGAATAGAGTTAAATTAATAAGAGTTATTCGAATATTAGTTATTCGAGAAGGAATAAATCAAATCAAGTTAATTGAATATCAGCTATTCAATTTGAGTTAATCAAATTTAGTTATTCGATAAGAGTTAATCCATTTAAGTAAATCGAATATTAGTTATTCAATAAGAGTTAACCCATTTAAGTAAATCGAATATTAGTTATTCGATAGGGGTTAATCGAAATAGAGTTTATCGAATATAAGTTATTAAAAAGGGAGAGTTAATCGAATAGAGATTTCTCGAAAGAGAGTTATACGTCGAATTCGATTATAGCAAATTCAGGAAAGTACTATTTACTTTCCAGGGTTTAAATCAAGATTTAGTTATTGATTTAGAAATTAGGTGTCTGTTAAATTATTCGAGTTAGGAAATAAATTTATAATTTAGGTTAGATATTTTAGGGGTAGGAATTATAACGTTATAGTTATAATCAAACGTTGTCATATAAAAAGTGGATTCGTAACCTGAATCCGAGAATTTGCGTAAACAGATGATTGTAAAAAGTGAGTGATGAGCTTCATCTATTTCACAGTAAAGGACGTTGTTCAATTAAGGTCTGCGAGGTAATTATACCCCAACTTGATTGACTTCAGAATTGATAAAGGAATAGTTGTGGTTCGATCTAAAAGGTTGATTAGGAATAAAGTTAAGGAATAAGCGATAAATGGATTAAGCGAAACGATGTTTTATACAACGTTCATTGGAAATCCGTAAATGAGTTTTGGAAACGTTTTCCAAATATAGTCAGATATGTTTTCTAAACATAGAAAATGAAATGTTTTCATGATAAGAATTTAAGAAATAGAGTTAAGCAAATTCAGAAACTGACTGGAGAGGGTAAGTTAAACGGTTTTCTAAGTGACGATCTGATGTTGGTTTCGACCTTCCGGATTGATACTTAGAGAATTGTTCTCATACTAGTTACAGTTAGGGACTGATAGATGCGAAATAATAGTGATGTGAAAATAAGCTATGGAAATGTTTTCCAATGATTAATAACATATATTTTCTAAATACATGAAATAAGGAAATATGAACATATATATGTATATGATGATTGATCGATCGAATTTCCATTTGGAAATAAGATCGTTGTTTGTACACCGACATGTTTTCATTTGATAGTTGAATCACAGACTATCAAAGTTTTGACCCTATGTACGTTGTAAATATGGAGAGACCGGTTGGATCATTATCCGAAGAACCACTCCGTATTAGCATAAGCGTTGCGAATCAAGTACGCTGAAGATAATTGAAGACGGAGTGAAGTGCAAGGGCTATTGTGAAAAGCCTAGGTAGGATGGATTCACTGAATAGTGCCTTCGGTTTGTTCAGTCCCAGGACAACGTATATGGACGAGTGTCTGACAAAGTATTCTTAACAAATCATATATGTTGATCTCTTTAAACGTATTGCGTTGGTGGCGGAGAAATTCGTTTCTCTTAGCTTTTTTACCCATGATGCCTTGAGAAAACGATAATGATTTGGCGGGTATGACGATGTGGCATTCAAAGTAATTGAAGAAATAATCTGTCAAAGCGATAAACGTGACCTCAAAACCTCACAACCGGGAAATAACAGAAGTTGGGCTAGGCAGCATGGCTAGTTGGGCCATACCCAAGCAGGGTGTATTATCACCATCTAGAGAATATTCAATTGTACTTCTTTATAATCTATTTCAATGTTGTCCCTTATCGGGAAGGATGGTTGTTGATCCCAACCATCGGTGATAATATATTCGTTACACTCAAGCTAAATGAGTGGACGGTCATGTGTGGCCGGGTTGCAAGACGTTCTTGTTGAACCCTAGTGTATCTCCTCTAGAGTACACTGATCGAAAGGTGCTCTCATACCTTGTCTGTTGAAATCCAATCTCCAATAAGTGCTCACGGTTTTATTTGTATACTATGTATGTGGAACGTGAGATGCAAGCGTTCTGCTAGATTGATATCTATTTGTATTTAGACATTATTATAATATCAGAAAGATATCCTTTATTTAACCAAGTGTTGGAGTTTTATTCACACCAGTCCCATGACTGACCCGAAGTTTATTTTGTTTGTTTTCCCTAAACTCTTGGGTGTCTAAGTTTGTACGGGCAGTCAAGTAGTCGGGATTTTACAGATACACTTGGAGAGCTTGGAGCAGGAGGCTTCAGGATTATAGCTATTATTATTCCGCTGTGTTGTTAAGTGTTGTACTTTGAAATGGTATGTATATACGAGTACTGATTTGTATTTCAAAGTTATGTTATATTTTATTCGTTCCGCTGTGAGATTCGTGTTTACTCTGATGATGTAAGTTCTTCTTCTATTCTATTAGTTCTATCTTTTCTTCCTCACCCTCTACTTTCTTTCACTAATATCGCGGAATTTTCGACTCTCGAGGAGTCGAAAATTTCCAGCCATTACAAAAAACCTGTCATTTTGAACAGTTCGAGCTATTACCGACTTGAAGCGGTCAAAAATGCCAGACGTTACAACGTATGCATCATCCCAAATAAATATAAAATATATAAATTTGATACATCTATAGCTATTAGATATTCAAGTATTAACTTTCACAAATGTGGAATGTAAGGAAAAAGGGGTATCAAACCACTAATTCTAGCACCATGGCATTTCGGTATATACTTATAAAACTGATTTATATCTTTCTAAAAACAAATATTTTAACCAACTTTTGTCTTGTAAAATGTTATTATTTAACAAATATTTTTCACATTCTTTTCATAAATTTACTAGTAGTATACTTTTGATCTTCCCAAATAATTTACAAACCCTCTTAATTAATATGATTTAGTAATATTAGTTAAAAGCCCCACATAATAAATTCATATTAAATCATAATCATTTAGGAAAAATCATTAAAATTCTTAATTTCCATCTTTTATCTCATATAAGTATTTCAAGGCCAAATTGTTAATTTAATCATTTTAAATAATTAAAACCAAAATAAATTCTTTTTTCCTTTTAGGAAAGTCGTAAAATATTCATATAAAGTTATAAACCTGGAAAATTATGAAACTAAAAAAACTATCTCCAAAATAATGTTTTATATAACACATTGGAATTTCAGAGCAATATAAGATCATAAATTATGTTTTAGTCTTTAAGACCCATCAAATTAGTTTCATATAGTTCCAATAAATCATTATTCAATCCTATAATGATATAATCAACTATAAAATGGCATACTAACATTAAAAAAAAAATGAAAATCATCTGAAAATAAAGCATATAAATATGAGATGTTCAACTATTATTCATCATAGATTTGTTGGATATTGATTTCCTAAGCCTTTCCCTTATGTCTATAAGTTTTCCTATTTATTCTTCTCTCGTTAATGGTCTGCGACTTATGTTTGATTAAAATGTAATGGTAATGTGAGAGGAAGGGTTATAATTTGAAATAAAGAACTATTCCTATTTTACCCCTCTCATTTATTGTAACGACCCCACTGTTATACCTAGTTTAGCAAAGAACATTACAAGTAGTGTCGTCTACTAATCCAGAGAATACATCTTAATAGGGGCGGTCGAATGTGAATATATCTTTATACTAATACTAATACGTCACTTATACCTTTTTCACTCAATGTCTGATCTAAGTTTGGCGTGTTCAGTATTAATACAAAGTAATAGACACATCAATTCCATATAATCAGAATAATATATCATACACATAACAATCATAGATCACAATAGAAAAGTATACATCGTACCATACATAGAGTATGTCCACAAATATACTTCTAAACTTTTCATTCTACACATTTCAAAATAAGTCACTACCTTAACAAGTACATCTCATATTACATCAACTGAATATCCTATATAAGATAAATTTAGAATCTCAATATGTCTATCCATTGCTAGCTCACCTATCCAAAAATTTGAGCATCCTGTAAACCTGAAAATTACGGTCTGACCCTGAAATACAAAATTTTGGATCAGTCTATCTCTAAATATCTAAAAAGTGAGATATATATATATATATAACATATAAATAAACTTTAGTTCAACCACAAAATGACATTCACAATAATTTATTGTTTCACAATGATGTATGTCTGGTTTCCAATCATGGTTTTTATCTCCATCACAAATTCACGTTATAAGCACAAGTTAACACGACTCATTCATGACCAACCTGATCAAGGAAATATTATAAGCACGACACATTAACACGACTCATTCATGACCAACCTGATCAAGGAACAATTATAAGCACGACAAGTTAACACGACTCAATCATGACCAACCTGATCAAGGAACTCTTTCTCAGTTAAATGACCAAGGAAGAACAAGAATCAACATATCAAACAAACAAACATACATTCCAAAATCCAAGATGGTCTCGAGGCCTGGTGGTATTCCTCATACCATTCTGATACCAAAGATCAGGAACTCATGCACGATCACTAGGATCGAGGAACTCATACTCAATAGATCTGATCGAGGAAACACAAGGAAACACAATAAAACAAGTAACCCGGAACTCATGCACGATTGCTAGGATCAAGGAAACACAACGAAACAAGCAACACAATCCATTTCTGTGATTATTGAGACCAAGGAATCACATGCTCAATCTAAGGGATTGCGGAAACATAGACACACGATCGAGTAGATCGGTGTCTCACATGCTCGATCTAAGGGATCAAGGAAATATATAACCGATTCTGATAATCAAAGGAACAAAATCTCAATAATCATAAAGATATTGGAAACCACGACTCTACTGCTCCATATTAATCATTATTTTATCTAAGATCTTTACTAAAAAAAAGTAGTCATAAAAGTCCAGACTCTTAAAATAGTGAATTTCTCAATCTTTTTGTATTTACAAGTTAGAAAAGAAATCCAGAAGTAACCTTCTTAAGGATCTAATAGCCTCTGCCACACACCAAAAGAAAGGAAACTCTAAAGTGCTAAATAATATCACCCACAGTAACCACTAAATTTTAACATAGACGTCCCATACCATCTAGTGAAACCCAAGTGTTTACTAAGAATTAGTAATTTCACTAATTATGGATATACCCGAAAAACCTGAATTATATTCTCTTACGGATCTAAAAACCACTTGTCGCACACCATAAAAGAATACAACCCTAAAGTGTTAATTACTATCTCAAAATCGATTACAAGAATCTAACTCGAGCATCCCATACTACTCGGTTGGGTTCTAGTATTCGGTCAAGAATTAGTAAATTCCACTTCAACATTCTATTCATTGGAATATACCAATTTCGACAAAATGTTTCACAAAAGCATATAAAAAAATCAGTAACATTAAGTCGAAAATTTGCTCATTCCAGACTATAGAATTAAGATTCTTAAAACTATTATCTCTTTTGAATTCCATTGTTTAAAACACTTACATAGTTGTCCATAAAACTATTTTATTGTTTCCAAAAGTTCATAGCAAATCTCTTTGTTTTAAATTGCAATTTCAGTTTTGCTTAAGTTTTTAATTTAACAAAACTTAATCCATACAATTATATCAAAAACTCCCAGCTTTCCAAAACATCAAAAATTATTAAACTCCGATAAGTTACTCAAAAGTTATGACCAAAACAATCTCTCATGTTTAAGTATTGACACGATTTCTCAATGACATACAAATGGGTTTTTCACCATTTAAAATCCAAAATCACAAGAGGCACCATAAATGAAAGTTGTAGCTTAATACCTTAGCTTTCCAGAACATTAAGAATTTTCAAATTTCGATTAGTGGCTCAAAAGTTATGACCAAAACAAATTCTCAGTTTTAAGTATTTTCCTGATTTCCTAACGATAGCCCAGCGACAAACAAATGAGTTTTTCTCCATTCAAAATTCAAAATCAATAGAAACACAACAAACGAAAGTTGTAGCTTATAATCTTAGCTTTTCAGATATAAATTTTATCAAATTCCGATAAGTGATTCAAAAGTTATGCTCATTTTACTATCAGCTACCAACCCAGATTTTAACACAGGCCTGAGCTGCATGCTCAGTTTAAAACTCATTTTTGACCTCCTAAAATGCACAATTTCGACAAATGACTATAGGGAACAGTTGTAGAAAATCGAAAGAGTTTTCTACGGTAAAAATATTGAGTCAATTTGGATAATTTAGCTATGAGTTATCACTGTTTTACAGCAGTGATATTTTCACGAAAATTCTCAGCACACAAAATCAAACAACCGTTTGAATCCAAACCATATTGCCACTCAATCAAACATCAAACCAACCCTATCTAAGCTAAAATTTCTAACATGAAACTAAATTTTCAGAGATAGATTGTGTGACTCGAACAACTCACCTTAACCTCGCGAACTAGCATGCAAGCCTCAACTCATCGTCAATTTCCCCAAAAAACTGCATTTTTACCCTCTATTCCAACAAGGGTTTTCCGTAGCAAACTGAATTATTTTTCCTACAATTTTTTTACTGAAGGTGTGTTATTTAGTTGAGAATAACATATCAAAATTTCGGAGTTTTTAGATTTTTCTAGAATTACGTATGATTTTTATACTGACCTTTGTTTTCTGTTCAGATCTGATCTGAAAATTGCTTGATGAAGGAAGATGTTTGATGCCCCAAAGCTAAACCAAATGCCACAAAAATTGGAGGAGAGCTGATGGAATGTGTTAGTAACAACATATCCGGATTTGAGAATTTTTGGAATTTTATTTGATTTTTTATGATTTTTAGAATGACTAGGGTTTTTGAGTTTGGGTAGCAAGGGAAGCCATTAATATTGGTTGTGTTTTCTCAAAGAGCAAGGGAAGCCATTAATACGTGCCTTCTTATCCAGATTTCATCAGAAACTAGAATAAAGATAGAGGATGGTCCAAGATATCCAATTAAGCTCAAAATCAACTTTAATTAGTTTAATTAACTCAATTTCGCCATTCTAAGTATTTAAACACTTGTTAAACACTAATTTAAACATATCCAACACATCATAACCCCTTAACACACACACACACACACACACACACACACATAGCCACAACCCTAATCAAGTTTTGTAAATTTAAGAACTTGATACACAAACTAATGCACAAAACATACTTACACTATTTAAATATTAAATTCAACATAATGTATCAAAATAAACATGTTTAACAAATGTCCTTATCTATTTAATTTCAATCTTAAGAATCACAAAACGTAGTAAATTTGCATTTCCCGGTTACCCGAAAATCCAGGTTGTTGCATTTGCCCTCTTCTTTTCTATGTTAAAACTCTCACTGATTTATTACTTAAAAATCGATCCAATTTATTGTCAAATACCATTCTCCTTATAATAGCATATTATTTTGTTTAATTTATCTAATTAAATATTTTGAATAATGTTAATCATAATTTGGGGTGTCACAAACCCCTTTCCTTATAGAATTTCATCCTTATATTATCTCTAGGAACACAACAAGAATGAAAATTATACAAACACCTATAACAAACATGTAAAACAATGCTAGTGTTTCGTGCTAGCTAAAACTCTGTATAGCAGATATAGAACATACCATCAAAATAACTCAGGATATGCATCTTTAATCTTTTCTTCTATCTCCTAAGTATAGTCTTTCTCATTGTCACTCTAGTGGACCTTTACCAACCTGACGATATATTTCCGTAACTTTTTTTAATCTCAAGTCACAACACGTACCGGCAGCCTAACAGAAGTCATATTTGGTTTCATTGCCAAATTTTATGATGCAGTCGAAGTAACTTCAAATCATGCACCCACTTCCTATGATAAAAAGCTGAAAAACATTTTGGACTTTTATCAAATTGTAAGGTAACTCTATCCGATAAGCAAATTTCTCAATCCTCTATATAATAAGAAATTGATCAACATATCTTGATGCCAATTTTTCAGTCTTCCCAAACCGTACCACTCCCTTCGTTAGTGATATCTTGACAAAAACATAGTCTCCTACTGAGAATTCTAGATCCATATGTCTTTTATCAATGTTCCTTTTCTACCTGTATTGAGCATCTTTAATCCATGCAAGGGTCAACTCAACCTTCTATGGGGATTCACTTACCAAATTTTGAACAAAATCCAATCTACTTCTGATGTTTAACAAGTATATTAGTTATTTGCTTGGCCTTTAATACAAAGCTTTGAAAGATGGAATCCTATACTTGTATATTAACTATTGTTATTGAAAAACTTGATTAAGTGCATACGGTCTCCCCCATGTACCTCCAAAGTCCAATAGACAAACTCTTAACAAGTCTTCAAGTACCTTGTTACTCTTTCAGTTTTCCCCTCAGTCTATAAATGGTAAGCAACATTCGTCTTCAACTTAGTACCTAATGCTTCCTAGTAACTTTTCCAGGATTCACTGGTGAGTAAAGTGTCTCTATAACTAACTATACTATTAAGAATCTCATGCAATCTCACAATATTCCTCTTAAACAACTTAGCATATGTAGTTGTCATCCTTCTCGACTTAATAGGAATAAAAATTGATGTAATAACCCAGATTTTTGGGTATCCGGACCAAACAGACTATAATGTGTTTTGATTTTTTAGAATCTAAGATGGATATAATACGAGTTTTAAGCATAACTCGTATAATATTTTAAAAGAATAAAGTATATTATTCGTGATTATCTGAATTGAGTATATTGGAATAAATTAAATGCCCTTGTTATAAGAAGTAATTTATTCCAATCTGAGTTTGTCAATTTTAATTTAGTGATTAGTGTGAATATTGAAAATATACGATATTGATTAGCAATCAATATTTAAATAGAAATATATTTTCAATATATATGTTAAGTTGTTTAAATTGGTAATTAATAAACTATGGACTTGTGCTTTTAAATACAAGTTGTAGTTCTTGACAAAATAAAATAGAGAAATATGCTTGGAAGTAGGTATAAAAATTAAAATAATAATAATGATAGAATTTTGTCAAGCTGAAATAATTATAGATTTTTGTTAAAGTATATTTTTGGGATTTGACAACAATATTGGTAAACTAATTGGATTACTATTAAAAATATAATACAAATATTGATTGTGAATCAATATTTAGAGATTTGGAATATTTTGGGGAAAACAAAAGGATTTATAGCATGATTTTTATTAAGGTAATGTTAAGATTTACTTTGTGTGTGTATATATATATATATATTGTGTCATTTAGTTGGAATTGAATAATGTTGGGTTTGAATTGTAAAACTACACCACATTGGTTTAAAAAGTCATTGTTCATAATTTTATAGAGTTCATATATTTTAGTTTGTGCAATTTATGTTTTTTAACTTAAATTAAGAGTTATTTAGAGTTTTGTGATTGTAGTAAAAAATTTGGACTAAAAATAAAATAGTGAAAGTTGGTTTGAAAAAGTTGTTTTAGGAGATGAGGGCTATTGTGAAAATTTACCACCCTCATTCCTATTCAGAGAAAGACTACTCTTGTTTTCTTCAGGCTATTTCTTCCTTTGGGTTGTCTTCCTCATCAAAAACAGTGAAAGAAAATATAACTTCCTTCCCCAAAACCCAAGCTTTCATCTTGAATTAAAAGGGAAATAGCTAGCACTCCTTTCTACAACAAATCTCTACAAGGATCAAAAGGGAAATCTCGCCTCAATCCCTGGAACTCAGGAAGAAAAGATTAAAGTAAAAAAATTAGGAGTTGCATGCCTACATATCTCACTGTTTCAGGCTAAAAGGAGCTATAAATCCATCTAAATCCAATCTCAAATGAGTCGGTAGGCTCACACTTTCTAGTTTACAAGTATTTGAGGTTTAATGATTGGATTTGAGTCTGTTTTACTATTAGAAATCATATACTGTAACTTTAGAAGTTATAATAAATTCTTAGCATCAAAATCATTGTATGGTTACACCTTTGAGGCCTTTTATCTCCTTAAACTCTAGCTGGTTTTGAGCAATCCTTGCTTCGGTTTGTTGCAAAGGCTGTATACTTGTTGTTAACCCAATTGCATGTTATAAATTATACCTTAGTGTTTCAGAACTTGATCCAAAATTTAAGATCGAGGAGCATTTTTATCCTATAGAAGTGTGTGCTCCAGGTTGATCCTGAATAGTGAAGTGTCAACCCATGGGTTGTTTACGGCACAAGAAACTTTCCTATATACTGTTGTGTATTCTGCTATTTGGTTAATCATTTACTGATGCATTTTCTGAGTTTGTTCTATAGTGTTTTTGTTGTGGCTTCATTCCTGATAATGTAATCCAACATTTATTTGATCTGTGATCCAGATTCGATAATCTATGATGATTTTGAAGCTTGGATTTATAATGAATTTGATGGATTTGCACACGTGCACGAATATTAGACCATCATTGACGTAAGTAAAATGTCTGGGCTCATACCATTACATCACCCATAGCTAGAAAGAAACGCATGTCCTCCCAGAGGTCCTCATCCGTTTTTGACTCACACCGGGGTATGAAGCTCGCAAATTAACGCTACAACACTAAGCTATGCTATTTAAAGTCGCGCTTCGATCATCATCCACAAGATTCTTCTTTTCAACAAAGGCCTTGATCATTTGCATATTAGCATATCACATTATCAATCAATGCTGTACCGTTGATTTCCATCAATATATAACCTATAAGCACGTACGTCTCAGTGAAGGGGGTTAAGCAAGAGAATAAATTCTTTACCACCAAACAAACATATATCTAGCAGAGATCAACAAATACAGTGCGAAGTACAATGTCAAACATACAATCCATTCACAAGTTCGTTCTGGATCTGAACGAAACCAAAGCACCTTATTCCTCGTCTCATATGTCCAATACAGGGGAGAGGCCCTCGCATATCCGAACAATCAACAAGTACGTCCGGAATACTACCACTATAACCCCTTCAAGGCTGCAACTCCATCCAAGGCATCAGTAGTAATCCATTCGATGTGAATATTATCGGCCTTACACCATCTTCAATATCTTCGATTTTTACTCGTCATAACAATAATTCAGAATGGGTTAAACCCGGTCTTTCCGAATAACTTGCGCATCTTATAATCAAGTGATATATAACCACATCATACGCCTCATTTCAATCCAGAATATTCTTTTATTTAAATATTCATAACTCTGAGAAAGGTTCCCATTAATTTTATAAAAGATTTTAATTAATTTAAACCTCTTATTTAAATCTTACTTTGAAAACCATTGCAAAAGATTTTATTATATCTTTTCACAACTTAAACTAAATTAAGGTTTATATAACAAGTCGGGATTCTCGAGCCTTACCGAAGTAATCATTTATTTCATTTATCCCAATCCAGACCTATTCATCTCATGGAGCAAAACTGGTAGTTTACCATATCTAACATCCATCGTTTTACTGGTAAATTTAATTACCATTTTACGTTCAAACCTAATTAAAGATTTAACTATCGCATGGAGTAAAACTGGTGGTACTCCATCTCGGATACTTCTTGTGTTTGGTAAATTTAATTACCATTTAATTTTCAATCTAATTAAAGATTCATTAAAACTCCAACTTTTTTTTAATCTTCAAAAATCATTACTTAATGATTATTCAACCTTTGGAAATTAATCTTGTCTTTATTTGGGTTAAAGAACAAATGTCATGAAAAAACACCATTCACAATAAAACCAAAATCATCTTCCATTTAATATGGAATCTTCACGGAAATCTAAAAAATTTATAATTGATATAAATTTCCGTATCAGACTAATACTATAAATAGAATAGAGGTGAATCCTTTTAAATTCCATAAATAGTAAACGCCTTCCTTCACAGAAACTCATCTCGATTTATTATTAACTCTAATTCCATCCAATTTAATTAAATTGATTGGAAAACTTCTCTAAACCTTAATTAAATATTTATTCCATTCACAACTGGGTTAAAGAAGGGTATTAATGAAGATACCATTCATGACAAACCCAAATCCCATTTTCGATTTAATTCAAATTTATATGTAGGAAACTTTTGGTTATGACAAAACCGTTCGCAAATCCAATTTATTTTTATTTTTAAAAACCATTGGATCATTATTCTAGTTATCAACTAGTTCCTTCGGATTAAAATATCTTTTATCTTTTCAAATGTGGAATATTTCATCTAAAAACTTTTCAAACCATTTATAATGATTTTACAGAATTTTCCCATATTTTTAATAATTCTGTCAAGGCCCTAACAGTCGGTTTCCAATATCGGCCACCGAACTACATCCATAGCGACCTTTTTAAAAACTGATTTGGACATATTTTAAGATCCTACCATTCAAATTTAAACCTCTTATATTCATTTGGAAGATCTTTTCGATACGAACCCAGCGGTTCCGGTTTTAGGAGAATCCGACGATCGATCTCTTGTTACGTCAACTCAAAGTTTATGGTCAAAATTCGCGAACAGTCGCAGTGCGACAAGTTCTATTTAAACCATTTAAATATATGTAATATATTTCGTCGATTTCCATTCAAAACTTATTTTATAAAACGTTTATAAATTCGTTTAAAAATGATTTCAACTTTCATTTCAATTTTAAATCAAAATTGAACATCCATCTTATTATGATCTCAAAATGATAATATTTTCAAAATGTTAGATTTTGAAATTCAGTCTTCTCGACATTGATTATACAGATAAATAAAATCGATATAAAAATTCATTCAAGTTAAAATTGCATTTTCTACTTAACCCGGCTTCATATTTTTATATATCGTGTCCATCCAATATCGGACATCAAAACCAAACTTCTAATCTTCATCAAATATTACATTATGAAAATATTCATATTTATTCCAGATTGGAATAAAATTTCAACCAATATCCATATAAATCAATTCATATGGATTCCATTCATCATATATATGCAACAATAGTTGTAAACAACTATCAACACCCAAAATGACATCCAATGTGCATTTCATTTTCATATAAGCTTCAATCAAATAATTAACGCTTACATAAATATGTCAATCAACCGATTAACCGCAATTTCACACAAGGGAGATGTGTGAGTCAAATATCATCCCAAGACCCGTGTAGGGTTTTCAACCAATAACAAGCAATTTAAATTCATTACTAATTCATGAATATAATCATTTCTAATTCGATTAGAATAATTTTTCAAACTAACTAATTTTCACTGTTCAAATTATAAATGGGTATTTATACCAAAATTCAACCGCCACAGTAATATTAACACTATTTTTAACATGTTAAACATTTCAAATTCTAAATCGAATCATAATACAACAAATCAACAATTCATTTATGGGTTTGCAAACAACTGTGATATAAGCTACTAGGCACCGCATAACAATTTATGACATAATAACCTTAAAAATAATAATTTAGTGAGCGAGTTCTCACCCAATAGCTAAACCGAACACCACGACACTTCTTATGTAGAAATTTCCCGTCGCGCTCTCGCTGTTATCTCTCTACAACTTGAATTCACCATTCTGGCTCTAGAATCTGCATACGACCTCCAATCTTCACCAAATTTGGTCATCAGCACGGAAATGCCATTCCGGACAACTTTTTCTTAGTGTACTTTCTTCCGAAAACGCTCGGATTCGCCAAAAATCGCAAATGTTTGCTCCAGAACTGCAAACTTCTGTCGCATTTTCCGAGCAGCTTCGAACTCCAAAATTCGATTTGATATGTGCATTTCATAGAGAAAAACGAGATCTATGACTTTCGTTTATAGGGCCTTAGTCAGAAATGCACTGATCGACGGGTGTTGAGCAAAGAAGGAGAATGACCTTTTTGCAAAACGAGTTTCTGAACAAAAGAGGGGTTTTGGCCACAGTGGGGCCCACGGCCGGAGGGGAGGGGCTGTTGGCCAGTCAGTGGCAGCGCAGGAGGGGTGGGGAAGGCGGTGGCGGTGGGGTCCGTGGAGGGCGGCTAGGGTTTGGAGCTTCTAGGACTAGGGTTTGGGAAGGGAGAGAGAGAGGAAGAGGAGGAGAGGAGGTGGCCGACGGTGGAGGAGGCGGTGCAGGGGAGGAGAAGGGGCGGCGGCAACAAGTTTGGGGAGGGAGAGGCCATTTTTGATAGAAAGGAGGAGGAAGGGAGGAGAAAAACGAGGAGAGAAACATAAGAAAAGTGATTATATGTTAATTTCTCTCCTATCGCCGATTGCAAACGATCTCCATTTGCTACGAAATTTCGGCACGAGATAATACACGTAATGACGAATGCAAGAATCAAGTTTCATTGAATTCCGAGTTCGTTTGACCTTCCGTTTAATTTCATACAGGCTCAAATAAGCTTCAATAAATGCGGTTTTAGCGTCATTTTCTTCTTGTACGCCCAAACGCTAACTCCAAAAATTGTGAAATTTTGGATTCTACCATTATTTGATGATACGAATCCCCAAAAAAAGTGAAATCGAACTCTGAGATTGTCTCAATAACGTTCCTTTGTAAACTGACTATTAGTTTCGCCCCAAACGGGTTTGCCTCTCACGGCCACATACTAACTCCGTTTCGCGTGAAATTTGAAATCTAGCCATGACTTATTATGTCGAATCCAACAAAATTGGTCTCGTTGAATTCTGAGCTCACTAGCAAATTTTCACTTTTTAAGGGCTATGCGATGATTTTGAAAAATCGATTTTTCAAATACAAGGCTTATAAATTAATTTAATAATTTTACTGAGTTTGTTTTAAGTCAAATAAAATATAAAAACTAATTTTAAAATTATTCTCAAATTTTAATTTGCAAAGATAACCAATTTACATTCTCATATTCATTAAAATAGCTTAAATAAAAAATTTAAATTGGTTCTGAAATTTTGGATTGTTACAATCTCCCCCACTTAAAACTTTTTCGTCCTCGAAAAAGAATGGAGCTGAAAGTTGTTTAACTAACCAACTCAACTTTCATTCTGGCTTTCGTTCTTCAACTTTTCAGTTTCTAAGAACTTCTAATTTTCTCTGAAATTTGGATAACACCTTAAATTTCAGAAAAATTTCGCCATAAACTCATTTGTACGGGGTGATCTGAAAAATTTATTGGGCCGTATTAGGCACCCAGTAAATCAATATATCGCATACAAATCAATTGTGCACACACATTATGATTTATATACCCTGCTCCCCCATACCCACTCGTCGTAGCTAAAACAAGAGAGACGTGATGTGTGTATTTTTGTCATCTCAAGACCTGTGTTGGGTTTGTTATTAAATCCTGCAATTTACCATTATAGGTTATTAAGTCCATAATCAGGTCTCAGTACAACCTGTAATTCAGTCTTAGCGATACAAGCATCTTGCTCATATGGTAATCCAAACTTCGTCATATAAGCACCAAATGCTTATATGGAATATGATATGATATGCCATCTTCAGTAGTATGTTATGCGGTGTAGTCCATAATTTATTTGTTACTAACCTATGGCGTGTATTTTAATTTCACACGGAACAACTATCACAACGCATCCAAATCATTCACAGTAGTCATAATAAATAATAAAATTGCTCAACCAACTCATAAAGATGCACATGTTTGTCAGGCACACAAATCTATTTCTATACTGAGCATGAGATCAATAATCTGCTCAACATATTGTAACGACCCAGAAAATCTGAACCAATTTAAAAAATTTAAATTGGCTAAAATAATGGAT
This sequence comes from Allium sativum, assembly GCA_030737875.1. Lineage (NCBI taxonomy): Eukaryota > Viridiplantae > Streptophyta > Magnoliopsida > Asparagales > Amaryllidaceae > Allium > Allium sativum. The sequence goes on from CM060919.1 coordinate 580,414,727, forward strand.
TTTAAATATTTAAAATAAATATTTTAAATAATGGCGATGAAAACTGAGTTTGAATCGACAATTGAAAACGAATATTATTAATTATAATTATATATAGAATTGAAAATGGCGCGGTAGTTCGATAATTTGATTTCAAACTTCAATTGAATATACCGGGTGCAAAACAATCCGGATTTTTGTGAAACCAAAAATATTTATATCTGTTAGTGAATATCTTTCTAGCGAATCCGATCAATCGAAATTTGATAGCGGGGATCAAAAGATACGTCCAGTTGAAAATTCTGAATAGTCGCTATGGAATTCAGGCCCTTAAAAATGGACATTTTGCAAACGACCTCGGATTTCGACGAAACCACTTTTGTTAGATCCGCAGTGTCAGGTTATTGCTAGGTTTCAAATTTCATAATTTTTCGAATCAATATGTGAGCGTGGCAAAGGAAAACGCGTTTGACCAGTTTCTGTTGAATTTAATCGACTGGAAATTGGCCATTTTTCAAACGGTCTCAGAATTCGACGAAACTAGTTTTGTTAGGACCGTATCGTCAATACGAAGCTAGAAAATATTTTTCTGGAATTTTTCTAGTCAGTATGTGGCCCCGGTAATTTGAAATGTACGTTTAAAATTCAATATAGTGATTTAAATGAAAATTCAAAAGGAAACTGATTGTAACGATCAAATCAGCTTACGATACATATCCCATTGTGTTCGGAATGGGGGTGGAACGCTATGGACGGCAGGCGGTGGGCCTCGTTTAGAGGTCGTATGTAAAAGTCAACTTTTTGCATAATTAAATAATAATAAAAAAAAATTAATTATATTTTAATTCCCCCTTCCCTCCCTTATATCCTTTCTGCCCCCCCCCCCCCCCCCCCCGATTCATTTAAACGATTTCAGAGGAAAAAAAAAACCCTAATCAAATCGCCGAGCCACCGCCGAACCCCTCAACCACCACCGCTCCGCCCAGTCGGTCGACCTCCCGCCCCTCGTTCGAACCCCGAAGCCCCCCCATCGATCGAAGACCCGAAGCCCCCCCCCCTCTCGTTCGCGCAACTGAAGCCGCTGAAGCTCCCCTCGCTGGCGACGCTGAAGCCTCCGACGACCTGCGAGACGCCCCCCCCCCCCCCTCCGCTGTAAGTCGCTTTACATTTTTTTTTTATTTTTTTTTTTATTCTGTAAAAAAAAATATATATATATATATATATAATAAACTGATTTTGTTAAAAATATATAACTGTTTTGTTTTAAAAAGATTAAAACTGTTTTGTTTTAAAAAGTATAAAAACTGAATATTTTTAAAAGTAGTATAAAAACTGAATATTTTTAAAAGTAGTTTAAAACTGAATATTTTTAAAAGTAAAAACTGAATTTTATAAAAAGATAAAAAACTGAAATGTTTTAAAGAAGAAAAACTGAAATGGTTTTAAGTATTAAAACTGAAATGTTTTAAAGTATAAAACTGAAAGTTTTAAAAGTATAAAACTGAAAGTTTTAAAAGTATAAAACAGATTTTTATAAAAGAATTTTTAAAACTGGATTTTTTTTGTAAAGGAATATAAAAACTGATTTTAAAATGATTTATAAACTAGAAGAAGATTAGAAATTTAAAAGTAAAAATCATATTTTTATATATTGAAAGCCGAAGTAAAAAATCATATTTTTATATATTGAAAGCCGAAGTAAAAATCATATTTTTAAATATTGAAAGTCAAAGTAAATTCGATTTTTATATATTGAATAGCATAGTAAAAACTCGATTTTTACATATGTAGAGAATACGGGCGAAAGCGACAAAAGGCGAAGATTTCTATAAAGGAAGTATCGTGCAGTTGGATAGCTATTGGTGAGATTTCTGATTTAAAAATTATATATATATGTGTTGAAAATGAATGTGAATAGCTATATATAAATTGCTATATATAAATATATATATATATACGCCCCTCGTCCACAAACCATGGACGATATTTATTGGTTGAAATTGTTGTGAAAATTGAATGATTGTTTGGGATTGTTTGTGATTGATATTGGTTGAATGTGGTTGAAAAATACCCATTTGTGGTTGAGAAATATTTGGTTGAAACCACATAGGATTAGTTTGTGGAAATGAAATAAATATATACATGCCGCCTGCGTGCGAACTAGATGCATGATCCCCATTGTCAAAAACCGCGAGGTTTTAAGGTAGAGCGAGGAGCCGTACTAGGGACGGTGCCGGTGTAACCACCCTGCCGTTATGCTGCCAAAATTTTGAATAATATTTGTGTGTTTGAATTATTTTCATATGCTTAAACTATATTTATTCATGGTATAGAAATAAATTGTTCGATAATAAAAATCACATTTTTATCGATATATAAAAACTATAGAAACATTCATGTGTTGAATTGATATTCATTCGTTGTTTAGAAATTCATGTGTTGAATGGTATTCATATTTTGAAATAAATTGTTCGATAATAAAAATCACATTTTTATCGATATATAAAAACTATAGAAACATTCATGTGTTGAATTGATATTCATTCGTTGTTTAGAAATTCATGTGTTGAATGGTATTCATATTTTGAAATAAATTGTTTGATAATAAAAATCACATTTTTATCTATATATAAAAACTATAGAAAACATTCATGTGTTGAATTGATATTCATTCGTTGTTTAGAAATTCATGTGTTGAATGGTATTCATATTTTGAAATAAATTGTTTGATAATAAAAATCACCTTTTATAGACTATATGAACTATATAGAAAAATAGTGTTTTGAAATGAATCGTTTTACAATAAAAATCACATTTTTATTGTATGCATAAGTCGTTAAAATGCGAAGTGTTAAAAATAGCCACTTGTTCAAAATAAACATATATGAGTTGAAATATTCATTAATTGGCTAATGAAATGATTTGTGCCTATTTATGTGACATTAGAATGAATGGTGTTTTTAAACCAAATAGAAATCAAATATGAAGTTGAATAGAAAATGAAAAATGATATGAACTGTATATATATGTACATGCAATATTCATTGAACAGGTTATAGCAAAAGGGGCTAGAGAAGAGGAATAAAATTTTGTGCCCGACAAATAGGTACACATTTACTGATTTGTTTGGGTGATGATTTTGAGCCTGTTGGCTAGCCGCTTGGCTTTTTCTTTTTCTTTTTGAGATTAGAAGGACCGGGACGCTATTTGCGATTTCCCGACGCTCCCGGTGCAGGGGAGGTTATGGCGAAATTTTTCCAAAATTTAAGGTGTTAGAAATTTTTTTGAAGTGAAAACGATATTGAAATTGTTGAATGAACTATATTTATATAAATATATAAATATAAATAAAATTAAAACGAAACGAAGCCGTGCAGTTCGTATTTTGAAACCGTGATTTCAAACGACTAGTACGGGAAATCCGACCATTGGATTTTCCCGAAACCTCAACCGTCGGGTTCGCCTTGGAATAATCTTTCCAACGGCACCAACCTTGTAAAAATCCAACGGTTGGATTGTCCGGAATGTTTAATTCAAATCTGAAGAAAAACAGCGCCAGAATCGATTTTATTTATATATAAATATAAATAGAATTATATTTAATCGAATAACGACGCTGCAGTTCGTATTTTGAAATCGAAAATTCAAACGATTGTACCGGGAGATCCGACCGTCGGATTTTCCCGAAACTGGAACCGTTGGATTCGTTTTGAAAAGACCTTTCTAATGATGTAAATTTTGTGAAGATCCAACGGTTAGATTTTCAGATATGTGTAAATCAAATCTGAAGAAAAACAGCGCCACGGCCGCCTTATGGCCCGAAGCGTCGTTTTGAATAAAATGGCTATTTTAAAATAAATAAAAATAGCGATAAATAGTTATAAAATATCATAAGCGATATGGAATGGAAATAAACTGAATTTGCTCGATTTATGTGGCTTTTGACTGTTGAATGTGTTTGGTGTGAAAATTACATTAAAGAACACAATAGGTGTTGTCGAATAATTTAACCATTGAAATAAATCGATTTGAAATTCTAAATATTCGTGAATTATTTGAAAAGGCCAAGTTAATTCTCATTTCAAATAATTGATCGACGATTGAAAGTCGAAGATGAAGACGATGGTCGAAGACCGGAGATCTTCACCTCGTTTGGATGGTAACCGAGGTCCTGATTGGGAGGCATCCCGAAATATGGATAATGAGTGGTGATCGTCTAGACGTACGTGGTGATCGAAGAGTTTGCGAGGTATTTAGTGCCTCCGGTTTCGTTCAGACCCAGAACGGACTTGTAAATGGACCGTGTGTCTGACATTGGAGTTTATTCTGTGTTGATTGATTTCTGTTAAATATACATCTGTTTGGCGGCGGAGAATTTATTCTTTTGCTTAACGCCCTTCTCTGAGACGTACGAGCTCAGAGGTTGTATATCGATGGACATCAGTCGCATGGCATGAATTGCCTGTGTGGCATGCTAAGATGCAGTGATCAGGGCTTCTGTTGAAAAGCAAAGTCTTGTAGTGATGATCAAAGCACTGCCTGTGAGGCGTAGCTTTGTGTATAACGTGAATTCGCGAGCCTCACACCCCGGTATGAACCTAAAACGGGAGAAGGACCTCAGGGAGGGCATGCGTTTCTTTCTAGCTAGGGTGGTGTCAGTGACCTACCAGCCCTGACATTTATATACTTTTCACCTATGTGGTTGTTGCTGTTGCGAGGCGCCTCAGTTTGATCGGACGATCCGGGTCCGATGGAGTCATTCGTTGGCTCGTTGACGCCCCAAAGGGCGGGGAAACGTATTGTTCAGGTATAATAATCCACATCGGTGGACCGGCCCTGTCGCTCCAAGGCTTGCCTGCGCGCTTGCCTGAGACACGGGCTAGAGCGTCTCGAATTCGGTAAGGACTATCTTTTGCCTTGGTTCATGACGGAAATCCAATTTCCAAATACGACATCGTGCGAATTTGATTGTATATATATATATGGCGACATGATATATGGTACCCATGCCGTCTATGATTGATAGTTATGATTTGAAATTGTTTTTCAAAACATATTAACACTAGCAATAATATCAATTGCCTTTGTTTTATTCGTATCAATCATATTTTGGCCATTATAAGGTAAAACTCTATCCTCCGGTTTGCGTTGCATTGTGTGATGGGAACTGAGTCTTATAATGGCTTCATTTTTATAAAAAAAGCATAGCGATGTTTAAAAGAAAGATTTGTTTTAAAGCACTGGCAATCCAATGGAGTAAACCCGTTCCACGAAAGTGGCGTGGTCCTGAGATTAGCCAAATTATATATGTGTTGAGTAGATTTCTCATACCAGTCCCATGACTGACTCGTAGTTTGTTTCACTCTCAAACTCGGGTGCCCCTTTTTCCACACGGGCAGCCTTGTATTCAGGTTTAGCTGGTTCTTTTTCTGGATAGCTGGAGCTGAAGATGGATTCTATCATTTATTTCTTTTTATGCCGTTCAGCTCCTATTGTACATATTTTGTTTATTTCCGCTGTAGACATTTATGTATAGCTGAACTGTATTTGTACTAAGTAAGATCCTGTATACTGTGTAACTCTGATGATACTTTTATCCAGTATATTTTGTTGTTCATATCTGGTGTATTTATTTAATTCTGTTCTGCTATTATCTGTTTCTGTGTTATATTCCAAAGATAACCTTGTTTCCGTGAGAACGGGAAATCGGGTCGTCTCATCGTGGTATCAGAGCTTTGGTTAAGCTTAGTTCTGGAATATAACATTTGAACGAACTCGTCAGAGATAGAACCAGTAGTGTTCTAGGACGGGTAACTCTATACAAGCAGAAACAGAACAACTCGTTAGAGATGGGGTCAGAAGTGCCTCAGAACGAGTCGAAAGTAATATGTTTTTAAATAACGTATTTGTGATTATATATATATATATATAGTCTGGTTTTAGAAATATAATTTTTGAATATATAAAAGGTATATTTTTAAAGGTTAAAAACAATTGGATTGGTTGTTGTGTTGTATGATTGAAGATTTATCAAACCACTTTCGACTTTATTCCTTTTCGGGGACGAAAAGTTTTAAGTGGGGGAGATTGTAACGACCCAGAAAATCTGAACCAATTTAAAAATTTTAAATTGGCTAAAATAATGGATTTTAAATATTTAAAATAAATATTTTAAATATTTAAAATAAATATTTTAAATAATGGCGATGAAAACTGAGTTTGAATCGACAATTGAAAACGAATATTATTAATTATAATTATATATAGAATTGAAAATGGCGCGGTAGTTCGATAATTTGATTTCAAACTTCAATTGAATATACCGGGTGCAAAACAATCCGGATTTTTGTGAAACCAAAAATATTTATATCTGTTAGTGAATATCTTTCTAGCGAATCCGATCAATCGAAATTTGATAGCGGGGATCAAAAGATATGTCCAGTTGAAAATTCTGAATAGTCGCTATGGAATTCAGGCCCTTAAAAATGGACATTTTGCAAACGACCTCGGATTTCGACGAAACCACTTTTGTTAGATCCGCAGTGTCAGGTTATTGCTAGGTTTCAAATTTCATAATTTTTCGAATCAATATGTGAGCGTGGCAAAGGAAAACGCGTTTGACCAGTTTTTGTTGAATTTAATCGACTGGAAATTGGCCATTTTTCAAACGGTCTCAGAATTCGACGAAACTAGTTTTGTTAGGACCGTATCGTCAATACGAAGCTAGAAAATATTATTCTGGAATTTTTCTAGTCAGTATGTGGCCCCGGTAATTTGAAATGTACGTTTAAAATTCAATATAGTGATTTAAATGAAAATTCAAAAGGAAACTGATTGTAACGATCAAATCAGCTTACGATACATATCTCATTGTGTTCGGAATGGGGGTGGAACGCTATGGACGGCAGGCGGTGGGCCTCGTTTTGAGGTCGTATGTAAAAGTCAACTTTTTGCATAATTAAATAATAAAAAAAAAATTTAATTATATTTTAATTCCCCCTTCCCTCCCTTATATCCTTTCTGCCCCCCCCCCCCCCCCCGATTCATTTAAACGATTTCAGAGGAAAAAAAACCCTAATCAAATCGCCGAGCCACCGCCGAACCCCTCAACCACCACCTCTCCGCCCAGTCGGTCGACCTCCCGCCCCTCGTTCGAACCCCGAAGCCCCCCCATCGATCGAAGACCCGAAGCCCCCCCCTCTCGTTCGCGCAACTGAAGCCGCTGAAGCTCCCCTCGCTGGCGACGCTGAAGCCTCCGACGACCTGCGAGACGCCCCCCCCCCTCCGCTGTAAGTCGCTTTACATTTTTATTTTTATTTTTTATTTTTTTATTCTGTAAAAAATATATATATATATATATATATATATATAATAAACTGATTTTGTTAAAAATATATAACTGTTTTGTTTTAAAAAGATTAAAACTGTTTTGTTTTAAAATGTATAAAAACTGAATATTTTTAAAAGTAGTATAAAAACTGAATATTTTTAAAAGTAGTTTAAAACTGAATATTTTTAAAAGTAAAAACTGAATTTTATAAAAAGATAAAAAACTGAAATGTTTTAAAGAAGAAAAACTGAAATGGTTTTAAGTATTAAAACTGAAATGGTTTTAAGTATTAAAACTGAAATGTTTTAAAGTATAAAACTGAAAGTTTTAAAAGTATAAAACTGAAAGTTTTAAAAGTATAAAACAGATTTTTATAAAAGAATTTTTAAAACTGGATTTTTTTTGTAAAGGAATATAAAAACTGATTTTAAAATGATTTATAAACTAGAAGAAGATTAGAAATTTAAAAGTAAAAATCATATTTTTATATATTGAAAGCCGAAGTAAAAAATCATATTTTTATATATTGAAAGCCGAAGTAAAAATCATATTTTTAAATATTGAAAGTCAAAGTAAATTCGATTTTTATATATTGAATAGCATAGTAAAAACTCGATTTTTACATATGTAGAGAATACGGGCGAAAGCGACAAAAGGCGAAGATTTCTATAAAGGAAGTATCGTGCAGTTGGATAGCTATTGGTGAGATTTCTGATTTAAAAATTATATATATATGTGTTGAAAATGAATGTGAATAGCTATATATAAATTGCTATATATAAATATATATATATATATATATATATATATACGCCCCTCGTCCACAAACCATGGACGATATTTATTGGTTGAAATTGTTGTGAAAATTGAATGATTGTTTGGGATTGTTTGTGATTGATATTGGTTGAATGTGGTTGAAAAATACCCATTTGTGGTTGAGAAATATTTGGTTGAAACCACATAGGATTAGTTTGTGGAAATGAAATAAATATATACATGCCGCCTGCGTGCGAACTAGATGCATGATCCCCATTGTCAAAAACCGCGAGGTTTTAAGGTAGAGCGAGGAGCCGTACTAGGGACGGTGCCGGCGTAACCACCCTACCGTTATGCTGCCGAAATTTTGAATAATATTTGTGTGTTTGAATTATTTTCATATGCTTAAACTATATTTATTCATGGTATAGAAATAAATTGTTCGATAATAAAAATCACATTTTTATCGATATATAAAAACTATAGAAACATTCATGTGTTGAATTGATATTCATTCGTTGTTTAGAAATTCATGTGTTGAATGGTATTCATATTTTGAAATAAATTGTTCGATAATAAAAATCACATTTTTATCGATATATAAAAACTATAGAAACATTCATGTGTTGAATTGATATTCATTCGTTGTTTAGAAATTCATGTGTTGAATGGTATTCATATTTTGAAATAAATTGTTTGATAATAAAAATCACATTTTTATCTATATATAAAAACTATAGAAAACATTCATGTGTTGAATTGATATTCATTCGTTGTTTAGAAATTCATGTGTTGAATGGTATTCATATTTTGAAATAAATTGTTTGATAATAAAAATCATCTTTTATAGACTATATGAACTATATAGAAAAATAGTGTTTTGAAATGAATCGTTTTACAATAAAAATCACATTTTTATTGTATGCATAAGTCGTTAAAATGCGAAGTGTTAAAAATAGCCACTTGTTCAAAATAAACATATATGAGTTGAAATATTCATTAATTGGCTAATGAAATGATTTGTGCCTATTTATGTGACATTAGAATGAATGGTGTTTTTAAACCAAATAGAAATCAAATATGAAGTTGAATAGAAAATGAAAAATGATATGAACTGTATATATATGTACATGCAATATTCATTGAACAGGTTATAGCAAAAGGGGCTAGAGAAGAGGAATAAAATTTTGTGCCCGACAAATAGGTACACATTTACTGATTTGTTTGGGTGATGATTTTGAGCCTGTTGGCTAGCCGCTTGGCTTTTTCTTTTTCTTTTTGAGATTAGAAGGACCGGGACGCTATTTGCGATTTCCCGACGCTCCCGGTGCAGGGGAGGTTATGGCGAAATTTTTCCAAAATTTAAGGTGTTAGAAAATTTTTTGAAGTGAAAACGATATTGAAATTGTTGAATGAACTATATTTATATAAATATATAAATATAAATAAAATTAAAATGAAACGAAGCCGTGCAGTTCGTATTTTGAAACCGTGATTTCAAACGACTAGCACGGGAAATCCGACCATTGGATTTTCCCGAAACCTCAACCGTCGGGTTCGCCTTGGAATAATCTTTCCAACGGCACCAACCTTGTAAAAATCCAACGGTTGGATTGTCCGGAATGTTTAATTCAAATCTGAAGAAAAACAGCGCCAGAATCGATTTTATTTATATATAAATATAAATAGAATTATATTTAATCGAATAACGACGCTGCAGTTCGTATTTTGAAATCGAAAATTCAAACGATTGTACCGGGAGATCCGACCGTCAGATTTTCCCGAAACTGGAACCGTTGGATTCGTTTTGAAAAGACCTTTCTAATGATGTAAATTTTGTGAAGATCCAACGGTTAGATTTTCAGATATGTGTAAATCAAATCTGAAGAAAAACAGCGCCACGGCCGCCTTATGGCCCGAAGCGTCGTTTTGAATAAAATGGCTATTTTAAAATAAATAAAAATAGCGATAAATAGTTATAAAATATCATAAGCGATATGGAATGGAAATAAACTGAATTTGCTCGATTTATGTGGCTTTTGATTGTTGAATGTGTTTGGTGTGAAAATTACATTAAAGAACACAATAGGTGTTGTCGAATAATTTAACCATTGAAATAAATCGATTTGAAATTCTAAATATTCGTGAATTATTTGAAAAGGCCGAGTTAATTCTCATTTCAAATAATTGATCGACGATTGAAAGTCGAAGATGAAGACGATGGTCGAAGACCGGAGATCTTCACCTCGTTTGGATGGTAACCGAGGTCCTGATTGGGAGGCATCCCGAAATATGGATAATGAGTGGTGATCGTCTAGACGTACGTGGTGATCGAAGGGTTTGCGAGGTATATAGTGCCTCCGGTTTCGTTCAGACCCAGAACGGACTTGTAAATGGACCGTGTGTCTGACATTGGAGTTTATTCTGTGTTGATTGATTTCTGTTAAATATACATCTGTTTGGCGGCGGAGAATTTATTCTTTTGCTTAACGCCCTTCTCTGAGACGTACGAGCTCAGAGGTTGTATATCGATGGACATCAGTCGCATGGCATGAATTGCCTGTGTGGCATGCTAAGATGCAGTGATCAGGGCTTCTGTTGAAAAGCAAAGTCTTGTAGTGATGATCAAAGCACTGCCTGTGAGGCGTAGCTTTGTGTATAACGTGAATTCGCGAGCCTCACACCCCGGTATGAACCTAAAACGGGAGAAGGACCTCAGGGAGGGCATGCGTTTCTTTCTAGCTAGGGTGGTGTCAGTGACCTACCAGCCCTGACATTTATATACTTTTCACCTATGTGGTTGTTGCTGTTGCGAGGCGCCTCAGTTTGATCGGACGATCCGGGTCCGATGGAGTCATTCGTTGGCTCGTTGATGCCCCAAAGGGCGGGGAAACGTATTGTTCAGGTATAATAATCCACATCGGTGGACCGGCCCTGTCGCTCCAAGGCTTGCCTGCGCGCTTGCCTGAGACACGGGCTAGAGCGTCTCGAATTCGGTAAGGACTATCTTTTGCCTTGGTTCATGACGGAAATCCAATTTCCAAATACGACATCGTGCGAATTTGATTGTATATATATATGGCGACATGATATATGGTACCCATGCCGTCTATGATTGATAGTTATGATTTGAAATTGTTTTTCAAAACATATTAACACTAGCAATAATATCAATTGCCTTTGTTTTATTCGTATCAATCATATTTTGGCCATTATAAGGTAAAACTCTATCCTCCGGTTTGCGTTGCATTGTGTGATGGGAACTGAGTCTTATAATGGCTTCATTTTTATAAAAAGCATAGCGATGTTTAAAAGAAAGATTTGTTTTAAAGCACTGGCAATCCAATGGAGTAAACCCGTTCCTCGAAAGTGGTGTGGTCCTGAGATTAGCCAAATTATATATGTGTTGAGTAGATTTCTCATACCAGTCCCATGACTGACTCGTAGTTTGTTTCACTCTCAAACTCGGGTGCCCCTTTTTCCACACGGGCAGCCTTGTATTCAGATTTAGCTGGTTCTTTTTCTGGATAGCTGGAGCTGAAGATGGATTCTATCATTTATTTCTTTTTATGCTGTTCAGCTCCTATTGTACATATTTTGTTTATTTCCGCTGTAGACATTTATGTATAGCTGAACTGTATTTGTACTAAGTAAGATCCTGTATACTGTGTAACTCTGATGATACTTTTATCCAGTATATTTTGTTGTTCATATCTGGTGTATTTATTTAATTCTGTTCTGCTATTATCTGTTTCTGTGTTATATTCCAAAGATAACCTTGTTTCCGTGAGAACGGGAAATCGGGTCGTCTCACATATATATGTATATATATCCCATTCTAACTAAATTTGCAATTCAGTTTAACTTAACTCAATTAAATTAAATAACAAGTGTTTTCGTATATTAAATGTCCAAAGTTGCCGAAGGTTCAGTCTAATTTATTTAAATCAGACCTCCTAAGTAATCAAACAGGAAATCAAACAATCACACAAATAATTAATTGATTATTTAACTTTCTAAAAATATAACTTTTATATACTCAAAAATATATTTTCTAAGATTGGATTATATATATAATTACAAATATGTTACTTATAAATGTGCAACTCTTAACTCATTCTAGGGCATTACTAACCCCATCTCTAACGAGTTTTCTCGTTTTCTCGGATATTACCGATCCTATCTCTAATAAGTATTCTTAAATAGAATGTTACTAATTCTATCTCTAATGAACTCTTTCGTTCGGTTCTAATGTTTCTTGTTCTCGAGCTTTGTAAACCAAAGCTCTGATACCAAGCTGATAGGACTCGAAATCCCCACCCGGCCTAGACCGAACGAGAACACAGATTGCATGAGAACAAGATCCATCTGAACATAGAACAATAGAACTTTTCATTGCTTTTACAACAATTTACATCAGAGTACAATAATATCAGGGTAGGAATAAATATTACACAGCGGATAAATAATATCAGAGAATAAATTACATAGCAGTGGAAATAAAATATGTATATATACAATGCATAGTGGAAAATACATCAACTAACAGAACTGAAAGAAATACATGGATACAAAGCTTTCTGAATATAGCTCCAGCCGTAAACCAGGATTCTGTTAAAAGAAAATCTGCAAAACCAAAACTACTAATTGCCCATGTGGAAAATATGGGCACCCAGAGTTTAGGTGGGAAACAATAAACTCTGAGTCAGTTATGGGACTGGTGTGAGAACTTAAAACTGTTATTAAACTTATTTTAAAACAAGGCATATCACGGGACCATGCCGTATGACACGGAACGGGTTTATTCCCATGAATACTATGAAATAAAACAATTTATAAACAGTGCTATGCTTTTTGGAAAAATGAAGCTATTATAAGACTTTGGTCCCATCACACATTGCAACACAAACTAGAGGATAGAGTTTTACCTTATAATATCCAAACATGCTTGATACGCTTTAAAACAAATCATTTTGATGTTACTATAAGTGCATAGTGTATAAAACAACTTTGAATATAAATGTATCAATTACTGACGACATGAGCATCCCATGCCACTATGCCACCATATAGGTTTACATCTAAAACCAAAAGTCGCATATTGGAAATTGGATTCCATCTATGAGTCGAGGCAAGAGATATTCCTCACCATTTTCGGATCACCTCTAGCAAGATGTCTAGGATCACACCTATGGGCAACCCTTGGTTAGCGTCAGGGTCGTTCCACACCTAACGTTTGTGGATTATTTGTCCCTAAATAATATGTTTTCCGGTCCTATAGGACCTCCAAAATGGTCAGTATGTCGACCATATGAGCCTTTTAGTGGGCTCTATATCTGAGGTGCCTCGCAATCCATCATCCACATAAGTAAAATGTCCGGGCTCCATACCATGACATCACCCATCGCTAGAAAGAAACGCATGTCCTCCCCGAGGTCCTCATCCTCTTTTTGACTCACATCGGTGTGTGAAGCTCGCGAATTAATGCTACAACATGAAGCTATGCTATTTAAAACCGTGCTTCGATCATCATCCACGAGACTCTGCTTTTCAACAAAAGCCTTGATCATTTGCATCTTAGCATGCCACATTATCAATCCATACTATACCATTGATTTCCACCAATATATAACCTCTAAGCACGTACGTCTCAGAGAAAGGTATTAAGCAAGAGAATAAATTCTTCGCCACCAAACAAATATATATATAACAGAGATCAACAAATACAGTGCGAAGTACAATGTCAAACATACAATCCATTCACAAGTTCTTTCTGGGTCTAAACGAAACCGGAGGCACCTTATTCCTCGTTCCATATGTCCAATACAGGAGAGAGTCCCTCGCATATCCGAACAATCAAAAGTACATCCAGATAACAACCACTATAACCCCTTCAAGGCTGCAACTCCATCCAGGGCATCAGTAGTAATCCATTCGATGTGAAGATTGTCGGTATTGCACCGTCTTTAATATCATCGACTTTTACTCGTTGTAATAGTTATTCAGAATAGGTTAAACCCGATCTTTCCGAATAACGTGCCCATTTTATAATCAAGTGATATATATAACCACATCATATGTGTGACACCCCACGTCCGTTAATGTCACTCATTAAGAGAATGCATTAAGTTTCGTGAAGCGTTATATGTAAACAGAAACATTACAAGACAGATATAAAATAGCAGCGGAATTTAAAATTTTATTAAGAAGAAAACATCGTAGTTCAAAACATGGTTACATCATATGTCTGAAATGCACAAAACCCAGTACACCATTAAAACTCTTGTCTTGTAATTAAAACATCGGAGTACAATAATAAAAGAAGAATAATCCCCAAAAGGTAGACATAGTAGAAAGATATGAAACCAAGTCGTACATTTAAAACAGCTCCAAGCAAGATGAAAGCACAGTCCTGATCAAGCTTGAGTATTCCCACCCTGAGAACCTGGGGTGGGGGGGGAACGGAAGAGAAAGCAGAAGAAAAAAAATAGGTCAGACATAAAGTCTGGCGAGTCCAGTTACTTTTAGCATATAAATAAGTAAAAGTGTCATGACAGGCATATAAAGTGGATAAGAGAGATAATATCACAAAAGTCAGGTATGACAAAGTAAACAGGATAAACATGATATAGTTTATTGCGCTTCTCTAGTACTTTCCCTTCTCTCTCTCTCTCCCTCTCTCTGCACCAATAATTGTATAACCAGAATGATATGATCCCCAACATGTATAAGATGATAGACTTGGACGTACTTCTAGTGAGAGGTTTAACCCCATACAATCAACAGGAAGCCCAACATACCGGAGTTCCCCTAAGGATAATAACGGGCTCCTAAACATATCAGAGTCTAGATGTACCCAAATTACTACCCCAATCGATTGGCTCCCTACTCCGTAGATACCCTGTGCTAGCCCCATAGTAGGATGTATCACTTCCTAAAGTGGCAACCCTTCGTTTTTAGGATGTGCACAACCATATCTACAGGTGTCACGCCGTCTAAACCTCCTCTGCCGGACCCATGCACGCACATGACCTCATAGGAATGCATCGCCTACACTGTCCGCCACGTTTGGATCTATTACAATCAGCCCAGTAAGCGTACCCCGACTCCGACCTAGTTCGAAGTACTCGTTTGATACCTATATATGGGTTACTGACTGAAACAGGTCCCACACACAAGATGATACAAGCTTCCCCCTACACTTGCATCCCTACTAGGTCTTCCACAGGTTATGCCATACCAGAGTAAAATATTGCATAACCCCACAGGTTAAGTTTGTGGGCCTATATATAAATATTACCCACCAACCCAAGATATACTAAACCCTCCCTCTGTTTCATACAAGTTTACTTAACCCCTACTCAAGTTAACATATACAATCCCTATGGATTCAACTAGGTTAAGTATTCAAGTTTATTACCATATTCATTTATGGTTATACTGTACTAGACCTCCTACATTAAGCCTACAACTTGTGGATGCTGGATATGCCGATTGGATCCGGGCAGACTTCTTCAACAAACCGGGCTTAACCTCGTGTCTTAGCACATCTCGTGTTTGTGAACTTAGACCCCTCACATTAGATTTATCACTTGTGGTTGCTGGATATGCCGGGCGGTTTCGTGCAGACTTCCACCACAAGTGGAATCTAACCTCGTGTCTAAGCGCGGTTACAGTTTCTAATTACTGTAATTCTAGGCATCTTCATTATTAGCCGATTATTCCTATGTCATTATAGGTTTTCATGTCCCTTTCCCAAGTCATGTTCATAATGAATCGTACAATCCAAATTAAGGTCTTTAATCAAGGTTTTATTCATGCCCTAAATCCATATTCATGTATTACATTCAAGTTATGCCCAAATTTCCAAATACAGGTTATGCCCCAATTTTTAACGCTTTCCCCTCGTTCCCAATTTTACGCGTTCGCATATTTCAGTGGCATGCCTAGGCTCGAAGGTAGCCTGGCTATAAAAATAAAAAAAGGAAAAGAAGAAGGGGAGAGGACAGAAATAATCACAATAACAGGATTGACATATGGCGGAAAAATAAGCATAGCAACTAATAAATATACAGTGACAAAGTTAGGCATAATGACAAGATAGGCATAAAGGAACAGATCTGATGAACAGGTGTTATAGAACCGATTCTAACATAATATGGACATCATAAACAGACATGATGAGATCAAAATAATGAATTAGATCAACAAACAATGGCAGATCTGACATGATAAATTGGTACAGGCTTAGATCTAGTTCATAGTCATGTCAGAATAACATAAATACACAAGATAGCAGATCTGATATGATTCAAATAGTCACATGCTTAGATCCAAGTTATAGTCATGTCAAGATTAACTTTTAAGTATTTAGATCTAAAATTAACATAGACTCACTGTGATTTGATCTAAGAAATAGAAGAGGGATTGTAGATGTTGAATCACAGATCTTTAAACTTGAATAACTCTAGTTGATTGTTGAAGAAGAAAAGACTTGATTTAATCTGAGCTGAAGCATCATTTCACCATCTCTGTTGATTTAGATGAATAAAACAATAGGTATAGGGTCTTATTTATAGCCATCAGCCTACGAATCTAGAACAGAAATCAGTCCACGCTCAGAAGCAGGAATCTGCCCTGGATCTAGGGGGTGTCGACCCCTTGGTCAACACCCAGAGCGGGAAATTTCCCCCCTAGGCCCTCCGCGTGATTTTGAAATGTTTTGAAATTCTGGAATGGTTTTATTTATACATAACTGGCTTATATGTATACAAACTTAAAACCTTATTAACTTCTTCATACGGTGTCTGTTTTACGCAAACTCGAAGTCTATATTAAGCAGAATTCCGAGACGAACGCAATGGTGCAGTCCATTTCACTTAAGTCTGAATATTTAATTAAGTATTCTTTGATTTTATCATCTTTAGTGTTGTTAAAATTACGGGGTGTTACAATATGCCTTATTCCAATCCAGAATGTTCTTTTATTCAAATATTCATAACTCTGTGAAAGATTCCCATTAATTTTATAAAAGATTTTAATTCATTTAATCCTCTTGTTTAAATCTTTCTTTGAAAACCATTGCAAAAGATTTTATTATATCTTTTTACAACTTAAATTAAATTAATGTTTATATACCAGTCGGGATTATTGAGCCTTATCGTAGTAATCATTTATTTCATTTATCCCAATCCCTACCTATTCATCCCATGGAGCAAAACCAGTAGTACTCCATATCTAACACACATCGTTTTATCGGTAAATTTAATTACCGCTTTACGTTCAAATCTAATTAAATATTTAACTATCGCATGGAGTAAAACAGGTGGTACTCCATTTCGGATACTTCTTGTGTTTGATAAATTTAATAACCAGTTAACTTTTAATCTATTTAAAGATTCATTAAAACTCCAACTTAGTTTTAATCTTCAAAAATCATTACTTAACGATTATTCAACCTTTGGAAATTAATCTTGTCTTTACTTGGGTTAAAGAGCAAATGTCATGTAAAAACACCATTCATAATAAACCCAAAATTATCTTCCAATTAATATGGAATCTTCACGGAAATTTGAACAATTTATAATCGATATAAATTTCCGTATTAGACTAATATTATAAATAGAATAGTGGCAAATCCTATTAAATTCCATAAATAGTAAATGCCTTCCTTCACAGAAACTCATCTCGATTATTTTTATTAACTCAAATTCCATTCAATTCCAATTTAATTGAATAGATTGGAAATTTTCTCTAAACCTTAATTAAAAGATTTATTCCATTCATAACTGGGTTCAAGAACGGTATTAATGAAGATACCATTCACGACAAATTAAATCCCATTTTCCATTTAATTCCAATTTATATGTTGGAAACTTTTGGTTATGACAAAACCGTTCGCAAATCCAATTTATTATTAAAAAAAATCGTTGGATCATTATTCTAGTTATCAACTAGTTCCTTCGGATAAAAATATCTTTTATCTTTTCAAATGTAGAATATTTCATCCCAAATCTTTACAAACCATTTATAATGATTTTACATAATTTTGCCATATTTTTAATATTTCTATCAAGGCCCATACAGTCGGTTTCCAATATCGGCCAACGAACTGCATCTATAGCGACCTTTTTCAAAAAAGATTTGGACATATTTTAAAATTCAACGGTTCAAATTTAAACCATTTATATTCATTTGAAAGATCTTTTCGATACGAACCCGACGGCTCCAGTTTTAGGAGAATCCGACGATTGGATATCCCGTTATGTCAATTCAAAGTTTATGGTCGAAATTCGCGAACGATCGCTGCGCAACACATTCTATTCAAACCATTTAAATATATACAATATATTTCATCAATTTCCATTCTAAACATATTTTATAAAACGTTTATAAATTCGTTTAAAAACGATTCCAATTTTCATTTCAATTTTAAATCAAAATTGAACATGCAACTTATTATGATCTCAAAATTATAATATTTTCAAAATGTCAGATTTTGAAATTCAGTCTTCTCGATATTAATGATAAAGATGAATAAAATCGATATAAAAATTCATTCGAGCTAAAATAGCGTTTTCTACTTAACCCGGCTTCATATATTTACATTTTCATGTCCATCCAATATCGTACATCAAAATTAAAATTCTAATCTTCATTAAATATAACATTATGGAAATATTCATATTTATTCTCGACTGGAATAAAATTTCAACCAATATCCATATAAATCAATTCATATGGATTCAATTCATCATATATATCCAACAGTAGTTGTAAACAACTATCAACATCCAAAATGACACCCAATGTGCATTTCATTTTCATATGAGCTTCAATCAAATAATTGACGCTTACATAAATCCGTCAATCAATCGATTAACCGCAATTTCACACAAGGGAGATGTGTGAATCAAATATCACCTCAAGATCCGTGTGGGGTTTTCAACCAACAACAAGCAATTTAAATTCATTACTGATTCATGAATTTAATCATTTCTAATTCGATTCGAATAATTTTTCAAACTAACTAGTTTTCACTGTTCAAATTATAAATGGGTATTTATACCAAATTTCAACCACCACAATAATATTACATTATTTTAACATATTAAACATTTCAAATATGCTAATTTCTGAAAGAAAGGAGGAAGGAAGGAGGAGGGCGGCAACAGATTGGAGCTTCTAAGGTTAGGGTTTGTGAAGGGAGAGAGACAGGAGGAGGAGGAGATGAGGAGGTGGCCGGCGGTGGAGGAGGCGGCGCAGGGGAGGAGGATGGGAGGTGGTAGCAAGTTTGGGGAGGGAGAGGCCATTTTGAAAGAAAGGAGGATGAAGGAAGAATAAAAATGACGAGAGAAATGGAAGAAAAGTAATTATATGTTAATTTCTATCCTATCGCCTGACTGCAAAAGATCTCTGTTTGCTACAAAATTTCGACACGAGATAGTACACGTAATGACGAATCCGACGAATCAAGTTTCGTCGAATTCCGAGTTCGTTTGACCTTCCGTTTAATTTCTCAAACAGGCTCAAATAAGCTTCAATAAATGCGGTTTTAGCGTACATTTTCTTCTTGTACGCCCAAATGCTAACTCCAAAAATTGTGAATTTTTTTATTCTACCATTATTTGATAATACAAATCCGAAAAAAAAGTGAAATCAAATTCTGAGATCGTCTCAATAATGTTTCTTTGTAAATTGAATGTCAGTTTTGCCCCAAATGGGTTTGTCTCTCATGGCCACATACTAACTCCGTTTCGCGTGAAATTTGAAATCTAGCCATGGCTTATTATGCGGAATCCAACAAAATTGGTCTCGTTGAATTCTGAGCTCTCTAGCAAAATTTCATTTTTTAAAGGTTATGCTATGATTTTAAAAAATCGGATTTTCAAATTTTTTAAATACAAGGCTTATAAATTAATTTAATAATTTTACTGAGTTTGTTTTAAGTCAAATAAAATATAAAAACAAATTTTAAAATTATTTTCAAATTTTATTTGGCAAAAATAACCAATTTACATTCTCATATTCATTAAAATAGCTTAAATCAAATTTCTAAATTGGTTCTGAAATTCCGGGTTGTTACAGTATATTTTATCGGTTAATTAGTGATCCATCTAACTGAAGCACATAATTCGATGTTTCTGATGACTTGATGTTTCTGATGTTTTCCTATGTGGAATTGAAGAGCGAATAGTAAACTAGTAGTGAGAACGTGTGCATGGGACCATAGTTACCACCGCTTGGGTTACTGTTCATAATTCTATGACACATCATATTGTTAATGCCAGTACCAGGGACTGGTAGGTCCCGTACATATGTAGAAATGTATACAAAGTTGTTTGATGATTGTTATCTATTTTTATTGTAGGTTGCTGTGCTTGAATTAGGACTGGTGGGTCAGTTATTCAATTATCGGACTGAAGGGTTCAATAGATAGCCTTAGGATCTCTTAATTTTATGATGACAAGTCACGACAAGAGGCTGACGAGTCTCAACTTATGGTATTTGGAAAAGCTCAAGGGAGCTATATGCACGTGCTATATTATGATATTTTGAATCCGAATTATTATTATTGCTCATGAATTCTAGATGAATTCAGATATTAATGTTTTGATGATTTGAACTTACGATCATATTTACTTTGGAGATTTAAATCCAAACTGATGTTTTGATGATATCATTGACTTTGCAGTTTCGGACCCATAATTAATGTCATACTGAATTGTCGCTATTTGATATTTCGGGTACAATTTACGATTGGTTTATTGAAACAGAAACCCATCATGGCCTATAGCTAAATGATGCTTAGTTATTTATGTTTATTAATGTTGGATTGAATAAACTCTTATATGATTTTACATGCTATTTTGTTGGAGTTTTGTGATGGCCCACAAATCCGTACAGTTTGAGTTGATTTAAACAACACACATCCAACACAAATTGCACAGAAATACGAGTCATTAGGGTTAAAGAAATAGAAATAAATAGAAGAAGAACAAAAATAACAACACAGAATCTCATAGCGGAACGAATAAAATATATTATATAACATAACCTTTGAAATATAAAATTTTGTATCAGATATACATACCACCATCAGAGTACAATACAACATTTGATACAGTGGAAAATAACTTTAAAATATCTAATGGTGAAGCCTCCTGCTTCAAGCTCCTCCAGGTGTAACTGTAAAATCCTAAAACACTTGACTGCTCATACAAATTTGGGCACCCAAGAGTTTAGGGTAAAACGAACAAAATAAAATCTGGGTCAGTTTGGAACTGGTGTGAGTAAACTCCAACCATATTGTTTAACATTGAAAATTCTTTAGAAGAAAAGGTAATCGTAAGATTGATCCACACATAAATACAGATGTTTTTACCTTACGATAACCAAAACATTTTTTATATCGAAATCCAGTGACATTATAATAATGTATAATCAAATAATAACCATCTAGCAGAACACTTGCTCTCACGCTCCACATACATAGTATAAAATCAAAAACCGCAGGGCACTTATTGGGGACTGGATTCTAACTGTGACAAGGTATGGGACCACCATTCGATAAGTGTAATCTAAAGGGGATACACTGGGGTTCAACAAGAACATCTTGCAACCCAACCACACATGACCGGTCACTCATTTAGCTTGACTAGACCGAATGTATTATCACCCCCGGTTGCCGGCCGTCCAACCATAATCCGTAAGATACATAATCGAAAGAAGAACAAATGAATTTTCTCTAGATCGGTAATAGTACACCCTGCTTGGGGGTGACCCAACTAGCCATGCTGCCTGCCCAATTTTTGTCATCTCCCGGTTGTGAGGCTTGAGGCTACGTTACCTTTTTAGAACATCTGGTCACCATTCACTTTGAATGCCACATCGTCAAACCCGTCAAATCACTAGTTGATCTTCCCAAAAATATTATGGGTATAAAAAGATAAGGGAAACGAATTATTCCACCACCAAACGTAATACCTTGAAAAGATCGTCTTATGTGATCCGTTAGGCATACTCTGTAAAACATTCGTCCATACAAGTTGTCCTGGGTCTGGATAAGTCAAAGGCACTATCCTGTAAATAGAACATCCCTTGCATGTTCCTCTGTCTTCAATTATCTTTAGCATAATCTAATTCACAACGTCTGCCTATATGGAGTGGTTTTCGGATAATAAATCCAACCGGTCTCTCCGTATTGACAACGATAGTCAAAAACTTTGATAGTTGGTTATTTAACAACCGAAGAAAAACAAACATCCATTCAAATTTCCAACAGGAACTATTATTGACTAAGCATCAAATAATCATTGGCCCTTTGAAATATTTCATTAATTCATCATTTCCCAGATTCCTTTCAATATTCTATATATATTGATATATCGATTTCTGGTTATCAAAATTCCTTAAAAATATTCCAACTCCTTAAATTTTTGGAAAATTTCGACAGCGTCTTCTTTATACGGCTCAATCAGTACAACTACAAATTGCCTCTCTAGGCCCTTTCCGTTCAAAGAGAAAATCAAAAAGCCAATTGGCTGGCCCAAAAGGCTCATAAAATCTCATATGAAATTTAAACATGTACCTTTTTGTCGGGTACTCAAGTTATAATCTTCATTCTCTTCATTCCATACCTGTTTAACATATATGAGCCCATTTCTAGTATCATTACAATCCAATCATGTTTACTTTAATCACTTTCCATTCGCTAATTCATTTTCTAATTGGCTTCTTTACTTAACATATCACAATCAAATATATTTGTATTCACTTATACTTAAATCAACTCAAACTTCTTGCCAGCTTCGCAGTTCTAACCCAAATTTCATATTCAAATTTCCAATTTCAATTAACCAATTCAGTTTACTTAAACAAAGTTAGTTCGATCTAAAACTCAGTTAACTATTTTTTTTAGGAAGTAACTAATTTCTTTTGAAATTAGTTAACTTCATTTGATAATTAAAAGTCTGATTTTTGTTCTAGAAATCAGTCCATTTACTCCACTTGAGTTGATATTTATTTTATAACTCAAATCTGGATTTTTCTATTGGAAATTCGGATTTTTATTCGCATAAAATCATTTTAATTTGTTTAATAAACTGTTACGATTAATAAACGATTATAGCGCCGCTTTTCTAAAAATTTGATTTTAATATAACTAAAAATCCATAAGACGAAATTTAGTTTTTTCTCTTCCATTAGAAAATTATTATTCAATAAGTCTGAACGTTTCTTTTTTCATAGAGTTCCAACTTATATTGAGTTCTATATACTCAATTGAAGTTTGAAACGCCAAATTACGAACTACCGCGCTACTACTAGTTCGTTTTAATTAAATTTAATTATAAACGTTTAAAACTTTGTTTATAAATAAATTCTAACTCCATTCTCTAATATTTAAATATAAATTGGATTAGTTTTCCAAATCTAACTTGAAAACTCCGATTATCCAAAATCGTTGAGTATTTCATTTAAATTTCATAACTAAGTTGGAAATTTGTTCCCAATTCAATTTTATATCAAATTCCAATTCAATTTATATTCCGAACATTGGATAAATTTCATTGTTTCCCATTTTAAACGATTCCCAACCCTTTTTTTAAATTCATACTTGAATTTAAATAATCTAAGTATCCCATGATAATTATTCACCTCTATTTATAAACATCGTTTATAAATTACATTTCTTGTTTTAAATATTAAAACAAGTTTTTATTTCAAATTTCATTTGAAATCCAATTTCTACTTTGGAAAATAAATTTCCCTTTTTAAAGTCATGCTCGAATTCACATTTCTAAATTATCCGATGATAATTTATAAACATCGTTTATAAGTTCAACTACTTGTTTTTTTATTAAAAACAAGTTAATATTTTCCTAGCCAAATTCAAAATTCGGTTTTTATTTTGGAAAAATAAAATTTTCCTTTAGAATCTCAAAATCACTTTTTATGAAATTTTTAAATATCAATGTTTAGGGCTAGTGATATTCAAACATCTAAAACACAAACATCAATTCAATTCACACATCACACATATATAAATCTGTAAACAACAATAAATAAATATTGAGGAATCCAGTTGGATCCCTCCAACCTGTTTACCCTGCATCCACAGATGTTAGTCAACACAAATAATACCAATCCTACTTCAAGGTAGGATATCGCGGTATTAAGGTCCACTCTTTATATCGTGGGGCGATAGGGTCATCCGCTAATGATACTGCGGGAAATATCCAATATATATAATAGCTGTTCGCGTTAGTGGCTCAGTGGAAAGGCGTTCCCCTACCTGGTAGGAGGTCAGAGGTTCGAGGCCTGCCCTGGGCACCTATCCTTAAGTAAAATTAACCCGGTGTAGTGGAGGTCCAAGGGACTGCGTTAACTTGTACAAGGTTGTAGTGTAGACTGGGTTGCCCTACACCCCCCAAGATGGAC
The DNA here is from genome assembly GCA_030737875.1 of Allium sativum. Classification (NCBI taxonomy): domain Eukaryota; kingdom Viridiplantae; phylum Streptophyta; class Magnoliopsida; order Asparagales; family Amaryllidaceae; genus Allium; species Allium sativum. The sequence goes on from CM060919.1 coordinate 580,439,232, forward strand.
GGCCCACCGTTGTCTTCGGTTGATCGTTCATTATATATATATATATATATATATATATATATATATATATATATATATATATATATATATAATAGCCACAACCACCAAGCCTAAATATAACTAATATATATCATATATTATAGCCATAATTCATCAATAATATGCATCCAATCAATCAACAAACAACATATAAAAATTATTTCAAATCAAAATTCATTTATAATAAAATTATAAACAAATTCCAAACACATTGATTTTTGTTTGCTAAATATCCATTTAAATTATGTATCTCGCGGCTACGCATCGTCTCGAATCATTTTAAATGAATCTATATCTAGCACCTATGATTTATTTATTTTAATTTAACGATTATACAACTATTTATTTAAGTTAACAATTAAATTAAGTAAGTAAATTATAACGAAACACCGAATAGTTCCAAAATAATGTAAACAGCCCCAAAATACTTCAATCATCCATTCTGGCATTCCATCGAACGTCTGTGCCTCAAACTTACTGCCTTATGTCCAGACAGCCCACTTCCCCAAATGACAGGCCATTTCCAGTCACCTACTTCCATTATCCCCTAGTCGAACTCCACTGCTTCATCGCACCCCAATTCTTCACCAGAAAATCGAACTCCACCATCTAACTCCCTACTCCAAACCTTCATATTACCCAGTTTAAACATCGCACCTGTTTGCAACCCACCTTCAAAAACGCATTTATCTCCATACAACTCTCCTCTTTACTAGCATCACGCTATTCATCAACTCGCATAAATCTCTTTAAAACCCAAATCCCTAGTTCCTAGCTGCTGACGTGATCATCAGATGATGCTTCGCACCTTACACCCGATCACCTCGATGTCACGCTCGTACCCAAATCGCGACTTTTGCCATCCCTGCGACCTACTCGACATCCACCTCGCGAGCCATATTCTGATACCCAAAACTCGTCGGAGCCCCTTCTGCTGATTAACAGGAGTGCCGCTCCATCCTCTTACTGTCGAGGTTCTGAAAATGTCGAGATTTTAAATCTCGATTTAGACTCTTTTTTTTTATAGGAGGAATCGATTTTGATTGGGAGGAAAGAAAACGAAAAGGGAAAAAAACTTGAGATTAGGTTTTGAGTTTCAGAATGGAAATAACAGGGGTCGATGCGTTTATATAGGAGTGAACGAGAGATAAGAGGTACGAGGGAATTAATTTTGTTGTTTTCCTTCATTGTGAAGGTGGGAGACAAAATATTCTGCTCGAGAGAAAAATATTAGGTCTACGCATAAAAATTATATAGGTAGGTCGGCCTCTCCTACCCTTCTTCTTTTTTCATTTTTATTTTTTTATTTAATTTGATTTTAATTAGTATGAATTTTTTTAATCTAAAATACCCGTTGATTTCGAACTTTGTTTTTAGTGTAGCGACCAGCACCCCTAGGCTTATATCACTATTTTGGACACACTGAAACAGGTTTCGAAGCCTAATTCGATCATATGGAAAAGATATCAATTTAAATCAACGTTTTAAATTAAATTCAATTTAATTATTTTCAACCGTTTTCTAACCGTACAATCAAACGATAAATCTAAATGTTACCAAATTGGAAAGGTGATAATAATATACTATTACGGATCCGATAGGATTGGTTTCATTGAATTTTGAGACTATTTGAAAAATCATTGTTTCTAAGGCTTAAATTAAATCGATTATAATATAAACCGATTTCAAAACAATTAAATTCATCAACAATAAATAATTAGTATCGTTAGAATTCAATACGGAATTTATATTAGTCATTAGAATCGTTTCAATTCAGTTTTAATTCTGAATTCAACTATTTGTTGTTTTCGTATTACGATAATTCAATATCTTTGAAATTAAATAATATATCAATTATTAAATCGATATTTCCATATTAAAATTCATTTATATTTTTAATTCAACATTTAAAATAAATTTAAATGTTCATTATAAAACAGCTAAAAATCCGGGAAATTACAAGTTTGATATTATCGTTAATGAGGATAAACCCCACCCGATGATTGTTTATGTTGTCCTTGGAATCTTTTAGGTTGTAAAGCCTTAAGAAACTCCTGAATCAACTATTTTCGTGAGTTTATACAATTCCTTTTGTGTAAAAATGGTTTCTTATCTATAATTTCATATTTCTCCGGTTGTATTCAAAGTGATTTGTAAACTAGACCGACCTGCATGTGTTAAAGCTCGGTTAGACCAAGTTGTTTCAGATTTAACTGGCTATTGACTTAGGCCTTGCAGTTTCATCTTTGGATTACCTTACCTGAAGCTATTTCATAGCTGAATATTCATGTGTTTAAGTCGTCGTACATTTATTCTTTGGAGATGTTGTATTCATGTATGGTTCATGTATAACCATTCAGATATATAACATGTGTATTTGTTGTACTCTGTTGTTGTATTTATATGTACTCTGTTCTATAATCTATTTTCTGTGATGTATAGTTATTTGTTCAAAACTATTACCCGTCCAAACGCAATTTGCGACAACTTTGGATATGGAAATAATGGACTACCAAAGGCGCGATCCGTTCAAACGATGTTGTTCAATGTGAATCACGAAAATGGACATAAAAAGCAATTAGCTACTACAATAAGGAGTGCAACGTACCTCATGCGTAGTAGAGTAGAAAACGGACAGAGGTCCGATAGGCCGATCACATGGTAGACTAAGAAATAATTCCTTAAGCAAAAACTCAAAGTGCAAACAATCACCTTGAGAAAGCACGAACACAGAACCTTTGTAACACATAGAATAGTTTTGACACTATTATCGCTTGATCTTTCTCTTTTCAGTAGTTACTTCTTATTCACTTGACTTTTGTGTCTGACCATTTCCTTTTTTTCTTTCTTCCTATTAGGTGCACAGGATAATAGTTAGACGTTTGATAGACTTGGGGGCATAGCTTGGGAGCTCCACCTTCATCATGCACTTTTCATCTTTTTCCTTAGTTTAATTCAATTGTATTTTAGATTTGATGGGAATATTCTAATGTATCCTGGTTTATTGTTTTTGAGACTGAGATGTTGACATTTTGAGATTGTGATATTCTAAGTAATGGTTTTTATAAAAGACTTTTTAATTTTAAATGTTTCACCTGCAAAATGTTTTTATATTTATATATTGTTATCTTAGTCTATGCATGTTTTAGTTATACCTAAACAATCCACACTCTTTAATATGACTCGATAGACATATGTCAAGGGAACGTGGGTTGCCAAAAATATTACTTTTGTAGGACGGTTGGAAGAAAAATGTTGTGACTTTTCAAACCGAGGTTGAATCGCAGTGATGTGGAAAGCAAATAAAGAGGTTATGTATGCAAGTATGAGAGCAAAAATGTGTACAAGTTACTTGAGAAAAAAATGCGGAGCATGTAGGGACTCCTTGAATTAGAGTTTGAAACGAGAATTTTTCTGAATCAAAGGTGAATGATGCACTGAAAAAACACAAAACTGCATTGATGCCTTTGCAATTACACACAACCTTTTGATATTTAACATTACAATGTATTTCAGACAACTATGTTAGAAAGCCCGAAATTTTTAGATCAACGAGGGGTGGACATCTCCTGAATTCACAAAGCGCTCGTTGATTTTACTTATTTGATAAACTACCACTATAGATTATGTTCATGTACATATTCTACCATTCTTTTAGCCTTTTAGAATTGCTAATTTCAAAAGTAATTTCGGTTGAATATTGTATATTATGATAGCGCTGTACAGTTAAAGTGTTTAACGGTTTTATAGCGGTGGAAGTGTAGAAAGGTTTATTGAATGCGAAACTAAATATCTATAATTAATTAGTTATCAATTTTATATTATATATGTGTATAAGAAACTAATATTAATTAATCTTATATAAAAAAACCAAAGAATATCGTGGTTATGCACATTAGATTTGATGACTATAACAAATTTCTGTCATATGTTTGACGCTTACTTTAACAACCCGGAAATTCTAAGTCAATTTAAATTTTTTATTTTGGCGATATTTAAGAATTTTGAATATTTAAAATGAATTATTTTAAATAATAACGCCGAAAAATTTATTTTCGACGAAGTTAAAACGAATAAATTTATTTTAATTATATAACGAGCCTGAAATGGCGCGGCAGTTCGAAAATTCGATTTCGAATTTCAAATGAATATAAGAATTCAATATAAGTCGGAATAGGACGAAAAAAGAAATATTTGAATCTGTTTGATAATATCTTTCTAACGAAGTTAAGAAATTGAGATTTCACTTTATAGAGTGTAAGATACGTCCAGTTTAAAATTCAGAAAAATCGCTGTGGAATTTATATATATTTTAATATATATAAAGCCCTTAAAAATGAAAATTTTGCAAACGACCTCGGTTTTCGACGAAACCACTTTTGTTGGATCCAGGATGTCAAATTATTGCTAGGTTTCAAAATTCATAATTTTCTGAATCAATATGTGAGCGTGGCGAAGTTAAACGTGTTTTAACAATTTCAGTCAATTTCAATCGACCAGAAAATGACCATTTTTCAAACGGTCTCAGAATTCGACGAAATTAGTTTTGTTAGGACCGTATCGTCAATACAAAGCTAGAAACTATTTTTCTGGAATTTTTAGAGTCAATATGTGGCCCCGGTAAATTGAAATGTACGTTTAAATTGAATATATAAAGATCTATATTTTAAATTCAATGGAAACTGATCGTAAGGGTCGAATTGGCCTACGATATATATCCCATTGTGTTCGGAATGGAGGTAATACGCTAGAGACGACTGTCGGTGGGTTCGATTCTGAGTTCGAAAGAAAAATTTACTTTTTGATGGATTAAAATATTTAAATAATAAACCTTTTCTCTCTTTCCCCGTTGGTCAACCCTCATTCATCGGTTAAAATTGAAAACGGAAAAAAAGAAAAAAAACGTCGAACTCCCGTCGTCTTCAGCCCTCCGCCACCGATGGCGTCGCGCTGCCTAGACGCCCCGCCTCCCCCGTTCGCCATCGTTCTCCGTCGCACTCCCCTTCTGCTTTGCCTCCTCCTCCTTCTTCAATTCGAGAGAGCCCACACCCCTTCCCAAAACCCGACGCAACCAGCCACCGCCTCGATCTGACCCCCGTCGTCTCTTTGAACGCACAACCCCTCCCCCAAACGCCCAAATCGACACCGCCCTGAAACCCTAGTCCGACCCGACCATCGATGAAGCCCCCTCCCCCCTCTCCAATTAACACAGTAAGTCTCTTTTGCCTCCTTCTGTCTGATTTTGATTTTTTTTGCTTAGGAAAAAATGATTTTTAGTTTTATAAAATATGATTAATAGTTTAGAAAAGCTATGGTTTTTATGGTATAAAAATTGGATTTTTACACATGAAGTAGCGCTATAAAAAATTGTTTTTTTTATATGAAATGTATAGAGTTTTAACATAAAAAGATTCGATCTTTACATTAGCAAAGAGTCGAGATTTTTATATAAGGAGAGTTGAAATTTTTATATGAAGAAAGATAGAAGTTTTATATAAAGAAAGAACAAATTTTTATGTGAATGTAGAAAGTAGAAAGATCGAATTTTTATAAAGAAGAAAGCGTTTTAAAAATATAATCTTTACAGTATATGTAGTAAAGATAAAAATATGATTTTTATACAGTAGAGATTATAAAAAATATAATTTTTATAAGATGGAGCAATAAAAAAAATATGATTTTTATACTAGAGAATATAAAAATGTGATTTTTATATTAGTGGCGATATAAAAATATAATCTTTATATAGGAAGTAGCGCTGTTAAAAATATAATTTTTAACACAAACGGTGTTGAACAGATCTCGTTGGAAACACGGCGAAGATTTTCTACATATGAAGAGTCACGGCGTTTGGTTTAGCTCTTGGTGAGAACTTCTCACTTTAAATCTTGTTCTCTAGTAAAAATTATATACTAGAATGCAGACGGTGCTTAGCAGCACCCGACACCCGTCGTCCACAGACAATGGACGACTTGTTTGTTTGATTGTGTTTGGATTGATTTGTTTGTGTGAATTTGGTAAGTGATATGGAATGGAAAAATATATATTCATGTGTTGAATAAAAGAATATTCATGTGTTGAAATAAATTATTTATCGTTAAAAAAATAATTTTTAACGTGTATATGAATAAATTAAATATTCATTTACAAATCAGACGATTTGTTTATGTACACCGATTTGACTGATACTGATTGGGGCGATAAATTTTACACGTCGCCCAACTGCACAAATAAAATCTGTGTTTGTTGGTTTGAAACCCTACACGGGTATTGGGATGATATTTGACGTACACTAGTCCTAATTTTATAGTTGTATGTCGATCGATAGGTTGGCAGACAGTTGTCTTGTGCACTTTGGATGATGGTTGATTATTTATCGTTGCTATTATATACATGTGTTGTATAGAATCCATATGATTAACATTATATGGTAATTGATTGGGCCTCATTCCAATTTGGAAATTTTTAGAAAATGAATTATATTCATGTGTTGAGTAAATTATATATTCATGTGTTGAATAAAAGAAAATTCATGTGTTGAATAAAAGAAAATTCATGTGTTGAGTAAAAATATCTAAACGATAAAAATAACAATTTTATCAAATATATTAAATAACAAAAATAGTCTTGTGTTGACGATACTCATGTGTTGAGAATATTCATGTGTTGAAACTATTCATGCGTTGAACGAAATATTTTATACAATAAAATTCACATTTTTATTGTAAGTAAGAAGTAATAAATATTCATGTGTTGAAAGAAATATATATTCATGTGTTGAAGAAAATATTCATTTGTTGAATAGAATAACGAAGTTATTGAAATATATAAAGCCGTGTTGATTAGATTTGCGCCATTTTGACGCGAACGATATTCATATCGATTTTATAATGAATATAGAAAGAGGAAGTGATTTCTAAATCTAATATTTTGAAAATATTATCATTTATTTATCAAAATGAACTAGTGTGAACTAGAATTATAATCCAATCTTTTTAATTAAATAAATTGGATTTGAAGTGGTTTTAAAAATAATCAGAATTTCCAATATACGAATTGGAATGGATTTGAATCGAAATTATCTTCGGAATATTTCGATGTTGGATTTCGTGATTATACAGATATGGTTGTGGAAATTTGAAAGATATATTTATATCGTTATTTCCAATACGATATTATTTGGTTTCAGAATTTGATATTGAATATAAGCCGATATATTTTCTATTCAGAGCCTTGTATTTAAAATCAAAGGGGATTTTGGGTTCGTCGTGAACGGTGTCTTAAATAACACTATTCTTGAACTCAGTTTAGAAAGGAATAAATCTTTTAATTAAGATTTAGTGTAATTGTCCAGTTAATTCTAAAATTAACAATGGAATGAGATTTTGGGTTTGTCGTGAACCGTGTTTTAAATGACATTGGTTCTTTAACCCAGTTAAAGATTAAAACTAAGTGGAGTTTTAATGAATCTTTAATTAGGTTGAAATGATCGAGAATGGAGTATCACCAGTTTTGCTTCAAGCGATAGTTAAATCTTTAATTAGATTTGAACGTGAAATGGTAATTAATATTTACCGATAACACCGTGGTGTTAGATATGGAGTATTACCAGTTTTGCTCCATAGGATGAATAGGTTGGGATTGGGAAATAAAATAAATAATTACTTCGGTGTAGTTCGCTAATCCCGACTAGTTTGGAAAACCATGATATGGTTTGAAATGATATCCAAAGGAAGATTAAAGAATAAATTTAAAAGAATTTATCTTTGATAAAATTAATGGGAACCTATTCCCTAAGAATGTGAGTATTTGAATAAAGGAATATTCTGAATTGGAATGAGGCGTATGTTGTGTTTGTGTAACATTTGTTTATTATATACGCGGGTTATTCAAAAAGGCCGGATTTATACCCATTGTGAATAACCGATTCGACGATATGTCGAAGGTGAAGGCAGTGGTTAAAGACCGGGGGTCTTCACGTCGTTTGGATGATTCCTGGCAATCTTGATTGGGCTGTACACCCAAGATGAGGGAGTATGTTGGAGATCGTCCAAGCGTACTTGAAGATCGACGGATATGCGAGGAAAGTGCCTCCGATTTCGTTCAGACCCAGAACGAACTTGTAAATGGACTGTGTGTCTGACATTGGATTTTATTCTGTGTGATTGATTTCTATTAAATATATATATGTTTGGCGGCGGAGAATTTATTCTCTTGCTTAACGCCCTTCTCTGAGACGTATGAGCTCAGAGGTTATGTATTAATGGATATCAATCGCATGGAGTGAATTGCCCATGTGGCATGCCTAAGTGGCAAATGATCAAGGCTTCTGTTGAAAAGCAAAGTCTTGTGGTTGATGATCAAAGCACGGCCTAAGTGGCATCGCTTTGTGTATAGCGTTAATTCGCGAGCTTCACACCTCGGTATGAGTCAAAAACGGGATAAGGACCCAAGGGGAACACGACGTTTCTTTCTAGCTATAGGTGGTGCCAGTGCTTAAACTGACTGACATTTATATACTTTTCACCTGTGTGGTTGTTGGAATTAGGGCTGTCAATGGATATCCGAAAAATCCGAAATTCGTCCGCATCCGTATCCGAAAAGCGGATAAATATCCGATATCCGGGAGAGCGGATGCCGATGCGGATATAGGCATATCCGCATCCGAAAATTATCCATCCGTTTTTTCCCTATTATAGCATAAATTATGTGTATTTTAACATAATTAAATATACTAATTTATTAATTTGCAAAATTAAAAGTCTACTAAATGCATGTTAATTGCTCAAAATTATATATTATCATCATATTTATTTGTTTTTAGCAATTTAGTAATTAATTAAGTTGAAAAAGATTAATATTAAGCTAAAAAAATTCATTTATATTCATTGATTTATGGATTGTTGGCGGAGCGGATAATTATCCGATATCCGTCCGTATCCGCAGATACGGATATCCGATATCCGAAAATGGTTTCGGATGCGGATACGGATATGGCACTATCTGTATCCGAAAGTATCCGTTGACAGCCCTAGTTAGAATGCGAGGCGCCTCGGATATATGGTCGATAACTGGCACTATGTGAGCTGACGTACAAACTATGTTATAGGTCCTATAGGACCGGGAAACGTGTGTTCAGGAATAATTAATCCTCAAAAGTAAGAGAGGACCGGCCTTGGAGGTTCCAAGGGATTGCTGTGTGTGGTCCTGAGGCATTTGCTAGAGTGTCTCGAATCGGAGAGGAGCTTGCCCCTTGCCTCGACTCATGATGGAATCCAATTTCCAATACGTGACATTTCGGTTTTATTTGTAGAGCCTAGTATGGCGACATAGTGGTATGGAGCACTATGCCGTCTATGATTTATACATTATGATTGAAGTTGTTTTCTTCACTTATAGTAATAATAAAAGATGAGATTTCACGTACCAAGCATTCTTGGCTATTATAAGGAGAAAAAAAACCTATCCTCCGGCTTGCGTTGCATTGTGTGATGGGACCTGGGTCTTATAATAGCTTCATTGTTCTTTATTTAGCATTGCGTTGTTTGTTATAAGCACTGGTATTCTTGGAAGGAAACCCGTTCCGTGTTATACGGCGTGGTCCCTTGATTTACCTAACATTTAAAATAAAAATTAATAACTGTTTTAGTTCTCACACCAGTCACATGAATGATCTGGAGTTTATTGTTTTAACCTAAACTCTGGGTGCCCTTATTTTCCGCACGGGCAGCTAGTAGTTTTTGTTTTGCAGATTTATTATTCACAGGACCCTGATTTATAGCTGAAGTGATATTCGGAAAGCTCTATATCCGTGTATTTCTATCAGTTATGTTTTGTATTATTTTTCCGCTGCAGTATTGTATTTTAAATCTCTGATATTCTCTGTTGTATAATATCTATTCATACTCTGTAATATTCTTGTATTCTGATGGAATTGTGTAATAAGCAATGAAATGTTCTTCTGTTTTGCGTTCTGATTTGTCGTGTTCTCAAAGCTATTCGTGCTTTCCTTCAAGGGGAAGTTATGGGTTACTACACTTACGCTTTAAAATTAGCTCTTTGCACTAACTTTTGATGTTTTAAAAATAGATAACTAGTCAAATTAAGCTTTGTATATTAATACTGCTAAAGCGGATGCTAAAAAGCCTTAATTTAGTGGATGCAACGGTATATAGCGGGGATAAAAGCGGGTCTAATGTTCATTAGCGTTAAATTTAAATAGCGTAGCGGATGAAGAGCATTATGGGATATAGTGGGGATTTTGCGGGGCTTTAACTACATAGTGACAACGTGTGTAACACCCAACCTCCGCTAGTGTCACTCACAAAGGGAATGCACTAGTTTTGGAGGAGCGCTATCTAGTAAATAAGCACAGAAATATCACAAGACAGAACATAATTAAAATAGCGGAAGAATCAAAAACCAAATTTCATTATTTCAAAATATAGAGTCAAAACCTCTTACATCAAAAGTACCAATTGTCATTTCTCCATTACAACAAGTTCTAAAAGAAGCATAAACTTAAAATAACAAAAGTAATTTATTCCCCAAAGACAGCAGAGAAGCAGCCATAGCCTAGCTCAAGACCAAACCGTACATGAGCTGAAGTGAGAGCAAGAGAAATCCAAGCTAAGTGCTAGAGTTTCCTCCCTGAGAACCTGGGGGGGGACGAAAGAAAAAGGGTCAGTCATAAAGACTGGTAAGTCCTAGTGACTTTCAGTATGAAAACTAGTAAAGTTAACATGACATGAATCAACGGAAAGTAAACATGAGGATGATAATAAGTCTGGCATTATAACTATGATAACAAGATAAGTCAAGCATAGCATCGCATGTTCAAGGTTCGCTGCACCAACTGTACTTGTATCCTAACCCATGTCAAGTATAAATCGTGAAATGATCCCTTGGCCCAAAACCATGAAATGACCCAATTCGGGGTCTTACAAAACGATCCACTAATCGATCGGCTCCCTACAAGTTTTAGCTCGTCGTGTGTCTGTGTCATACGACCCTATCACGAATGTAGTCACCAGTGCTAGGTCCACCATAGGGTGTATCAAGCCCTAGGGTGCCAACCACTGACACGAATCAAGCACGCACAATGTAAACCTACTAGTGCCCAATGCCTACTTTTTCAACTCCGGACTAAGTGCACGACCATAGTCCGCCTGAACCTACAATGGCGCACCTACTCAGCCGTCATTCTGGTCGCTTACAATCAACCCAGTAATCGTGCCCCACCCTGCCTAGTCCCAGGGTATCATGATACGTCTAAGTGGGTTACTGTTGAAATGGACCGCGTAAATAGGGTTTCTAATGGGTTAAGTGTTGTCATTTAAATTCGTGACTTAACCCTATCAAAACATGTGTCAAGTTGGTTAAGTGTGTTCAAGTGGTTCATGACTTAACCCTATCAAATCATCGTGTCAAATTGGTTAAGTATATTCAAGTGGTTCATGACTTAACCCTATCCTGTGGCATTTACTAAATACACCCCAACCTCTCACATTAGACTAGTTGTGGTTACTGGACATGCCGGGCGGTTCCGGGCAGATTTACACCACAACCTAGTCTAACCTCGGGTTTTTAAGTGCGATATGACCAACTACCCACATTGGATCCTATTGTTTGCAGTTACTGGATTCGCCGGGCGGTTCCGGGCAGATTTATACTGCAAACTCAACCCAACCTCGAGTTGGCCGTTTTCAAGTTTATTCTAAGTGTCATGTCCAAGTTCAAGTTTCGAGTCAAATTTCATGTTGAGTGTCATGTTAGGTTTCATGTCAGTTTCATGTCCATTTCCTGGTTCAAGTTATAACAAGGTTCATGTTTCAAGTTCGTAGTCAATTCAGGTTTTCCTAAACTACCCAAATCGTATTTGTAATGACCCGTATCCTACGTATCGGGGGATCGTAGAATATTTATTTCTTTTCCGTATGAAGTCGTATGGTCATGTAACTTTGGGAAACATCCATTAGAGTCATTCCCCATGCTTATGATTTTTTTCGATTTTTAAATGACCATTTTGCCCCTAGTTGGTACTGTTTTGGCCATAACTTTTGATTGGAAGGGAATTTTGACCTGAAACCACTTCCATTTGATTCGTTTGATGGTTTACCTTTCTGTAGAGTGGTCATAATAGCCAAACGGACTTACCGTTTGGGAGATATGGCTGAAACAAGGTTTGGAGGGTGAAAAACTGCTTAACCGGGCCAAATCAGGTGATTAGTGAGTAGGCCCATAACTCATTTCGGGATTAGGGTTATGGGAGGGCTGAAATGAGATGGAGAATCATTCCATTTCAGTTTTCTAGCCTCCACTTATCACCACGGATCCCTAAAAATGGCCTCTAACCTCTAAATCACCCCCAAATCATCTTTTGGTCAAGGATTTGGCTTAGCAACCCCTAATCAAGGAGGATCTTCACCAAATCAACAAAGGAGCTGCTGTTTGGCATTGAGATTCACATCAAATCAGAGAATTATTTCAGATCTTAGTTTATTTGTGGCTAAGGTGAGTGATTTGCATAGTTTTGCACTAATTATGGCTAATTAGGGGTAATTAGTGTTAATTAGCGAATTTATACACTAATAAATTCAGGAAAAAATGTTCATAAATTCCTAATTGATGTTTTACACCTCTGATATGAATTTGGGTTAATTTGGTTAAGTTTTGCTAACCCTATCGTTAGTTTCACGTAAACATGCTTAAGGGGAAATATGGGATTTTGGGTATGTTTGATCCATTTTAACCTATGATACTGATGTGAATGATGTTTGTGGTTGATTATGTATGTTGCTATGATTGTATGAAATGCTTTATGATTGATTTCAATAGTTAGAATGGTCGAAAACGTCGTCGAATGGCGTAAACACTTGCTGGAACAGTTTCAGAAACAGTGCAGGGTTCGGATCGGATAAGGGGGGCTCGGATCGGATATGTTGAACTGAGCAAAGAATCTGATCGGATCGGAACCCAACACTTGGGAAAAGTGGCAAAAAGGAAGGCCACGCTAGCTGAACTGGGATCGGATCGGATAGAGGAAGACGGATCGGATCGAGGAGGACGGATCGGATCGGAAGCACGAAGACGAATCAGAGCAGGAGCATGGAAGCGGATCGGATAGGAGCATATGAAGGGAGCATGAAGACGGATCGAAAACGCGAACCAAGAAGGGACACCCGACCCGACCCGAAAGGAAGCAACCGACCCGACCCGAAGAGAAGCATCTGACTCGAACCTAGAGGAATGCTGACCCGAACCGCACCAGAAGGGGACCCGACCCGAACGGATGAAGAACACCGACCCGAACCGATAACTTGGTGAGGAATCCGACCCGACCCAGTATTGACCAATAACCCGAGATGCAAAGGTAGTCCAATATGGAAAGTTAGAGCTCAGGATCCTGGAACCAGTTGGGAACCAAGGAGTTCACTTCATGGTTGGACTTTGCTGCGGGACGTGTGCTAAGGAGTTGTCGACGTTCATAACTTCGATCCACCACTAGAAATGAAGGATGGCTACTTATCAGTACAGTAGGGTCATTATGACCTGAGGGGCAAGGTGATGGTAGCAAGACTACGTTATCAGTGCAGTAGGGTCATTATGACCCGAGGGGCAAGGTGATGCATAGTAAGACTATGAGCCAGTGCAGTGGGGTTCTTGTGACTCCATGGGGCAAAGTGGACATAGTAAGGATTGACAAGGCTATGAGCCAGTGCAGTGGGGTTCTTGTGACTCCATGGGGGCAAAGTGGACATAGCAAAGGATTTGTGGCTACGTTATCAGTGCAGTGAAGCCATTTATGACTTCATGGGGCAAAGTGATTGTAGCAAGGAATGTTGGGTGATCGAAGTGGTGAATATCGTATGCTTTATGCACTGAGCGAGAGATGTGAGGATGAATGCTATGTTTGATTGTTTGCCATCCCTATGACATGCACACCTCCCTCACCTCCGTATCTTTACACTGTTTGATATGATACCTTAGAGTGTTGTACAGTATGTAGTGCTAACTCTTTGGTTGCAGGTCCAGGTTCAGGTTCAGGTATATTTTAGTCTACCTGTTATTGTTCACTTTAGATGCTTATCGCTCATACCAGGCTTTATGTCTGACCCAGAGTTTTATGTCTCCTCTTATTACTCTGGGTGCTCACACGAGCAGACTAGAGACAGGTTAGCTGGTGATGCGCGAGTAGATGATTCGGAGGCGGGCAGGAGGCTTCCACGTATGATATGTATATGCACATTCTCCCTGTGTCGTTGGTGGTCACTACTTGGGCATTAGTAGTGTATCTCTTTTATCTTTCCTTTGCTTTGAGACAGTTTGAAAGTTGTAATAAGCTGTGTTTTGGATTTCCGCTGCTATGATGTTTAGTTCTGATTTTCAGCTTATGCACTGTCTCTCCTGTTTTATGTCAAGTATGTTATTATTATATTTTGTTCTATGCGCTGTGAGACATTCTACAGGTTCTTTGTATGTTCATTTCCCTCTTCCCTTTCCTTCTGACGACCCGTTCCGTGCTAACTGGACATGTGTACAGCGCACTTTTGGAGTAAATGTCGGTTGGTGCGGGGCGGGCCGTCACACTTGGTATCAGAGCCAGGTTGCATAGTTAACCTAGGGAAAGACACCAGGGAGAGATAGTACGTATACGAGAGAGCGTATTTGTGATTATTTTGGTTTTCAAAAGTTATGTATGTATATACTATTAGTAGTATAAAGATGAAGTAGCACTGCACTAGCACCTCTATGGGGTCGTTAATCGTTTCCCTTTTACAGATTAACGATGAGCCGAGACACGAGGGGTGCTGGTAGAGGGACCAACCAAGGGAATGCCGCTGATATGAGGGCTATGTTTACTAACCTCATGAGAGACATGCTTAGAGAAGTGCAAGGGGCAGTTCCCAATCCCGGAGTTGGTGTTGGCCCAGTAGTGCAGGCGCCTAGGGTCAATTTCGCCAAGTTGTGCAAAGATTACACTAATCTTGGTGGGAAGTCGTTCCACGGAACGGAGTCGGCCACGGATGTTCAGGACTGGATGGATAGCTGTGACCGTATCTTTGATGAATTGGGTCTTGAGGATGCGATGAAGAGAAGGCTAGCGTCTCGTCAGCTGCAAGGGCGAGCGATGAATTGGTGGAATGATATTAGAACAGCTACTCCAGAGGATCAGGTTACTTGGGATCAGTTCAAGGCTCGCTTTAGCGAGAAGTTCATTCCAGCTGCCCAGAAGTCAGTATTGTTCAAGAGGTTCTTGGAACTCAAGCAGAATGGGAGGGCAGTTTCTGATTACATTGCTGAGTTTGACACTTTGTCGAAGTATGGACTGTCTCTCATTGATACTCCTGAAAAGAAGAATGAGAAGTTCATTACTGGTTTGGATGGATACTTGGGGGAAAGGCTTATCAACCACATCGATGAGACTTTTGAATCGATCGTGGGGAAAGCTTTGAGATCAGAGAGCCTTTACCCTAAGTCAAAGACTGAGGCTGCATCTGTAGAAGGGCCAAAGCCGCAAGCAGACGGTGGAGGCAAGAATAACTCTCTGAATAAGAGGAAGCAGGACCAATCTAAAGGTGGCCAGAAAAAGAGCAAGAAGGATGTTGAGTGCTTCAGCTGTGGAAAGAAGGGCCATTATGCTAAGGAATGTCGGGCCAAGCCAGCGGAAAGGAAGTGCTACAACTGTGGTCAAATGGGACATCAGAAGGATAAGTGTCCGCAACCTCTTAAGGAGAAGCAGATTGTGAAAGCATATGCTCTTGATGCTGTTCCTTCTTCGTCGAATGCCCTAACTGCGGCGGAGAAAGGAAAGAATGTTGTTATTCAAGGTATGCTTTCTATTTATGATATACCAGTTCGAGTTTTGTTTGATACTGGGGCTTCCCGTTCCTTCATATCTAGTGACCTGGTAGATAGGTTGGGACTGGAACCCGAGATAGTCGATAGACCATTGATTGTGACGAACCCGATTGGTGATTCGACTAGCCTTAGTATGATTTGCAGGAATTTGGTCTTATCGAGTCATGGATGTATGTTTATATGTGATTGCTTTGTTTTGGGCTTTACTGGGTATGGCATTATATTGGGAGTCGATTGGCTCCAAAGATACGGGGTGGTGGTAGACTGTGAGGGCTTTTTGGTGACAGTGAGGGCGGACGATGGGCGGAGGGTAGTGTTTGGTAGCCTACATAGTGATGGGGTTATGGTTAGTTTTGTAAATTCCCTCGACATCCCGCAGGATGAGTTGTCAGATCTGCCCGTGGTTGGCCAGTATCCGGACGTCTTCGAGGAGGTGACTGGGCTTCCACCACACCGAGAGATTGAGTTCCGTATTGATTTAGTGAAAGATGCCAGACCTATAGTGATGCCACTTCGTCGTATGGCACCAAGGGAGCAGCGAGAGCTCAGGGTGCAAGTCAGCAATCTTTTGAAGAAGGGATTTATTAGAAGGAGTGTCTCCGAGTGGGGAGCACCAGTTGTATTTGCCACTAAGGCAGATGGTTCCCTTCGTTTGTGTGTGGACTATCGCGAGTTGGATAAGGTGACGAAGAAGAATAAGTATCCTCTACCGCGGATAGATGATTTGTTTGATCAGCTGGAAGGAGCTAGAGTGTTCTCCCAGTTGGACCTCGCGACAGGATTTCATCAGCTTCAAGTAGCAGATGAGAGTGTTCCGAAAATGGCATTTAGGACGCCCTTCTGGATTTTATGAGTGGTTGGTCATGCCGTTTGGGTTGACCAATGCACCAGCCTATTTTGTGGATCTTATGAATCGAGTATTCAGAGATCAGTTGAATAAGTTTGTTCTTGTGTTCGTGGATGATATCCTTGTTTACTCAAGGACAGAGGAGGAACACAAGGGACACTTGAGGATAGTGATGGAGGTGTTGAGGAAACACCAATTGAAAGCGAAATTCTGTAAGTGTCATTTCTGGAGAAGGGAAGTGAGATTCTTGGGTCATGTTGTTTCAGAGAGTGGTATTGCCGTGGACCCTGCGAAGATGGCTACGGTGCAGGACCCAAGAATGCAACAGATGTAAGAAGTTTCTTGGGATTAGCTGGATATTATCGTAAGTTTATCCAGGACTTCTCCAAGATAGCATCACCGTTGACTCAGTTGACTAAGAAGAATCAGTCCTTCATCTGGGACGGAGTGTGTGAAGATGCCTTCAAGTGTCTAAAAGAGAGGTTGACGCATGCGCCAGTGTTAGTCATTCCTAAAGGGAATGAAGAGATGACGGTGTACACGGATGCTTGTGGTACCGGACTGGGTGCAGTATTGATGCAAGGAGGTAGGGTTGTAGCTTATGCTAGTCGATAGCTAAAGCCGCATGAGAAGAAGTATCCTACCCATGATTTGGAATTAGCAGCGATTGTATTTGCGCTGAAGAAGTGGAGACACTATCTCTTGGGAGAAAGATTTGAGTTGTTTACCGATCATAAATCGTTAAAGTATCTCTTCTCTCAGAAAGATCTGAATCTCCGTCAGCAGAGATGGTTAGAGTTCTTGGCTTCGTATGATTTTGATATCGCATATACACCTGGGAAAGGTAATGCGGTAGCCGATGCCTTGAGTAGGAGACATGCCAGCTTAGGGGCAATGTTTCTTGAATGGAAGCAACTGGAGTATATCGCGGGGTTTGATTTCAGACCAAAGTGCGAATTGGATCCAGTTATGCTAGCTAGTTTGACGATCAGACCCACTTTGATAGAGCGGATTGGTTCCAATCAGAGGGACGATCCTAATCTATTAGAAATCATCTCCAAGTTAGAGATGGGTATCGATGAGGAGATGAATGTGTATGGGCTTGATCGAGATGGATGGCTTCCGAAGAATGGAAGACTAGTTGTGCCCAACGTGAATGGTTTGAGGGATGAAGTGCTTAGAGAATGTCATCACTCAAAACTGACTATACATCCCGGTGGTAATAAGATGTATCGAGATATGAGGCAGACTTACTACTGGGAAGGGATGAAAAGAGACGTTGGGAAGTTTATATCCAAAGCATGAATTGTCAGCTAGTTAAAGCTGAGCAAAGGAAGCCTAGTGGGTTGTTGCAACCATTAGAAATTCCCGAATGGAAATGGGAGCAAGTCTCGATGGATTTCATCGATGGTCTACCAAGGACTAAATCGGGATATGATAGCATTTGGGTAATTGTGGATCGATTGACTAAGAGTGCAAGATTTATACCAGTCAAGTCGACCAGAACGGCAGCCAAGTTGGCAGAATTGTATATGAAGTGGGTAGTGAGATTTCATGGAATACCCAAAAGCATAGTGAGTGACCGAGACCCGTTGTTCACTAGTGGGTTTTGGAAGAGCTTACAAGAGGCTCTAGGGTCAAGATTACATCTCAGTACCGCATATCATCCTCAGACCGACGGTCAGACGGAGAGGGTGAATCGTATATTGGAAGACCTCTTGAGAGCTTGTATATTGGATTTTGGTGGATCGTGGGATGACCATTTGCATCTAGTGGAGTTTGCATATAATAATAGCTACCAATCCAGTATCGGTATGGCTCCATATGAAGCTTTGTACGGAAGACCGTGCAACTCACCATCATGTTGGATAGAGACTGGCGAGAAGTTTGTGCTTGGACCAGATGTGGTGAGAGAAACGTCGGATAAGATCAAGATCATTCAGCAACGAATGAAAGCTGCTCAAGATAGGCAGAAAAGCTATGCCGATAAGAGGAGAAGAGACTTGAAATTCTCCGTTGGTGACTTGGTGTTTGTCAAGATTTCTCCGTTAAAGAGCGTGATTCGATTAGGCAGGAGAGGCAAATTAGCACCAAGATTTGTTGGCCCATTCCCTGTTCTTGAATTAGTCGGGAATTTGGCCTATAGAGTTGGCTTACCAGAGAAAATGGTCGGAGTTCACGATGTATTTCATGTTTCCCAACCGAGGAAGTTCGTTCACGACTCAGATGTGACTATTTCACCTGATCAGTTAGAGTACTTCGAAGCAGAACCCGAGGCGGTTGGGAACCGCAAGCCGATTCGTATTGTGGGGCACGATACGAAGCAACTTCGAAGGAAGGCGGTGAAGCTAGTCAAGGTTCAGTGGGGCGAGGACGAGAATGATTATACTTGGGAGACAGAGGAGAGCATTAGGAAGGCATATCCAGAACTCTTTGCCTGGTAAGATTTACTTTGTGATTTAGTTATTCCGCATGCTAGGATAGACTTATTTTATTTGCTTTGCATGATAGATGGTTGTTTTATGGTTGATAGGCATGCGGGAACCTTTGTGTATGTTTTGATTAGGGAATTTCGGGGGTGAAATTTCTTAAGGGGGGGAGAGTGTAATGACCCGTATCCTACGTATCGAGGGATCGTAGAATATTTATTTCTTTCCCGTATGAAGTCGTATGGTCATGTAACTTTGAGAAACATCCATTAGAGTCATTCCCCATGCTTATGATTTTTGTCGATTTTTAAATGACCATTTTGCCCCTAGTTGGTACTGTTTTGGCCATAACTTTTGATTGGAAGGGAATTTTGACCTAAAACCACTTCCATTTGATTCGTTTGATGGTTTACCTTTCCGTAGAGTGGTCATAATAGCCAAATGGACTTACCGTTTGGGAGATATGGCTGAAACAAGATTTGGAGGGTGAAAAACTGCTTAACCGGGCCAAATCGGGTGATTAGTGAGTAGGCCCATAACCCATTTCGGGATTAGGGTTATGGGACGGCTGAAATGAGATGGAGAATCATTCCATTTCAGTTTTCTAGCCTCCACTTATCACCAAGGATCCCTAAAAATGGCCTCAAACCTCTAAATCACCCCCAAATCATCTTTTGGTCAAGGATTTGGCTTAGCAACCCCTAATCAAGGAGAATCTTCACCAAATCAACAAAGGAGCTGCTGTTTGGCATTGAGATTCATATCAAATCAGAGAATTATTTCAGATCTTAGTTTATTTGTGGCTAAGGTGAGTGATTTGCATAGTTTTGCACTAATTATGGCTAATTAGGGGTAATTAGTGTTAATTAGCGAATTTATACACTAATAAATTCGGGAAAAATGTTCATAAATTCCTAATTGATGTTTTACACCTCTGATATGATTTTGGGTTAATTTGGTTAAGTTTTGCTAACCCTATCATTAGTTTCACCTAAACATGCTTAAGGGGAAATATGGGATTTTGGGTATGTTTGATCCATTTTAACCTATGATACTGATGTGAATGATGTTTGTGGTTGATTATGTATGTTGCTATGACTGTATGAAATGCTTTGTGATTGATTTCAATAGTTAGAATGGTCGAAAATGTCGTCGAATGGCGTAAACACTTGCTGGAACAGTTTCAGAAACAGTGCAGGGTTCGGATCGGATAAGGGGGGCTCGGATCGGATATGTTGAACTGAGCAAAGAATCTGATCGGATCGGAACCCAACACTTGGGAAAAGTGGCAAAAAGGAAGGCCACGCTAGCTGAACTGGGATCGGATCGGATAGAGGAAGACGTATCGGATCGAGGAGGACGGATCGGATCGGAAGCACGAAGACGAATCAGAGCAGGAGCATGGAAGCGGATCGGATAGCAGCATATGAAGGAAGCATGAAGACGGATCGAAAACGCGAACCAAGAAGGGACACCCGACCCGACCCGAAAGGAAGCAACCGACCCGACCCGAAGAGAAGCATCTGACTCGAACCTAGAGGAATGCCGACCCGAACCGCACCAGAAGGGGACCCGACCCGAACGGATGAAGAACACCGACCCAAACCGATAACTTGGTGAGGAATCCGACCCGACCCAGTATTAACCAATAACCCGAGATGCAAAGGTAGTCCAATATGGGAAGTTAGAGCTCAGGATCCCGGAACCAGTTGGGAACCAAGGAGTTCACTTCATGGTTGGACTTTGCTGCGGGACGTGTGCTAAGGAGTTGTCGACGTTCATAACTTTGATCCACCACTAGAAATGAAGGATGGCTACTTATCAGTGCAGTAGGGTCATTATGACCTGAGGGGCAAGGTGATGGTAGCAAGACTACGTTATCAGTGCAGTAGGGTCATTATGACCCGAGGGGCAAGGTGATGCGTAGTAAGACTATGAGCCAGTGCAGTGGGGTTCTTGTGACTCCATGGGGAAAAGTGGACATAGTAAGGATTGATAAGGCTATGAGCCAGTGCAGTGGGGTTCTTGTGACTCCATGGGACAAAGTGGACATAGCAAAGGATTTGTGGCTACGTTATCAGTGCAGTGAAGCCATTTATGATTTCATGGGGCAAAGTGATCGTAGCACGGAATGTTGGGTGATCGAAGTGGTGAATATCGTATGCTTTATGCACTGAGCGAGAGATGTGAGGATGGATGCTATGTTTGATTGTTTGCCATCCCTATGACATGCACACCTCCCCCACCTCCGTATCTTTACACTGTTTGATATGATACCTTAGAGTGTTGTACAATATGTAGTGCTAACTCTTTGGTTGCAGGTCCAGGTTCAGGTTCAGGTATGTTTTAGTCTACCTGTTATTGTTCACTTTAGATGCTTATCGCTCATACCAGGCTTTATGTCTGACCCAGAGTTTTATGTCTCCTCTTATTACTCTGGGTGCTCACACGAGCAGACTAGAGACAGGTTAGCTGGTGATGCGCGAGTAGCTGATTCGGAGGCGGGCAGGAGGCTTCCACGTATGATATGTATATGCACATTCTCCCTGTGTCGTTGGTGGTCACTACTTGGGCATTAGTAGTGTACCTCTTTTATCTTTCCTTTGCTTTGAGACAGTTTGAAAGTTGTAATAAGCTGTGTTTTGGATTTCCGCTGCTATGATGTTTAGTTCTGATTTTCAGCTTATTCACTGTCTCTCCTGTTTTATGTCAAGTATGTTATTATTATATTTTGTTCTATGCGCTGTGAGACATTCTACGGGTTCTTTGTATGTTCATTTCCCTCTTCCCTTTCCTTCTGATGACCCGTTCTGTGCTAACTGAACATGTGTACAGCGCACTTTTGGAGTAAATGTCGGTTGGTGCGGGGCGGGCCGTCACAGTATTCCCATCGCACGCGAATTCGAATCGATACAAACAAATCTAATTAGGGAATAATATAGAAAGAACGGGCATAAGGTGGCAAAAGTGATTACAAGTCAAGCATGGTATAACTTGAGATAAATGACTACAACAATACTGGCATATGGAATAGTGGTCTCAAATATCAAGTCTAGCAAAATAGGGTGATAGTCATGGTAACGGTTGACATAAGATAATAACCCCAACTTGTGAATAACAACTAATTCAACATCACAGGCATGTTAACATCATGGACATGAGGGGTTTTAGGTTTACAACATTTATAGGCCCCAAATCAATTTCATATAAATATTCCCACAAGTCAAGATTCAAGGTGAATAGATCCAAGGTGAACAATAGTAGATCCAAAATAATAGATCCAAAAGGAACAATAATAGATCCAAGATAATTATCATACTTAGGTTCAATTTCAATTTACAACATGTCCATATTAAGTTTAAAGTTTAGATCTAAAAGTAACTGGGGCTTACAGATCGTGGTTTGAGAATTAGAAAATAAAAGAGGCGATGTAGAATCTTGAGTCTAACAGAAATTCCCCAAACAGCAAAACTCTACACGTAGTCTTGACGAAGAAGAAATAGCCCCTTTTTCTCTATCTTTTCAACCAGAATTTTAGCAGCATAAGGCCAGAGAGAATTTGTGTAGAGAGACTAGGGTTAGGGGCTGTTTATACAGGGTCTGGCCAATGAATCTAGACAGAAAACGAACTAGAAACATCAGAGTGAACTCTGACTCAAAAATGGGCTCGGCCACCAGGTCGACACCCAGGTCGACACTATGGTCGACCTGGTCCTGGGCAGGTCGACATTATGGTCGACCCCCAGGTCAACCTGGTCTTGGGCGGGAAAATTCCCGCCCAGTCTGTTCTGGGGTTTGAATTCAAAATTTAAATTTGAATTTCGAGCTGTTTCTAACTCTGAAAATTTCTGAAACTTTGGAGGGTCATATCTCTCTCATGCAGAGTCCGTTTCTCGAAAACCCGGACTCGTTTCCAAGCAGAATTTAGAGACGAACGTAATGACGCAACCCGTTTCCCTTGATTCTTATTTTAAAATTTAATTCTACCTTGATTTATAGTTATAATACGTTATCAAAATACGGGTTGTTACATTCTCCCCTCCTTAAAGGATTTCGTCCCCGAAATCTCTAAGTTAGAAAAAATGTATCCTACTATCCATCATCCATCTACTCAAAACATCATCCACAAGCAACCACTGTCCTTAAAAGATTTCTAGTGCTGTATGAACATATGCAGAATGTGTGTGTATATGTACTTATCTAATGCAAAAGATCAGGCGGTTACTGATTTAGTAAACCTCCTTAATGCAAAATATGTTAGTGTAATGAATCCAACATGTATGCAAATTCCTAACATACTTTATAATCTCTACATGAGTGCACAAACATTCATTCATATGTAACATCCAAGTGATACCATATCAATTTCCATCCATGTACAAGTATAAGCACTCATGCATATGCAACATGAAAATGTGACTGAGACGATCTAGTGCCTAATGTGTATCATGCATCCACTAGCAATCACTTGCAACCATTTGCAAACATCAACCATAACATGTTTCAATCACATGTTTACATCCATATGGTTCTACCTAAGGTTCTCAAGATAGGATCGAGAAGATAACAAGACAAACATAGGTAGTAAAAGAAAGGTATGGAAACTTATAGGAAAATAGATCGAGAATGTAACCTCAAAAAGAAATGGGTAAAGCGCGCGTATCTTCTCTTCGGTTTCCCAAGTTGCGTCTTCTTGGGCTTCGCTCCACTGTACTTTAACTAGCTTGACTTCTCGATTCCTTAGCTTCTTGATCTCCGTTCCTAAGATACAAATCGGAACTCGCCTCAATGTTACTTCTTTTTCCACTTCTACGCCTTCAAGGATGCTTGGCTCAACCACTTCGCCGACTCATGTAATCACTTTCGGAGATGCGAGACATGAAAGACATTGCGTACTCCGGCCAGCCTCTCGGGTAATTCTACCTTATAGGCCATCTGCCTAATCCTCTCAGTGATAGGGAACGGTCCTACGAACCTCGGTGCTAACTTTCCAACCGCTCCAAAACGAACCACATTGCGTAAAGGAGAGACTTTCACAAAGACCATATCTCTGACTTTGAACTTTAGGTCAGTCCTTCTCTTGTCCGCATAGGATTTCTGTCTATCTCGGGCCGTTTTCATCCGTCTTCGTATCAACTCAACCTTCTCAGAAGTGTCCCTTATCATGTCGGGCCCAAGTATAAGCTTGTTTGTCGTCTGCCACCAACAAATTGGTGACTTGCACGGTCTTCCATACAAGGCTTCGAACGGTGCCATTCCTATGCTAGCTTGGTAGCTATTATTATATGCAAACTCCACAAGAGGAAGATGATCTTCCCAAGTACCACCAAAGTCAAGGATGCATAGTCTCAAAAGATCCTCTAGTACCCTATTTACCCTTTCGGTCTGTCCATCTGTCTGTGGGTGATAGGCCGTGCTTAAATTCAGTCGTGTACCCATTGCTTCTTGTAGACTATTCCAAAACTGGCTAGTGAAAATCGGGTCACGATCACTAACTATACTAGAAGGAACCCCGTGCAACCATACTATCTCTCGAAGGTAAATAGACGCTAGCCATGATGCAGTACTCTTGCTTTTCACAGGAATGAAGTGAGCACTTTTCGTGAGTCTATCAACTATGACCCATATGCTAGTATTTCCCTTCCTTGACCTAGGCAATCCATCCACGAAATCCATCGAGATACTTTCCCACTTCCATTGCGGGACTTCCAAAGGATGTAATAGCCCACTGGGCTTCTTCGACTCAGCCTTTACTTATTGGCATACCATGCACTTCGAAACAAACTCTGCAACGTCCTTTTTCATTCCAGCCCAAAGGAAAATGTGTTTCATATCACTGTACATCTTATCCCCTCCGGGATGTATGGTCATCTTCGAGTGATGCGCCTCTTCAAGAACTTTGTTTACTAAGTTTCCCACTTGTGGGACACATAGCCTTCCATCGCGCCTTAGCCATCCCTTGTCATCCATGGCATACCCACCGAGGTGACTTGACGTCTCACCATTAATCAACTTGTTCATGATCTCGACTATCTGTGGGTCTTCCTTCTGTGAAGCCCCTACTTGGTCTAGAAGTGTAGGTCTTAATTCAAGAGATGCTAACGTAGCAGTCAAGGACTCAATAGCAGATGTAAAATCAAAGGTTGCTATAAACTCTAGACTTTTCCTTTCAATGAACAAGGGGCTGAAAGTCAACCTTTTTCTACTTAGCGCATCTACCACCACGTTACCCTTGCCAGGGGTATAAGCTATATCGAAGTCATATGATGCCAAGAATTCCATCCACCTTTGTTGCCTCAGATTCAAATCTTTCTGTGAGAAGAGGTACTTAAGCGATTTGTGGTCGGTATACAACTCGAACTTCTCACCTAGAAGATAATGAAGCCAAGATTTAAGCGCGAAAACGATCGCAGCCAACTCCAAGTCATGTGTGGGATAGTTCTTCTCAGGGACTTTAAGTTGCCTACCCCCGTAGCATATCACTTTCCCTTCTTGCATTAGGACAGCGCCTAGTCCCGTGCCACACGCATCGGTGTACACCGTAAACATCTTACCTCCGTCGGGTAATGCTAAAACTGGAGCTATGGTAAGGGCTCTCTTACGTCTTTGAAAAGCAATCTCACATTCTATGTCCCATGCAAAAGCTAGGTTTTTCTTCGTTAACCTAGTAAGAGGAGTTGAAATCTTAGCGAAGTCCTTAATGAACTTCCTATAAAAGCCTGTCAAACCGAGAAAGCTTCTCACTTCAGTTGCGTTCTTAGGGACTTTCCAGTCTTGCACCGCAACTACCTTTGCGGGGTCCATGGCTATGCCTTGCTTAGAAACTACATGCCCAAGAAACCGAACTTCCTTCCTCCAAAAATGGCATTTGGATAACTTGGCCTTTAACCTGTATGCTCTAAGCGTATCCATAACTTCCTTGAGATGTCTAGCATCACTACTACAAAAGTGGGCATATTCGACACTAATTTGTGTGCGTTGCATGAAAAGTGTGGCGAAAGCTATGCATTCTTTGATCTTCTGCAACAATATTCATTTGTTGTTGCATTAGATGTGAACACAGTGTTGCGGTTGAAATTCTTGTGCTGTGACTTGCAACACCAGTTCAAAGTGTTGCATTACATAAATACATGCCAGGTCAGCGATCCGTGTTATCAGTTTAAACAAATAAATAACCATAGTTGTTGATTAATCCAATGGTTCTTGCCGATCCTTGCAACACCAGTTCAAAGTGTTGCATTACATAAATACATGCCAGGTCAGCGATCCGCGTTATCAGTTTAAACAAATAAATAACCATAGATGTTGATTAATCCAACGGTTCAAGCTGATCCTTGCAACAGCTTAGTGAAAATTTGGCGCGATAGTTTCCCCATTCACGAAATACTTCCCCCCAAAACAAATTTCTCCGGTACTCCTCCTTCTGTCCGTTTCTCTCTCCACGAAATCCATCCAAGAACGCCTCCGATTGCTACTCTTCCTCAGGTTACAAACTATAAACCTTCGATTGCACTTATTTTACGAACTTTACACCTCCAATTTGGATCGTTTAGGACAATTACAGGTAGTTAGGGCTTCATCATTTAGGTTTTATTTAGTTGATTTCATCTCTAACTTATTTTGATCTGCGTTCAAAGTCTCTGGGTGATTTGGGTATACCGATTACCTTAAATTAGGGTTTTTATACTTGAAGTATTGTATTTATATGTTTGCATGTGTTGAAATTGTGCAAGTTCTGTATCTTTATGTTTGCCAAACCATTGATGTATTGGTAAATAATGCCTATTTCCAAAGGTGTTAACAAAATTTAGAGGATAAAAGAAATCCAATATGAATGTTCAAATGTCTATTTCTGTTTGTAGTTAAATAATGCCTATATCTCTTCCTACATCGTATGACTACGAAGATACCCTGGGCATGGGTGATCTAGGACTGTCAAACCCATCATCACCAGAAACTCCTATTGATTTTTATATAGAGATGCAAGAAAGGCACTACGATGATTTGCTTGAGTATGAACTAGAGCAAGAAGAACTCCGAAGACAACGATGAGAAGAAGAACGACGTGAAGAAAGGGCGATGCGACGGCATAGTCGTTTGCGTCGTCAGCATCAAAACAACCAAGTGGTTAACGAACAACATGCTGACTCACCAATCATAATGTGTCATTGTGGGTATGCCGCTGCAGAAGATGTTATTTCGATTGGATTCAACATTGGTCGTCGTTATTTTAGATGTCGGGTTTATCCCACAGGGTGTACCTTTTGGCAGTGGATTGACCAACAGTTTCCAAGTCGAGCCGCTGAGTACGCAAATGAGATACAACATCAACTTACAACGCTGCAAAATCATGTTATTGGTTTTTGAACTGATGTTAGTAGACTTAACGACCAACTTCAAGGGCTAAACATTAGACGACAAAATTAAATTATTGCATCGTTCTTTGTATTAGATACAACTGTATCGTCTATGTATCACTTGTATAGTCTTTGTATCTGTACTGTTTTGTTTTGGTGCAGTCATGTAATGTTATGCATTTGTGTTCAATATCCTTAGTTGCTTGTTTTATGTACGTATTCTCTTAGTAACTCAGTTCCAAAAGTCAGTGATAATTCATATCAAAACAATCGTCCTTGTATCATCACACTGATTATGTATATTTGTAAATTATTAACTTGTTTTGTTTTTATTTCTAATTTAGTCTAACATTACAGGGTAGCCCTTGTTCGTGTCTTGAAACTCTTAGGGGTATCAAATTTAGTCTTACTAAGCCGTGGTTAGATTGTGGCAATGGATAGTGAGTATTACATATGGATAGGACTTCCGAGATCGAGCGTAGAATATGTAAGAGGGGTAACAGCTTTTCTAAGAAATGCATTTCCCATTTATAAAGTAGGTGATGAGATGAAGTGCCCCTGCAAAAAATGTACAGAACGTAATTGGTATTGTGAAAATGTCATATACGATTATCTTATTTTTAATGGCCCTTCTCCATTACATACCGGGTGGATTTGTGAAGTTTCACAAACAAAATTAATAGGTGTTGATGACCATATGGATTGTGCAACGGAGAAGGATTTTGAGGATAATTTAGATGTGATGTTCAAGTGTGCGGGTTACAAATTTGGTCAAAATCCCAAGGACTTTGTAGTAGAACCAAATCCAGAGGCCGAGAAATTTTATCGGCATGTTAAAGAAGGAAAAAAACCGTTATATCCTGGCTGCACTAAATTTTCTCGACTAAGTTTCTTGATCAGGCTTTATCATTTAAAGTGTGCTTATGGAATTAACGAGTCTGCGTTTGGGGAATTACTAAAGCTTATAAAAGAAGCCTTTCCTGATGCCCAGCTGCCTTTGTCTTCCTACGCTGCAAAGAATGTCATTAAGGATTTAGGTCTTAATTACCATAAAATACATGCCTGCCCAAACCATTGCATGTTATATTGGGCAGAGAATAAAGATAAAGAGGCTTGTGACATTTGTGGTTTTTCGAGATGGGCTGTAAAAGAAAAGGAAGACATCGTTGATAATAATGATCCACCAAAGTCGATTCCCAAAGTGCCGGCAAATGTTATGAGGTACTTTCCTCTAAGACCAAGGTTACAAAGGATGTTTATGTGCAAAGAATTTTCCAAGCTTATGAGATGGCACCAAGTGGAACGAAAAGAAGATGGAAAATTAAGACATCCGGCTGATGGTGTGGCATGGAAGATGATGGATGCTCGCTATCCTGATTTTTCATCAGAAAATCGTAATGTTAGATTGGGTCTAGCATCTGATGGATTTAATCCATATCGTTCAATGAATTCAAGTTATAGTACATGGCCAATTATGTTGGTAAACTACAATCTTCCGCCTTGGTTATGTATGATACAAGAGAAATTGATTCTTTCAACATTAATATCTGGTCCAAATTCTCCAAAGAACAGTATTGACGTACATATGCAGCCTTTAATTGCGGAATTGAAAGCGTTATGGAATGTTGGCGTCGAAACATATGATTCCTTGACTGATGGGAATTTTAATTTACGTGCAAGCGTCTTATGGACCATTAGTGATTTTTCGGGATATGCCATGTTGTCAGGTTGGAGCACGAAGGGGAAACTAGCGTGTCCAGTATGCCATTACGAAACTTCTTCAAATTATTTGAAGCATAGCAAAAAAATGTGTTATATGAACCATAGAAAGTTTCTTGATCCGACACATAAGTGGAGGCTAGATAAGAGGAGATTTAATGGTGAAACTGAAATGGGGAGCATTCCAGAAATATTATCAGGAACTGATATTGAAGAGTTATTGCGGGGGTTCAAAAATCGGTTTGGGGATAAGACGAAGAAACCTGGTAAAAGTGACGGCCCTTTTAAAAAGAGGACAATACTGTTTGACTTACCATATTGGTGTCATAATCCCCTTCGACATAACCTGGATGCCATGCACATAGAGAAGAACATATGCGACAAATATTAGGTACTTTACTTAATATAGGTCGCATGTCGAAGGATCACCTAAACGCTCGTTTGGATTTACAGGAATTGGGCATAAGGAAGGCCCTTCATCCTGTTGAATGTGGTGATGGAAAGCATGTTGAAATTAGAGCTGCAATATTTGATATGACAAACAAGGAAAAAGAAATATTTTTCTCTGTATTGAAGAACGCCAAACTGCCCTACGGTTGTGCCTCGAATGTTAGTCGGTACGTGCACGTAAAAGAGAGAACGGTTGTGGGATATAAGAGCCATGATGCTCATTTCATACTCCACTATTTGTTACAATTTTCTGTGAAGAAAGCGTCAAAACCCGAGGTTGCGTTATCAATGATCAGATTTAGTGCATTCCTTAGAGGACTATGGAGCAAGGTTATCGAAGTGGATGATATCAAGAGGCTGCAAAAAGAAATTGTAGAGATACTTTGTCATTTTGAAATGATTTTTCCACAGGCTTTTTTCGATATAATGGTACACTTGCCTGTTCATTTATGCAGAGAAATCGAATACGGTGGGCCTGAACATCTTAGATGCATGTATCCAATTGAGCGATATCTAGGAAAGTTGAAATCTTATGTGCGAAATAGAAACAGACCGGAAGGTTCGATTGCAGAAGGTTACTTAGCAGAAGAGTGTGTGACCTTCTGTTCAAGATTTTTAAGCGTTGATGGAGGAACAGAAAACACGTCGGTTGATTTTGGAAGATGTCAAACAGATTTGGAATATCATATTGGAACAAAGAAGAATAAAGATGGAAAGATGTTCAATTTGAAAGATGCAGTTTGGAAGGCAACGCATCGCTATGTTCTGTTCAATTCCGGTAATAAAGAAATTGAGAGTTTGAACGAGTAAGTTCTTAAGTTCCTATATCATTTTCCTTAACTATAAATTAACATCTGCATTTCGTAGTTTTTTGACCGTAATTATTATTTAGGGTTCATCGAGCTTTTGTGGATGGTCTTGCAAATAGAAGAAGATACAAGAGGGAACGAGAACATTTCGAAGAGTTTTGGAATTGGCTTAAAGAAGAGGTTCTGAAAAAGGACAAGATTTCAACAGATGTAGAGGTGTTTGCATTAGGTCCTAATCGAGTAGCTAGGAAGTTTACCGGTTATATAGTAAATGGATATAGATTCCACACAAAATTTAGAGATTCTCGATGTACTACACAAAATAGTGGTGTATTTTTGACTGCCAAAACCACCAGCTTTGCAAGTTCGAAAGACCAAAACCCAATAGTGGGTGATGTCAATTACTACGGATCAATCGAAGAAATTTTTGAGCTTGATTATTGGGGAGCTTTCACAGTGGTTCTTTTATAAGTGTTGCTGGTACCAAGAGGAAAAAGATTCATATGGTCTTACTCGAGTAAATTTTAGCAAGTGCCATAAAACTGATCCTTATGTCCTGTCTTCGCAAGTGCAGCAAGTATTTTTATGTGGAAGATGCAGTTGAAAAGAACAGTCATTACGTTATTAAAAAATTGTCGAGAGATTGGTGTGATACTGAAAATGAGAATGCAATGGAAGAAGACATGAGCAATACGCAACCACATGATATGGACATAGGTGGTGAACTAGAACCAGAAATTGTTGACGGGGGTTGGATTAGGGATGATGTCCCCGTAATACAACTAGAAACAGAACTAGAAGCAGAAGTTCCTGATCCTGTTCCGTCTTGTTAGGACAAAAAATTCCTCTTTCTTATTGCTTTAATTTGGTCTAATTCATGATGTATTTGGCACTTTTTTTTAGTTGGAAATTATTATCTTTGATGAATGTATTTGGCACTCTTTTCTCATATTGCAATCTACAATGTTCGCATGTTTTATGATTTAATGCTATGTTCTTTACTGCCATCTAAATTGGTTATAGACCAAAATGTTATAGTTGTTGTTTTTTGTCCACTTTAACATGCATGTACCTTGTTCTAATGTATTCATTTTGTACAGGATGGATGAACTTATTAATATCCGACTGCAACATGGTGGACAGTTTCGAAGGGCATGTTACGTTGGTGGAGAATCCTTCGTAGTAACAAAATATGATGTAGACCGGTTTTCTTACAGTGTGGTTATGGACTTTGTTAAAGATTGTCTCCATTACACTGAAATAGGAGGAGTCTACATCAGAAAAGGAACGAGGGGTGGCTGGCAGCTAATACTGAATGACAAGGATGTAAACGAGTACGTACAGGGCTGCAATAAGCAAGAAGACGTGATTTTTTACATCGACAACACCATTGACAAAGACAGTGAGCCGTTGATTCAACTGCAGCCACATGTAATCATACGGCCAAGGAAAAACATAATTCAAGGTATATATGTATGTAATATAGATCCATTCTTATATATATCTCTGTGTGTGTGTACAGAACTTTGAAGGAGGCCATCGTTATTATTTTTATTGTTCCAGGTTCTGCTAAGAAGCCGGTTGCAAAGCGCAAGTATACTACTGCACATAGACTTCAGCAGCAACATAAAATGATGAAAAACAACCCAACTCAAGTGGGTCAGAAGAAACTATCGTTGGAGCCTGATATGGATAATGATGAAGAAGATGTTACTGTGACGGACAAAGGAACCCGGCGGAAATTAAATGTAGAAAATGAAACAGGTAAAGATGATGTTACCCGAGAGAATGAAGCTGATGTTCAGGTATTTTTCAGTTTTCATTTCAGTTTTATTAATCCAGATGAAATCTTATTCCGACCATGAAGGCTGCAGCTAATTCAAGTAACTGTTTGTTCTTTGTGCATGCATTCTATCAAAATAGCAAGAACTGTTTATACGTCAACTCTATTTGGTTAACTAGCTTAAATTTATCATCGATGCCAATCTGCTTGTAGTTCTCACAACCATCAGTTTTGACGAAGTATGAACAAGAGCGAATCGCGCGCATGCAAGAAAATGATGCAGTTAGTAGATCACTTGGGGTGCCTTCATTGGTTAGTTGTATGAAAGAGGCTGCCGCACGAAATAAGAAAGATAAATGTAATAATGTTGCTGGAAGTGATGAATACATCCCAGACAATGCTAGTGAAGACGTCACTGATGATTCATCAGATTCGGAGGTATAAAGAAGTTATTTGTTTATTACTTATTGTATTTGCCTTTATGAACGTAAAAAATATTGAACTTCAACTTAATTGTAGAGAATCAAAATTGTTAAGTCAAAGGATCTTTTACCTGGACCGAGAACTCGTGCGCGAACCAATGCAGCCATTGAAATTGAGAAGGAAGCGATGAAGCGCACCCCCCCCCCTCCAAAGAAAGCTGGCTCCAACAAGGATTTGATCCTGACATTCACTCCCACTCCAAAGAAACTCAGTAACCGGGAGAAACAGACAGAAACATTAAAGAAACTTATGAACCCTACACCATCTTTTTCAGGAGTTATAAAACCTACAACGTCTCGGCCATCCGTTTTAAAACCTACATGTAGCAAATTGTTCAAACAATCAACCAGTTCATGTGAAGCTGCTGGTTCAGTTGCTGCTTATTTAGCGATGCGGAAACGTCAAAAGCAGAACGTTGAAGCGCCTCTAACAATGGAAAATCTTACCGATCGATTAGAGCATGAATGGATTGCACAGGAAGATGAAGCAGGTACAGGTATAAATAATAATGTTTCTTTATCTGTGCACTGCACTGCACTGTTGAGTGTGTCTTTTTTCTATTCACATTTTTGAACCTGGTAGATAAAGTACGAGGTCCAAAAAATCCTAGAGGGAAGTCAAAAATGACCAAGGTGCATGCTAGAACCCCTGATGATAAAGTAGTCATTGAGTTGAATGAGGATGGCCAGCCAGTTTCTGATAATATTACAGAGTTAAGCAATTTTCTTGGTACACTAGCAAAGGATAATGTGTCTCTTACTTACATCAATTGGCATGTGGTTCCTGATCAATTAAAGCGACAAATGTTGGATTACGCTCTGGTACAATCTAATTTCCTTAACCATAAATAGTTCAACTGACTTCCTAAATGTTTGGTTTTACTTAATTAGTTTGTTTCCTGAATTTTGTGATTGCTATATTGTAGGCTAGGTATGTCATACCGGAAGAAGGACACAAGTGGGTCTTGAACACGCTTAACGACTCTTGGAGGCAGTACAAGTCTCGCATCAAAACAAGGTATTATAAAAAATACTTAACTGATGAGGAAAGGCTTGCAAATAGGCCCAGTACAATTCCGTTGGAGGATTTTAAAATGCTCTTGGACTACTGGGGGGATGAAGCAGTTCAGGTACGGCTTTAATGATATTCACATTTGTGTAATGTTTATTAGTTCACATTATCTTGTTTAATGCTAATCTTTAGTAGTTCGCATTATCCTTGTTTAGTGCTATTTTTTTTGGATTTCCAGGCCCTAGCTGATTCTAATTCCGCACATCGTAATTCGTTGAATGAGACACATACCATGGGTCCCAAAACTCATGCAGTAGCCAAAGAAAAGATAGTATGTGTTTTTCTGAACTTAAGTTATTTTTTATTGTGATTGAGTTGAATTGACCACATGATAATTCTAATTTGTTACATCATTGAATTATTCGTAATCCTAATACTTGACAGAGAAAGAAGGACCCAGAAAAAGCCTCCCCATCCGCTGCCTTGGTTTATCTAGAAACTTATAAACGAGAACCGGGTCGAAGTTACAAGACTAACACGGATGAACTGAAGGCCAAATACGTGAGTACATATATGATTAGATACTGAAATAGCAATACTTGTGTCAGTATAATTGGCACATTGTACGTTTGTTGGAGCTGCATATTAAATCGAACACATATATAGTTAGTTTGAAAGAGAACCAGTTCTGTTAATAAATTCATTCCTGCCAGCTGCCTATTTATCTATATGCTTGCCTGGTTTTCATTTTGTAGGCGAAGGTGCAAGCAATGGTGGATGCTGGAAACATTGCTGAGGCAGATGCACTGGTTTCTGGTGGGAAGAGGCACACGCGTAACTGGCTTTTAGGAAGGCGAGGCAAATTGGCTGAAAAGTCTCCAAATCCTGGTTCTTTGGACAGCTATGTCCAAGACTTGACAAAAAAAATAAGGCAAGAGCTGGAGGCGGACTTGGAGGAAAAGGTGAATAGAAAAGTTAAAGAGAACGTGTCGTGGGTGTTAAAAAAGCTAGGTGAAGCCAATCCAGATCTAAATTTAGATGTCAGAGACCTTTGTGTCACCACAACAAGTGATGAAGATGCTGACAATTGTACTCCTTCAACCCCGGCAACTGACTGAAGTATTTGGATGGTATGTGTTAGCACTTGTGATATATTCGGATTGTTCTTTTAAATGATGGCACTTGTGGTATGTGTTTGTGATGACAGTACTTGTGGTATGTTTTGGTGATGGCAGTACTTGTGGAATGTGTTGGTGATGATACTTGTGAGTTGGTATATATAATTGGTTGGTCTGACTGTGGTGATGAATGTTTTGGGAGGAATTGTTGTATAAATATTTTGGTATATATGTATGAATGTGGTACAATGTTTTGGATTGAATACATGTACTGCAGAATCTGTAATTACAAGGTTGTATTACAGCTGCAGTTGATTTTTTCCTGGTGTTGCATTTGATTTTTGTGGTGTTGCGTTAGACTGTGTTGTGGTGTTGCATTAGACTGTGCTGTGGTGTTGCATTAAGTTTAACATTATTAATTCCACAATGTTACGGCACGTGGGCCCCACAGCTTACGTGGCGCCACGTGGATAGCTGACGTGGCATGTGACACATGTGCAGCTGACGTGGCATGTGACACATGTGCAACTGGCGTGGCGAGCTGATGTGGCATGTGCCACGTTGACAACCGACGTGGAAAGTCAATGCGGACCCCACTATCATGAGCTGGAAGCCAGGGTCTGGCTTCTACTTAAGGCAACGCTGTATGTTGTTGCATTACATGGATATGCTGTTGCAATAGGGCAAAAGTTCTACTTAAGGCAACACTTTCTTTACGTGGCCGTAGATGGACAAAAGCGTTGCATTAGATGGCTAATGCAATGGCCAATGATGCCACGCCCCCCTGGTGTTGCCTATTTGAAAAAAAGGCATACGGCAACGCTTTTTTGATCTACGGCCACAGAAGAATAGTGTCGAATATGCCCACTTTTGTAGTAGTGCATGTTCTTCCTCATCCTTTGAGAAGATCAAAATATCGTCCACGAAAACCACCACAAATGTAACACCCCACGCCCGCTATGGTCACTCTCTAAGGGAATGCCATAACATCGGTGGAGCATTTTAAGTGAATATAGAACAGAGAAATTACAACAAGACAGATATAAGTAGTACTTGAAAATTTTAAAAACATCATTTCATTTCAGCGGAAAGTAGAACATGTCTGATTACATCACAAAACCATAATAAGAGTCAAGCACAAATATCCATCATGATAAATAAAAATACATAATCCCAATACATGAACTGATAGCCATAAAAGAAAAGGGTAAGTTGAGCTCTACATCTAGGGTCCAAGCTCCAAGAGAGTAATAAAAGCAGCCTG
This sequence comes from Allium sativum, assembly GCA_030737875.1. Taxonomy (NCBI): domain Eukaryota; kingdom Viridiplantae; phylum Streptophyta; class Magnoliopsida; order Asparagales; family Amaryllidaceae; genus Allium; species Allium sativum. The sequence goes on from CM060919.1 coordinate 580,475,402, forward strand.
ATCAAAGCCCGCTCGTGCTGGGCCCACTCTGAGAACCTGAGGGTTGGGAAAAAGATAAAAACAACGGGGTCAGACATAAGTCTGAGCGAGTCCTATAACTTTAACAATGCAATCATTAAAGTAATAAGGATATGATATAACTTGGTACGGTGTGACTGGGGATAAATGACTACACTCAGTAGCCAATCAGACTTAGAATGATCTAAGATAACGATAAAGACGCACTTACCCACCCAAGGATAATTACTACACTGCACCACACCAGTCATTCCTACTTAAAGGTTGATCCCTCCCAAGGACTTAAAAAATTTACCCAGTAGTTTCCTGTACCCCTAGCTGGCTACATAGGTGTCGTCTGCCCCTATCTTCACTAGGTGTACCCACTACTCCCAAGCGATCGGCTCCCTACCGTAGATATCCGTGCTGGCCCCACAATGGGGTGTATCACTCCCCAAAGTGGCAACCCGATACAACAAATGGTGCACGGGTTATATCTACACGATGCAACAACGTCTTACCTACCATCCCGGGTCCACACACGCAGATGAAACCCGTTGGACTTGCTTTGCCACCGCTACCCCGTTTTGGCCTCTTATAGTCAAGCCCAATATGTGTGTCCCGTCACTCGACTTGGGTCGAGCCCATAAAGATACGTTTGGGATATTGGTTGAAATGGGCCCCCACAAGCTACCCACCTAAGCTTGTCATTTCTAGTGTACACCACTTAACCCTTTAATCATGTTTTAATTACATGTTCCACTTTGGTTAAGTATTCTAATCGTATTTTCTATTGCCACCCAAGGCAATCACTAGATTTCCACGTGCCACCCAAGGCACCCACTTAACCCCTCATGTCCCTCTACATGCTAATATGGTTAAGTGTTTCTTAATTAATTAATTAAGATCATGACCTCATAAAGACCTCTCACATTAGACTACCCTTTACGACTGCTGGATATGCCGGTTGGGTCCGGGCAGACTTCCGTCATAAAAGGGTCTAACCTCGTGTCTTTACTTTAATCACGTATTTAATTTATGACTAAGACCTCTCACATTGGGCCAATCATTTGTAGCCGCTGGATTTGTCGGTCGGTTCCGGGCAGACTTCCGCTACAAAAGGGTCCAACCTCGTGTCTTAGTTGATTAATTACACCTAATTAATCACCCCCATAATTTGTATTAATTATCCCTAATTAATTACACATTTTTAAGAATATGGGTAGACCTAACTCAATAGGTAAATTCCCAATTCCATAGTATGGGTAGACCTAACTTAATAGGTAAATTCCCAACTCCATAATATGGGTAGACCTAACTCAATAGGTAAATTCCCAATTATGTCCATTTATTTTATGTTATGCTTAATCATAACAACTTTACATCTTTTTATAATCATGCATATTCACCCCATCGTTTCCCACGTAATTCGTTTACATAACATGTCATACATAGAGGCAACTTTTGCATATGTTATGCACATCATAAAAAGAGACAAACTTGCATATGAACTTGCATATAAACTTGCATAAAACTTGCATATGAACTTGCATAGAACTTGCATATGAACTTGCATATCAACTTGCATAAAACTTGCATGTGAACTTGCATAAAACTTGCATATGAACTTGCATAACATGTCATAAACTTGCATATGTTATGCATATCATAAAAAGAGACTAACTTGCATATGAATCTTGCATATCAACTTGCATATCATGTTATATCACAAAGGCAAACTTGCATATGTTATGCATATCACAAAAAGAGACTAACTTGCATATGATCTTGCATACCAACTTGCATATCATGTTATATCACAAAGGCAAACTTGCATATGTTATGCATATCACAAAAAGAGACTAACTTGCATATGATCTTGCATACAAACTTGCATAAAACTTGCATATGAACTTTCATAACACATCATATCATAGAAAGAGGCAAGTTTACATATGAACTTATAACATATGACAACCACAACTTGCATAATCCACATTTACATCCATAGCCTCCTAATATCCTATCCTAATTAGTTTAGCAATTACTTGCTAACGGCATAGGAACTCACCAAAACCAAGATTAGCAAACTTATGAAGTAGAACTAGTTGCAAACTTTGAAGGAGATGATGATTAAAGGTTGATTAGCTTGCAACTCTCTTCATAAACTAGTGGAGGCTCCTCTTAAGTTTGATTTTGGCGGCATGATGGCATCATTTCTATTTTTAGTATGGATTAGGCTTGCATTAGGGTGTATTTATAGGATTAGGGTGTGTTTTAGACCATAGGATTAACCCTAGGTTAGATTAGGTCCGTCAGATTTAGGAAGTCTCTAGAACACAGCCCAGCCCTAGCCAGAAAACCAGATCTGGTGCACCCAAGCCAACTGGCTCGACACCCTGTGTCGACAGGCAAGTCGACAGGGCAGTCGACTCCCCAGTCGACAGGCCTGTCGACAGCCCTGTCGACATGGGTAGGGCGGGAACTTTCCCGCCTGGCCCCCTGCTGGCTCCAATTTCGAAATCTGATTTTTAATTTCTAAATCTGTTTTTAACTTTGAATTTTCTGCAAACTTCATTGGGCCATAACTGGGCCATACGGACTCCGATTTACAAAATTTCGGACTCTATTCTGCGTATTTTTCCGAGACGAACGCAATGACGCAGCCCGTTTCCCCCAATTCTCACATTTGAGATTATTTATTCTGCAATTAGTGAATTTTAGCATTAACTAAAATACGGGGTGTTACATTCTCCCCTCCTTAAAGGATTTCGTCCCCGAAATCTCTAAGCTAAGGAGAATGCATATCCTACCATCCAAACAACCATCTACTCAATCCATCAACCACGGGCATCCATTGTCCTTAAAACAATTTCTAATGATGTATGAGCATATGCAAAAAGTGTGTGTATATGTCCCCTATCTAATGTATGAACATATGCAAACCATGATAGTGCCATGCATCCATTATGTATGCGAGAGAACCCTATCGACACATACAATATCTACATGAGTGCACAATCATTCACCAAAATGCATCATCCATATGATAACACAATCATTATACATCCATAAATATAGCTTCCTACACACAATTTTTATGCAATATGCAATATGAAGTGATTGAGCCGATCTAGTGCCTAGAGTGTGTATATATGCATCCACGAGCAACCACTAGCAACCACTTGCATCCACATGCATCCATCAAACATAACATGTCTCAAACACATGTTTCAACCATAGGTTTACCCTATCTAAAGGTCAAAGGTACTAATGAGAGGACATACTAAAGATAAGATAAGTACTAGACAAACGATAAAGGAGAAGTTAAAAGACATACCCTCAAAAAGGAATGGGTACAATGAACGCGTCTTTGCTTCCGTCTCCCAAGTAGCGTTGCCCTCGTCTTCTCCCCATTGTACTTTGACTAGTTGAACCTCTCGATTCCTCAATTTCCTAGTTTCTGACCCAAGGATGCGAGTAGGAGCTCGTCGAATAGTCGCATCACGCTCTACTTCCACTTCTCTAAGCAAGCTCGGCTCTACAACCTCTGCGGTCTCATGTAAGCACTTCCTCAAATGTGACACATGGAATACATCATGTACACCACTAAGTCTGTCGGGCAACTCCACTCTATATGCCATCCGTCCAATCCTTTCCTTAATAGGAAAAGGCCCTACGAACCTTGGTGCTAACTTCCCAACAGATCCAAAGCGAACCACATTTCGTAACGGCGACACTTTGACAAAGACCATGTCCCCAACCTCAAACTCAAGGTCCGTCCTCCTCTTGTCCGCATAAGATTTTTGCCTATCCTGCGCTGCTTTCATCCTTCTTCGAATCAAGTCAATCTTCTCAGAAGTCTCCCTAACCATATCAGGCCCAAGTAAGATCTTATCTGTGGATTCCCACCAACATGTAGGTGATCGACAAGGCCTTCCATAAAGAGCTTCAAAAGGAGCCATACCAATACTGGACTGAAAGCTGTTATTATATGTGAACTCCACCAATGGGAGATGCTCTTCCCATGTACCTCCAAAATCTAAGATACAAAGCCTCAAAAGGTCTTCTAGGACACGATTCACCCTCTCAGTCTGGCCGTCCGTCTGAGGATGATATGCGGTGCTCAGACACAATTGAGTCCCCACTGCTTCTTGCAAACTTTTCCAGAACTCGCTAGTGAAGATAGGATCTCGATCACTCACTATGCTAGAGGGTACCCCATGCAATCGAACTATCTCTCGAAGATATACTGAAGCTAGCCATGGAGCAGTCCTTTTGCTCTTCACAGGTATGAAATGGGCGCTTTTAGTAAGTCTGTCTACCACAACCCAAATTCCCGTATTACCCTTTCTTGATCTGGGTAACCCGTCAATAAAATCCATCGAGACGCTATCCCACTTCCATTGCGGAACTTCCAATGGGTGAAGCAACCCACCAGGTTTCTTTTGCTCCGCCTTCACTTGTTGGCACACCAAGCATCGAGCGACATACTCGGCCACATCTTTCTTCATACCGGCCCAGAAGAAAACCCGCTTCATGTCTTGGTACATCTTGTCCCCACCGGGATGAATAGTCATCCTAGAACGGTGTGCATCATCAAGAATAGCCTTCCTCAAACCCTCGTCTTGCGGTACACAAAGTCTACCGTCTCTACGCAAGCACCCCCTATTGTCTAGGGTGTACCTACTCAAATGGCTGGACGACTCCCCCCTTATGAGGTTCTCTACCAACTCAACCAACTGTGGGTCGTCCCTCTGTGCTTCTCCAATCTGCCCCAAAAGAGTAGGTCTGACCTGCAAGGATGCTAGCAAACCGGGTACATAATCAATGGAAGGTCTGAAATCAAACTTCGAGATAAATTCCAAGCTTCGTTGTTCCACGAACAATGGACTCAAGGACAACCTTTTTCTGCTCAAGGCGTCCGCCACCACGTTACCCTTGCCAGGGGTATACGCTATCTCAAAATCATAGGATGCTAAGAACTCCATCCACCTTTGCTGTCTCAAATTCAAATCCTTCTGAGAAAACAAGTACTTCAATGATTTGTGGTCAGTGAATAATTCGAATCTCTCACCAAGAAGATAATGGCGCCAAATCTTAAGCGCAAAAACAATGGCGGCCAACTCTAAATCATGGGTAGGGTAATTTTTCTCATGCACTCTCAACTGCCTTCCACCATAGGCTATTACCCTTCCCTCTTGCATTAAGACTGCGCCCAGTCCTGTCCCACAAGCATCGGTATAGACAACAAATGGCTTGCTCCCATCTGGCAATACTAAAACTGGAGCAGTGGTTAAAGCTCTCTTTAACCGTCAGAACGCATCATCACAATCTACGTCCCATGAGAAAACAAGATTCTTCTTCGTTAAGCGGGTTAATGGGGCTGATATCTTTGCGAAGTCTTTGATAAACTTCCTATAGTATCCCGCCAACCCCAAGAAACTTCTTACTTCGGTAGCATTCTTTGGAACCTTCCAATCCTGAATCGACTCTACCTTCGCGGGATCCACAGCTATCCCCTCCTTGGAGACCACGTGCCCCAAGAACCGCACTTCCTTCCTCCAGAAGTGACATTTAGAGAATTTAGCCTTAAGGCTATGTGCTCGAAGAGTCTTCAACACCTCCCCAAGATGTAGGGCATGCTCCTCTTCACTCTTAGAAAATACTAAGATATCATCCACAAAGACCACCACGAACTTATTAAGGAACTCCCTGAACACCCTACTCATCAAATCAACAAAGTATGCAGGGGCGTTCGTCAACCCAAATGGCATCACCAGCCACTCATAGAAACCATCGGGAGTCCTAAAGGCCGTCTTGTCTATGCTATCCTCAGCCACCCTCAACTGATGAAACCCCGTGGCTAAGTCCAATTGAGAAAATACTGAAGCGCCAACCAACTGATCAAAAAGATCATCAATCCTCGGCAATGGGTGTCTATTCTTCTTTGTGAGCTTGTTGAGTTCTCTATAGTCTACACAAAGTCCGAGGGACCCATCCGCCTTCGTAGCAAAAACTACTGGAGCACCCCACTCCGATATACTTCGTCTTATGAACCCCTTCTCAAGCAACTCCCCTACTTGCTTATGGAGTTCCCTCCTCTCACGAGGAGCCATGTGGCGCACTGGTAAAGATACAGGTTTAGTATTATCCACCAGATATATTCGGAAGTCAATCTCCCGCTTCGGAGGTAAGCCCTTCACCTCCTCAAACACATCCGAGTATTCCCGGACCACTCTAACAGATTGCAAACTTTCGACCGAAGCGTCCAGCGATTCAAGATAACTTAGCATAACAGAATTCATGGGATTACAAGAGATCTCGAGAGTGTTGCCCAAGCGGGTCATGAGCCTAACAACTCTCCTTTCGCAATCAAGAACAGCACCATTACTGGATAACCAGTCCATGCCCAAAATTAACCCATAGCCCGTGAAGCCCAAAACAAAAGCATCACATCTAAACTCAATGCTAAGTATAGAAATCTTCAAACCCAAACATATCATGGACAAATAAGTGGAGCCCCCAATTGGGTTTGAAACAACCAAGGGATCATCTACCAGACTGGTGTCTAAGTGCAGTGACTCAACTAATGATGATGAGATAAACGAATGCGATGCGCCTGAATCAAACAATGTACGGACAGGATGATCAAATAGAAAAACCAGACTTTCAACGGAAATAGTTCTACCTCTTTCCTGAATTGGTGGAACCGCGAGAGCCTGTACTTGCCCCCTAACCTGACCCGGTGCCATAAGAGCTTGCACCTGTCCTCCTGAGGTAGATCCCGTCCTTTGCCCCTTCTTAGGGCAATCCTTCACTAGATGCCCTGCTTCGCCACAATGAAAGCAACCAGTCTTCTTCTTCTTTCTACAATCTTTGCTTATGTGACCTGGTATCCCACAATTGAAGCACTTCTTCTTCCCCTTGCCACCGTTGCCTTTCCCACCTTTGTTTTGCTGTTGTTGCTGAGGTCTCTTTTGATCTCCCTTCTTCTCGGGTGCCTTATTAGCATTGGGACCCTTCTCTTCTTCATGCATGAGTGCCATGTCAACTAGCTTCTCAAAGGTGGCCCCCATAGGGATATGAGTCATAGCCAACCCATGCATCGGTTCATTCAAGCCTTTCACGAACCTCAAAGCCTTCTTCTCCGGTGTATTCACCATGTCTAGGCCAAACCTTGCCAATTGATTAAACTTGTTGACATATTCCTTCACTGAGAGATTTCCTTGTTTTAGAGTCAAGAATCTTTCCATATACAAGTTTTCCTCCGCCCTTGAGAGAAACTTTGCCACAAATCTTTGCCTGAAATCCGCCCAAGAGTCAACGGGGCGTTCTCCATTAGTGACCTCCCACCAGAATGAGGCCTCTCCCTTCATTAACCAAGCAGCTAACTTGACCTTCTTTCCTTCTTCCATCTCAAAGATATCTATCAACTCTTCCACCTCCTTGAGCCAATCTCTAGCCTCCACAAAAGTTTCAGATCCTTGAAAAGGTTTTCCTCCCATAGCTTTGAATTCCTTACAAGTCCTAGCAAAAGTATCCGTGCGAGGAGGAGGCGGAGGAGGAAGATCGGGTGCCACGGTTGGTGGAGGAACATTTGCTGGACCCGCAGTGGTGGCCCTAGCCTCCATCAATCTCCTATACCATACTGGTATCGTCACACCCTCCGGAAAGTTAAGATCCTCGGCCATGCTGAAACGGAAAAAAGGAAAGATTCAAAACGGAGAATTCGAAGGATAAAGATATGGCTATTGGGGATTATGCTTTTCTTTCAAAAACTTTTCTCTTTAAAGACATGTTTTTGAAAATATCTCTTCCAAAAATGTTTTTAGAAAAATAGTTTTCTAAAAATTTTATCTGTTCCGGTAACCTTTACTCTGATACCACGTGTAACACCCCACGCCCGCTATGGTCACTCTCTAAGGGAATGCCATAACATCGGTGGAGCATTTTAAGTGAATATAGAACAGAGAAATTACAACAAGACAGATATAAGTAGTACTTGAAAATTTTAAAAACATCATTTCATTTCAGCGGAAAGTAGAACATGTCTGATTACATCACAAAACCATAATAAGAGTCAAGTACAAATATCCATCATGATAAATAAAAATACATAATCCCAATACATGAACTGATAGCCATAAAAGAAAAGGGTAAGCAGAGCTCTACATCTAGGGTCCAAGCTCCAAGAGAGTAATAAAAGCAGCCTGATCAAAGCCCGTTCGTGCTGGGCCCACTCTGAGAACCTGAGGGTTGGGAAAAAGATAAAAACAACGGGGTCAGACATAAGTCTGAGCGAGTCTTATAACTTTAACAATGCAATCATTAAAGTAATAAGGATATGATATAACTTGGTACGGTGTGACTGGGGATAAATGACTACACTCAGTAGCCAATCAGACTTAGAATGATCTAAGATAACGATAAAGACGCACTTACCCACCCAAGGATAATTACTACACTGCACCACACCAGTCATTCCTACTTAAAGGTTGATCCCTCCCAAGGACTTAAAAAATTTACCCAGTAGTTTCCTATACCCCTAGCTGGCTACATAGGTGCCGTCTGCCCCTATCTTCACTAGGTGTACCCACTACTCCCAAGCGATCGGCTCCCTACCGTAGATATCCGTGCTGGCCCCACAATGGGGTGTATCACTCCCCAAAGTGGCAACCCGATACAACATATGGTGCACGGGTTATATCTACACGATGCAACAACGTCTTACCTACCATCCCGGGTCCACACACGCAGATGAAACCCGTTGGACTTGCGTTGCCACCGCTACCCCATTTTGGCCTCTTATAGTCAAGCCCAATATGCGTGTCCCGTCACTCGACTTGGGTCGAGCCCACAAAGATACGTTTGGGATATTGGTTGAAATGGGCCCCCACAAGCTACCCACCTAAGCTTGTCATTTCTAGTGTACACCACTTAACCCTTTAATCATGTTTTAATTACGTGTTCCACTTTGGTTAAGTATTCTAATCGTATTTTCTATTGCCACCCAAGGCAATCACTAGATTTCCACGTGCCACCCAAGGCACCCACTTAACCCCTCATGTCCCTCTACATGCTAATACGGTTAAGTGTTTCTTAATTAATTAATTAAGATCATGACCTCATAAAGACCTCTCACATTAGACCACCCTTTACGACTGCTGGATATGCCGGTTGGGTCCGGGCAGACTTCCGTCATAAAAGGGTCTAACCTCGTGTCTTTACTTTAATCACGTATTTAATTTATGACTAAGACCTCTCACATTGGGCCAATCATTTGTAGCCGCTGGATTTGCCGGTCGGTTCCGGGCAGACTTCCGCTACAAAAGGGTCCAACCTCGTGTCTTAGTTGATTAATTACACCTAATTAATCACCCCCATAATTTGTATTAATTATCCCTAATTAATTACACATTTTTAAGAATATGGGTAGACCTAACTCAATAGGTAAATTCCCAATTCCATAGTATGGGTAGACCTAACTTAATAGGTAAATTCCCAACTCCATAATATGGGTAGACCTAACTTAATAGGTAAATTCCCAATTATGTCCATTTATTTTATGTTATGCTTAATCATAACAACTTTACATCTTTTTATAATCATGCATATTCACCCCATCGTTTCCCACGTAATTCGTTTACATAACATGTCATACATAGAGGAAACTTTTGCATATGTTATGCATATCATAAAAAGAGACAAACTTGCATATGAACTTGCATATAAACTTGCATAAAACTTGCATATGAACTTGCATATGAACTTGCATAGAACTTGCATATGAACTTGCATATCAACTTGCATAAAACTTGCATGTGAACTTGCATAAAACTTGCATATGAACTTGCATAACATGTCATAAACTTGCATATGTTATGCATATCATAAAAAGAGACTAACTTGCATATGAATCTTGCATATCAACTTGCATATCATGTTATATCACAAAGGCAAACTTGCATATGTTATGCATATCACAAAAAGAGACTAACTTGCATATGATCTTGCATACCAACTTGCATATCATGTTATATCACAAAGGCAAACTTGCATATGTTATGCATATCACAAAAAGAGACTAACTTGCATATGATCTTGCATACAAACTTGCATAAAACTTGCATATGAACTTTCATAACACATCATATCATAGAAAGAGGCAAGTTTACATATGAACTTATAACATATGACAACCACAACTTGCATAATCCACATTTACATCCATAGCCTCCTAATATCCTATCCTAATTAGTTTAGCAATTACTTGCTAAAGGCATAGAAACTCACCAAAACCAAGATTAGCAAACTTATGAAGTAGAACTAGTTGCAAACTTTGAAGGAGATGATGATTAAAGGTTGATTAGCTTGCAACTCTCTTCATAAACTAGTGGAGGCTCCTCTTAAGTTTGATTTTGGCGGCATGATGGCATCATTTCTATTTTTAGTATGGATTAGGCTTGCATTAGGGTGTATTTATAGGATTAGGGTGTGATTTAGACCATAGGATTAACCCTAGGATAGATTAGGTCCGTCAGATTTAGGAAGTCTCTAGAACACAGCCCAGCCCTAGCCAGAAAACCAGATCTGGTGCACCCAAGCCAACTGGCTCGACACCCTGTGTCGACAGGCAAGTCGACAGGGCAGTCGACTCCCCAGTCGACAGGCCTGTCGACAGCCCTGTCGACATGGGTAGGGCGGGAACTTTCCCGCCTGGCCCCCTGCTGGCTCCAATTTCGAAATCTGATTTTTAATTTCTAAATCTGTTTTTAACTTTGAATTTTCTGCAAACTTCATTGGACCATAACTGGGCCATACGGACTCCGATTTACAAAATTTCGGACTCTATTCTGCGTATTTTTCCGAGACGAACGCAATAACGCAGTCCGTTTCCCCCAATTCTCACATTTGAGATTATTTATTCTGCAATTAGTGAATTTTAGCATTAACTGAAATACAGGGTGTTACAACAAACTTGTTAAGGAACTCTCTAAACGCCCTACTCATCAAATCTACAAAGTATGCGGGTGTATTTGTTAAACCGAACGGCATGACGAGCCATTCGAAGAAACCATCTGGAGTCCTAAATGCAGTTTTGTCAATGCTATCCTCAGCCACTCTGAGCTGATGGAATCTTGTGGCTAGATCGAGTTGAGAGAAAACAGATGCTCCTACAAGCTGGTCAAAAAGATCGTCGATTCTTGGTAGTGGGTGCCTATTTTTCTTTGTCAGCTTGTTTAACTCACGATAGTCGACGCACAGACGAAGCGACCCATCCGCCTTAGTAGCGAATACCACCAGAGCACCCCATTCAGAAATGCTTCGCCTTATGAAATTTTTCTCAAGCAACTCCTTGACTTGCTTACTAAGCCCTCTTCTTTCTCGCGGAGCCATGTGCCTAACGGTCAATGAAACTGGCTTAGCATTATCAACAAGATAAATACGGAAGTCTATCTCGCGTTTAGGGGGTAACCCCTTCACCTCCTCAAAGACATCGGGATATTCTCGGACCACCCTTACAGATTGCAGATTATTGATGGACGAGTCAAGGGATTCTAGATAACACAACATGACCGGACCCATAGGGTTGCACGAAATTTCAAGAGAATTACCAAGGCGAGTCATGAGTCTCACTACCCTTCGCTCACAATCAAGAATGGCTCCATAATTGGACAGCCAATCCATGCCCAAAATCAAATCGTATCCCATAAACCCGAGAACATAAGTATTACACGTGAATTCTACACTTAAGATAGAGATCCTCAAATCCACACAAATCATAGATAAATGGGCGGAGCCCCCAATTGGATTTGAAACCATAACGGGATCCTCAACTAGACTAGTACTTAGGTGCAGATTTTCAACAATATCAGAAGAAATAAAAGTATGCGATGCGCCAGAATCGAATAAGGTTCGAACAGGAAAATCAGAAATGTAAACAAGGCTTTCTACAGAAATATTACTACCTCGTTCAAGAGCTGGAGTGGTGTTGAGAGCATGCAACTGCCCTCCAGAAGGTCCTGCTCGCTGGGCCTGCCCTTGCCCCTGTCCTTGCTTCTTAGGGCAATCCTTACTGATGTGTCCAGTATCCCCGCAGTAAAAGCATTCACCCAACTTTCTCTTCTTCCTTCTATAGTTCCTTGGCTATATGCCCCGTAATACCACAAAAGTTACACTTCCTTGTCTCACGAGCCTTGCTATTATTGTTGTTGTTGTAGCCCTTGTTATTCTTGTTATTCTCGTTGCCTGCCCTCTTAAAGTTCACCTTCTTATTCTGAGTCTCATTAGGCTTAACCTCTTTCTTGCCACTCTTATCTTCCTCATGAAGCAGGGCCATATCCACCAAGCTCTCAAAGGTCGCCCCCATGGGTATATGAGACATGGACAAACCGTGCAATGGCTCGTTCAATCCTCGAGCAAAGCGTAGAGCCTTCTTCTGAGCCGTGTTAACCAAGTCCAATCCGAACCGAGCAAGCTGATTAAATTTATTCACGTACTCCCTAACGGTCTTGTCCCCTTGCTTTAGTGATAGGAACCTCTCCATTTTGAAGATTCTCTTCTGCTGACGATAAAAACTTAAGCCCAAACCTCCCTCTAAAGTCAGCCCAAGTCTCAATTAGCCCGGTAGCGTTGGTGACTTCCCACCAAAATGCAGCTTCCTCTTTCAACAACCATGCTGCCAGCTGAACTTTTCTACGATCCTCTACATCAAAGATAACAAATAGGTCTTCAGTCTCCTTTAGCCAGTTTCTCGCCTCAACAAAGGTTTCAGTCCCAATAAAATTCTTGCCGCCCATCGCTTTAAAGTCTTTGCAAATCTTCGCGAAGGGGTCTACTCGTGGAGGTTGAGGAGGAGGAGGAGGAGCAGCGTCGGTTGGGGGAACTACATTAGCTGGCCCCGCGGCTGGTGTTGTGGCCTCTAAGTACCGACGAAACCAACCGGGTATTTGCACGCCTTCAGGCAAGTTGAGATCCCCAGACATGCTGAAAAACGAAAAGGAAAAGAATTCAAACGAAGAAACAAAGGAAAGTGCTAATGGCTTTTGTGGAATAGCCTTTTCTTAAAATAAAACTTTTATTGAAAAATGCTTCTTTATAAATGGTTTTGAAAATAGTTTCAGAAGGTTTTTAAAACTTTTGCCCAGTCTGGTAACCTTCTGCTCAGATACCAAATGTAACACCCCACCTCCGCTAGTGTCACTCACAAAGGGAATGCACTAGTTTTGGAGGAGTGCTATCTAGTAAACAAGCACAGAAATATCACAAGACAGAACATAATTAAAATAACGGAAGAATCAAAAACCAAATTTCATTACTTCAGAATATAGAGTCAAAACCTCTTACATCAAAGGTACCAATTGTCATTTCTCCATTACAACAAGTTCTAAAAGAAGCATAAACTTAAAATAACAAAAGTAATTTATTCCCTAAAGACAGCAGAGAAGCAGCCATAGCATAACTCAAGACCAAACCGTACATGAGCTGAAGTGAGAGCAAGAGAAATCCAAGCTAAGTGCTAGAGTTTCCTCCCAGAGAACCTGGGGGGGAGGGGAACGAAAGAAAAAGGGTCAGTCATAAAGACTGGTGAGTCCTAGTGACTTTCAGTATGAAAACTAGTAAAGTTAACATGACATGAATAAACGGAAAGTAAACATGAGGATGATAATAAGTCTGGCATGATAACTATCATAACAAGATAAGTCAAGCATAGCATCGCATGTTCAGGGTTCGCTGCACCAACTGTACTAGTATCCTAACCCATGTCAAGTATAAATCGTGAAATGATCCCTTAGCCCAAAACCATGAAATGACCCAATTCGGGGTCCTACAGAATGATCCACTAATCGATCGGTTCCCTACAAGTTTTAGCTCGTCATGTGTCTGTGTCATACGGCCCTATCACGAATGTAGTCACATGTGCTAGGTCCACCATAGGGTGTATCAAGCCCTAGGGTGCCAACCACTGACACGAATCAAGCACACACAGTGTAAACCTACTGGTGCCCAATGCCTACTTTTTCAACTCCGGACTAAGTGCACGACCATAGTCCGCCTGAACCTACAATGGCGCACCTACTCAGCCGTCATTCTGGTCACTTACAATCAGCCCAGTAATCGTGCCCCACCCTGCCTAGTCCCAGGGTATCATGATACATCTAAGTGGGTTACTGTTGAAATGGACCGCGTAACTAGGGTTTCTAATGGTTTAAGTGTTGTCATTTAAATTCGTGACTTAACCCTATCAAATCATGTGTCAAGTTGGTTAAGTGTGTTCAAGTGGTTCATGACTTAGCCCTATCAAATCATCGTGTCAAATTGGTTAAGTATATTCAAGTGGTTCATGACTTAACCCTATCCTGTGGCATTTACTAAATACACCCCAACCTCTCACATTAGACTAGTTGTGGTTACTGGACATGCCGGGAGGTTCCGGACAGATTTACACCACAACCTAGTCTAACCTCGGGTTTTTAAGTGCGTTATGACCAACTACCCACATTGGATCCTATTGTTTGTAGTTACTGGATTCGCCGGGCGGTTCCGGGCAGAATTATACTGCAAACTCAACCCAACCTCGAGTTGGCCATTTTCAAGTTTATTCTAAGTGTCATGTCCGAGTTCAAGTTTCGAGTCAAATTTCATGTCGAGTGTCATGTTAGGTTTCATGTCAATTTTATGTCCATATCCAGGTTCAAGTTATAACAAGGTTCATGTTTCAAGTTCGTAGTCAATTCAGGTTTTCCTAAACTACCCAAATCGTATTCCCATCGCACGCGAATTCGAATCGATACAAACAAATCTAATTAGGGAATAACATAGAAAGAACGGGCGTAACGTGGCAAAAGTGATTACAAGTCAAGCATGGTATAACTTGAGATAAATGACTACAACAATACTGGCATATGGAATTGTGGTCTCAAATATCAAGTCTAGCAAAATAGGGTGATAGTCATGGTAATGGTTGACATAAGATAATAACCCCAACTTGTGAATAACAACTAATTCAACATCACAGGCATGTTAACATCATGGACATGAGGGGTTTTAGGTTTACAACATTTATAGGCTCCAAATCAATTTCATATGAATATTCCCACAAGTCAAGATTCAAGGTGAATAGATCCAACGTGAACAATAGTAGATCCAAAATAATAGATCCAAAAGGAACAATAATAGATCCAAAATAATTATCATACTTAGGTTCAATTTCAATTTACAACATGTTCATATTAAGTTTAAAGTTTAGATCTAAAAGTAACTGGGGCTTACAGATCGTGGTTTGAGAATTAGAAAATAAAAGAGGCGATGTAGAATCTTGAGTCTAACAGAAATTCCCCAAACAGCCAAACTCTACACGTAGTCTTGACGAAGAAGAAATAGCCCCCTTTTCTCTATCTTTTCAACCAGAATTTTAGCAGCATAAGGCCAGAGAGAATTTGTGTAGAGAGACTAGGGTTATGGGCTGTTTATATATGGTCTGGCCAACGAATCTAGACAGAAAACGAACTAGAAACATTAGAGTGAACTCTGACTCAAAAATGGGCTCGGCCACCAGGTCGACACCCAGGTCGACACTATGGTCGACCTGGTCCTGGGCAGGTCGACACTATGGTCGTCCCCAGGTCGACCTGGTCCTGGGTGGGAAAATTCCCGCCCAGTCTGTTTTGGGGTTTGAATTCGAATTTCGAGCTGTTTCTAACTCTGAAAATTTCTAAAACTTTGGAGGGTCATATCTCTCTCATACGGAGTCCGTTTCTCGAAAACTCGGACTCGTTTCCAAGCAGAATTTCGAGACGAACATAATGGCACAACCCGTTTCCCTTGATTCTTATTTATTAATTCTGCCTTGATTTATAGTTATAATACGTTATCAAAATACGGGTTGTTACAACGTGCCCTTATTGTAAATTTATCGTGGACCCTTCCATAATTCTGCCTTCTAGCGCGTAATATGACAAAGGCTAAATCTATTGGCACACCGCTAATTGTCTTTTCCACTCTAGCAATTCAAAAAATAACACATCCCCTGTTTTTCCCTTTTCCAGCTTGATTCCTTTCAAAATTGTCCTCCCCTTTAGAAATCATATTTTGCAAAATGAGTAAACTCGATTAATGTTCAATCCAGTAAAATCGATAAGAACAAATTTATGATATTACATTACACAAGGTTCAATAGTAATCTTAGCATGCACTAGATTTACAATCAATTCAAAGTAGACCTAAATTGAAAAATACCATAGAAAACAAAGAAATTTTGCGTTATGTTCCAAAAACAAAGAAAATTTGAAATATCTAGTAATCAATTTTAGTATCTTCTTCAAAATCATCATTTTCTTTAGAAAATTTGTGATCTATATTAGACGGAAAAAGCAAGAGAAAAAACATATGAAAAAGAAAGTATACCAATCTAAATAATTAAAGGATAATGTAGCCAATTATTATCATTAAAAATTAGTGAGGTGGAAAAAAGCAACAAATGGGGGCGGTAATAAAATTTGACAACAAAATCATGTTGGGTCATCATTAAAAAATAGTGAGGTGGAAAAAAGCAACAAATGGGGGCGCTAATAAAATTTGGCAACAAAATCATGTTGGGCTAATGCAACATTTCTGTTTCAGTGCTAGAAGACCCGAAGGATTTTTTGTCAAAATGCGCGGATCTTGATTTGAAGGGCTAAAAATAAGGGAGGACTCCTGAAAAATAGGAAAGAGTGCAAATCATGCGATTAAAAATGTTTTTGTCACTTTCTCTGACCTATTTTTCGGACTTTCAAGCATTTTCCTAGCTTTTATGGGCCCTATCATCCGGTCATCTGTTAAATTTGGGATTATGTTAAACCGGGTTCTAGACGCTTCTTCGTGGCACGTGAGTTTAGATTCTTGACTTTTTCCTCGTCATTAAATTTAATCAATCAATTAGGGCAAGGTGCTGCAATTAACTTCTAGGTTTTTTGCGAATTCCACCATGTCGACGGAGGCGAAACCAAAAGAGACCGAGGAGGCTAAGATGGATCTTTTTGAGGACGACGATGAGTTCGAAGAATTCGAAATCAACGAGGGTAAATCTCTCTCCACCTCCTTCTGCCCCACTCTCTTTTATATTTAATTTATTTTACTTGTCGAGTTATTGAATGCTGAAGTGATATATAATGTTGTGAAATTTATGATTGTTATACTGAAATGAAATCAATACATGTTCTTATGTACTATTTGAACTGTAGACATCAGTTGAATAACTTATGGTTACGTCATAGAGGTTTTCAAGTAGTGTGAAAGTTCAGTCGGTCCAGTTGAGCTTAGGCTAAAATATGTTGAATCATTTTGGGTTTCTTTTTAGAAATCTGACCAAACCAGCTGTTGTGGGAATTTGGTTGGCTTAATCAAATTACTTCTCTTTAATCATACTTCTTAATGAGAATGTTTAACATACTCAGAAACATGATTTAAGTGCTTTTATTGAGTATTGCTAAAAAATTATGAATAATAGTGATATATTTTAAGACAAAGATTGTTTTGGTTACTTATTATTACAGCAATTATTAATTAACAATGCAATCAAAGTTCAGCAGGCTGATTAAATCTATATTCAGATAAGATTATTTTGCAAATCAATTATAAACTATTGTAATCAAACCAAGTAAATTAAAATGGACCAATGATTCAGTTTTTTTGATATTTCATTTATCACAGCACTAATTTTGGGCATGCAGGCTTTAAGCTGAAAAAAAAAGTTTAGAGAAGGCTTGTATTTTATTAGTAAATCATCATTTTCGTCGCTCTGTTACGAAATGATTGGGTTTGGCCAGCCATTTTGTTATTAAATAAGTAGCTTGAATTTAGGCCCGGTATTATTTAAAATTGTACTAGAAGCATGCTTATCATATAACAACACAGTAAACTATGCATAACATGCATTAAAATTTATTGTCGTGTTTGAAATAAATTTGAAATAGTATAATACTTATGCAGCCAGAACTTATGTATTTTTGAAAAACCGACAAAAATATTTAGTAGTGTATATTAATTTAACATGAATGATAAATCAATTTAACCACATTCAAAAAATTGTTACTAAAACTTTGAAAACAAGGATTTTTTTAATTATTAGAACAGAATAAGATAAATTGGTTTATCAATAATCATCGTAATAAAAAGTTGATAAATCATTGTAGAAAAAATGTTAAATGAAATTATAATTGTTTCGAAATGGTATTCTTTTTATCATTACTCAATGAACTGATATATGGATTTATCATTGTTTGAAAAACCGATGAATTTACATAACAGTGTTATGTTTAGAAAACTAATGTATGTGCATTTTTGATCGTTGGAAAATTGATGAAATGTGCCGTTGTTTTGAAAAATGCATCATTGTTAGGTAAACCTACAGTTGAACTTGTATACATACATATATACATAAGAGGTAATAATTGCTAGGTGGGCGGTAGGTGGTAAATATGAACTAGTGACTAATCAATCGAGGTGTAATCAAAGTTGGGCTTTGATAAGTCATGTATTTTGTGCATAGTTATCAAGGCGTGCGCTTAGGCGCGCCTAAGCGCAGAAAACCCCAAGGCTCAAGGCTTGCGCCTTTTTGCAGTTTGAGTGCGTCTTGTTGCAGTTTGAGACGCTTTTTTTTTTTGCTAAATTCAAAATTTGGTTTATAAATAGTTAAATAAAATTTTTAATTGTTTAATAAATTATAGAATATGGTTTAAAATTTAAATCTTATTAATAAAATATGTTGGTAATTGAATGAATTATAAAATATGGTTTAATAATTAGCTTGTAGGTAGTAAAATAGCAGATCAAACTCATATAAAAGGCACACAAAAAAGCCCGAGACTCAAAATAGCGCCTTGACTACTATGATTTTGTGTAAAATTTTGGTGTTTTGTTTAGTATCAATTGATGTAAAGCAAAAATTTGGTACCAAGCCATAAATAATACTGTTGAAACTAGCATAGTAATGCTTAAATGTGACACTGAACCGTAACACCTAATCAATGTCTAAATACATGTTTAGATTCATAGATGAGGTTTTAAACCTTGTCTAGATAGGCCTAGGCAGATCGTTAGGTGATAAGCATCGCTTAGGTGAGGCCTAGACAGAGGCTTATAAGGATTTCTACAACAGTGTCTATATGTGCTAGGATCAATAATCATCTTTATTTAGCATTATTTTGTAGCCTTCCATATCAGCCATAATCACACATACATAGTTATCAATGGCAAACGGCGCAAAAGAAACATAGTCTCTCTAGAGCCTTGGTGCACAACACTTCAAATGGCGTGCATGTTAATTTTTTGTATTATAAATTTAATATATACTGCTATAGATATAAAAAATTCAATATTTTTGCTAAATAAATACAACAAGGAGTTTTTAGGCATTTTATCAAAATAAAACATCATGAAATAAAATATCATAAATAGAATTTCAAGCGTCATAGTTTTCTAAAATCAAAATCCAATTTAATTATATAAGTATTACTGATAAACTTGAAATGATTAAGCAATTATATTTTCAAATTAATGTATGCATCATCAAATTTATAAACTTCAGCATCTTTTTCACTTGTCTTAAATTTTTAGTTTCTTCTTCGTGAAAAGATGCAAGGGAGCTAGACGGGGGTACTAAAGAACCTTCTCTCGAGGATGTTCTCCTGCTTGAATATCTAGCTTCCTTCACACTTGTTTCTCTAGCAGTAACGTCCTAAGTCAAGTTTTCATTATCATGATCAGTTGCAACATTGAATACACCATCTGTATTCCTCGTTATTCATTTATTATAATCATCAATATCTGTCAAGGATATAAGATCAACAATGTCAAAGATGTATCTTTTTTAATGCTTCATAATATGGTAAATACTAATTTTTATGTAGCTTAGATTATAAAAATTGAAAAACAAATAAAAAATAAACAAAAAACTATAATATAATGAAAAGGCACACCTTTTGTGCGCTTATGCTGTTTTTCGTGCCTTTTCATGTGCTCGTAAAAGAAAGACACAAATGTCGTGTTTCGCCACATCGTACGCCATGGCGTTTGACTTAGCGCGTCTTTCATAACTGTGTTTGAATTATAAAACTGAAAAAAAAACAATATAATAATATAATTAAAAGACACATCATTTTGCGTAGCATGCCATTTTCGTCGTGCACCTTTTGCTATGTCTTTTCATGTGCGTCGCATCATAAGGAAGATGGCACAAACGTCACATCGTGTATCATGGCTCACGTCTTTTATCACTATGGCTACGATTTTTTATTAAATATTTTTTCTTTTTCTCTTCTGTTACATTGACCCTAAATATTTGAATATAAACTTGTCGCTTATATTAAGGGGTTATAAACGGTGCTAAATAATGAGAACTTTCACCACATAGGTCGAATTAAATGATATAGCTTGCGGAGCATTCAATGGTACCCAGCAACACTCCATTGCATCTTATTTTCATCACAAGCTCTAAATCAAATAATGTGACCCTCTCTCTTTCTGCTAGCCATGTAATTTACTTCGACGCTCATGGTCGAAATTATGGGAGCTGATGGGGTGTTGTACGAGGTGTCATTAACGTTCTATGTGTGTGGACACAAGAGATGTCAGTCGTTGGATGTTCCCGAGTTTAAACCCTATAAACATCAATCATTTATCGTGTCCTTATGTTTGATTTCCCGTCTCGGTAGCCGTCCCTGTATATATACCATGGTTTGAGGTTTTGGCCATGCTATCGAAATTCCGGCCGCCTCGGTTCTGTTTCGTCAGAATCCGGGACGAAAATTTACAGCTATCAAGTTAAATTACATACCTGAAATTATAGATTTTAATCAAAATTCAAAGCTTCATCCTCTTTATTGATCGTAATATCCTCGGCGATTTCAATTCCGTCTTTAGCTTGTTGTCGACTTCATGTTAGCATTCAAAACTCATGATCGAACGTTATGTTTCTCCATCTGTTTTCCCCCCTCTTTCTGAGTTTGTAGCCGATAACGTTGAGCTTCTCTTTTCCGTTTTTTTCTACGTTAGCAGAGAACGATGTGCTTTTTGCGGCTAGGGCTTACTTTGGTATAATATGGGATTGGGCTGTTTTAGCTTGAGCTGCATTATCTTTTATTACGTGTTGATCTCTTTTCCGAAATAAAAACCAGAACTTTTGAAATTTCCGAAATTGTCTGAAATTATAAAAAATTTGATCGTTGGAAACTGAGTTCTCAAACCTTGTTATATACATACGGCCACATCTTTGAGATTTTGCCTTGCCAATTCAACTAGTCTATTGAAAATAATAACGTTATTTTTTTGGGAAGTTGGACTGGTGAACTCGGAATCTTTTGCTTTTGATCAGTGTCATTGATTATGATAACGTTTGTTTGATTTTAAACTCTGTCCTCTCCATTATGATACACTGTATCATCCTCAGATTCTACTTGTGGTCATGCAAAATGCTGTATGTTTGCCTTGTCAACTTAAGATCAATCTATGGATAATGACTCCAGCCAATCACCATCAATGTTAGATATCTCAATACGTCTAACAAGAATCAACCTGCTACTGATTTTTGGAACATTCAGTCATATGCTTGCCAAGTCACTGGTAATTGATCGTTTACTTGCCTGCATAATTGAGCAGCTTGGCTGAGACAAGCACTTCTGTTAGAACCACTACCTCGTCACTGTAAAAGATGGTGTATAATTCTAGTACTGTTGCTGTAGGGAATAGGTAATTTCTTCCTAACAAATAAAAAACATAGAAATTACGATAAGATGAGTGCAATAAAAAGAAATATAGCATGGATGATAGCGATGAAAATACTTAAGATCTTCTTTC
This sequence comes from Allium sativum, assembly GCA_030737875.1. Classification (NCBI taxonomy): domain Eukaryota; kingdom Viridiplantae; phylum Streptophyta; class Magnoliopsida; order Asparagales; family Amaryllidaceae; genus Allium; species Allium sativum. Next base: position 580,497,239 of record CM060919.1, read on the forward strand.
CATGAATGTTGCTGATTCAAACAATGAAAGAAGTATGCAATGTAAATTATGTAATATGTGGACCTTCATACTAATTTTCACTGTGCTCTACTCTATCGAATATGAGTTTTGGTTTTTAAATTGTATTTGATGGTTCTATATTGGTACAATTTATCCGATTGTTTTAACAAATTCCACTTGTGAAATTTGATCAGCATATACGACATGTCAACCATTGACACAATTCCAAAACGTGCTCCCCGACCAATAATACTTCTTTACATTGTTAAAATGACTTGTGATATACTAATCAGCTATTTATTTGCTTCCTTCAATAGCTGACAAGTAAATGGCGCACGCATTCATGCTTGTTTCATGATAAATTTAGATGGAAATCGCTATTTTTGTATTAATGGTAAAATTTCAAGTGGAGAAAGAGAGGCCATGTATTTTGATTTACGATAATGAAATCCAACCCAGCATACTTCAACCTATCCTATATCTTACCGCACATAGAGTTGGATACCGGTTGAACTATCTTGAACTCGTACTTATACAAACGGGATGAGGTATTTGGTCTAACTCAATCCAGCCTGTGCTTTGTGCATCTCTAGTTCAAATAGCTGGTCCCGTTAATTAAATACAAAATTTGACACAAGCATAGATCATTGAATTTACGCCTTTACATGGGAGATGGAAATGCATAGGGTGATCTGATTGTTAATACTTATAATGTCATGTGTGTCGTTATGTTGTTTCCAAGTTTAATTTTTCATTAGAAAACATGGGACTTTATATGTGTTATATTTTTGGTTAGAATGGGATGAGAAAGAGGAAGGGAAGGAAGCGTTGCAGCAATGGGAAGACGATTGGGATGATGATGATGTTAACGATGACTTCTCTTTGCAGTTGAGGAAAGAACTGGAAAGCAACACCCCAGCAGAGAAGTAATTTCATTTCATATATGTCAAGTACGAGGATTATATTGTAATTTCTATTTGCTATGTTTTTTTTATGTGGTTGAACAATATAAGCATCTATTTTTCACCGGTATGAAGTCAAAGATTCTTTATGTTAATTTGGGAAGTCTATTTCCAGTGCAATGTTAACTATTGACTGCTGTGGTTTTTTCTGGTATTTGATGTTTTACTCGGAAGTTTTACTTGGCCCAACTCAAAATATGTTTGTCCATACATCAATTGACTAGCAAATGACTATTCATGACTAATTATTTGAGATGTTTCAGCTGCACAGTAGGTGTCTTTTTCTCTTCCTTTTTTATTTGTCCTCAGTCTCCTAAAGGCTTGTTACACCTATGACAGTATGTTCATAACTATGATGGTCTCCTTTTTTTATTCATAACTAACTAGTATTATTACCGTACAACAGTGGAAAACCATCATGTAATTTTGTAAAAATAATTATTGTAATCTTCGTACTTTTTGACTTTTTCATTTTTAAAAAATATATGTTTGTTACAATTAATCACATTTACGATTATATATTGAACTTTTGTTTGTATTATTAAAACAAAACTAACAACTATATACATGCATACGTGAAAGCATTTAAACAAATGCTTCTAAACACATAGAAACATGCATGCATGTGCATAATACATATATTTACAAATATATATGCGTACGTGTATATATGTATATCTCTCTCTTTCTTTATATATTTATGAGCATGTGTGTGTATGTGTCTATATATATATATATATATATATATATATATATATATATATATATATATACACACACGCACGCACGCACATACATCCATTTAAAAAAAGAATGAATCAATATAGTATTGAAATGATAAGCAAAAATATGATATATTAGCAAAATGAGATTCTGAAATTAATGTTCACTTGATAAGGTGCAAAGACATTGAAATTAATAGTCAGAATAATAAATCAAGGGAAAAGCAAATTCATTAGATGACAACAAAAGGATAAGAATAAACTAATTAAAATTTAGTGTAAACACTAAAATTGAGTAATTGATAATTGTTATTACATAATAATAACATTTTTAATCGTTGTTAGCGAAGAGCACAAACATGTTCAAAAATCAAGGACTACAATCAGATCGTTAACATAAAACAGAATTAAAAAACTAATACATCACAACTTGTTTACAATGGAAAAAGCAACAGCAAGATTCTCTTGTATTACATTAGAAGTTAGAACCTTATCATGCAGTAATGTGTACCTAACCATATAACATACAATATCATAGGATGAACATAATTTAAACATCCATGCGCTAACCACTGAGTAGAATATCAATCACTTAAATTTCACATGAATAGTTACAACATACAAGTTTAATAGTGCAGTTACAATCAACATAAAAACTGTAGATGTAGAGTAGCAAGTAACATAGTGAATTCAATAATAAAACAAGTTAAAAGTTATCCGTTATATTCAAACTGCTCCTCATAGTTCTTCTTCCCATATATCCCTTCAGCATCATAGCAACAAACTCCACATAGTCTATGCGTCCAACAAACAAACAGGAAAAAAAGAACCTTGTCAATTGAGATTATCTTATGCAAAATAAACGAAGGTGGAAAGTTATGTAAAATAAACATGCATTATCTTGACCAACTTCAGTGATAACATCCTCAAGAACATCTTCCATTTTGTGCCCTTTACAAGCTTGCTGCAGCTTTTCCACGGTGATATAAGCAGTACCATCTTTGTCAAAAAAAACTCAAATTCTGCAACCAAATGCTCCTCTTTGTCATAACAATATAAAGAGATTTAGATAGCCTAAGTCAGTGTGAAAGTATTTATGAGCTATCTTTGACAAATCAAGTTTTATAACCCATGAGCAACCTGCAATATTAACATCATTGTCTTCTGTAATCACATTTGACGTAAATAACTTGTTCGTTTTTGGCAAACTAAAAGTTCGTTAAGTGAAAGTTTTTTTTTTTTTTTTTTTTTTTTTTTTTTTTTTTTTTTATCAAATCAAACTTATTAATTACAGTTTAATACCTAATACCCTTACTTGATGAAACAATCCAATAATTTCACTTTTTCTTTCTGTGGATACATAAAAATAAGAATGTACTAACGTTAAATGAATGTTTTTACTATGTTTAAATGTATTCAATATAATAAAGAAAAATTAGTTACCTTTCCTTGTTGGAACAATCATAGCGTTCTTGTTTGCAATTCTGTGGCTATATCCACCTTTGAATTATTACCTTTCGTCAAGCATGAAACATTTACATGCGATGAACATGTGGTTTTCACAAGCACAATTCAGATCCAAAGTTGATTAGAGCACTACGATAGAAACATAAGTATATAACTTCTCATTTCTTTGCTCAACTAAGAAGTGTACTACTAGAAGTGTTTGTGTTTTTAAACACTATCGTGTGGTAGCCGAAAGCACAAAATAAATTACCCATAGTACCATGTGAAACCAAAAACACCCCATTTGTGCTATTGGGTACCACATAATGGTATCAAAAAAAGCACAAACCGATGTGCTTTTAGCGGCACACATTCAGAATTACTTTTTCCTTTCAATTCATGTGCAAGCACATCCAAATTTATTTTCAGCCCTAAACAGTTACTTCATAACAGAATATAAGTTCACGAACAGGTAACATCACAGTACAATTTTGTTTCATCAACATTATATCCTCACTCCAATTTTCAAGTGTAACTGCAACTAAACTACATTATTTTTTTAGTTATCGCCAAAGGGATATGGTTAGAGATATCAAAACAGAAAACTAACATCATTGCCTATCAATCAACAACCTCAGATGTAGAACCAGTCAAGATAACATATTCAAAACAGTTCAACAATTTGTAATGTAAAAAACACATTAATGTTTATCTCTTAGTAAAAGTAGTTAATCCCTCCTACATCAATTAATACAACAAGTTGTTGAAAAAATACAAGATCAAACAGAGTCAAGCTGGGGAAAAATTGTTGTTCAAACATACAAATATGATTTTCATACATAGGCACGTGCTGATCGTAGAGAGGTTATTATAAAAACATGTTTGCAGCGAACAATTTGCATTACCATACTAATTCAGATGAACTAAATATAAGTTTTTGCGCCAACTACAAAGGTCAACAAAAACTAAACCATGGAAATGCATTTATGAAAAACCGCAACAAAGTTCACTTTGTATATAGTCTTGCAATAAGTTATTATGTTATTTGTTTCTGTGGACCAACACTTTAATTGATGATTTTGAATTAATAAGTCATAACTGAATGTTGCTAATGACACTTGTTATCGTCATCCCATTGTGAAGCATATATTGTAGAATGTCATTGAATTAATATCTCATGACCTGGCTATGACAGTGAAGGAAGGAAGAAACATTGGGTGTTTTAATGTAAAAAATTGTGGTCAATAAAACAGAAATGCAAGCACCTGACTAAAGAGTTGACGATGAGATCTCATGCCTATTAATGTCCGTAACATCCACAATGAAAAATTAAGTTTCAATAACAAAATTAATGAGCAATCATGTGACATAACAAAGTACTAACAACAATAACTCGGATTCACGCTCTTATTAGACCATGTCATATTTTAGTTGAATTTTTTGTATCATGGGATTAGAAAAAACGGTTCTATATGTGAGGGATTAAGACTTGAATTAACAGTAGCAACTGATACTGACATTATGCGGAGAAGAAGTCACCCAACACCATGGAAACAGTCAACATACTAGGAGGTTAAATTTAGTGTAACATTTGGACAAAGTGAATTAATCAACCATGATGCAAGTCATAACTAATAAAAACATAATGTTATCAGTATGATAAAATCTAAGGGGAAAAGATATTTGTCAAGTTTCATTCTCATGTATGGCTTAAGACCAAGACCATAAGCTAGAAAACAATTCTCATCCCCAAAATTTATAAACCACCCAGTAACTTCATTAAATAGGTAAACAACTAAAACAATATAACCATGTATCCTTCGTGCAAACTATAAACTCAGAATTTTGCCATTCAAGTAATATTTTAAAAAGGCTTCGATTAGGAACTGAAATTAACAAATAATAATTTACCTATAAAGCTTTGTCAGTCGAGTTTGGTTACCCAAATCATACATACTGAAAGCGAGAAGTGCTTTAATCTACAAACAAAGAAGGCTTCGAGACATGCCAAAGACTCTAGATTCAATGAAGGGGGATGAAGCTTTGATTCTGTATTAAATGGCGAGATGTTATAAAACTCAAGTAAAATAGTTGGGAATTTCAATTTGCATGAAAAGTTAAAATGTAAATTTAAATTTATTTAGGAATCAAGCATCAAAGATTATACCTTTTTTTAAGAGAAGCAGTGGATTCCGATCACGAATTTAATTCCAGTAAGCACTATAAGAATAATTTAAGCTCAAAATTTGAGCAATGATTTAAACCCAAAGCTTAATGGTAGACACTGTGAGATTTGGAAGTGGAAAATGGGCATGAAAATGAATAACGATGCGTGAGTAAATAGAGAAAGGGCAAAATGCTCGGCAATAAGTGGGATAATGATCTGTGATATTATTCAGAACTTACCGCAGATTTTTCGTGAATTTGAGTATGACTGAGAAAATGAGATTTGGAGAAGAACAGGCGAGATTGACTGGAACGATAAACGAGAGACCGCCGAAAAACCGAGGAGTATTATTTGGCTTAAGAGAAATTGATTTTGGTCAGGGACATTATGCAAACCTCTCTAACGATCAGTTTGATTATTTGGATGGGATAGAGTTATCAATGTTGTTGCTGGAGAGAATCTTTATAACCATCCATAAATTAGCAAATAATTAATGGAGGAATTACTTATGGAAACATATAATAACAAATATTGTTTGGTTCAATTAAGGAATTAAAAAGGGGGATAAATAAATTAAACATTGTAAATAGTTAGCTAATGTATGTAATCAAATAATAATGGTAAGAAATCATAATGGGCAGTCGAGGAAAATTAAAAAGGGGTGAATGCGATGATATATAAGACAATTAAATTAATGTAGATAGTTCGCAGAGATAAAAATAAATTAATAAAACAAAGCAAGAAAACCCAAAACTCATATCGTATAAATATCACTATGTGTACTCTTCTCGTCTTCCTTTATTCTCCTCGCATTGGAACAAAAGAAAAACATAGTAAGCCACCTTTATTAAGAGAAAAAAGAAAAAAAAATGGAAAAAGAAATAGAGGCCATGGAAGTCTTAAAGTACCAACACTTAGCAAATCCAAAAGCTTGGATGAGGAATATCGCTTCATTTTAGGATATTTTCATCTAAATTTATTGTGGCTTTCGTTGTGATAGATTTCGTGTAATAGGCGTTTTAAATTAGAGGTCTTGATTTAGTGAATGCTTTGGATTAAAATAATTTTACATCAGAAATTTTGTCATTAATTTTCATTCTAATAATTTCGAAGGGGGTTGTTATTGACACTCCAAATATTGTTAAGGGGAGGTCAATTTAAAAAGAAAAAAGAATTTGTTAAGGGAAGTATCAATGCAAAGAGCACCCCCTTAACAAATAAAGTTTGTTTTACCAAATTAGCCTTCTTTACAATAATACTTTTTTTAGTTGTTAATTAAAAAAAATTATATGGTATATTAGTCAAACTACATCAGATTTTTATATCAAATCATCAATAATCTCATTTGTCGATCGCTATTTTTAAATAATTTCATTTCTCAATTGTCGATCGTTTTTTTAAATAATTTCATTTCTCATTCGCTTTTTTTAAATAATTTCATTTCTCATATGTTAACTTATCAATAATCTCATTTGTTTTACGTTCTTCGTTTGCACCATTATTTCTCCAAACGATCAATTTTTTTTTGTTTGCAAATAATTTAGTTTTTTTTTTTTTTTTTTTTTTTTTTTTGCATTTGAAATTAGTTAGGATTTGGAATGGTAACTGATGTTATTACCAAGATAAAAATGAAACGTAAAAAATTAAGTACGTGCCTCCTCCTAACATTCTTTTTGTAATTGGAGTGTTTTTAAAATTTGACCTCCCCATAACAATATTTGGAGTATCCATAACAATACCCATTTCGAAATACGATTAAAACTTAATATATTGGACCCAACATGGTTTCTAAAATCGGGTTTCGATTTGGAGAATTTTTCCAAAGTTAAAATATTTAATTTGTGATATTTGGAAAAAGCCATGTACTTAATGAATAAGAGGAAATGGTTTAAACACGAGAATACAAGTATAATGTACTAGAGTATTTTTTTTTTGCAAATTGTTGTAAATTTATGAGTAATTTTTTAACTAAGAATAATCATTTTTTGAGGCTAAAACGTAATGCCAAAATTAATAAGAGCAATCAAGACTTAATTACACATACAAATGATGTGATTAAGTAATAAGGGGAAAGATCATATATAATTTATTAAATAATAGTAAAGCAGAAAATTTTTAAGCTTTCACATTAAGTTTATGAGCTATCTTCATTCTCCTTAATTCTCTCTAATTTCAAATATTTTATTTTTGAAATTCTAATATTTGTCATTCTATAATTATTTACTAATCTTTTACAATATTTTACATTCACACATCTAATTTTAAAATTTTCTATATTTATTTACAAATGTTTCCCGGTTTTCTTTCAATATTTTACATTAAGACCCATATATTTAAATAAATTAATTGATCCAAACTTTAATTTAAGTGATAAACTTAGTCAACTAATGTTTCAAAATTTTCAATATGCATGCTACAGATACATCAACAAATTGGTGAAAAAAACATTTAAGTACAAAAAGTGGAAAATAGGGAGAAAGACAAACTTACCAAAAAATTTGGTGAAAAGTATTTAAAGTTTAGAATTTAGTGAAAATGACAAATGTTACTGTAAATGGGAAAAAGATAGTGGTCTCCCTGAATTTCACTTTTAGTGTAAATGTGTTCTTCTCCCTAATTCTGAAACTTTGCATAAATTTCACCATTTTTTTTTTTTTTTTGTTGTTGTTGTTGTTGTTGCAAAGTTTGTCCTTTAAAAGAAAATCCTCATACAAAAATATATAAATTGCATAACGCAAATTATATACATTGATGATAATAACAAATTTATGATAATAATTTGTCCATAGATTTATCAAATATTAAAACATAGTATTTCATCAGCTCTCGCATTTTTTTTACAGTTACTTAGAAACATTTCTCAGTTCTCACTTAATATTTTATGCTCGAGTCCATATACTTAATTTGTAACAACCCGGATTTTCAGAACCAATTTAAAATTTTTAGTTGGCTATTTTAATGGATTTTGAATATTTAAAATGATTTATTTTAAATAATAACGACTAAATATTTATGTAAATTGAAGTTAGAACGAATAAATTTATTTTAATTATAAAACGAACTTGAAATGGCGCGATAGTTTGAAAATTCGATTTTAAATTTCAGTTGAATATATATAATTCAATATAAGTCGGAATTGGATGAAACAAGAAACGTTAGAATCTGTTTAATTATATCTTTCTAATGAATGTGAGAAATTGAGATTTCACTTTATAAATTTAAAGTTATGTCCAGTTTAAAATTTAAAATAGTCGCTACAGAATTTATATATATTTATATATTTTTTAATATAATATATAACCCTTAAAAATAGCCATTTTGCAAACGACCTCCATTTTCAATGAAACCACTTTTGTTGGGTCCGGAATGTCAAATTATTGCTATATTCCAATTTTCATAATTTTTGGAATGAATATGTGAGCGTAGTGGATTTAAACGCGTTTGGCAATTTCAGTTTGAATTTAATCGACTGAAAAATGGCCCTTTTTCAAACGGCCTTCAAATTCGACGAAATTAGTTTTGTTAGGACTGTATCGTTAAAATATAGTTAGATTTATTTTTCTTGAATTTTTAGGGTCAGTATGTAGCCCCGGTTAATTAAAATGTACGTTAAATTCAATTTTGAACGTTATATTAATTTAAATTTAAATATTGATGAAAACTGATCGTAACAGTCGAATTGGATTGCGGGACATATCCCATGGTGTTCGGAATGGGGGTAATTAGCTAGGGGCGACATTCATTGAGTTTGATTTGGAGTTTGAACGAAAAAGTAACTTTTTGGAAATAAATTAAATTAAATATATATATAAACATACTTGGTCAACCCTTCTCTTTTTATCCCCGTCGTTCAAAACAAAGATAAAAAAGAAGAAGAGAAAACCCGCTCAGATCGGTCGCTCCTCCGTTCAGCCGCAACGCCACCACCGTCCCCCTCCAGCCGTCGCGCCTCCCCCTTCCTCCTCCGCTCCTTCCTCATCCCTCCCTCCTCTCTCCCCTCTCTCCTCCTCTAATTGAAACCGCCGCCCAATATCCCCATTCCCGCGAAACCCAAGCCGTCTCAGACAATGATAGGCCAGCCGCACCCCCCTGGACCACTTCCCGACATCCTGCGCCACCATCCGTTACCTCAGTCTGACCATGGGCCCCTCCATCTTCAAAAACCCTAAAATGTGAGTTTTCGGAATTTTCTTTGATTTAACATTGTTAGCAAGTTAAAATGTGATTTTTAACTAGTTCATGATATGCAAATATTTTTAGTAAGTTAAAAATACGTTTTTTAATTAGTGTATGATATGAAATTATTGTTAGAAAGATAAAAATATGATTTTTTATCGTATGTAAGTTTTTTTTAAATAGTCATACAAAGAAATTATTTTTAGTTAGATAAAAATATGATTTTTATATATGTAGTAGTGACATAAAGATATGATTTTTATATATGTTGTAGCGTCATAAAAATATGATTTTTATATATGTAGCATCGTCATAAAAATATGATTTTTATATCTATAGCAGCGACATAAAAATATGATTTTTATATATGTAGTAGCGTCATAAAAATATGATTTTTATATATGTAGTAGCGTCATAAAAATATGATTTTTATATTTATGTATAGTAGTGTTATAAAAATTCGAATTTTACATATATAATAGTAACATAAAAATATGATTTATATATATATAGTAGCGTTATAAAAATGCGATTTTTACAAATATAATAGCAACATAAAATTATGATATATATATATAGTAGCGTTATAAAAATGCGATTTTTATATATGTAGTGGTATTATAAAAATGTGATTTTTATCTATATAGCTTTGTTATAAAAATGCGATTTTTAAATATGTAGTTGCATTATAAAAATGTGATCTTTATATATATAGCTTAAGTAAAAATATGTTTTTTATTATAAAAGACTTTGTTTTAAAAATTTGATTTTTAAAAATATATAGAACAGTTAAAATTGTGATTTCTAATTCTATAGATCGTTGTATAAAAATGTGATTTTAATATATACCGCATAAAACAAATTGCGATGAAATTGAGTGGAAGCAGAACGAAATTCAAATCGTTCATTAAAGAATGACAGAGTGGGAACCAAAGGTGAGAAGTCCTTCTCACTCTAATTAATTTACAGTTAAATATATACCAGGATACAGACGGGGCTTAGAAGCCCGCGACACTATTTTATTGTATAAACCATGGTTGTTTGGATTGTATTTTGGAAATTTGGATATTGATTGACTTATTTGTTTGGATTTGGTTTAGGATGAGAATGGAATGGATTGAATTTGGTTTGTGTATGGCGCGATCCAGTATTAGACGAGGGATAAGACTAGACCTTATTATGGTTCTAGTATCGTGCCGTTATGCTGCCGAAATTTTCTAAAAAGTGTTAGAAAAATTTAGTTAGTTGAAAATATTATTTTTAGCTTATAACTGCGATAAATAAAATAACTATTGGATAGTTAAAAATAAGTTTACACATCCATTTACAAGTCGGACGACTTTCTTATACTCGCCTATTTTTGTGATATCGATTGGGTCGATAATTTTACACATCGCCCAACTGCACAAATCATAATCAGTATTTGTTGTTTTGATATTTGACATACACTAATTCCAATATTTTATTATATATCAATCGATGGATCGACAGACTATGATAAGCGTTATTTATTTATTTTAACGCTTATGCAGTTGTGTAATGCACTCTAGATGATGGTTGATTGTGTATCATTATTGTTGTGTACATGTATTGTATGAAATCCATATAAATAAATTATATAGTAACTAATTGGGCCTGATTCCTGTTCAAAAGGAACGAAAATTTTAAAATAAGGAAATATTTTAAAATAACTAATATTTTAAATTAATATTCAGTAAAGGATTAGAATATTGAAATATATGAAGCCGTGTTGATTAGATTTGCGCCATTTTAACGCAAACGATATTTATATCGATTTTATTCATTTTTATAATGAATATCGTAAAGGAAATTATTTCAAATTCTGATATTTTGAAAATATTATCATTTAAATATTATAATGATAAGGAGTATCCAATTTTGATTTAAAATTGAGATAAAGGTAGGAATCGATTTTAAACGAATTTAAAAAATACGTTTTGAGCGAAATATATTATATATATATATATATATATATATATATATATAATGGCCTGAATAGAACGCGCCGCGCCGCGACCTTTCGCAAATTTCGACCATTGACTTCGAATTGATATTACGGGAGATCCGACCGTCGGGTTCTCCTAAAACCAGAACCGTTGGGTTCGTATCGAAAAGAGCTTTCCAACGGATATAAGAGATTTGAAATCTAACGGTTGGATTTGGAATTATGTCCAAATCAAATTTGGAAAAGGTCGCTGCAAGTGCAGTTCGATTACTGTATATGGAAATAGACTGAAAGGGCCTTAATAAAATTATTATAAATATTAATAATTTGTATAAAATCATAACAAATGATTTGGAAAGAATTTGGATGAAAAATTCCACATTTGTAAAGATAAAAATATTTTTTTATCAAAATAAACTAGTTGTTAACTAGAATAATAATCCAATATTTTTAATGAAATAAATTAAATTTGAAATGGTTTTAAAAATAACCAGAATTTTTCAATGAATAAATTGGAATGGAAATAATCTTTGGAATATTTCGATATTGGATTCCATGGTTATACGGATATTGTTATGGGAATTTGGAAGATACAGATATCATTATTCCAAATACGATATTCGTTAGTTTCAGAATTTGATATTGAATATGAGCCAATATAATTTCTATTCGGGTTTGTCGTGAACGGGGTCTTAAATAACACTGTTTTTAAACCCAGTTGAGAAAAGAATAAATCTTTTAATTAAGATTTAGTGAAGTTTTCCAATTAATTAATATTTAATTAGAATTGAATTTTGGGTTTGTCGTGAATGGTGTCTTAAATAACACTGTTCTTAAACTCCATGTAAAAAGAATAAATCTTTTAATTAAGATTATTAGAGTTTCCAGTTATATTTAGTAACTGGAATAAAATGGAATGTGAATCGGGTTTATTGTGAACTGTGTTTTTAACGACATTGTTCTTTAACCCGATTTACAGTGAAACGTGATTTGGAATTTATAAATCTTTTTATTAGGATTTAATAGTAATTTTCCAAAGTAAAGTTTTCCAATTTAATATAATAAATTGGAATGGAATTCGATTTGGTAATAATCGTAGTGAGCTTCTGTGGAGGAAGACTGTTAATATATATGGAATTTAAAATGCTTTGTCGTTATTCCATTTATATTATTAGTTGGATACGGAAATTGTTATCAATTATATATATTGATCTGTTTTTCGTGAAGATTCCATAATTAATGGAATGTGATTTTGGGTTTATCGTGAACTGTGTTTTAAATGACATTAGTTCTTTAACCTAGTTAAAGACAGGATTACATGTCTAACATTGTATTTCAAACTGTATTTGTTGATCTCTGCTAAATATATATCTGTTTGGTGGTGGAGAATATATTCTCTTGCTTAACACCCTTCTCTGAGACGTACGAGCTTAGAGGTTATATATTGGCAGAAATCAGTGGTACGGTGTAGATTGTCAATGTGGCATGTTTGATTTCCCAAAGTTAAATAATCATTAATATTGATTTTTGGGAAGATTAAAACTAAGTGGAGTTTTAATGAATCTTTAATTAGATTAAAATGAGAAAGTGATAATTTAAATTATCAAATTTGGGAAATAATCGCGAATGGAGTATCACTAGTTTTACTCTAGGCGATAGTTAAATATTTAATTAGATTTGAACGTGAAATGGTAACTAAATTTTACCAATAACACCGTGGTGTTAGATATGGAGTACTACCAGTTTTAATCCATGGGATGAATAGGTTGGGATTGGGAAGTTAAACAAATGATTACTTCGATAAGGTTCGCTAATCCTGATTAGTTTGGAAAAACCTTAGTTTGGTTTAAAATTGTGAAAAGAATATTTGGCTAAAAGAATATTCTGGATTGGAATGAGGCGTAGGTTGTGTGTTTATATCACTTGATTATAATATACGCGGGTTGTTCAGAAAGGCCGGGTTTATACCCAATCTGAATAACTGAATCGACGATAAGTCGACGATGAAGACGGTGGTTGAAGACCGGAGATCTTCACATCGTTTGGATGATTACTGATGTCTTGATTGGGCTGTACACCCGAGACAAGGTAATAAGTGGTGATCGTCCAGACGTACTTGGAGATCGGCGTGATATGCGAGGACCTCTCTCCTGTATTGGACATATGAGATGAGGAATAAGGTGCCTCCGGTTTCGTTCAGACCCAGAACGGACTTTTAAATGGATGTGTGTCTGACATTGGATTTTATTCTGTGTTGATTGATTTCTATTAAATATATATCTGTTTGGCGGCGGAGTATTTATTCTCTTGCTTAACGCCCTTCTCTGAGACGTATGAGCTCTGTAACGTCCCGTGTTTTGGCCGATTATTTAAATTATTTAAATATGTTGATTTGAACTTAAATAATCGATTTAACCATTTTATTTTGAATATTTATTTATATTAATAAATATAATAATATTTTAATTTCAGAATATTTGGGAAAATGTTGAATTTACAGTATAATGGGATCGGGCGATTTAAAATGATTTAATATCGTTCGTATTGAAATTATCATGGCGATTTCGTTATTAAAACGACGTTATAACGTTTAATTTATAATTTAATTATAAAACGACCTGCAGCGGCGCGGCAGTTCGTAAATTTGGCATTTTGAACTTTAAACGATCGTACAGGGCCCGATATGAGTCGGATTTTCTCGAAACAAGAAACGTCCGAATCTGTTCGGTAATATTTTTCTAATGAAAGAGAAAAATCGAGTTTTCTTGTTGTAGATTTTATTTTATGTCCAAATCAAATTTTGAAAAGGTCGTTGTGGAATTTCGTTATATATTATAACGTTATTTATATTAAATAAAGGGGTTTTAAAAATTTTATAATATCGATTTGACTTCAAATTCAACCCGGGATATTTTATCTTGGTAATATATGATATTCTGGTCGTGTATGGCCAATTTCAATATTTTAATATTACTATATTGAGGTATTTTAAAATTGGTTTATTTTATTCGAATTGGACAGTTATAAAAGGGCCTTTATTCAAACGACCTCAGTTTTCGACGAAATAAATTTTATTGGGACCGCAACAGTAAATTATTGCTAGATTTCAAGTGGCGCGTCAATCGGGGTTAATTTGTGAGCATGGCAAAATAAAATACAAATAAAAACGATCATTTGAACGTGAACGAGGGCCATTCGAGCAAACGAACTCGAAATTTGACGAAACAAGTTTCATTAGGACCGTATCGTCAAATTATACTATGTCGTCCATTCGCATCTTGAACGGGGTTCATATGTGAGTGCAGGAGCGAATAAACAACGTTCGAAAACGCGATAGACACGAAATAAAAATCGTCGGTCGTTGTCGTGCGTCACGTCAACTTAAAATATAATAAAACCCGACTATATATACCCCCCCAAACAGAAATTTCCAACCAAACTAAATTCTCTTCATCAAATTTGCAATAAAGTCCCTGTTTACAAAACAATTTATATCTTCCAATCCGTCAAGAATTTATATAGGGGATCTGAACGAAAGTGGTAGATCGGGACGATATCTACCTACTGGAGAAAGTTGGGGAAGTTTCGACAACTGTGGTGGCCGGGAATCGCGAAGAACGGCCAGAAACCAGTTTCGTTTTTGGCTGGTTTGTGAGGGATTGAGTTGATTTCAAGGGACGGGACCTTGGGGGAATCGAAGAGGGAAGTTCAGGCTTTAATTTGGCGGTGGTCTCAGGTTCTCCGGTGGTCGGTGGAAGCCGTGGTGAAGAGATGAGCGAAGATGTTCTTTTTGGGGTTATTTTTGAAAGTGGCGAATGGATTTGATGGAATTCCGGCGGCTGTAGTGCTCAAGAGGGGTTCGGGTCTTAAGCCATAGGAAGGGTGAAACGAGGTCGTCAGCTAGGAGGTGGTCTGGGGGTCTCACGTGGGCTGTGGTGGCGCAATTCCGTGGATGAACGGAAATCAATGGAGGGGCTTTTCTGGTTCGACGGTGGCGTGCTGGGGGTCGAGGCAGCTGCTAGGGGGCGCCTCGCTAAGGGCTTTCAGGTGGCGTCGGAGTTGGGGCTTCCGGTGGTCCACGTCGACGGCAGTGGTGGCTTGAAGTTGTGGAGCAAGGTGGGTTTCACAGTTAACAGGAGGGGATCGGGTTTGAGCAAGGTAAAAGGGGGAATACGCGTTAATTTGTTAATGACGAGGATGACGTGGCCATTTTAAGGTTAATTAAGGTAATTTATTTGTTAATTGTTTAATTAATTAATTATTAGTTTAATTAATTATCGTTTAAACTTTATAAACTTAAATCGGGCATAACTTATTCATACGTTAACGGATTTCAGCGAAACTGGATCCGTTGGGATCGCAGGGACGAGGCCTAGGTGATGGCAATGACTAGGCACCGATATGACGCCGTTAAAATTTCAGCAAATTTTGAATGTCCGTTCAGAGTTAAATGCAACAAACGCGTCAACCGTCGACTGAATAATCTGGTGAGTTAATTCTCACACCTTCTGGAATCCTGTGATGTGGTAAATTCATATTAAAATATAATTTACCGTTAAAAATATAAATTGGTTGATTGGTTGCTATTGGCTGTTTATTGTCTGATTGATCGTTGTTTTTTAAATTACATCATTTGAAATTTATTTCATATATTATTATGAAATGTATAACGAGCTGTGGTGTAGGGAAGAACAGGTTGGAGGGATCCGTCCAGATTCCTCAAATATTATATATGTTGTTTGTTTGGTTTATATTGTTGATATTTGAACTGATTGAACCCCATATGGTAGAAAACCTGTTTGAACATGATGGTTGAATAGATATTCACCTGGGTGTGTTTAGAATCAACCGACAGTGTTGATTTGGTAATTGGCAGTGAATGGCCTAAAATGTGTTGTTTTAGACGTCGTTCGACCGTTCGGTGAAATGATGCAATTTTAAAGTTATAAATTATTATATAACTGAATTAAAGTTTCTCAATTATTTTATATAAGGAATTAAATTAGAAATTTATAAATGTATATTTTTATCAAGTTATAAAGAGATTTTGTAAATGGATTATACACGTTTAAAACAGAAAACCCAAAGAAATTACCTACGGGTTGGTAAAATAGAATAATTATTTTTATAACAATTAAATGGTGTTTTTAAATTAATTAAGTTATTTAATTAATTTAAAAAGGCGATAAGAGTTTATAAAGGAATGTATAAGCCAAGTTTCAAAACGAGATTGGTAAATAGGATGCGTAAGTGAACATAAAGTGTAAATAAGATTTTTCTTAATTAAAGAAAATTCAACTGAATGAGGTTTTAGTGGGAATAGTTAATAGAGTAGTAATGGACTAAAAGGTGTAAATTGTTTTAAAAGGAAATCGAAGTTAAGTTGCGAAAATGGGTTAATCCAAGCAGGGTTTAAAGAGGATCTTTAAACCAAACGACGACTTGAAAGTTAAAGTATTGAATTTAGTGAGACGTTGTAATTTAAATAAGGATTTCAACGTAATACAAACCCTTGGTTTGTGTTAAATATTGGAAATGAAATCCAAGTAAAAAGG
Source organism: Allium sativum (assembly GCA_030737875.1). Classification (NCBI taxonomy): domain Eukaryota; kingdom Viridiplantae; phylum Streptophyta; class Magnoliopsida; order Asparagales; family Amaryllidaceae; genus Allium; species Allium sativum. The sequence continues at coordinate 580,514,233 of CM060919.1, forward strand.
GATCTTATTGGAAAGAAGTGAATAAGCGGATTTTAATTATAAAATCCAAGATGAGGTTTATTATAAGAAGGCTCAAATAGATAGGAGCAGATTATATGACGTGGGATTTTATTAAACCCTAAAGGTTATAAGTGAAATTGAGCTTTAGGTTAAAAGATATGTGTTAGTAAATATTTACTTAATCAAAGGAATTAAGTGAAGAGATTTTATTGAACAAGGATTTCAAATGTAAGGAACGGTTTATAATAAAAAAAAAATGGAATCGTGAGGGTAAACAAGATTTTTATAAGGGTTTAAGTTACAAACTGATATTATTCTGAGATAAGAACGTTGTCGATCAAGGTCTGAGAGGTAAATAAAATACCCCAACTTGAATGGCTTCACTATTATCGAGGAATGATATTCGTTTGTGGTGAGTGCAAAGTGTTGGAATTGGTTAATTATTCCACATGAGAAATATCGAAATGAGTACGAGGTTTTGAATATAAATGTTGGTAAATTATTTTTAAAAGAGGTCAAGTACTGCCAAGTGCTGAATCAGTAAATTCATATTCGCACATTTGTTCTTTGATAGTTAAAACACCGACTATCAAAACCAGACCAATACGATTGTAGGTACGGAAAGACCGACATCGAATTTATATTCGAAAACCATTCCGACCAGCAAATACGTGAAGACGTCATTTGAAGATGGAGCAATTGAAGACCGTGGATCTTCATAAGCGGAAGGACTACTTGTTGAATTTCTCTGGCTTGCAACCAGAGTTATTTGGTTTGTGATTCTGTTGTGGTTGAAATCTACGGGTTGCAAGGACTGCTCGCTACTGGTCCATGGGGTGATTCCTATATTGGATGCGGTAGGAGGGTACCTTCGGTTCATCCCGTTCCTGGATGATTTGTATGGACGAGTGTCTGACAGAGTATTTTCAAAGGAATTACGTACATTGATTTCTTCAAACGTACTATAGTTGATGGCGGAGAAATGATTTTTCTCTAGCCAAATAACTAGAGTATTTTTGTGGACATCAATTAGTGATATCTGGTGGATCTGACGATATGGCTTTCAAAGTGAATGGTGGCTAGATGTTCGAAAAGAAATTCTAGCCTCATGCCTCATCAATCGGGAAATGACAAAAATCGGGCAGGCAGCATGGCTCTGTGGGTCGCTCCCATTAGGGTGTATGATCACCTATCTAGAGAAACTCCATTTGCTTCTTTAATCTATATTCGATGCTATCCCTTTTCGGGAGGCGGTTGCTGATCCCAACCGTCGATGATATACATTCGATACACTCAAGCGAATTGAGTGGTCGGTCATGTGTGGGCCGGGTTACAAGACGTTCTTGTTGAACCCAGTGTATTCGCCTCTAGAGATACACATTCGGAAGGTGGACCCATACCTTATCATGGTTGGAATCCAATATCCAATAAGCGCCCATGGTTTTTTTATTGTAAACTATATATGTGGAGCGTGAGATGCAAGCATTCCGCTAGATTGTTATTTATTTGTATTTAGATATTATGATAATATCATAATAAGCTATGATTTCAAAAATGTTTTGGGTTATAGTAAGGTATAAACCGTCCGTGTTTATGTGTGGGCTGGTCTTACTATTATCCTTTGATTTCATAAAGGATTTTACAATGTTAAACAAATTGTATGTTCCGTGAATTTATCACTGAAAGTATTCCAGACTGACTCGGTGTATTTTGCTTTGCTTCAAATGTGCTCGGGTCAGACCGAGTATGTTCCAGGTTAGGTTTCGCTTGGAGTTTTAGGAGCTAGAAGCAGGCGGCTTCACCGTTAGTTATATAAAGTTATTCCGCTGTGACTGATATCTGTTGTACTTTGATGATTGGTATGTATATATATACAGTTCTCTTTATATAAAGAGCTTTGTTATATTATATTTTACTCGTTCCGCTGTGAGATTCTGATGTGGTGTTCTTCTTCTTTCTTCTATTCTAGTATTATTTCTTTCTATTCTCACCCTCTAATTTCTTTCTAATAACAATCTGGGGTTCGATACTCGGGTTTTTGGCAAGTAATACGGGTTTATGTATTGTTGTCGAAAATTCGAGTGTCGGGTTTTCCCCGGGTCGTTACAAGCTCAGAGGTTATATATTGATAGACATCAGTCGCATGGCGTGAATTTATTGTGCGGCATGCTGAGATGCAAATGATCAAGGCTTTTGTTGAAAAGCAGAGTCATGTGGTTGATGATCAAAGCACGGCTTTAAATAGCATAGCTTTGTGTATAGCATTAATTCGCGAACCTCACACCTCGGTATGAGCAAAAAAGGGGATAAGGGACAACAGGGAGTGCATGACGTTTCTTTCTAGCTGTGGGTGGTTTCATGGTATGGAGCCCAAACATGTATTTATTTTTACCTATGAGTACGATGAATAGCGAGGCGCCTCAAATATATCGGTTACTACAGAGCTAATGGATAGGTCCTATAGGACCGTGAAACGTGTGTTCAGGAATAACCAATCCTCTAAGTGTTGAACGGCCCTGCAAGATCCAAGGGTTCGCCAGCGTCCGAACCCTGAGGCATTTGCTAGAGTGTCTCGAAGCCGGCGAGGAGTACATCCCTTGCCTCGACTCATGGCGGAAATCCAATTTCCAATACGTGACATTTCGGTTTTAATTGCAGAACTAGTATGGCGACATAGTAGGATGGGGTACTATGTCGTCTATGATTGATACATTTATATTTGAAGTTGTTTTTATACACTTTACACTTATAATAGTATCAAATGACCTTTGTTTTAAACGTACCCAACATGTTTGGCTATTATAAGGTAAAACTCTATCCTCCGGCTTGCGTTGCATTATGTGATGGGACCTAAGTCTTATAATAGCTTCATTTTTTCAAAAAGAATTGCGATGTTTGTTTTATGCACTAGTATTCATGTGGAGTAAACCCATTTCGTGTTATTCGGCGTGGTCCCTTGATTCACTTTATTTCTAAAGCAAAGTTTTTAATAACTGTTTTAGTTCTCACACCAGTCACATGACTGACCTGGAGTTTATTGTTTTAACCTAAAATCTAGGTGCCCATATTTTCCACACAGGCAGCTAGTAGTTTTGGTTTTGCAGATTTCTATTTTTCCAGGATCCTGGATTACAACTGGAACTATATTCGGAAAGCTCTGTATCCGTGTATTTCTTTCAGTCGTGTTATGTATTATTTTTCTGCTGCTATGTATTTAAATGTAATGTAAATCTCTGATATTTATCAAATGTATATTATTTATTCATACTCTGTTATATTCTTGTACTCTGATGTAAATTGTTGTAATAACAATGAAATGTTCTTCTGTTTACGTTTTGATTTGTCGTGTTCTCAACTCAATCCGGGTTTTCCTTTACGGGGAAGTTTGGATCGTTATAGTTGGTATCGGAGCTTTGGTTTACAGAGCTCGAGAACAAGACACATTAAAACTGAACGAAAGAATTCATCAGAGATTGGATTAGTAATATCCAATGAGAACGACTCATTAGAGATAGGATCAGTAGTATCCTAGAATGAGTTAGAAGAGTATTATTTATAAAAACATATTTAATTTTGAAAAATTATAAATTATTATACGTATTTGAGTATATTATTTTATTTGATTGTGGACAATCAAGTATATAAAGATTTTGCGTATACGTCTGATCCACGTGTATACGAAGTCTCAAATATACTGGATAGATACAGAATCACACTCTAGTCGTCCGGGGATGAAACTATTGATGACTATATAGCATCAGTAGTTTGTGTTCGAGTTTCGAAAGTGGGATGTCTATATCTGACTGGTGTGAGAACCAGAACTTAGTTAAAATTCATTGTTTGTGACTTGGCATCAAAAATATGATTTTTGGATATATAAAAGTTATATATTTGAAACGTTAACCAATTAATTGATTGTTGGTTGTGTTGTTTGATTATTTGTTCAACTAATAAAAATATTGGATTGATTGGAAATGCATGCATATACATATATATACATTGAACATGTCATAGCATGGAAGCTAAGAAGAGGAATAAATTGCATGTCCGACAAATAAGTACATGTTTACTATTTTCTTGCGTTTTGATGATTTTATTAGCAGATTGGATTTTTATTTTGGATTGATGAGGGCCTAGTGAGGCTGGTTGCGGTTTCAAATATCTCCCCGTACAAAGGAGGTTATGGCGAAATTTTTCGAAAATTTAGAGTGTTAGCCAAATTTTTGAAAAATTTGAAAGTTCTTAGAAACTGAAAAGTTGAAGAATGAAAGCCAGAATGAAAGTTGAGTTGGTTAGTTAAACAACTTTCAGATCCGTTCCTTTTCGGGGACGAAAAGATTTTAAGTGGGGGAGATTGTAACAACCCGGATTTTCAGAACCAATTTTAAAATTTTATTTTGGCTATTTTAATGGATTTTGAATATTTAAAATGATTTATTTTAAATGATAACGACTATTTTTTTTAAATCGAAGTTAGAACGAATAATTTTTTTTTAATTATAAAACGAACCTGAAATGGCGTGGTAGTTTGAAAATTCGATTTTAAATTTCAATTGAATATATAAAATTCAATATAAGTCGGAACTGGATGAAACAAGAAACTTAGAATCTGTTTAATTATATCTTTCTAATAAATGTGAGAAATTGAGATTTCACTTTATAAATTTAAAGTTATGTCCAGTTTAAAATTTATAATAGTCGCTATGGAATTTATATATATTTTAATATAACATATAGCCCTTAAAAAAAACCATTTTGCAAACGACCTCCATTTTCGACGAAACCGCTTTTGTTGGATCCAGAATGTCAAATTATTGCTATATTCCAATTTTCATAATTTTTGGAATGAATATGTGAGCGTAGTGGTTTTAAACGCATTTGGCAATTTCAGTTTGAATTTAATCGACTGAAAAATGGCCATTTTTCAAACGGCCTCCAAATTCGACGAAATTAGTTTTGTTTGGACTGTATCGTCAAAACATAGCTAGATTTATTTTTCATAGCTAGATTTATTTTTCTGGAATTTTTGGAGTCAGTATGTGGCCCTGGTAAATAAAAATGAACGCTGAATTCAATTTTGAACGTTATATTAATTTATATTTTAATTTTGATGAAAACTGATCGTAACAGTCGAATTGGATTGCGGGATATATCCCATTGTGTTCGGAATAGGGGTAATTAGCTTGAGGCGACAGTCATTGGGTTCGATTTGGAGTTCATACGAAAAAATAACTTTTTGGAAATAAATTAAATATATATATATATATATAAACATACTTGGTCAACCCCCCTCTTCTTATCCCCATCGTTCAAAACAAAGACAAAAAGAAAAGAAAAGAGAAAACCCGCTCATATCCGTCGCTCCTCCGTTCAGCCGCGACGCCACCACCGCTCCCCCTCCGTCTGTCGCGCCTACCCCTTCCTCCTCCGCTTCTTCCTCCGCTCCTCCCACCATCCTCTCTGCCCTCTCTTCTCCTCTAATTGAAACCGCCGCCCAATATCCCCATTCCCGTGAAACCCTAGCCGCCTCAGACCATGACAGGCCAGCCGCACCCCACTGGACCACTCCCCAACCCCCTGTGCCACCATCCATCACCTCAGTCCGGCCGTGGGCCCCTCCATCTTCAAAAACCCTAAAAATGTGAGTTTTTTTAATTTAATTCTTTGATTTAACATTGTTAGCAAGTTAAAAATATGATTTTTAACTAGTTCATGATATGCAAATATTTTTAGTAAGTTAAATACGTTTTTTAATTAGTGTATGATATGAAATTATTTTTAGAAAGATAAAATATGATTTTTATCGTATGTAAGTTATTTTTAAAATAGTCATACAAAGAAATTATTTTTAGTTAGATAAAAATATGATTTTTATATATGTAGTAGCGACATAAAAATATGTTTTTTTATATATGTTGTAGCGTCATAAAAATATGATTTTTATATATATAGTAGTCATAAAAATATGATTTTTATATATGTAGTAGCGTCATAAAAATATGATTTTTATATAGTAGTAGCGTCATAAAAATATGATTTTTATATATGTAGTAGTGACATAAAAATATGATTTTTATATATTTAGTAGCGTCATAAAAATATGATTTATATATATATAACAGCGTTATAAAAATGCTTTTTTACATATATAATAGCAACATAAAAATATGATTTTTATATATATAGTAGCGTTATAAAAATGCGATTTTGACATATTTAATAGCAACATAAAATATGATTTTTATATATATAGTAGCGTTACAAAAATGTGATTTTTATATATATAGTGGTATTATAAAAATGTCATTTTTATCTATATAGCTTTGTTATAAAAATGCGATTTTTATATATGTAGTGGTATTATAAAAATGTGATCTTTATATATATAGCTTAAATAAAAATATGATTTTTATTATAAAAGACTTTGTTTTAAAAATATATAGAACAGTTAAAATTGTGATTTCTAATTCTATAGATCGTTGTATAAAAATGTGATTTTTAATATATACCGCGTAAAACAGATTGTGATAAAACTGGGTGGAAGTAGAATGAAATCCAAATCATCCATTATAAAATGACGGAGTGGAAACCAAAGGTGAGAACTCCTTCTCACTCTAATTAATTTACAGTTAAATATATACTAGGTTGCAGACGGGGCTTAGAAGCCCCTGACACTATTTTATTGTACAAACCATGGTTGTTTGGATTGTATTGTGGAAATTTGGATATTGATTGATTTATTTGTTTGGATTGGGATGAGAATGGAATGGATTGAATTTGGTTTGTGTATGGCGCGATCCAGTATTAGATGAGGGATAAGACTAGACCTTATTCTAGTTCTAGTATCGTGTCGTTATACTGCCGAAATTTTCTAAAAAGTGTTAGAAAAATTTAGTTAGTTAAAATTATTATTTTTAGCTTATAACTGCGATAAATAAAATAACTATTGGATAGTTAAAAATAAATTTACACATCCATTTACAAGTCGAACGACTTGTTTATGCTCGCCCATTTTTGTGATATCAATTGGGTCGATAATTTTACACATCGCCCAACTACACAAATTATAATTAGTATTTGTTGTTTGAAAACCCAACACGGGTATTGAGATGATATTTGACATACACTAATCCCAATATTTAATTATATGTCAATCGATGGATCGACAGACTGTGATAAACGTTATTTATTTATTTTAACGCTTATGCAGTTGTGTAATGCACTATGGATGATGGTTGATTGTGTATCATGATTGTTGTGTACATATGTTGTATGAAATCCATATAAATAAATTATATGGTAACTGATTGGGCCTGATTCCAGTTCAAAATGAACGAATATTTTAAAATAAGGAAATTGTAACGTCCTGTATTTTTGCTAGTTAGATATTTAAACTATTTTATTATTTTAAATATTAATTTGATATTATCAATGGATTTATAATATATAATTCGTTATATAACAAAAATTTAACGTATAATTTATATAATTATAATTCGAACTCGTAAACGTCGTAGTATTTCATAATGTACAATTTGAAATTCATATATATCGGTACAAATATAAAACGCTCAACGACAATCGACGATAAAATTAAATAATCATACGAAATAGGACATTCGAATCAATGCATTGCTTACCTTATGATGAGGCCCGTGCTTCGCACACGGATTATGTTCGATATATTATATAGGCCTTAAAAATGTTTTACCCCTCAGACGATCTCCGTTTTTGACGAAACCAGTTCTTTTGGAATACGTGCAGCAAGGTATTGCTACATTTTCAGTTTGGAGCCAATCAGAGTTATTTTATCAGTACGTGGAATTTAAGGGTGAACCGATAAATAATTAGTAATTTAAAATAACGTTGTTGTGCAAGCCGAGACGGTTTTCAACGAAATTAATTTCATTGAGACCGGAACGTCCAGACGTAACGGTATTGTGTTTGGAGTTCGTGAATGTTGGTACGAATAATTAATGATTCAATGTAAATCACGGTAATTATCGGTAGGATATAATAACTGTGTAAAATTGGCCGTTTCAACCCAAAGAAAACATTAAATATTAAAATACAACTCGTTCATCGATATTCTTTTCATTTCAACATGCAGACAATCAGTCTCCACCATCGTCAAACAGTTCAACTCAATTTTACAAGGTGACAGTGGGTAATCTTGTTCTATATCAACAATGAAATATATGATGCGTGATGCCTGTACATGTAACTTTATTTGTTTTGATGGAGAAAGGGGATGAGTATGTCCGATTCCAACCTTCAGTGTCTAAAATATGAAACCACATATAATAATGAATGGTACATGCTATTCTGAATTAGCCAACCTATCCGTTCAGTGCTATATACATTTATTTCACATGGTACCTATCGTTCAGCCTACCTTAGATTGCACATGTATTTTGCTGTTGCCAACCTATTTTCCAAGCATACTTCGATGCATTTCTTCTAGGCGAAGAAATAGAAATGCAGGCACATGCTATAATCCATGAACCTACACCATTTTCATCCAAAAATGTACAGACTCCAAAGTAGCTCAGAGCTTCACCATCACGTCCCAGTATGTGTTTCCAAATCACATAGCACCTTCTCCATCATAGACATTCACCATCACACACAGTTGCGATGAAAACTCAAAGCAGCTACACCTATTGAAATGAAAACACAGCTGTGCGGGTACGCATTAATATGAAAACACACTAAGACAGCCTAGGATTTGTGAAACGAGTGTTCATGTAGGCTACCAAAATTTCTACATGCCTAGGCAATAAATTCACACAGCTATATGTCTTCCCACATGTCTGTCCTGTCCAGAAAGACATTGTTATTATCACACTTGCTCTTCTATTTATACCCGTCCATACTTTGTTTTTGAAAAGCGACAAACATAACCGAACCTCAATCTATGACAATAAAAATAAAAATACAAATAAGCGAAGCCCACTTATAAACATGAAACCGTAAGCCACCATCCCAGTATGTATACAAAAGCCTCGAACCAATGAATGGGGTCTGGGGTTATTTGGCGTCGAAGGGAAAGTGCAGTTCGACAGTAGGGAGGTGGTTATATGCGAGCAAGGCATAGCGGGTTGAGGGAAAATAGTGAGTAACATGGTGGCTGATGGTTTCGCATGCAGCAGGCAAGCGAAAAATGGTACAAGCAGGTTGAAGGAGTGGACGCGAGTGTGTGGAGAGAACATCGGAAAAGGATTTGCGTAAATAGGAAGAAAGGTGAACAGAAGGAAAGATGGAGTCACGGGTTCAAGAACAGGAAAGATGTGGTTGGAGCAGCATGCATGGCGTTGGCATGAAACAACAGGAGTGTGTGGTTGTGTATTAGCGTGGAGTGAGAAGAAAGAAAGTGGAAATGTGATGTTGAAGGCGCAGTCAGGATGTTTGGTAGTTCAGGGAACAGAGTACTGCACAGTGTGGCTTGGTGGTGGAGAGACTGACATACGGTTTGGAGGATGGTGCAGCACTGTTGAACGTGGTGGCACAGTTGTGGCGAAGGGGAGAGACGGTGAACAGGGGAGTCACATACGGTTTGTGTTTGGCAGGCAGAAGTGTAGAAAGGTGAACAGTGTTTTCACATTGATGAGTATTTATACGTGTTTAACCTTATTTAATTTAGCCTAATCCTATATATTAATGCGTAATTTATGTTGTGCCTAACCTACGTTAATGATTTAGAAATAAGGATTTAATGTGAACGGTAATACATAATGCAAGTACAATATATTTCCCTAACCACTACTTCCCCAATGATATGTAAATACTCCCAGACCATTCTTTTTGGCAAACCATTTATTTTATTTGCCTAATCCAAGATTTTATAACGTAAGAAGGAACTAGATAATATTGGCTTAAATAATAACCGCATGGGATATTTATCTAGGCCTGTCAATTGATTTATACCATGCCTAGCTCCATGTAGATACCAGTACAAGTTCGTAGGGAGTTTTAATTGTTAATGAGATGATTTCACGTGCTGGAACTTATATATTCTAATAATTTAGTAATGTAAGTATGGATATAAAATGGAAATCGGTTTTACGACTTATGGCATGGTAAAGAACTCACCCAAGCAAGGTATGGAACATCATGTCTAATGGTGTTTATATCATGCCGTTTCTAAACATGCCTAACACTTTAGTTACATTGATTCAAACTATCAGTATGAATAACCACTTGGTTCAACTTATGTGATATTTACTAACGGTACGAATAAACGGACGTTGTAGTTTAAACAAAATATCAATCAATTATTAGTAATGTCGATAATAATAAAGTAAATAACATATAAATTTATACCTGTGTCATACATACACAGAATTTGACCAACAAGGGGCGTTAGATCCATATCAACGGGCGTTAAAATTGGAATTGGAACGAACGAAGTTGAACGCAACTGGATGCTTGGAAAACCAAACCATTTTGACAATGACAAGGTGCGTTCAACTCACTCAGTTTTATCCCACTTATATTATAAGTCGGGTTTAAATATTTGTGTGTTATGACTGATAATTGGTTGCTGGATATTTGGATTGCTATTATTGATTGATGGTTGAATATTATATCTGTTTATTGAAATAAAACAATATTGTTGAGATAACGTATTTGGATGCAGGGAAAACAGGTCGGAGGGATCCAACTGGATTCCTCAAAATTATTATTTATTTTCATATTGCATTTATATGAACTACCAATATGATTGGATGATTGATTTATCATGGTTTGTTGAATTTAAATTCAACGGTTGTTTTGTTCTAACCAATAAATAGTGTTGGTTGGGTAATTGGCAGTAGTTGGCCTAAAAATAAATGGTGTTACAAATGTTGATTTACCGTCGGTTGAATCGATGGTATTATAAAAATTATTTTATAACCGAAGATAGATTTTTAATCTATATATTTAAATAAAAGTTCAATAAAGGAAATTAAGGTTTATTATTTATTTTATAGTTTACAATCAAAGTCTTATGTTAATGAGATTTATAAAGAGACGAGAAGAAACTAATGCAATAGTTAAGAGTTGAGTTAATTGTTTCAAGAAACAATTAAATGGAATTTATTTAAATTAATTATGTTATTAATTAATTTAAAAGAATGAATAATTTGAATTGGTTAACGATATGATTATGTTTTAGAATCGATTAATTTAGTTTGGTGTTAATCAATCTAATGGAATAGATTAACGAATATTTGTTTTTTACTTTAATACGATTTTAAATAAAAAGTTTACTGTTTGTTTTAGTTAAATAAGAAGTGACTATTTCTACAATAGTAAAGATAATGTAAATTATTATTTTAATAATTTAAGCAATCAATTAGTAGTGAGATTCATTAAGGTAAGTAAACAAAGTGGATATTGAAATATAATGGAGTTTTCGAAAAGAGTCGATGAACGGTTTTATACTAAAACCGAATTGTATAACTAAGTTGTAAAAGGGATTTTAAGCCGAGATGATATCTTAAAATAAGTGTTTGAATTAAGGAAAGGAGAAGCAGATTGAAAGGGTTTATATTAAACCTAAGTGTCATAAACATTGTTCATAAAAGGGAGCATGAGGCTAAAACGTTAAATTTTAAATTAACGTTACTTAATAATGGAATTTGAAGTGAGGTATTCAAGTTGGAAATGGTTAAATAAATTCGAAATGGAAATCGAACGGAAATCCAAATTTGAATTAAAGTGATTAGGTGGGTTGAATAATAAAGAAGCGAGTTAGAATTCTCTATATTAATTGAGATATGAGTTTTCATCAAGCTAATTAAAATGGAATTTGTTTTGATATTGGAAATGAATATCGGTTTTGGGTTTACAACTGATACCTATCTTAAGATAAGAACGGTGTTGATCAAGGTCTGAGAGGTAATTAAAATACCCCAACTTGAACGACTTCAGGATTATCGAAGGATAATATTAGTCGTAATGGTGGAAATGTTAAAGTAATTTATTTTGAGAAATAATAATGTAACGTTATGCGAAGAATTCAGATATATATATATATATATGATGGGATTCTACATATAAAAAGAAATGAAATGTTATTTCCATAATTGAAATAAACAAAACGAGATTTGTGAAAATATATCGATATTTTCAAATAAGGAGATAACTTTTAGAATGGGTTATTTCTCAAAGGATAAGTGGCTATTATGGTGTTCAAATGACAAAAACAAAAGAGAGATTTTGTAACGATTATTTTACGATGTTAAGTTAAATCGATTCCGTAGTTTTAGACAATAAGTAATGTTATGACAAATGTTTGGAATAATAATTGAATATAGTTATAAGATGTTTTCCCAACTAATGGAGATTTGAAATGATTTTGAGAATATTACTAAGCGGTAATACCATATTTTAAAATATATAAAAGACTTAGAAGTTTTATTTAATCATTCGTTAGTTAATTATAATTTTAAAAGGGCCAAATGTTGCTGAGTACTGAATCAATGAATTCATTTCATTCATGATTGAATGGTTGTCCACTTGATAGTTAAATAACCGACTATCAAATCTGGCTATTATGATTGTTGGTATGGGAAGACCGGGATCGAATTTATATTCGAAAAACATTCCGACCAATGAATACGAAAACGTTGAAGATATCATATGCTGAGCGAGATGGAGCAATTGAAGACCGTGGATCTTCATAAGCGGAAGGATTACGTGTTGAATATTCTCTGGTCGTACAACTAGAGATATTCTGACGTGACTCAGTCGTGGTTGAGATTTTGCGGACTTGCAAGGACTACTCGCTACTGATCCTTTGGATGTGGTAGGGGAGTGCCTTCGTTTGTCCAGTCCCAGGACAACTTGTATGGACGGATATCTGATAGAGTATTTCCAAAAGGGATTATGTACGTTGATTTCCTCAAACGTATTTCTGTGGCGGCGGAGAAGACACATTCTCTTAACATAACAGCCCGATTATTTTTGTGGAAATCAATTAGTGATTTCTGGCAGATTTGGCGATGTGACATTCAAAGTGAATGGTGGCCAAGTGTTCCAAAAAATACGTTATGACCTCAAGCCTCACAACCGGGAAATGAAAAATATCAAACAGGCAGCATGACTATATGGGTCGCTCCCATTAGTGTGTATAATCACCTATCTAGAGAAATTCCTTTTCCTTCTTTAATCTATCGATGTTGTCCCTTTTCGGGAAACGGTTACTGATCCCAACCGTTGTAACACCCCACCTCTGCCAGGGTCACTCTTGCAAGTACACTAGCTTTGGAGGGGTGTTGGACAAGGTAAACATGCATGAAGATATCACAAGACAGAACATATGAGTAAAACAGAGTAAATAAAGCAGCGGATAAAATTACTATTTCAAAACCATAGTCAAGTTACATAAAAGTACTTAGTCATCATTTTTCCAGCTTCTACAAGTCCAGAAAACATAAACTGAAAAATGCATAAGTAAATTATTCCCCAAAGATAACAGTGGTGTGGCCATAGCAAAGCTCAAGTCCAAACCGTACATGAGTTGCAGAAAAGCAAGCCAAAGATCCAAGCTAGGTACTAGTGTTCCCACCCTGAGAAACTGGGGGGGGGGGGGAACGGAAGAAAAGAGGCAAAAGGAAAACAGGTCAGTCATAAAGACTGGTAAGTCCTACCTACTATTAGTATAAAAACTAGTAAAATTAACTGGACATGAGAAACTGAGATGAAACATAAGGATGGTAACTAAACTGGCATGGTAAATAGTCAACAAGATAGATCAAGTGTGGCATCGCATATAGAAGGTTAAGTTGCACTATACGATCATGCGATGACCTAAATCAAGGTCTAACTATACGATCTAGTTGATCGGCTCCCTATAAGCCTAACTCGTCGTGTATCGGTGTCATACGGCTTAATCATGAAATGTAGTTAACTGTGCAAGGTCCACCCTAGGGTGTATCCAGCCCTAAGGTGTTAACCACTGACACAAAACAAGCACGCACAGTTTAAACCTACTGGTGCCCATGTTCAACCCCGGACTCATGTGCACGACCATGTTCCGCCTGAACTTAACTGGTGCATTCATTCAGCCGTCTCTTTTTGGTCTCTTACGATCAGCCCAGTAATCGTGCCCCACCCTAGCCTAGTCCCTAGGGTATCGTTGATACATCCAAGAGGGTTACTGCTGAAAAGGACCACGTAACTAGGATTTCAAATGGGTTAAGTGTGGTTAACCCTATCCTAACCATGTATCGAGTTGGTTAAGTGTGTCCAAGAAATTCATGACTTAACCCTATCAATACATCGTGTTCAACTGGTTAAGTATATTCAAGCGGTCCATGACTTAACCCTACCATGTGGTATTAATTAACTTAATGCACCCTAACCTCTCACATTAGACTTTGTTGTGGTTACTAGTTAAGCCGGGCAGGTCCGGGAAGCTTTACACCACAACCAAGTCTAACCTCGGGTTTTAAGCGCGACATGACCAACTACTCACATTGGGTCCTATTGTTTGTAGCTACTAGTTAAGCCGGGCGGTTCCGGGTAGATTTATGCTACAAACTCAACCCAACCTCGAGTTGGCCACTTTCATGTTTTCAAAGTGTCATGTCCATGTTCATGTTTTCAAGCATAAACACATGTCAAACTTTCATGTCATATTTTCAAGTCATGTTTTCATGTCATCTAAGTTTGCCTAACTACCCATAACGTATTCCCATCGCACGTAAATTCACATCAACACACATAGATCAAAGAGGGAACATAAGAATATGACATGGTGGGCATAAGATGGCAAAGTCTATCACAACTTAAACTTGGTGATATTTGAGGCAAAAGGGGTTCAACATACTAGCATATGGCCTCAACATGTATGATAGCATAAAAGGTGACTTGGCATCAAACATGACAATAACATAAAGGTGATTTGGCCTCAAACATGTCAAATAGCATAAGGGTGATTTGGCCTCAAACATGTATGACTTCAAACTTAGCAAATAAACTTGTGGGTAGCATGTAGTTCAACATCATATGCAAGTTCACATCAAGGTTATGAGAGGTTCTATGTTGCATTATGCATAACTACCAAGTTCTATGTTGCATTATGCATAACCACCAAATAAAGCTCATAGCTTTCTACCCAAAAATCAAGGTAAATGATACTAGGTTCATGATAGTGCCACAATCATAGATCAAAAGAGTCATAAATGGATCTATGCATACAAATATAGCCCAAGGCAAGTATTATACCCAAAAGTCCCATTTCAACTTGCTACATGATCATATTAACTTCATAGTTTAAATCTAAGAGTAGAGTGGGGCTTACAAAGCGTGGCTATGAGAACTAGAACCAAATAGAACAAGATAGAGATGTTGTAGAAGCTATAGGAATGATGTAGCAACACAAATAGCCTTGAGAATAAGTAGCTCCTTTGATTTGATGAAGAAAGATGGCTCCTTTTTGCCTTATAAGCTCTCAAGATGAAGATGGAGGCCATGATTAGGGAGCATTTTGGCAGAATTTAGTTGTAGGAAAGATTAATGAGGGTTTAGGGTAGGTCTAAGGGTGCTTATATAGAAGTTTAGGTTAGTTTAGGCCATAGGATTAACCCTAATTCAGATCTGAGCCATCAAATCACGTCACAAGCCAACAAAAAAGACCCAGGAGCCAAAACAGGTGCACCAGGACAAACTGGCTCGACCACCCAGGTCGACATGGGTGTCGACTGAGCAGTCGACACCAACTGGGGCAAGACGACTCCCAAGTCGACTCCCCAGTCGACTTGGGGTTGGGCGAGAAATTTTCCCGCCCAGTCTGTTTGGCTCCAGATTTGATTTTCGAACTGTTTTTAAAATCTGGATTTTCTGAAAACTTCGACGGGCCATAACTGGGTCATACGGACTCCGATTTTCGAAAACTCGGACTCTATTTCGTGTATTTTTCCGAGACGAACGCAATGGCATAGCCCGTTTCTCTTGATTCAGATTTTAACATTTAATTCTGCCTTGATTAATGTTATAACATGTTATTCAAAATTCGGGTTGTTACATTCTCCCCACCTTAAAGGATTTCGTCCCCTAAATCTTCAAGTTAGGAAGAACGTATCCTACCATCCATCATCCATCTACTCAAAACATCATCCACGAGCAGTCATTGTCCTTAAAAGATTCTAAATGCTGTATGATCATATGCGAAAGGTGTTTGTATATGTACTTATCTAATGCGAAAATCAGGTGGTTACTGATTCAGTAAACCTCCTTAATGCAAAGTATGTTAGTGAAATGAGTACATATGTATGCAAATTCCTAACATAACTCATAATCTCTACATGAGTGCACATAACATTCATCCATATGCAACATCCACGTGATAGCATAACAAGTTTCAGCCATGAATAAGTATAAGCACTCATGCATATGCAATATGAAAGTGTGTGAGCCGATCTTAGTGCCTAATGTGTATCATGCATCCACGAGTATCCACTTGCAAACACTTGCAAACATCAAGCATAACATGTTTCAAATACATGTTTCATCCAAAAGGTTTCTACCTAAGGTTCTCATGACAGGATTAACGAAGTAACCAGATAAACATGGATAACAAAAGATAGATATGCTAGCTTATAAGAAAAGAGATTGAGAATGTACCCTCGAAAAGAAATGGGTGAAGCGCGCGCATCTTCTCCTCGGTTTCCCAAGTTGCGTCCTCTTCGGCTTCACTCCACTGAACCTTTACTAACTTGACTTCTTGATTCCTTAAATTCTTGATCTCTGTTCCCAAGATATGAATCGGAGCTCGTCTCAGGGTTGCCTCTTTCTCTACCTCCATGTCTTCAAGAATGATAGGCTCAACTACCTCGGCTGACTCATGTGGGCACTTTCGGAGATGCGAGTCATGAAAAACATCGTGCACTCCGGCCAGCTTCTCGGGCAATTCCACCTTATAAGCCATCTTCCCAATCCTCTCTATGATAGGGAAGGGTCCTACGAACCTTGGTGCCAGCTTCCCAACTGCTCCAAAACGAACCACACTACGCAAGGGAGAAACTTTCACAAAGACCATATCTCTAACTTCAAATTCCAAATCAGTCCTTCGCTTGTCTGCATAGGATTTCTATCTATCTTGGGCCGCTTTCATCCGTCTTTGAATTAACTCAACCTTCTCGGGTGTGTCCCTTATCATATTGGGCCCAAGTATAAGCTTATCCGTGGTCTCCCACCAACAAGTTGGTGACTAGAACGGTCTTCCATATAGAGCTTCAAATGGTGCCATTCCTATGCTTGCTTGGTAGCTGTTATTATAAGCAAACTCCACTAGAGGAAGGTGGTCTTCCCAAGCACCACCAAAGTCAAGAATGCATAGCCTCAACAGATTTTCTAGTACCCTATTCACCCTTTCGGTCTGACCATCCGTCTGTGGGTGATAGGCCGTACTTAGATTCAATCGTATACCCATCGCTTCTTGCAAACTATTCCAAAACTGGCTAGTGAAAATTGGGTCACGATCGCAAACTATGCTAGAAGGAACTCCATGCAATCGCACTATCTCTCGAAGATAAACAGATGCTAGCCATGATGCGGTCCTCTTGCTCTTTACTAGAATGAAATGAGCGCTCTTCGTGAGTCTATCAACTATGACCCATATCCCATAAGGCCCAAAAAGTTTGGTCAACTAAGTGGACACCTTCACCCCAACTATATATCACAAACAAATGATTCATACTCCTTATGGGGTTTGCAACAAAACTAAGATTGAAAATAGGACCAAGAGGATATACTTAAAAGATAGCATGCGAGTAAGCTCTACAGAATAATAGGGATCAAGGATATACTCTTAAAAGAGATATGATGCGCGTATCTAGTCTTCAATCTTCTAAGTCGCATTTTCTTGTGCTTAATCCCATCGTGCCTTGACCGTCTTTTAACTTCACAATTTCGTAGTTTCAAAATATGAGTTGGAACTCGTTTCACCGTTGCCTCTCGTTCCACTTCCACTTATTCTTTTCCTAAAGATACTTGGCTATAACTGCGTGCTCATGGTTTTCATGCAAGCTTTCCAAAATTCGTTAGTGAATCCTGGATCTCGTTTTCATACTATACGGCATTCCACGCAGAAAAACTATCTCTTGAAAACAAATGCCAATCCATGTTGCCAAATGTACTTACTAGGGTGATTTCTATAACCCATGCTTAAGCGAAATGGACTATCCTCCTTAGTGGCGAACACTACTCGATTGGATTACAAATTTCCAACAAAGGTGCCAAGGGATTCTAGATAACTAATCATGATGGAACCCTAAAGGTCACACGAGATTTCGAGGGTATTACCGAGGCGAGTCATGAGCCTCGCAACCCTATGTTCGAAATCAAGAATGGCTCCATAACTGGACAAACAATCCATGCCCAAAATCAACCCGTATCCCATACACCCGAGAACATAAGCATCACACATGAATTCTACACTCAAGATAGAGATTTTCAAATCCACACAAATTATAGATAAATGGGCGGAACCCCCAATTGGATTTGAAACACTAACGGGATCCTCAACAAGACTAGTACTTAGGTGCAAACTTTCAACAAGACCAGAAGAAATAAAATTATGCGATGCGCCAGAATCAAATAAAGTTCGAACAGGAAAACCAAAAATGTAAACAAGGCTTTCTACAGAAATACTACCTCGGTCCGGAGCTGGAGTAGTGTTGAGAGCATGCATCTGCCCTCCAGAAGGTCCTGCTCGCTGAGTCTGTCCTTGCCCCTGTCCTTGCTTCCTTGGGCAATCTTTACTGAAGTGTCCAGACTTTCCGCAATGAAAGCATTCTCCCAACTTCCTATTCTTCTTCCTACAATCTTTGGCTATATGTCCAGTGATGCCACAGAAGTTGCATTTCCTTGTCTTCTTTGCCTTGTTGTTGTTGTTTTTGCCTCCTTTCTCGGCATCTTCCATCTTGCCTTGAGACTCATTAGCCTTGACCTCCTTCTTGCCACTCTTATCTTCCTCTTGAAGCAGGGCCATATTTACCAGACTCTCGAAGGTCGCCCCCATGGGTATATGAGACATGGCCAAACCGTGCAATGGCTCATTCAATCCTAGAGCAAAGTGTAGGGCCTTCTTCTGAGCTGTGTTTACCAAGTCTAGACCGAATTGAGCAAGTTGATTAAACTTATCCATGTATTCCCTAACGGTCTTGTCCCCTTGCTTTAGTGATAGGAACCTTTCCATCTGAAGGTTCTCCTCTGTCGATGATAGAAACCTCAGTCCAAACCTTCTCCTAAAGTCATCCCAAGTCTCAATTGGCCTAGTAGTGGTGGTGACTACCCACCAATATGCAGCTTCCTCTTTCAATAACCATATCGCCAACAGAACTTTCCTACGATCCTCTACATCAAAGATAGCAAAGAGGTCTTCAGTTTCCTTCAATCAGTTCCTTGCCTCAACAAAAGTCTCCATCCCAACAAAATTCCTACCACCCATCGCCTTAAAGTCCTTACAAATCTTCGCGAAATCTGCTTGCGAATGCTGAGGAGGAGGAGGAACCTCAGCTGCGGAAGGAGGAGGAATGTTCGTGGGGCCGGCTTCATTTGCCCTTGCCTCCATGTACTTTCTAAACCAATTAGGTACTGGTACGCCCTCCAGAATGGCAAAATTATCGGCCATACTGAAACGAAGAAAAAGATAGATTGAGAACGAGGAAACAAAGGATAGTGCTAATGGCTTTTGGGGAATAGCCTTTTAAAATAAACTAGACTTTTCTTGGAAAATACTTAATTTGTTTTGAAAATAGTTTTTCAAAAGGGTTTTTAAAACTTTTGTCCGGTCTAGTAAAACCTTATGCTCTGATACCAAATGTAACACCCCACCTCTGCCAGGGTCACTCTTGCAAGTACACTAGCTTTGGAGGTGTGTTGGACAAGGTAAACATGCATGAAGATATCACAAGACAGAACATATGAGTAAAACAGAGTAAATAAAGCAGCGGATAAAATTACTATTTCAAAACCATAGTCAAGTTACATCAAAGTACTTAGTCATCATTTTTCCAGCTACTACAAGTCTAGAAAACATAAACTGAAAAATACATAAGTAAATTATTCCCCAAAGATAACAGTGGTGTGGCCATAGCAAAGCTCAAGTCCAAACCGTACATGAGCTGTCAGAAAAGCAAGCCAAAGATCCAAGCTAGGTGCTAGTGTTCCCACCCTGAGAACCTGGGGGGGAACGGAAGAAAAGAGGCGAAAGGAAAACAGGTCAGTCATAAAGACTGGTAAGTCCTACCTACTATTAGTATAAAAACTAGTAAAATTAACTAGACATGAGAAACTGAGATGAAATAAAAGGATGGTAACTAAACTGGCATGGTAAATAGTCAACAAGATAGATCAAGTGTGGCATCGCATATACAAGGTTAAGTTGCACCAAGTGTACTAGTATTCTAACCCATGTCAAGTATAAACAAGAAATGATCCCTTGGCCCAATATCATGCGATGACCTAAATCAAGGTCTAACTATACGATCTAATCGATCGGCTCCCTATAAGCCTAACTCGTCGTGTATCGGTGTCATAAGGCTTAATCATGAAATGTAGTTAACTGTGCAAGGTCCACCCTAGGGTGTATCCAGCCCTAAGGTGTTAAACACTGACACAAAACAAGCATGCATAGTCTAAACCTACTGGTGCCCATGTTCAACCCCGGACTCATGTGCACGACCATGTTCCGCCTGAACTTAACTGGTGCACTCATTCGGCCGTCTCTTTTTGGTCTCTTACGATCAGCCCAGTAATCGTGCCCCACCCTAGCCTAGTCCCTAGGGTATCGTTGATACATCCAAGAGGGTTACTGCTGAAAAGGACCACGTAACTAGGATTTCAAATGGGTTAAGTGTGGTTAACCCTATCCTAACCATGTATCGAGTTGGTTAAGTGTGTCCACGAAATTCATGACTTAACCCTATCAATACATCGTGTTCAACTGGTTAAGTATATTCAAGTGGTCCATGACTTAACCCTACCATGTGGTATTAATTAACTTAATGCACCCCAACCTCTCACATTAGACTTTGTTGTGGTTACTAGTTGAGCCGGGCGGGTCCGGGTAGCTTTAAACCACAACCTAGTCTAACCTCGGGTTTTAAGCGCGACTTGACCAACTATTCACATTGGGTCCTATTGTTTGTAGCTACTAGTTAAGCCGGGCGGTTCCGGGTAGATTTATGCTACAAACTCAACCCAACCTCGAGTTGGCCACTTTCATGTTTTCTAAGTGTCATGTCCATATTCATGTTTTCAAGCATAAACACATGTCAAACTTTCATGTCATATTTTCAAGTCATGTTTTCATGTCATCTAAGTTTGCCTAACTACCCATAACGTATTCCCATCGCACGTAAATTCGCATCAACACACATAGATCAAAGAGGGAACATAAGAATATGACAAGGTGGGCATAAGATGGCAAAGTCTATCACAAGTTAAACATGGTGATATTTGAGGCAAAAGGGGTTCAACATACTAGCATATGGCCTCAACATGTATGATAGCATAAAAGGTGACTTGGCATCAAACATGACAATAACATAAAGGTGATTTGGCCTCAAACATGTCAAATAGCATAAGGGTGATTTGGCCTCAAACATGTATGACTTCAAACTTAGCAAATAAACTTGTGGGTAGCATGTAGTTCAACATCATATGCAAGTTAACATCAAGGTTATGAGAGGTTCTATGTTGCATTATGCATAACTACCAAGTTCTATGTTGCATTATGCATAACCACCAAATAAAGCTCATAGCTTTCTACCCAAAAATCAAGGTAAATGATACTAGGTTCATGATAGTGCCACAATCATAGATCAAAAAGTCATAAATGGATCTATGCATACAAATATAGCCCAAGGCAAGTATTATACCCAAAAGTCCCATTTCAACTTGCTACATGATCATATTAACTTCATAGTTTAAATCTAAGAGTAGAGTGGGGCTTACAAAGCGTGGCTATGAGAACTAGAACCAAATAGAACAAGATAGAGATGTTGTAGAAGCTCTAGGAATGATGTAGCAACACAAATAGCCTTGAGAATAAGTAGCTCCTTTGATTCGATGAAGAAAGATGGCTCCTTTTTGCCTTAGAAGCTCTCAAGATGAAGATGAAGGCCATGATTAGGGAGCATTTTGGCAGAATTTAGTTGTAGGAATGATTAATGAGGGTTTAGGGTAGGTCTAAGGGTTCTTATATAGAAGTTTAGGTTAGTTTAGGCCATAGGATTAACCCTAATTCAGATCTAAGCCATCAAATCACGTCACAAGCCAACAAAACAAGACCCAGGAGCCAAAACAGGTGCACTAGGCCATACTGGCCCGACCACCTAGGTCGATAGGGGTGTCGACTGGGAAGTCGACACCAACTGGGGCAAGTTGACTCCCAAGTCGACTTGGGGCTGGGCGGGAAATTTTCCCGCCCAGTCTGTTTGGCTCCAGATTTGATTTTCGAACTGTTTTTAAACTCTGGATTTTCTGAAAACTTCGACGGGCCATAACTGGGTCATACGGACTCCGATTTTCGAAAACTCAGACTCTATTTCGCGTATTTTTCCGAGACGAACGCAATGGCATAGCTCGTTTCCCTTGATTCAGATTTTAACATTTAATTCTGCCTTGATTAATGTTATAACATGTTATTCAAAATTATGGGTTGTTACATTCTCCCCACCTTAAAGGATTTCATCCCCGAAATCTTCAAGTTAGGAAGAACGTATCCTACCATCCATCATCCATCTACTCAAAACATCATCCATGAGCAGTCATTGTCCTTAAAAGATTCTAAATGTTGTATGATCATATGCGAAAGGTGTGTGTATATGTACTTATCTAATGCGAAAATCAGGCGGTTACTGATTCAGTAAACCTCCTTAATGAAAAGTATGTTAGTGAAATGGGTCCATATGTATGCAAATTCCTAACATAATTCATAATCTCTACATGAGTGCACATAACATTCATCCATATGCAACATCCACGTGATATCATAACAAGTTTCAGCCATGAATAAGTATAAACACTCGTGCATATGCAATATGAAAGTGTGTGAGCCGATCTTAGTGCCTAATGTGTATCATGCATCCACGAGTATCCACTTGCAAACACTTGCAACCACTTGAAAACATCAAGCATAACATGTTTCAAATACATGTTTCATCCAAAGGGTTTCTACCTAAGGTTCTCATGACAGGATTAACGAAGTAACCAGATAAACATGGATAGCAAAAGATAGATATGCTAGCTTATAAGAAAAGAGATTGAGAATGTACCCTCGAAAAGAAATGGGTGAAGCGCGCGCATCTTCTCCTCGGTTTTCCTAGTTGCGTCCTCTTTGGCTTCACTCCACTGAACCTTTACTAACTTGACTTCTTGATTCCTTAAATTCTTGATCTCCGTTCCCAAGATACAAATCGGAGCTCGCCTCAGGGTTTCCTCTTTCTCTACCTCCATGTCTTCAAGAATGCTAGGCTCAACTACCTCGGCTGACTCATGTGGGCACTTTCGGAGATGCGAGTCATGAAAAACATTGTGCACTCCGGCCAGCTTCTCGGGCAATTCCACCTTATAAGCCATCTTCCCCATCCTCTCTATGATAGGGAAGGGTCCTACGAACCTTGGTGCCAGCTTCCCAACTGCTCCAAAACGAACCACACTACGCTAGGGAGAAACTTTCACAAAGACCATATCTCCAACTTCAAATTCCAAATCAGTCCTTTGCTTATCTGCATAGGATTTCTGTCTATCTTGGGCCGCTTTCATCCATCTTTGAATCAACTCAACCTTCTCGGGTGTGTCCCTTATCATATTGGGCCCAAGTATAAGCTTATCCGTGGTCTCCCACCAACAAGTTGGTGACTAGCACGGTCTTCCATATAGAGCTTCAAATGGTGCCATTCCTATGCTTGCTTGGTAGCTATTATTATAAGCAAACTCCACTAGAAGAAGGTGGTCTTCCCAAGTACCACCAAAGTCAAGAATGCATAGCCTCAACAGATTTTCTAGTACCCTATTCACTCTTTCGGTCTGACCATCCGTCTGTGGGTGATAGGCCGTACTTAGATTCAATCGTGTACCCATCGCTTCTTGCAAACTATTCCAAAACTGGCTAGTGAAAATTGGGTCACGATTGCTAACTATGCTAGAAGGAACTCCATGCAATCGCACTATCTCTCGAAGATAAACAGATGCTAGCCATGATGCGGTCCTCTTGCTCTTTACTGGAATGAAATGAGCGCTCTTCGTGAGTCTATCAACTATGACCCATATCCCATAAAGCCCAAAAAGTTTGGTCAACTAAGTGGACACCTTCACCCCAACTATATATCACAAACAGACGAGTCATACTCCTTATGGGGTTTGCAACAGAACTAAGATTGAAAATAGGACCGAGAGGATATACTTAAAAGATAGCATGCGCGTAAGCTCTACAGAATAATAGGGATCAAGGATATACTCTTAAAAAGAGATATGATGCGCGTATCTAGTCTTCAATCTTCTAAGTTGCATTTTCTTGTGCTTAATCCCATCGTGCCTTGACCGTCTTTTAACTTCACAATTTCGTAGTTTCAAAATATGAGTTGGAACTCGTTTCACCGTTGCCTCTCATTCCACTTCCACTTATTCTTTTCCTAAAAATACTTGGCTATAACTGCGTGCTCATGGTTTTCATGCAAGCTTTCCAAAATTCGTTAGTGAATCCTGGATCTCGTTTTCATACTATACGGTATTCCACGCAGAAAAACTATCTCTTGAAAACAAATGCCAATCCATGTTACCAAATGTACTTACTAGGGTGATTTCTATAACCCATGCTTAAGCGAAATGGACTATCCGCCTTAGTGGCGAACACTACTCGATTGGATTACAAATTTCCAATAAAGGTGCCAAGGGATTCTAGATAACTAATCATGACGGAACCCTAAAGGTCACACGAGATTTCGAGGGTATTACCGAGGCGAGTCATGAGCCTCGCAACCCTATGTTCGAAATCAAAAATGGCTCCATAACTGGACAACCAATCCATGCCCAAAATCAACCCGTATCCCATACACCCGAGAACATAAGCATCACACATGAATTCTACACTCAAGATAGAGATTTTCAAATCCACACAAATCATAGATAAATGGGCGGAACCCCCTATTGGATTTGAAACACTAACGAGATCCTCAACATGACTAGTACTTTGGTGCAAACTTTCAACAAGACCAGAAGAAATAAAACTATGCGACGCGCCAGAATCAAATAAAGTTCGAACAGGAAAACCAGAAATGTAAACAAGGCTTTCTACAGAAATACTACCTCGGTCCAGAGCTGGAGTAGCGTTGAGAGCATGCATCTGCCCTCCAGAAGGTCCTGCTCGCTGAGTCTGTCCTTGCCCCTGTCCTTGCTACCTTGGGCAATCCTTACTGAAGTGTCCAGACTTTCCGCAATGAAAGCATTCTCCCAACTTCCTCTTCTTCTTCCTACAATCTTTGGCTATGTGTCCAGTGATCCCACAAAATTTGCATTTCCTTGTCTTCTTTGCCTTGTTGTTGTTGTTCTTGCCTCCTTTCTTGGCATCTTCCTTCTTGCCTTGAGACTCATTAGCCTTGACCTCCTTCTTGCCACTCTTATCTTCCTCTTGAAGCAGGGCCATATTTACCAGACTCTCGAAGGTTGCCCCCATGGGTATATGAGACATGACCAAACTGTGCAATGGCTCATTCAATCCTAGAGCAATGTGTAGGGCCTTCTTCTGAGCTGTGTTAACCAAGTCTAGACCGAATTGAGCAAGTTGATTAAACTTATCCACGTATTCCCTAACGGTCTTGTCCACTTGCTTTAGTGATAGGAACCTTTCCATCTGAAGGTTCTCCTCTGGCGATGATAGAAACCTCAGTCCAAACCTTCTCCTAAAGTCATCCCAAGTCTCAATTGGCCTAGTAGTGGTGGTGACTACCAACCAATATGCAGCTTCCTCTTTCAATAACCATAACGCCAACAGAACTTTCCTACGATCCTCTACATCAAAGATAGCAAAGAGGTCTTCAGTTTCCTTCAACCAGTTCCTTGCCTCAACAAAAGTCTCCGTCCCAACAAAATTCTTGCCACCCATCGCCTTAAAGTCCTTCCAAATCTTCGCGAAATCTGCTTGTGGATGCTGAGGAGGAGGAGGAACCTCAGCTGCGGAAGGAGGAGGAATGTTCGTAGGGCCGGCTTCATTCGCCCTTGCCTCCATGTACCTTCTAAACCAATTAGGTACTGGTACGCCCTCCAGAATGGCAAAATTATCGGCCATACTGAAACGAAGAAAAAGATAGATTGAGAACGAGGAAACAAAGGATAGTGCTAATGGCTTTTGGGGAATAGCCTTTTAAAATAAACTAGACTTTTCTTGGAAAATACTTAATTGGTTTTGAAAATAGTTTTTCAAAATGGTTTTTAAAACTTTTGTCCGGTCTAGTAAAACCTTATGCTCTGATACCAAATGTAACACCCCACCTCCGCCAGGGTCACTCTTGCAAGTACACTAGCTTTGGAGGGGTGTTGGACAAGGTAAACATGCATGAAGATATCACAAGACAGAACATATGAGTAAAACAGAGTAAATAAAGCAGCGGATAAAATTACTATTTCAAAACCATAGTCAAGTTACATCAAAGTACTTAGTCATCATTTTTCCAGCTACTACAAGTCTAGAAAACATAAACTGAAAATACATAAGTAAATTATTCCCCAAAGATAACAGTGGTGTGGCCAAAGCAAAGCTCAAGTTCAAACCATACATGAGCTGTCAGAAAAACAAGCCAAAGATCCAAGCTAGGTGCTAGTGTTCCCACCCTGAGAACCTGGGGGGGAAACGGAAGAAAAGAGGCGAAAGGAAAACAGGTCAGTCATAAAGACTGGTAAGTCCTACCTACTATTAGTATAAAAACTAGTAAAATTAACTAGACATGAGAAGCTGAGATGAAACACAAGGATGGTAACTAAACTGGCATGGTAAATAGTCAACAAGATAGATCAAGTGTGGCATCTCATATACAAGGTTAAGTTGCACCAAGTGTACTAGTATTCTAACCCATGTCAAGTATAAACAAGAAATGATCCCTTGGCCCAATATCATGCGATGACCTAAATCAAGGTCTAACTATACGATCTAGTCGATCGGCTCCCTATAAGCCTAACTCGTCGTGTATCGGTGTCATACGACTTAATCATGAAATGTAGTTAACTGTGCAAGGTCCACCCTAGGGTGTATCCAGCCCTAAGGTGTTAACCACTGATACAAAACAAGCACGCATAGTCTAAACCTACTGGTGCCCATGTTCAACCCCGGACTCATGTGCACGACCATGTTCCGCCTGAACTTAACTGGTGCACTCATTCAGCCGTCTCTTTTTGGTCTCTTACGATCAGCCCAGTAATCGTGCCCCACCCTAGCCTAGTCCCTAGGGTATCGTTGATACATCCAAGAGGGTTACTGCTGAAAAGGACCACGTAACTAGGATTTCAAATGAGTTAAGTGTGGTTAACCCTATCCTAACCATGTATCGAGTTGGTTAAGTGTGTCCAAGAAATTAATAACTTAACCCTATCAATACATCGTGTTCAACTGGTTAAGTATATTCAAGTGGTCTATGACTTAACCCTACCATGTGGTATTAATTAACTTAATGCACCCCAACCTCTCACATTAGACTTTGTTGTGGTTACTAGGATAGCCGGGCGGGTCCGGGTAGCTTTACACCACAACCTAGTCTAACCTCGGGTTTTAAGCGCGACATGACCAACTACTCACATTGGGTCCTATTGTTCGTAGCTACTAGTTAAGCCGGGCGGTTCCGGGTAGATTTATGCTACAAACTCAACCCAACCTCGAGTTGGCCATTTTCATGTTTTCTAAGTGTCATGTCCATGTTCACGTTTTCAAGCATAAACACATGTCAAACTTTCATGTCATATTTTCAAGTCATGTTTTCATGTCATCTAAGTTTGCCTAACTACCCATAACGTATTCCCATCGCACGTAAATTCGCATCAACACACATAGATCAAAGAGGGAACATAAGAATATGACAAGGTGGGCATAAGATGGCAAAGTCTATCACAAGTTAAACATGGTGATATTTGAGGCAAAAGGGGTTCAACATACTAGCATATGGCCTCAACATGTATGATAGCATAAAAGGTGACTTGGCATCAAACATGACAATAACATAAAGGTGATTTGGCCTCAAACATGTCAAATAGCATAAGGGTGATTTGGCCTCAAACATGTATGACTTCAAACTTAGCAAATAAACTTGTGGGTAGCATGTAGTTCAACATCATATGCAAGTTAACATCAAGGTTATGAGAGGTTCTATGTTGCATTATGCATAACTACCAAGTTCTATGTTGCATTATGCATAACCACCAAATAAAGCTCATAGCTTTCTACCCAAAAATCAAGGTAAATGATACTAGGTTCATGATAGTGCCACAATCATAGATCAAAAGAGTCATAAATGGATCTATGCATACAAATAAAGCCCAAGGCAAGTATTATACCCAAAAGTCTCATTTCAACTTGCTACATGATCATATTAACTTCATAGTTTAAATCTAAGAGTAGAGTGGGGCTTACAAAGCGTGGCTATGAGAACTAGAACCAAATAGAACAAGATAGAGATGTTGTAGAAGCTCTAGGAATGATGTAGCAACACAAATAGCCTTGAGAATAAGTAGCTCCTTTGATTTGATGAAGAAAGATGGCTCCTTTTTGTCTTAGAAGCTCTCAAGATGAAGATGGAGGCCATGATTAGGGAGCATTTTGGCAGAATCTAGTTGTAGGATTGATTAATGAGGGTTTAGGGTAGGTCTAAGGGTGCTTATATAGAAGTTTTGGTTAGTTTAGGCCATAGGATTAACCCTAATTCAGATCTGAGCCATCAAAACACGTCACAAGCCAACAAAACAAGACCCAGGAGCCAAAACAAGTGCACTAGGCCAAACTGGCCTGACCACCCAGGTCGACTGGGCAGTCGACACCAACTGGGGCAAGTCGACTCCCAAGTCGACTCCCCAGTCGACTTGGGGCTGGGCGGGAAATTTTCCCGCCCAGTCTGTTTGTCTCCAGATTTGATTTTCGAACTGTTTTTAAAGTCTGGATTTTCTGAAAATTTCGACGGGCCATAACTGGGTCATACGGACTCCGATTTTCGAAAACTCGGATTCTATTTAGCGTATTTTCCAAGACGAACGCAATGGCACAGCCCGTTTCCCTTGATTCAGATTTTAACATTTAATTCTGCCTTGATTAATGTTATAACATGTTATTCAAAATACGGGTTTTTACAACCGTTGGTGATATACATTCGATACACTCAAGCGAAATGATTGGTCGGTCATGTGTGGGCCGGGTTGTAAGACTTTCTTGTTGAACCTAGTGTATTCGCCTCTAGAGATACACTATCGGCAGGTGGTTCCAAACCTTGTCATAGTCGGAATCCAATCTCCAATAAGCGCTTGCGGTTTTGATTGTATACTATGTATGTGGAGCGTGAGATGCAAGCGTTCCGCTAGATTGTTATTTATTTGTATTTAGACACTATTATAATATCAGAATAAGATATGATTTCAAAACTGTTTTGGGTTATAGTAAGGTAAAAACCGTCCGTGTTTATGTGCGGGCTGGTCTTACTATTATTCTTTTCTTTTAAAAAGATTTTTTAACTATAAAAATCAAGTTGGATGCTACCCTTAAATTTAGTGCATTGTTCTCACTCTGATTCACCAGACTGACCCGGTGTTTGAAGTGCTCGGGTTAGCCTGAGATGTACAGTTTAGGTTGTCGGATGCTGCGAAGTCCAGAGACGAGCTGGATGGGTTCAGACGTATGATATTATATTATTCCGCGGTGTGTTGTATATAAGTACAGATTATTATAACTGTCCAGATGTGTTGGCTGTAAGTTGTACTCTAATGTTTGTAAGTATTTTCAAGCTCTCAATAAAAATTATTTCTATATTAAATTTTGTTCAACTGCGATGTGAGACTCTGTGGTGTGGTGTTTTCTTCTTCTTCTATTCTAATATTTCTTGCTTTCTTATCTCATCCTCTAACTTCTTTCTATTAACTTTCTGGATGTTCGGTACTCGAGTTTGGGCACAGGATGTAATTGTGTCGAAAATTCGAGCATCGATTTTTCCAGTTCATTACAGTGGTATCAGAGCTATTGATTTAGTAATAACCTTGGCTTTGTGGCGTAACTCAGTAGAGATAGGGTTAGCAACACCTTAGATTGAGTTTGAGTGTATATATACGAGAACGCGTATTTGTTTTTATATATAAATGGTTTATATTGTGTTGTTTCATCAGTTCAAGTGTTGAAAAGCATTGAATTGGTAACCGACACGATATTGTTTTCTAAAAGGGGTAAATGAAATAATTTTGCCCGAAATATACTTTTGTATAGAAAAGAAATAATTTGATCAAATAATGGAGTTATCTATTTGTTTGGTTGATTTAATTAGAATTGAAATTTGATTAAAATTTGTATTGGTTTAATATAACCAGAAGATTTATCATATTAGTAAATGAGATTGAATAGTTTAGAATATAACTTGGAGCTGAGTTGGATAAGAGCATAATATATGATTTTTGGATAAAATCAAAATTGGATTTGAAATGGAAATAAACTAATTAGAAGATTAATTGGGTAATTGAATATGGAATTGAAATTTGACCATTGTTAGATGAAGGTAAGAATTGATATTGAGATCGATGGGATAAATTGGAGATTTGGAAATTTAATAATGATAATGAAATCAATCGGACATTGATCGGTTGACACTTATCCAAGTGAATATTAATAGTGAAGATAAATTCAAGATAAATTCAAATTTATGAGGATAAGTTGAATATTAATTAGTTGTTGATCATGTGTTAAATTGGTTGAATATATTCACCAATGGTTTGATACAATAGTCGAATGAATTGGTTTCTGATTTATAATAAATTGGATTTCTGGAATTTAATGAGATTTGTAATATTCCTTCCACCTTAGTAATTTCGGGGACAAAATTCCATTAAGGGGGAAGGAATGTAATGACCCGTATTTTTGCTAGTTAGATATTTAAACTATTTTATTATTTTAAATATTGTTTTGATATTATAAATGGATATATAATATATAATTCGTTATATAACAAATTTTGAACATATAATTTATATAATTATAATTCGAACTCGCAAACGTCGTAGTATTTCATAATGTACGATTTGAAATTCATATATATCGGTACAAATATAAAACGCTCAACGACAATCGACGAAAAAATTAAATAATCATACGAAATAGGACGTTCGAATCAATGCATTGCTTACCTTA
The DNA here is from genome assembly GCA_030737875.1 of Allium sativum. Lineage (NCBI taxonomy): Eukaryota > Viridiplantae > Streptophyta > Magnoliopsida > Asparagales > Amaryllidaceae > Allium > Allium sativum. The sequence goes on from CM060919.1 coordinate 580,545,590, forward strand.
TGATGAGGCCCGTGCTTCGCACACGGTATATTTTTTGATATGTTATATAGGCCTTAAAAAGGTTTTTCCCCTCAGACGATCTCCGTTTTCGACGAAACAAGTTCTATTGGAATATGTGTAGCTAGTTATTGCTACATTTTCAGTTTGGAGCCAATCATAGTTATTTTTATCAGTACGTGGAATTTAAGGGTGAACCGATAAATAATTAGGAATTTAAAATAACGTTGTTGTGCAAGCGGAGACGGTTTTCAATGAATTAATTTCATTAGGACCGGAACGTCCAGACGTAACGGTATTGTGTTTGGAGTTCGTGAATGTCGGTACGAATAATTAATGATTCAACGTAAATAACGGTAATTATCGGTAGGATATAATAACCGTGTAAAATTGACCATTTCAACCCAAAGAAAACATTAAATATTAAAATACAACTCGTTCATCGATATTCTTTTCATTTCAACATGCAGACAATCAGTCTCCACCATCGTCAAACAGTTCAACTCAATTTTACAAGGTGACAGTGGGTAATCTTGTTCTATATCAACAATGAAATATATGATGCATGATGCTGTACATGTAACTTTATTTGGTTTGATGGAGAAAGGGGATGAGTATGTCTGATTCCAATCTTCAGTGTCTAAAATATGAAACCACATATAATAATGAATGGTACATGCTATTCTGAATTAGCCAACCTATCCGTTCAGTGCTATATACATTTATTTCACATGGTACCTATCGTTCAGCCTACCTTAGATTGCACATGTATTCTGCTGTCGCTAACCTATTTTCCAAGCCTACTTCGATGCATTTCCTCTAGGCGAAGAAATAGAAATGCAGGCACATGCTATAATCCATGAACCAACACCATTTTCATCCAAAAATGTACAGACTCCAAAGTAGCTCAGAGCTTCACCATCACGTCACAGTATGTGTTTCCAAATCACATAGCACCTTCTCCATCATAGACCTTCACCATCACACAAAGTTACGATGAAAACTCAAAGCAGCTACACCTATTGAAATGAAAACACAACTGTGCGGGTACGCACTGATATGAAAACACACTAAGACAACCTAGGATTTGTGAAACGAGTGTTCATGCAGGCTACCAAAATTTCTACACGCCTAGGCAATAAATTCACACAGCTATATGTCTTCCCACATGTCTGTCCTATCCAGAAAGACATTGTTCTTATCACACTTGCTCTTCTATTTATACCCGTCCATACTTTGTTTCTGAAAAGCGACAAACATAACCGAACCTCTATCTATGACAATAAAAATAAAAATACAAATAAGCGAAGCCCACTTATAAACATGAAACCGTAAGCCACCATCCCAGTATGTATACAAAAGCCTCGAACCAATGAATGGGGTCTGGGGTTATTTGGCGTCGAAGGGGAAGTGCAGTTCGACAGTAGGGAGGTGGTTATATGCGAGCAAGGCATGGCGGATTGAGGGAAAACAGTAAGTAACGTGGTGGCTGATGGTTTCGCATGCAGCATGCAAGCGAAAAATGGTACAAGCAGGTTGAAGGAGTGGACGCGAGTGTGTGGAGAGAACGTAGGAAAGGGGTTTGCGTAAATAGGAAGAAAGGTGAACAGAAGGAAAGATGGAGACACGGCTTCAAGAACAACAAAGATGTGGTCGGAGCAGGATGTATGGCGTTGGCATGAAACAGCAGGAGTGTGTGGTTGTGTATTGGCGTGGAGTGAGAAGAAAGAAAGTGGAAATGTGATGTTGAAGGCGAGGTGAGGATGTTTGGCAGTTCAGGGGACAGGGTATGGCACAGTGTGGCTTGGGGGTGGAGAGACTGACGTACGATTTGGAGGATGGCGCAGCACTATTGAACGTGGTGGCACAGTTTTGGCGAAGGGGAGAGATGAAGAACAGGTGAGTCACATACAGTTTGTGTTTGGCAGGCAGAAGTGCAGAAAGGTGAACAGTGTTTTCACATTGATGAGTATTTATATGTGTTTAATCTTATTTAATTTAGCCTAATCCTATATATTAATGCGTAATTTATGTTGTGCCGAACCTACGTTAATGATTTAAAAATAAGGATTTAATGTGAACGGTAATACATAACGCAAGTACAATATATTTACCTAACCACTACTTCCCCAATGATATGTAAATACTCCCAGACCATTCTTTTTAGCGAACCGTTTATTTTATTGGCCTAATCCAAGATTTTATAACATAAGAAGGAACCAGATAATATTGGCTTAAATAATAACCGCATGGGATATTTAACTAGGTCTGTCAATTGATTTATACCATGCCTAGATCCATGTAGATACCAGTACAAGTGCGTGGGGAGTTTTAATTGTTAATGAGATGATTTCACGTGCTGGAACTTATATATTTTAATAATTTAGTAATGTAAGTATGGATATAAAATGGAAATCGGTCTTACGACTTATGACATGGTAAAGAACTCACCCAAGCAAGGTATGTAACATCTGTCTAATGGTGTTTATATCATGCCATTTCTAAACATGTCTAATACTTTAGTTACATTGATTCAAACTATTAGTATGAATAACCACTTGGTTCAGCTTATGTTATATTTACTAACGGTACGAATAAACGGACGTTGTAGTTTAAATAAAATATCAATAAATTATTAGTAATGTCGATATTAACAAAGTAAATAACATATAAATTTATATATGTGTCATACATACACAGAATCTGACCAACAAGGGGCGTTAGATCCATATCAACGGGTGTTAAAATTGGAATTGGAATTGGAATGAATGAAGTTGAACGCAGCTGGATGCTTCGAAAACCAAACCGTTTTGACAACGACAAGGTGAATTCAACTCACTCGGTTTTATCCCACTTATATTTTATATAAATCGGGTTTAAATATTTGTGCGTTATGATTGATAATTGGTTGCTAGATGTTTGGATTGCTATTATGGATTGATGGTTGAATATTATATCTGTTTATTGAAATAAAACGATATTGTTGAGATAACGTATTTGGATGCAGGGAAAACAGGTCGGAGGGATCCAACTGGATTCCTCAAAATTATTATTTATTTTCATATTACATTTATATAAACTGCCAATATTATTGGATGATTGATTTATCATGGTTTGTTGAATTTAAATTCAACGGTTGTCTTGTTCTAACCAATAAATAGTATTGGTTGGGTAATTGGCAGCAGTTGGCCTAAAATTAATGGTGTTACAAATGTTGATTTACCGTCAGTTGAATCGACGGTAATAAAGTTATAAAAATTATTTTATAACCGAAGATATATTTTAAATCTATATATTTAAATAAAAGTTCAATAAAGGAAATTAAGATTTATTATTTATTTTATAGTTTACAAATCAAAGTCTTATGTTAATGAGATTTATAAAGAGACGAGAAGAAACTAATGCAATAGTTAAGAGTTGAGTTAATTGTTTCAAGAAACAATTAAATGGAATTTATTTAAATTAACTATGTTATTAATTAATTTAAAAGAATGAATAATTTGAATTAGTTAATGAGATGATCATGTTTTAGAATTGATTAATTTAGTTTGGTGTTAATTAATCTAATGGAATAGATTAACGAATATTTGTTTTTACTTTACTACGATTTTAAATAAAAAGTTTACTGTTTGTTTTAGTTAAATAAGAAGTGGCTATTTCTACAGTAGTAGAGATACTGTAAATTATTATTTTAATAATTTAAGTGATCAATTAGTAGTGAGATCCATTAAGGTAAGTAATCAAAGTGGATATAGAAATATAATGGGATTTTGAAAAGAGTCGATGAACGGTTTTATACTAAAACCGAATTGTATAACTAAGTTGTAAAAGGGATTTTAAGTCGAGATGATATCTTAAAATAAGTGTTTGAATTAAGGAAAGGAGAAGCAGATTAAAAGGGTTTATATTAAACCTAAGTGTCATAAACAATGTTCATAAAAGGGAGCGTGAGGCTAAAACGTTAAATTTTAAATTAACGTTACTTAATAATGGAATTTGAAGTGAGGTATTCAAGTTGGAAATGGTTAAATAAATTCGAAATGGAAATCGAACGGAAATCCAAATTTGAATTAAAATGATTAGGTGGGTTGAATAATAAAGAAGCGAGTTAGAATTCGCTATATTAATTGAGATATGAGTTTTCATCAAGCTAATTAAAATGGAATTTGTTTTGATATTGGAAATGAATATCGATTTTGGGTTTACAACTGATACCTATCTTAAGATAAAAACGTTGTTGATCAAGGTCTGAGAGGTAATTAAAATACCCCAACTTGAACGACTTTAGGATTATTGAAGGATGATATTAGTCGTAATGGTGGAAATGTTGAAGTAATTTATTTGAGAAATAATAATGTAACGTTATGTGAAGAATTCAGATATATATATATATATATATATATGATGGGATTCCATAATTGAAATAAACAAAAGGAGATTTGTGAAAATATATCGATATTTTCAAATAAGGAGATAACTTTTAGAATGGGTTATTTCTAAAAGGATAAGTGGCTATTATGGTGTTCAAATAACGGAAACAAAAGAGAGATTTCGTAACGATTATTTTACGATGTTAAGTTAAATCGATTCTGCAGTTTTAGATAATAAGTAATGTTATGACAAATGTTTGGAATAATAATTGAATATAGTTATAAGATGTTTTCCCAACTAATGGAGATTTGAAAAGATTTTGAGAATATTACTAAGCGGTAATACCATATTTTAAAATATATAAAAGACTTAGAAGTTTTATTTAATCATTTGTTAGTTAATTATAATTTTAAAAGGGCCAAATGTTGCTGAGTACCGAATCAATGAATTAATTACATTTTCATGATGGAATGGTTGTCTATTTGATAGTTAAATAACTGACTATCAAATCTAGCCAATACGATTGTTGGTATGGGAAGACCGGGATCAAATTTATATTCGAAAACCATTCCGACCAATGAGTACGTAAACGTTGAAGATATCATATGCTGAGCGAGATGGAGCAATTGAAGATCGTGGATCTTCATAAGCGGAAGGATTATTTTTGGAATATTCTATGGCCGTACAACTAGAGATATTCTGATGTGATCCAGTCGTGGTTGAGATTTTGCAGATTTGCAAGGACTACTCGCTACTGATCCTTTGGATGCGGTAGGGGAGCGCCTTCCGTTTGTCCAGTCCCCGGACAACATGTATGGATGGATGTCTGACAGAGTATTTCCAAAAGGGATTACGTACGTTGATTTCCTTAAACGTATTTCTGTGGCGGCGGAGAAGACACCTTCTCTTAACTTAACAACCCGATTATTTTTATGGAAATCAATTAGTGATTTCGGGCGGATTTGACGATGTGACATTCAAAGTGAATGGTGGCCAAGTGTTCCAAAAGATACGTTATGACCTCAAGCCTCACAACCGGGAAATGACAAAAATCGGGCAGGCAGCATGACTATGTGGGTCGCTCCCATCAGAGTGTATAATCACCTATCTAGAGAAATTCCTTTTCCTTCTTTAATCTATCGATGCTGTCCCTTTTCGGGAAACGATTACTGATCCCAACCGTTGGTGATATACATTCGATACACTCAAGCGAAATGAGTGGTCGGTCATGTGTGGGCCGGGTTGTAAGACGTTCTTGTTGAACCCAATGTATTCGCCTCTAGAGATACACTATCGGCAGGTGGTTCCATACCTTGTCATAGTCGGAATCCAATCTCCAATAAGCGCTTGCGGTTTTGATTGTATACTATATATGTGGAGCGTGAGATGCTAGCGTTCCGCTAGATTGTTATTTATTTGTATTTAGACACTATTATAATATCAGAATAAGATATGATTTCAAAACAGTTTTGGGTTATAGTAAGGTAAAAACCGTCCGTGTTTATGTGTGTGCTGGTCTTACTATTATCCTTTTCTTTCAAAAAGATTTTTTAACTGTAAAAATCAAGTTGGATGCTACCCTTAAACTTAGTGCGTTGTTCTCACTCTGGTTCACCAGACTGACCCGGTGTTTAAAATGCTCGGGTTAGCCCAGGATGTACAGGTTTAGGTTATGGGATGCTGCGAAGTCCAGAGACGAGCTGGATTGGTTCGGATGTATGATATTATATTATTCTGTGGTGTGTTGTATATGAGGACAGATTATTATAACTGTCCAGATGTGTTGGCTGTAAGATGTACTCTAATGTTTGTAAGTATTTTCAAGCTCTCAATAAAGATTATTTCTATATTATATTTTATTCCGTTGCGATGTGAGACTCTGTGGTGTGGTGTTTTCTTCTTCTTCTATTCTAATATTTCTTCCTTTCTTATCTCATCCTCTAACTTCTTTCTATTAACTTTCTGGATGTTCGGTACTCGAGTTTGGGCACAAGATGTAATTGTGTCGAAAATTCGAGCATCGATTTTTCCGGTTCATTACAGTGGTATCAGGGCTATTGGTTTAGTAATAATCTTGGCTCTGTTGCGTAACTCATTAGAGATAGGGTTAGCAACACCTTAGATTGAGTTTGAGTGTATATATACGAGAGCGCGTATTTGTTTTTATATACAAATGGTTTATATTGTGTTGTTTCATCGGTTCAAGTGTTGAGAAGCATTGAATTGGTAACCGACACGATATTGTTTTCTAAAAGGGGTAAATGAAACAATTTTGCCTGAAATATATTTTTGTATAGAAAAGAAATAATTTGATCAAATAATGGAGTTATCTATTTGTTTGGTTGATTTAATTAGAATTGAAATTTGATTAAAATTTGTATTGGTTTAATATAACCAGAAGATTTATCATATTAGTAAATGAGATTGAATAGTTTAGAATATAACTTGGAGCTGAGTTGGATAAGAGCAAAATATATGATTTTTGGATAAAATCAAAATTGGATTTGAAATGGAAATAAACTAATTAGAAGATTAATTGGTTAATTGAATATGGAATTGAAATTTGACCATTGTTAGATGAAGGTAAGAATTAATATTGAGATCGATGGGATAAATTGGAGATTTGGAAATTTAATAATGATAATGAAATCAATCGGACATTGATCGGTTGATACTTGAATCCAAGTGAATATTAATAGTGAAGATAAATTCAAGATAAATTCAAATTTATGAGGATAAGTTGAATATTAATTGGTTGTTGATCATGTGTTAAATTGGTTGAATATATTCACCAATGGTTTGATATAATAGTCGAATGAATTGGTTTCTGATTTATAATAAATTGGATTTCTGGAATTTAATGAGATTTGTAATATTCCTTCTACCTTAGTAATTTTGGGGACAAAATTCCTTTAAGGGGGAAGGAATGTAACGACCCGTATTTTTGCTAGTTAGATATTTAAACTATTTTATTATTTTAAATACTGATTTGATATTATAAATGGATTTATAATATATAATTCGTTATATAACAAATTTTGAACGTATAATTTATATAATTATAATTCGAACTTGTAAACGTCGTAGTATTTCATAATGTACGATTTGAAATTCATATATATATCGGTACAAATATAAAACGCTCAACGACAATCGACGATAAAATTAAATAATTATACGAAATAGGACGTTCGAATCAATGCATTGCTTACCTTATGATGAGGCCCGAGCTTCGCACACGGTATATTGTTCGATATGTTATATAGGCCTTAAAAATGTTTTCCCCTCAGAAGATCTCCGTTTTCGACGAAACAAGTTCTATTGGAATACGTGCAGCTAGTTATTGCTACATTTTCAGTTTGGAGCCAATCATAGTTATTTTTATCAGTACGTGGAATTTAAGGGTGAACCGATAAATAATTAGGAATTTAAAATAACGTTGTTGTGCAAGCGGAGGCGGTTTTCAACGAAATTAATTTCATTGGGACCGGAACGTCCAGACGTAATGGTATTGTGTTTGGAGTTCGTGAATGTCGGTACGAATAATTAATGATTCAACGTAAATCACAGTAATTATCGGTAGGTTATAATAACCGTTTCAACCGAAAGAAAACACTAAATATTAAAATACAACTTGTTCATCGATATTCTTTTCATTTCAACATGCATACAACCAGTCTCCACCATCGTCAAACAGTTCAACTCAATTTTACAAGGTGACAGTGGGTAATCTTGTTCTATATCAACAATGAAATATATGACGCGTGATGCCTGTACATGTAAGTTTATTTGGTTTGATGGAGAAAGGGGATGAGTATGTCCGATTCCAATCTTCAGTGTCTAAAATATGAAACCACATATAATAATGAATGGTACATGCTATTCTGAAAAAATCATTTGATTCGATCTAATAAATACCTTGTGTAATTAGCCAACCTATCCGTTCAGTGCTATATACATTTATTTCACATGGTACCTAACGTTCAGCCTACCTTAGATTGCACATGTATTCTGCTTTCCTAACCTATTTTCCAAGCCTACCTCGATGCATTTCTTCTAGGCGAAGAAATAGAAATGCAAGCACATGCTATAATCCATGAACCTACACCATTTTCATCCAAAAATGTACAGACTCCAAAGTAGCTAAGAGCTTCACCATCACGTCACAGTATGTGTTTCCAAATTATTTAGCACCTTCTCCATCATAGACCTTCACTATCACACACAGTTGCGATGAAAACTCAAAGCAGCTACACCTATTGAAATGAAAACACAGCTTTGCGGGTACGCACTGATATGAAAACACACTAAGACAACCTAGGATTTGTGAAACGAGTGTTCATGCAGGCTACCAAAATTTCTACACGCCTAGGCAATAAATTCACACAGCTATATGTCTTCCCACATGTCTGTCCTATATAGAAAGACATTGTTCTTATCACACTTGCTCTTCTATTTATACCCGTCCATACTTTGTTTCTGAAAAGCGACAAACATAACCGAACCTCTATCTATGACAATAAAAATATAAATAAGCGAAGCCCACTTATAAACATGAAACCGTAAGCCACCATCCCAGTATGTATACAAAAGCCTCGAACCAATGAATGGGGTCTGGGGTTATTTGGCTTCGAAGGGGAAGTGCAGTTCGACAGTAGGTAGGTGGTTATATGCGAGCACGGCATGGCGGATTGAGGGAAAATAGTGAGTAACATGGTGGCTGATGGTTTCGCATGCAGCAGGCAAGCGAAAAATGGTACAAGCAGGTTGAAGGATTGGATGCGAGTGTGTGGAGAGAACGTCGGAAAGGGGTTTGCGTAAATAAGAAGAAAGGTGAACAGAAGGAAAGATGGAGTCACGGGTTCAAGAACAGCAAAGATGTGGTCGGAGCAACATGCATGGCGTTGGCATGAAACAGCAGGAGTGTGTGGTTGTGTATTGGCGTGGAGTGAGAAAAAAGAAAGTGGAAATGTGATGTTGAAGGCGCGGTGAGGATGTTTGGCAGTTCAGGGGACAGAGTATGGCATAGTGTGGCTTAGGGGTGGAGAGACTGACGTACGATTTGAAGGATGGCGCAACACTGTTGAACGTGGTGGCACAGTTGTGGCGAAGGGGAGAGACGGTGAACAGGGGAGTCACAAACGGTTTGTGTTTGGAAAGCAGAAATGCAGAAAGGTGAACAGTGTTTTCACATTGATGAGTATTTATACGTGTTTAATCTTATTTAATTTAGCCTAATCCTATGTATTAATGCGTAATTTATGTTGTGCCTAACCTACGTTAATGATTTTGAAATAAGGATTTAATGTGAATGGTAATACATAACGCAAGTACAATATATTTCCCTAACCACTACTTCCCAAATGATATGTAAATACTCCCAGACCATTCTTTTTGGCGAACGGTTTATTTTATTTGCCAAATCCAAGATTTTATAACGTAAGAAGGAACCAGATAATATTGGCTTAAATAGTTACCGCATGGGATATTTAACTAGGCCTGTCAATTGATTTATACCATGCCTAGCTCCATGTAGATACCAGTACAAGTGCGTGGGGAGTTTTAATTGATAATGAGATGATTTCACGTGCTGGAACTTATATATTTTAATAATTTAGTAATGTAAGTATGGATATAAAATGGAAATCGGTCTTACGACTTATGGCATGGTAAAGAACTCACCCAAGCAAGGTATGGAACATCATGTCTAATGGTGTTTATATCATGTTGTTTCTAAACATGTCTAACACTTTAGTTACATTGATTTAAACTATCAGTATGAATAACCACTTGGTTCAACTTATGTGATATTTACTAACGGTGCGAATAAATGGACGCTGTAGTTTAAATAAAATATCAATCAATTATTAGTAATGTCGATATTAATAAAGTAAATAACATATAAATTTATATTTGTGTCATACATACACAGAATCTGACCAACAAGGGGCGTTAGATCCATATCAGCGGGCGTTAAAATTGGAATTGGAACGAACGAAGTTGAACGCAGCTAGATGCTTGGAAAACCAAACCGTTTTGACAACGACAAGGTGAGTTCAACTCACTCCGTTTTATCTCACTTATATTTTATATAAGTCGGGTTTAAATATTTGTGTGCTACGATTGATAATTGGTTGCTGGATGTTTGGATTTCTATTATCGATTGATGGTTGAATATGATATCTGTTTATTGAAATAAAATGATATTGTTGAGATAACATATTTGGATGTAGGGAAAACAGGTCGGAGGGATCCAACTGGATTCCTCAAAATTATTATTTATTTTCGTATTACATTTATATGAACTGCCAATATGATTGGATGATTGATTTATCATGGTTTGTTGAATTTAAATTCAACGGTTGTTTTGTTCTAACCAATAAATAGTATTGGTTGGGTAATTGGCAGCAGTTGGCCTAAAAATAAATGGTGTTACAAATGTTGATTTACCGAATCGACAGTAATAAAGTTATAAAAATTATTTTATAACCGAAGATAGATTTTTGATCTATATATTTAAATAAAAGTTCAATAAAGGAAATTAAGGTTTATTATTTATTTTATAGTTTACAAATCAAAGTCTTATGTTAATAAGATTTATAAAGAGATGAGAAGAAACTAATGCAATAGTTAAGAGTTGAGTTAATTGTTTCAAGAAACAATTAAATGGAATTTATTTAAATTAATTATGTTATTAATTAATTTAAAAGATGAATAATTTGAATTGGTTAACGAGATGATCATGTTTTAGAATTGATTAATTTAGTTTGGTGTTAATTAATCTAATGGAATAGATTAACGAATATTTGTTTTTACTTTAATACGATTTTAAATAAAAAGTTTACTGTTTGTTTTAGTTAAATAAGAAGTGACTATTTCTACAATAGTAAAAATAATTTAAATTATTATTTTAATAATTTAAGAGATCAATTAGTAGTGAGATTCATTAAGGTAAGTAATCAAAGTGGATATTGAAATATAATGGGATTTTTGAAAAGAGTCGATGAACGGTTTTATACTAAAACCGAATTGTATAACTAAGTTGTAAAAGGGATTTTAAGTCGAGATGATATCTTAAAATAAGAGTTTGAATTAAGGAAAGGAGAAGCGGATTAAAAGGGTTTATATTAAACCTAAGTTTCATAAACAATGTTTATAAAAGGGAGCGTGAGGCTAAAATGTTAGGTTTTAAATTAACGTTACTTAACAATGGAATTTGAAGGGAGATATTCAAGGTGGAAATGGTTAAATAAATTCGAAATGGAAATCGAACGGAAATCCAAATTTGAATTAAAGTGATTAGGCGGGTTGAATAATAAAGATGCGAGCTAGAATTCGCTATATTAATTGAGATATGAGTTTTCATCAAGATAATTAAAATGGAATTTATTTTGATATTGGAAATGAATATCGGTTTTGGGTTTACAACTGATACCTATCTTAAGATAAGAACATTGTTGATCAAGGTCTGAGAGGTAATTAAAATACCCCAACTTGAACGACTTCAGGATAACTGAAGGATGATATTAGTCGTAATGGTGGAAATGTTAAAGTAATTTATTTGAGAAATAATAATGTAACGTTATGCGAAGAATTCGGATATATATATATATATATATGATGGGATTCTAAATATAAAAAGAAATGAAATGTTATTTCCATAATTGAAATAAACAAAAGGAGATTTGTGAAAATATATCGATATTTTCAAATAAGGAGAAAACTTTTAGAATGGGTTATTTCTAAAAGGATAAGTGGCTGTTATGGTGTTCAAATAACGGAAACAAAAGCGAGGTTTCGTAACGATTATTTTATGATGTTAAGTTAAATCGATTCTGCAGTTTTAGATAATAATGTTATGACAAATGTTTGGAATAATAATTGAATATAGTTATAAGATGTTTTCCCAACTAATGGAGATTTGAAATGATTTTGAGAATATTACTAAGCGGTAATACCATATTTTAAAATATATAAAAGACTTAGAAGTTTTATTTAATCATTCGTTAGTTAATTATAATTTTAAAAGGGCTAAATGTTGCTGAGTATTGAATCAATGAATTCATTTCATTTTCATGATTGAATGGTTGTCCATTTGATAGTTAAATAACCGACTATCAAATCTGGCCAATACGATTGTTGGTACGGGAAGACCGGGATCGAATTTATATTCGAAAACCATTCCGACCAATGAATACGTAAACGTTGAAGATATCAGATGCTGAGCGAGATGGAGCAATTGAAGTCTGTGGATCTTCATAAGCGCAAGGATTACTTATCGAATATTCTTTGGTCGTACAATTAGAGATATTCCGACGTGATTCAGTCGTGGTTGAGATTTTGCAGATTTGTAAAGACTACTCGCTACTGATCCTTTGGATGCGGTAGGGGAGTGCCTTCCGTTTGTCCAGTCCCAGGACAACTTGTATGGACGGATGTCTGACAGAGCATTTCCAAAAGGGATTACCTACGTTGATTTCCTCAAACGTATTTCTGTGGCGGCGGAGAAGTCACCTTCTCTTAACTTAACAACCCGATTATTTTTGTGGAAATCAATTAGTGATTTCTGGCGGATTTGACGATGTGACATTCAAAAGTAATGGTGGCCAAGTGTTCCAAAAGATACGTTATGACCTCAAGCCTCACAACCGGGAAATGACAAAAATCGGGCAGGCAACATGAGTATGTGGGTCGCTCCCATTAGGGTGTATAATCACCCATCTAGAGAAATTCCTTTTCCTTCTTTAATCTATCGATGTTGTCCCTTTTCGGGAAACGGTTGCTGATCCCAACCGTTGGTGATATACATTCGATACACTCAAGCGAAATGCGTGGTCGGTCATGTGTGGGCCGGATTGTAAGACATTCTTGTTGAACCCAGTGTATTCACCTCTAGAGATACACTATCGGCAGATGGTTCCATACCTTGTCATAGTCGAAATCCAATCTCCAATAAGCGCTTGCGGTTTTGATTGTATACTATATATGTGGAGCGTGAGATGCAAGCGTTCCGCTAGATTGTTATTTATTTGTATTTAGACACTATTATAATACCAGAATAAGATATGATTTCAAAACAGTTTTGGGTTATAGTAAGGTAAAAACCGTCCGTGTTTATGTGTGGGCTGGTCTTACTATTATCCTTTTCTTTCAAAAAGATTTTTTAACTGTAAAAATCAAGTTGGATGCTACCCTTAAACTTAGTGCGTTGTTCTCACTCTGTTTCACCAGACTGACCCGGTGTTTAAAATGCTCGGGTTAGCCCAGGATGTACAGGTTTAGGTTATGGGATGTTGCGAAGTCCAGAGACGAGCTGGATGGGTTCGGACGTATGATATAAATTATTCCGCGGTGTGTTGTATATGAGGACAGATTATTATAACTGTCCAGATGTGTTGGATGTAAGCTGTACTCTAATGTTTGTAAGTATTTACAAGCTCTCAATAAAGATTATTTCTATATTATATTTTGTTCCGCTGCGATGTGAGACTCTATGGTGTGGTTTTTTCTTCTTCTTCTTCTATTCTAATATTTCTTCCTTTCTTATCTCATCCTCTAACTTCTTTAAATTAACTTTCTGGATGTTCGGTACTTGAGTTCGGGCACAGGATGTAATTGTGTCGAAAATTCGAGCATCGAATTTTCCGGTTCGTTACAGAAATATTTTAAAATAAGGAATATTTTAAATTAATATTCAGTAAAGGATTAAAATATTGAAATATATGAAGCCGTGTTGATTAGATTTGCGTCATTTTAACACAAACGATATTTATATCATTTTATTCATTTTTGTAATGAATATCGAAAAGGAAATTATTTCAAAATATGATATTTTAAAAATATTGTCATTTAAATATTATAATGATAAGGAGTATCCAATTTTGATTTAAAATTAAGATAAAGGTAGGAATTGATTTTAAAAAGAATTTATAAAATACGTTTTGAGCGAAATATATATTATATATATAATATAATGGCCTGAATAGAACGCCCCACGCCTCGACTGTTCGCGAATTTCGACCATTGACTTCGAATTAATATTACAGGAGATCCGACCGTCGGATTCTCCTAAAACCAAAACCGTTGGGAAAAGATCTTTCCAATGAATATAAGAGATTTGAAATCTAACGGTTGGATTTGGAATTATGTCCAAATCAAATTTGGAAAAGGTCGCTGTAAGTGCAGTTCGATGACCGTATATGGAAATCGACTGAAAGGGCCGTAATAAAATTATTAAAAATATTAATAATTTGTGTAAAATCATAATAAATGATTTGGAAAGAATTTGGATAAAAATTCTACGTTTGTAAAGATAAAAATATTTTTTAATCAAAATAAACATATATTAACTAGAATAATAATCCAATATTTTTAAAGAAATAAATTGGATTTGAAATGGTTTTAAAAATAACCAGAATTTCCCAATGAATAAATTGGAATGGATTGGAATGGAAATAATCTTCAGAATATTTCGATATTAGATTCCGTGGTTATACGGATATTGTTATGGGAATTTGGAAGATACATATATCGTTATTACCAATACGATATCTGTGAAAACCCGTAACTTCCCCGTAAAGGAAAGTGTCGGATAGTTCGAGAACAAGCCACAAACAGAACACATACAGAAAAACATTTCACTGAATATTACAACAGTGCATCAGATTACAAGAATATACAGAGTATAAATGAATATAACACAGAAATATCAGAGATTTAAATTACATTTAAATACATAGCAGCGGAAAATAATACAATACACAACTAGAATGAGATATACGGATACAAAGCTTTCCGGATATCGTTCCAGCTGTAAACCAGGATCCTGTGAATATAAATCTGCAAAACCAAAACTACTAGCTGCCCGTGTCGAAAATAAGGGCACCCAGAGTTTAGGTTAAAACAATAAACTCCAGGTCAGTCATGGGACTGGTGTGAGAACTAAAACAGTTAATCTTTATTTTAAAGTTAGGTAAATCAAGGGACCACGCCGTATAACACGGAACGGGTTTTCTCCCAAGAATACCAGTGCATAAAACAAACAGCGCAATGCTAAATAAAGAAAAATGAAGCTGTTATAAGACCCAAGTCCTATCACACAATGCAACGCAAGCCGGGGGATAGGGTTTTCCCTTATAACAGCCAAAGAATGCTTGATACGTTTAAAACAAATCATTTGATACTATTATAAGTGCATAGTGCATAAAACAACTTCAAATCATAAGTATCAATCATAGGCGGCATGGGTACCATATATCATGTCGCCATATATAGGTTTACAAATAAAACCGCAAATGTCACGTATTTGGAAATTGGATTCCCGTCTATGAACCGAGGCAAAAGATAGTCCTCAACCGATTCGAGACTGTCTAGCCCGAGCCTCAGGCAAGTACTCTGTCAAGCCTTTGGATCCTCAGGGCCGGTCCACCGATGTGGATTAAAATGCCTGAACATGCGTTTCCCCGCCCTTTGGGGCGTAAATGAGCCAACTAAATGACTCCATCGGTTCGAGAACGACCGATCTATCCGAGGCGCCTCGCAACAGCAACAACCACATAAGTCAAACTCGTCAGGGCGTGTAAAACCACTGACGCCAATTCTAGCTAGAAAGAAACGCATGCCCTCCCTGACGTCCTCTCCCGTTTTTGGTTCATACCGGGTGTGAAACACGCGAAGTAAACGTTACACAAAGCTACGCCACAAAGGCCGTGCTTTGATCATCACCACAAGACTTTGCTTTTCAACAGAAGCCTCGATCAATTGCCACTTAGGCATGCCACACAGGCAATTCACCCCATGCGTTTGATATCCATCAATATATAACCCCTGAGCTCATACGTCTCAGAGAAGGGCGTTAAGCAAGAGAATAAATTCTCCGCCGCCAAACAGATATATATTTAATAGAGATCAATCACACGGACTAAAATCCAATGTCAGACGCACAGTCCATTTACAAGTCCGTTCTGGGTCTGAACGAAACCGGAGGCACCTAGTACCCCGCATATCCATCGATCTCCAAGTACGTCTGGACGATCACTAACTGTTTCCATCTTCTTGGGTGTACAGCCCAATCAAGATCATCAGTAATTACCCAAACGACGTGAAGACTTCCGGTCTTCGACCACCGTCTTCATCTTCGACTTGTCGTCGTATCAGTTATTCAGAATGGGATAAACCCGGCCTTTCCGAATAACTCGTGTATATTTTAAATAAGTGTTACACAAACACAACATACGCCTCATTCCAATTCATCAGTCACTAACCGTAAATTAATCAAGAGAATAATTCCCCAAATATTAACCTCGAAGGCCGAAACCAACATCAGATCAATATCCAGGAAACCATTCTGCTTAGCTAACCGACAGTTAGTTTCTAAATTTCACATTCATAGGGAAAAGTTCCCATTAATTTTATCCAAGATAAATTTCTTGAATTTATTCTTTAATCTATTTTTGAATATCAATTCAAACTAGTCGGGATTAGCGAACCTTACCGAAGTAATCATTTGTTTTAATTTCCCAATCCCAACCTATTCATCCCATGAAGTAAAACTGGTTATACTTCATATCTAACACCACGGTGTTATCGGTAAATTCAATTACCATTTCACGTTCAAATCTAATTAAAGATTTAACTAACGCCTGGAGTAAAACTGGCGATACTCCATTTCGATTATTTCAATCTAATTAAAGATTCATTAAAACTCCACTTAGTTTTAATCTTCGACTGGGTTAAAGAATCAGTGTCATTTAAAACACGGTTCACGATAAACCCAAAATCACATTCCATTAATTATCGGGTTAAAGAACGAGTGTTATTTAAAACACGGTTCACGATAAACCCAAAAATCAATATCAATTCAATTCCAATTAAACATTATTTAATTGGTACACTTCATTAAATCTAAATAAAAAGATTTAATCTTTTCTCAACTGGGTTCAAGAACAGTGTTAGTGAAGACACCATTCACGACAAACCCAAATCACATTTGATATTCAATACAAGGCACTGAATAGAAAATATATCGGCTTATATTCAATATCAAATTCTACGGTTAACAAATGTCGTATTGGAAATAACGATATAAATATATATCTTTCAAATTTCCATAACAACATCTGTATAATCACGAATTTCAACATCGAAATACTCCGAAGACAATTTCGATTCAAATCCATTCCAATGCAAACATTGGAAATTCTGGTTATTTTTAAAACCCTTTTTCAAATTCAATTTATTTATTTAAAAATAAATAGAATTATATTTCTAGTTCAAAACTAGTTCATTTCGATAAAAATCTATTTTTATCTTTTCAAATATGGAGTTTTTCATCCCAAATCTTCACAAATCATTTCTTATGATTTCACACAAATTATTACTATTTTTAATAATTTTATCAAGGCCCGTACAGTCGATTTCCATCAACGACCATCGAACTGCACTTACATCGACCTTTTTCAAATTTGATTTGGACATAATTCCAAATCCAACCGTTAGATTTCAAATTTCTAATATTCGTTAGAAAGCTCTTTTCGATACGAACCCAATGGTTCCGGTTTTAGGAGAATCCGACGGTCGGATCTCCCGTAATGTCCGTTTGAAATAAATGGTCGAAATTCACGAACTGCCGCAGCGCGGCGCGTTCTATTCAGGCCATTATATTATATATATAATATATATAATATATATTTCGTCGATTTCTATTTAAAACGAATTATATAAATAGTTTTAAATTCGTTTCAAAAGCAATCTCAACTTCCATTTCAATTCAAATCAAAATTGAATTCTTCTTTATAAATTCGTTTTAAAATTCATTTCTATTCAATTCAAATTTCAATTCAATTTGAATTCATTTCAATTTGTTTCCAATTCAATTTGAATTCGTTTTCAATTCAATTTGAATTCGTTTTCGAAATCGTTTTCAATTCAATTCATTTCGAAATCGTTTTCAATTCAATTCATTTCGAAATCGTTATATATTCAATTCATTTCGAAATCGTTATATATTCAATTCATTTCGAAATCGTTATATATCGATATAAATATCGTTCACGTCAAAATGGCGTCAATCTAATCAACACGGCTTCATAAATTTCTATTTTCAAATATTCTATTTCAAATATTTCTTTTTTCAAAATAGTTGTTATTATCAAAATATTTCGTTCAACACATGACCAATCTCAATGAATGAGTACTGTCAACACATGAACGTTTATTTTATATCGATAAAGGTGTAAATTTTATTACTAAAATATTTCGTTCAACACATGACCAATCTCAATGAATGAGTACTGTCAACACATGAACGTTTATTTTATATCGATAAAGGTGTAAATTTTATTACTAAAATATTTCGTTCAACACATGACCAATCTCAATGGATGAGTACTGTCAACACATGAACCTTTATTTTATAATATTCTTTATTTTTCAAATTGGAATGAGGCCCAATCAATTACCATATAATGTTAATTATATGGATTTTCATACAACACATGTATATAATAGCATTGAAAAATAATCAACCATCAACCAAAGTGCACTACACTGTATAAGCATCAAATATAGATATCTAACGCTTATAACAGTCTGTCAATCAATCGATCGACATGTTTAATCAATCAGGATGAGTGAACTTCAAATTTCATCCCAACACCCATGTGGGGTTTCAAACAATCAAACAAATATCTTATTCGTGCAGTTGGGCGATGTGTAAAATTTATCGACCCAATCAATGTCCTTCAAATAGGTGTATATAAACAAACCATCTGGTTTGTAAATGAATATTTTATTTATTCACATCACGTTAAAAATTATATTTTTAACGATAAAACATTTTATTTTAACTTATGAATTTCTATTCAGTTCATTATTTAAATAAAATGATATTTTTATTTTTCTAACATATTTTAGAAAATTTCGGCGGCATAACGGCACGATACTAGAAACGGGACAAGGCCTAGCCTTATCCCCGGTCTAGTGAAGGCCCACGCCATTCACACAACAATCACAATCACCAAACAACCAAATTCAAATCAAATCATATAACTAATCTATGCAACCAAACAAACAAGTCCATGGTCTGTGGACGATTGTGTCGGGTGCTACTAAGCACCGTCTGCATCCTAGTATATATATATAATTAGAAAAGAAATTGAAAGGTGAGAAGTTCTCACAGATAGCTATCCTAGCTCCACGGCTCTTCATTGATAGAAATCTTCGTCTTTTTCGAATCTTCGTCAGCTTCGTCGCCCGTAGTCACTACATATGTAAAAATCGAATTTTTACTTCGCTATTCAATATATAAAAATCGAATTTTTACTACTATGTTATATAGATAAAAATTATATTTTTATCACGCTATTTTCCACCTAAAGATTTTGCCTTTTCTAAAATAAAGATTTCGCCTTTTCACTTTCAAAGAACTTGCCTTTTCATTTTTAAAGAACTCGCCTTTTCATTTTTAAAGTTCATATCTTTTTTTAAAAAACAAAGTTGATATCTTTTTAAAAACAAAGTTGTTTTTATTTTTAAAAACAACATATATTTTCAAAACAATTTCATATATGTTTTCAAAACCATTTCATATATGTTTTCTAAACAATCTTTTTCTATTAAAAGATTAAACCCTTTTTTTTCCTATTTCAAAGTTTAAACCCTTTTTAAACCTTAAAATAAAATCAGTTTTTATATCTTTAAAAATCAGTTTTTAAATTCTAAAAAAAAATCAGTTTTTAAATCTAAAAAAAATCAGTTTTTATTTCTAAAAAAAAACAGTTTTTAAAACCTTAAAAAAATCAGTTTTTTTTCATCTTTAAAAATCAGTTTTTAATTTTATTTTTATATAATAATAATCGACTTTTCTTCCACAATGATATATAAAAAAAATCAGTTCCTTTTTCACAATGTAATTTAAAGAAAAATCATTGCTTTATAACAATGTAAATTAAAATAATAAAGAGGGAAAACAATCACTGTCGGAAGGGGGTTTTGTCTGCTCGCTCGCTGAAGGCTAAGCAACAGGCTCGCGCGTCGGGGGAAAGAGGACTGGCCTGCGGTCTCTCCGGTGGGCGGCGGCCTCGCGCCTGCGGTGCTGGAGAAGGAGGGTGCGGGGATCGGGGAAGAGGGGCTTGCAGTGTTGCGCGGTATGGGGTAGTTTAACGTTGGGGTTTCAAAAGGAAAGGCGGTGGCCGGAGTACAGGGGCGCCGACGATGGCGGAGGGGGGCTATGGAGATGGCCAGCGGCGAAGCTGGTGGGGAGGCGCGCCTCCAGTGGCGGCTCGATTTGAAAGAGCGGGTTTTTTTTTGTTTTTTTCCATTTCCAGATCTGAACGAGGGCTTAGGAGGATAGAGTTAACCAATGAGGGTTTATTTATTTTAATTTAATTATATATTTAATTAATTTAATCTACCAAAAAGTTATCTTCCCTTTCGAACTCCAATCGAGGCCCAACGACTGTCGTCCCCAGCTAATTACCCCTATTCTGAATATAATGGGATATGTATCGTAAGCTGATTCGATCATTACAATCAGTTTTCGTTTAATTTACATTTAAATCACTATATTGAATTTTAAACGTACATTCCAAATTACCGGGGTCACATACTAACTCTAAAAATTCCAGAAAAATATTTTCTAGCTTCGTATTGACGATACGGTCCTAACAAAACTAGTTTCGTCGAATTCTGAGACCGTTGGAAAAATGGCCAATTTCCAGTCGATTAAAATCAACTGAAACCGGTCAAACGCGTTTTCCTTTGCCACGCTCACATATTGAATCGAAAAATCATGAAATTTGAAACCTAGCAATAATTCAACATCACAGACCCAACAAAACTGGTTTCGTCGAAATCCGAGGTCATTTGCAAAATGTCCATTTTTAAGGGCCTGAATTCCATAGCGACTATTCAGAATTTTCATCTGGACATATCCTTTGATTCCCGCTATGAAATTTCGATTGGTCGGATTCGTTAGAAAGATATCATCAATTAGATCCCATTATTTTTGGTTTCACTAAAATCCGGATTGTTTTGCACCCGGTACACTCAATTGAAGTTTGAAATCGAATTATCGAACTACCGCGCCATTTTCAATTCTATTTATAATTATATATAATTATTTATATTCAAACGACGACGTATATAATATATACGTTCGAATTATATTCAAAATAAATTTCCCGTCGATATTATTTAAAATAATTCATTTTAAATAATCAAAATTCGCTAAAATTGCCAAAATAAAAATTTTAAACTGGCCCAGATTTTCCGGGTTATTACAATCTCCCCCACTTAAAACTTTTCGTCCCCGAAAAGGAACAAAGTCGAAAGTGGTTTGATTAATCAACTCTACGCTCGTTTTGGCTTCCATTCTCCAACTTTTCAGTTTCTGAGAATTTTCAAAATTTCAAAAATTTGGCTAACACCCTAAATTTTCGAAAAATTTCGCCATAACCTCCCCTGCACCGGGAGCATCGGGGAATTTCAAATAGCTTCCCCGGTCCTTCGGATCTCAAAAAGAAAAAGAAAAAGCCAAGCGGCTAGCCAATAGGCTCACAAAATCATCATCACCCAAACAAAACAGGAAATTATGTAGTAAACATGTACCTATTTGTCGGGCAAACAAATTTTATTCTCTGCTCTAGCCTCCTTGCTATGACCTGTTCAATATAAGTATATGTATATGCAAGCAAATGCGACCAATTTTCAATATAACTCAATATTTGATTCAATTAGGCTAAATGGTCCAAAATTAGCAAACAACTAAACAAACAACACAAACATCAATCAATTAGTGAATTAACGTTTCGAAATTGATAATTTTGATACATAGTCAAAAATCAGATTTTTGATGCCAAATCACAACAATAGGCCCTATCTAATTTTTGGTTCTCACACCAGTCAATAGGAGATATATAGATATTACACGTTCGTCACTCGAATATAAATTCTAATGATGGAGCTCCATCATCAAAATCATCTCCGGGCGATTAGAGTGTAATTCTATATCTATCCAGTATATTAAAACTTCACATACACGTTTGCAAGGCGTATATGAAAAATCTTTATATACTGGACTGTCCAAATCAATATGAATAAATAATCAAATACGAATAGTTGATTTAAATTTTCAAAACAAAATGGGGTTTCATTTTTATTTTAAAAATTTACTCTTCACACTCGTTCTAGGATACTACTGATCCTATCTCTAACGAGTCATTCCCATTGGATATTACTAATCCAATATCTGATGAATTCTTTCGTATGGTTCTAATATGTCTTGTTCTCTAGCTTTGTAAACCAAAGCTCTGATACCAACTGTGAAAACCCGTAACTTCCCCGTAAAGGAAAGTGTCGGATATTTCGAGAACAAGCCACAAACAGAACACATACAGAAGAACATTTCACTGAATATTACAACAGTGCATCAGATTACAAGAATATACAGAGTATAAATGAATATAACACAGAAATATCAGAGATTTAAATTACATTTAAATACATAGCAGCGGAAAATAATACAATACACAACTAGAATGAGATATACGGATACAAAGCTTTCCGGATATCGTTCCAGCTGTAAACCAGGATCCTGTGAATATAAATCTGCAAAACCAAAACTACTAGCTGCCCGTGTCGAAAATAAGGGCACCCAGAGTTTAGGTTAAAACAATAAACTCCAGGTCAGTCATGGGACTGGTGTGAGAACTAAAACAGTTAATCTTTATTTTAAAGTTAGGTAAATCAAGGGACCACGCCGTATAACACGGAATGGGTTTTCTCCCAAGAATACCAGTGCATAAAACAAACAGCGCAATGCTAAATAAAGAAAAATGAAGCTGTTATAAGACCCAAGTCCTATCACACAATGCAACGCAAGCCGGGGGATAGGGTTTTCCCTTATAACAGCCAAAGAATGCTTGATACGTTTAAAACAAATCATTTGATACTATTATAAGTGCATAGTGCATAAAACAACTTCAAATCATAAGTATCAATCATAGGCGGCATGGGTACCATATATCATGTCGCCATATATAGGTTTACAAATAAAACCGCAAATGTCACGTATTTGGAAATTGGATTCCCGTCTATGAACCGAGGCAAAAGATAGTCCTCAACCGATTCGAGACTGTCTAGCCCGAGCCTCAGGCAAGTACTCTGTCAAGCCTTTGGATCCTCAGGGCCGGTCCACCGATGTGGATTAAAATGCCTGAACATGCGTTTCCCCGCCCTTTGGGGCGTAAATGAGCCAACTAAATGACTCCATCGGTTCGAGAACGACCGATCTATCCGAGGCGCCTCGCAACAGCAACAACCACATAAGTCAAACTCGTCAGGGCATGTAAAACCACTGACGCCACTTCTAGCTAGAAAGAAACGCATGCCCTCCCTGACGTCCTCTCCCGTTTTTGGTTCATACCGGGTGTGAAACACGCGAAGTAAACGTTACACAAAGCTACGCCACAAAGGCCGTGCTTTGATCATCACCACAAGACTTTGCTTTTCAACAGAAGCCTCGATCAATTGCCACTTAGGCATGCCACACAGGCAATTCACCCCATGCGTTTGATATCCATCAATATATAACCCCTGAGCTCGTACGTCTCAGAGAAGGGCGTTAAGCAAGAGAATAAATTCTCCGCCGCCAAACAGATATATATTTAATAGAGATAAATCACACGGACTAAAATCCAATGTCAGACACACAGTCCATTTACAAGTCCGTTCTGGGTCTGAACGAAACCGGAGGCACCTAGTACCCCGCATATCCATCGATCTCCAAGTACGTCTGGACGATCACTAACTGTTTCCATCTTCTTGGGTGTACAGCCCAATCAAGATCATCAGTAATTACCCAAACGACGTGAAGACTTCCGGTCTTCGACCACCGTCTTCATCTTCGACTTGTCGTCGTATCAGTTATTCAGAATGGGATAAACCCGGCCTTTCCGAATAACTCGTGTATATTTTAAATAAGTGTTACACAAACACAACATACGCCTCATTCCAATTCATCAGTCACTAACCGTAAATTAATCAAGAGAATAATTCCCCAAATATTAACCCCGAAGGCCGAAACCAACATCAGATCAATATCCAGGAAACCATTCTGCTTAGCTAACCGACAGTTAGTTTCTAAATTTCACATTCATAGGGAAAAGTTCCCATTAATTTTATCCAAGATAAATTTCTTGAATTTATTCTTTAATCTATTTTTGAATATCAATTCAAACTAGTCGGGATTAGCGAACCTTACCGAAGTAATCATTTGTTTTAATTTCCCAATCCCAACCTATTCATCCCATGAAGTAAAACTGGTTATACTTCATATCTAACACCACGGTGTTATCGGTAAATTCAATTACCATTTCACGTTCAAATCTAATTAAAGATTTAACTAACGCCTGGAGTAAAACTGGCGATACTCCATTTCGATTATTTCAATCTAATTAAAGATTCATTAAAACTCCACTTAGTTTTAATCTTCGACTGGGTTAAAGAATCAGTGTCATTTAAAACACGGTTCACGATAAACCCAAAATCACATTCCATTAATTATCGGGTTAAAGAACGAGTGTTATTTAAAACACGGTTCACGATAAACCCAAAAATCAATATCAATTCAATTCCAATTAAACATTATTTAATTGGTACACTTCATTAAATCTAAATAAAAAGATTTAATCTTTTCTCAACTGGGTTCAAGAACAGTGTTAGTGAAGACACCATTCACGACAAACCCAAATCACATTTGATATTCAATACAAGGCACTGAATAGAAAATATATCGGCTTATATTCAATATCAAATTCTACGGTTAACAAATGTCGTATTGGAAATAACGATATAAATATATATCTTTCAAATTTCCATAACAACATCTGTATAATCACGAATTTCAACATCGAAATACTCCGAAGACAATTTCGATTCAAATCCATTCCAATGCAAACATTGGAAATTCTGGTTATTTTTAAAACCCTTTTTCAAATTCAATTTATTTATTTAAAAATAAATAGAATTATATTTCTAGTTCAAAACTAGTTCATTTCGATAAAAATCTATTTTTATCTTTTCAAATATGGAGTTTTTCATCCCAAATCTTCACAAATCATTTCTTATGATTTTACACAAATTATTACTATTTTTAATAATTTTATCAAGGCCCGTACAGTCGATTTCCATCAACGGCCATCGAACTGCACTTACAGCGACCTTTTTCAAATTTGATTTGGACATAATTCCAAATCCAACCGTTAGATTTCAAATTTCTAATATTCGTTAGAAAGCTCTTTTCGATACGAACCCAACGGTTCCGGTTTTAGGAGAATCCGACGGTCGGATCTCCCGTAATGTCCGTTTGAAATAAATGGTCGAAATTCACGAACTGGCGCAGCGCGGCGCGTTCTATTCAGGCCATTATATTATATATATAATATATATAATATATATTTCGTCGATTTCTATTTAAAACGAATTATATAAATAGTTTTAAATTCGTTTCAAAAGCAATCTCAACTTCCATTTCAATTCAAATCAAAATTGAATTCTTCTTTATAAATTCGTTTTAAAATTCATTTCTATTCAATTCAAATTTCAATTCAATTTGAATTCATTTCAATTTGTTTCCAATTCAATTTGAATTCGTTTTCAATTCAATTTGAATTCGTTTTCGAATTCGTTTTCAATTCAATTCATTTCGAAATCGTTTTCAATTCAATTCATTTCGAAATCGTTATATATTCAATTCATTTCGAAATCGTTATATATTCAATTCATTTCGAAATCGTTATATATCGATATAAATATCGTTCACGTCAAAATGGCGTCATTCTAATCAACACGGCTTCATAAATTTCTATTTTCAAATATTCTATTTCAAATATTTCTTTTTTCAAAATAGTTGTTATTATCAAAATATTTCGTTCAACACATGACCAATCTCAATGAATGAGTACTGTCAACACATGAACGTTTATTTTATATCGATAAAGGTGTAAATTTTATTACTAAAATATTTCGTTCAACACATGACCAATCTCAATGAATGAGTACTGTCAACACATGAACGTTTATTTTATATCGATAAAGGTGTAAATTTTATTACTAAAATATTTCGTTCAACACATGACCAATCTCAATGGATGAGTACTGTCAACACATGAACCTTTATTTTATAATATTCTTTATTTTTCAAATTGGAATGAGGCCCAATCAATTACCATATAATGTTAATTATATGGATTTTCATACAACACATGTATATAATAGCATTGAAAAATAATCAACCATCAACCAAAGTGCACTACACTGTATAAGCATCAAATATAGATATCTAACGCTTATAACAGCCTGTCAATCAATCGATCGACATGTTTAATCAATCAGGATGAGTGAACTTCAAATTTCATCCCAACACCCGTGTGGGGTTTCAAACAATCAAACAAATATCTTATTCGTGCAGTTGGGCGATGTGTAAAATTTATCGACCCAATCAATGTCCTTCAAATAGGTGTATATAAACAAACCGTCTGGTTTGTAAATGAATATTTTATTTATTCACATCACGTTAAAAATTATATTTTTAACGATAAAACATTTTATTTTAACTTATGAATTTCTATTCAGTTCATTATTTAAATAAAATGATATTTTTATTTTTCTAACATATTTTAGAAAATTTCGGCGGCATAACGGCACGATACTAGAAACGGGACAAGGCCTAGCCTTATCCCCGGTCTAGTGAAGGCCCACGCCATTCACACAACAATCACAATCACCAAACAACCAAATTCAAATCAAATCATATAACTAATCTATGCAACCAAACAAACAAGTCCATGGTCTGTGGACGATTGTGTCGGGTGCTACTAAGCACCGTCTGCATCCTAGTATATATATATAATTAGAAAAGAAATTGAAAGGTGAGAAGTTCTCACAGATAGCTATCCTAGCTCCACGGCTCTTCATTGATAGAAATCTTCGTCTTTTTCGAATCTTCGTCAGCTTCGTCGCCCGTAGTCACTACATATGTAAAAATCGAATTTTTACTTCGCTATTCAATATATAAAAATCGAATTTTTACTACTATGTTATATAGATAAAAATTATATTTTTATCACGCTATTTTCCACCTAAAGATTTTGCCTTTTCTAAAATAAAGATTTCGCCTTTTCACTTTCAAAGAACTCGCCTTTTCATTTTTAAAGAACTCGCCTTTTCATTTTTAAAGTTCATATCTTTTTTTAAAAAACAAAGTTGATATCTTTTTAAAAACAAAGTTGTTTTTATTTTAAAAAACAACATATATTTTCAAAACAATTTCATATATGTTTTCAAAACCATTTCATATATGTTTTCTAAACAATCTTTTTCTATTAAAAGATTAAACCCTTTTTTTCCTATTTCAAAGTTTAAACCCTTTTTAAACCTTAAAATAAAATCAGTTTTTATATCTTTAAAAATCAGTTTTTAAATTCTAAAAAAAAAATCAGTTTTTAAATCTAAAAAAAATCAGTTTTTATTTCTAAAAAAAAACAGTTTTTAAAACCGTAAAAAAAATCAGTTTTTAAAAATCCTAAAAATCAGTTTTTTTTCATCTTTAAAAATAAGTTTTTAATTTTCTTTTTATATAATAATAATCGACTTTTCTTCCACAATGATATATAAAAAAAATCAGTTCCTTTTTCACAATGTAATTTAAAGAAAAATCATTGCTTTATAACAATGTAATTTAAAATAATAAAGAGGGAAAACACTCACTGTCGGAAGGGGGTTTTGTCTGCTCGCTCGCTGAAGGCTAAGCAACAGGCTGGTGCGTCGGGGGAAAGAGGACTGGCCTGCGGTCTCTCCGGTGGGCGGCGGCCTCGCGCCTGCGGTGCTGGAGAAGGAGGGTGCGGGGATCGGGGAAGAGGGGCTTGCAGTGTTGCGCGGTATGGGGTAGTTTGACGTTGGGGTTTCAAAAGGAAAGGCGGTGGCCGGAGTATAGGGGCGCCGACGATGGCGGAGGGGGGCTATGGAGATGGCCAGCGGCGAAGCTGGTGGGGAGGCGCGCCTCCAGTGGCGGCTCGATTTGAAAGAGCAGGTTTTTATTTTTATTTTTTTCCATTTCCAGATCTGAACGAGGGCTTAGGAGGATAGAGTTAACCAATGAGGGTTTATTTATTTTAATTTAATTATATATTTAATTAATTTAATCTACCAAAAAGTTATCTTCCCTTTCGAACTCCAATCGAGGCCCAACGACTGTCGTCCCCAGCTAATTACCCCTATTCTGAATATAATGGGATATGTATCGTAAGCTGATTCGATCATTACAATCAGTTTTCGTTTAATTTACATTTAAATCACTATATTGAATTTTAAACGTACATTCCAAATTACCGGGGTCACATACTAACTCTAAAAATTCCAGAAAAATATTTTCTAGCTTCGTATTGACGATACGGTCCTAACAAAACTAGTTTCGTCGAATTCTGAGACCGTTGGAAAAATGGCCAATTTCCAGTCGATTAAAATCAACTGAAATCGGTCAAACGCGTTTTCCTTTGCCACGCTCACATATTGAATCGAAAAATCATGAAATTTGAAACCTAGCAATAATTCAACATCACAGACCCAACAAAACTAGTTTCGTCGAAATCCGAGGTCATTTGCAAAATGTCCATTTTTAAGGGCCTGAATTCCATAGCGACTATTCAGAATTTTCATCTGGACATATCCTTTGATTCCCGCTATGAAATTTCGATTGGTCGGATTCGTTAGAAAGATATCATCAATTAGATCCCATTATTTTTGGTTTCACTAAAATCCGGATTGTTTTACACCCGGTACACTCAATTGAAGTTTGAAATCGAATTATCGAACTACCGCGCCATTTTCAATTCTATTTATAATTATATATAATTATTTATATTCAAACGACGACGTATATAATATATACGTTCGAATTATATTCAAAATAAATTTCCCGTCGATATTATTTAAAATAATTCATTTTAAATAATCAAAATTCGCTAAAATTGCCAAAATAAAAATTTTAAACTGGCCCAGATTTTCCGGGTTATTACAGTATCCGTTAGTTTCCGAATTTGATATTGAATATAAGCCAATATAATTTCTATTCAGAGCCTTGTATTTAATATTAAATTGGATTTTAGGTTTTTCGTGAACAGTGTCTTAAATAACACTGTTCTTGAACCCATTTGAGAAAAGAATAAATCTTTTAATTAAGATTTGGTGAAGTTTTCCAATTAATTAATATTTAATTAGAATTGAATAAAAGAATTGGATTTTGGGTTTGTCGTGAATGGTGTCTTAAATAACACTGTTCTTAAACCCATGTGAAAAGAATAAATCATTTAATTAAGATTATTAGAGTTTGTAGTTATATTTAGTAACTGGAATAAAATGGAATGTGAATCGGGTTTATTGTGAACAGTGTTTTTAACGACACTCGTTCTTTAACCCGATTTACAATGAAACATGATTTGGAATTTATAAATCTTTTTATTAAGATTTAATAGAAATTTTCCAAAGTAAAGTTTTCCAATTTAATATAATAAATTGGAATGGAATGGAATTCGATTTGGTAATAATCGAAGTGAGCTTCTGTGAAGGAAGACTGTTAATATATATGGAATTTAAAAGGCTTTGTCCTTATTCCATTTATATTATTAATCGGATACGGAAATTGATATCGATTATATATATTGATCTGCTTGCCGTGAAGATTCCATAATTAATGGAATGTGTCGTGAACTGTGTTTTAAATGACATTAGTTCTTTAACCCATTTAAAGACAGGATTACATGTCTAACATTGTATTTCGAACTGTATTTGTTGATCTCTGCTAAATATATATCTATTTGGTGGCGGAGAATTTATTCTCCTGCTTCACACCCTTCTCTGAGATGTACGAGTTTAGAGGTTATATATCGGCAGAAATTAGTGGTACGGTGTAGATTGTCAATGTGGCGTGTTTGATTTCCTAAAGTTAAATAATCATTAATATTGAGTTTTGGGAAGATTAAAACTAAGTGGAGCTTTAATGAATCTTTAATTAGATTGAAATGAGAAAGTGATAATTTTAATTATCAAATTTGGGAAATAATCAAGAATGGAGTATCACCAGTTTTACTCCAGGCGATAGTTAAATTTTTAATTAGATTTGAACGTGAAATGGTAATTAAATTTTACCGATAACACTGTGGTGTTAGATATAGAGTATTACCAGTTTTACTCCATGGGATGAATAGGTCGGAATTGGGAAGTTAAACAAATGATTACATCGATAAGGTTCTCTAATCCTTACTAGTTTGGAAAAACCTTAATTTGGTTTAAAATTGTGAAAATAATATTCTGGATTGTAATGAGGCGTAGGTTGTGTGTTTATATCACTTGATTATAATATACGTGGGTTATTCAGAAATGCCGGGTTTATACCCATTCTAAATAACTGATTCGACGATAAGTCGGCGATGAAGACGGTGATTGAAGACCGTAGATCTTCACATCGTTTGGATGAAAACTGATGTCTTGATTGGGCTGTACACCCGAGACAGGGTAATAAGTGGTGATCGTCCAGACGTACTTAGAGATCGATGTGATATGCGACGACCTCTCTCCTATATTGGACATATGGGACGAGGAATAAGGTTCCTCCGGTTTCGTTCAGACCCAAAACAGACTTTTAAATGGATGTGTGTCTGACATTCGATTTTATTCTGTGTTGATTGATTTCTATTAAATATATATCCGTTTGGCGGTGGAGAATTTATTCTCTTGCTTAATGCTCTTCTCTGAGACGTATGAGCTCAGAGGTTATATATCGATAGACATCAGTCGCATAGCGTGAATTTCCTGTGTGGCATGATGAGATGCAAATGATCAAGGCTTCCGTTGAAAAGCAGAGTCTTTTGGTTGATGATCAAAGCACGGCTTTAAGTAGCATAGCTTTGTGTATAGCGTTAATTTGTGAGCCTTACACCTCGGTATGAGTAAAAAAGGGATAAGGGATAGCAGGGAGTGCATGACGTTTCTTTCTAGCTATGGGTGGTGTCATGGTATGGAGCCCAGACATTTATTTATTTTTACCTATGTGGATGATGGATAGCGAGGCGCCTCAGATATATCGGTTACAACGGAGCCGATGGATAGGTCCTATAGGACCGGGAAACGTGTGTTCAGGAATAACCAATCCGCTAAGTGTGGACCGGCCCTGTAAGATCCAAGGGTTCGCCAGCGTCCAAACCCTGAGGCATTTGCTACAGTGTCTCCAAGCCGGCGAGTAGTACATCCCTTGTCTCGACTCATGACGGGAATCCAATTTCCAATACGTGACATTTAAGTTTTAATTGCAGAACTAGTACGGCGACATAGTAGGATGAGGTACTATGCCGTCTATGATTAATACATTTATATTTGAAGTTGTTTTATACACTTTACACTTATAATAGTATCAAATGACCTTTGTTTTAAATGTACCCATCATGTTTGCTATTACAAGGTAAAACTCTATCCTCCGGCTTGCGTTGCATTGTGTGATGGGACCTGAGTCTTATAATAGCTTCATTGTTCCAAAAAGAATCGCGATGTTTGTTTTATGCACTGGTATTCATGTGGAGTAAACCTGTTCCGTGTTATACAGTATGGTCCCTTGATTTACTTTATTTCTAAAGCAAAGTTTTAAATAACTGTTTTAGTTCTCACACCAGTCACATGACTGACCTGGAGTTCATTGTTTTAACCTAAACTCTGAGTCCCCATATTTTCCGCACGGGCAGCTAGTAGTTTTGGTTTTGCAGATTTCTATTTTCCCAGGATCCTAGATTACAATTGGAACTATGTTCGGAAAGCTCTGTATCCGTTTAATTCTTTCAGTCGTGTTATGTATTATTTTTTTACTGCTATATATTTAAATGTAATTTAAATCTCTGATATTTATCAAACGTATATTATTTATTCATACTCTATTATATTCTTATACTCTGATGTAAATTGTTGCAATAACAATGAAATGTTCTTTTGTTTATGTTCTGATTTGTCGTGTTCTCAACTCAATCTAGGCTTTCCTTTACGGGGAAGTTTGGATCGTTATATAATTAATTGTGCAAATCTTAAATTTTAACTATTTAAGTATTTGATTTGTTTGATCTTATGTCAATACACAATTGTATTACGATTAGACGGTAACAACAATCAGTGTTAATCAATTATGTAACAATTGTCATGTCAAACTGTGTTTACAGCAACAACATAAAGCGTGACTGATTGTGCACTAGATTGGAATGGTACAGAACCGTCTCCAACATATAGGAAAAGGAATAGTTCAGTAATGTCCGAGTCTTGAAAGGATTCCGTTTCCTTGAAACAATATTGCCATCATATGCACTGATTGACGTAGTAGCAATTTGTTTCCTAGGATAAAACGGACCAACCTCGTAGGTAGTGCCAGAAAACGGAGCTCTAACGAACTGAAGTGGATTACAGAAACTAGATCAGAGGTTTACTTTGAAGAAGAAGAAGTAATGCGAGAAGATAAAAAAGTGAATTCTATCTCGTTTTGGGCAATGTATTTATAGGTTAGAGGAGGTGCCTATCTGGGCACTAATAAGTGTTGGAATCAGAAAGGTTGTGACCTTTTAATCACGCGGTCATTAATGTGCGTGCTCTTAGAATTCGAATGGCAACACCCATTCATCTGAAAGTACATGCCTTTCAAATTCTGAGAAAAAACTTCTCGTTTCAGCGCACTGGCCCAAGCAGCAACCATCAGATCTATTCAATCAAGAGACCCCAAGAGCCCCAAGGCCCAATCTTTGACACTTTAATATATTATTTTGTCAAGGCCTAGCCCCCACATTCCTCTATAAGCCCTCTTCTTTTTATTTTATATAAACCTATAGGCTTGTAATATATAAGAGAGAGTTCTATTTATATTTTGATGGTGTGGGACTTTAGGTTGTTATCTCTTCTTCTTCCCAAATTCCTCTTTCTCTTGCTCATTCATTTCCAATAGTCCCCCACATGAATGAGCATCCGTTCTTAGTTTCACAAACCATTTATCGCATCAGTTAAAGTATCACATGGGCCTTGAACTTTCCTAGTGATTACTTATTTGAATCACAGGCGAATCAGTAGACATAGACTGTCCTTGAACTGTAAGCCTTTTGTGTAATTCCAAAGTAAATAACACACGATAAATGTTTCTAACAACCCTTCGTTCTCTGTATGTGTTTGTTTTTTCCTTAAGCACCAACCTGGTCTCATAAGTGCTTAGATAATTTGGTCTCATAATTCTCTTTGAAGCGACGCCTTTGCATTTACGTAGGCGATTCTGTAAAGGGTATTCTCTAATTCCTCAAATATGGACATCACTAAAAGTATAATACTTATCTTTATACAAAATATAATGCACTGACTTATCATAGGAATGGTTTATGTATAACAGTGCCATCAAGTTTCTCTTAAACTTCGTTGTCCCTTTGAACCTAGATCTTCAGATCTCTAGTCAACTACGTGGGGTTTCCATTTTACAAAAACCTTTAATCTATATGCCTTAGCCCCATTCCCATCGATAAGGTTTGAACTCTCTTTCTTGGCAAGCCTTTTGTAAGTAGATCCGCTAAGCTATCTTTAGATCGAATGTAATCTATTGTGATAACCCCGTTAGAGAGAAGTTATCTTATCATTTTATGTCTACGATAAATATGCCTAAATTTACCATTGTATAGTGTACTATTAGCTCTTCCAATAGCTGATTGACTATCACTATGTATACATATTGGAGGCATAGGTTTGCTCCAATTAGGAATGTCTTCCAAGAAACTTTAAATCCATTCTATTTCTTCTGCAGTCTTATCTAGTGCAATAAACTCTGATTCCATCGTAGATCTAGCGATACAAGTCTGTTTGGATAATTTCCACAAAATTGATCCATTTCCTAATGTGAACACATATCCACTTGTAGACTTTGTATCATGTGATCCAGTGATCCAATTTGCGTCACTGTATCCTTCCATTATTGAAGGATAGTCTGTATAGTATAAATCATAGCTCTGTGTATACTTTAGATATCCTATAACTCTGATTATAGTTTTCCAATGATGTTTACCAGGATTGCTAGTAAATCTACTTAATTTGCTTACATCATATGCGTTATCAGGCCTAGTACAGTTCAAAACATACATGATACTTCCAAGTACACGACAGTATTCTAACCGGTAGATATTATCACCAGTGTTCTTTACCCGACTTTGGTTCATATCTACTGGTGATTTTGCAATAGTTACATTATATTGCTTGAATTTTCAAGTATTTTGGTGATGTAATGTGATTGGGATAACGCATATCCCTGTGGTGTTCTCAGAGCTTTTACACCCAATATCACGTCATCCATCCCTAGGTCTTTCATATCAAATATAAAGGATAACATGTCCTTTGTAGATGTTATTATGGCCTTGTTATTACCTAGGATCAACAGGTCATCAACATAGAGACAAACAATGACATATCCAATATGTGTGTGTTTTATGTACATACGTTTGTCAAATTCATTTGTCGTGAATCCATTTGATAACATAGTGTTATCAAACTTCTCATGCCACTGTTTTGGAGCTTTCTTAAGGCCATAAAGTGATTTACTAGTTTGTAAACTTTATTCTCATTTTCTGAGTTTAGAGATCTTTCAGATTGTTTTATATAAATTTCTTCCTCTAGTTCACCATTTAAGAATGCAGTTTTAACTTCCATTTGATGTATTTCTATGTCATGTATGGATGTAATTGCAATAAGCATTCTAATTGACGTTATCCTCATTACAGGTGAATATGTATCAAAATATTACAGGTCTTCCTTTTGTCTAAATCCTTGGACTACCAGACGAGCTTTGTACTTGTCTATTGAACCATAAGGTTTCAATTTCCTTTTAAATATCCATTTATTACCGAAGGTCTTACACCCTTGAGGTAAATCAACTAATTTCCATGCATGATTAGACATAATGGATTCAATCTCGTTGTTAATTACCTTTTTCCAATAGGGGGCATCGCTGGAAAACATAGCTTGTTTGTATGTCAATGGATCATCTTCTAACATAAAGGTATAGAAGTATGGTCCAAAGGTTTTTAAAGTCCTTGACCTTTTACTTTTTCTTGGTTCCTCCACTTGCTGCTCAGTACTACTTTGCTGAGTATTATTTTGTTTAGCATCCTCAAGAGAATAAGGAACTTCATCTTCCCTTGGTCTCTTAGGTGTATGATTTTCAGTACCCTATCCCAAGGGAAATGTATGTTCGAAAAATCTAGCATTTCTCGACTTAATGATGGTATTTTCATGAATATCATCAATTTCAGATTTGTGTACCAAAAATTGATATGCGACAATGTTTTGTGCATATCCAATGGATACACAATCAATGGTTTTTGGTCCAATTTTGACCTTCTTTGGTTTTGGTACCTCTACTTTGGGAAGACACCCCGCCACACTTTTACATATTTGTAGGATGGTGGTCTGTTTTTTCAAAGTTCATGAGGAGATTTAGATATTTTCTTTCAGGGTATTTTATTTAAAATATGATCTGCTAAAAGAATAGCTTCTCCCCGAAAGTTATCTGGAAAGCCAGAGCTAATTAGTAAGGCATTCATCATTTCTTTAAGAGTTCTATTTTCTGTTTGGTTATACCATTGGATTGAGGTCAATACGGGGCTGTAGTTTGATGTATAATTCCATGCTCAGCACATAATTCCTCAAATGGAGACTCGTATTCTCCTCCTCTATCACTTCTTAAAGATTTTCTTTTCTTTTTGAGTTGATTCTCAACTTCTTCCTTATACTGTTTAAACATTACGAATGCTTCGTCCTTGTTTCTAAGGAGATATACATGAAAATATCTGGTACAATCATCAAGGAATGTTATAAAGTACATTTTTTCACCTCTAGTTTGACACATTTTCAAATCACATACATTAGTGTGTATTAAGTCTAGAGGTTCGGTCTCTCGTTCAACATGATGAAACAAGGTTCTTGTCAATTTTGCTTCTGCACAAACTTGACATTTATAGTTGGAACCTATATTGCATTTTGGTATAAATTCTAGATTAATCAATTTTCGTAATGTATCAAAGTTTACATGCCTTATCTAGAATGCCATATGTTAGAAGATTCAACAATATAAGCAAAAGATTCACTTTTATTCATATTAGTGTGTGGTACAATAGTGGTTTCATTTGTTTTAAACAAACCATCACACACATATCCTCTTCCAATGTACACTCCATTCTTGGAAAGTACAAATTTATCAGTTTCAAAGGTCAATTTGAAACCATTCTTGCTCTGTAACAATCCTGAAACCAGGTTCTTCTGAATTTCTGGAACATGGAGAACATCGTTTAAAGTCAGTTCCTTTCTAGATGTCAGTTTCAACACAACTTTTCCTTTGCCTTCGACCTTTGAAGTAGATGAATTTCCCATAAAAACTTGTTCATCATCAGTTGCAGTTTTATAGGTTGTAAACATCCACTTGTTAGCACATATGTGTCGAGTGGCTCTAGTGTCTACAAATCATTCCTTCGAGTTACCAACAAGGTTGCATTCTGACATTACTGCACATAAATCAAGATCAGAATTGCCTTTTGAAACATCAGCTGTATTTGCTTCTGACTTCTTCTTTTTAGGTGCGCGACATTCGTCTGCTTTGTGCTTCTTCTTTCCACAGTTGTGGCAAGAACCTAGAAATTTCATTTACTTCTTAGGAGCATTCTCCCGTTTTCTCTTGTTAGTATTGTCCGACTCAACTACATTTGCTTTGGCAGCAATATTCTAAGAAATCATTTTCTCAAAATTTCTATTATCTTCCTCAAGGCATAGCCGAACTATGAGCTCTTCCATTGTCATTTCCATATGCTTGTGTTTAAGGTAAGTCTTGAAGTCCTTCCAAGAAGGAGACAATTTCTCAATAGTTACAGCAACTTGAAAAGTCTCGCTAAGAGTCATCTTTACATCTTCTAGTTGATGGATGATAAGTTGCAGTTCTTGAGTTTGACTGATCACCGTCTTTGAGTCAACCATTTTGACGTCAAGAAATTTTCCAGCAATGAATTTCTTCATGCCTACATCTTCAGTTTTGTACTTCTTTTCCAAAGCCAACCATAGTTGTTTGGACATTACAATAGAGATTGTAAAGGCTATCATCCAGACCATTCAGAATATAGTTTTTACACATTAAATCTGAGTTTTACCAGATAGTAAGAGCCTCTACTTTGGTAGCATCAGGTTCGAGTTCAGCTACCATAGGAGCATCTTCAGTCATAAACTTGGTGAGGCTCAATGTTGTCAAATAAAACAACATTTTCTATTGCCAACGCTTGAAATTAATTCCGTTGAGCTTTCATTGCCTTTCTCCATGGGGCAGAGCCATTGTTGGAAGCACAGGCGCTGGGGAGAGTTTATCACCGTCTGAATCGATGTAGAATCACTGTTGCTGCTTTGCGACATCTTTATTGATTTCTGAAATAAACAATATTATTTCAAGATTGTTAGACCTTTTTGTCAATACACAATTGTATTACAATTAGATGGTAACAACAATCAATATTACTCAATTATGCACCAATTGCCACGTCAAACTATGTTTACAACGATAAAAAGTGTGACCGATTGTGCACTAGGTTGGAACGGTACAGAACCGTCTCCAATGGGCATGAAGAAGAATAGTTGAGTAATGTCCTAGTCCAGAAAGGATTTTGTTTCCTTGAAACAATATCGCCGTCGTATGCACTGATTGACGTAATAGCAATTTGTTTCCCAGGATAAAATGGACCAGCCCCGTAGTGTAGTGCCAACAAACAGAGCTCTGACGAACTGAAGTAGATTACAGAAACTAGATCAGAGGATTACTTTGAAGAAGAAATAATGCAAGTAGATAAAAAAGTGAATTCTGTCTCGTTTTGGGTAATGTATTTATAGCATGGAGGAGGTGCCTATCTGGGCACTAATAACCGTTGGAATTGTAAAGGTTACGATCCTTTAACCACGCAATCATTAATGTGCATGCGCTAAAAATTCAATTGGTTATACCTATTCAGCTGAACGAACATGCCTTTCGAGGTCTGAGAAAAAAATTCTTTTTTCAGCGCACTGGGCTAAACAGCAACTGTCGGGTCTATTCAATCAAGTGACCCAAGAGCTCCAAGGCCCAATCTTTAACACTTTAATATATTATTATGTCAAGGCCTAGCCCCACATTCCTCTACAAGCCCTCTTCTTTTTATTTTATATAAACCTATAGGCTTGTAATTAATAAGAGAGGGTTCTATTTATATTTTGATGATGTGGGACTATAGGTTGCTATCTCTTCTTCTTCCCAAATTCCTCTTTCTCTTGCTCATTATCTACCAAGTAAATTGTAAAAACATGATAATTTCAACATATGCAATATTCCAATACAATTAAAAATAAGAGGTAGATTGATTAAAGTCCCTATTAAGTTTTAAAATAGCCAAAACATCCTTTTTTAAAAAGGTATCACTTCAAAACAAAGAGCATATAACAACGACATTTTCGCGTCCGCGGCCGATTCAAGCCGACGTTAAAAGTCGTTGCTATTTACCATATTGTCAACTGGAACAACAACGGGAAAAGCGACGGTTCCGTTTCTAGTTTAGCGACGGCTTGTAACGGAGAGTGGTCCATGTGGAAGTTAGTTGGTTCCCCGGGTGTATGTGACAACCCGGATTCCGACAGACCGGTTTTTTTTCAAAAATCCAATCCACCGAAACCCGAGTTGGTTGCTCTGGTATCCTGCAGAAAAGACAGAGAAAAGAGATATGTCAGAGTTCGGAAAACATCTCACAGCGAAAAGAGTAAAATATAATATGTTTAAAACATAGCTTTACCTTAATCACAATACTGCTAAATCAGTATCCAAAGCTATACCATCTCTGTCATGAACCTAACTTGGAAGTATGTAATGAGGAGGGGGTCAAAACATAAGTTCTGTGTGAGTGGACTTAGAATAAACTTCTGTATAATCCTACATATACCGTTCAGTTACATTTTCTTATTTATTAGGTTATACGTGTTATTAGCAATCAAGGCTTACGCACACGTTGTACCCATCTACCCCCCAGTAGATTAACCTAATATAGTGTACATGTAGCTACCCCCAAACAGAGGTACACCCCGTGATACCCCGCTTGTACGGTCTCTCCCGTATCGCCACAGTAATATGCGCAGTCCCTCATCCTATGCCATAGTAACGTACGACGCTACATCCGCATAGAACCACTATCGCTGTGCTACGTAAGCGTACTAACTGCCACCCTTGAACTACTTGTTTGAATTGGTTCCATTATCGAAAAATGCCCTCTTGTCTACGATACACCACCCAAAGCGGACATGGTTGTACCTAGACTTTCCCACGTGCGTATCATTAATCGTACTCGATGTTTCTACTGCACATAACCTCTACTTATGCACCCGAGTTTCGCGGCAGGCTACACCAGAAAACACGGAGCTCGGTCGGGAGTTTTCCTATATCTGTTCGGTCCCGCCTCTAAGAGTGGCCAATCTACAGATATCCTCGGGTCTGGTTTTTCTATGGTGGCTATGGCCCCACCTCATCCCCTCCCTCAACTAGTAAAGACCACATGAGCTAAGCGACTACTCCTAACAAGCAAACAATCTAAACATCCATGTGGGTCTCCCCGCACCCGTCCCTTGATAGCAAAGGTTAACGATCTCTAGGGGTTAGATCTTGCCTTTTCGCATTCCTTAGGCCGCTGGTGACAGGCGTTCGACGATCTTGCTATCGTTTGGTCTTAACCCTCCACCTCCGCCTGAGGCAATCACCGAACCACCCTTAATGCCACCGCGTACAACATTCTGACTGCCCCTACTTGTGCAGTCAGGGCCCACCCACCAGGTAGTTCCGCGCAGACCCAACCTCTGTAATCCTAGCCTGAAGCTAAACCACCACAGAGGACTACCAGGAGCGCCTTTAACGTTTCAGGAAGCCGCGTGCTCCCCTTCCAGTCCATTGGAGCCGCCAAAATAGCGAACGTGTGCCCTCCTCGAGTCTTATGACACCGTCTTGGTCTACCTCGTTAGGTTATCCATCCTACAAGGTACGGACTGCTTTTAGCGCCTTAGTTTTATATGTCATTAGACCCTAAGTCTAACCATTTATTTCACGCTTGTGCCACCTCGTCTCATTTAACTTGGTTATTCACATTAGCTTCTTTTTTTCGTATTCACCGAGTTACCCTTGCTTATTAATTCAATTTATATTTAACCCACTTAAGTCCATTAATAAGCCCACAACATGTTATTTTCCAATTTCATAAATTATTCCCTTTTAGGGTTACAACAACATGTTATACTTAATTCATTAAGTATGCCTTATCCCACATATATACTGATTAGGAGAATAACCCTCTAAACAACAGCCCGAAGACCGAAATCAACATCAGACTGGCACCCAGAGAATTACTCAAACCAACCAACATATATGATTCTAATTTACTTCTTTTCCATTTATATAACTTATATCATTTTTAATTTCACATTTCTCCTTCCCAAACCACTTAATTTAAGCATATCTTTACATATAAGTTGTCTCATCTTCCATATCGTTTCCTATAACTTATCTTGTCCTATAAGTTATAATTTCCACCTATCATCCTTATTTGCCTTATTCAAGTTTATTCATGATAGGTTATTTATCATTCCCCATTTCCTGTCATTAATTTTAGTTTTGACTTAACCCTTCCATTCACTTAACCCGTTACTTAAACTTTACTTAATTCAATTAATTTATGATACCGTCACGGGTCCCATTTGGTTAAGCATATCTAAATTCTGTTTCACATGTCACCCGTTTCCCCCTTTTATTATAGTTTCCATGTCTTACACATGTCTCACTACGGTTAATTCTACCTTAGTCATGTTTTACATCACATGTCTAACGACGGTTAAGTCCACATTAGTTATGCTTTACATGTCATTTATATCACCCACTTAACGCACTAACCATACCCATGTCACCCACATGTCTTATTATGGTTAGTATTTCTTAATTTATTTGTTATGTCGTAACGATGTATGACCTCTCACATTAGACGTCCGTTCGTGGCTGTTGGATTTGCCGGGCGGTTCCGGGCAGGCTTATACCACAACGTGCCTAACCTCGTGTCATAAACCGTTACGCCTCTAGTTCTTGACGTTGACCTCTCACATTAGGCGTCCGCTTGTGGTTGCTGGATTTGCCGGGCGATTCGGGGTAGTCTTACACCACAAACGCGTCTAACCTCGTGTCATAGGCGTTCATTATCAATCGTTTTCACCCGAACCCCAAATTCATGTCATGTGTTCCAAATTCAACTTAATTACATTTCATTTTTATGCCTATTTCCAATTTGTCATTCACTACACCAATTACATAATAGTTAGCCAATTTTCATATTACCCAAATTATCCAATTATAGCCAAATTTACTAATTCCATGTTATTCATACCCAAACATGTCAATATCCAATATTCCGTTATATCCAATTCCATATAATCAATATTTTCCCAATATATATATATATATACCAACATTCCCATGTTCATATAATCTAACTCACCCTCTAGGCTTACTTTTCAAGTCATAAATAAATTTCACCAATCCATGTTATCCAATTACACGTTGTTAATATTAAATTATACCAATTCCATATCTAATGACAATTATGTCAAACTTACATAAATTCAAGATTATATTCCTCTACTGCATAAAATAGATTATGTCCAATATTCCCATATTCCAATCGTGCTTATTGTATAATAAGATTTCGTCTAGGTTCGAGATAACCTAGATCCAAAAATAAAAAGGGGAAGGAGAATAAAAGAGCAATTATTATAACATGAATCTTGCATTGAATTAACAACTAGGGAATGACGAACGATAGTAATACTATTATACAATAAATTTATTATAATTCCACTCACCTTGACTGGATTGGAGAAACAATCGATTTGTTGTTGATGTAGAACGCTGATTTAATCTTCTTATATGATTGTTGGTGAAGAGCATGAATTGTTGATGAAGAATTTTGCCACTTGATTTGATTAAACTCCAAAGTTGATGAAGAACTTGCAATTAAATTTAGAGTTTTGAGGCGGCAGCCATGTTTGGTTGAAGTTTGACGGCATGGAGGCGTCAGAAGGATTTGTTTATGAATTAGGCTAGGTCTAGGAACTATTTTATAGGTGTAGAGAGTGTTTTAGAGCCACTAGATTGCCCTAGAAGCCATCCGACCCGTACAGCACATCAAAACACGTCACAGGGGCTGAAATCGTCCAGATTTGGGGGTAGGTTGTGACGACCCGCAACTTCCCCGTAAAGGAAAGTGTCGGATAGTTCGAGAACAAGCCACAACAGAACGCATACAGAAGAACGTTTCACTGTGTATCACAACAATGCATCAGATTACAAGAATATACAGAGTATAAATGAATAAATATTACACAGAAATATCAGAGATTTAAATTACATTTAAATACATCGCAGCGGAAAATAATACAATACACAACTAGAATGAGATATACGGATACAAAGCTTTCCGGATATCGTTCCAGCTGTAAACCAGGATCCTGTGAATATAAATCTGCAAAACCAAAACTA
The DNA here is from genome assembly GCA_030737875.1 of Allium sativum. Classification (NCBI taxonomy): domain Eukaryota; kingdom Viridiplantae; phylum Streptophyta; class Magnoliopsida; order Asparagales; family Amaryllidaceae; genus Allium; species Allium sativum. The sequence goes on from CM060919.1 coordinate 580,588,626, forward strand.
CTAGCTGCCCGTGTCAAAATAGGGGCACCCAGAGTTTAGGTTAAAACAATAAACTCCAGGTCAGTCATGGGACTGGTGTGAGAACTAAAACAGTTATTAATCTTTATTTTAAATCCTTAGGTAAATCAAGGGACCACGCCGTATAACACGGAACGGGTTTCCTCCCAAGAATACCAGTGCATAAAACAAACAGCACAATGCTAAATAAAGAAAAATGAAGCTGTTATAAGACCCAGGTCCCATCACACAATGCAACGCAGCCGAGGATAGGGTTTTCCCTTATAACAGCCAAAGAATGCTTGATACGTTTAAAACAAATCATTTGATACTATAATAAGTGCATAGTGTATAAAACAACTTCAAATCATAAGTATCAATCATAGGCGACATGAGCGTCCCATGCCACTATGTCACCATATATAGGTTTACAAATAAAACCGCAAATGTCACGTATTTGGAAATTGGGTTTCCATCTATGAACCGAGGCAAAAGATAGTCCTCAACCGATTCGAGACGCTCTAGCCCGTGTCTCAGGATCAGAGCTCGAGTGACCCTAGAATCGTCAGGGCCGGTCCACCGATGTGGATTAAAATTCCTGAACACTGCGTTTCCCCACCCTTTGGGGTGTCAATGAGCCAACAAATGACTCCATCGGTTCGAGAACGACCGATATATCCGAGGCGCCTCGCAACAGCAACAACCACATAAGTCAAACTCGTCAGGGCGTGTAAAACCACTGACGCCACTTTTTAGCTAGAAGGAAACGCATGCCCTCCCTGAGGTCCTCTCCCGTTTTTGGTCCATACCGGGTGTGAAACTCGCGAAGTAAACGTTACACAAAGCTACGCCACAAAGGCCGTGCTTTGATCATCACCACAAGACTTTGCTTTTCAACAGAAGCCTCAATCAATTGCCACTTAGGCATGCCACACAGGCAATTCACTCCATGCGTTTGATATCCATCAATATATAACCCCTGAGCTCGTACGTCTCCGAGAAGGGCGTTAAGCAAGAGAATAAATTCTCCGCCGCCAAACAGATATATATTTAATAGAGATCAATCACACGGACTAAAATCCAATGTCAGACACACAGTCCATTTACAAGTCCGTTCTGGGTCTGAACGAAACCGGAGGCACCTAGTACCCCGCATATCCATCGATCTCCAAGCACGTCTGGACGATCACCAACTGTTTCCATCTTCTTGGGTGTACAGCCCAATCAAGATCATCAGTAATCACCCAAACGACGTAAAGACTTCCGGTCTTCGACCACCGTCTTCATCTTCGACACCACGTCGAATCAGTTATTCAGAATGGGATAAACCCGGTCTTTCTGAATAACTCGCGTATATATTATAAAAGTGTTACACAAACACAACATACGCCTCATTCCAATTCAGGATATTCTTTTATCCAAATATTCCTATACTTTGGGAAAAGTTCCCATTAATTTTATCCAAGATAAATTCTTTAAATTTATTCTTTAATCTCCTTTGAATATCAATTCAAACTAGTCGGGATTAGCGAACCACACCGAAGTAATCATTTATTTTATTTCCCAATCCCAACCTATTCATCCCATGAAGTAAAACTGGTTATACTTCATATCTAACACCCCGGTGTTATCGGTAAATTCAATTACCATTTCACGTTCAAATCTAATTAAAGATTTAACTATCGCCTGGAGTAAAACTGGTGATACTCCATTCTCGATCTTTTCAATCTAATTAAAGATTCATTAAGACTCCACTTAGTTTTAATCGTTAACTGGGTTAAAGAATCAGTGTCATTTAAAACACAGTTCACGATAAACCCAAAATCACATTCATTAATTATCGGGTTAAAGAACGAGTGTTGTTTAAAACACTGTTCACGATAAACCCAAAAATCAATACCAATTCAATTCCAATTAAATATCATTTAATTGGTACACTTCATTAAATCTAAATAAAAAGATTTAATCTTTTCTCAACTGGGTTCAAGAACAGTGTTAGTGAAGACACCATTCACGACAAACCCAAATCACATTCGATATTCAATACAAGGCTCTGAATAGAAAATATATCGGCTTATATTCAATATCAAATTCTACGACTAACAAATGTCATATTGGAAATAACGATATAAATATATATCTTTCAAATTTCCATAACAACACCTGTATAATCACGAATTCCAACATCGAAATATTCCGAAGACAATTTCGATTCAAATCCACTCCAATGCAATCATTGGAAATTCTGGTTATTTTTAAAACCCTTTTCAAATTCAATTTATTTATTCAAAAATAAATAGAATTATATTTCTAGTTCAAAACTAGTTCATTTCGATAAAAATCTATTTTTATCTTTTCAAATATGGAGTTTTTCGTCCCAAATCTTCACAAATCATTTCTTATGATTTTACACAAATTATTACTATTTTTAATAATTTTATCAAGGCCCGTACAGTCGATTTCCATCAACGGCCATCGAACTGCACTTACAGCGACCTTTTTCAAATTTGATTTGGACATAATTCCAAATCCAACCGTTAGATTTCAAATTTCTAATATTCGTTAGAAAGCTCTTTTCGATACGAACCCAACGGTTCCGGTTTTAGGAGAATCCGACGGTCGGATCTCCCGTAATGTCCGTTTGAAATCAATGGTCGAAATTCGCGAACTGCCGCGGCGCGGCGCGTTCTATTCAGGCCATTATATTATATATAATATATATAATATATGTTTCGTCGATTTCTATTTAAAACGAATTTTATAAATAGTTTTAAATTCGTTTCAAAAGCAATTTCAACTTCCATTTCAATTCGTTTTCAATTCAATTCATTTCGAAATCGTTTTCAATTCAATTCATTTCGAAATCGTTTTCAATTCAATTCATTTCGAAATCGTTTTCAATTCAATTCATTTCGAAATCGTTTTCAATTCAATTCATTTCGAAATCGTTTAAAATCGATATAAATATCGTTCACGTCAAAATGGCGTCAATCTAATCAACACGGCTTCATATATTGATATTTTCCAATATTCCATTTCGAATATTTCTATTTCAAATATTTCTATTTTAAAACTGGAATGAGGCCCAATCAATTACCATATAAAGTTAATTATATGGATTTTCATACAACACATGTATAATAGCATTGAAAAGTAATCAACCATCAACCAAAGTGCACTACACTGTATAAGCATCAAATATAGATATCTAACGCTTATAACAGCCTGTCAATCAATCGATCGACATATTTAATCAATCAGGATGAGTGAACTGCATATTTCATCCTAACACCCGTGTGGGGTTTCAAACAATCAAACAAATATTTTATTTGTGCAGTTGGGCGATGTGTAAAATTTATCGACCCAATCAATGTCCTTCAAATAGGTGTACATAAACAAACCGTCGGGTTTGTAAATGAATATTTATTTATTCACATTCACTATATTCATATTCACGTTAAAAATTATATTTTTAACGATAAAACGTTTTATTCCAACATATGAATTGCTATTATTCATTTACACAATAAAATGATATTTTTATTTTCTAACATATTTTAGAAAATTTCGGCGGCATAACGGCACGATACTAGAAACAGGACGAGGCCTAGCCTTATCCCCGGTCTAGTGAAGGCCCACGCCATTCACACATCAATCAATCCATTCAAACAACTAATTTCAAATCAAATCATCAAATTAATTTATGCAACCAAACAAACAAGTCCATGGTCTGTGGACGATTGTGTCGGGTGCTACTAAACACCGTCTGCATCCTAGTATATATATATAACTAGAAAAATTAAATTGAAAGGTGAGAAGTTCTCACTTATAGCTATCCTAGCTCCACGGCACTTTATTGATAAAAATCTTCATCGCTATCGCATCCTCGTCATCTTCGTTGCCCGTAGCCACTACATATATAAAAATCACACATTTTTATATTCGCTGATGTCTTTAAAATAAAAATCACATTTTTATTTGTTCACTTTCAATTTAAAAATCATATTTTTATAATTACTTCATATATTTAAAAATCGAATTTTTATTACTATGTTATATAGATAAAAATTATATTTTTATCACGCTATTTTCCATATGAGGATTTTGCCTTTTCTATAATGTAAAAATTATATTTTTCTCAAAGTAAAAATCATATTTTTACTTCACTACTCATATCAAAATATCGCCTTTTCACTTTTAAAAATATCGTCTTTATTTTGCTTCCTATATAAAGATGATATCTTTAATATTCCTATCATGTAAAAAATTATATTTTTAATCCACTACATAAGTAAAAATCAAATTTTTACATCTTTTATATACTAAAGATTATATTTTTGATACTTTTAAAAATATAAAAATCATATTTTTAATACTTTAAAAATATAAAAATCATATTTTTAATCGTCAACTTTATAAAAATCATATTTTTAATCTATTTAAAAATCCCGCCTTTTCTAAATTAAAAATATCATCTTTGCTATATTAAAAATCGATTCTTTACTAAATTAAAAATCGAACATTTACCATAATAAAAATCGTATATTTCCCTGTCCTAATAATATATAGAAACCTTATTTATTTTTATAAAACATATTCCCTAAAAATAAATAAATATTCTAAGTAAATAATAAATAAAAAAACTTACAGCAGGTAGGGGGCGTTGCTGTCGGTGGTCATCAGGCGGGGTTGGGCGTCGGAGTCGAGGTGGTGGCTAGCGGGGCTTCGATTTGAGGGCTGTAGGGTTTTTTTTATTTTATTAGGCGTCTGGATTTTTGGGCAGAGGGTAGAGGAGAGGCGGAGGGAGGTGGCGGCTTGCCAGAGGACGGCGGCGCAGTTGAGGGGGGGGGGGCGCGACGGTGATTGGGGCTTGGGTTTACAGCGGCGCTTCAGGAGGATGGAGAAGAGAGAAGCGAGAGGGGGTCGGGCTGAGGTGGGGCTGGTCGGAGGGGGAGGGGAAGCCAGGCGCGGCGCCGCCGCTTGAGAGGGGGGGGGGGGGGTTCGTCGATCGCCTGACGCGATCTTCTTTTTTTTTTTTTTTTTTTTGAAATTAACTGAGAGAGGGGGGCCTGGGTAGTTAAGGAGAGAGAATTTTTTTTTAATTTGTAAAAAGTTGACTTTTACATACAACCTCTAAACGAGGTCCACCGCCTGTCGCCCATAGCGTTTCACCCCCATTCCGAACACAATGGGATATGTATCGCAAGCTGATGTGATCGTTTCGATTAGTTTCCTTTGAATTTACATTTAAATCACTATATTGAATTCTAAACGTACATTTCAAATTACCGGGGCTACATGCGAACACGAAAAATTCCAGAAAAATATTTTCTAGCTTCGTATTGACGATACGGTCCTAACAAAACTAGTTTCGTCGAATTCTGAGACCGTTGGAAAAATGGTCAATTTCCAGTCGATTAAATTCAACTGAAACTGGTCAAACGCGTTTTCCTTTGCCACGCTCACATATTGATTCGAAAAATTATGAAATTTGAAACCTAGCAATAACTTCACATCCCGGACCCAACAAAACTGGTTTCGTCGAAATCCGAGGTCGTTTGCAAAATGTCCATTTTTAAGGGCCTGAATTCCATAGCGACTATTCAGAATTTTCAACTGGACATATCTTTTGATTCCCGCTATGAAATCTTGATTTTTCGGATTCGTTGGAAAGATATCATCAAATAGATCCTATGATTTTTGGTTTCACTAAAATCCGGATTGTTTTGCACCCTGTATGTTCAATTGAAGTTTGAAATCGAATTATCGAACTACCGCGCCATTTTCAATTCTATTTATAATTATATATAAATATTTATATTCCAACGACGACGTATATAATATATACATTCTAATTATATTCAAAATAAATTTCTCGTCGTTATTATTTAAAATAATTCATTTTAAATAATCAAAATTCGATAAAATTGCCAAAATAAAAATTTCAAACTGGCTCGCATTTTACGGGTTGTTACAATCTCCCCCACTTAAAACTTTTCGTCCCCGAAAAGGAACAAAGTCGAAAGTGGTTTGATTTATCAACTCTACGTTCGATCTGGCTTCCATTCTCCAACTTTTCAGTTTCTGAGAATTTTCAAAAATTTCAAAAATTTGGCTAACACCCTAAATTTTCGAAAAATTTCGCCATAACCTCCCCTGCACCGGGAGCATCGGGGAATTTCAAATAGCTTCCCCGGTCCTTCAGATCTCAAAAAGAAAAAGAAAAAGCCAAGCGGCTAGCCAATAGGCTCATAAAATCATCATCACCCAAACAAAACAGTAAATTATGTAGTAAACATGTACCTATTTGTCGGGCAAACAAATTTTATTCTCTGCTCTAGCCTCCTTGCTATGACCTGTTCAATGATATATGTATATGCAAGCAAATGCAACCAATTTTCAATACAATTCAATATTTGATTCAATTAGGCTAAATGGTTAAAAATTATCAAACAAATAAACAAACAACACAAACATCAATCAATTAGTGGATTAACGTTTCAAATTGATAATTTGATATATATACAGAAAATCATGTTTTGGTGCCAATTCACAACAATGGGTTCTAGCTATATTAGTTTTGGTTCTCACACCAGTCTAATGGAAATATATAGAAATCACACCTTCGTCACTCGAAAATAAATGCTGATGATGTTTCGAACCACCATCAGAACATTGTCGGGCTACTAGAGTGCGGTTCTATATCTACCCGGTATATTAAAACTTCGAATATACGCGGATCAGACGTATACGCAAAATCTATATATACTGGATTGTCCACATCAATATAAATAAATAACCAAATACGAATAATTGATTTATATTTCAAAACAAGATTTGTTTTCATTTTCAAAAATATACTCTTCACACTCGTTCTAGGATACTACTGATCCCATCTCTAACGAGTCATTCCCGTTGGATATTACTAATCCAGTTTCTGATGAATTCTTTCGTATGGTTCTAATGTGTCTTGTTCTCTAAGCTTTGTAAACCAAAGCTCTGATACCACGTGTGACGACCCGCAACTTCCCCGTAAAGGAAAGTGTCGGATAGTTCGAGAACAAGCCACAACAGAACGCATACAGAAGAACGTTTCACTGTGTATCACAACAATGCATCAGATTACAAGAATATACAGAGTATAAATGAATAAATATTTCACAGAAATATCAGAGATTTAAATTACATTTAAATACATCGCAGCGGAAAATAATACAATACACAACTAGAATGAGATATACGGATACAAAGCTTTCCGGATATCGTTCCAGCTGTAAACCAGGATCCTGTGAATATAAATCTGCAAAACCAAAACTACTAGCTGCCCATGTCAAAATAGGGGCACCCAGAGTTTAGGTTAAAACAATAAACTCCAGGTCAGTCATGGGACTGGTGTGAGAACTAAAACAGTTATTAATCTTTATTTTAAATCCTTAGGTAAATCAAGGGACCACGCGGTATAACACGGAACGGGTTTCCTTCCAAGAATACCAGTGCATAAAACAAACAGCACAATGCTAAATAAAGAAAAATGAAGCTGTTATAAGACCCAGGTCCCATCACACAATGCAACGCAGCCGAGGATAGAGTTTACCCTTATAACAGCCAAAGAATGCTTGATACGTTTAAAACAAATCATTTGATACTATAATAAGTGCATAGTGTATAAAACAACTTCAAATCATAAGTATCAATCATAGGCGACATGAGCGTCCCATGCCACTATGTCACCATATATAGGTTTACAAATAAAACCGCAAATGTCACGTATTTGGAAATTGGGTTTCCATCTATGAACCGAGGCAAAAGATAGTCCTCAACCGATTCGAGACGCTCTAGCCCGTGTCTCAGGATCAGAGCTCGAGTGACCCTAGAATCGTCAGGGCCGGTCCACCGATGTGGATTAAAATTCCTGAACACTGCGTTTCCCCACCCTTTGGGGTGTCAATGAGCCAACAAATGACTCCATCGGTTCGAGAACGACCGATATATCCGAGGCGCCTCGCAACAGCAACAACCACATAAGTCAAACTCGTCAGGGCGTGTAAAACCACTGACGCCACTTTTTAGCTAGAAGGAAACGCATGCCCTCCCTGAGGTCCTCTCCCGTTTTTGGTCCATACCGGGTGTGAAACTCGCGAAGTAAATGTTACACAAAGCTACGCCACAAAGGCCGTGCTTTGATCATCACCACAAGACTTTGCTTTTCAACAGAAGCCTCGATCAATTGCCACTTAGGCATGCCACACAGGCAATTCACTCCATGCGTTTGATATCCATCAATATATAACCCCTGAGCTCGTACGTCTCCGAGAAGGGCGTTAAGCAAGAGAATAAATTCTCCGCCGCCAAACAGATATATATTTAATAGAGATCAATCACACGGACTAAAATCCAATGTCAGACACACAGTCCATTTACAAGTCCGTTCTGGGTCTGAACGAAACCGGAGGCACCTAGTACCCCGCATATCCATCGATCTCCAAGCACGTCTGGACGATCACCAACTGTTTCCATCTTCTTGGGTGTACAGCCCAATCAAGATCATCAGTAATCACCCAAACGACGTAAAGACTTCCGGTCTTCGACCACCGTCTTCATCTTCGACACCACGTCGAATCAGTTATTCAGAATGGGATAAACCCGGTCTTTCTGAATAACTCGCGTATATATTATAAAAGTGTTACACAAACACAACATACGCCTCATTCCAATTCAGGATATTCTTTTATCCAAATATTCCTATACTTTGGGAAAAGTTCCCATTAATTTTATCCAAGATAAATTCTTTAAATTTATTCTTTAATCTCCTTTGAATATCAATTCAAACTAGTCGGGATTAGCGAACCACACCGAAGTAATCATTTATTTTATTTCCCAATCCCAACCTATTCATCCCATGAAGTAAAACTGGTTATACTTCATATCTAACACCCCGGTGTTATCGGTAAATTCAATTACCATTTCACGTTCAAATCTAATTAAAGATTTAACTATCGCCTGGAGTAAAACTGGTGATACTCCATTCTCGATCTTTTCAATCTAATTAAAGATTCATTAAGACTCCACTTAGTTTTAATCGTTAACTGGGTTAAAGAATCAGTGTCATTTAAAACACAGTTCACGATAAACCCAAAATCACATTCATTAATTATCGGGTTAAAGAACGAGTGTTGTTTAAAACACTGTTCACGATAAACCCAAAAATCAATACCAATTCAATTCCAATTAAATATCATTTAATTGGTACACTTCATTAAATCTAAATAAAAAGATTTAATCTTTTCTCAACTGGGTTCAAGAACAATGTTAGTGAAGACACCATTCACGACAAACCCAAATCACATTCGATATTCAATACAAGGCTCTGAATAGAAAATATATCGGCTTATATTCAATATCAAATTCTACGACTAACAAATGTCGTATTGGAAATAACGATATAGATATATATCTTTCAAATTTCCATAACAACACCTGTATAATCACGAATTCCAACATCGAAATATTCCGAAGACAATTTCGATTCAAATCCACTCCAATGCAATCATTGGAAATTCTGGTTATTTTTAAAACCCTTTTCAAATTCAATTTATTTATTCAAAAATAAATAGAATTATATTTCTAGTTCAAAACTAGTTCATTTCGATAAAAATCTATTTTTATCTTTTCAAATATGGAGTTTTTCATCCCAAATCTTCACAAATCATTTCTTATGATTTTACACAAATTATTACTATTTTTAATAATTTTATCAAGGCCCGTACAGTCGATTTCCATCAACGGCCATCGAACTGCACTTACAGCGACCTTTTTCAAATTTGATTTGGACATAATTCCAAATCCAACCGTTAGATTTCAAATTTCTAATATTCGTTAGAAAGCTCTTTTCGATACGAACCCAACGGTTCCGGTTTTAGGAGAATCCGACGGTTGGATCTCCCATAATGTCCGTTTGAAATCAATGGTCGAAATTCGCGAACTGCCGCGGCGCGGCGCGTTCTATTCAGGCCATTATATTATATATAATATATATTTCGTCGATTTCTATTTAAAACGAATTTTATAAATAGTTTTAAATTCGTTTCAAAAGCAATTTCAACTTCCATTTCAATTCGTTTTCAATTCAATTCATTTCGAAATCGTTTTCAATTCAATTCATTTCGAAATCGTTTTCAACTCAATTCATTTCGAAATCGTTTTCAATTCAATTCATTTCGAAATCGTTTTCAATTCAATTCATTTCGAAATCGTTTAAAATCGATATAAATATCGTTCACGTCAAAATGGCGTCAATCTAATCAACACGGCTTCATATATTGATATTTTCCAATATTCCATTTCGAATATTTCTATTTCAAATATTTCTATTTTAAAACTGGAATGAGGCCCAATCAATTACCATATAAAGTTAATTATATGGATTTTCATACAACACATGTATAATAGCATTGAAAAGTAATCAACCATCAACCAAAGTGCTACACTGTATAAGCATCAAATATAGATATCTAACGCTTATAACAGCCTGTCAATCAATCGATCGACATATTTAATCAATCAGGATGAGTGAACTGCATATTTCATCCTAACACCCGTGTGGGGTTTCAAACAATCAAACAAATATTTTATTTGTGCAGTTGGGCGATGTGTAAAATTTATCGACCCAATCAATGTCCTTCAAATAGGTGTACATAAACAAACCGTCGGGTTTGTAAATGAATATTTATTTATTCACATTCACTATATTCATATTCACGTTAAAAATTATATTTTTAACGATAAAACGTTTTATTCCAACATATGAATTTCTATTATTCATTTACACAATAAAATGATATTTTTATTTTCTAACATATTTTAGAAAATTTCGGCGGCATAACGGCACGATACTAGAAACGGGACGAGGCCTAGCCTTATCCCCGGTCTAGTGAAGGCCCACGCCATTCACACATCAATCAATCCATTCAAACAACTAATTTCAAATCAAATCATCAAATTAATTTATGCAACCAAACAAACAAGTCCATGGTCTGTGGACGATTGTGTCGGGTGCTACTAAACACCGTCTGCATCCTAGTATATATATATATATAACTAGAAAAATTAAATTGAAAGGTGAGAAGTTCTCACTTATAGCTATCCTAGCTCCACGGCACTTTATTGATAGAAATCTTCATCGCTATCGCATCCTCGTCATCTTCGTTGCCCGTAGCCACTACATATATAAAAATCACACATTTTTATATTCGCTGATGTCTTTAAAATAAAAATCACATTTTTATTTATTCACTTTCAATTTAAAAATCATATTTTTATAATTACTTCATATATTTAAAAATCGAATTTTTATTACTATGTTATATAGATAAAAATTATATTTTTATCACGCTATTTTCCATATGAGGATTTTGCCTTTTCTATAATGTAAAAATTATATTTTTCTCAAAGTAAAAATCATATTTTTACTTCACTACTCATATCAAAATATCGCCTTTTCACTTTTAAAAATATCGTCTTTATTTTGCTTCCTATATAAAGATGATATCTTTAATATTCCTATCATGTAAAAAATTATATTTTTAATCCACTACATAAGTAAAAATCAAATTTTTACATCTTTTATATACTAAAGATTATATTTTTGATACTTTTAAAAATATAAAAATCATATTTTTAATACTTTAAAAATATAAAAATCATATTTTTAATCGTCTACTTTATAAAAATCATATTTTTAATCTATTTAAAAATCCCGTCTTTTCTAAATTAAAAATATCATCTTTGCTATATTAAAAATCGATTCTTTACTAAATTAAAAATCGAACATTTACCATAATAAAAATCGTATATTTCCCTGTCCTAATAATATATAGAAACCTTATTTATTTTTATAAAACATATTCCCTAAAAATAAATAAATATTCTAAGTAAATAATAAATAAAAAAACTTACAGCAGGTAGGGGGGCGTTGCTGTCGGTGGTCATCAGGCGGGGTTGGGCGTCGGAGTCGAGGTGGTGGCTAGCGGGGCTTCGATTTGAGGGCTGTAGGGTTTTTTTTATTTATTTATTAGGCGTCTGGATTTTTGGGCAGAGGGTAGAGGAGAGGCGGAGGGAGGTGGCGGCTTGCCTGAGGACGGCGGCGCAGTTGAGGGGGGGGGGGGCGCGCGACGGTGATTGGGGCTTGGGTTTACAGCGGCGCTTCAAGAGGATGGAGAAGAGAGAAGCGAGAGGGGGTCGGGCTGAGGTGGGGCTGGTCGGAGGGGGAGGGGAAGCCAGGCGCGGCGCCGCCGCTTGAGAGGGGGGGGGGGTTCGTCGATCGCCTGACGCGATCTTCTTTTTTTTTTTTTTGAAATTAACTGAGAGAGGGGGGCCTGGGTAGTTAAGGAGAGAGAATATATATATATTTTTTTATTTGTAAAAAGTTGACTTTTACATACAACCTCTAAACGAGGTCCACCGCCTGTCGCCCATAGCGTTTCACCCCTATTCCGAACACAATGGGATATGTATCGCAAGCTGATGTGATCGTTTCGATTAGTTTCCTTTGAATTTACATTTAAATCACTATATTGAATTTTAAACGTACATTTCAAATTACCGGGGCTACATACGAACACGAAAAATTCCAGAAAAATATTTTCTAGCTTCGTATTGACGATACGGTCCTAACAAAACTAGTTTCGTCGAATTCTGAGACCGTTGGAAAAATGGTCAATTTCCAGTCGATTAAATTCAACTGAAACTGGTCAAACGCGTTTTCCTTTGCCACACTCACATATTGATTCGAAAAATTATGAAATTTGAAACCTAGCAATAACTTCACATCCCGGACCCAACAAAACTGGTTTCGTCGAAATCCGAGGTCGTTTGCAAAATGTCCATTTTTAAGGGCCTGAATTCCATAGCGACTATTCAGAATTTTCAACTGGACATATCTTTTGATTCCCGCTATGAAATCTTGATTTTTCGGATTCGTTGGAAAGATATCATCAAATAGATCCTATGATTTTTGGTTTCACTAAAATCCGGAATGTTTTGCACCCGGTATGTTCAATTGAAGTTTGAAATCGAATTATCGAACTACCGCGCCATTTTCAATTCTATTTATAATTATATATAAATATTTATATTCCAACGACGACGTATATAATATATACGTTCTAATTATATTCAAAATAAATTTCTCGTCGTTATTATTTAAAATAATTCATTTTAAATAATCAAAATTCGATAAAATTGCCAAAATAAAAATTTCAAACTGGCTCGCATTTTACGGGTTGTTACATAGGTCGACCACCAGGTTGACCTCCCTAGGGGTAGGTCGACACTAAGGTCGACCTCCCCCCCCCCAGGTCTACCCCCAAGTCGACCTGTCTGGTTTTGGCGGGAATTTTCCCGCCCAGCTGCCTGGGTCGAATTTTGAACTGTTTTGAATCTTCTAAAGGCCATCACTCCTTCATACGGAGTCCGATTTACTCAAACTTAGACTCTATTCCAAGCAGAATTTCGAGACGGACGCAATGGTGATGTTCTTTTTGCTTAATTCTTGATATTTAAATCAAGTATCCTTATTTTATTATCTTCTTTGTTACGTACACTGTCATAGAATTAATCTTTCCTTCTCTTTCATGTGTTAATTAATTTTCATTGTACATCACCATTATTAACCTATCTATGCATATATATACATTTTTAGTTATATTAAAAATGCGGGGTGTTACAGTGTACGTCTTAAGCCATTGCAAAGTTGGTCTAGTCTAAATTGTCGTTGCAAGCTGTTGTAAAACTGGGTCAAATTGTTGTTGCAAGCCATTGAAAAACCAGGTAACTTTTGCTTTTCGACCTAGCACCTCATAATCTTCCGACCACACAAACATTCAATCAACACAAACATTACTAATCCATCATTCATCACAAACATTACCATTCCATCATTTTACCATATAGTCAAATGATCAATATTCACACAACCATATCATCTATTAACACATTCCGTCAGCCATCAAACAAAATACCAAAACCCACCAAACCAAATAAGTATATGAGTCATAATATCCCTTGAAACGACTACTATGTATCAAAACCATAAAAAAAACTACCAAATCCATCAAACAGCTACTAAGTATCAAAACCATCAAACAACCTACCAAATACATCAAACCAAATATGTACATAAATAATACCCATAGAAAAAAATCCATCAATAAGATAACCAAATCTACGCATCATCTTCGTTAGAAGCATCTACATCACCCTCCCCGGGCATTGCCCTATGCTCTTGGAAGTAGGCACCAATATGCTCATTAATCTACTGTGCTAAATAGCTTTTTCATCAATCATTTAGCTCATCCAGTTGTCTTTGCATTTGAGTTATCTCCTCCTCAGCGATAGATCTCCTATATGCCCTCTGGAAATTAGGGGCCTATAAAATAAATCAGGTTAATAGTCAGAAACAAAACATACATTAATGATATCCGATTCATTGGTCTAAACGCGATATATTATTATGAAGGAAATTACATTTTCTCATTGGTCACTTAAAAATATTGCCATATGAAGACTTTAATCCATGATTATGGTCATTATCTTGTGACATATAATAAAATTTGATTATAAACTATAGTCACTTATAATTTAGAAATGAAGTAGGTGAATATTATAATTTATATTATTCAGTAAATACCATAATTTAGTATAAACAATACTTAATAAGTGTTTTTGAATTTGTTATATGATCAACCATTAGAAACTTCTAATAATTTTATAATTGACTTCCTTATTGGAATAATATTATACTATGTGCATAAACCTTTAATTTCCTAAAGTAGCTTTACGAGTAAATAGCTATACATATATTTAATCTACATTAACCAATGGATATTTTGTATAGATTTAATATAAAACATGTAATTTAGAAAATTTAAATTTTAGCAATATGTTTGTTTCTTGATTTGGATGTTGATGATAATATAAATGCATATTATCATACTTTTTATCTTTGAATTAACTTAGTTAAATGTTATTGAAATGAGTATTCCCATTTATGATATTAATTCATTTAATTAGCAAAAAACAATGTTAATTATATAACTAATTAATATACAATTATTTCTCTAATTTAATTGGAGTTAAATTTGAAATATACTAATTATAAATAAATGTAGTTGAATTAATTAAATGGAGTTAAGCTTGAAATATACTAATTGTAGAACTAATTAACATACAATTATGCATATAAGCAGTCGTATACAAATCGAAGTGAATTTAATGCCATTTACATTACATTTTAAATCGCAGTAAATATAAGAACCACTTCAATTTAAGTAGAAATACAATTTATTAATTCCTGTTAATTATCACTTCAATGCCTTAAGTTAATTCCACTTTTAATGAGCGTCATATGAAATAATACTACCGTATAATTAGAAAAGGATTTAATTAATAATCATTCAATTTAATAAGTTGGCATTATGAGTATTAGCCCATATTTTATTAGTTATTTTGCCTTTTTAACAAATATTTAATTTCATAGTTGATTGTGTAGGCCCATATACATGTAGAATATTATTACACCTAATTTAAATATAAGTTATTACGGTTTTACTTCTGATTGTAGAAACCATAACGCCTATTTTGACTAGGCGGTGCAATAATGATATCCCATATGCGTTTCGACCCTTCAAGCGTAATCTCCTCTCGTCCAGTCACTTGTGGCACTTTTGCTTGCTTTGCTTCATATCTCTCATGCAATTACGAAAATGTATTTGACTCAATTGTTGTACAATTTACATATAAACTATGAAATATACGAATGTGAAACATTGTCATTATGGATAAACATACTTACGATTACTGATGCAGCTTTCTGGTCCGTTCAATCATATGAAACGTTCACATCATCACTATCTGCTAAACAACATGAGTGACTATGAACACCTCATCTGTTGTAGGATCGGGTCCATACCCATCAAACTGAAGATATGCATGACTAAAATATACTGAAAATATGCATGAATGGACATATACAGTGTAACGACCTGCTTTTCGACCACTTTAAGCCAATAATTAAACCAACTTAAACCGTTCGAAATATCATATTGTTGTTGCTTATGAGGTTTAACAGAATCAAATCTCAAACATAGAACTATAAAATACCACACAACGGATTAAAATAAAATAATATATCATAGTTACAAAATTTTAATACAGCAAAAAGCTAGTACATAAATTTCATTAATACAAATGAAATTATAGAAGTAACATACATGCACGAGTTCTTCAAAAATCTCCAGCTTCGCCAGATGCAAATCTCAAGCTATAATACTCAGTCTTACCCGAGTATCATGCAAAAACACAAAATACTCGGATCAGGACTAACATTCTCATCTAAAAAGATTAACTCAAGATAAATGTTCAAAGAAGTGCACGATAACATAAAGGATAACGATATTTCATTCCCTTAGGATCCATGGAAATTCATATACATATCGTGTTTAGATTTATCATATGAAATGTGAAATGTGAAATTCATTTACATATAGTGTGAGAATAACAAATTTCACATTTTGGTATCACACATCAAACATCATATATCATACAATTATTTATACAATTATTCAAACAATTCACTTGCAAATTCCAACACCACTTCAATCCATGTTCACCAATTCAACACCACAACCAGAAACCTACCACAGTTAATTAAGAACAACAAAGAAAGAACCCATAAGCAAACCAGCACCCCATAGTTAACATCACCCTTCAGCCTCATCAATAACATTCAAGCAATTACTACACCCCAAAGTCAGAAACGTTACCTACCCAAAATTGAACTGCCCCTAACCAACCAAAACTACCAAACTGCAACACTATTATCCATTTACTTCAACCCCATGAAATCACAAACTATAAACCAACTAGAAACTCTCGATCGCACCCCAGTCTCCTCACGCATACAGTCGCTCGCACTCATTCAAAATCGAATTTTCTAAAACCAATCGCCTTTAGCTCATCTCGGTCACAATCGTTCATCGATTTGGGACCATAACGTTCGAATTTTACGAAAAAAATGTCCTTCTTCTTAAAATTTAATCTAGTATTTATAGACCGAATTTTCCCAACTTTCGATAACGTTTAATTTTTAACGTTTTATCTATTGTTTAACTAAATTTACGTGAACAGAACAAACTTGAATATTCTACTATGAAATTTGTTCTTTCGCTATGTATTGTTAAATGTACCTCAAATGTTAGATTTTGTAATTTAATTCAAATTTTACATTTTTAACGCTAATTATAATATAACGGTTGTCGCTATTGCAGATCAATCGCATAAATCGATTTAAATGGAGCAAGCGAACTTAAACATTTCATTATAAATTTATTTAGATCACTCTTATAAAAAAAATTCCATTCATTTAAGAATCAACGTTTAAGTAATAATCAATTTAACGTTTGTTTTCAATAATAGTAGTTCTAAATGAAACTCATCGTTTTAAATTCTTATTTCAAAGTTACAAACATATTTTAAATTTTTACTCAAAAATAAAGTTCATATATACAAAATAAATTAGATGTCAATCCCCAAGTTAAAAGTGTAAACATTGCTTTTAAGCGTTGGATCTTTTGATTAACTTCGTATTTTAACGTTTAAATTGTCGAATCGTTACACTTTTACCCACTCAAAGTTTTTCGTCCTCGAAAAGGAAATTCTCCAAAACATACTTAGGTATATAATTAAACAAGATACTTCTATTTATGCAACTTTTATTAGGCTTAAAAACTTATCAGAAGCAAAATAAGTTATAGGATTTTAAAACACGAAAATTTTCTAACGTCCTGATTTACGGAAAAATTCGGCAGTGTCTCCTTTGGACATCTCGATCGTAAAAATTTACAAAACATAAATATATTTATATACATCACATCCACACGATGAGGCATCCCAAACGAGGGGAAAACAACACAATAAACCCAAGTATGGTATTAAATCCGAGATGCGTACCTTATTTAGCATTTATAAGCTTGTTAGCTTATGTTTATCAATTTAGCGCAAAAACGTGCTCATATACGAAGTGCACACTACGACTTCCTACTAAAACACTCAAATGTATGTGAATCAAGCATATAATGTAAATTTGATTCAAAACTTAAGTAAACACAAGCAATATATAAATATAAACAAAATATGGTATGTCAAATTCAATATGCATGAACAAAATTTATTTACAAAAGCAAAGGTTAACATTAGAATACACACTTTTTTCACTTTAACATTTATAATTCATTATATTTGTCTTTCATTTTATTCGCATTCGATTTTTTTCTGTTAATTTTCACTTGCATTAAAAGATTCTTATACGACTCATTTACTTGTTGATTTATTTTTATTCCATTCACTTTCTTTTGATTTACATCAAATACATATTCCTTCTTCATTCAATCGTCAAAATTTAGGTCAAATCTATTCGCACACCAGATTTTGCCTTTCACACCCCGTTGTTTAAACAATAAACATCTCACCCCACTTTTTGCTTTTCACACCCCAAAAGTTACCAGAAGTACCCTTCAATTTTTATTTTCACAAATAAGTAACTGTACGTTAACAATGAAAAGAAATAAAAGATAAATCTAGAAATAACAAACAACAAAGCAGTAATCCATATTTATTTATTTATTTTCGTTTTGCAATCAGAAAAAGTTATATTTCAATTTAATTTAAAAGTATTTGAAATATATATTACACTGGAAATCATAAAATCAAGCAACGTTAAGAAAAAAGACATAACAGTTGAAAAAGAGTAAATTTAAAATAAAAAACCGTTTTTTTTAAATGTTATTTTCTTCATTGGAATCATTCGTTTGTTTAAAATATATTAATTTAATTGTATTTATTTCATAATTAAAGTAACATAACGAAAAATAAAATAAGATAACTTGAATGATTTACAAGGGTATATTTGTCACTTTATTTTTTTTAGTTTTCAACGGGGTGGGAAAGGCAATTATAGGGGTGTTAATAGAAATTTCCCAAAATTTATTATTGTCGATGTTCATTTCTTTTAAATCTTACAAATTCCATTCTATTAATTTCATGCAATTATATTTAGTTGACTTATATTCACATTCATTTTTTTATTTTTCTTTAATTTATTGAATTCATAATTTTATCAACTAGTTTAATTTTATTCATTCCATTTTGGTTCATTTTCGTTTCACTTACCAAGTTATCATCGGTCATTCCCTTAGTCGTTTAATGGATTCACATTCATCGAATTCAAATCTTCTTATATTGAATAATTAATATTCATTTTGCAATTTTAGTTTATTTTATTTTCAACTTTTGATTGATTTCATTTACTTCCAGTTAGTTTGGTTTCAATCCATAATTCATATTTCCATTAAATGTCGAATTCATTAGTGAAACATCTCATTTTTCGTTATTTTAGTTATATTAATTTTTCAATACTCATTCTCTATTACATTCATTTACTAAACTTTCTGAAACTTCATTTAAATATCAAAACTCTTTTTATTAAAATCTTAATTTATTTATAACAAAACTAAATTTGAACTTGCAATTCTTGTGTTAGAAATAAATTTTTGGAAAAGAACTAAATAAGAAAGAGTATTTTGTAATATTTCAAAGTTGTGAACTTGCAAAACCTTTAAAATCTTATTCTTAGTTTATTTTATTGAAGTTAAATAAATTTTAATTTCATGTTATTGATTAGTTATTTAAAGACGAAAATACTTCATAGCTCGAATTTTGGCAATTTTATTGCCGTTCTTTCAAAAATTAGACATATGTTGGCCAAACGCATGACTAAAATCTCCAAGTACTTAATATATTTGTTCCGACTTCTAGTGAAAATACAAACTTTTAAAAAAAGATAAGTGAAGTACCAATGATGCCAACCGATGACACTATTCATGAATCGTAGATACACAATGGTTACGCCTAAGTCACACATCAAACATCCGTAACCAAAGTAAATCACTCGCCTGTGAATTTCTTCAGGAACAAATCAACATAATGCATCTAAAGAAGAACAGAGTAACCTAAGATCATCATGGAGTGCAGCCCCTTAGGTTGCCTTATAATCAGGTCTAGAGGAAAAAGTACCACGACCATAGGTTGCTAGACGATCACTGCCTTACGCATTCCGCCATAATACCTCAAAACAATCACATGGATTGCAGTCTACACTACTAGAAAAGTATGCTACAATGCTTTAACATCGATTTCTAAAACCACCGATGTTAAAGGAATTTTAACAATTTTTTTATCGATGTTAAAAGTTTTGGTGGACATCACTTGTTAAAATAGTCGTTGTCTATTACTCTATTTTAAAATTTTGAACATTTTTGAATTCAAAGATAAAATCTTATAGCACTGTCCTTGAATTTAACAGACAAGGCCCAAGCTAATCTTGCATCCCGCTTGAATTTGGTGCTAAATTTCATTTTCGTGCTTCCTCCCCTTTCCCTTTAACCCTTGATTCAAAACCCTCTATACAAAATCAAAATCCAACTAAAATTTCCATTCTCTACTTTATTTTCCGATCTAAAATCCGTTGCAATAATGCTGATAAGGCAAAGCACTACGTCCCAAATTCCTCTAATTTGCTAACCCTCCCTTCTTCATCGTTATCGTTAATCTCTTATCCGACATTGCTAAAAACATCAGGCAATTCCTGGCGACGTTCGTTCTGCCTAGATATTCCCTTTCGAAGCTTCGAGGATGCTCTACTCCTTCACTTCGACCGTCTACAAACACGTCTGAGACGAACCCATCTTACGCGAATGAAGTCCATCGACGTTGGATTTGCTGAAAGCTTATTGTTCTGCAATCGACACTAAAT
Source organism: Allium sativum (assembly GCA_030737875.1). Lineage (NCBI taxonomy): Eukaryota > Viridiplantae > Streptophyta > Magnoliopsida > Asparagales > Amaryllidaceae > Allium > Allium sativum. The sequence goes on from CM060919.1 coordinate 580,609,489, forward strand.
CTGATGGGATTCATTGTGTAAGTATATTCCTTAATTGATTTCTCATTACAAAATCAGTCCCAATTTTGGATCTAGACTTAAATTGAATTTAACCCTATTTTGCAACATAAGTAATATAGATTTACTAACCTTGATCCATGCTTTTCAGTTTGTATTTTGCTGCAAATTTCTTCTTGTAATTGTTTTTCTTCCTTTGCCTTTTTCCTTTCTTTTGTTCTCTGATGAATGAGAAAAACAGTTTCCGACTTTCTATTTGTGTTCAGTTCTTGCATGTGAAAATTGAAGTGGTTTTTATTATAACCACTTTTCTTTGCACGTGAAAACTGAAGTGGTCAACATATCCAATTAATAGGCAAGGTAAGAGGGATATTATTAATCCCAGATTTTAATATCTTTTATTGAAACCATTCATCACGGTATCACCTTATATGTATTAAAATCATATTATGTAAATGGACTTAATCTTTTATAATTAAACCCAAGTTACATGGACCACTATAATATAGAAATATTCTTTCATTCTCCCACTTGGTCCATGTGACGATTTGATGACTTAATATATATACTTTAAGCATGCACTCTTATATTAAGTCCAACATAAACTCATTTACTTTGATCAAGTTATAACTAATTGAATCATGGCAGTCACAAGTCATTGAGCGATAAGGTTCTTTCCATGTATTACAAACTAATCCCAACTTTAAATTTCTTTAAGGTTCGAGCAATACCATAAGTCTCAAGAAATACATGTCATTAAACAACCATAAGTATATACATAAACAATAATGATAACACGTTCAATAAAGCAGAAACACAACTATGAGCGAATTCTAAGTGTCTACATCATGAGCAAACTGTAATCAAAATGGCAAGGCTTTATTTATAATTCCCATACGCTCGATATGGCCAATGAACACCTTGGGAGGTAATCCTTTAGTCAACGGATCCGCTACCATGACATCCGTTCTAATATGCTCAAAGAACACTCTCTGCTTATGCTTATGCACTTCCTCTTTTACTGATAAGTACTTTTACTCCATGTGTTTAGCACCCTTAGAGTACTTGTCGTTCTTAGAGAAGAAGACGGCTGCGGAATTATCACAATAAATTCTCAACGGCCTGGATATACTGTCGACAATTTCAAGTCCCGAGATAAAGTTCTGCATCCACAATGCATGAACAGTGGCCTCAAAACATGCCACAAATTCTGCCTCCATAGTGGAAGTAGCAATGACTGACTGTTTTCCACTCTTCCATGAAATTGCCCCTTCAGCTAGTAGAAAAACATAGCCAAATGTAGATTTTCTACTATCTAAACATCCGACATAATACGAATCTGAATATCCAATAACTTCTAGATGCTCAGATCTCCTATATGTAAGCATGTGCTCCTTGGTGCCTTGCAAGTACCTAAGGACCTTGTTAGCAGCTTTCCAGTGATCCATACCGGGATTACTTTGATATCGACCCAACATTCCTACAGCAAAGTTGATATCAGGTCGAGTACATGTTTGAACATAGTTCAAACTCCCAACCACTGATGCATATGGAATTCTTTCCATTTCCTTTCGCTCCAACTCATTTTTAGGACATTGCATTTTACTGAACTTGCCCCCTTTCTGTATTGGAGCTATTCCTGTGGAGCATTTGTCCATTCTATATTTCTCTAAGATCTTATTTATATAACCTTTCTGAGACAGTCCTAACAGTCCTTGTGATATATTTTGAATGATTTCAATTCCAATCATGTAGGATGACTCACCCATATCTTTCATTTCAAAGTTCCTAGAGAGATACTTCTTTACATCATGCAACATCCCTAAATTATTTGTAGCAAGCAAAATATCATCAACATACAGGACCAAAATTACAAATTTGCTCCCACTAACTTTTATGTAGATACACCGGTCAACGGCAATCTCTACAAAACCATATGATGTGATGGTATCATTAAACTTTAAATACCACTGTTTGGAAGCTTGTTTAAGTCCATATATTGATTCCCTAAGCTTACACACCATCTGCTCATTTCCTGTGGCCAAGAACCCTTCAGGTTGATCCATATATACTTCTTCCTCTAATTCCCCATTTAGAAAGGCGGTTTTCACATCCATCTGGTGAAGCTCTAAATCATAATTAGCCACCAAGGCCAAAACAATCCGCAAGGAGTCCTTCTTTGAAACTGGAGCGAAGGTCTCCTTATAGTCAATGCCATCCTTTTGGGTGAAGCCCTTAGCAACAAGTCTGGCCTTATATCTTTCAATGTTGCCCTTTGAGTCCCTTTTCGTCTTAAAGACCCACTTGGACCCAACTGTCTTACAACCCTTAGGCAACTCAACTAAGTCCCAGACATTGTTATCACCCATAGACTTAATTTCCTCTTTCATGGCAATCAACCATTTATCGGAATTGTCACTTTCCATGGCCTTATTAAATGAGACTGGATCTTCATCAATGCTTAAGTCACATTCATTTTCAACAGCATAAACCACATAATCATTTGAAATAGCAGATCTTCTTTCCCTTACAGATGTGGTTCATTAATCTCTTCTTGAATTATGACCAGTTCATCCACTATAATGTCATCTTGTGGGATTTGGACATCATTTTGTTGTTCCAATGCGTCATGTGACTTTGATGCAACAACTGGTACAACAACTTTAAGTGGAATAACAGGTGAAGGAACTTCAACCTGAATCTCTTGAATATCCACCTTTCGTGATTCACCACTCCCACTAGATTGACCATTTTCTATGAACCTAGCATTACCTGTCTCAACAATTCACGTACTATGGCTAGGACAATAAAACACATACCCCTTTGATTTTTCAGGATAACCAATGAAGAAACCACTGACTGTCCTTGAATCAAGTTTCTTTTCATGTGGATTATATAGCCTTACTTCTGCTGGACAACCTCAAACGCGTAGATGCCTTAAACTAGGTTTCCTTCCCGTCCACAGTTCATAAGAAGTCTTAGGAACTACCTTACTTGGAACCCGATTAAGCAAATACGTAGCAGTCTTTAATGCATATAACCACAACGAAGAGGGCAATGAACAATTACTTAACATGCTCCTAACCATTTCCATTAATGTACGGTTTCGCCTCTCCCTACACCATTTTGTTGAGGTGTACCAGGCATTGTATACTGTGCACAAATACCTCTACTTTCGAGGAGCTTTGCAAATGGGCCTGGACATTGTCCACTTTCATTATATTTACCATAAAATTCACCACCTCTATCGGATCTCACAACCTTTACTTTTCTATCTAACTGTCTTTCCACCTCATTTATGAACACCTCAAGGACATTCACAAATTGAGATTTTTCATGCAGTAGATATACATATCCATAATGTGAGTAATCATCAATAAAAGTGATGAAGTATTTTTCACCACTCCAAGAAGGAACGTCAAAAGGACCACATATATCAGTGTGTATGAACTCAAGAAGCTGAGTGCTTCTTGTGGCGGGTTTCTTTACCGTGTGTTTAGTCTGCTTCCTTTAATGCAATTTATACACACATTTAAGTCACTAAAATCCAATTGAGGAAGGATTTCAAATTTCACCAACCTCATTAGTCTTTCCTTGGAAATATGACCAACTCTTTGATGCCACAAGTAAGCAGAATTTTCATTAGATGCACTACGTTTAATGCCTTGACTTTCAACATGAAACTAGGATTCAGAAAATTTAATATCAAGATTGAACCTATAAAGTGAATCAATCAAAGTACCACTACCATAAAAATAATTATGTTTGTACAATGAAAATACACCATGTCCAAAACTAACATAGAAACCTAAATTATCCAACCTACTAATAGAAAAAAGATTCCTAGCACACTCAGGTACATAGAGACATCTTTCAAGATCTATTCGACAACCAGTGTCTAAGATCAATCTATAAGTCCCAATGCCTTCTATCCATGCCTTCATCCTGTTTCCCATGAACAAGTACTGCTCAGTTCCTCTTATGGGATGGATCGAACTGAATCCCTGTTTTACATGAGACACATGAGTAGTAGCACCAGAATCTAACCACCAAGTATTATTAGGCACTTCCATAAGGTTTGATTCAAAGCAAACATAACTATAATACATTCCTTTCTTTTCAAACCATGCCTTTCTTTTCGGACATTCCTTCTTGAAGTGTCCCGATTTCTTACAAAAGAAACACTTCATCTCCTTTCGGATGACGCTGTCAAGGCCTTTTGGGGGCCTTATCCTTCTTCTTGTCCTTTTTACCTGGCTTCATTTTACTGCTGCTGGCACCATCATGACCTACGAGATGAACTGACTGATCCTTCATCTTCCTTAATCTCCCTTCCTCCTGTATTAACATGGCCTTCAATTCTTGAAAGTTCCATTTATCTTTAATGGTGTTATAATTCACCTGGAACTGGACAAATTCAACAGGTAGAGAGTTAGTGATGAATTGGACCAAGAATGTCTCATTTACATCCATCCCCATGGTCTTTAACCTTGCTGCCAAATTTGACATGAGTGTCACATGATCATGGATAGGCTGAGACCAGTCAAACTTCTTCGTAGTCAGCTGACTCATAAGGCTGCCTACTATCGACTTGTCAGCTAAATCCAATTGAGAACACTCCTTAATCTTGTGCATGAATTCCCTTGCATTATATGTCTTGGGCATAGATGGCTTGATACTTTCCGCCATAGTCATTCGCCTGAGGTTCAAACTAAACCGGTTAGACCGCTCCCACCTCTCATAAAGGGACTTCTCAGTTTCGGAGCTAGCATCTGTAATGGTTGAAGGTTGCTCCTCCATTATTATTGCAAGGTCCAAAGCCAAACAACCCAGTGTGAACCGGATTTGTTCAGACCAATCATCATAGTTCAGCCCATTGAACTTCACGACAGAGTTAGCAGATGAAAACACACTAGATAAAGCTGCAATCATTTATACATACTAATCTATTAGTGCTTTGAGAACTTTATATAGATTCAAATAAATATAACAATAAAGTATGCATTCAAGTAACCTTTGGGCAATACTTGAGTGCAAGCACTTTCATTGACGCTAAAATTTAAATACTTTAATAATTAATCAAAACACATATAGTCAAATAAGAATGCTATCTTTGGATATACATATTGTTCAACTTTGAGTATAGTGACTAATCCTTTTAATATTATTAACTATACTCGATGATCCACCTTTGGATGATCTCCTAGAATATAATTAATAAGGTCAGTTATTCAGTCAAACTCTAATGTCATTATTAGCATCGCTTTAATCATGAATAATTGAACACTGTTATTTTTGTGTCTAAATTTAGATATAACTAGGCCACTTTGGTGACTAACAAGTCATATCCTTATAAAAAACAATGCATTAATCACTTTAATGGGTAGGAACAACTTTTTCAATGTGTTCAAATTCTATAACAAGTCCTGCTTTAACATAATATGGGTGAACTTTCAATGCATGTGAACAATATAATATGGACGAAATATGCACAGTACTTGTGAAATCACATATCTATGCGAATGTGTACATATGAAGTCGGCCATATTCTAAAATCATACAAGTGTCCTTCTTTATTTTATTCAATCCATATTTTAATGCTTGCATTCAAAGTATACAGGAAATTGGATGCATCTATAAACAAAATCCAGGACACTTGGTTTTTTATACAACTAAATCCTATGCAAATTCATTTTTATGCCTACAGGCAAAGGAATTCATAAAGTCAATTCACACAAATCCTCACAGGTAATTCGAAAATCAAAATTAGGGTAAATCAATCAAGCCTAAACCTCGCTCTGATACCAATTGTAAGTAAATTCCTTAACTGATTTCTCATTACAAAATCAGTCCCAATTTTGGATCTAGACTTAAACTGAATTTAACCCTACTTTGCAACATAAGTAATATAGATTTACTAACCTTGATCCATGCTTTTCAGTTTGTATTTTGCTGCAAATTTCTTCTTGTAATTGTTTTTCTTCCTTTGCCTTTTTCCTTTCTTTTGTTCTCTAATGAATGAGAAAAACAGTTTCCGACTTTCTATTTGTGTTCAGTTCTTGCACGTGAAAACTGAAGTGATTTTTATTATAACCACTTTTCTTTGCACGTGAAAACTGAAGTGGTCAACATATCCAATTAATAGGCAAGGTAAGAGGGATAATATTAATCCCAGATTTTAATATCTTTTATTGAAACCATTCATCACGGAATCACCTTATATATATTAAAATCATATTATGTAAATGGACTAAATCTTTTATAATTAAACCCAAGTTACTTGGACCACTATAATATAGAAATATTCTTTCACATTGTGCTAGGTACGCATTAGAGAATATATCAGTATTATTACTACATGTTTAAGGTACTAAATTTGATTCGAAATTTGCCTAAGTTGCTCTAAAATGAATGTTTACAATTTATGATTTCTAGCACATTAAGTAACAAAATTCCTAAAACTTTTTGCCGTCATTTTGAATTGTTGATGTATCAGATGACTAGTTTAGCCGAAAATTATTTTATATCTAATTACAAATAGCAACAATCCTTGTACTCAAAATTTTACTTGTCTATTATAGGCGTGTTATGGGTTTGCATCGAGCGTTAGCTCTATGTATGGATCACCGTGCCGAAGAAAAACTTGGTGATACTAGAAGGTTCAAAACCATAATTTTAGCTGGTGGAACATCATGTTTATTTGGACTACCATGTATGTTGCAGAATAACAATCCCGCCGTTATGCAATTTTAATGCCTTCTATTTTAAGTTTTTACTTAGAAAGAAAGCTTCAAGAAAACATTCAAACAACAGTGACAACCTAATTCACTCACCTAACTAGTTTTGGTGGATGCTCTAGTATGGAAACTGGTTGCCATAATTCTATTTGAAAAAGACTGACTGGATTGTACGTTCTACATATTCATGTATTTGTTGGAGGTGTCAAGCTACTCAGATTAGAAAAAATATTGCAAATTAGTATTGAAAAGAAAATATCTTATCTTTCATGCATTAGTTGATTATTTTAAGTACCTAATTTATATGTATTGATTCCCCTGTGATTTTCATAAAGGCTAGAGATAGAGATGAGAAAATTGATGCCTAGCTACATTTTTTGCTTTTGCTACTTCCTTGCTTTGACACTTGACTGTTTCTCTATTTTAGTTTGTTGCTTGTACAAGTGCCTATGTTTGTGCACTTTCCCCTTAGTGCTTCAATTTCGACACTTGTTTTTATGCTTGTCTAGAATTGTGTGCATAATTCTTATGGACTGCCCTTCTTGATTTTATCACTCCATGTCTTTCTTGCTGAATATACATATATACGTATATATATATATTCATCCTATGTCTCTGTGCACTTCATGGACATACTTGAGTTTGTGATACTGCAAATTGACATTTTGCAACATTATGCACTTTACACTGCGTGTATCAATTCTTGAACCACTGATTTGTTCCATGCTTTGTTGTGCTTTTTGCCTTGTGCTCTTTGAGCTGCATTGTTTTATGCTGGCATTCGAAACAATGTTGTGCATAATCAAAACCGAGGCAAGTTGTCAAAACTTAGGATAGTTGCCTTAGTTTGAATCAAACCGAGGCAAGCCTCAGTTTTGTCCAAACTAAGGCAAGTTGCCTCAGTTTGAATCAAACTGAGGCACTTGTGAAAGGCTACATTTTTATTTCTAGCACCATGTGCACTTGTCCAACTGGTGATGCACTTTGTATATGTACTATGTTTTGCTGCACCTATGTGTGTATACATATACATTCCAGTACATGTATATATAGATCGTTAGCATACGTACAATACACGTTGCCACAAAACTACGCACTGCTTTGACACTTAAACTTGCTCATTGCTTATGCACTCTGCATTTTGTTCCTACGATCTGCCTGTCCGTGAGAACAATGATATAAACAGATACTGCACTAGATATTAGCTAATTAGAAAGATACTACACTTGTTCAAAATGATAAGAACGTATACTAAGAATCAAAAGATGATGAGGAACAACCCAAATACATGAGACAACAATATAAAAATATATTTTTAGGTCGAGTTATATTTTATTTTCCATATTACTGCTTTTAATTTGTGTGACAGGTAATGAAGACTAGACAACTGAATACAAGCTAGAAGGCAGAGTCAAATGTAAATGTATGTGCGTGTATAACGAATGAGAGTAAAATGTAAATATGAAATGTATGTGTATATCGACTGAATATGTATGTAGAAATAGTTGAAACTGAAATGTTTACTATTCATGTAATAGATATTTGTTCGAATAATATATTTATTTGTCATTCATATTATTCTTAAATATTTAATTGAAATAGGTAGATTGTATACTCCACAGTTATGTTTAAACAAACTGATGTAATAAGGAGCTTATCGCATCAGACGTCCAAAAAAGTGATGTAATAGACCATTTTTTTACATTAGATGGTTAAAAGAAAACGATGTAAAAGTTGGTCTATTATATTAGTTTGTGTAAGGAAAACAATGTATAAAGCCACCTTAGACATCAAACAAAAACCGATGTGACAGATCCTATCTTTTCTCTACACTCGCAAAGACATCGGTCGTAAATCACTCAGACATTGGCAAAAAGTTGATGTTGTAGCTTATTTTTCTTGTAGTGTTACATCTAATAACTCTAGTGGTTACATCTCTTTTTCCAATAGACCTTAGGCAATCACTGCCTTATGAATTATGCTATGTGGACTACAGACACACAATGGTTGCGCCTGGATCCCCTAGAAAGCATCTGTACACGTTGGCCTTCGTAGTCCTAATTAAGGATTTTGCCATCGTAAAACGACCATAGATCACAATAGACACAATGGTTCCGTCTGGTTCTCTCAGGAAACATCAATCGCCGTAGGCCTTCGCGGCCTTGCGAATTTCTCTATAAAGCCAAGTTCAAGGAAAACTCATGAGTAATACGTTCGGATAACCAATCATCGCATGCAACACCTATCGAATAGGTCTGCAATTTCGAAGGAAGGTACTTCCTTTACCTTAATTTTCTAGGAAAATATACATAGTCATAGTTTCGAATATATCATTCTAATATAAGTTCATTATTTAAGACTATGGTTTTCACATCGATTTCCCTTCAAATCAATAGTTTTCAAATTACTTCACACTTATACAAATAATATTTATAAGTTCAAAAACTTTCATTTCCACTGTATTCAAAATCAAAGATTCTCGAGATTTTCTAATTCAATATTAGTTCGATTTCAAATTTCATATTATGATTTTAACAATCACTTCCTCAATCGAGTATTAATCAAATTAGTCTCCAAAGATTTCAAAACAAAAAGTTTTAGAAATTCACTTGTAATTCCATTGTTAAAACCAATTTTCTTTCAAATCATTATTTTGTTCGAAATAATTTATTCAGACAAATTTATATTCACATAAAATATTCCAAGATTTTGAGTAAACATTTTTAGATATTTAGCATATGATTCATTAAGTCAAATTTTTACAAATGTAAATTTCCTTTTCAAAACACTACTTTGTTTAAAATGTTTCTTAACAAATTTCATTTAACTATTCCAAAACATTTAGTACTTATATAATATGAGATTTTATGTATTTTCGCTCTCGATATTTAATTGCTTTGAGCTTATTTAGATTACTCTTAACTTAAACTCAAATCTCATTGAAAAGGTTAAAATTTTCAAATTGCCGAAAAATCGAATTTCTATTCAATAATTGGAAATCAACTCAATCACTCTTTGAAACTTCTCTTCGAGATGTATAATTAGGTTATCCTACTATGTAGGATCACATCATCCAACCAAAACCCTAGAATTAACTCCAGTTTATTTCAATCATTCGAAATATTTACACAATTGTGGATTAAACCATACTTCAGAAATTGAATTCATGACAAGTAGCAAGGCTATCATAGTGGTCTCTCCCACTTTGAACTCAAGAATGAATTCCTATGATGTGAAATTATCATCGTAAATATATATATTTTTAGGACAGATATGGGTTCCATGCATAGTTTTATTTTTGAAAACATTTCAGAAAATCACTTGAAACATTTCTGTTCGAAAATAATTGTATGAACTACTAGTATTGTTTTTTCCTCCAAAATATTAGAAATCGATTTCAAAAATTCGGAATTATATTCTCAAGCTTTAATCACCTAATATTTTTTCCTTCTTGTATTAAAGCAATATATCTTCTCATTTTATTTACAATTTGAATTCACTCGGCTAAATGGAGTATACAAATTCTTATTTCAGTAGTTTGATCATTTCAACTTACTAATTCGTTTAACCAATACGTTTTATTTGTTTGCATTTCAGTTATATAATCTTATGTGTATTCATGACGATGACAAGAACACAATAGAAATTTCAAAGTATATATTCTTCAAAAATCTATTTACTTCCATACGTTATATTTTAAATCATTGTTTCTTTATATGTTCATAAGTATAACATCAATAATCAAAATTTTGTCGGATTTCCATATTATTATACCTTTAAGGTTTCAACATAAAAATCCATTTACACACCACGAAAACTATTTGTTAATATTACGTAAGGTCATTTTTTCCTACATAAATGTTCATAAATACTTGTTTCAAATTCAACAATGAATAAACTAATCTAGAAATTCCCTTATAATTTTTAATTTAGATTCCTTCAATTAATCTTGAAAACTCAAGATGGGCTTAGAAACAAGCTCGAATTTTAGTCTGAAGGCAAACCATATCGCGAAGGAATTTATCAAGGAAAGATTGATTCAAAGAAGTGGGGATTTCAGAAAGATTTAAATTTTAAAATTATTTATATTTCCAAATACGCTCTCTCAAATGATTCTAGTGATGATTCTACTCATTTAGAGTACCCTATCTCTAATAAATTTAAACCCCATAAGTTATGGTTTTTATAAAACCAAAGACCCAATATCACAAATGTGATGGCATCTGTCCTTAAAATGGTCATCTCTGGTACTTCAGAGGCTAGTTTTTGGCTAGCCTCTCGACTTCACCAATCCCAACCGGGACGTGTATGGGCAGACTCAATGCTTCACCGAATCACCATGGATCACAAGGCCATAACCTTGTATCACACACAATAGAAACTAAATCCGATACCAAATTTGTAACAACCTACTTTTTGACTGCTTCAAGTCGATAATTAAACCCACTTAAACCGATCGAAATAGAAGATTTTTATAGCTTATGGAGTTTAACAGAATCATAGACAAAAAATTAACAATATCTCAAAGCGGAATTAAATAATATAATATAACACATCAAAGTTATAAACTTTTAATACAACGGAAAGCTAATACATAAATTTTATGAACACAACTGAAATGATAGAAGTAATCGACAAGTACGAGTTCTTCACAAATCTCCAGCTTCGTTAGATGCAAATCTCAAGTGGTAAAACTCGGTCTGACCCGAGTATCATGCAAAAACACAAAACACTCGGATCATGACTAACATTCTCATCTAAGTAAATTAACTCTAGACAAATGTTCTTAGGAGTGCACGATAAGATAAAGGATAATGGAATTTCATTTCTTTAAGATCCATGGAAATTCATATACATATCATGTTTAGCTTTATTCAATATGCTACTATACTTATTGTAACAACCTGCATTTTTAATAACCTGTTAAGATATAAATTGAGGCAGAATTTAATTTAAAAATCTGAATCAAGGGGAAACGGGCTGTGCCATTGCGTTCATCTCGGAGAAATACGCGAAATAGAGTCCGAGTTTTCGAAAATCGGAGTCCGTATGACCCAGTTAAGGCCCATTGAAGTTTTCAGAAATTTCCATATTAAAAACAGATTTAAATTTAAAGTTAAAAAGAAGGGTTAGGGCACAACTGGCGTCAGCGGGAAAAATTCCCGCCAAGACCCCCAAGTCGACAGGCATGTCGACAGGGGTCTAAGGGTGTCGACTGCCCTGTCGACAGCCCTGTCGACACGGGGTGGCCGGGCAGTTTTGCCTGGCGCACCATTTTGATCTGGGCTTGGTTGTGTGGCTTAGTTCTGGAGACTTCCGAAATCTGATGGACCTAAACTAACCTAGGGTTAATCCTAGGGCTAAAAACACTCTAATCTTCTATAAATAAGACCCTAATCCTACCCTAAAACCCCATTATTCTTTCTAGCAACCAAACTATGTCAAATTGATTTCTCAAATGGCCTCCACTTAAAAACCCTAGCCTCCAACCTCTTCATAAATCATTCCTATGAAGATTATGATGTTCATACAAGCATTTCTAAGTTGTATGAATGATCATTAACTTGCATACATCATCAAGTTGCAAGTTTTATTTGCTAAGCTAGAGTTTTTAGGATTTTTGTTAAGAGTGTTTCTTATTGGAGCTTTGTTTTGGGTTTTTATGCTTGCATAAAGGGCTTCTCAATCTTTATTTGTAGATTTGTATCTTCATAATATTTGTAAGCCCTCCTACCTTCATTTTAGAAACTCTAAAGTTAATATGTGATGAAAGTTGGGATTTATGCATGATTAACAAGTTATGCATGTTTATGCAAGTTCACTATGCCATGATTTGCAAGTTTAACAAGTTATGCATGTTTATGCAAGTTCACTATGCCATGATTTGCAAGTTTAACAAGTTATGCATGTTTATGCAAGTTCACTATGCCATGATTTGCAAGTTTAACAAGTTATGCATGTTTATGCAAGTTCACTATGCCATGATTTGCAAGTTTAATAAGTTATGCATGTTTATGCAAGTTCACTATGCTAAGTTATGCAAGTCCAACATGTTATGCATGTTTATTATGATATGTAAGATTCATCATGTATGTTGTGCCAAGTTCCCTCTTTCTATCCTTTTTGCGTTATGACGAATATGTAAGCGATAGAATGACGTTGGGGGGGTTTGGGTAAAACTTAAAATACATGAAAATATAAGATTGGGAATTTACCTATTAAGTTAGGTCTACCCCTTGGGAATTTACCTATTAAGTTAGGTCTACTTAAGTATTTGTTAAACTTGTAATTATGTTTTGAAAATAAAGTGGACATGACACTTAGAAAACATAAGTGTGGCCAACACGAGGTTGGGTTGAGTTTGTAGCGTAATTCTACCCGGAACCTACCGGCTTAACTAGTGGCTACAAACAATAGGATCCAATGTGAGAAGTTGGTCATGTGGTGTCAAGACCCGAGGTTAGACCAAGTTGTGGTGTAAATCTACCCGGACCCGCCCGACTTAACTAGTAACCGCAACAAAGTCTAATGTGAGAGGTTAAGGCACAATTAAATTAATTAATGCCTCATGATTAGGGTTAAGTCATGGCCCACTAATACTTAACCAATTTTGGGGATACGAGAGGTTAAATGGGGTTAAGTGGTGAACTGTTGGTTACACTTAACTAATTTAATCCATGATTAGTGAGGGGTTAAACCACACTTAACCCTCTTAGAAAACCCTAGCAACGTGGTCTGTTCTAACAGTAATCCCAGTTTGGTATCATTCACAACCCTAGAGGCTAGGCTAGGGCGGGGCACGATTACTGGACTGATGTAAGCGACCAAAGCGACGGCTGAGTGGTATAGCGATGCGGGTCCAGGCGGGCTACGGACGTGCACGTAGTCCGGTGTTGGACAAACTCGAGGCACGGGTACCAGTAGGTTTAGACTGTGCATTATTGCTTAGGTGTCTGGGGTTGACACCCGAGGGCTTGATACACCCAAAGGTGGACCCAGCACAGTCTGACTACAACCATATGGGGGCCGTATGGACACCAACACTTGACGTGTTAGGTTTATAGGGAGCCGATCGACTAGACCGTTGGGCTGGACCTTGTATTAAGGTCACCTCATGTTATTGGGCCAAAGTTTGGGTTGAGGGATCAATACCTGTTATGTTAGTTTGCTAGTACACTGTGGTGCAAAGCTTTATCTTCTTTACGTGATGACACCTTTATCTATTGCCAGTATGTTCATCTCAGTTTCCATCATGATGCTAACTTTATTAGTTTGTAGACTGATCGTAGTAGGGCTTACCAGTCTTTTTGACTGACCTGTTTTCTTTCGCTTCTTTTCTTCCGTTTCCCCCCCCCTCCAGGTTCTCAGGGAGGGAATAGTGGTGCTTAGCTTGGATCGCTTGCTTGTTTGCTGGATAGCTCATGTATGCCTGGACATTGAGCTCGCTATGGTTTATCATCTTTATATTTGGGGATAGCATTATGTATTTCAGTATTTCTGTTTATGATGTACTAGACATGTTTATTTTGGCAGTTGACTTTACGATGTACCAGACTTGTTTTGAGATGGTTTGAGATATTCCGCTGTTTTATTCTCACTTACTCTGTTTTACATATATATATTTATGTTCTGGTTCTGCCTTGATATATCATTATGCATGCTTACCCAGTTCTAACGCCCCCCAGAAGCTAATGCCCCCGAAAGAGTGACCCTAGCGGAGGTGGGGTGTTACAAATTTGGTATCAGAGCATATGGTTTACAAGAAAGAACAAAAAGTTTTTAAAAGACTTTTGAAAAACTATTTTCAAAACAAGTATAAAATATTTTCCAAAGAAAAGTCTAGTATTTTAAAAGGCTATTCCCCAAAAAGCCATTAGCGTTATCCTTCGTTCCCTTGACCTAATCTTATCTTATCTTTCGTTTCAGTATGGCTGAGAATCTTGCCATCCCGGATGGAGTGAACGTACCACTCTGGTATAGGAGACTTCTAGAAGCTAGGGCGGCAGCTGGCCCCGCAAACCCTACTCCCACTCCTACTCCTGTAATTGAGAATCCTCTCCCTAATGTCCCTCCTCCGGTGGTTCCTGTTCCTCCTCCTCCAGTTGCTGAGGCTCCTCTTCCTCCTCCTCCCCCTCAGCATCCACAGGTTGAGTTCACGAAGGTTTGTAAAGACTTCAAGGCGATGGGAGGCAAGAATTTCCTAGGTACGGAATCTTTTGTTGAAGCTAGGAATTGGCTGAAAGACACGGAGGACTTGTTTGCTATCTTTAGGATTGATGACGAGAGGAAGATATTATTGACAGTGTGGATTTTGAAGGACGAAGCAGCCTATTGGTAGGAGGTCACCAATGGGACGAGGCCCGTCGAGACTTGGGCCGATTTGAGGGCTAGATTTGTGGCCAAGTTTCTATCTTCTGCAGAGGCGAATTTACAGATGGAGAAGTTTATTGCATTAAAGCAAGGTGATATGTCTGTCAAGGAGTATGTGAACCAGTTTAATCAGCTGGCCCGTTTTGGTTTGGATATGGTGAACACTCCTGAGAAGAAGGCTCTCCGATTTGCTAGAGGGTTGAATGAGCCGCTACAGGATTTGGCGATGTCGCATATTCCGCATGGAGCTACTTTTGAGAGTTTGGTCGATATGGCTCTACTTCAGGGAGATGGAAAGAAAGAGGTCAAGTCGAGTGATACTCAAGCAAAGAAGACTGATTCTCAGGGTAAAGGCAATCAAGGTGGGCAAAGCAGTCAGGGGAATCAGAGCAAGAACAAGAAGGGGAACAACAACAAAGGCAAGGGAAAGTGCAATTACTGTGGTGTACCTGGACACTTTGCTAAGGATTGTAGGAAGAAGAAAAGGAAGCTTAGTGGTGGATGTTTTTCCTGTGGTGAGACTGGACACTTCAGCAAGGAATGCCCAAAGAAGAAAGGGCAGGGTCAGACTCAGCGGGCAGGATCATCTGGAGGGCAAGTGCATGCTCTCAACACCGCTCCAGTTCAGGATCGAGGTAGTGTTTCTGTTGAGAACCTTGTTTATATTTCCGATCTTCTAGTTCGTACCTTATTTGATTCTGGTGCATCACATAGCTTTATTTCATCTGATCTTGTTGATAGTTTGCACCTTAGTACTAGCTTAGTGGATGATCCCGTATGTGTTTCGAATCCCATTGGGGGTTCTGCTCATCTATCTATGATATGTGAGGATCTGAGGATCTCTATACTCAGTGTAGAGTTCTTGTGTAGTGCGTATGTTCTGGGTTTCAGGGGATACGGATTGATTTTGGGCATGGATTGGCTGTCTAGACATGGAGCCATTCTTGATTGTGAGCATAGGGTTGTGAGGCTTGTGACTCGCCTTGGCAACACCTTAGAAATTTCATGCAATCCGAAGGATCCCGTCATGTTGTGCTATCTTGAATCTCTCGACTCGTCAGAGGAAACCCTTCAGTCTGTAAGGGTGGTCCGAGATTATCCAGATGTTTTTGAAGAAGTTAAGGGGTTGCCCCCTAAATGAGAGATTGATTTTCGCATTTATCTGGTGGATAATGCTAAGCCTGTTTCTTTGCCCGTTCGGCACATGGCTCCGCGTGAGAGACGGGAGCTCAGCAAGCAAATAAAGGAGTTGCTTGAGAAGAACTTCATCAGACGGAGTATATCCGAATGGGGAGCGCCTGTGGTGTTTGCTACTAAGGCAGATGGTTCTCTTCGACTTTGTGTGGACTATAGAGAGTTGAATAAGCTGACTAAGAAGAACAGACACCCATTACCGAGGATTGATGATCTTTTTGACCAACTTGTTGGTGCTTCTGTTTTCTCTCAGCTTGATCTTGCTACTGGATTTCATCAGCTCAGAGTGGCTGAAGATAGTATAGACAAGACTGCATTCAGAACTCCAGATGGATTCTTTGAATGGCTTGTTATGCCGTTCGGTCTGACGAATGCACCCGCGT
The DNA here is from genome assembly GCA_030737875.1 of Allium sativum. Classification (NCBI taxonomy): domain Eukaryota; kingdom Viridiplantae; phylum Streptophyta; class Magnoliopsida; order Asparagales; family Amaryllidaceae; genus Allium; species Allium sativum. The sequence goes on from CM060919.1 coordinate 580,626,170, forward strand.
ATTTCGTGGACTTGATGAGTAGGGTGTTTCGAGAGTTCTTGAACAAGTTTGTCGTGGTCTTTGTGGATGATATTCTGATCTTCTCTAAGGATGAAGAAGAGCACGCGAGGCATCTTGTAGAGGTGATGGATACGCTTAGAGCGCATCAGCTAAAGGCCAAGTTCTCCAAATGTCACTTTTGGAGAAGGGAAGTTCGGTTCCTGGGGCATATAGTATCTAAGCAAGGCTTGGCGGTGGATCCCGCTAAAGTAGTTGCTGTGCAGGATTGGAAGACTCCAAGGAATGCAACCGAAGTGAGAAGTTTTCTAGGTCTTGCAGGTTTTTACCGGAAGTTCATCAAGGACTTCGCGAAGATATCCGCTCCTCTTACTAAGTTGACGAAGAAGAACTTAGTTTTTGCTTGGGATATGGACTGTGAGCTTGCTTTTCAGAGACTCAAGAGAGCCCTTACCTCAGCACCAGTTCTAGCTTTACCCGATGGTGGTAAGATGTTTACCGTGTACACTGATGCTTGTGGCACGGGATTGGGCGTCGTTCTGATGCAAGAAGGCAGAGTTATATGTTTTGGTGGTAGGCAACTTAAGGTGCATGAGAAGAATTATCCCACTCATGATCTAGAGTTGGCAGCGATAGTATATGCACTCAAGGCTTGACGTCATTATCTTCTGGGAGAGAGATTTGAGCTGTATACTGATCATAAGTCTTTGAAGTATCTCTTTTCGCAGAAGGATCTGAACTTGAGACAGCAAAGGTGGATGGAATTCTTGGCGTCCTACGATTTTGATATAGCCTATACCCCTGGCAAGGGGAATGTTGTAGCTGATGCGTTGAGTAGGAAAAGGTTGACACTAAGTCCTCTATTTGTTGAGATGAAGAATTTAGAATTCTTGGCAACCTTTGATTTCTCTTTGGCAGTCGAGTCGATGACCGGTTCTTTAGCATCTCTTGAGCTCAGGCCTACCCTTCTGGATCAAGTTGGGGCTTCGCAGAAGGAAGACCCTCAGATAATTGAGATTATGGATAAGCTGATTCGAGGGGAGACATCTAGTCACCTTGCTCGATATTCTATAGATGATAAGGGTTGGCTGAGGAGAGACGGAAGGCTTTGTGTTCCGACGGTGGAAGACTTGGTGAGGAAAGTTCTTGAGGAAGCACATCGCTCCAAGTTGACTATACATCCGAGTGGAGATAAGATGTATAAGGATATGACGCGCATTTTCTTCTGGCCTGGAATGAAGAAGGATGTGGCAGAGTTTGTCTCTAGGTGTGTTGTTTGTCAGAAAGTAAAAGCCGAATCAAAGAAGCCCGGTGGGCTATTGCATCCTCTAGAGGTCCCGCTATGGAAGTGGGAGAGTATTTCTATGGACTTTGTTGACGGATTGCCAAGGTCAAGAAAAGGGAATACAAGCATATGGGTCATTGTGGATAGGCTTACGAAGAGTGCTCATTTCATTCCGGTGAAGAGCAAAAGGACCGCATCTGGACTAGCATCAGTATATCTTCGTGAGATAGTACGACTACATGGAGTCCCTTCTAGCATAGTCAGTGACCAAGACCCCATCTTTACTAGTCAGTTCTGGAACAGTTTGCAGGAAGCTATGGGCACGAGGTTGAACCTGAGTACGGCTTATCACCCACAAACGGACGGTCAGACAGAAAGGGTGAATAGGGTACTTGAGGACTTGTTGAGGCTTTGCATTCTGGATTTTGGTGGTACTTGGGAAGACCATCTTCCTCTTGTGGAATTTGCTTATAATAACAGTTATCAGACGAGCATTGGGATGACACCATTTGAGGCTTTATATGGGAGACCGTGCAAGTCACCTACATGTTGGTGGGAGACTACAGATAAGCTTATACTTGGACCTGACATGATTAGAGATACATCCGAGAAGGTCGAGTTGATTAGAAGACGGATGAAGGCGGCCCAAGACAGACAGAAATCTTATGCTGATAGGCGAAGGACTGATTTGGAGTTTAATGTTGGGGATATGGTTTTCGTGAAGGTTTCTCCTTTGCGGAATGTGGTTCGGTTTGGAGCAGTAGGAAAGTTAGCACCAAGGTTTGTTGGACCGTTTCCAGTTGTAGAGAGGATCAGGCAGATGGCCTATAGAGTGGAATTGCCCGAGAAGCTAGCTGGAGTGCATAATGTTTTTCATGTTTCGCATCTCCGGAAGTGTTTGCATAAGTCAGCAGAGGTGGTTGAGCCAAGTGTTCTAGAAGATGTGGAAGTAGAGAAAGAAGCTACCTTGAGGAGAGCTCCGATTCGTATCTTGGGGACAGAGACCAAGAAGCTAAGGAATCGTGAGGTCAAGTTGGTGAAGGTTCAATGGGGTGAAGCCGAGGAAGACGCAACTTGGGAAACTGAAGAGAAGATGCGTAGGCTTTATCCATTCCTTTTTGAGGGTACACTCTCAATCTCTTTATCTTTCCATGTCTATCTAGTTTATCTAGTTCGTCGTGTCTATCTTATCATGAGAACCTTAGGTAGAATCCTTTGGTTGAAACATGTGTTTGAGACATGTTATGTTTGATGGTTGCAAGTGGTTGCAAGTGTTTGCAAGTGGTTACTCGTGGATGCATGATACACATTAGGCACTAGATCGGCTCACACACTCCTCATATTGCATGTGCATGAGTGTTTATGCTTATTCTTGGATGAAATTTGTATGCTATGACATGGGTGTTGCATATGGATGTATGATTGAGCACGCATGTAGATATTATACATTAGGTTAGGGATTTGCATACATATGGATACATTTCACTAACATATTTTGCATTGATCTTTGCATTAGATAAGTACATATACACACACTTTTGCATATGATCATACAGCATTTAGAATCTTTTAAGGACAATGGTTGCTCGTGGATGATGTTTTGAGTAGATGGATGTTGGATGGTAGGATATGTTCTTCCTAACTTGAAGATTTCGGGGACGAAATCCTTTAAGGAGGGGAGAATGTAACAACCCGTATTTTTAGTAACCAGTAATAATACGCGAAATACGCGAAATAGAGTCCGAGTTTTCGAAAATCGGAGTCCGTATGACCCAGTTAAGGCCCATTGAAGTTTTCAGAAATTTCCATATTAAAAACAGATTTAAATTTTAAGTTAAAAAGAAGGGTTAGGGCACAACTGGCGTCAGTGGGAAAAATTCCCGCCAAGACCCCCAAGTCGACAGGCATGTCGACAGGGGTCTAAGGGTGTCGACTGCCCTGTCGACAGCCCTGTCGACACGGGGTGGCCGGGCAGTTTTGCCTGGCGCACCATTTTGATCTGGGCTTGGTTGTGTGGCTTAGTTCTGGAGACTTCCGAAATCTGATGGACCTAAACTAACCTAGGGTTAATCCTAGGGCTAAAAACACTCTAATCTTCTATAAATAAGACCCTAATCCTACCCTAAAACCCCATTATTCATTTTAGCAACCAAACTATGTCAAATTGATTTCTCAAATGGCCTCCACTTAAAAACCCTAGCCTCCAACCTCTTCATAAATCATTCCTATGAAGATTATGATGTTCATACAAGCATTTCTAAGTTGTATGAATGATCATTAACTTGCATACATCATCAAGTTGCAAGTTTTATTTGCTAAGCTAGAGTTTTTGGGATTTTTGTTAAGAGTGTTTCTTATTGGAGCTTTGTTTTGGGTTTTTATGCTTGCATAAAGGGCTTCTCAATCTTTATTTGTAGATTTGTATCTTCATAATATTTGTAAGCCCTCTTACCTTCATTTTAGAAACTCTAAAGTTAATATGTGATGAAAGTTGGGATTTATGCATGATTAACAAGTTATGCATGTTTATGCAAGTTCACTATGCCATGATTTGCAAGTTTAACAAGTTATGCATGTTTATGCAAGTTCACTATGCCATGATTTGCAAGTTTAACAAGTTATGCATGTTTATGCAAGTTCACTATGCCATGATTTGCAAGTTTAACAAGTTATGCATGTTTATGCAAGTTCACTATGCCATGATTTGCAAGTTTAATAAGTTATGCATGTTTATGCAAGTTCACTATGCTAAGTTATGCAAGTCCAACATGTTATGCATGTTTATTATGATATGTAAGATTCATCATGTATGTTGTGCCAATTTCCCTCTTTCTATCCTTTTTGCGTTATGACGAATATGTAAGCGATAGAATGACGTTGGGGGGGTTTGGGTAAAACTTAAAATACATGAAAATATAAGATTGGGAATTTACCTATTAAGTTAGGTCTACCCCTTGGGAATTTACCTATTAAGTTAGGTCTACCCAAGTATTTGTTAAAATTGTAATTATGTTTTGAAAATAAAGTGGACATGACACTTAGAAAACATAAGTGTGGCCAACACGAGGTTGGGTTGAGTTTGTAGCGTAATTCTACCCGGAACCTACCGGCTTAACTAGTGGCTACAAACAATAGGATCCAATGTGAGAAGTTGGTCATGTGGTGTCAAGACCCGAGGTTAGACCAAGTTGTGGTGTAAATCTACCCGGACCCGCCCGGCTTAACTAGTAACCGCAACAAAGTCTAATGTGAGAGGTTAAGGCACAATTAAATTAATTAATGCCTCATGATTAGGGTTAAGTCATGGCCCACTAATACTTAACCAATTTTGGGGATACGAGGGGTTAAATGGGGTTAAGTGGTGAACTGTTGGTTACACTTAACTAATTTAATCCATGATTAGTGAGGGGTTAAACCACACTTAACCCTCTTAGAAAACCCTAGCAACGTGGTCTGTTCTAACAGTAATCCCAGTTTGGTATCATTCACAACCCTAGAGGCTAGGCTAGGGCGGGGCACGATTACTGGACTGATGTAAGCGACCAAAGCGACGGCTGAGTGGTACAGCGATGCGGGTCCAGGCGGGCTACGGACGTGCACGTAGTCCGGTGTTGGACAAACTCGAGGCACGGGTACCAGTAGGTTTAGACTGTGCATTATTGCTTAGGTGTCTGGGGTTGACACCCGAGGGCTTGATACACCCGAAGGTGGACCCAGCACAGTCTGACTACAACCATATGGGGGCCGTATGGACACCAACACTTGACGTGTTAGGTTTATAGGGAGCCGATCGACTAGACCGTTGGGCTGGACCTTGTATTAAGGTCACCTCATGTTATTGGGCCAAAGTTTGGGCTGAGGGATCAATACCTGTTATGTTAGTTTGCTAGTACACTGTGGTGCAAAGCTTAATCTTCTTTATGTGATGACACCTTTATCTATTGCCAGTATGTTCATCTCAGTTTCCATCATGATGCTAACTTTATTAGTTTGTAGACTGATCGTAGTAGGGCTTACCAGTCTTTTTGACTGACCTGTTTTCTTTCGCTTCTTTTCTTCCGTTTCCCCCCCAGGTTCTCAGGGAGGGAATAGTGGTGCTTAGCTTGGATCGCTTGCTTGTTTGTTGGATAGCTCATGTATGCCTGGACATTGAGCTCGCTATGGTTTATCATCTTTATATTTGGGGATAGCATTATGTATTTCAGTATTTCTGTTTATGATGTACTAGACATGTTTATTTTGGCAGTTGACTTTACGATGTACCAGACTTGTTTTGAGATGGTTTGAGATATTCCGCTGTTTTATTCTCACTTACTTTGTTTTACATATATATATTTATGTTCTGGTTCTGCCTTGATATATCATTATGCATGCTTACCCAGTTCTAACGCCCCCCAGATGCTAGTGCCCCCGAAAGAGTGACCCTAGCGGAGGTGGGGTGTTACACTTATATTTCAATTCAGACCATCGACTATACTAGGGTTGTTATGGTAATGGTTACCATTGACATTTGACAAATATCGTTACCGTACCGCTTTTACTGGTAAATCAAAATTGCTTATGGTTACCGTTACCGATCGATTGGGATACCAAAGACTAGTATATCAATAATATGGTAACTGTTACACTGGTAATGGTAAATTATCGTTTTTCCATCAAAGTTTGTATCTTGGTATGTTTTATGTATACAGTGCATCTTTATTATACTATATGCAGTGTTAGTTAACAAAAAACATAAATGAGAAAGAAAATAAGTGTACGTGGAATTATTTCACCTTATTATTGAACTAAATTTAATCATTTATTTGGTTATAAATGCATGTTATAAAGCATATTAGATGAATATACATATATTTTAATTGACTGGTAAAAATACCGTTACCGCTGGTATTGAAGAAAATTTATTGATAATTTACCATTAAAATGGTAAATTATCCATTACCGTACTATTTAAATGGTATACCGATTTCAATCAAAGATGATTACCGGTCGACTGGTAATGCTATGGTAATGGTAAATTTATCGTTATCATAATAGCCCCAGACTACACAAAGTCATTTCGCATTTTTTACTTAGCGTCTATATCATTTTGAATATTCACTTTCATCCAACTCCATATATTTATTCCCAAACTCGAAATATTAACTTCAAATATATTTTGACATTCTTTGACTTAGACGATACTATTTATTTGCCTTAACTAAGACAAACTGTTGAGTTTATCTTAAAACAAATCATACATTCCATTTATTTATTTAATCTCAAGATCATATCTTATACGTAGTTTAACTTAACTTGACAAGTTTGAATTTCAAGTATTGGTTTATAATCATTAATTCAAACAATTCAGTGTAAAATTCAATTTTCGGAATTTTATCCTTATATTAGCAAATAATTCCTTATAAATTCCAGTTTCAATTTCAAATTCTGTATCACCAAGATCATATTAGTTATAATCAAATAATTTATCACCTCAGACTTAATAGTTCTGATTGATTTTAGGCTTTGTTTAAAATAATAAAATATATTTCAATATTAGTTAAATTCAAATAATTCATAAACTTGTTTAGAATAATAAATGTATTTAAGATTAGTCAAACTAAAATAATTAACATACTCATGTTAGAGTTTGTGCCCTAGAGGCAATCTATTTGATGTGATTAATAATATTGTTGATGTTATGTTTTATTGTGAATAAAAGATTCTGTTATGTTATATTTACTACATAATATAAATATTAACATAATAGAAGACCTTAGAATAATAATACAGAATTACATAGTTTCAAGTAAGCGACTTAAATATGAAATTATGTAATATAATAAGTATTATATTTCTAAAACGTCCCTAGTCAAGTTTTATTGTATATAGGACAACAATGAAACATTGAGACTTGTATGTTGATTGACTGATGATCATATCTAATTTATCATTAAAATATGTGATATTAATGTCAATACATAATTATGTATTAGAGAACAGTGTATTGGACTGATCCAACTTGAGAAAACTTCATGGAGCATAATTTAAAATGTCATAAGTAATTCTCATAGTGACAGTGATGTATCGGTCCTTAAACCTGAAATCATTATATATTTTATTCAAGGATATTTCTGTTTCATCAAAAGTTACTTTTAACCGAGTAGACGATAAAGGTGATTATCGGATACATCTTGATCGATTAAATAATATGAATGATCTAGATGGAATTTAACCCTACAACATAAGTAGAGATATCCATGGGCCTCTTGATTGAGTATGATTATAAAATGCATGGTCGTGCTCAAATATTGATTTGTTTTATATAATTTGCTCATTAATCAAGATAAAAGTATAAAAAGGATGATATGTTACATGCCTCGAGTTTAATCTTGGATATAATGGTTAGAAGGATTAAATTACGTTGAAACGCTGGTCATAGAAAAGGTTATATCGAATCGTTGAATTTTATCATAACTTAGGTAACAACGATGTATTACTAGACATCGCTCACCGTTTATAATTTAAATATAATTTAAATTATTACCAAAGTTATAGTAACCTATACGGTCACATAAAAGAATGCTTGAAAGGGTGAGAACCGTTCTTAACAAAACCGAATCAAACGTTGACATTTTCTTTTGGTTTGAAGTGGTATAACGACTTTTACGTTCTCCTAAGATATCTCCTTTTACTTTATAAAAAGGGCACCGACCTTTTTCTTATTCAAGATATTAAAAATTGAGATATCAAAAAAATAAAAACAAAATCCATCAATCGGCTAGTATCGATCTCTCACTCATCTTCGATTCCATTTGACGATGTCAAAGTAGCGTTCATGGACTTCAATAAAGGCGCCGCCATCAAGTGCTAGACATTGATTCCATCAAGATCCAGTGTTGTACAAATTCGTGGATTGAAAAGCAATGAAATGGATAAATGGTTAATTCGTTTTTGAATTTACGCTTGGATTGATGTTGATCTATGTATGTTTTTAGTATAAATCTTTAGATCTAATATAATCTGTGTTAGACAGTGAATCGAAATATTTGATTAATGAAAAACAACATTGTTGTCTTAATGATTGATCATTTTTCTGGATTTTGTTTGTATATATACATCACTGTATTGATGAAAAAATTTATACACTGCTGAGATGCATATTGATGTGTCTATATTGCAAGTATAACTTGCAGTTACATCGGTGGTTGATCGTTGTTTTATATAATTGAAGACTTTAAACTCCGAACACATGTATTTTATGTTATTAAATAACCTAGGAATTACATCACGTTGTCATACCAATTACACATACTCTGTTGATATTGATATATGATAGTAAATGCTTGCATTTTAACATGTCTGTGTATCTGTAAGAAAAAGATTTTCATAATATATATATGTATGTGTTTAGAATCTGGGCAAGAATTAGTTTTATGAGACACTGACTCATACTTGGATCTGTGTGTATCACCATCATATGTGCATGCTGTAGTATTGCATAAGTGTTTGCATCAATATGCAACCCTGAAATATACATATATCTGTTATGAACAGATGACATTTATATGCACAGTCATAAGAATATATATACCACTAACTCTTATGTATTAATGACATAAATCACTACACTGTTCATGTGTGTAATTTCATGTAATTGCATAATCTATTGAATCAATATATGATGCTACTACCAGGCTGTAGTTTGATACATATAAATGTATATATACATATATATATATATATGTATATATATATATATCTGTGTGTGATGTATGCATCTAGGGTTTTGGGTTGCCTTTAAAATCTGTCTTATACATTGAACATGCCTGGACATATTTACCAGATTCTAAAAGCATCCTTATGATACTACTGCATATTTTAATTTGATATTTGGGTATATATAAATGTAACTTAGTATTATATATGCATGCAATGGGCCAAAATGTTTGCATGATGGAGTATGTGAAATAATGCTAGTATATGAAAATATGTAAACATGCACATCACTGTGTTAATGTGTTGTTGTATATATATGTATCACATGCTCTGTTATGGTAACAATATCAATGTTTTAAATATATATGAGCACAGCAGGCAGTGTTAATTTCTATTGAACTTTTTGTATAGTTGTATACAATACCCTGGTACAAGTCGTCCATATGTTTGAGAATATGCCTGTGAATGTGCAAATGTTATGTATTTTAATCCAGGTACTCATTTGGCCTTGAAATTTCTTTTTCTTTTGGCCTGGATCTATATATTACCACAACGGGTTGCGTGCCTTTTGCTTTATTTTTGTAAATGTTTTGTTATTGTAATACTCCAGTTGGCCTATGTGATGTTTACAAAAAAATTGTATACTAATTTCGTGGACTAACTAAGTTTTTTTAAAGTTTTTGATGACCAATGTTGTCACGACCCGGATTTTAGTAAGAAATATTTAATGGATGTTAAATATTTAATGGATATTAAATATTTATAACGCTTTTACTTTAAGAAATAACGACTTAGAATTTATATAACTCGAATTAAAACGAGTTTGAACGTATAATTTATAAAATAATTAAAAACGAGCTCATAACGTCGGGTAGTTCATAATATTATGTTTCAAACTTTATGAATATACATAATGCAATATAAGTCAGAATTTGTTGAAACAATAAACTTTAGAATCCATTTAACTATATCTTTGTAATGAATGTGAAAAATCGAGATTTCGTCATATTAATTGTAAGTTATGTCCGAATCAAATTTCCAAATAGTAGCTATGGAATTAATGAATATTTTATCGATTTATTAAATATATAAAAAGGGTTTTTATGTATAATATGAATGTCGTTTAACTCAGAATTAGTAAATATTGAATTAGAAGTTATAAATAATCCCATTTGGATATATACAATAATAATTAGTTTATTATCAAATTGAATAGTTTTGGAATTAAATATTTTTTGTAATAATATTACATAGGTTTAAAAATTGCCATTTTGCAAACTACTTCTGTTTTCGACGAAACTAATTTTGTTGGATCTGGAATAGTAAATTATTGTAAGATCCAAAATTTCGCACTCATCTGAGTTGTTTTGTGGCCTTACGTAATTAAGATGTGAATCGATTAGTAATTCGAGCTCGAATTAGCACTTTTTGAGCAAACGGACTCGGAATTCGACGAAACAAGTTTCATTAGGACCATAATGACAAACCATATGTGTGTATCAATTTTCACCTTGAACGAAGTTCATGTGTACCCATGCAAATTTTAAACGACAAAAGGAGGCAGCGATTGATAAAAACTTGATAAACCAATACCCGAAGCTTCACACACAAGCTACCCTCTACCCTATAAGTACACCCCTACTCCCCCTTGCCATAACCCATTTCCTCCTCTACCAAAATTTGCAAATAAATCCCTCCCTCTCTTTGAACTTTTATCTCACAAACCATAGAGAATTAGCCTAAGGCCCCAACATGAAAGTTGTAGTGTATGATGAGAGTTAGCTACTATAAAAATTTGGGGTTGATTTGTGTAATGGTTACGCCGGAATCTGGCTCAAAGTGTAGTATGGTCAGTTTTAATTTATGGTGTTTCGTTGCCAAATCGTTGAGAGTTAGACGAAGTGGCCAACTAGGAAGTTGGAGGTAGGAGACCAGGCTACAACTTTGTAGTTGGGGGTTTTGGCTAAAAGTGGTTGTGGTTGGTGCAGCGGCAAGATGATTAGAGGTGTACGAATATTGGTGAGCAACGTTCGATTTTTCAAAGATTTCGGCCGACGTGAGTGTTTTCAGGCGATGACCCCAGCAGGAATGTTTGTCTTAGCAAGGGGTGGTGCATGTCAAATTTCGTGACCTATGGTGGCCAATAGCGTGAGTAATCGAGCTCGAACTCGATTTGGCACAAACCCGTAAATTCTGGCCGATGGTGGCTCTAAGGGGGTCGGGGCTGGTGGCATAGGGTCGCCACGTATAGGGGGTGGCGGGGTGATGTTAGGTCGGCGGCGCGGGCCCCACAGCGGCGGCAGCGAGGTGATGGTGAAGGTGAACGGCTCTGAACGGTAATAAGAGAGAATGAATAATATAATATTATTTTATTTATTTATTAAGTGTATTCGAACTTCGTACAATTATAACTTGTATATACGAACTCAGAATTCCGCGAAACTGAATCCGTCAGGATCGTGGAGTCGAGAGCTTCACAATAAAACTGATTTGGTTAAATTTGGAGGAAATTGGAATTTTGGGTTAAATTAAGCCCACGATTAATTTAATCCAAAACGCGATTGTTATTTTAACAATCTAAAATATGGTGAGAACTCCCTGAACTGTATTAAATGTTATTATAATCTTGTCTGTTTATATATTGATTGCATGTGATTGCTATGGTTTCTTCATGGATGATGGAAGTTTATTTACAGTTTTTTCATATATACTGTTTATGTACATTTAAGTATTAAAAATTATAAACGCTTATCTTATGACTATTTTTTGATGGACGATGAACTATTGTGGATGTTATTTAAATGTTTACACACATTGACACCACCAACATGAAATAATTTGGGAATTGAATGAGGTTCATTCCATTGGGATTTTAAATGCATATTATATTCTTTTAAATAAAATTTGACATGAAATTTGGATTTTTAAATCCAAAATGATATGGAAATAAAGTTAAAATGATTTCAAACAACTCTTGAAAAGGTTGAAATGGATTTGAAAGAGATTTGGATTTAAATTGGTTTATTTTAATTCAAAATAGAATCTAAATAGTAAATTCAAAAAGTGAATTCGAGTTAGATATATTAAGACGTTTTCAACTCGAACAGATTGTTCAAATAATCTTATTTATTTTAATAATGAATTATATGAAAGTTTGGATTTCAAAATATTATATTTCAAAAAATAATATTATTTTAATATTATAATAATATGGAATATTTAATTTTGATGTATAATTGAATTTGAAGTTTGAATCAGTTTTTTTAAATGAATTTATAAACATTTATAAAATACGTTCGAATTGAATCGACAAGTTTTGTTTTAAAATTATAATATGGTTTGAATAGGACGTGTCGCGCAGCGACCGTTCGCGAATATCGACCATTGACTTCAAATTGACGCATCGGAAGATCCGATCGTCGGATTTTCCCGAAACAAAAAATATTAGGTTCGTAACGAAAAGAGCTTTCCAATGACATGTAAAATTTTAAAATACAATGGTTAGATTTTGAAATAAGTTTAAATCAATTTTGAATAAAAACAACGTTAGTGCCGGTAGTGACCCAAAAACGGATTTTAATAAAATAAGCTATTTTTAAATTATTAAAAATACGGAAAATTTATGATAAATCATACTTAATGATTTCAAAGTGATTTGTAAAAGAAATATGAAGTTTCTATCTATATTTTGGATATTCGTGTTTTCGGCCTAATTGACTGAAAACGATAAAACGACGCTTTGTGAAACTAAGTTAAATAAACTTAAGATTTTCAAATATTGAAATATTGAATTTGAAAAATGAATTTTGAGAAATCTTTTAATTAATATTAATATGGAATATGGATTTGAATAGAAATAATCTTCGGATATTTGGTACTGATTACCGTGGTGTAGACGTTTACCATTTGAGGAATTTGAAAGATATTTATATCGTTTTTCCACTTATGGTATCCGCTGATTACGAGAACAAGTATTGAATATATGTTAATGTAAATTTTGTTTGAACTCTTATATTTAGTATCAATTGGTTTGCGGTTTGTAGTGAATGGTTCTTCAATAACACTGTTCTTTAACCCAGTTGAAAATGAAATTATGGAATAAATATTTTAATTAAGATTAATGAAGTTTTCCAAAGTTGAGTTTTCCAATTAATTAATTTAATTGGAATTGGATGGGAATCGATTTTGTAATGACCCGGATTTTTGGCGACTTTGGTTATCGACATAAGCTCGATGTCGATAACCAAAACATCGAAAAATCCTGGTAATTAATGAAAGAAATTAGAGGGTGAGGATAGATAAGATAGAAACTTAGAATAGAAGAATAAGAAGAACACAACATCAGAGTAACACGAACCTCACAGCGGAACGAATAACATATAATATATAACATAACTTTAAAATATAACAGTTATGTATACAATAGCACTTATCAGAGTACATCAGTTACAACACAACGGAAATAAACTATAGCTATATGATCCAGAAGCCTCCTGCTCCAGCTCTTCAAGTATATCTGTAAATCCCGACTACTTGACTGCCCGTACAAATTTAGGCACCCAAGAGTTTAGGGAAAAAAAAATAAAATAAACTCCAGGTCAGTCATGGGACTGATATGAGCAAAACAGTTTAAAGCAGTTGAACATGTATATGATATCTCATAAGACCACGCCGTGAATACGGAACGGGTTTTTCCCTTATGAGAATCCAAACATCTTTGAAAAGCAATATCATTCTGATATTATAATAATGTCTAAACACAAATAGATATCAATCGAGCAGAACGCTTTCATCTCAGGTTCTACATAAATAATATACAATCAAAATCGCAAGCATGTATTGGGTAATGGATTTCTAACTATGACAAGGTATGGAACCACCTTCCGACCAGTGTACTCTAGGAACGATACACTGGAGTTCAACAAGAACATCTTGCAACTCAGCCACACATGACCGACCATTCATTTCGCTTGAGTGTATCGAATGTACATCACCAACGGTTGGGATCAACAACCGTTCCCGTATATATATATATATATATATATATATATATATATATATATATATATATATATATATATATATATATGTGACAGCATTGATAGATTTAAGAAGCAAATGAATATTCTCTAGATAGGTGATTATACACCCTACTTCGGTGCGACCGACTTAGCCATGCTGCCTGCCCGATTTCTGTCATTACCAGATGTGAGGCTAGAAGCTACGCTTATCTTTTCATATCAAATCTTCATTCACTTTGAATGTCACATCGTCATACCCGCCAAATCACAAATTGACTTATCCAAAAGTACCACGGGTATAAAGCTAAGAGAAACGAATTCCTCCGCCACCAACGTAAATACGTTTGAAATGATCAACTTACGTGATCCCCCAGATATACTCTGTCAGACCTTCGTCCATACAAGTTGTCCTGGGACTGGACAAACCGAAGGCACTATTCAGTATATCTATCTTAGTCACTGTTAACTAAGACTTATACAACAGCCCTTGCACTTTACTCCGTCTTCAATTATCTTTGGCATAAATGATTCACAACGCTTGTGCCAATACAGAGTGGTTCTCTAGATAATAATCCAACCGGTCTCTCCATATTAACAACGTTAAATGGTCAAAAACTTCGATAGTCTGTGATTTAACTATCGAAGGAAAATACGTGTACAAACAACGATATTATTTCCAGAAGGAAATTCTATCAATCAATTATCAATCTCTACCATTCCATAACAATCAGACTCTAACTGTAAACTAATAAGAGAACAACTTCCCAAGTATAAACCCCGAAGGCCGAAACCAACATCAGATCGATACTCAGGAAACCATTCAACTTATTAATCTCCAGTCAGTTTCTAATTTTGCTTAACTCTATTTCTTTAACTCTATTTGATTAAATCTTATTCGAATAACTAGTATTCGATTAACTCCATTCGCTTGACTCTAGATCGCAGCGATCACAATGGTTACGCCTGATTCCCTCAGGAAACATCCGACCGCCGTAGGCTATCTGCAGCCCTGCGAATTCCGCTAGCAGTCGTGCTAAATGGCGACTCATCTGGATTAACTCTTATTCGAGTAACTAATACTCGATTTATTCTAATTGATTAACTCTTATTTTATTTAAACTCACTTTGATTAACACACTTGATTAACTCATTTGATTAACTCACTTGGCTAACCCACTTGATTTACTTTGACTAACTTAACTTAATTTACTTGGTTTGACTAACTCTATTGATCAACTCGACTTGATAAATTCAACTCGATTAACCTAACTTGATTTACTTAGTTTTGACTAACTCAATTGATTAACTCAACTTGATAAATTCAACTCAATTAACCTAACTTGATTTACTTATCTCGATTAACTTGAACTAATCACTTTGATTAACTCGACTAATTCACTTTGATTAACTTAACTAATTCACTTTGATTAACTCAACTAATTCACTTTGATTAACTTAACCAATTCACTTTGATTAACTTAACCAATTCACTTAGTTTAACTTAACTTGCTAATTCAATTTGATTAACTTAACTAATTCACTTAGTTTAACTTAACTTGCTAATTCAATTTGATCAACTCTACTCGCTAATTCAATTTGATTAACTCTACAACAATGATGACTATCATTCAAACACATATAATCCATACACATTATATATCACGTCATCTATCACAATATATGAAAAACGGTAAAATAAATGTTGAGGAATCCTGTCGGATTCCTCCAACCTGTTTCCCTGCATCACAGATGTTAGACAATACGATTAACATCGATTTCACTTTGATATGAGATATTCTGATAGCAGAATCACATATAAATATTTAACAGTTTATATATATACATATATATAATTTCCACTAACTGGCTAGCAGTTCCATCAATCAACCAACACACAGCAATCAACAAATGATTAATAGTTCTAAAAATACATTATAAAGATATAACTGTTCAGAGTTGGTGAGTTTTACTCACTTTTGCAGTTCATCATTAAAGAACAATAAACTGTTGTTTGATTTAAATCAAACAATTTGTTTCGCCATAAATTCATACGAGCCCCAATCCACTTTTCAGTCAGCTTCATTATGAAGCTCTCGTCAATACGGTCCCAACGCAACTTACGGTTCGTGATTCTGATTTCATATGGATAAGTTATTGAATTTACAATACCATACATTATAAAATTAAATTAAAAACTTAAGTTATAGTTAAACTGGGCCTCACCCCCTTCTTATAAGACTCCGGCCCATCTTCCTTTACTCAAAACCCACGACCCCTTTGTCATCTTCTTCCCCAAATACAACGCTGCTCCTCAATCAACCACCGAACACCATTTTCATTCATTTAATCCTCCACCGCACTTCATTCTTCAATGAAAAACTCAAACCAAAATCACCGTGCCTCTTCTCTTCATTCCCTCTTCACGCTCATACCATTTATCACGAGCTCGCCCTGTCCTTGCAGTTTCGACTTACGGTGTAAGCCGCGACATCCAATACAGGGATCGACAATTTTTTCTTCGGATAATTCAAAGAAACCACCAACTCGAAGCCATGCTTCCCTACAACTCGAATACGACTTCAGATTCAAGGATTAACCTCTAAATTTCCCAAATAACGTAACCCGAGAACTCAGCATACAAATTCCAGCGACGCCGAACTCCATGAAATTGCTATCAAAATGAAGAGCATAGCTTCTGGATTCCAACCATATATATATGATGATTTATAGTATTTGTTTTTGATTTTCTCTGATTTTTACTTTGATCGACTTTTTGCTGTGAAGAGGAAATGACAACGGCGGAAATTGTGTTGACCAGAGATGAAGAATTAGGTCTTAAGGAATTGTTAGGCATGGTATTTATAAGGGATAAGGATTTAGATATTTTTTTATTTTTTTATTCATTTATAATCATGCGTGGTATGTATTTGTCCTTTTAAAATTCCTGTGACCACATACGATACCCAAAAATCACGAAAATTGACATGCAGCTACAATTCGACATTACGGTCCCAATGAAACTGGTTTCGTCGAATTCCGACTCCGTCTGCTCACACAGCGTATTTTTAACCGTCGAAATACTGTCTGTTTCTCACTCTAAAAATCCGTACGACCACACAGTGACTCTAAAAATCACGAAACTGGAAATCTAACAACTATTTGACATTACGGATCCAAAAAAATTAGTTTCATCGAATTCTAAGGTCGTTTGCAAAACTGGCTATTTTTAAAGTCCTAAATAACCCATTTAAATATATAAATATATTTAAATATAATTAAATTAAATATTTATAGATAAATATTATCGTCTATATATTCATAGTGGAATACCATACAACACTAGAATATTCCTATATGAATTTCTAACTTGATATCTCAATCTGGGTCAACCCGATATTCGATTTATATTGAAATTCCTTTTAAAAATATAAATAATTCCTTTATAAATTATAAAGGAATTCCACAGCGACTTTTCTAAAATTTGATTTGGACATATCTCAAAATCTACACAATGAAATCCCGATTTTTCTCTTCCACTAGAAAGATGTACTCCACCAGCTCCACACGTTTCTTGTTTCACAGAAATCCGGCTTAAAACGAATCCTGTACATTCAGTTGAAGTTCAAATCGCCAAATAGCGAACTGCCGCGCCATTTCGAGCTCTATTTTAATTATATTATAATTATACGTTCAAACTGTCGTTTATATAATATATTCGTTATTCTAATTCAATTCTAAACCGAATTAAATATCACAGATGATCCAGTTCACACCATATCGTCATTTCAGCCAATTCTGATTATTTCAGAATTAAATATATTATTTAATTTATTATTTTAATTAAATATTCATCATTATTAAATTCCATGACCATTAAATTCACTATATCACTATTTAAAATAATTAAATAAATTAATTATACCCCTGGAAAATGCGGGTCATTACATTCTTCCCCACTTAAAATATTTCGTCCTCGAAATTGCTAAGGTAGAGAACGACTCTATCGACTGGTTAGAACTTATTGGTTCACTTCTTAACTTCAGTTTCCAACTGAACCAATTTAATTTCAATTAAATTATTAATTAATTCTTACCAACGAAAATTTTCAAAAATCCTGAAAATTTTCTAACGCCTTAACACTTCGAAAAATTTCGCCAGCACCTCCTTTGTACTAGTCAATCGGTCAAACTCCAACTCGCCTCTCTGGGCCATCTCCAATCCAAAAGAAAATCAAACAGCCAAGCGGCTTGCCAATTCGGCTCATAAATCTCATGCTTATATCAATATAAACTTGTACCTTTTTGTCGGGTATATCAACTAAATCACTTTCACCTGTTATCAATCCAACATATACCGGTGTTATCTCAGCCAAATTCTAACGTGTTTTTATCCACAGATCCAACCATTCGCTTATACCTAAGTCGAATTAAATTTCAAATTCGAGTTACATTCTCGATTTCAACTCTTAACTTCCTAATCAAATTTTCATTTCAGATTCTTATCTCGACAATCAAATTTTATTCAAGGATAAATTTTTCTTGAAATCATTCTATTCCCATTCAATTTTACACTTAACTGGGTTTAATTCAATTTGCTTTCACAAATTCATATTTAATTTGTTTTAAATTAAACCATCTATTTCTGGGAGTTTTAAACAGCTTGTTTTTCTTCTCAAAAATTCACCTTTCTTTTTGGGGTTCAAACCAACTTGTTTTTCTCAAAACAATTCAAAAACAAAATCTTTGGTAGTAATCCGTCACTTACACACTCGAAAATGAACACCGATGATGTCGTGATCAACATCGGAATCTATTTTCCATCTACCGAAGTGAGTTCAATACTATAGCACTTTCAAAACCCATTTTTTTAAACATTTCCACCTTGAAATCAATTCCAAATATCCTTTTACAATGTTGTAAACAAATTTAAAATCTCCCAGGATCTTAAAATTCACATATATTAAATCCAGATTCATTTATAAACACCTTTCCCATTTCTGGGATTTTAAAATTCCAATTCTGATCTAAATTCGGATTTAATTCATTTCAATTTCATATAATTCACTTGTATAAATTTCTGATTGGTTATTTACACAACCATTTAATTTATAATCTTACTCGATTATAATAACAACCAATATATCCACTATATTATAATTTTGATATATATATCTTCTCTATATCAAGATATACCTTGGGTAAACTTATTTTAATTTACCCTCTTTTCAAAACATATCGTGACGACCCATCGTATTCAAGTGTTTAGTAACTCCTACCGATACAGTGGATCAAACTGATCGACCAGAACTCATAAACAACTCAGCCAATGAATCTCCACAATATAAAACCATTTTTATATCAAATACAAATATGCACTCGTATATATACACTCAAACTCAATCTAGGGTGTTACTAACCCTATCTCTACCGAGTCACGCCACAGAGCCAAGTAATTCTTAACTTAAGCTCTGATACCAACTGTAACGACCCGGATTTTCGGCGACTTTGGTTATCGACATAAGCTCGATGTCGATAACTAAAACATCGAAAAATCCTGGTAATTAATGAAAGAAATTAGAGGGTGAGGATAGATAAGATAGAAACTTAGAATAGAAGAAGGAGAAGAACACAACATCAGAGTAACACGAACCTCACAGCGGAACGAATAACATATAATATATAACATAACTTTGAAATATAACAGTTATGTATACAATAGCACTTATCAGAGTACAGCACATACAACACAGCGGAAATAAACTATAGCTATATGATCCAGAAGCCTCCTGCTCCAGCTCTTCAAGTATATCTGTAAATCCCGACTACTTGACTGCCCGTACAAATTTAGGCACCCAAGAGTTTAGGGAAAACAAAACAAAATAAACTCCGGGTCAGTCATGGGACTGGTATGAGTAAAACAGTTTAAAGCAGTTGAACATGTATATGATATCTCATAAGACCACGCCGTGAATACGGAACGGGTTTTTCCCTTATGAGAATCCAAACATCTTTGAAAAGCAATATCATTCTGATATTATAATAATGTCTAAACACAAATAGATATCAATCTAGCAGAGAACGCTTTCATCTCACGTTCTACATAAATAATATACAATCAAAATCGCAAGCACGTATTGGGTAATGGATTTCCAACTATGACAAGGTATGGAACCACCTTCTGATCAGTGTACTCTAGGAACGATA
Source organism: Allium sativum (assembly GCA_030737875.1). NCBI lineage: Eukaryota > Viridiplantae > Streptophyta > Magnoliopsida > Asparagales > Amaryllidaceae > Allium > Allium sativum. Next base: position 580,646,374 of record CM060919.1, read on the forward strand.
CACTGGAGTTCAACAAGAACATCTTGCAACTCAGCCACACATGACCGACCACTCATTTCGCTTGAGTGTATCGAATGTACATCACCAACAGTTGGGATCAGCAACCGTTCCCGTATATATATATATATATATATATATATATATATATATATATATATATATATATATATATATATATATATATATATATATGGGACATCATTGATAGATTCAAGAAGAAAATGAATATTCTCTAGATAGGTGATTATACACCCTACTTCGGTGCGACCGACTTAGCCATGCTGCCTGCCTGATTTATGTCATTACCAGATGTGAGGCTAGAAGCTACGCTTATCTTTTCATATCAAATCTTCATTCACTTTGAATGACACATCGTCATACCCGCCAAATCACAAATTGACTTATCCAAAAGTACCACGAGTATAAAGCTAAGAGAAACGAATTCCTCCGCCACCAACATAAATACGTTTGAAATGATCAACTTACGTGATCCCCTAGATATACTCTGTCAGACCCTCGTCCATACAAGTTGTCCCGGGACTGGACAAATCGAAGGCACTATTCAGTATATCCATCTTAGTCACTGCTAACTAAGACTTATACAACAACCCTTGCACTTTACTCCGTCTTCAATTATCTTTGGCATAAATGATTCACAATGCTTGTGCCAATACAGAGTGGTTCCCTAGATAATAATCCAACCGGTCTCTCCATATTAACAACGTTAAATGGTCAAAAACTTCGATAGTCTGTAATTTAACTATCGAAGGAAAATACGTGTACAAACAACAATATTATTTCCAGAAGGAAATTCTATCAATCAATCATCAATCTCTACCATTCCATAACTATCAGACTCTAACTGTAAACAAATAAGAGAACAACTTCCCAAGTATAAACCCCGAAGGCCGAAACCAACATCAGATCGATACTCAGGAAACCATTCAACTTATTAATCTCCAGTCAGTTTCTAATTTTGCTTAACTCTATTTCTTTAACTCTATTTGATTAACAACTCTATTTGATTAAATCTTATTCGAATAACTAGTATTCGATTAACTCCATTCGCTTGACTCTAGATCGCAGCGATCACAATGGTTATGCCTGATTCCCTCAGGAAACATCCGACCGCTGTAGGCTATCTGCAGCCCTGCGAATTCTGCTAGCAGTCGTGCTAAATGGCGACTCATCTGGATTAACTCTTATTCAAGTAACTAATATTCGATTTATTCTAATTGATTAACTCTTATTTTATTTAAACTCACTTTGATTAACACACTTGATTAACTCGTTTGATTAACTCACTTGGCTAACCCACTTGATTTACTTCGACTAACTTAACTTGATTTACTTGGTTTGACTAACTCAATTGATCAACTCGACTTGATAAATTCAACTCGATTAACCTAACTTGATTTACTTAGTTTTGACTAACTCAATTGATTAACTCGACTTGATAAATTCAACTCAATTAACCTAACTTGATTTACTTATCTCGATTAACTTGAACTATTCACTTTGATTAACTCGACTAATTCACTTTGATTAACTTAACCAATTCACTTTGATTAACTCAACTAATTCACTTTGATTAACTTAACCAATTCACTTTGATTAACTTAACCAATTCACTTAGTTTAACTTAACTTGCTAATTCAATTTGATTAACTTAACTAATTCACTTAGTTTAACTTAACTTGCTAATTCAATTTGATTAACTCTACTCGCTAATTCAATTTGATTAACTCTACAACAATGATCACTATCATTCAAACACATATAATCCATACACATTATATATCACGTCATTTATCACAATATATGAAAAACGGTAAAATAAATGTTGAGGAATCCCGTCGGATTCCTCCAACCTGTTTCCTTGCATCACAGATGTTAGACAATACGATTAACATCGATTTCACTTTGATATGAGATATTCTCATAGCAGAATCACATATAAATATTTAACGGTTTATATATATATACATATATATAATTTCCACTAACTGACTAGCAGTTCAATCCAACAACCAACACACAGTAATCAACAGATGATTAACAATTCTAAAAATACATTATAAAGATATAACTGTTCAGAGTTGGTGAGTTTTACTCACATTTGCAGTTCATCGTTAAAGAACGATAAACTGTTGTTATATTTAAATCAAACAATTTGTTTCGCCATAAATTCATACGAGCCCCAATCCACTTCCAGTCAGCTTCATTGTGAAGCTCTCGTCCATACTGTCCCAACGCAACTTACGGTTCGTGATTCTGATTTCATATGGATAAGTTATTGAATTTACAATACCATACATTATAAAATTAAATTAAAAACTTAAGTTATAGTTAAGCTGGGCCTCACCCCTTTCTTATAAGACTCCGGCCCATCTTCCTTTACTCAAAACCCACGGCCCCTTTGTCATCTTCTTCCCCAAATACAACGCTGCTCCTCAATCAACCGCCGAACACCATTTTCATTCATTTGATCTGTAACACCCCACCTCCGCCAGTGCCACTCTTGCAAGGACACTGACTTTGGAGGGGCGTTTAAACAAGGTAAACATGCATACAGATATCACAAGACAGAACATATAAGTAAAAACAGAGTAAGTATAGCAGCGGATAAAAACTAGCATATCAAAACCATAAGTCAAGTTACATCACAGTACTTAATTATTTTCCATAAACAAAGTCTAGAAACATAAAACTGGTAACTGAAAAGGAAAACATGAAGTAGCTATCCCCAAGGTAGAAAACCATAGCGAGCTCAAGTCCATAGCATACATGAGCTATCCAAGAAAAGCAGCTAAGGTCCAAGCTAAGTACTGGTATTCCCGCCCTGTAAACCTGGGGGGGGGGGGGGGAAACGAAAGAAAAGAGGCGAAAGAAAATAGGTCAGTCAAAAGACTGGTAAGTCCTACCTTGAAACACCCCACCTCCGTTAGGGTCACTCTCAAAGGGAATGCCCTAATTTTGGTGGAGGTTTATAAGTACAAGTCATAGATATACAAGACAGATATAGGAACACATATTTGTAAACAACGGAAGAACAACAAACTTTTATTTCATAAAGTCAAATACGTGTTACAACAACATCCTTTCCAAAAACATAACATAACACTTTCATAATCTGTCTTGAGTACATTATTTAAAGAAGCATAAATAAAACATAGATAAACTGCAAAAGCCCCATAGTGGATTGTCCAAAGCCATAGTTTAAAACAGGAAAGTCCAAGCAATACATTTCTCTTCTTCAAGCTGGATGCTAAGGTTGGTCAAGCTGCTGTGTTCCCTCCCTGAGGACCTGGGGGGGGGGGGGGAACGGAAGAAAGAAGACGAAAGAAAAGTAGAGTCAGACATAAAGCCTGAGTAAGTCTAGTACTATTTTGTCTATGAATAAAGAACTGGGTATGATAAGTATAAACAAGAAGTGGGCATGCACTATAAACTTGGTTAAGTTGTCTAGGGTCGAATATACTGTCGTACCCCATGTCATTCTCTGAACCCATATAAACTAGTTTCCAACTAGCACCCATAATCAGGGTGATGTGATCCATTCTATGATGATCGGCTCCTACTCGCATAGTTACATGTGTCTTACGGCCCCCGATGTCTGTAGTTACCTGGGCTGGTCCCACCATGGGGTGTATCAAGTCCCATAGTGGCAACTCGACACAACCTTAGAGTGCACAGGTATGCTACTGGTGTCCAGTGCCTTATTTTTCTGCACCGGAGTGTGTGCACGCCCGCACTCCGTTAGAACCTACACTGCTACACCACCGCCGTCGCTTTGACCTCTTACAATCAGCCCAGTAATCGTGCCCCACCCTGCCTAGTTTCAGGGTATCCTGATACACCTTTTAGGGTTACTGCTGAAAAGGGTCCCCCGTTACTAGGTTTTCTATCTCTAGCCAACATGCTAAGTTGGTTAAGTGTTTCCTAACCTAACCCCACCAGTCCGTTTAGTTTAGCATGTTCCATTTTGATTAAGTCTTTAGTTCACTTAATCCTAACAATCCTGACTCAGCCTTAATTGTCTTATTAAGGCCCTGACCTCTCACATTAGACAGGTATTGTTGTGGCTGCCTGTTGCCGGTTGGTTCCGGGCAGTCTTACGCCACAACTCAGTCTAACCTCGGGTCCTTATTGGGCTCCATGTTTAACCTCCCACATTGGATAGGTATTGTTGTGACTACTGGACAGCCGGGCGGTTCCGGGCAGGTTTACATCACAACTCAATCCAACCTCGGGTTAAACACATCGTATTTTCTACATTTACATATCTTGTCATTCTTCTTTATTTCTTATATGTAAATATTTGCGGCCCATTATTAAGTTAATGGTGTAAAGGTTACACCAATCATGGGCCCAACCCATACTTGAATTTGGGCCCTTCTACTTTATATTTCCATTCATTAGTAATTTTAACCCAACGTTATTTTCCCCCGTTTTACACGTCCGTTTATATATATTGGGCTTAGCCTTTTAAAGCCCAATTTAGCCATGCGAAAAGGGGAGGCTTAAAGCGTGATTACATACACAAAGAGGGGAATATGAGCGCATGAACTTGCAATACGACGTTGGAAATACAAAATAGAAACTGGTGAACTTGCATAGTGGTAACATATACTTTGGTCATAAAGCATAGGTGACATGAATCAAGGCATGTGAACTTGTAGTTGAGACAATAATCTAAATTGGGTATCATTATTGACACATGAACCTATATTTTTATTTAGGCATAATGTCAAACATAAGCATGGCATAGATACTTCTAGCATAAACATGGCATAATGTCAAACATAAGCATGGCATAATATCAAACATAAGCATGGCATAAGTATAGTTAAATTTGTTCACATAACCATGGCATAAATATTTCTAACATGAAATCATGATTCTTACTTTAGTCATGTAAACTTACAAAAAGGGACTTTTTGATCCTAACCTAGCCATGTACCACATATGTCATCATATAATTCTTGTAAACAATATAGACTTAACATGAATTTCAATTATGCCAAATATAAATCATAGCCTAGCCATATTCATAAGTTTACAAATAGGTTTTCTAATACAAAGCATGGCTTAATACATGATGCCAATTTTTCAACATAATTTCATACGGATTATGATAACCCAAACTTATTCCAATTACTTTACAAAGATGATGTTTGCACAAAAATACACATTATGATGGCATAATAGCAAAGGCCCAAACTTGCATAAATTTCAATCAACTACATACATGTAGCTTCAACATAGATTACATAATTTGCGCAATATTCCAAACGTATACTTGCATAGAACTACCGCATGTAGTTCTTTATAATGAATAACATAATTTTGCACAAATATGAATTACTTTATTATCCCAATTCAAGCATACAAATCAATACAGTTGTTTATTCATACCAAAGTAATACTCTACTTACAATGGTTGCGGCGAATTCTCTAATTAAGAGATATGATTCCTTTGTTGAATTGATTGGCTTTAGGTTGCTTGAATTGCTTTAGGCTTTAGAACTTTCTTCCTAATTCTCTCTTTAGTTGGCGGCTACTCTTAGTCGTTCCTCAGCAACATGGCGGCTATGTTCTTAATTTTGAATGAATAGGTTAGGGTTTAGTCTAGGGTTGTTTATATAGAGGTTAGGAACTGATTAGGACCATTGATGTTGCTTGGATTGATCATAGCCATTCATTAGATAGAGAGACCAATTAGAACTTGCCACCTAGCCCTAATGACAAAGCAGACCACAGAGGATCGGCCAAACACAGACCTGGCCAGCCAGGTTGACTGGGCTCGACCAGGTCGACACCCCTGTCGACAGGGCTGTCGACAGCCCTGTCGACATGGGTAGCCCAGGTCGACAGCCCAGTCGACCTGGGTGGCCTAGGCGGGCGTTTATCCGCCCTGGCCCATTGGGCCCGATTTCTAATTATTTTATTCTGTTTGAATTTTAAATTTAATTCAAAACTTCCGAAGGCCATATCTTCTTCATACGGACTCCGTTTTTCGAAAACTCGGACTCTATTTCGCGTATTTTTCTGAAACGAACGCAATGGCGTATTTCGTTTCCCTTAGTTCTTTGATTTCAGATTAATTATGCTTTAATTTGTTAATTTCACAGTTATAGAATTTTCGGGGTGTTACATTCTCCCCCACTTAAAAGGATTTCGTCCCCGAAATCTTCAAGTTAGGAGGAATGTAAATCCTAACATTCAATCATCCATCTACTCATCCATCAAACACGAGCATCCATTGTCCTTAAAAGACTTCTAATGCTTCATGATCATATGCGAAGTGTGTGTGTACATGTACTTATCTAATGCAAAATCAGGCGGTCTACTGATTCAGTTGACCTCCTTAATGCGAATTATGTAAGTGCCATGCATCCATTATGTATGCAAATTTTCCTATTCTTGATTCTACATGAGTGCACAATCATTCAATACAAATGCAACATCCACATGTCAACATATTAATGTTCAACCATAGACGAAAGCAAACATATATGCATATGCAATATGAAGTGACTGAGCCGATCTAAAACCTAGATTGTGTGTGTATATGCAACCACGAGCAACCACTAGCAATCACTTGCAACCACTTGCAACCATCATCCATAACATGTTTCAACTACATGTTTCCATCCAAAGGGTTTCTACCTAAAAGATACGGTCGAGGAAATATACCTAAAAAGATAGATAAAAGCGCAACTTAAGGAAAAAGAAAGATCAAGGATGTACCCTCGAACAGAAAAGGGTAGGCAGTACGTATTCTAGCTTCAGTTTCCCAAGTCGCGTCTCCCTCGGCGTCGCTCCACTGAACTTTGACGAGTTTGACTTCGCGGTTGCGTAGCTTCTTCACTTCCGTTCTTAAGATGCGGGTTGGAACTCTTCTTATGGTTGCTTCGCGTTCCACTTCGGCCTCTTCGAGGATATTAGGCTCTACCACTTCGGCTGACTCATGTAGACATTTTCGGAGATGTGAAACGTGAAAAACGTTGTGGACTCCAGCCAACTTCTCGGGTAGCTCTAATCTATAGGCCATTTTCCCAATTTTCTCGATGATAGGGAATGGCCCTACGAATCTTGGTGCTAGTTTTCCTGTGGTTCCAAAACGAACAACGTTTCTTAGTGGTGATACCTTGAGAAAAACTCTGTCTCCAACTTCAAATTCAAGGTCGGTCCTCCTCTTGTCGGCATAGGACTTTTGTCTGTCTTGGGCCGTCTTCATCCTTCTTCGTATTAAGTCCACTTTCTCCGAAGTCTCTCGGATCATGTCTGGTCCAAGTATGAGCTTATCCGTGGACTCCCACCAACAAGTGGGCGATCGGCACGGTCTTCCATATAAAGCTTCGAAGGGCGCCATTCCGATGGTTGCTTGATAGCTGTTGTTGTAGGCAAACTCCACCAAAGGAAGGTGGTCTTCCCATGTCCCTCCGAAGTCAAGGACGCATAGTCTTAAAAGGTCTTCCAAAACTCTATTCACTCTCTCTGTTTGGCCGTCGGTTTGGGGATGATAGGCTGTGCTCAAGCGTAACTGCGTTCCTACTGCTTCTTGTAGACTCCGCCAAAACTCACTGGTGAAGATGGGGTCTCGGTCACTAACAATGCTAGATGGTATTCCATGGAGTCGAACTATTTCCTTGAGGTAAAGTGATGCTAGGGATGAGGCAGTTCTTTTACTTTTGACAGGTAAAAAGTGGGCGCTTTTTGTAAGCCTATCCACTATTACCCAAATGCTAGTGTTGCCTCTCCTAGACCTAGGCAGCCCATCGATGAAGTCCATTGAGATGCTATCCCACTTCCACTGCGGGACCTCCAGAGGATGTAGTAGTCCGTCAGGCTTTTTCTGTTCCGCCTTAACCTGTTGGCACACTATACACCTAGAAACGAATTCTGCCACGTCCTTTTTCATGCCGTTCCAGAAGAAAGTCCTTTTTATGTCTTTGTACATTTTATCTCCGCCTGGATGTATCGTCATCTTGGAGTGATGTGCTTCCTCGAGAACCTTCTTTATTAAATCGTTTGTCTGTGGGACGCATAGTCTTCCGTCTCGCCTTAGCAAACCCTTATCGTCGATGGAGTATCTGTTGAGGTGACTTGAAGTCTCACCCCTAATTAGCCTATCAATTATTTCTACAAGCTGAGGGTCATTGCGTTGTGCGGCCCCTACTGAATCCACTAAAGTTGGGCGCACTTCGAGAGAGGCTAACAAGCCTGGTACAAAATCGGAGGAGGGCCTAAAGTCGAAGCTGGCTATAAACTCTAGGCTTTGTCTTTCAACAAACAACGGGCTTAGGGTCAATTTCTTTCGGCTCAACGCGTCTGCAACTACGTTGCCTTTTCCCGGAGTATAGGAGATTTCGAAATCGTACGAGGCAAGAAACTCCATCCATCTTTGTTGCCTCAAGTTAAGATCCTTCTGCGAGAAAAGATATTTCAACGATTTATGGTCAGTGTAAAGTTCGAACTTCTCACCTAGGAGATAGTGTCTCCAAGACTTGAGTGCAAAGACGATGGCGGCTAACTCAAGATCGTGGGTCGGGTAGTTCTTTTCGTGCACCTTCAACTGCCTTCCGCCATAAGCTACTACCCTTCCTTCTTGCATTAAGACGGCGCCTAGCCCTGTCCCACATGCATCCGTATAAACAGTGAACATCTTGCTCCCATCTGGCAGCGTCAAGACTGGGGCTGTTGTGAGAGCCCTTTTTAGTCGTTGGAAAGCAAACTCGCAATCCAAGTTCCAATTGAACACTAGATTCTTCTTAGTCAATTTCGTGAGCGGAGCTGAGATTTTTGCAAAATCCCTTATGAATTTTCGATAGAAACCTGCTAGTCCTAGAAAGCTTCGGACCTCAGTTGCATTCCTTGGCGTCTTCCAATCTTGTACCGCCACTACCTTAGCAGGGTCCACCGCTAACCCTTGTTTGGATACTATGTGCCCAAGGAACCTCACCTCTTCTCTCCAAAAGTGGCATTTGGAGAATTTGGCTTTTAGTTGATGGACTCGCAAAGTTTCCATGATTGCCCTTAAGTGCTGAGCATGTTCCTCTTCACTCTTTGAAAAGATAAGGATATCATCTACGAAGACCACTACGAATTTGTTGAGGAAATCTCTAAATACCCTACTCATCAGGTCCACGAAGTAAGCAGGTGCATTTGTCAAGCCGAAAGGCATGACAAGCCATTCAAAGAAGCCGTCTGGGGTTCTGAACGCCGTTTTATCGATACTATCTTCAGCCACCCTTAGCTGATGAAAACCGGTTGCTAAATCGAGCTGGGAGAAAACAGACGCTCCTACGAGCTGATCAAACAAATCGTCAATTCTAGGGAGAGGGTGCCTATTCTTTTTCGTCAGCTTGTTGAGCTCCCTATAGTCAACACATAGACGGAGTGAACCATCTGCCTTTGTAGCGAACACCACCGGAGCGCCCCATTCTGAAATGCTTCTCCTAATGAACCCCTTTTCTAGAAGCTCTTTAATCTGTTTACTGAGCTCTTTCCTTTCTCGTGGAGCCATATGTCTAACAGGCAATGCAACGGGCTTTGCATTATCTACAAGATATATGCGGAAGTCTATTTCCCGCTTCGGAGGCAAGCCCTTCACCTCTTCGAAGACATCCGGATATTCCCGGACTACTCTAACTGATTTCAAATTTTCAACAGAGGCATCTAACGATTCAAGATAACTAAGCATAACCGCATGCGAGGGATTACAAGAAATTTCCAAAGTATTACCGAGCTGGGTTAGGAGCCTAACAACCCTTTTCTCACAATCAAGGATGGCCCCATTACTGGATAGCCAATCCATACCCAAAATCAAACCATACCCCGAAAAGCCCAAAACAAAGGCACTACATTGAAATTCTACGCTTAGAATAGAAATTTTTAATCCCAAACAGATCATAGACAAATGAGCTGGGCCCCCAATTGGGTTTGAAACAATTAAGGGGTCCTCTACCATACTAGTTTTTAGGTGCAGAGATTCTACTAGAGCAGACGAGATAAAGGAGTGTGATGCGCCAGAATCAAATAAAGTGCGAACGGGGTGATCATAAAGATAAACTACACTTTCTACAGAAGTATTTATACCTCGCTGCTGCAAAGGTGGCGCTTCTAGCACATGAACCTGTGCCCCTGGGGTGGATCCAGCCCCCTGCCCCTGCCCTTGTTTCTTTGGGCAGTCCTTAGCCCTATGGCCTGTCTGACCGCAAGAAAAGCACCCACCATTCTCCTTGGCCTTCTTTTTCTGGCAGTCCTTTACTAAGTGCCCCACTTTGCCACAGAAATTACACTTCCTCTTCTCTTTGTTGCCTTTCCCGCCTTTCTTAAAGTCTGTCTTCTTAGGCTGCAAACCCTCTTTCTTCCCTTGAGAGTTTTCTGCCTTTGCCTCCTTCTTGCCCTTATCCTCTTCATTCAGCAATGCCATTTGCACCAATCTTTCATACGTGGCCCCCATGGGTATATGGGTCATGGCCAAACTATGTAATGGCTCATTTAACCCTTTGACGAAACGGAGAGCCTTCTTGTGCGGGGTGTTGACTAGGTCAAGTCCAAACCTAGACAGCTCATCGAACTGATTCACATACTCTCTGACAGTCTTGTCTCCTTGCTTAAGAAATAAGAACTTTTCCAACTGCAAACTTCTTTCCGCATCTGAGAGAAATTTAGTCTCAAACCTTGCCCTAAAGTCCTCCCATGTCTCCACTGGTCTTTCAGCATTAGTGACTTCCCACCAGTAGGAAGCCTCGCCCTTCAATAGCCACACCGCCAGTTGTACTTTTTGCCTATCCTCTACCTCAAAGATGATGAATAGGTCCTCCGTTTCTTTCAGCCAATTTCTAGCTGCCACGAAGGACTAAGTTCCATGGAAATCCCTTCCTCCCATAGCTTTAAAATCTTTACATATCTTAGCAAACGCGTTTCCCCGTGGAGGAGGTGGAGGAAAAGGTGCTGCTGCAGCTGGATGATTTCCTGCAGCTGGGGGAGGAGGAATGGTAGGACCTGGCTGAGTGGCCCTAGCTTCTAAGAATCGTCTAAACCAACCAGGTATTGGCACTCCTTCCGGCAAGTTAAGTTCTCCGGACATGCTGAAACAAAAAGGATAGATTCAAAACGAAGGATAAGAGATAATACCTATGGCTTTGGGGAGTGGACTTTGCCTTTTTAAAATAAAATAATATTTTTCTTTTAAAAATGCTTCTTTAAATTTCCTTTTTGAAAATAATTTTTCAAAACTTTTTATCTTATCTGGTAAACCTATGCTCTGATACCAAGTGAAACACCCCACCTCCGTTAGGGTCACTCTCAAAGGGAATGCCCTAATTTTGGTGGAGGTTTATAAGTACAAGTCACAGATATACAAGACAGATAACACATATTTGTAAACAGCGGAAGAACAACAAACTTTTATTTCATAAAGTCAAATACGTGTTACAACAACATCCTTTCCAAAAACATAACATAACACTTTCATAATCTGTCTTGAGTACATTATTTAAAGAAGCATAAATAAAACATAGATAAACTGCAAAAGCCCCATAGTGGATTGTCCAAAGCCATAGTTTAAAACAGGAAAGTCCAAGCAATACATTTCTCTTCTTCAAGCTGGATGCTAAGGTTGGTCAAGCTGCTGTGTTCCCTCCCTGAGGACCTGGGGGGGGAACGGAAGAAAGAAGACGAACGAAAAGTAGAGTCAGACATAAAGCCTGAGTAAGTCTAGTACTATTTTGTCTATGAATAAAGAACTGGGTATGATAAGTATAAACAAGAAGTGGGCATGCACTATAAACTTGGTTAAGTTGTCTAGGGTCGAATATACTGTCGTACCCCATGTCATTCTCTGAACCCATATAAACTAGTTTCCAACTGGCACCCATAATCAGGGTGATGTGATCCATTCTATGATGATCGGCTCCTACTCGCATAGTTACATGTGTCTTACGGCCCCCGATGTCTGTAGTTACCTGTGCTGGTCCCACCATGGGGTGTATCAAGTCCCATAGTGGCAACCCGACACAACCTTAGAGTGCACAGGTATGCTACTGGTGTCCAGTGCCTTATTTTTCTGCACCGGAGTGTGTGCACGCCCGCACTCCGTTAGAACCTACACTGCTACACCACCGCCGTCGCTTTGACCTCTTACAATCAGCCCAGTAATCGTGCCCCACCCTGCCTAGTTTCAGGGTATCCTGATACACCTTTTAGGGTTACTGCTGAAAAGGGTCCCCCGTTACTAGGTTTTCTATCTCTAGCCAACATGCTAAGTTGGTTAAGTGTTTCCTAACCTAACCCCACCAGTCCGTTTAGTTTAGCATGTTCCATTTTGATTAAGTCTTTAGTTCACTTAACCCTAACAATCCTGACTCAGCCTTAATTGTCTTATTAAGGCCCTGACCTCTCACATTAGACAGGTATTGTTGTGGCTGCCTGTTGCCGGTTGGTTCCGGGCAGTCTTACGCCACAACTCAGTCTAACCTCGGGTCCTTATTGGGCTCCATGTTTAACCTCCCACATTGGATAGGTATTGTTGTGACTACTGGACAGCCGGGCGGTTCCGGGCAGGTTTACATCACAACTCAATCCAACCTCGGGTTAAACACATCGTATTTTCTACATTTACATATCTTGTCATTCTTCTTTATTTCTTATATGTAAATATTTGCGGCCCATTATTAAGTTAATGGTGTAAAGGTTACACCAATCATGGGCCCAACCCATACTTGAATTTGGGCCCTTCTACTTTATATTTCCATTCATTAGTAATTTTAACCCAACGTTATTTTCCCCCGTTTTACACGTCCGTTTATATATATTGGGCTTAGCCTTTTAAAGCCCAATTTAGCCATGCGAAAAGGGGAGGCTTAAAGCGCGATTACATACACAAAGAGGGGAATATGAGCGCATGAACTTGCAATACGACGTTGGAAATACAAAATAGAAACTGGTGAACTTGCATAGTGGTAACATATACTTTGGTCATAAAGCATAGGTGACATGAATCAAGGCATGTGAACTTGTAGTTGAGACAATAATCTAAATTGGGTATCATTATTGACACATGAACCTATATTTTTATTTAGGCATAATGTCAAACATAAGCATGGCATAGATACTTCTAGCATAAACATGGCATAATGTCAAACATAAGCATGGCATAATATCAAACATAAGCATGGCATAAGTATAGATAAATTTGTTCACATAACCATGGCATAAATATTTCTAACATGAAATCATGATTCTTAATTTAGTCATGTAAACTTACAAAAAGGGACTTTTTGATCCTAACCTAGCCATGTACCACATATGTCATCATATAATTCTTGTAAACAATATAGGCTTAACATGAATTTCAATTATGCCAAATATAAATCATAGCCTAGCCATATTCATAAGTTTACAAATAGGTTTTCTAATACAAAGCATGGCTTAATACATGATGCCAATTTTTCAACATAATTTCATACGGATTATGATAACCCAAACTTATTCCAATTACTTTACAAAGATGATGTTTGCACAAAAATACACATTATGATGGCATAATAGCAAAGGCCCAAACTTGCATAAATTTCAATCAACTACATACATGTAGCTTCAACATAGATTACATAATTTGCGCAATATTCCAAACGTATACTTGCATAGAACTACCGCATGTAGTTCTTTATAATGAATAACATAATTTTGCACAAATATGAATTACTTTATTATCCCAATTCAAGCATACAAATCAATACAGTTGTTTATTCATACCAAAGTAATACTCTACTTACAATGGTTGCGGCGAATTCTCTAATTAAGAGATATGATTCCTTTGTTGAATTGATTGGCTTTAGGTTGCTTGAATTGCTTTAGGCTTTAGAACTTTCTTCCTAATTCTCTCTTTAGTTGGCGGCTACTCTTAGTCGTTCCTCAGCAACATGGCGGCTATGTTCTTAATTTTGAATGAATAGGTTAGGGTTTAGTCTAGGGTTGTTTATATAGAGGTTAGGAACTGATTAGGACCATTGATGTTGCTTGGATTGATCATAGCCATTCATTAGATAGAGAGACCAATTAGAACTTGCCACCTAGCCCTAATGACAAAGCAGACCACAGAGGATCGGCCAAACACAGACCTGGCCAGCCAGGTTGACTGGGCTCGACCAGGTCGACACCCCTGTCGACAGGGCTGTCGACAGCCCTGTCGACATGGGTAGCCCAGGTCGACAGCCCAGTCGACCTGGGTGGCCTAGGCGGGCGTTTATCTGCCCTGGCCCATTGGGCCCGATTTTTAATTATTTTATTCTGTTTGAATTTTAAATTTAATTCAAAACTTCCGAAGGCCATATCTTCTTCATACGGACTCCGTTTTTCAAAAACTCGGACTCTATTTCGCGTATTTTTCCGAGACGAACGCAATGGCGTATCCCGTTTCCCTTAGTTCTTTGATTTCAGATTAATTATGCTTTAATTTGTTAATTTCACAGTTATAGAATTTTCGGGGTGTTACATACCTACTATTGTACAACAACTAATAAAGTTAACTGTATATGTAAACAAGGATGAGTCGTGGGATGATAACTGGCATGGTAAAAAAAAGTCAACAAGGTAGATCAAGTGTGGCATCGCATATACAAGATTGAGGTTTGCACCAAGTGTACTAGTATCACAAGTCATGTCAAGTGTAAACAAGAAGTGATCCCCAGGCCCAAGTTTGGCCCAACATCATGAATGACCTAAATCAAGGTCCAACTAGCACGGTCTAGTCGATCGGCTCCCTATAAGCCTAACTCATCAAGTGTCGGTGTCATACGGCCCAACTATGAAGTGTAGCTAAACTGTGCTAGGTCCACCCTAGGGTGTATCAAGTCCTAGGGTGTCAACCACTGACACAAACCAAGCACGCACAGTTTAAACCTACTGGTGCCCGTGCCTGCTTTTTCAACTCCGGACCATGTGCACGACCATGGCCCGCCTGAACCTACACCGACGCACCTACACAGCCGTCGTTTTGGTCGCTTACATGTCACCCCAGTAATCGTGCCCCACCCTAGCCTAGTCCCTAGGGTACCATGATACATCCAAGAGGGTTACTGGTGCAAAGGACCACACAACTAGGGTTTCCTTAATGGGTTAAACGTGGTTAACCCGACTCATCCAAGTACCAAGTTGGTTAAGTGTACCCAAGGTTCATGACTTAACCCTACCAACCCATCGTGTTTAATTGGTTAAGTATTCAAGCGGTCCATGACTTAACCCTACCATGTGGCATTAATTAATTTAATGCACCCAACCTCTCACATTAGACCTTGTTGTGGTTACTAGTTAGGCCGGGCGGGTCCGGGTAGGTTTACACCACAACTTAGTCTAACCTCGGGTTCCACGTGCAACATGACCAACTACTCACATTGGGTCCTATTGCTTGTAGCCACTAGTTAAGCCGGTCGGTTCCGGGTAGGTTTATGCTACAAGCTCAACCCAACCTCGAGTTGGCCATCCTCATGTTTTCTAAGTGTCATGTCCATCACATTACAAGTTTTCAAGCAATTGGGTAGACCTAACTTAATAGGTAAATTCCCAATGGGTAGACCTAACTTAATAGGTAAATTCCCAAGCTTATGCTTTTATGTCTTTTAAGTTTTCCCAAACCCAAACGCGATCCCATCGCTTACATATCGCAATATCGCATAAAGGATAGAAAGAGGGAACTTGGCATAATCATGACATAAAGGTGTTGGAGCCACAAGTTTAAACATGGTGGCATATGAGACAAAGATGTGATCATAAACTTGCATATCTTTTTATCAACTTGCAAAATATTCATAAGCATGCATAACATCATTTTAACTTGCATAGTGTTCATATGCATGCATAACATGGTTTCAACTTGCATAAGGTTCATATGCATGCATAACATGGTTTCAACTTGCATAAGGTTCATATGCATGCATAACATCAAACTTGGCAAATAGATGGAACATGGCCATAGATAGCATGAGATAGGGCTAGTAACATGCATATAACATTATATGCATGTTAATACAAGGTTTATGAGAGTTTCAAAGTTGCATCATGCAACATTTCCAACCAAAGATCATATCTTTCGATGCATAAAGCCAAGGTAATGACTTTACTAATATGCATACAGTAAACTTATGCATAAAATCATAAGATCAAAGCACATATCATGATTAACTCCAAACTCAACTTGCAACATAACATATGAACTTCATGGTTAAAATACAAGAGTAGAAATAGGCTTACTATGCTATGAAGACTCAAATGAGTATAGCAAATGTAAGAAACCCCTTATGCAACCAATTAAACCCCAAAAATGAAAGAGAACTTGATCAAGACTCCTCCTTTATGATGCCAATAGAGAAACAAGACTTTTATGCAAGCTAAAGAGGATCATACAAGCCTAAATACACTTGTATGCATGGAAATCTCTTAGAAATTTGTTTAGGAATTTGATGAAGAGAGTGGAGGCCATGAGAGGATTGATTTTGCCATAGTTTAGTTGTAGGATAGATTAATGATGATTTAGGGTAGGTTAGGGTCCTTTTTATAGATGTTTAGGATAGTTTATACCCTAGGATTAACCCTAATTCAGATCTGAGCCATTCAAAACCGTCACTAGCCCTAAGCCATGTCCAAGGATCAAACCAGGTGCACCCAGGCAGGTTGGGCCGACCACCCGTGTCGACAGGGGTGTCGACAGGGCAGTCGACACCGCCCTGGGTGTGTCGACTCCCAAGTCGACAGGCCTGTCGACTTGGGTACCGTGGCGGGAATTTTCCCGCCTTGGCCCAGCTGGCCCAATTTCTTAAATTTGAATCTGTTTTTAAACCTTGAATTTTCTGAAAACTTTGACGGGCCATATCTGGGCCATACGGACTCCGATTTTCAAAAACTCGGACTCTATTTCGCGTATTTTTCCGAGACGAACGCAATGGCATAGCCCGTTTCCCTTGATTCAGATTTGTGAATTAAATTCTGCCTCGATTTACATTATTACTGGTTACTAAAAATACGGGTTGTTACATTCTCCCCTCCTTAAAGGATTTCGTCCCCGAAATCTTCAAGTTAGGAAGAACGTATCCTACCATCCAACATCCATCTACTCAAAACATCATCCACGAGCAATCATTGTCCTTAACAATTTCTAAATGCCGTATGATCATATGCAAAGGTGTGTGTATATGTACTTATCTAATGCGAAAATCAGGCGGTTACTGATTCAGTACACCTCCTTAATGCAAAGTATGCTAGTGAAATGCGTCCATATGTATGCAAATTCCTAGCCTAATTTTATAACTTTTACATGAGTGCACATAACATTCATCCATATGCAACATCCATGAGATAGCACAACAAGTTTCAGCCACGAATAAGTATAAGCACTCATGCATATGCAATATGAAAGTGTGTGAGCCAATCTTAGTGCCTAATGTGTATCATGCATCCACGAGTATCCACTTGCAAACACTTGCAACCACTTGCAACCATCAAGCATAACATGTTTCAAATACATGTTTCATCCAAGGGGTTTCTACCTAAGGTTCTCATGACAAGGTTACCAGATAAACAGGATAAACATGGATAGCGGAAGAAAGATATGCTAAAGAGGAAAAAAAAGATCGAGAATGTACCCTCAAAAAGAAATGGATAAAGTCCAAGCATCTTCTCCTCTGTTTCCCAAGTTGCATCCTCTTCGGCTTCACTCCACTGAACCTTCACCAATTTGACTTCTCGATTCCTTAGCTTTCTGATCTCCGTTCCCAAGATACGAATCGGAGCTCTCCTCAAGGTTGCCTCTTTCTCTACCTCCACGTCTTCAAGAATGCTGGGTTCAACCACCTCAGCGGACTCATGTAGGCACTTTCGGAGATGCGAGACATGAAAGACATTATGCACTCCGGACAGCTTCTCGGGCAATTGCACTTTATAAGCCATCTTCCCAATTCTCTCTATGATAGGGAAGGGTCCTACGAATCTGGGTGCCAGCTTCCCAACTGCTCCGAAGCGAACCACATTACGCAAAGGCGAAAGCTTCACGAAAACCATGTCTCCAACTTCGAACTCCAAATATGTCCTTCGCTTATCAGCATAGGATTTCTGTCTATCTTGGGCCGCTTACATCCGTCTCCTCACCAATTCAATTTTCTCAGATGTATCCCGTATCATATCGGGCCCAAGTACAAGCTTATCTGTTGTCTCCCACCAACAAGATGGTGACCTACACGGCCTCCCATATAGAGCTTCAAATGGTGCCATCCCTATGCTAGCTTGATAGCTATTGTTGTAAGCAAACTCCACAAGAGGAAGGTGGTCTTCCCAAGTACCACCAAAATCAAGAACACAAAGCCTCAGAAGGTCTTCTAGCACTCTATTCACCCTTTCGGTTTGGCCATCCGTCTGGGGGTGATAGGCTGTACTTAGATTCAACTGTGTACCCATCGCTTCCTGCAAGCTATTCCAGAATTGGCTAGTGAAGATTGGGTCACGATCGCTGACTATGCTAGAAGGAACCCCATGCAACCTCACTATTTCTCGAAGATAAACAGACGCCAGCCATGATGCAGTCCTTTTGCTTTTTACTGGGATAAAGTGAGCACTCTTCGTAAGTCGATCAACTATGACCCATATGCTCGTATTACCCTTTCTTGATCTAGGAAATCCATCCACAAAGTCCATAGAGATGCTTTCCCACTTCCATTGCGGGACCTCTAATGGATGTAATAGCCCACCTGGTTTCTTCGACTCAGCTTTCACTTGTTGGCACACCATGCATTTTGAAACATACTCTGCCACATCCTTCTTCATTCTAGGCCAAAAGAAAATGCGCTTCATGTCCCTATACATCTTATCTCCACCAGGATGTATAGTCATCTTTGAGTGATGTGCTTCTTCGAGAACTTTATGCACCAAATCTCCCACTTGTGGAACACAGAGTCTTCCATCACGCCTTAGCCAACCCTTGCCATCAATAGTATATCTAGCAAGGTGACTAGACGTCTCACCACGAATCAACCTATCCATGATCTCAACTATCTGTGGGTCTTCTTTCTGCGAAGCCCCTACTTGATCAAGAAGTGTGGGTCTAAGCTCGAGAGATGCTAACGACCCTGTCATCGACTCAACAGCTGTCGTGAAATCAAAGGTTGCTAGGAACTCTAGGCTCTTCATCTCAACAAACAAGGGGCTCAAAGTCAACCTTTTTCTTCTTAGTGCATCAGCCACAACATTACCCTTGCCAGGGGTATAAGCTATCTCGAAGTCATATGATGCCAAGAATTCCATCCACCTTTGCTGCCTAAGATTCAGATCTTTCTGCGAGAAGAGATACTTGAGTGATTTGTGATCAGTGTACAACTCAAATCTTTCGCCTAAAAGATAGTGGCGCCAGGACTTGAGTACAAAGACAATCGCCGCTAACTCCAAGTCATGAGTGGGATAGTTCTTCTCATGAACTTTAAGTTGCCTACCCCCATAACATATCACTCTTCCCACCTGCATTAGAACAGCGCCTAACCCCGTGCCACATGCATCGGTATACACGGTAAACATCTTACCGCCATCGGGTAATGCCAAAACTGGAGCTGTGGTAAGGGCCCTTTTGAGCCTTTGAAAAGCGAGCTCACACTCTAAGTCCCATGCAAAGACTAAATTCTTCTTCGTCAATCTAGTGAGAGGGGCCGAAATCTTAGCGAAGTCTCTAATGAACTTCCTATAGTAGCCCGCCAGACCGAGAAAGCTTCGCACTTCGGTTGCATTCCTAGGAGTCTTCCAGTCTTGAACCGCAACCACTTTCCCGGGATCCACAGCTATACCCTGCTTAGAAACTATATGCCCAAGAAACCGGACTTCCTTTCTCCAAAAGTGGCATTTGGAGAACTTGGCTTTCAACTGATGGGCTCTAAGCGTATCCATCACTTCCCTGAGATGTCTAGCATGCTCTTCCTCGTCTTTTGAGAAGATCAGAATATCATCCACGAAGACCACGACAAACTTGTTCAAGAACTCCCTGAACACCCTACTCATCAAATCCACGAAATATGCGGGTGCATTAGTCAAGCCGAACGACATGACAAGCCATTCGAAGAATCCATCTGGAGTCCTGAACGCGGTCTTGTCTATACTGTCTTCAGCTACCCTGAGCTGATGGAATCCAGTAGCAAGATCAAGCTGAGAGAAAACAGAAGCACCGACAAGCTGGTCGAAGAGGTCATCTATCCTTGGTAACGGGTGTCTGTTCTTCTTAGTCAGCTTATTCAACTCTCGATAATCAACACAAAGTCGGAGAGAACCATCTGCCTTGGTAGCAAATACCACAGGCGCTCCCCATTCAGATATACTTCGTCTAATGAAGTTCTTCTCAAGCAATTCCTTCATTTGCTTACTTAGCTCCCGCCTTTCACGCGGAGCCATGTGCCGAACGGGCAAAGAAACCGGCTTTGCATTATCCACCAGATAAATGCGGAAATCAATCTCTCGCTTAGGGGGCAACCCCCTAACTTCGTCAAAAACATCCGGATACTCTCGGACCACCCTCACAGACTGAAGATCATCGATGGACGAGTCAAGAGATTCAAGATAACATAGCATGACGGGATCTAGCGGGTTGCAAGAAATCTCTAGGGTATTACCAAGGCGAGTCATGAGTCTCACCACCCTATGCTCACAATCGAGAATGGCTCCATAGTTGGACAACCAATCCATGCCCAAGATCAACCCGTATCCCGTGAACCCGAGAACATAAGCATCACACGAGAATTCTACGGTCAAGATAGAAATTCTCAAATCCATACAGATCATAGATAAATGGGCTGAACCCCCAATCGGATTTGAAACACTAACGGGATCCTCAACAAGACTAGTACTTAGGTGCAAACTCTCAACAACATCAGAAGAAATAAAGGTATGCGATGCGCCAGAATCAAACAAAGTGCGAACAGGAAAACCAGAAATATAAACAAGACTTTCCACAGAAATAGTACCTCGGTCCTGAACTGGAGCGGTGTTGAGAGCATGTACTTGCCCTCCAGATGAACCTGCACGCTGAGTCTGTCCATGCCCCTGCTTCTTAGGGCAATCCTTGCTAAAATGTCCCGTCTCTCCACAATGAAAGCATCCACCCAATTTCATTTTCTTCTTCCTACAGTCCTTGGCTACGTGCCCAACAATCCCACAGAAGTGGCACTTTCTTGGGTCCTTTGCCTTGTTCTTGTTGCCCTTGTTGTTCTTGTTGTTCTTGTTGTTCTGATTACTCTGATTCCCTCCCCACTTGGAGTCTGTCTTCTTAGGCTGAGTCTCATTGGGCTTGACTTCTTTCTTCCCATTCTTATCCTCTCCCTGCAGCAATGCCATTTCTACTAGGCTCTCGAAAGTGGCCCCCATGGGTATGTGTGACATGGCTAGACCTTGTAATGGCTCATTTAACCCTCGTGCAAAACGTAGAGCCTTCTTCTCGGGAGTATTGACCATGTCCAAACCGAATCGGGCAAGCTGGTTGAACTTATTCACATAATCTCTCACCGTCATGTCTCCTTGCTTCAAGGCTATGAACTTCTCTAGTTGCAAATTTGCCTCTGCAGATGATAAAAACTTAAGCCCAAACCTTGCCCTAATGTCGGCCCAGGTTTCTACGGGCCTAGTAGCATTGGTGACCTCCCACCAATAAGCAGCTTCCTCCTTTAGTAGCCAAACCGCCAACAGAACCTTTCTACGGTCCTCTATATCGAAGATGGCAAAGAGATCTTCGGTCTCCTTCAACCAGTTTCTTGCTTCCACAAAAGTCTCAGTCCCAATAAAATTTTTGCCACCCATGGCCTTGAAGTCCTTACAAACTTTGGCGAAATCGGCTTGTGGTTGCTGAGGAGGAGGAGGAGGGGGTGGAACCTCAGTGATAGTGGGAGTGGTTGCTGGACCTGCATTGTTGGCCCTAGCTTCCAAGTATCTCCGGAACCATCCGGGAATGGTGACTCCCTCAGGAATATTGAGATCGGTCATGCTGAAAAAGGAAAAGATAGATTTAGAACGAGGAAACGAAGGATAGTGCTTATGGCTCTTGGGGGATAGCCTTTCAAAATAAACTAGACTTTTCTTTGGAAAATACTTAATTGGTTTTGAAAATAGCTTTTAAAAGTAACTTTAAAAACCCTTTTTGCTCCAATCTCGTAAACCTTATGCTCTGATACCAAATGTAACACCCCACCTCCGCCAGTGCCACTCTTGCAAGGACACTGACTTTGGAGGGGCGTTTAAACAAGGTAAACATGCATACAGATATCACAAGACAGAACATATAAGTAAAAACAGAGTAAGTATAGCAGCGGATAAAAACTAGCATATCAAAACCATAAGTCAAGTTACATCACAGTACTTAATTATTTTCCATAAACAAAGTCTAGAAACATAAAACTGGTAACTGAAAAGGAAAACATGAAGTAGCTATCCCCAAGGTAGAAAACCATAGCGAGCTCAAGTCCAAAGCATACATGAGCTATCCAAGAAAAGCAGCTAAGGTCCAAGCTAAGTACTGGTATTCCCGCCCTGTAAACCTGGGGGGGGGAACGAAAGAAAAGAGGCGAAAGAAAATGGGTCAGTCAAAAGACTGGTAAGTCCTACCTACTATTGTACAACAACTAATAAAGTTAACTGTATATGTAAACAAGGATGAGTCGTGGGATGATAACTGGCATGGTAAAAAAAAAGTCAACAAGGTAGATCAAGTGTGGCATCGCATATACAAGATTGAGGTTTGCACCAAGTGTACTAGTATCACAAGTCATGTCAAGTGTAAACAAGAAGTGATCCCCAGGCCCAAGTTTGGCCCAACATCATGAATGACCTAAATCAAGGTCCAACTAGCACGGTCTAGTCGATCGGCTCCCTATAAGCCTAACTCGTCAAGTGTCGGTGTCATACGGCCCAACTACGAAGTGTAGCTAAACTGTGCTAGGTCCACCCTAGGGTGTATCAAGTCCTAGGGTGTCAACCACTGACACAAACCAAGCATGCACAGTTTAAACCTACTGGTGCCCGGGCCTGCTTTTTCAACTCCGGACCATGTGCACGACCATGGCCCGCCTGAACCTACACCGGCGCACCTACACAGCCGTCGTTTTGGTCGCTTACATGTCACCCCAGTAATCGTGCCCCACCCTAGCCTAGTACCTAGTGTACCATGATACATCCAAGAGGGTTACTGGTGCAAAGGACCACGCAACTAGGGTTTCCTTAATGGGTTAAACGTGGTTAACCCGACTCATCCAAGTACCAAGTTGGTTAAGTGTACCCAAGGTTCATGACTTAACCCTACCAACCCATCGTGTTTAATTGGTTAAGTATTCAAGCGGTCCATGACTTAACTCTACCATGTGGCATTAATTAATTTAATGCACCCAACCTCTCACATTAGACCTTGTTGTGGTTACTAGTTAGGCCGGGCGGGTCCGGGTAGGTTTACACCACAACTTAGTCTAACCTCGGGTTCCACGTGCAACATGACCAACTACTCACATTGGGTCCTATTGCTTGTAGCCACTAGTTAAGCCGGTCGGTTCCGGGTAGGTTTATGCTACAAGCTCAACCCAACCTCGAGTTGGCCATCCTCATGTTTTCTAAGTGTCATGTCCATCACATTACAAGTTTTCAAGCAATTGGGTAGACCTAACTTAATAGGTAAATTCCCAATGGGTAGACCTAACTTAATAGGTAAATTCCCAAGCTTATGCTTTTATGTCTTTTAAGTTTTCCCAAACCCAAACGCGATCCCATCGCTTACATATCGCAATATCGCATAAAGGATAGAAAGAGGGAACTTGGCATAATCATGACATAAAGGTGTTGGAGCCACAAGTTTAAACATGGTGGCATATGAGACAAAGATGTGATCATAAACTTGCATATCTTTTTATCAACTTGCAAAATATTCATAAGCATGCATAACATCATTTTAACTTGCATAGTGTTCATATGCATGCATAACATGGTTTCAACTTGCATAAGGTTCATATGCATGCATAACATGGTTTCAACTTGCATAAGGTTCATATGCATGCATAACATCAAACTTGGCAAATAGATGGAACATGGCCATAGATAGCATGAGATAGGGCTAGTAACATGCATATAACATTATATGCATGTTAATACAAGGTTTATGAGAGTTTCAAAGTTGCATCATGCAACATTTCCAACCAAAGATCATATCTTTCTATGCATAAAGCCAAGGTAATGACTTTACTAATATGCATACAGTAAACTTATGCATAAAATCATAAGATCAAAGCACATATCATGATTAACCCCAAACTCAACTTGCAACATAACATATTAACTTCATGGTTAAAATACAAGAGTAGAAATAGGCTTACTATGCTATGAAGACTCAAATGAGTATAGCAAATGTAAGAAACCCCTTATGCAACCAATTAAACCCCAAAAATGAAAGAGAACTTGATCAAGACTCCTCCTTTATGATGCCAATAGAGAAACAAGACTTTTATGCAAGCTAAAGAGGATCATACAAGCCTAAATACACTTGTATGCATGGAAATCTCTTAGAAATTTGTTTAGGAATTTGATGAAGAGAGTGGAGGCCATGAGAGGATTGATTTTGCCATAGTTTAGTTGTAGGATAGATTAATGATGATTTAGGGTAGGTTAGGGTCCTTTTTATAGATGTTTAGGATAGTTTAGACCCTAGGATTAACCCTAATTCAGATCTGAGCCATTCAAAACCGTCACTAGCCCTAAGCCATGTCCAAGGATCAAACCAGGTGCACCCAGGCAGGTTGGGCCGACCACCCGTGTCGACAGGGGTGTCGACAGGGCAGTCGACACCGCCCTGGGTGTGTCGACTCCCAAGTCGACAGGCCTGTCGACTTGGGTACTGTGGCGGGAATTTTCCCGCCTTGGCCCAGCTGGCCCAATTTCTTAAATTTGAATCTGTTTTTAAACCTTGAATTTTCTGAAAACTTTGACGGGCCATATCTGGGCCATACGGACTCCGATTTTCGAAAACTCGAACTCTATTTCGCGTATTTTTCCGAGACGAACGCAATGGCATAGCCCGTTTCCCTTGATTCAGATTTGTGAATTAAATTATGCCTCGATTTACATTATTACTGGTTATTAAAAATACGGGTTGTTACATGATCCTCCACCGCACTTCATTCTTCAATGAAAAACTCAAACTAAAATCACTGTGCCTCTTCTCTTCATTCCCTCTTCACGCTCATACCATTTATCATGAGCTCGCCCTGTCCTTGAAGCTTTCGACTTACGGTGTAAGCCGCGACATCCAATATAGGGATCGACAATTTTTTCTTCGGATAATTCAAAGAAACCACCAACTCGAAGCCATGCTTCCCTACAACTCGAATACGACTTCAGATTCAAGGATTAACCTCTAAATTTCCCAAATAATGTAACCCTAGAACTCAGCATACAAATTCCAGCGATGCCGAACTCCATGAAATTGCTGTCAAAATGAAGAGCATAGCTTCTGGATTCCAACCATATATATATGATGATTTATAGTATTTGTTTTTGATTTTCTCTGATTTTTACTTTGATCGACTTTTTTCTGTGAAGAGGAAATGACAACGACGGAAATTGTGTTGACCAGAGATGAAGAATTAGGTCTTAAGGAATTGTTAGGCATGGTATTTATAAGGGATAAGGATTTAGATATTTTTTTATTTTTTTATTCATTTATAATCATGCGTGGTATGTATTTGTCCTTTTAAAATTCCTGTGACCACATACGATACCCAAAAATCACGAAAATTGACATGCAGCTACAGTTCGACATTACGGTCCCAATGAAACTGGTTTCGTCGAATTCCGACTCCGTCTGCTCACACAGCGTATTTTTAACCGTCGAAATACTGTTTGTTTCTCACTCTAAAAATCCGTACGACCACACAGTGACTCTAAAAATAACGAAAACTGGAAATCTAACAACTATTTGACATTACGGATCCAACAAAATTAGTTTCATCGAATTCTGAGGTCGTTTGCAAAACTGGCTATTTTTAAAGTCCTAAATAACCCATTTAAATATATAAATATATTTAAATATAATTAAATTAAATATTTATATATAAATATTATCGTCTATATATTCGTAGTGGAATACCATACAGCACTAGAATATTCCTATATGAATTTCTAACTTGATATTTCAGTCTGGGTCAACCCGATATTCGATTTATATTGAAATTCCTTTTAAAAATATAAATAATTCCTTTATAAATTATAAAGGAATTCCACAGCGACTTTTCTGAAATTTGATTTGGACATATCTCAAGATCTACACAATGAAATCCCCATTTTTCTCTTCCACTAGAAAGATATACTCCACCAGCTCCACACGTTTCTTGTTTCACAGAAATTCGGCTTAAAACGAATCCTGTACATTCAGTTGAAGTTCAAATCGCCAAATAGCGAACTGCCGCACCATTTCGAGCTCTATTTTAATTATATTATAATTATACGTTCAAACTGTCGTTTATATAATATATTCGTTATTCTAATTCAATTCTAAACTGAATTAAATATCACAGATGATCCAGTTCACATCATATCGTCATTTCAGCCAATTCTGATTATTTCAGAATTAAATATATTATTTAATTTATTATTTTAATTAAATATTCATCATTATTTAATTCCACGACCATTAAATTCACTATATCACTATTTAAAATAATTAAATAAATTAATTATACCCCTGGAAAATGCGGGTCATTACAGATTTAGTGATAATCGATGTAAATCCATAAGGAGGAAAACCTTTACTATTGGGGGAATTTAAAAGGATTTTCCATTATTTCACTTATAGTATTCGTCTAATGCAGGAATTTGTATTAATTATAAGCTGATATGATTTTCGTGAAGATTCCATTTCTAATGGAAGTATGATTTTGGTTTTATCGTAAATGATGTTTTAAATAACATTTGTTCTTTAACCCATGTAAAGGAAAAGATGATTTTCCAAGATTAGTCGAAGTGAAATCTTTAATTAGATTTGAAATGAAAGAACGTAATTAAACTTACTAAAACACGAGGAGTGTTAGATATGGGGTACCACTAGTTTTACTCCAGGGGATGAATAGGATAGGAATGGGATAACAATTTGAAAAATTATCCCGATAAGGTTTAGAATAACTCGATTTCAGTTAAAGCTTTGAAATAAGATATTTATACTATATAAGAATGATTTCCAAGGAAAGATTTAAACATAGTTTAAATGACGTAAATCTTTGATAAGATTTGAATGAGAGTGATTCTCGATGTAAAGAATGATTTGAGTGAATGAATATTCCAAAATGGAATGAGACTCGTGATATGTTAATATATCAATTGGTTTGAAAGATGCGCTAGTTATTTCGGAAATACCGGTTTTCGACCCATTCTGAATAACTATATGACGAGTATTAAAAATACTTGAAGACGGTGGTTGAAGACCTGAGATCTTCACATCATTTGGATTATTGACGATGTATCGATTTGGCGGTACACCCAAGATGAGGTTATAAGTGGCGGTTGTTCAGACGTACTTGGAGATTGACCGGATTTGCTAGGGCCTCTCTCCTTAAATGGACGAGGAATAATGTGCCTTCAGTTTCGTTCAAACCCATAATGGACTTGTAAATGGAAGTGTGTCTGATGTTGTAAAATACAACATAACCAATTGGTTTCTATTGATGTTATATCAGTTGGTAGAGAAGAATATATTCTTTTAGCTAAACACCATCCTCTGAGACTTCAGTATTCAGAGGGTTACATATTAATACACACCGATTATATATTGTGAATTTACAGCGTAGCATGCGAAGTGTTGATCCAATCAAAGTTGTTGTTGAAAAGAAGAACTTTGTGAATGATGATCAAAGCTTGAATGATATAGCATAGCTTTGTGTTGAAACGTGGCCTTAGAACCTCACAACCCTTGAATGGCCAAAAACGAGATGATGGACAGTAGGGATAAGGACTAACGTTCCCCACTAGTGAAAAATGATGCCATGGTATGGAGCCCAGGAAGGTTTACTTATGTGGATGATTGATTGAGGCGCCTCGGATGGTCAAATACGACCAGAGCGATGGTCAAATACAACCAGGGGAACATTAAGTTCAAAAAAGATTTTAATCATCTCGTTAGTGCTGGCCAGCCCTGCCGATCTGAAGGATGAGCTACGGTGAGTCCTGCACACCTTGCTAGGAGTGGTCCAAATGGTTAAGGAAGATCCTTTGCCGTGGTAATTAATGGAATCCAACTTCCAATACGAGCTTTGTGTTTTCAGTTGTAAACTATATAGCCAACATAATGGGATGGGGCATTATGCGTGCTAAGTTTATACATTTACTTTCGAAAGTGATTTCGAAACTATGCATTAGTAATAGTAAAAGAGAATTTGTGTATCAAGCATGTTTGGGTATTATATGGTAAAACTCTTTCCTCCGGTTTGCGTTGCATTGTGTGATGGGATTTTAGTCTTATAATAGAATATATTTTTCAAAAAGCATTGCGAGTTGTTTATGATTTGTATTCATGTGGAGAAAACCCGTTCCGTGTTATACGGCGTGCTCATGTGATTTACCTAACTTTAAAGTAAGATTAATAACTGTTTTAGTTCTCACACCAGTCTCATGACTGACTTGGAGTTTATTGTTTTCCCACCTAAACTCTAGGTGCCCATAATTTCCACAAGGGCAATATAGTAGTTTTTGTTTGCAGATTTTATAAGCAGGTGCTAGGTTAAAGCTGTGTCCAGAGCATTTTTAATTCTTTCGCTAAGAGTTTTTGTTTTCCGCTATGTATATATTATTCTCATATAGTTTTATTTCAAATGTGCATGTTGTATTTTGTATTTATTAATGTACTCTGATTTAAGCCGTATTTTGATGTAAAAGTTATTGTAATGACAATAAAAAGGTTGTTTCGTGCAGTTCTTATCAGTCGTAATCCCAAGCGACTCGAGGATTTTTTCTGTTTCGATCAGACTTATGTAGTTTATAGTCGATTCGAAAGGTACTAAAATCTGAGTAGTCACATTTGGTATAAGTGCTTTGGTATTATTCAAAGCTTTGGGGTACGACTCATTTGAATTGAAGGAAAGAACTCATCCGAGATAGGATTAGTAACATTCTCTAAAAGTGACTCATTAGAGATAGGGTAGTAATACCCTAGAGTGAGTTTGAAAAGTATTATATAACAAATTTTCATATATATATATATATATATAATTGGTTTAGAAAAATTGTATATGGATAACCTAGCTGATTATCATATAATAAGAGTCTGAGTATTTTATTTGACGCTGAGGTTAGACTATCAATTATAAGAAGATTTTGCATATAGACGTATATTCAGAGTCTCAAATATACTAGACAGATATAGAATCACATTCTAGTCACTAAAGGATGATTCTGGTGATTGTTGCAACATCACCAGTGTTTATTTTCGAGTTTCAAAAGTGGGATGACTATATAGTCCCAATTGAAACGTCGAGATATGCTTAGACCAATTAAAATGATACGAATTTTAAATTTAATAGATACGAGTTAAATAAATTGAAAAGATAAAGTAAATCCAACGAATTGAAATTTAACTTGAGAGAAATTTAATAAAATTGGAATGATAAAACCAACATACAAGTGGAAAATAAGTGGAGATTAGCCAAGTTTAACGTTAATGTAGAATTGAATTGGAAATTAGTTAGAGTTTGATATATATATTTTTGAAAATTGGTTCACTTTATTATCTGCTAAAAAACGTACATAAGAAAGGTTAGCATACTAACCATTACAAATAAAAAGCAAAAAGAACTGAAGATACGAGTAACTGTAAAACAAATTAAAAGTAAAATCCCATGATTAGGCAAGCATCCGACATAATGTGCATCTCCGCACCTCACTCAAACCAGAAGCACCTCTTGCACTTGGCCTTCATCGATCTTCAACCATAAAAGAGTACCCAGAAAATTTAAATCCATTACATCAATTTTCTTCAGAGTAGAATCATATGAATGCAATTATCTGAGTCTTTGAATAGAAGAGGAACTTCTTCAAGCCATACTGGAATGTGAGCAGCTGAAATTTCTACGAATAGCACTACGTATAAACAGAGGAAACATCTTCAAGCCATACTGGAATGTGTACTAAGAATACCAACCTCTGTCACTTTAACCAATATCCAATCTCTATATTTCAAACTCATAAGCAGGTTCACATGAGTTTGATCAAAAATTGAAATAATGATTAAAATTGTTACAAACTGTGTTCAATCCATGTCCAAAACTAGTATACTTTAATCCATAAATCTATATATAAACCAGTAGTGCTACTCATATACAACTCTTTATAGCAATGCAGCTGCACATGAAATCCCATAAACTATCATTTTCACCAATTCCAGAAACAAAAATTCCATGAAGTGCTGATTGGTGAAACTGAATTGAAAACATCCTCCTCATGTTTAGGAATTCCAGTTCCATAAGCATTACAACATCTAACCCCTTGAAACTAATCCGAATTATGTATAACAAACTTATCCTCAGAATAAATTAGCCCATAACCAGATGGAAATGCATCTAAATCCCAGAAATTTCAATTCCAGAAACTAAATCTGGTTGATGATTCAAAAAACTATGAATCTATCTTTAGATCTAGAATCGAACACTATAAATCCAAATACTTAAAAACACGTAATGGGCTGATCTCATAAAAATCAGGATAAGCACAGCCAAAACTGTAAGGGAAAAAATATATGAAGACATAATCTAATCCTCTCCGATATTATCATAAAGCATTCTTATAATATAGATCTGATAAAATCATATACAATGAACTGAAATTGAACCTCTATCTCTTCTCATTTTCCAAACTCTGATTAAACTTTAAACCACAACCTATCACTATTATCAAAATAGATCTTCAGACCAAAACCACACTAAAAACCTCAAATTATCAACCCCACACTGATGCAAGTATCTAATAATCAGATCTATACACATACCAGACATCAAAAGTGGTGAATAACTGAAGAAACGGTTATGAAGAATCGAAGTGTTTTAACTTGTGCCGACAATGCCAGATCCCAATTCCCTCAGTGTCTTGTTCTCCAGCTTTCAAACAAATTTGAATCGGCTATGGATCTGCGATTTAAGTATGGATGCATCATGGTATAGGGCAGATATGGGATTATAGCGGGAGATGGAATACAGATCTAATTCGAAAGGGGAAATTTATGAAGGAAAACAAAAGGCTTATAACGTGGAAACAAGTTGAAGGTTATAGAAATAAATCAAAGAAGAAGTAGACGAAAGAAGAAAGTATTAGAAGACTCACGCACAGAAAAATCAGGAGAAACGAAGTCTCCTGTCGACATTAACGAGTCTTCACTTTCTAAAAAATGTGTTACCTTTTTAGTTGGATATATATATATATATGTGTGTGTGTGTGTGTGTGTATAGGTATAGGTATATGTATTGGACAGGTTGTTATATAAAAGCTAAGAAGAGGAATAAAACTGAATGCCCGACATAAAGGTACATATTTACTATATTGATTGGGGTCGATGATTTTATGAGCCGATTGGCTTTTGGATTGATGAGGGCCTAGAGATGCGAGTTGTAGTTGTACCGATAGGGCTGTACAAAGGAGGTTATGGCGAAAAATTTCGAAAATTAAAGGTGTTAGCCAAATTTTGAGAAATGAGAAGCTCTTAGAAACTGAAAAGTTAATGAACTTGAGTTGGTTAAGTAAATGACCTTCCGTTTCGTCATCGATTTCGGGGGCGAAATCATTTTAAGTGGGGGAGAATGTAACAACCCGTATTTCAGTAAGAAATATTTAATGGATTTTAAATATTTAAAACGCTTTATTTTAAGAAATAACATCTTGGAATTTATATAACTTTAATTAAAACGAGTTTTAATGTATAATTTATAATATAATTAAAAACGAGCTCGTAACGTCGTGGTAGTTCGTAATATTACGTTTTAAACTATAAATGAATATACATAATGCAATATAAGTCAAAAATCAATGAAACAAGAGACGTTATAATCCATTTAACTATATCTTTCTAAAGAATGTGAAAATTTGAGATTTCGTTGTGTAGATTGTAAGTTATGTCGAAATCAAATTTCCAAATAGTTGCTATGGAATAATTAATATTTTATCGATTTATTAAATATATAAAAAGGGTTTTATGTATAAAATTAATGCCGTTTAACTTAGAATTAGTAAACATTGAAAATGGAAGTTATAAACAATCTCATTTGGATATATACAATAATAATAATTAGTTTATTATTGAATTGAATAGTTTTGGAATTAAATATATTTTATAATAATATGACACATGCCTTAAAAATTGCCATTTTGCAAACGACTTCTGTTTCCGACAAAACCAATTTTGTTGGATTCGGAATAGTAAATTATTGTAAGATTCCAAATTTCACGTCCATCGGAGTTGTTTTGTGGCCATGCTTAATTAAGATGTGAATCGATCAGTAATTCGAGCTCGAACTAGCACTTTTTGAGCAAACGGACTCGGAATTCGACGAAACAAGTTTCATTAGGACCATAATGACAAACCATATGTGTGTATCATTTTTCACCTCGAACAGAGTTCGTGTGTGCCTTTGCGGATTTTTAAACGACCAACGGAGGTTGTGATTGAATAAAAACTTAATAAACAAATACCCGAAGCTTCACACACAAGCTACCCTCTACCCTATAAGTACAACCCTACTCCCCCTTCCCACAACCAATTTCCTCCTCCACCAAAATTTGCAAATAAATCCCGCCTTCTCTTTGAATTTTTACCTCACAAAACATAGAGAATTAGCCTAAGGCCACGACAATGAAGTTGTAATGTATGATGGG
This sequence comes from Allium sativum, assembly GCA_030737875.1. Lineage (NCBI taxonomy): Eukaryota > Viridiplantae > Streptophyta > Magnoliopsida > Asparagales > Amaryllidaceae > Allium > Allium sativum. The sequence continues at coordinate 580,679,281 of CM060919.1, forward strand.
AGCTAGCTACTATAAAAATTTGACGGTGATTGGTGTAAATGTTTCGCTGGAATCTGGCTTGAAGTGCAGCATGGTCAGTTTCGGTTTATGGTGTTTTGTTGCCAAACCATCGAGAATTAAACAAAGTGCCCATGTGACGACCCGGTATTTCGACCCTTGAAAATTGGCACTTTAATATCTTATCGTATTCGAATTGTCGGAGATTCAAGTTCCAGATTCCTGGTTGTCTAGGGATATAACATATTAGATCAATCACAATGAAATAAAACAACTTCTCATTTATATAATATGAGATTACATCAGAGTTTATAACGGATGTAGGATCAGAGTAAAACAATACATATCCATAACCAAAAGAACATCGGAAACTGGCTAAACAAGGTAAATCCCATAACAGACTTCATCTTCACCTGAATAGCTCCAGATTACAGATGCCCACAAAATGATATGTTCCAAAGAAAATAGTTGATACTCCACAGCAAAAGCAACTCCACAAAAGCAAGGGATACACCGGGAAAAAGGCTCAAAGGCACCAGCTCCAAATACTGCTACTAAACCTGACACTAGGATTCCCGTGTGGAAAATTATGGGCACCCAGAGTTTTGTGTGAAACCAAAATAACTCCGGTCAGTCATGGGACTGATGCAAGAACTCATTATATTTGTTTGTGCATAGAAATTCGCAATGACTTTTTGAAAAATGAAACTAACATAAGGTATCGCGACACACACAATGCAAACGCACACATGGGAGAGGTTTCTCCTTATGATAGTAAAAAATGCTTTAATATGCGAAAACCATTTTGATATTATTATTAGTGCATAGTGTGAAAAACAATTTTGAAAGTAAATGTATCAATCATAGCCAGCATAATGCCACATCCCGTTATACTGACGTAATCATGCCAATAACCAATAGTCTATACATTCAAAACTGTACTGGAACGTAGTGGAGATTGAGTTTCCAACAATGATCACGAAAACGAACTTCCTTTCCGAACCGAATTTTGAACACCTCTAGAGGGATGTACGAGAAACAATTGATGCTCCACATGCTAACACAAGGCCGGGTTACCTTTGTAACTAGGTAACTTAGAGTACACCTAAGTATGTCATCTCTCGGTCGTTTCCACCTTTCCGAGTGCTCGCCAACAACAACCATAAAAGTAGATGTTTTCCACGTAAGTTAATATCTGGACTCCATACCATGATACACCGTTTATCTAGAAGGAGACAACACACCCATAACCCTGCTGCATTTCTTCCTCTTTTAGCCATTTGCCGGGGTGTGAGGCTTGCCGATGTCACAATAAACACAAAGCTACGCTTAAATAAGTCATGCTTTGATCATCGATAACTCGTCACATAACTTAAGTAGGCCACATTATCCATTCACAACGCATCACTGATTTCTACCAATATATAACCTCTAAGCTCATACATCATACAGAATGGTGTTAAGCTAAGAGAATAAATTCTCCGCCACCAAACAGATATATATTTAACAGATATCGGTGCTATGCAGTCAATTTCAATGTCAGACACACAATCCATACAACTTCGTTCTGGGTCTGAGCGAAACCAAAATCCGGAATTCCTCCAAATATGTTTGGTCTATTTGCCACTTAAATGATATAAAATCCATTTGTAAATGGGAACTACCCATTCGAGACATTCAGCAAGCATCCCTTTCGATGAAGGGTCCCGGTCTTCAATACAGTCTTCGATATGCTTAGCTGCTCCAAACGTCGTATTATTATTCGGAATGGTTTTTCAGATCTAATTCCGATCTCGGTCTTTCCGAATAATAAGCGCAATTTTAAAACCACGTGGATATACAGGAACAAATCAAGTCTCAACCCATACTCCATGTTTGGAAACTCAAATTATCATTTAAAACACTTTATTACTTGTTAGAAATCATTTACTAAGGTTTGCAAAAGATTCATAAAGTTAAATCCGTCTAAAACTCAATATTGAACAAACGGCATTACAAAATTGTTACAAAAGGTGTTTCAAAATATCGACATTGGCTAGTTTAAGTAAAATTACCTTTGTTTTACCCAAAACTTCATGATTTTAACATAGATCACTTTTAAATAATTAATTATGATTTTACAAAAAAATTCCATATTTTTAAATTATTTATAACAACCATTATATTTATAGACAATGAACTAAACTTACAACGACCTTTTCAAAAATTGTTTTAAAAATAACTTGAAAACTATAAGTCGAAATTGAAAACTGCTTTCTCTTATTTGAAAGCCCTTGTTAATAGAAAGCAAACGATTTTCGTTTCATAGAAATCCAATTTAATTTGCAAAAGTGATAAGCGTTTAAAGTTTGGAACTAAAATACGTGAACTACCGTTGTGGACAAGCTCTATTTTGACCGTAATATAAATTCTTAGAAAATTTATTCTGAATTGCTTCAAAATATTTTAGAAAGCCATTATATGTTTATACAAACTATTTTAAACTACTTAAACCATTTTCAAAATATATTTCAACTTTTAAATCTTGCATTTAAATGAATAAAATATTCATATATAATGCCGACTTGGTCCGAGACTTATCCGATATCCATATAAATACACATATGTGTGTAACAACTGTAATGCACATACTATCACTAATAACAATCACGAAGCATCCATTCATCCATCACACTAGCATATATGGGTATATATAATAATGTATACATGTGTACATATAAGCGTTTTTCACTAAACGCTTACACTGCAATAATTACTAATTAACCACATAACTAACAACCACTCACACAACATAAAAAGTGAACAAATAAAAGTCTCGAGTTCTCACCTTGTTGTTTCGCTATGCTATCCTTTATTGCTAGGCTGCCATATTGACTACAGCTATTCCGAACTGACTGTTTGACGTTACTAACTTTTCAGCAAATATATATATATATATAATAATAACTGAAGGAGTAGGATTTATACCATGAAAGCCATAGATTTAAGTTTTAAGAAGAAGATGATAATGAAAAAATAAGAATGAATGAAAAAGTGAAGAGAGTGGGTGCTTATATAAGGAAGGGGGAGTAAGAAGAGAGTGACACATAATGAGACATGCATAAGCCATGCATGGAATGTGCATGCATAGACAAGTGTCCTAACACTTGTTAGCATATGGGAAAAGTTTAAGGAGAGAGCGACACATAATGGGACATGTCTAAGCCATGCATGGAAAGGTGCATGCATTAAGACAAGTGTCCTAACACTTGTAAAAATAAGGAGGAAGGTACTTTAGGTAGCATTTCTGCCTTAAATGATATTGGAAACTATATGCAACACTTAACCAAATGCTACCAAAGGTGTATATAAAATTATATATTTTAACAAAATACTTCTCAACTATATTTTATAATTCTAAACAACTTATTTCAAATTCAATTTATTTAATTTATAAATTTATCTAAATTAACTTGTTAAAAATTCCTTATCGTTACATTCACCCCATCTAAAAGAATTTCGTCCTCGAAATTGCATAAGAACATGACAACTGAAAAGAAATAGATAAGGAAATTAGTTTACCAAAGGTTGGCTAGACCGGAATGTCCACTCAACATTCAGGATAGAATTTTTGCAAGGTCTCTTCCATTTCCCAGGTACAATCCTTAGGGTCACCACTCCATTATACTTTAACTAACTTAACAGTCTTATTCCTTAACCTCTTTTCATCTCGAGCAATGATCTTTATGGGTTCTCTTTTAACTGCTGAATTTGTGGTGATTTCCGGATCTTGTTGAGCAGCTTCTTCTATAATCCAGTCTGGGTCATGCACATACTTCCTAATATTAGATATGTGGAACACATCTTGCACACCAGACAACCACTCTGGTAACTGCACTCGATAAGCTAACGGTCCAATTTTCTCCACGACAAGAAACAATCCAATATACCGTGGATCTAACTTTCATGTTTTCCCAAATCTGATTACTCCTTTCATCGGGGATACTTTCAGAAATACGAAATCTCCAACCACAAATTCCAAATCTTTTCTTCTTCGATCAGCATAGCACTTCTGTCGAACCTGGTCCGTTTTTAGCTTCTTCTTAATAAAATCCACTTTCTCTGTCACTTTTCTGATCATATCCGGTGTAAGAACAAGTCTATTTTCGGACTCAACCCAACATATTAGGTATTTGCATGAACGACCATAGAGTTCTTCAAATGGTGCCATCTTAATACTAGCTCGATAACTATTGTTACAAGAAAATTCAACCAATGGCAGATGATTCTCCCACGAGCCTCCAAAATCTAGAACACATGCTCACAACAAGTCTTCTAAAATCCTGTTAAATCTTTTTGTTTGTCCATTCGATTATGGATGATAGGCAGTGCTAAAGTTTAACTTCATTCCCAAAGAATCTTGAAAAGCTTCCCAAAAATGGCTGGTGAAGATAGGGTCACGATACTGACGATGCTACTTGAAATTCCATGCAACCGAACGATTTCCCTGATATATAACTCTGCTAAACTAGCAGCAGTCCTAGTGGGTTCTACGGGAATGAAATGGATACTTTTAGTTAGCCAATCCAGGATAACCCATATTCCTTCGTTCCCTTTACCAGTGCGGGGTAAACCTTCGATGAAGTCCATTGAAACCCAATCCCGTTTCCATTGTGGAATTGGCAAAGATTGAAATATTCCCGCTATCTTCTGCTGATCGCTTTTTTGTTGTTGACATGTGGCACAATGGCTGACATAAATAGATATGTCCATTTTTATTATTTTCCAACAAAAAGTTCGCTTGATATCACTATACTGTTGGATCTAGATTAACCCTAGAGGGGGGGGGGGGGTGAATAGGGTTTATCATAAATTTTAAACTGAATTGAAAAACTGACAGGATATTAAAATAATAAGCAGATTACAAATAATAGCAGAAATAGAAATGCAGAAAATAAATGACACAAGAGATACCCAGCTTCGGCAAAACCTTGCCTACTGCTGCATTCCTAAGGTTTCTACTAGATGATAGAACAGATCCCGCATACAAGACCATGTACACTTGCGACTCTCGCTCCTATTCTAACTCTACGCTCAAAACCCTAGACTGATTCAAACCCCTGAATCAGATTTTCCCCAGATTACAAACCCGTAACCTGTATTCCTAGATTTTACAGATTCTAGTACTGTCAGTTAACTCCTAACTGAAACTCCCCTAGAGTTTTACAGACTCTATAAACTGTTCAGAATTGTTTACAAACGAAACTGAAAATACAACAAAAATAAATAAAATAAACCCTTAAAAAAAATTAACTAAGGAGATTAAGTTATAAGGTCATCCCCTTTAGAAACAAATTGCTTGGCTTAGTCTAACTCCGATAGGCCGGCCCACTTTTATTTCTTCAATCCGTTCTCTTTCTCTGTGTAAAAAATGGCTGTTCTGAAAAAAAACATTTCTAGGGTTTCTCGTCTTTGCCCCAAATCAGATCAATCTCTTGAGTCTTGAAGATCCGAAACTTTGTTTTGCTGGTGATAGATTGCTGATGCTTCACGTCGTTTGTTCTCTGATTTGGAATCGTTCTTGATCGAATCACTATAGAAAAGTGAGTTTCTTTGATTTATTTTATGCTCGAAATTTGTTGCTTGTCGATTCAATCTTTTTTTTGCCGATGATGTAAAAGGTGCTATATAGGATTATATAATCCTTAAACAATTCTCTGATTTCGGTTAAATGGCTTGGATCTGATTGCGTGTTTCCCCTTTAGAAAATTTCGGCTTTTATTTTCCTTCACTGAAATTGTGTGACTGTAGACATGACCCTTGATTGTCTCAGCTTGAATTGATAGAAAAACTGGAAATATAATCTTTTTCCTCTTTTCCTGCTTGTTTCCACAAATAAAAGGTTTGCCGAAAAGAACTCATTTTTAAGTCTTTACCGAATTTAATATTGATCAAAACAGGAAACAAATTTTCTGGTTTCTTGCATAAGGCATGTTCACCTTGCTTGATTGAAATCATGACATAAAACCTGAAATAAATATTTGCCAAAAATGAATGAGTTATTTTGTAAAACATATTCTTTCATGCTCCAGAACATAGCCACCGTAATTTCTGGAAATTAATTGATGCCAATCTGTTCTTGATTAAATTTGCTGAATTTTCTGGACCTAAAAAAAACTTAGCCCACTTTGTTTGATTGCTGAAATTTGGTTAAAATCATGGGTTCTCTTGCTAAAAGCTTGAACCAGATAAATGTATATCCATTAAATTTATCACTTGTTTCTGGAATCACATGAATATTACCATGTACTTGCTGTTGGCTCACTTGTATTCGACCATGCTGATTTCCTTGAATCAATGAAGAAATTCCCACTTTAGCTCATGCCAAATTTACCTGAATTTGCTGCATGTATACTTGTACATCACGTATTGACTGTCATCATTGTTTGCTTTTCTTGCACTTGAAACAGTTTCTGCTATATCCTTTTGTTTGCTGTTCTGACTTCATTCATGCACATGCATGAATTTTGTATACATGCACTCATTTGTTGTAGCTTGAGTACTGCTGAAACCATGTTAGACCTGTTTGACCCTGCATACTGTTCACCATAGCTTGACCACTTGCTCACTGCTGTATATGTGTCATTGATTTCTTGTACTGTGCACACATGTTGCCTGCATTGTCTTTTGCTCGACCACATTCATCCTGCTATGTCCGCACCTTTAAATTCCATGCATGATTAGCTCGGCAATTTCTGAGTCTTGCATTCACCTTCCATGAATATGAACTGCCATGTTTAGATGCTTCAGTATACACATGTACATGCTTACTAGTACATCCAAGTGTTGTCTCGACCATGCATATTGACTGTGTCCTTGAGTTCCTGATGGTCTGTGTATACATCTTCATGTTGTGCACTTCATGTACATGCCATTTGAATTTGCTGTACCAATATGAAACTGCACTTGAGTACTTCAATTTGCACTTTACTGATCTGTTGTTCCAACATGCACCATTTTCATGTACTCATGTAGCTGCACTTATATTAATGTCCATGCTTCTGTTTCACCCATGAATGCTTGTACATTTTGTGACCATTGTACATTGTTTGTATTGATGCCGCTCGACCATTTGCATATTTTTGTGTTGACTGCCATGATTATCTCACCATGCTTGCTCGACATATCTTCACCATGATCACTTGTGTGCAATTATGTTGGCTCGCACTTGTGCTGATATGTTTTTTTGGGCTGATTTGCAAACTGTCTTGATTTCGACCATTTCCATGTATATGTTGAGTTGTTTTTCATGAATGCACTGAGTTGAGCAGGTCCACGTGGCTACTCCTCAGTTGCTCGCTGATTGGCGAGGCAGTGCACACGTGTGTATATACGCACGTGTGTATTTGCAGCCATCAGTAGAGTTGTCCCTGTCCCTGCACTGTTATATGTGTATATACATACACATGTGTGTGTATACATGTATGTGCGTGCTATATTCAGATCAAGTCATGAAAAATGATGAGAAACACACCAGAAAACTGAGGCAAATAGAATTTTTAAAAATAAAATTTATATTTGCGTGCATTAGAATATATTTCTGTTCTGGATACTGTGTGTGTGTTTCTGTGAATGACAGGTATGAAGACTGGACTGACTGGATAACTGGACTGGATTGACTGAGCAGTGAAGACTGGACTGGACTGGCAGAAGACTATGTATATGTGTATATGAGTATATGAATGAAAATGTATATCGAGTGTGAATGTTGTAGTGAGTCAGTAGTAAAGGAGCTGTGTATATGAAAGAGATTGTACTGTTTATTTGTAATAAACAAATTTGTCTGAAATAAAATATCATTTTATTGATGTCAAACAAAACTTGTCTATTATATTCTGTTTATATACAAGTACAATATACAGTGAATGTTTAAATAGTGGAGTTATAAAAAGTTGTACTGTTTGAATGTTTGAATGTTTGAAATATAATATTCAATTCAAATATTATATTCCTATCTATGTTGTATATATATAAAACAGTACAATAACAAACACATTTATAATAATATATATTTGTTTGTTATCATCAAACAAAAATCATACAATTGTGTATACAACTGCGTTATATACAACAATCTCCCCCTTTTGATGATGACAAACAAATAAAAGATTTTGATTACAATAAGTGTGTTTGACAGTGAATTCTGAACTCCCACTATTTATTAGCTCCCCCTACAACAGAAACTCCCCCTATAACTGTGCATGAGTGAAAAGAATGTAAAAAGATTCAGAATTCTGAAAATGAAAATATTTATAAAATATTCACTCATAAATCAAAATCTAATCCATTCTCCCCCTTTTGTTATCATCAAAAGGATATAGAATTTAAAATATCGATGAAAAATGACTAAAAAATATAATTTCAGCTTAAGAGGAGGAATGGTCATCATAAATATCAATTAGTCAAACAAAAATCATAATAAACTAAGAACTGGTGGCATATATCACATTGCAGATAATGACGGATTTACGATGAAATTTATATATAATGAAGAGAGTTAAAAAAATTGATATTTTCCAATTATTTTCCAATAAGGATTTTATAAAAATGAAGCTCAAAAACAGTGATGGATTTGGACTATAATTAATTATTCAACTTAAGTGATAAAATCGTATAATCTCAAATCCCAATAGCTATCAATCAACAAGTCATAATACGTCATAAAATTTAAACACATTTCACAAATTAGAAAATGGATTGATAGGCTGGTTTTTTTTTATACTCAGAGGAGAATTTTAAATTTATTTATATTTATAGCACATTTTTCCTTTTACTTTTTCTATTTTTTTTTATTATTTAAGAGCACACTGACCACGCATAACCAGAGCTTGGATTTTTAAATGGAGTCAGTTGCAGCTTAAATTATAAGTTGTCTCTTAACCATGCATGACCAGAGCTTGGATTTTTAAATGAGGTTAGAAATACACTTATGTAACTATATTTTTATCATTTTTAGCTTTAAAAGGAAAAACTCCTCGGTATATGAAACCAATATGGATGATAGAAATGATGGTAGGTACAGAGATGGATAGTGAAATAAATTTCTAAATTAATTATATTATGAAATATGCTCGACTATACCAGGATTATTGAAAATTTTCAATTATCACTAATTCTGAATAAATAACATAGTCCCATTTCTATCACAAATAATTTCCACCGTTCTAAAAATGATTTTAAAAATATTAACTCTCCACATTAAAATAAAATCATGATGGATGGCAGAAGGATGATAGATAATGAAAATGATCGTGAAATAATTGCCAGTTCAAAGATATTATAATAATTGTTCAACCATCATGAAAATTCAAATAATATCTCCTCTTGTTATGAAATATACTGCAGTCACAATTCATCACAATTTCAAAATCTGAATAATTTTGATGAATTATAAATACAGTTCAATTTGGATATTGATTTCAATTTCTGAAGGAATAATCAATAAATAATTTTAAAATTGAAAACCAATTAAAAGAGAAACATGAAGAGCTATACATGACCTGAGGGATTAAAATATATATAAAAAAAATACAGTACTTCTGATATCAATTGTTCTCTCTTCTCGAGGATTTAAAATTGACATTTGAGACGAACAAGGATATCAAAGAATTTCAAACACAAAGCCCAAGCAGACAAGATTTACAAATTTGGCAAGCAACGGACAGATCAAAACAGGCAGTTATTAGAAAACAGTATCAGAGCAGCACAAAAAAAAATTCAGAGCAAACTTGTCAGGATGATGGTCATAGAAGATGATTCATGATCCAATGATAAAAAATACCATTTATTTGAAATCATTTGAGGAATATGAAATACTCTAGATTCAATGAATCGATCACACCAAATTATTAGTTTCAGATTCAAGATATGTGTGTGATTCAAAAAATCAATAATTTCAAATGATTTTAAACAAATAAATATTTAAATCAACTAGTCATGAAATAATAGTGATTTTCAAAACCAAGTATTCAAAGAATTTTTCAAAATGTTTCAGACAAATCCAAAGAAAAATCAGATCATCTACATCAAGTATGAGAGGTATTCATGATCCAAAAATATTTTATTTGAAATCACTTGAAACAATGTCAAGTTTTTGGATATAATGAATCCGTCACACAAGATTGATAATTTCAAATTTGAGTGGTGTGTGATGTTCAAAATATCAAGAATTTCAGATGATTTCAAACAGGCGGATTTCAATATAATGATTATGAATAAAGGTGAAATTTAAGATGTATCACTGAGATTAAAAAAAAAAAAAATCAAAATATCAAGCCAAACTGAAAATCAATGAAATTATCACGACTGTGAAGTAGCAATGTGCTGTAATGAGTATAATATTTCAAGCCTTTCTAAAATGATTTAGAAGAAACTCAAAACAGCATAAATGTGTGAAATTCCATTAATTATTCAAATCTTCAAAAATTTAGAATTCAGAATAACAGTGTTCAAGATATGACAAGAATACATCAACCCTGTTATGAATTCAGAATAAAATAATCTTCTAAACAATTGCAGATAATTACAAGATTAAATTCAGAATCTAGAAATGATTATAAACAAGAGAATTTTATTCAAATAAAATGAATTTTCAGAAAAACATGAGAACTGCAATTGGAAGTTTAAGAAGCACAAAAAAAAGAGATATGGTAGTGACAAATCAAATAAAACCAACAGAAGAAAATAAAATAGAAAGGGGTAGAAGAAGAAGAAATAGACAAAGAAAAAATATTTACAAGGATAAGGTTAGAAATCATACCTGACATACGATGAAAAACAGAATTTCTAACTCATCAGACTTGGCCAAGGAACATCAAATGATTAAATGAAAGAAGGCAGTTTGATTTCAGATTTTCTTTTTCGTAAAGCAGTTCCTCAGCCACCTTCGCTACCTAACAGTTAAGGGGATCGAGTGGTCTAACAAAATTCGTAAAACCACTCACATTTGTATGTCGAACTTTTGGTACCCAAACCTGTTTATATAATAATCCATCCGAGTTTACCTTTGTACCTTTCGGAACCCAAACTTGTTTAAACTTAGTGAAAATCATTTTATTTCTTTTTGGTGTCCAAGAATGTTTAGATGGATTATTATAAAACGAATTCCCACTTCGATTATGATTAGAAAATCCTTTGAAATTTTCGGAGTTTGAATTTTCAAATCGATCTTTTCCAAAGCAATCTGAAGGATTTCTAAAATCACTCGAATTTTGTTTTTCAAAAACATTATATTTCTCAAAACCAAGACCACGTTTATTTTCAGCAGAAAATTGATTTTTCAACAACATATTCAAAGATTTTTCACTATTAGAGAATTTTGCCAAAGTGGACTTAAGTTGTTGAATTTCGAATTTAAGTTCACCGTTCTCTTTCATTAAATCTGAACAGCGGTTATTAGTGATCTTCCTTTCAGCATCGTATTGTTTTAAAACCAGATTTTTAGATTCAAGCAATTTAATTCTAACTTGGGATTCCGAAATCTCAGATTCAAATCGAGTTTGTTTTTCTAACTGAAGTTTTTCAAAGTTTTTAAACTTTTCAATCTCAATTTCAAAATCTTTCAGAATAGACTCAGTTTTCAACAAGTTCTGTTCTTCAGCAAAAATATATTTGGAGTTTTCAGTCATCTTAAAAATTTTCAAATTCCTTTTGCAAAAAATTGTTCGAACTTAGCAACACAGTCTCGTTCTCCTTTAAGATCCGAATTTCATTCTCAAGCTTTTGAATATTTAAATTGAGATGAACGAGATTAGTTTCTAATTTCAAGCAATTTTCACAAATTGAATTTGAAGAACTTTTAAAGCATTCAAATCTTGCTTCCAAATCATTAATTTCGCATCGTAACTCAGATTTTTCAGATTTAAGAATTTTGTTTTTCCGTTTGAGACGATTTACCATTTTTGTTAAATCAACACAACGAGAAACCAATTTTTCATGTGAAGAGTCTCCAACGTCTGAATCATCATCAATAGCTCCAGTTAAGCACAGATCTGAACCTGAGTTGACAACCGAGGGTTTTGAGAAGTTGTTGTCATTTCCCTATAGCGTGTTGAGAGTTTTCCAGATGTCCTGCGCAGTCAAACAATGAGAAATAAGGTCAAGCTGATTATTATCAAGATAAGAATACAAAATATGCATAACTCGAGCATTTAGAACCTTATTTGTCTTATTTGACATATCTCCCATATTTTCAATAATATCCCAATAATCAAAATTAACAGATTTTATATATAGTTCAATTTTCGATTTCCAAATTAAAAAATCTGTTCCGTTGAAAATAATTGGAATATCACTGGATTGACTCTCAGAAGACTGACAACTAGGAGACACCATGACTCTAGGATTAGTGAACAACCTGCTCTGATACCAATTGTTCTCGCTCTCTCGAGGATTTTAATGACACCCCGGTGGCAAACAAAGGTACCTCAGAGACTGGTTTCACGTCCTGCCTCTCGACATGGACAACCACCCACGGACATGTAGGGATAAGAGTCACTACTTCACCACTAGATCATAGAGCGAGAACTCCCTATCATGTTGTAACCTTATACCAGCTCTGATACCTCTTGTTGGATCTAGATTAACCCTAGGGGGGGTGAATAGGGTTTATCATAATTTTTAAACTGAATTGAAAAACTGACAGGATATTAAAATAATAAGCAGATTACAAATAATAGCAGAAATAGAAATGCAGAAAATAAATGACACTAGAGATACCCAGCTTCGGCAAAACCTTGCCTACTGCTGCATTCCTAAGGTTTCTACTAGATGATAGAACAAATCCCGCATACAAGACCATGTACACTTGCGACTCTCGCTCCTATTCTAACTCTACGCTCAAAACCCTAGACTGATTCAAACCCCTGAATCAGATTTTCCCCAGATTACAAACCCGTAACCTGTATTCCTAGATTTTACAGATTCTAGTACTGTCAGTTAACTCCTAACTGAAACTCCCCTAGAGTTTTACAGACTCTATAAACTGTTCAAAATTGTTTACAAACGAAACTGAAAATACAACAAAAATAAATAAAAGAAACCCTTAAAAAAATTAACTAAGGAGATTAAGTTATAAGGTCATCCCCTTTAGAAACAAATTGCTTGGCTTAGTCTAACTCCTATAGGCCGGCCCACTTTTATTTCTTCAACCCGTTCTCTTTCTCTGTGTAAAAAATGGCGGCCCTGAAAAAAAACGTTTCTAGGGTTTCTCGTCTTTGCCCCAAATTAGATCAATCTCTTGAGTCTTGAAGATCCGAAACTTTGTTTTGCTGGTGATAGATTGCTGATGCTTCACGTCGTTTGTTCTCTGATTTGGAATCGTTCTTGATCGAATCACTATAGAAAAGTGAGTTTCTATGATTTATTTTATGCTCGAAATTTGTTGCTTGTCGATTCAATCTTTTTTTTGCCGATGATGTAAAAGGTGCTATATAGGATTATATAATCCTTAAACAATTCTCTGATTTCGGTTAAATGGCTTGGATATGATTGCGTGTTTCCCCTTTAGAAAATTTCGGCTTTTATTTTCCTTCACTGAAATTGTGTGACTGTAGACATGACCCTTGATTGTCTCAGCTTGAATTGATAGAAAAACTGGAAATATAATCTTTTTCCTCTTTTCCTGCTTGTTTCCACAAATAAAAGGTTTGCCGAAAAGAACTCATTTTTAAGTCTTTACCGAATTTAATATTGATCAAAACAGGTAAAAAAAATTCTGGTTTCTTGCATAAGGCATGTTCACCTTGCTTGATTGAAATCATGACATAAAACCTGAAATAAATATTTGCCAAAAATGAATGAGTTATTTTGTAAAACAGATTCTTTCATGCTCCAGAACATAGCCACAGTAATTTCTGGAAATGAATTGATGCCAATCTGTTCTTGATTAAATTTGCTGAATTTTCTGGACCCAAAAAAAACTTAGCCCACTTTGTTTGATTGCTGGAATTTGGTTAAAATCATGGGTTCTCTTGCTAAAAGCTTGAACCAGATAAATGTATATCCATTAAATTTATCACTTGTTTCTGGAATCACATGAATATTACCATGTACTTGCTGTTGGCTCACTTGTATTCGACCATGCTGATTTCCTTGAATCAATGAAGAAATTCCCACTTTAGCTCATGCCAAATTTACCTGAATTTGCTGCATGTATACTTGTACATCACGTATTGACTGTCATCATTGTTTGCTTTTCTTGCACTTGAAACAGTTTCTGCTATATCCTTTTGTTTGCTGTTCTGACTTCATTCATGCACATGCATGAATTTTGTATACATGCACTCATTTGTTGTAGCTTGAGTACTACTGAAAACATGTTAGACCTGTTTGACCCTGCATATTGTTCACCATAGCTTGACCACTTGCTCACTGCTGTATATGTGTCATTGATTTCTTGTACTGTGCACACATGTTGCCTGCATTGTCTTTTGCTCGACCACATTCATCCAGCTATGTCCGCACCTTTAAATTCCATGCATGATTAGCTCGGCAATTTCTGAGTCTTGCATTCACCTTCCATGAATATGAACTGCCATGTTTAGATGCTTCAGTATACATATGTACATGCTTACTAGTACATCCAAGTGTTGTCTCGACCATGCATACTGACTGTGTCCTTGAGTTCCTGATGGTCTGTGTATACATCTTCATGTTGTGCACTTCATGTACATGCCATTTGAATTTGCTGTACCAATATGAAACTGCACTTGAGTACTTCAATTTGCACTTTACTGATCTGTTGTTCCAACATGCACCATTTTCATGTACTCATGTAGCTGCACTTATATTAATGTCCATGCTTCTGTTTCACCCATGAATGCTTGTACATTTTGTGACCATTGTACATTGTTTGTATTGATGCTGCTCGACCATTTGCATATTTTTGTGTTGACTGCCATGATTATCTCACCATGCTTGCTCGACATATCTTCACCATGATCACTTGTGTGCATGTATGTTGGCTCGCCCTTGTGCTGATATGTTTTTTTGGGCTGATTTGCAAACTGTCTTGATTTCGACCATTTCCATGTATATGTTGAGTTGTTTTTCATGAATGCACTGAGTTGAGCAGGTCCACGTGGCTACTCCTCAGTTGCTCGCTGATTGGCGAGGCAGTGCACACGTGTGTATATACGCACGTGTGTATTTGCAGCCATCAGTAGAGTTGTCCCTGTCCCTGCACTGTTATATGTGTATATACATACACATGTGTGTGTATACATGTATGTGCGTGCTATATTCAGATCAAGTCATGAAAAATGATGAGAAACACACCAGAAAACTGAGGCAAATAGAATTTTTAAAAATAAAATTTATATTTGCGTGCATTAGAATATATTTCTGTTCTGGATACTGTGTGTGTGTTTCTGTGAATGACAGGTATGAAGACTGGACTGACTGGATAACTGGACTGGATTGACTGAGCAGTGAAGACTGGACTGGACTGGCAGAAGACTATGTATATGTGTATATGAGTATATGAATGAAAATGTATATCGAGTGTGAATGTTGTAGTGAGTCAGTAGTAAAGGAGCTGTGTATATGAAAGAGATTGTACTGTTTATTTGTAATAAACAAATTTGTCTGAAATAAAATATCATTTTATTGATGTCAAACAAAACTTGTCTATTATATTCTGTTTATATACAAGTACAATATACAGTGAATGTTTAAATAGTGGAGTTATAAAAAGTTGTACTGTTTGAATGTTTGAAATATAATATTCAATTCAAATATTATATTCCTATCTATGTTGTATATATATAAAACAGTACAATAACAAACACATTTATAATAATATATATTTGTTTGTTATCATCAAACAAAAATCATACAATTGTGTATACAACTGCGTTATATACAACATATACATCTTAGTGATTCCTGGATGGATGCAAAACTTGGACTTGTGGTATTCGTCCAACACCTTCTGTTTGAGCTTTTTGATATTCGGGACACAGATTCTTCCCTTTAACATTACGATACCCTTATCATCTTTTTCAAAACTCGTATTTTCAATTTGTTGAATTCTTTTAATAATTCCTTGTAGAAATTCATCCTTCCTTTTCCTGCGTTCAATCTTCACTAGGAGGGTCGGAGTGATAACCAGGTAGGCAAGGAAAATATATTTCCGACTTGAAGCATCTGCAACAACGTTGGATTTCCTAGAGGTATATTGAATATCCAAATCGTTTGATGCTAAATATTCCAACCAACGTTGTTGTCTTGAATTCGGATCTTTTTGAGTGAATAAACACTTTAGAGGCTTATGGTCAGTGTATAATTCAAACTTTTCTCCCAAAAGATAGTGCCTCTAAATTTTCAAAGCAAATATTACAGCTAGCAGTTCCATGTCATGAGTTTGATAATTCCTTTCATGCGGTTTCAATTGTCTACTTGCATAGGCAATTACTTTGCCTTCTTGAATCAAAACTTCACCAAATCCTTCTTTGCACGCATCTGTATAAACCGATAGCCCTTTATTTCCATTTATAGTAGCTAGAACTAGAGGAGATGTCAGTCTTTTTATGAGCTCCTGAAAGGCTTCTTCATATTTGGGGACCATACAAACTTGGCATTCTTCACGGTTAACTTTGTAAGAGGAGAAGTTATTCTTGAAAAATCTTGAACAAATCTTTTGTAATAGCGACCAATACTAGGAAATTCCGGACTTCTTTTGGTGTCTTTGGTTGCTTCCAATCTAAAATGGCAGAGATTTTTTTGGGTCTATCGAAATTCCTTTCTCAAATACGATATAACCAAGAAAATTTACTTCTTTTTCCCAGAAGTGGCATTTCAAGAGCTTTGCTTTGAGCGCATTCTTTCTCAATATTTCCAAAGCAATTCTTATATGTTCTGCATGCTCATCCTCATTTTTGGAGTTGATGAGAATATCGTTGATGAAAATCAATAAGAACTAATTCAATACTTCACGAAATACTCTAGTCATCAGGTCAACGAAGTAGGTGGGGGCATTAGTCAAACCGTAGGGTATTACTAACCATTCGTAAAAGGTATGCGGTCCCCTAAAGGCAGTTAGATGGATATAATCCTCTGTGATTCTAAGCTGATGAAAACCAATGGCCAGGTCCATTTTCAATAAAAATCGGGCACCATTTAATTGATCAAATAGGTCGTCTATACGAGGGAAAAGGTATTTATTCTTAAGAGTTTACTTATTAAGATCTCAATAGTCGACGCACGATCTTAAGGAACCGTCGGACTTAGCTACGAATACTATGGCTGACCTCCAACTTGAACGGCTAGGTCGGATAAATCCTTTTTCCAGTAGTTCTTGGACTTGTTTATTTAGCTCTTCTCTTTCTCTTAGGGCCATTCTTCGGCTTGTATGGACAACGGATCGGACATAAGCACTAGGTCAATCCTAAATTGAATTTCACGATGTGGAGGAAGACTCTTAACTTCCCCAGATACGTCGGGAAATTCCCTAACAATGGGGATATTATTTATGTCAATATCGGAGTAACCCTAGGTATACATTAAATTATATCTCTTTGGGCTAAGATCTTCACAAGATATTTCAATAAAATTCCCAAGATTTGTTTTTACCCATATTTTTCTGTTTGCACAATCTAGATGGGCTTTATTCATATTTAAACAATCCATTCAGAGTAGAGATATAAATTCATTGAAATCTAGGATAATAAGATTAATACAGAATTGATGAAGAGAATAGGAAATAAGGACCTTTCTGGAATATACAGACAGAGATTTGTGGAACCTTCTACTAGATTAGTTACGCAAATGGATTGGTCAATAAATTCAGGTTCAATTTTTAACTCTTCTACGGTTTCCTTTGAAATAAAACTGTGTGAAGCACCGGTATCAAATAATACCCTAACCAGTTTATCACAAACGAAAATGTTTTCTTCTAATACTCATTTCCTTTTTACATCCGGTGAGGTTTAAGGTTCACCTTCTACTGTAAAGATTTGTGTCGTATCCGTTTCCTTTACTAGTGAACAATTTTTACTTAGATGCCCGAACTCATGACAATAGCAACACTTCCACATTTCTTGACCTTGATCCTTCAGTTCCCTTGGTTTCTTGCAGTTAGTTCCTAAATGATCTTTTTCCCCACAATTATAACAAGTAACTTTCATCAAATGATTTTGTTGAGTTTCTTTCTTTGATTTCTTTGACTTCGGCTTCTTTTCTCTTCAAGTATCTTCTGCTTATCAATGGCGGCGTACCTATATCCCATATCTATAAGTCAAAAAAAGATTGCTTGTTGTGCGTACTCATCCTCGTTTGATACTTCAGATTCATCACCTTAATAAATCTTTCATTCTTCTTCAACGGGGTGTTAACTAGTTCAGGTCCAAAGAGAGAAAGCTCACTGAACTTATTTCACTGAACTTATTTAGGTATTCTTCAAATGACATATTACCTTGCTTAATATTCATAAACACTTCGTATATTCGATAAATTCCAGTTGAGGGTATGTCACGTTCTTCAATAACTTCTTAAAATCCTTCCATGAAAAGTCGTCTTCTGATTTCCCTTGGATGATATTCTCCCACCGTGCAGCATCTCCTTCCTGTAGTTGCCATATGGCCAGCAGTCTCTTGTGGTTATCTTCTAGATTAAGCGATCCTTTGAAAATCTTCTCGCATGCTTTAATCCAGACTTGAGCTTCCATAACATCGTCGGATCCCTTAAGTGGTTTCCCACCCAGATTCATGTAATTCTTATTCAGACCAGGAAGGCTAGTTTGAGTTGAGGGTCAAATTGTGGTCTCATCAATTACCATAGTATCACGACCATTAGTGGTTGTACTGCTTCTTTCCCTACGTCTTCCTTTACTGTTTATTTCTAACTATCTGAAAATAGAATGAAAATGCTATTAGACATGTAGACGAAATACCTAAGGAATGTGAAACATTTTAAACCCTTTTCATTTCATTGAATTCTACTCATTCTAGGGTATCGTTATCCCCATCTTGTAATACCCCGTATTTTAAAACACTAAAAGATGATCAACTAAAGAATAATTAATTTAGTATTCAGAATTAAGTGAAACGGACTGCGCCATTGCGTTCGTCTCGAAATTCTGGTAAAAATAGGCTTCTGATATGCGTAAAACGGACACCGTATGAAGAAGTTATTATGGTTTGAAGTTTGTATATGCATAAGAAGAATATATATATAAGTGGTTCAGGAAATTCAAATTTAGGTCCAGAATTCAAAAATCACACAGAATTGGGGAAGCGGGAAATTTCCCGCTCAGGGGTGTCGACCCCCCTGCGACAGATCTGGCAGATTATGGTTTTGGGGTCAGCTATAAATATGGCCTCATTTCTCATGTTTTTGCGCACCAAAAATAATGGAGAACTAGATGCTGCCTCTGCCCAGATCAAATCAAGCCTTTTTCTTCTTCTGCAATCAAGTTTTCAAGCTTAGAGATCTGCGGTTCGATTCTTCTATTTTTCTAGATCGAGACACTATGAGTCTATGTTAATTTTAGATCTAAATAATTAAAAAGTTAATCTTGACATGACTATAACTTGGATCTATGCCTGTGACGACTTGAATCATATCAGATCTGTTATAACTTGTGTATCTATGATATTCTGACACGACTATGACTTAGATCTTAAACTTTATCATGTCAGGTCTGCCTTTGATCGTAGATCTAATTCACTATTTAGATCACCTTATACCTATTCTATTATGCTTATGGCCAAATCAGATCTGTTGTTAGTTGGACACTGAAATCATTGTTTAGATCACATCATGTTTGTCCCTATTATGTTAGAATCAGTTCTATTATCACATGTTCATTAGATCTGTTCCTATATGCATAGCTTGTCATTATGCCACTATATGTTTTATGCATGTTCCTACCATTATATGTCCATCATGTTAGTATGATCATTTCTGTTCTATTACCTCTATCCTTTTCCTTTAATTTTTATATAGCTAGGCTACCTTCGAGCCTAGGAATGCCGCTGAAATATGCGAACGCGTTGTATTGGGAACGAGGGGAAAACATTAGAATTGGGGCATAACTTGAATATGGTATTTTGGGCATAACTTGAATGAAATATATGAACATGAATTTGGGGCATAAATCAACTTGTGATTAAAGACCTTAATTTAGGGCATATGGTTCATTATGAACATAACTTGGGGAAAAGAAGCATGAAAACTTATAATGACATAGAATAATTGGTTAATACTAAAGATGCCTAGAATTACAGTAATTATAAACTGTAACCGTGTTTAGACACGAGGTTAGATTACGCTTGTGGTGGAAGTCTGCCCGGAAGTGACCGGCATATCCAGCGAACACAAGTGGCAAATCTAATGTGAGGGGTCTAAGTGCATAAATATGAGGTGTGCTAAGACACGAGGTTAAGTCCGACTTATGGAAGAAGTCTGCCCGGAACCGCCCGACATATCCAGCATCCACAAGTGGTAGGCTTAATGTGGGAGGTCTAGTAGATTATAACCATAAATGAATATAGCTATGAAGTTGACTACTTAACCTAGTTGAATCCATATGGATTGTATAAACATATTAAACTGATTAGGGGTTAAGTAAATTTATTTGATACAGGGGTGGGTTAAGTAAATCTTGGGTTGGTGGTTAATATGCATATATCGGTTCACAAAATTAAACTATTGGGGTTATGCAATTTTATGACACCGTTAGGTAGGCATAAGCTGTGGAAAACCTAGAAGTGAGGATGCAAGACAAAGGGGAGAGCTTGCAACATCTTGATTGTGGGACCCGTTTCAGTCAGTAAACCATATATGGGTATCAAACGAGTACTCCGAACTAGGTCGGAGTCGGGGCACGCTTACTAGGCTGAATATAAGAAATCCAAACGTGGGGGACGGTGTGGGCGGTGCGTATCGACCGGGTCATATGTGTGCAAGGTCCGGACAGAGGGGAATAAGACGCCGTGACACCAGTAGATATGGTTGTGCACATCCGGAAAACGAAGGGTTGCCACTTTAGGGAGTGATACACCCTACTATGGGGCCAGCACAAGGTATCTACGAAGTAGGGAGCCGATCGATTAGAGTAGTAGTCAGGGTACATCTAGACTCTGGTAAGTTTAGGAGCCTGTTATTGGGCTGCCTGTGATTGTATGGGGTTAAAACCTCTCACCAGAAAGTACGCCTAAGTCTACCATGTTATACATGTGGGGGATCATCTCATTCTGGTTATACAAGTATTGGTGCAAAGAAATCATTAGAGAAGCGTAGTATACTCTATCATGTTATCCTGTTTACCTAGTCATACCTGCCTTTTATTATGTTATCTCTCTTATCCACTTTATATGTCTGTCATGATCATTTTTACTTATTTATATGCTAAAAGTAACTGCACTCACCAGACTTTATGTCTGACCTATTTTGTTTCCTCTTCTTTCTCTTCCGTTCCACCCAGGTTCTCAGGGAGGGAATACTCAAGCTTGACCAGGATTCTTCTTGGAGCCGCTTAGATGTATTGCTCGGGCTCTTATCTACTATGGCTATGTTTTTACTTGGGTAATTATGCTTATTTTATTGTAGTACTCTGATGTTTTAAGTACAAGACAGAATTCTAGTGATGTACCGAGTTTTATGTTTTCCAGACATATGATGTAACCATGTTTTGAACCACGATGCTTTACGATTAATAAAGTTTTAAATTCCGCTGCTATTTTTTATTTCTCTTGTAATGTTTCTTTTTCTGTTTACCTATACCGCTTCATGAAACTTAATGCATTCTCTTAATGAGTGACATTAACGGGCGTGGGGTATCACACTTGGTATCAGAGCTGAAGGTTACCAAATTAGATAAAAGTTTATGAAAATTATTTTCAAAAAGTTTTTTTAAAAAACATTTTTCAAAAGAAAAGTCTGTTTTGAAAAACATATTCCCCAAAGCCTTATGTAATATCTTTCGATCCTTTGTCTGAATCCCTTTCCTTTTTCTTTTCAGCATGTCTAGGGAACCTAATATCCCTGAGGACATTACGATACCAAGCTGGTTCCATCGGTATCTTGAGGCCACGACGCCTGCTGGTGGTCAAGCAGACGTTCCTCCCCCAGCTACACCCATCGTTCCTCCTCCTCTACATGCAGATAATTTCTCTAAAATCTACAAAGATTTTTGTGCTATGGGAGGGAAGCCATTCCGTGGAACCAAGACGTTCGTAGAGGCAAGGAACTGGCTCAAAGAAACGAAGGTTCTGTTTGGAATTTTCGAAGTGCACGATCGTAGGAAGATTCAGCTAGCCGCATGGCTACTGAAAGATGAAGCTTCAATCTGGTGGGAAGTGACGCAAGCAGGGCGTCCAGTGTAAACTTGAGATGATTTTTGGCAGAGGTTTGAAATGAAGTTTCTTTCTCAAGCTGAGAAAAGCATGCAAATGGAAAGGTTATTGATGCTCAAGCAAGGAGGCATGAATGTTAAAGAATATGTTAATAAGTTCAACCAGCTGGCTAGGTTTAGATTAGAGCTAGTAGATACTCCGCATAAGAAAGCTTTGCGATTTGTTAAAGGACTGAATGAACCCCTTCAGAGGTTAGCTATGTCTTATATTCTAACGGGAGCAACTTTTGAAAGGCTTGTTGATATGACCTTGATGCATGAGGAAGGAAAAAGTGAAAAGAAGGAAGTTAAGGTCGAGGTAACACAAAACAAAAAAGTATGGACCAAGAAAGGATAACAACAATAGCAACAACAAAAGAAAGGTGGAAAGAATGACAAGGCTAAGGATAAGAGGAAGTGCCATAATTATGGACGCGAGGGTCATTTGGTCAAGGACTGCAAAAGAAGGAAGAATTCTTCGGACACTTTTCTAAGGAGTGCCCGAAGAAGCAAGGACAAGGTCAAAGGCAGGAGCTTCTGGAGGGGAAGTGCATGCTCTCGTGACCAATGCTCCAGATAGAGGTAGGAAAGTTTCCGTGGAAGGTTTGATTTCTCTTTCCAATCATCCTATTAGAACTCTTTTTTATTATGGCGCTTTGCATTCATTTATATCTAATTCTATAGTTGAGTCACTACACCTAACTACTAGTATGGTAGTGGATCCTATAGTTGTCTCAAACCCCATTGGTGGTACATGATTTGTTGGAATTTGAGAATATCTGTGTTAGGCATCGAGTTTGAGTGCGATGCATATGTGCTCGGTTTTATGGGATATGGTTTGATTCTAGGGATGGATTGGCTAGCCATATATGGTGCCATTCTGGATTGTGAGAGGAGGGTCGTTATACTTTTGACTTGCCATGGAAGGACCCTCGAGATTTCTTGTAACCCGCAAGGGTCTGTAATGCTTAGTTTCCTAGAGTCTCTTGATGCATCAATAGTTGATCTGCAATATGTGCCAGTAGTCCGAGACTATCCTGATGTTTTTGATGAGGTACGGAGACTACCTCCGAGGTTTGAGATCGATTTACGTATATATTTAGTGGACAATGCAAATCCAATTGCATTGCCTGTGCGCCATATGGATCAAACGGAAAGGAGGAAGCTTAGTAAGCAAGTAGAGGAGCTACTTGATAAGGGTTTATTAGGCGAAGCATATCTAAATGAGGTGCTCCGATGGTATTCGCAATTAAGGCGGATGGTTCACTTCGCTTATGTATGGACTATAGAGAGTTGAATAAACTCACCAAGAAGAATAGGCACCCACTCTCGAGGATAGACGATTTTTTTGACCAGCTTGTTGGTGCATCAGTATTCTCTCAGTTAGACTTGGCCATGGGGTTTCATCAGTTGAGGGTGGCCGAGGACAGTATAGACAAGACAACTTTTAGGACTTCAGATGTTTTCTTTGAATGGATCGTTATGCCTTTTGGGTTGACAAATGCACCCGCTTATTTTGTTGATCTGATGAGTAGGGTGTTTCAGGAGTTTCTAAATTAGTTCATCGTGGTCTTTGTTGATGATATCTTGATTTTCTCGAAGAGCGAGGAAGAGCATGCCCAACATTTAAGAGAAGTTTTGAAAACTCTGCGTGCGCATTAGCTTAAGGCAAAGTTCTCCAAATGCCATTTTTGGATAAAAGAGGTGAGATTTCTAGGGCATATGGTATCTAAAGATGGGATAGCAGTAGATCCCGTGAAGGTAGTCGTAGTTCAAGATTGGAAAATTCCTAAGAACGCAACGGAAGTGAGAATCTTTCTTGGATTGGCAGGTTATTATAGGAAGTTCATTAAGGACTTCGCAAAGATATCAGCCCCACTCACTAGGCTAACGAAAAAGAATTTGGCATTGGCATGGGATATAGATTGTGATGTTGCTTTTCAGCGATTAAAGAAGGCTCTGACAACAGCCCCAGTCTTGACGTTGCCCGATGGGAACAAGATGTTCAGATTATACACGGATGCATGTGGTACAGGGCTTGGTGCGATTCTGATCCAAGAAGGAAAGGTAGTATGTTATGGGGGTAGACAGATAAGGGTTCAAGAGAAGAACTATCCTACCCATGATTTAGAGCTAGCTGCCATGGTACCGTGCTCAAGTCGTGGCATTATTATTTGCTTGGAGAGTCATTCGAATTGTACACCGATCATAAATCTCTCAAGTACTTGTTCTCGCAGACAGATCTAAATTTAAGGCAACAAAGGTGGATGGAGTTCCTAGCAACTTCTGACTTTGAGATTGCATATATTCCTGGCAAGGGTAATGTGGTGGCAGATGCACTAAGTAGGCAGAGGATGGCTTTAAGTCCTCTGTTTGTGGAGAGAAAAAGCTTGGAAATTATATAGACTTTTGATTTCAGACCCTCCACCAAGCTTTTGCCTGGCTTATTTGCATCAATGGAGGTGTGAGCTACTCTTATGTATCAGATAGGAGATTCATAGCAAAAAGATCCACATATTTTAGACATCTTGGATAGGCTCAGTAAAGGGGAGACTTCTAGTCACCTCATTAGATACTCCATAGAATATAAAGGGTGGTTGCGACGAGATGGAAGGCTTTGTGTTCCCCAAATTGGGAGTTTTTTAAAGATAGTCCTAGAAGAAGCCCATCATTCTAAGATAACTATTCATTTAGGCGGTGAAAAGATGTATAGAGACATAAAGAGGGTTTTCTTTTGGGCTGGGATGAAGAAAGATGTGGCAGAATTTGTTTCTCAATGTCTGATTTCCCAGCAAGTCAAGGCTGAGAAAAAGAAGCCTGATAGTTTACTTCATCCTTTGGAGATTCCACAGTGGAAGTGGGAGAGCGTCTCTATGGATTTCATAGATGGTTTCCTAGATCTAGAAAAGGCAACACCAGTATTTGGGTTATAGTAGATAGACTTACTAAGAGCGCTCATTTCATTCCAGTTAAGAGTAAGAGGACGGTCGCATGGTTGGCAGCAATTTACGTTCGTGAGATAGTCCGTCTTCATGGAATACCTTCCAACATCGTAAGTGATCGTGACTCCATCTTCACCAGTGAATTTTGGAGGAGCTTGCAAGAAGCATTAGGTACACAGTTGTGCTTGAGCATCTCTTATCATCCTCAGACCGATGG
The DNA here is from genome assembly GCA_030737875.1 of Allium sativum. NCBI lineage: Eukaryota > Viridiplantae > Streptophyta > Magnoliopsida > Asparagales > Amaryllidaceae > Allium > Allium sativum. The sequence continues at coordinate 580,704,809 of CM060919.1, forward strand.
ACAGATGGAGAGGGTGAATAGAGTTTTAGAGGATCTTTTGAGACTGTGTATCCTTGACTTCGGAGGGACTTGGGAAGAGCACGTTCCTTTAGTAGAGTTCGCCTACAACAACAGTTATCAAGCTAGCATTAGCATGACACCCTTCGAAGCATTATATGGACGACCCTGTAGATCACTGACTTGTTGGTGGGAATCTATAGAAAGACTACTACTTGGACCAGATATGGTGAGAGAAACGTCCGACAAGATTGATCTTATTAGATGGCGAATGAAGACAGCTCAAGATAGACAGAAGTCCTTCGCAGACAAGAGAAGGACTGATATTGAGTTTGAGGTAGGAGACTTAGTTTTCATCAAGGTGTCACCTTTGAAGAATGTGGTTTGCTTTGGATCTGTAGGGAAATTGGCACCAAGATTTGTAGGGCCATTTCCCATAACAGAAAGGATTGGCCAAATGGCCTACAAAGTAAAGATACCAGAGAGGCTATCCGGCGTTCATGATGTTTTCCATGTTTCTCATTTGCGGAAGTGTTTGCATGATACCGCAGAAGTAGTTGAGCCGAGTATATTGGAGGAAGTAGAGGTGGAATGGGAGGCGACAGTCAGACTAGTTCCTACCCGTATTCTTGGATCAGAAGTTAAGAAGCTACAAAATAGAGAAGTCAAGTTGATGAAAGTTTAGTGGGGAGATAACCCTGAGGATGTAACATGGAAGACCGAAGACAAGATTCGTGCTTCGTACCCTTTTCTTTTCGAGGGTATGTTCTTAACTTCCTTTCCAAAGTTCTTATTCATGCTTGTTTCAATCATTTAAGTATATCCTATCAATCAAATCTTCGACCGCTAGGTAGGAATCCCATGGATGTAAACATGTGGTTGAGACATGTTATGTTTGATGGATGCAAGTGGATGCAAGTGTTTACTAGTGGATGCTCGTGGATGCATATACACACACATTATGCACTAGATCGACTCAATCACTCTCATACTGCATATGGATTTGTGTGCATTTTTCTTCTTTTTATGGATGGAAATGGATGTATCATCATATGGATGTTGCATTTGGATGAATGATTGTGCACACATATAGAAGTTACATGATAATATGATGGTTTGCATACATATTGGATTCATGGCACTAACATATCTTGCATTAAGGAGGTCAGCTGAATCAGTAGACCGCCTGATCTTCGCATTAGTATTGGGACATATACACACACCTTTGCATATGTTCATATAAACATTAGAAATCTTTTAAGGATAATGGATGCCTGTGATTGGTGGATGAGTAGATGGATGTGGATGGTAGGATATACATTCTTCTTAACTTAGAGATTCCGGGGACGAAATCCTTTGAGTAGGGGAGAATGTAACACCCCGTATTTTAACAACACTAAAAGATGATAAACTAAAGAACAATTAATTTAGTATTCAGAATTAAGTGAAACGGACTGCGCCATTGCGTTCGTCTCGGAATTCTGGTCAAATAGACACTTGGTTCGCTTAAAACAGACACCGTATGAAGAAGTTATTAAGGTTTGAAGTTTGTATACGCATAAGAAGAATATATATATAAGTGGTTCAGGAAATTCAAAATTAGGTCCAGAATTCAAAAATCACGCAGAATTGGGGAAGCGGGAAATTTCCCGCTCAGGGGTGTCGACCCCTCAAGGGGGGTGTCGACCCATGGGTCGACCCCAGAAGCGGGGGGTGGGGAGGGGATTAGGGAGGGTCGACCCCCTTGCCACAGATCTGGCAGATTAGGTTTTCGGGGTTAGCTATAAATATGGCCTCATTTCTCATGTTTTTGCACATCAAAAATAATGGAGAACTAGACGCTGCCTCTTCCCAAATTAAATCAAGCCTTTTTCTTCTTTTGTAATCAAGTTATTCAAGCTTAGAGATCCATGATTCAATTCTTCTGTTTTTCTAGAACCAAACACTGTGAGTCTATGTTAATTTTAGATCTAAATAATTAAAAAGTTAATCTTGACATGACTATAACTTGGATCTATGCCTATGACTACTTGAATCATATCAGATTTGTTATAACTTGTGTATCTATGATATTCTGACATGACTATGACTTAGATCTTAACCTTTGTCATGTAAGATTTGCCTTTGATCGTAGATCTAAATCACTGTTTAGATCACCTTATACCTGTTCTATTATGCTTATGGCCAATCAGATCTGTTGTTAGTTGGACACCTAAATCATTGTTTAGATCACATCATGCCTATCCATGTTAAGTTAGAATCAGTTCTATTATCATATGTTCATTAGATTTGTTCCTATACGCCTACCTTGTCATTATGCCACTATATGTTTTATGCCTGTTTCTGCCATTATATGTCCATCATGTTAGTATGATCATCTCTGTTCTATTCCCTCTATCTTTTCCCTTCTATTTTTATATAGCCAGGCTACCTTCAAGCCTAGGCATGCCGCTGAAATATGCGAACGCATTATATTGGGAACGAGGGGAAAACGTTAGATTTGGGGCATAACTTGAATTTAGGATTTTGGGCATAACTTGAATGAAATATATGAACAAGAATTTGGGGCATAAATCAACTTGTGATTAAAGACCTTAATTTGGGGCATATGATTCATTATGAACATAACTTGGGGAAAAGAAGGATGAAAAACTATAATGACATAAGAATAATTGGTTAATACTAAAGATGCCTAGAATTATAGTAATTATAAACTGTAATCACACTTAGACACGAGGTTAGATTACGCTTGTGGTGGAAATCTGCCTGGAACCGACAGGAATATCCAGCGACCACAAGTGGCGAATCTAATGTGAGGGGTCTAAGTGCATAAATACGAGACGTGCTAAGACACGAGGTTAAGTCCGACTTGTGGAAGAAGTCTGCCCGGGACCGCCCGACATATCCAGCATCCACAAGTGGTAGGCTTAATGTGGGAGGTCTAGTACATTATAACCATCAATGCATATGGCTATGAAGTTGTATGCTTAACCTAGTTGAATATATAGGGATTGTATGAACATATTAAACTGATTAGGGGTTAAGTAAACTTGTTTGAAATAGGGGAGGGTTAAGTAAATCTTGGGTTGGTGGGTAACATGCATATATAGGCCCACAAACTTAACCTGTTGGGGTTATGCAATTTTATGACACCGGTAGGTAGGCATAAGTTGTGGAAAACCTAGTAGTGGGGATGCAAGACAAAGGGGAGAGCTTGCATCATCTAGAGTATGGGACCCGTTTTAGTCAGTAACCTATATATAGGTATCAAACGAGTACTCCGAACTAGGTCAGAGTCGGGGCACGCTTATTGGGCTGAATATAAGAGATCCAAACGTGGGGGACGGTGTGGGCGATGCTACTGACCGGGTCATATGCGTGCAATGTCCGGACAGAGGGGAATAAGACGCCGTGACACCAGTAGATATGGTTGTGCACATCCGGAAAATGAAGGGTTGCCACTTTAGGGAGTGATACACCCTACTATGGGGCCAGCACAGGGTATCTACGGAGTAGGGAGCCGATCGATTATGGTAGTAGTTCAGGTATATCTAGACTCTGGTAAGTTTAGGAGCTTGTTATTGGGCCGCCTGTTGATTGTATGAGGTTAAAACCTCTCACCAGAAAGTACGCCTAAGTTACCATCTTATACATGTGGGGGATCATCTCGTTCTGGTTAGACTAGTATTGGTGCAGAGAAATCATTAGAGAAGCGTAGTATACTCTATCATGTTATCCTGTTTACCTAGTCATACCTGCCTTTTATGATGTTGTCTCTCTTATCCACTTTATATGTCTGTCATGATACTTTTACTTATTTATATGCTAAAAGTAACTGGACTCGCTAGACTTTATGTCTGACCTATTTTGTTTCCTCTTCTTTCTCTTCTGTTTCCCCCTCAGGTTCTCAGGGAGGGAATGCTCAAGCTTGACCAGGATTCTTCTTTTATTTTTCTTGGAGCTACTTAGATGTATTGCTCGAGCTCTTATCTATTATGACTATGTTTTTACTTGGGGAATTATGCTTCTTTAATTATTGTACTCTGATGTTTTAAGTACTAGACAGAATTTTAGTGATGTACTGAGTTTTATGTTTTTCAGACATATGATGTAACCATATTTTGAACCACGATGCTTTAATAAAGTTGTAAATTTCGCTGCTATTTTATATTTGTCTTGTAATGTTTCTGTTTACCTATAACGCTTCACAAAACTTAATGCATTCTCTTAATGAGTGACATTAACGGACGTAGGGTGTCACACATCTCTAATGAGGTATCTAATGAGTTATACCCCAAAGATTTGTATAACCCAAAGACTGTGACGATCCGGAATTTCGACCCTAGAAATTGGCACTTTAATACCTTCTCGTATTCAAATTGTCGGAGATTCAAGTGTCGGATTCCTGGTTGTCTGGGGATATAACACATTAGATCAATCAGAATGAAGTAAAACAACTTCTCATTTATATAACATGAGATTACATAAGATTTTATAATGGATACAGGATCAAGTTAAAACAATACATATCCATAACCAAAAGAATAGCAGAAACTGACTAAACAAGATAACCCAACGTACGTTCTGTTGAGACCAAATTCGCTATTTCTAAAAGTCAGATCAGAAGCGCTCTTGCTCGATCGAAATCACCCCTTCAAATTGATTTCTAAATGAAAAAAGGTTAGAATTTGCTTTAACGTATTGGATCTGGGTGTTAATATATTATCTTGTTGTCTCGATTTTGAATGGAAAGCCATGGAATTTGTACTACTGGTTTATTGTGTAAATCAAAAACTGGTTTATTGGAATATATTATGATATATTTGATTTTGATTCTGGGCTTTTCCAAGTATTTTAATTCATCGCGTTTACTGATCCTCGAATCACGGCACTCTCACTTCCAGATCTCGACCCCTTTTTTCTCAACCTCGGTCTGACCCTAAATTGTAACTGCCTTCGTTGCTGCATCGATCATTAGGTGAAGTTGTCACACCGGTCAGTCGCAAGAGCCGCCGCAGACCTTCTAGCACCACCATCTACATCCCTTCAAGAAATGGACAGTGTCGGGATTCTATAATTTATTGCTGTGATCGTTTTAGTTATAGCATTTCATGGTTTTTTTGCGGTTATATTCCCCATTTTCGATGCTCATCAGTCTGCTGCTTTGCAGCTTTTTGCACCTATCTATGGATCTTATGCCAGTTTGGAAGAAGCATACAAGGCTCTAAGAACCTTTCAAATTCTTGGACTTGAAAAAGGAGGCGATGTTAATGAAACAAATTGCAAGATAATGGTTGAAAAAAATCATGTCATCCAAATTTTTATTCGAAGACTTGTTCCACGCATTGAAAATGAACAGTATTCTCAAATGTCAGATTGACTCCAAACTCATTGAGGGTATGATTTCAAAGTTGAAAGATGTTGTGAAGAATGTTGCTTCTTTAGACCAAAACCAACCATCCGTTCTGTTCAGTTATTCTCTCTCATGTTCTGCAACTGGTCCAACGAGCCGAGTACCCAGAAAGGGCGAACCAGCGACGGACTGGTTTTGGGAAGGGGGTTACAACGGTAAACTCTTTGCCGTTGTAACGTTATAACGGCAAACTCTTTGCCGTTATAACTTATAACGGCAAAGAGTTTGCCATTATAAGCCAACCATCAAAAACCTCTCCCAGCCGCCTCCTGCTTCATTATCCCCTTCCTCCATTTTCCTAACCCGAAAACCATCTTCCAAACCCCATTTTTCACCTAAATTTTACCTCCAATTCACCAATCTGTCAGCTTCTAACCAAATTAAATACCGTATTTGAAATATTCGTTCGAAAATATGGCTAGATTACTAAAAAAAATCGCCTAAAAATTCATGCACGGCGACGATCCTGGCACCGGGGGAAGTGGCGCAGGCGGGAGTGGTGCAGGGGGTAGTGGCGAACAACCAGTGCTCGGAATAGAAGACTTGCTTGTAGCCGCCGAGAACATGGATAACGAAGAAATAGAGGCGCACGGGGAAGGCGCCCATTGGGGACGTGGAGGGCGTAGAGGCGGACGAATAGGCAGGGCGTGTAGGGGTGTTGGATCGGTTTCCGCTAGACAGGTCGATCTCGATGGCTATGTGGATATGAACCTCAGCGCGGCGAAGCTTCCTATGCTATCCAACTTTCGCATTCTTCCAGATGACGAAGTACACGTCAGCACGCAGTCGAGTTTGGCTGTAAGTATTTTTAGTAATATTTAAATAGTATTCTTTGAGTGTTAGATATTGGGTAGATAGTATAACATTTTGTTGAACCGTTAACAGTCGCGGAATATACGTCCATGTGGTTCGTTAGCGACCACACTTTGATATTATCATGCACACTTGGCGAGTAAGGAGGGGGTCGCAGGACTGTTACATGCTCATGGATTTCAATTTTTTCTAGTTAATATTATAGACCTTTTAATGAAATAAGTGGATAATTTAGTAGTCATATTTTATCTTATTGTGCTCTTTGCTATTTTAGGAATAAACCATGTTATAAATGTCGATGTCCAATTGTGTGCGGCCATTGCTCTACGGTGGTACAAAACCACCCACACATTTCACTTTCCTTGTGGTGAGTTAGGACTTACACCGCTTGATTTCTCCATGCTTACTGGTATTAACATTGGAGTAGGTGCTTATCCCACACTGCCTTATGAGGATGGTCGATGGCGTGATCGTGCACTTGTTCATGATCTACTGCCTCATTTGGATGTTTCTGCTACGTCGTATCAGGCAGAAGGCGCTATTAGAGTGAGCACGATCCGTGCGGCTATGGATAGGATACTCGATCACTACTCTGTTGATGACGACTTGGAGCTTGCTCTATTATTTATGTTATACCTTATGGGTAACCTTTTCTTTAGTTCTTCGAGAAGTAGCGTTCCTGTGGGGTTTTTTGCGGTCGCGGCTGAGATAAATGCCGATGGGGCGATTTTATATGGTTGGGGCACACCTATCCTTGCATACCTATACAGATGTCTCGACATGCAGTGCACCATCACTGATTCTCAGGTTTCTTTATTTCGATTCTGGGAGTTGTTACAGTATTTGTACTTTGAGTACTCTAGGAACTTTCATTTTATCACCCGTACTGCAGACCCATCGACCTTTTTCCCCCGTATATGCTTTTGGACTGCGGACAACCGAGGGTCCAGAGATAATGAGTCACGCCATGTGTATCCCGTTGCCCATAACCAGATCGAGCTGAGGATGTATAGGGATCAGATTCTATGGCATCCATTTGACCAGAGTACATCCATCGATCTTGAGATCATACAGATTGCTAGGATGCTTGCCGGACGGAGATTTCCACTTATATCTTCTCACGTGGCGCTAGGTGCTTATTGGTATCTTGGTGAGAGGTGCTGGAGACAGTTGTATGACTTCGATGCTATTCCGGATGATCCACACCCACATACTTATCGGTGTATGATTTACCCGACGGAGCAGCTAGATATAGCCAGGGCAGCAGGCTGGTGGACGGCTGAGAGCTTTGTTGTTATCGGGGAGTGTTACCTTACCTTATGGCGTAGATTTTTCACCGGGTCCTCAGACACGATTACGCATGCAGCATCGATTGATTTAGTAGGGCCATCTGCTATACGACACGGCATACGTCCACCGGTTATCGAGGATATTACCCAGCCCAACTAGAGTTTTCGTGCAGCTGATCATGTGGCGGCCGCCAGTCATTTTGGATGGACCATGGCAGTGCCCACCATTGGGCCAGATCGTTACGTTGACGTGTTTCATCCTCCGGCCCATCACGATTACCCGGATCCTATACAGATATCATATCATGATCTGTATGATATGCAGATGGGGATTAGGCATATGGGCTATATAGAGCATAGGCATAGCCTAGATTACTATGATGGTGGGCTACGTCGTGTTGCAGAGGAGGCATGACAGCAGCAGACGCATTTAGAGGCCCAGCTTGAGGCAGAGCGCAAGAGACTTCAGGACTTGCAGATGTATTACCACCATAGGTCTAGTGCTGGGTCCAGTCAGCCTCCAGATGTTGGTGGTGATGAGAGACGTCATCGGCGCCGCACACGTCCACGTACACATTCAGATGACTCGGACGACTGAGTTACTACCACTTTTATATACTTTCGCAGTTGTCAGTTGTATGGTCCTACTGTTGGAGTAGACGTTCTGCATTTGTTGACTACCACTGTTATGTACTTTTGTTGTATTACCACTGTTATGTACTTTTGTTGTATTACGTTTTCCTAGTTGATAGTTGTAAGTTCCTGTTGTTTGAGTATGCGTTCTGTATTTGTTGACTACCACTATTATGTACTTTCAATGTATTTTGTGTACGTTTTGATTATGTTTCTGTGTAGAGATTGCATTTGGTTATGTGGAGAGACTGTATTTCTGTGTAGAGAATGTTTTTGTGTATAGCCGGTATGTTATGTTGTTCTAGTTCCTGTAAGTGTTGTTTGGAATGTAATAACGTTTGAATTTGATGTTGAACAAGGTTTCCCTCTTCTCGTGTATAAATGCAAAATTCTTAAAAAGCACGCCAACATAACAAGGTTTGCAGATAACTCCATAGTCTACGCACAAACATCAAATTAAATAGACAGTAAAACAATAATAAAATCACAATACCATAAGTCTACTCAGTTCCATAGCGGGTCAACCAACTGTAGCGGAGTTTATACGCTTTGTAACCAACGAACTCCTCACCATACTCGAAAAGGTAACGAGAATCATATGTTGCTTGATTTGTTTTAAATATGTTCTCGTCTTCAACAGTTTCGATAATCTTTGTGTACCGATCACAAGCGTCTGCAAAATGACGATTAGCCATTTGGATTTCAACCGATGTTCGTATAGTGGGCTGGGAACGATGGTTGTTGTATAGCCTCGTGATCATTGCCCGTCTTTCTTCATATGTTAAACCCCCTCCACTTTGCATTAGCAACTCATCCCTCTTTTCAACCTCAATATAGGATTTAACGAGGGCCAGCAGATCCTTAGAGGAAAATTCTGAAGTTGGAGAATTCAATGTTCGAGCTCTATTACTAGGTCGTTGATTTGCTGGAGAAGGACGCGGAGCTGTAACCGCTCGATGCTGAATAGCGGCAGGCACCTCTTCAACTTGTGTATCATGAACTAATCCAATTTCGTTATCGTTCACTAAGTTTCGTTCGTACTCATCAAAAATCCTTCCCATTTCTTCATCACTTATTTCTGAATCATCCATGTAACCTGTGCATCAGTAGAATAAGTAGAGTTACTAGAAGTACGAATTTTGTTGATAATAAACGTTACCTATAAGACAATAAGAAAATAAATTTTCTCACTTTAGTCTACAACGGTGCTGCTTGAAGCTGTAGAAGGTATGAGATGGATTATCAGATATGGAGTACTTATAAGGGCAATGTACGACCAACAGTTACAATTCAACATACTAGAATACCCGTTATAGGGTTCTCGTGATATTATGGGTGATTCTGTACAATGACCGGTCACATCATTGCAGCACGAAAAATGGTGCCATCACAAGAAATGTTGGCATGTACTATTAATCTCGTGATATTACGTTAGATTCCCTACAGTGACTTTTCACATCACAACAAATGTGGGCAGTTACTAATAATTTCGTATACTGTTGTCATTTAATTCGGAAGAGACTACTCAATGCAGTGAGCGAAAGATGGATACTTTTAATGGAATCACAGCTACGAATGACGGAGACGCGTCTTTAATTTTTTCTTCTCAGTGACTGGTTCAATTATGCCGTACGTGCATGTGAAAGGGTACACTCTGCATACACGTGACTCGTATTAAATTCACAGTGATATTGCTGTATGTAATATTGTTGTATGACTCAGTGTCTAGTCATTTCATTAACTGTAGTAGCCTTTGGAAGCATTATTCGTAATTGTTTTGTCATGATGGTAATTTTGTGTATATGTAGGAGTTTAAAAATAGGGGTCATCCACCAGTGCTTTAACCATTTCAATTCACAAAAGAGTTACGAAAAATGGACCGTTCCCAGGTGCCTTATTTCTGCTTGCGATAGAATGAAATGCCAAACCATAATCACTGAAACAACAACAACTAGTACAACGGAAGGAAATGCCAAACCATATTCATACAAACTTCAACAACTAGTACAACTATTGAGCAATTATAACAACTGAAACAACGACAACTAGTACAACAGAAGGAAATGCCAAACCATAATCATACAAACTACAACAACTGAGCACACAAGCATCAAATTCAAACACGTACAACTACCATGGTCTAGGGAAAGGACCATCTCTTATCGTACCCGCCTTAGTCTTGCTCAAGCGTCTTATTTCTGCTTGCGCTTCGAGTGCATACTGACGTCCACGTTCGCAAATGGGAGGGTCAATCCACTCCTTAAAGCAACAACAATCAATGTCACTAGGATAATTCATGTGGTCGTTGAAGGCTTGACAACCGAAAAATCGACGACCGGCATTTGTTTCGGTCTCGTCAACAACAACGACCGACACTTGTCCACAATGGCAAATAGGGTTGTATCCAATCGTCCCTAGTGGCTCGGATACCTTCCCTTCGAGTACAATCTCTTTTCCAGGTCTTTGATGAACGGAAGAGGCATCTTCGTTTGAATAAGGTGAGTATCCGTATTCGTGAGTTGGGCGAAACGATTGCTGGTCTTGGACCGGACGTTGCATGGCATACGATGATGAGTGCGATTGGGCCATGGGTTTCTTGCTTGCAGATTTTTTGCTGGTACGCTTCGGTTCAGACGAAGACATTTTTCTGGTTGTCAAAAAAGAATTTGGGAAGGTGGTCTGGTTGTGTGGAACAAGGAGGAGGTAGGTTGGTATATAAAGGGAGGGAATGCAACCGATTAAGTAGCCACTGTGGTGCCACGACAAAAAATATAACGGGAAACAGTTTGCCGTTATATTTTAATACAGGATATATATTTTCCTAGTGTGTAGGCCGGTCACTCTTTTTCTACAGTTTTCAGACCAGAGTGTGGTCATGTCACTCTTTTTCTAAAGTTATGAACGCATTTCCCAACGTAGCTATAGGAAACAGTGCACAGTGTACAGTATACAGCGGACAGTGTGCAGTAAATAGTGCACAGTATACAGAGCACAGTCCAACGGTTGCAATTACCCGTTGTCAATTTGTTTTCACATTTCGTCTCTTTTGAAAACGGGAAGTAATTTCCTTATGCAGTGGTAACTAAATCTCCTCCTATATATAGCTAACATTGCTTAAGCAATACCCGATCCATACGGACTGGAAACTGTATCTCAAATAAGAAAAATGCCAATATTGTATCCATCTTATTACAATTACACGGACCTTCTCTCAGGACCATCAAACCCTAATCCGTCCACACCCAGAGAACCAACAGAGTGGTATATCGAAATGGAAGAGCGACACAATGACGAGGTGCGACAATTAGAACTTGAAGCAGGAATGCATGAACTGGAAATACGACATCAACATGACAATCGTAATCGACAACGTGAGCACAGGTCTAACCTTGTAATTCCTCGCGTTAGAGCCATGGTAGAAGAAGGTGAGGTTCAATCCGCAAATATCGTATGCTTTTGTGGATTCGAAGCACCGCAATTAGTGGTCCGTCATGGAAACGACGTTGGACGTCGATATTATAGTTGTCCAGTACGTGGCAACGGATGCGAGTTTGGACAGTGGATAGATGACCGTTTTACCCGTCGAGCAATTACGTATGCTTTGGAACTAGAGGAAGAAATAAGAAAGCTGCAAAATCAAGTAAACGACCTAAGCAATGCAAATTATCGCCTGCAACGTGGGTTAAATTAGCATTTAAATATTTTATGTTATGCGTACTATGTACTGTATCGTTACGTGTCGTATCACTTTTATCTTTTTGCTTTATTTTAGTTCAAAACCATCACTGTGGTTCGAACGAAGTATGTATCCCAAGAGCTGTGTAACGTTTAGGTTATGTAGGCTGAATTTATATATGAAACCTAGTGTTTGTCTAATCTACCGTTCGTGTAATTTATCATTATTTGTAACTTATTATCACATTTTCGAGATTACGAGTTAAAAATAGGGGTCGTCTGTGGGTGCATTAACCTTTTCAATACGTGTAGGAGTTTAAAAAAAGGGTCAGCATACTTTACGTCAAACATTTTACGGAAACGGTCAAACAGTACACAGTGCAAACAGTGATACACTATACATTGATACAGTACCAGTAATTATGTTACTGAAAAAGTTGATGCATTAAATATCAAAACCATAAATTTATCACGGGTATCACCTACTTTGTGTTTCTGTTGGGAAGTTCAACATTTCTTTTTACAAATCTAGCCCTGCTTTTTGTGTAAACGCAGCAATAAATATGCACCAGGTTAATATCTCTAACAGAACAAAAATTCCATACACTTCCCATCCAATTCAATTGATTGACGATTTGTTTTGTATTGAAGCTATGGACAACTTGGAGATTGACAATGAAACAATGAATAAGTGTTATGAAGAGTTTGAACGGTCAAGGAATAGTGTACAACACAACAAGCCTACGGTGGAATTCGGTGAAGGAGCACAAGTTCATTCTAAATCAGTGAAGCCGAGAACAAAATCTTTCAACGCTCGATTGCGCGAAGTTGTAGCAAATCAAAGACCTGGTAAGCAGATCGTATACGAAGGACAAGAAATCGAGCCCCTACATCCAATCGGTCCAACGCTACATAGTGGAGCTTACCCTATTTGCTGTTGTGGAGATGAATCGGTTGTTGCTGTTGCCAAAACTGAAAAAAATGCTGGACGCCGATTCTTCGGATGTCCTGCCTTCGAAGACCATAGGTATTACCCCAATGATATTCACGGTTGTAATTTTATGCAGTGGATAGACCCGCCAATGTGCCAACGTGGACTTCAATATGCACTGGAAGCGCAAGCCGAAATAAGGCGGTTGAACAAGATTATTGCGGATGCAACTAGATCTGGCTATCTCAGAAATCGTTAGGATTCAGTTTTTCTTGAATCGAAGATTTATTACTCTACTTTGAATTTGATGTTGCTATGTTCTGTTGTTTTGGTTCCTGTAAGTGTGGTTTGGAATGTATTACTGTTTCAATTTGATCGTGAACAAGATTATCGTCTTCTCGTTTACAAATGCAAAATTCTTACATAACGTGCCAACATAACAAGGTTTGCAGATAACTCCATATTCTACATAAGAACGTAATAGGTCAACCAACTGTAGCGCAATGACTAGTCAAGTCTTGCATACTTCGCATAGTGCAGTCATGTCATCTGCCAGATTCCATTTAGTGTTCCCTACAGTGTAGCTTTTGACCGTTCACACCATTGCCCATCTTCCAGCTATATATACATATGTTAATTTACTCACAACATGCAAAACTCAAACAACTTCTTCCCCATTCTTAGAGCACATCCTTTGATTCGCACTCACTGAAAATGTCTTCGTGGGCAATATCTACAGATTCCGAGGAACAAGCTTACGAAAATATGAGGCTATAGGAGCTTGAAGACGAACTTCAGTTTAGACATCCTTTGATTCGCACTCACTGAAAATGTCTTCGTGGGCAATATCTACAGATTCCGAGGAACAAGCTTACGAAAATATGAGGCTATAGGAGCTTGAAGACGAACTTCAGTTCCTAAACCAAATGAAACCGCAAACTATACCGCCGTACGAACAAGTGAACGTTCCAACTCCACATGAAACCCCAGTACCCCCTGTTCAAGTTCCATCTCAACAAGAGGTACTCAATCAACGTAAGAAGAAGAGTTCTTTCGTGTACCACTGCATGAACATGTAGTGGATTCTTATCCAGTTCGTTGCTATTGCGGGTATGCGGTTGAAGTTGTCGTTCAAGCAGAGGGCAACAATATAGGTCGGCGCGTGCAGCGATGTCCAGCCTATCCAAATGGTTGTAATTACACGGACTGGATAGACCAACCTTTGTCTCCTCGGGGAATAGCATATTGTAACGAACTCGAATGCGAGAATAGACGTGTTCGAAGTGAAAATGCCCAGTTGCGATTGAACATCCTGCGATTCCCATAAAACTAAAACGTAAAATGAGGTTTACTGAAGTTGCTAATTTTCACTTCATACTTTGACGAAGCTAGTTCGCATGTTATGTCGGCAGTTGTTGTACCTTTATAAACTATTGTATCTTTATGCTTATTGTTGTATCTTTATAAATTGTTGTATCTCCATATCCTACTTTACTGGTTGGATTTAGTGGAAATTTTAAACATATTTGGATATCACTTTATATCACATCATCTGTCCGAATTGACAACTCAACGCAGAGATATTATCCAAACCATTATAAAGGAATTTGACTACTCAACGCAGAGATATTATCCAAACCATTATTGCCTACTCAATCTGCCAACCATTAGTGCCAACCGTTCACAACACAACAACTTTCTGAATTGACTACTCAATCACAGAATCATTACTATCCCAGCCTTTATGTCGGAACCATTATTGCCAACCATTAGTGCCAACCGTTCACAACACAACAACTTTCTGAATTGACTACTCAATGACAGAATCATTACTATCCCAACCTTTATGTTGGAACCATTATTGCCAAAAAATACATTTAAAATATGTTAACCATCATTGCTTATATATATCTGTCGTACGTCTACACTTAGGCAGAACAACGAAACTCAATATATAAAAAAAGCAAGCAATGGATCCAAATCTACGTCACCATTACTACCACATGAATCAAACTAAAGATTACGACCTAGAAGATGAGGAAGAGACGGAGGAGTAGCTGGAGCAACACACAATGGTTGGGTATTCCAATAATTTCGCTGAAAGCTCAATTAGCAACCATCGAGGTAGTATGCCTGGCCGGCGTGACCGGCGGTATAAGGGAGACTACAGGATTGGACATGAAAGACTAATGAGAGATTACTTCATCGACAATCCAACCTACGATATAACTTTGTTCCGCCGTCGTTATCGTATGAGTCCGACAATCTTCTCTAAAATTTATCTTAAACTTAATCAGTCAAATCCATATTTCACTTATAGACTGAATGGAGCACAAGAAATTGGCCATTCGTCCCACATCAAAATTTCAACGGCATTGAGGATGTTAAGCTATGGACCAGCTGGTGACCAAATGGATGAATATTTCAGAATTGCAGCATCAACAGCAATAGAGTGTCTGGAAGAATTATGTAAAACAGTTGTTCAAGAGTTCGGGAACGAGTATCTACGGACACCTGGACCAAACGATATAAGCAGGATACTACGCAGGGGAGAAGCTAGAGGATTTCCAGGTATGCTTGGAAGTTTAGATTGCATGCACTGGCCTTGGAAAAACTGCCCAACCGGATGGAAAGGAATGTTCACCGGACATAAGAAAGTGCCATCAATGATCCTTGAAGCAGTAGTAACAGACGATTTATGGGTTTGGCATGCTTTTTTTGGAGTCCCAGGTTCATTGAATGATATAAATGTTTTAAAACAATCATATCTTTTCACATAGCTTGCTAACGGACTGTCAACAGATGTTTCATATAACGTTGGTAATATCGAACACAAAACTGGATACTATCTAGTGGACGGAATATACCCAAAGTGGAGAACTTTAATTCAAGGATACAGAGTACCATCAAATGACAAAGAACGTTAGTTCACTAAGAAAGTAGCTAGCTACAAAAAGGACATCGAACATACGTTTGGTGTTCTACAAGCCCGATTTCATATTTTACGCAATCCTGTTCATTTTCATGATGCAAGAGTGCTTTCAGAAATCATGTATGCTTGTATAATAATACATAACATGATTGTGGAGTCTGAAAGAGGTGGGTATAAGAATCAAAAGTCTAATTATCCTGACATGTTTACGGGGTCAAATGCAAAACCCCATAAAGATGTAAACTCAATGGACGAGTATGTTGATATGGTTCAACATATTGAAGATCAAGCTGCATACTTCCAATTGCGTGACCAGTTAGTGGATCATTTGTGGGCGCATAAAGGAAGAAATAGTCGGAATCAGTAGTTGGTACTAGAACTATGTATCGGTTTGCACTCGTGCACTATGTATCAGTGTGTATGTTGGGTCAATAAATCAGTAGTGGGCGCATAAAGGCTTTGCTGCCTGTTCTGCAAGCCTGACAGTATTGCCAGATAGTTCTGACATGCAACATTCATAACTCTATAACCGCCTCTAAGTGATCCCCATGTTCTACTCCTCGTTTCCAACGAATTGTAGAAATCTGCAACTCTTTCCCAAAATTTCTGACCTTTCATATTATTCCCAACAATGCTGTCTTGTGAAATGCGTATCCACGATTTAGCAAGTGAAACGTACTGCTCGGAAGTAAACTTACATTGTTTTCTTCTTCCATCCGCTGCTATTTCTTCCTCTTCAGCATGATCATCCTCAACATCTTCTATTCCGGGATCCGGCTCCGATTCAACTTCGGTTTGGTGTCGTTTACTGAAAATGCCGCTTAAAGACTTCCACTTCGTCTTCTTTTGGTTATATTCGGGACTGACAGGTGCAGTGTATTCTTGACTAAATTCTTCAGAATTTGTAACTTTCGCATCCTCATTTGCATCTTCGTCCTCCGGCTCCTCCGTTGAAGTTTCAACATTTTCTTCGTTACTAGGAGAGACAAACCCGTACGAAAACTGTCTTTGTAGATTTTGTGTACCTTCGCGGTCACGAACCTCGGTCTGTTGTGGAGGTAGGTGAGGTTGTTGACTTTGATCGGTCTACATCATCATTGACATATACGACGAATGATCATCGTACACGCCTGGCACCGGTGGTCGTTGGTAAAAATGTAGCGGGGCGGACGAATGGACGGGAGGAAAGTTAGGAGGAGCGACCGGTTGGTACGATGGTCGATATGGATAATTTGAATACGGCGAGTAGCCATATTCGTGAGATGGCTGCAACGATAGATGTTGTTGGACTGACCATTGCATGGCATACGATGAAGAGGGCGGTTTGGACATGAGATTCTTGTTTCCGCATTTTTTGATGCTTCGCTTGGGTGCGGAAGAAGACATTTTTATTGTTGAAGAAGTTGAAGTTGAGAAGGTGGAGTGGTTGTATGGAAGAAGAAAGAGGAAGGTTGGTGTATTAGAAGGGAAAATGGGGTAACCGTTGGAGTGTAACGGCTATATATTATAATGGCAAAGAGAAAGCCGTTATAAGCTTATAACGGCAAACTCTTTGCCGTTATAAACTTATAACGGCAAAGAGTTTGCTGTTATAAGATTATAACGGTATTCTCTTTGCCGTCATAAGCTCTAGGCTCTGTTCCGTGAACCAGCCACGAAGGAGCTCAAAACTAGCCACAAACCAGCCACGGGTGAGTGAACAAGCCACACCTGATTGCTCCGTGGCTTGTTTAGTAACTGAACAAGCCATGGTTGGTTGTGCTCTTATTAGTTTATCACCGCTCTTTTGAAAGCTTGCTTCAAATCAAGAACCTTGGACATGATATCACTATATCTGATGCTGATGGTGTATTCCATTCCTTAAAGACAGACACTCAGTCAAAGTGACGGGAGGTGGCGATATGAATCTGCTAGTGCTCAGTCCAGTAGTTATGCTGCTGGAATAGCACTTGAAACACTTGCAGGAGTAATCTCTCTGGCAAGTTCAGATTTGGACCAATCCATGATTGAAAGTGAACAGAGTTAGTGTTCTTCAATTCCAGGTCATACAAATTGCGGCTCCAAAACCATTTCTCTTTAGGAATCGCATGGACTTGAATGGATCGGATGTAGCAACTTTGAGGCAAGCCTATTTCTGTTCATGTTATCATGAGTATAACATTTTAAATCTTAGGCCCGAACTATATTTATTTTTGTGAACATAAAATATAGGTTGTTTTCACAGTAGGTTGCTAATCTGTGTTCTGCCACCACTGCAACCTTGTACTTTGTATCATGCGTTAGACCTACTATATATATATATATATATATATATATATATATATCGGTATAACTAGATATTAGTCACTGATGATGCATATGTTTCTGATGTGGATGCTTCTATCTTGCGTGCTCTTAAACTTCAGTATTTATTTTATGGTCTTTATTAAAATTAGAGCGCTTTGAATAACATAACTCTTTTAATCAAGTACACAAAACAAAACGTTCTAGACATAAGCATGGGAATTTGTTATTATCTGGATTTTGTGCATAGATGTTGAGATATAGGATGTATTATTATGACCTTGTAGACATCTTATCCCTTTAAGGGCATCTTTTGCCCATCCAATTGGGGTTTGGGGGTTTTGGGGGCTTTAAGGGTTTTGGGGTAATTAGAATGAAACAAATAGGCGATGATTTCTCCCACTATTTTAACAACATGAGGAGAAGACAATATTTTATTTTTCTGCTTTTAAAGGAAAAGGAAATATTGATAAATCAAGGACCATGGATGAGCACACATATGCATGGAGACCTGATAAATGAGCAGCAATGACGGACAAGTTTGGAGCATTGGAATTTCTTTCTAGTTAAATTAGTCTAACTGAATCTTTAAGCACTTCTGCGCATGCAGTAAGGAATCAACGCAGTCTTATCCATAATAAAATGTGTAGTTACTTACAACTATCTTGCCTTGAATCTTGTATACATTTCTTAGAACACGGTACCATATATATATATATATATATATATATATATATATATATATATATATATATGCATTATACATATTATTATACAGCTAGCTTGCCTTGAATCTTGTATATTTAAAACTATGGTTCTGTAGTCAGGTTTTTCTTTTTAAAAAATAAAAAGATACTAGGGCCAATAATTTCATTATAGTTTTAGACTGGATCCATCTGAACCAGAAGTTATATCATCATAATCAAACGTCTTTTTCTTTCACTCATCTTCAGTAGAGGGCAATACAGCAAAAATTAACAAAAATTAAAGGTCAACAAAAAAGTTGTTAGCGCTATGTATAACTACGCATACGGTACTTCTCCAAGTATCTTGTATTTTACAACTTAAATACATGCTAAGGGAATTAATTTCAGTGTTAGATTTGTTGATGATTAGCTTTGTATAAACTGAGATCATTGTGCTGTGTGTGTCCTTGTGTCTTTGTGCCAGATACTTTGAACATGTCACCGTACAATAATTGAGAGGGTTTGACTCTGATTTGCAGAATGGTAAGCACTCTACAATACGGTCGTGACCGGGCTCCATAATATAGGCAATAGAATATCGATGTCGACCATCAACTATTATACGGTGCATTGTAGACCTGAAAATAGGCTAATTATAGTATTTTGTCTCAAGGACAACGAACAAGAAAAAAAATTATTTCTCATAAAGACATTGTCCGTGAAGCTACAGGAAACTTTTACAACACTTGGATATCCACCTCTTTTGACGACACATTGACGATCTAAATAATAATACACTCTACTTGTATAGAATGCTAATGCTTGTGTTGAACTAATATTCAATCGTACGTACTATTCACAAAATTTTAGGTTAATGTTTCATTAACTCTTGGTTTTCTCATCTGCATTTTTTTTGCTCTTTTAGTTTAGCTTTAGCACACTGGAACATCTGCTTGAAACCTACACTGTCTCCTACTTGACTATGCGTAAATGCAGTCTTCAGGGTGAGCAACCATTTTATATATTTCTATCTAAAGCATAAACTTGACTACAGTTTCCTACACCAGGTATCAAGGTCAGATGATAATGTTTTTCATTTCTTGCACACATGCGTAAGTAAATTATCTTATACTCCACTCGGCAACAGTTTAAAAACCAAGCAATGTGGATGCCTCTTATGCTTTATATCTTATTAATTTTATATATCTGCAAAAAAAAAAAAAAAAAAAAAAAAAAAAAATACGTTGTATGTTGTTTTTTGAACACCTTTTATATATTTTCCTCGTTTTGGAATACCACATCTATACCTATTTCACATATTTTCCTTTATCTATTTCTATGTGCATTGAACATTAACAAACATGTTACTTATGCTTCTTATTTAATTGTCACCTTTAGCTTCGCCTTTATCGTCATATACACATTATAACAAAATACCCCTTACCGTCTATGTTTTCTATGCAGAAAAGAACTTCTGGTATTATCCGACTGAACTATAGTCATGTTTTTTATTCTATATGTCTAGGTTCATGTTTTTTTCTTTTCCCTTTTCCATTCATATCTTCTTTTACTCGCATGTCCATGACTCGGTTACTATAGATTAATTGTACAGGTAACCTTTGTTTCATTACCAGCATTGCACTTATAAACCATCTTCAGATTTTAGCTTAGTTCTTGTACAGTATTGGACATATGATAACCTTTTACACCTATATGTTGCAAGTAAAATTTTACATAACAATTTTTTAAAGAAAGTTGATCTGACCATGGTAGACAGACGGTTGAAATTGTTAGAACTTTTGTAATTACACAATTGTATTACAAACAGACAGCAACAAAATGAATGTTAATCAATTATGGCACAACTGTCACGTCAAACTGTGTTTACAGTAATCACAGAAAGCATAACCGATTTGTGCGCAAGATAGAAGATAAACAGAAAGTATTCTGTTTCACTAATGTCCGAGTCCAGATATTTTCTGTTTCCTTGAAACAATATTGCCGTCGTATGCACCAATCGACGTAGTTGCAATTTGTTTTTCAGGATAAAACGGACTGACAGGCAAGGAGGAGTGTCTGTTCGCATGCATCAGTAACCGTCAGAATAGGAAAGGTTGCGACCCTTTAACCGCTCAAGAGCCCCAAGGCTCGAGGCTCTTATATTTGACTTTTTAATGTAATTAATATGGCCAAGTCCACATCCTTTTATCATCCCTCTCTTTTTTATTTTACATAAGCCTATTTGGCTTCTAATATATAAGGAGAGATTGCGCTAATATTTCTATGATGTGGGACTTTAAATGTTGTTATCCCTTCTTCTTCCATATCTCTTCTTCTTCCCACTTTCCTCTTTCTTTGCTCCTTCATTTTCCAACAATAATAACCTTTATCCTCTGACTTCTACGACCATGGTAGACAGACGGTTAAATTAACCTTATGCTCAAGGACAATTACATGGTGCATTGTAGATACTCTGAACATGTCACCGGTCACATGTCACCGGTCAATACCTTTTAGTGGTTCTATGAATCCCATGTATGCAGCTTAGCATATTTATCCTTGAATATCTGGAGAGCCACATCGTCAGTAGCTAATAGGGTGATCAAACCATAATCAGAATGTGCAGCAACTTTA
This sequence comes from Allium sativum, assembly GCA_030737875.1. Taxonomy (NCBI): domain Eukaryota; kingdom Viridiplantae; phylum Streptophyta; class Magnoliopsida; order Asparagales; family Amaryllidaceae; genus Allium; species Allium sativum. The sequence continues at coordinate 580,726,095 of CM060919.1, forward strand.
TATATTCCTTTTTCTGGGATTTGATATTTTACCATCATATTGGAGTAAACTGTGCACGTAAGTTAATTATAATGGATTCTTACGTTTGTCATGTGGTATGTTTTGAAAAATAGATGGGAAAAATAGGAGAAAAAATCGAAATAGGTCTGGTGGTATCAACTTGAGACAATTTTTACACCGCTGGATTAACTTGAGACAATGCTTACATAAAGTAGACAATAGATTAAATGATACCATTTTGATTTGCTTTGTATCTAGGTGTGTGTGTGTCTATATATATATATATATATATATATATATATATATATATATATATATATATATATATATATATATATATAAAAGCTGATATCATATTTCACAGCCATTATCTTGCACTTGAGCAGATGGCTGGACAAATAGATATGGAAGCCGTTGAAGACTGTGTGTGTTAAATAGTGTCAGTGTGTCTGTATATGAGTGAATCGAGCGACAGTGTGGTGAGGAATGTATGTAAATATGAATGACTGTGTAATATATCAGTGAATGTACAATAGTGAAGTCGGAAAAACTGTATTATTTGAAATGTTGAAATAAAATATTTATTTGAATAAAATATTGTGTTGCAGTTGTTTTAATATAGTGTTGCCACTGAGTTATAAACATTGCGTGAAATAATGCTGCAATAGTCATACAAGGTGTTGCTATAGGGATAAGATTAGATTAGGTCATGGGCTTAGTGGGCCCTACATTATCGGTCCCAATAGACATATTAATAAAATTAATATCTATAGCAACGTTTCGGAATGTTACTACAGACAGCTAAGGATGTTGACCGAAATAGGGTTCTATTGTAACGATATTTGTTATGTTGCCTTAGATAATCAAAATGTTGCCTTTGATGTCTGCAGCAGTGGTGAAAATTGAATCACACTAAAAGTGTTGCCAAAGACCTATGCCAACAATTTTTGGACTCATGCCAACAAATTTTTTTCTGTTGTATTAGGCTGTTTATGGCGTATTGACCTCTAGAGGGATGTCTGAGGATCAACTGATGTGCCTCACGCTAACACAAGGTCGAGTTACCTCTACAACTAGGTAACTCAAATTACGCCTGAGTATGTCTTATATCGGTCATTACCGACCTTTCCGAGCGCTCACCAAAAAAACCCACAAAAGTAGATGTTTTTCACATAGGTTAATACCTGAGCTCCATACCATGATACACCTTTTATCTAAAAGGAGACAACACACCCATAACCCTGTTGCATTTCTTCCTGTTTTGGCCATTTACCAGGGTGTGAGGCTTGCCGAGGTCACGATATACATAAAGCTATGCTTAAATAAGCCATGGTTTGGTCATCCATAGCTCATCGCATAACTTAATTAGGCCACATTGTCCATTCACAACGCATCATTTATTTCTACCAATATGTAACCTCTAAGCTCATACGTCTTAGAGAAAGGTGTTAAGCTAAGAGAATAAATTCTCCATCGACAAACACACACACACACACATATATATACATATATTTAATAGAGTTCAGTGCTACGCAGTCAATTTCAATGTCAGACACACAATCCATACAACTTCATTCTGGGTCCGAACGAAACCAAAATCCGGAATTCCTCCAAAACGTTTGGTCTACTTGCAAATTAACTAATATAAAATCACACTGCAAATGGGAGTTACCCGTTCGAGACATTCAACAAGCATCCCTTTCGATGTGAAGGGTTCAGGTCTTGAATATCGTCTTCGATATGCTTGGCTGCTCTAAACGTATTCGAAATGGTTTTCCAGATCCAGTTCTGATCTCGGTCTTTCCGAATAATATGCGCAATTTTAAAACCATGTGGATATACATGGCCAAATCAAGTCTCAACCCATACTCCATGTTTAGAAACTCAAATTATCATTTAAAACACTTTATTACTTGTTAGAATTCATTTATTAAGGTTTGGAAAAGATTTATAAAGTTAAATCCGTTTAAAACTCAATATTGAACAAACGACGTTACAAAAGCGTTATAAAAGGTGTTTCAGAATACCGATATTGACTAGTTTAAGTAGAATGACCTTTGTATTACCCAAAACTTCATAATTTTAACATAAATCACTTTTAAATAATTAATTATGATTTTACAAAAAAATCCATATTTTTAAATAATTTATAACAACCATTTATAATTATAGTCAATGAGCTACACTTACATCTACCTTTTCAAAAATTCTTTAAACATTATTTGAAAACTATAAGTCGAAATTGAAAATTGATTCTCTTATTTGAAAGGCCTTGTTAGTAGAAAGCAAACGTTTTTCATTTCTTGGAAATCCGATTTAATTTGCAAAAGTTATAAGCTTCTAAAGTTTGCAACTAAAATACGCGAACTTCCGTTGTGCGACAAGCTTTATTTTGATCGTAATATAAATTATTATAAAAAAGATTCTGAATTGCTTGTAAATACTTTAGAAAACCACTATATATTTATACAAACTAGTTTAAACTATTTCAAACATTTAAAACCATTTCCAAACAATATTTCAACTTTCAAATCTTACATTTAAATGAATAAAATATTCAATTACAACACCGACTTGGTCCGAGACTTACCCGATACCCATATAAATCCACATGTGCGTGTAACAAGTGTAATGCACATACTATCACTTATAACAACTACGAAGCATCCATTCATCCATCACACGAGCATATATGTGACACTCCACGTCCTTTAATGTTACTTTATATAGAATGACATTAAATTTCGTGAAGTGTTATAGGTAAATAAGAACATAATATCACAAGACAGACATGCAAAATAGCAGCGGAATTAAAAACTTTATTTAAATCAAAACATCATGGTCCCAAATAATGAGTTTACATCATAAGTTTGAAGTAACCAATTACATTAATCATCTGTCTTGCCAAAAATATCAGAGTATAAAAGCATAAAACCATATTTCCCATGCGAAGCCATAAGAGAGTTGACAAGAAGTCAAAGCGGTACATCAATATCCAAAATCCAAGCTATGCTGAAAGAATCCAAACCAACTCTAAGCACTCCCACCCTGAGAACCTAGGGGGGGAGTGGGGGGAAACGAAAGATAGAGAGGAGGAAACAAAAAGGGTCAGACATAAAGTCTGGTGAGTCCAGTTACTTTTAAATATAAATAAATAAAAGTATCATGGTAGGTACATAAAAACTGGAAGAACAAAATAACAATAACAAGGACAAGTGTGAACCGAGCAAGATAAGTTGAACATAATATATTGCGCTTCTTAAATACGTTTCTATGCACCGCACCAATACTAGTGTATCAAAAACCTACATATACCGTTCCATTACATTTTCTTAATTATTAGGTTACTTGGGTTAACAGCACTCAAGGCTTATACACGTATCGTACTCATTCACTTTCCAATGGATTTACCTAATACAATATGTAGGTAGCTACCTCTCAATATCGAGAAACACCCTATGGTACCCCACCCGCACGGTCTCCACCGTAATGCCACAGAAGTGAACGCAGTCTCTCATCCTACGTCGGAGTGACGTACGGATTTCTACATAACAATGTTACGTTCCGCATATATCGGTCATTACTATGCTACATAAGCGTACGGACTGCCGCCGCTATCGAATTAGATTTCATACCGGAGTAATGCCCTCAAGTCTACGATACACCACCCAGAGCTAATATGCATGTATCTAGACTATCCCACATATGTATCGTCAATTGTAGCTCGATGCCTTAACCACACGTCCTCTAATGTGCACCGATTTACGTGGCAGGTCTAAACAAGAAACACGGAACTTGGTCGGGTGCTTTTCCATACCTGTACAGGTCCTCCTTTACAAGCCTTAAAATACAGATATTCCCAGGGTCTGTTTTCGATGGTGGCTATGGCCCCACCTCGGACCCTCCCTCAACTAGTAAAAACTACAAGAACTAAACGACTGCCCCTAAAGAAAACAATCTAAACATCCGTTTGGCGTCTTCCCTCAACCACCGTACCCCGATAGTGAAAGGTGAATGGTCTATTGGTTTTAGCTCTAGTCTTTTCGCATCCTACTGGCTGTCGATGACGGGTATCCGACGATCTACTATCCTTGTTGGTCGTGACCCTTCGCCTCCCTGTTGAGGCAGCCGCCGATCACCCTAGTGTCACCGCGTCACAGCATTCTGACTGCAAAGCTACATTTGCAGTCAAGGCCCACCCACCTAGTAGTTACACGCAGACCCAACATCTGGGAGCACAACCTAAACATCCGCTACCGCATAGAGGACTACTAGGAGCACCTTACGTATCTCGGGAATCCGCGTGCTTCTCCTTCCAGTCCTTCGGAGCCGACAGAATAATCAGATGGATGTGCGCTTCCCTCATGCCTTATAACACCACGATGGTCTACCCCGTTGGGTTATTCACCCTCAAATGTGCGGACTGGTCCAAGCGCTTTACTTTAATATGTTATTAGACCCTATGTCTAATCATTCTATTACACGCTTGCTTTTCCTCATCGGGTTTCCTTTTAACTTGGTTATCCCCATTCATATTGAATTCTTAAATCAAGTTACCAAGTTCCTCTTGCTTATTAATTTGGTTATATAACTTAACCCCTTTAAGTTTATTAATAAGCCCACAACATGTTATTCTCTAGATTGTGGCCTAAGATCTGTAATCCACAATTCCTTTATATTTTCATCGTCCGATTCCATAGTTACAATAACATGTTCTTATTTAATGTGTAATTAAGTACGTCTCATTTTACATATTTCCTTTTTAGCATGTCATTAATCATTTATGATTAAATATAACTTATCATTTCACAAATTTTCCTCATCCTTTCTCATTTAATCATAAATTTATTTTACACCGTCACTACAACTTATCGTTGTTTACTTATTAACTCAGTTCTCTTAACTAAGGTTCACTAATAAGTTTTTCTTACCATAAATATAACTTATGTTGTTCTCATCTGTAGATTGCAGATTCTTGTTCCTATAAATTACTTAATTTACAATTAAGTACAGCTTATCCCCTTACATAAGTTATTTTATTCCCTTTTTCATTTATTATAACCTAAGTTATAATTTCCACTTGTCCCTAGGATAGCCTAAACATCTTATCTTTTCTGTTCATACATGTTAATGCCCCAGACCTCTCACATTAAGTCAATCACTTGTGGATGTTGGTGTGCCGGGCGGCTCCGGGCAGACTTAAACCACAAGTTTAGCTTAACCTCGTGTCATGGTGTTGTTATGCATTAGACCCCTCACATTAGATTAACCACTCGTGGTCGCTGGTATGTCGGGCGGCTCCGGGCAGACTTATACCACAAGTGAAATCTAACCTCGTGTCTAAGCGTTACTATGGTTCCATTACTTTAGGCATATTCATATTAATAAATTTCCCTATTCCAAATATAGATTTTCATGCCCCTTTTTAATTCATATTTCATTGTGCACAACATGATCTTTTTTCTCAAGTCATACATCAAGGGGTGTGTGTGTGTGTGTGTGTATATAATGCACAAACCCATATCCACATATTTTCTAATTTACACCCCAAGTCCCTATTCACATATTTCAATACAAGTTATACCCAAATTCATATTCACATATTTTCCAATGTATGCCTAAAATTCATATTCACATATGTTCCAATTTATGCCCCAAATCAATATTTACACATGTTCCAATTTATGCCCAATTTCACATTTGCATATGTTCCAATTTATGCCCCAAACCAATATTTACGCATGTTCCAATTTATGCCCAATTTCACATTTGCATATGTTCCAATTTATGTCCCAAACCAATATTTACACATGTTCCAATTTATGCCAAATTTCATATTTTCATATGTTCCAATCTACGCCCAAACCAATATTTACACATGTTCCAATTTATGCCAAATTTCATATTTGCATATGTTCCAATCTACGCCCAAATCATAGTTTACATATGTTCCAATTTATGTCAAATTACATATTTGCATATGTTCCAATCTACGCCCAAATCATATTTTACATATGTTCCAATTTATGCCAAATTTCATATTTGCATATGTTCCAATCTACGCCCAAATCATATTTTACATATGTTCCAACTTATGTCAAATCATAAATTTTTTCCAAGCGATTCCCAATTTCGTGCATTCGCATATTTCAGCGTTAGGCCTAGGCTTGAAGGTAGTTTGACTATAAAAATAAAAAGGGAAAAGGGGAAAAAACCGGCATAATGACGAATCAATAATAAAGTGACATAAATAGGCATAAAGCTGAATAGATATATTATGACAAGATTTAACATGGTGGTGGTATGAACATATAAAGGCAGATCTGATAATTATGTCATAATAGAACTTGTTTAGGCATAGATCCAATATCCAATTTTATATACATATTATGATTTCTAATTAAATATTTAGATCTAAAAATAACATGAACTCACAGTGAATAGATCTAAGGAAATGGATCCAAATTACTGCGAAGAACACGTTGGATTTGTTGTTGTAGCAATCGTTGAATGTGTTTAATCTTTGCTGAATTGGATTTGGAGAAGAATAGGCTATTCAATTTACATTGCAGCAGAGCTTCGCCATCCCCACCATTTTTTTAGATGAATAAAAGCCTAGGTTTAGAGTCTTATTTATAGGCGTTCAGCAACATATTTAGACCAGAAACAATCCATGTTCACTGAATGCTTCTTTATTTGCGTGCAATCCTTAATTTAAATCATGTTTATTCGCATTCAAATCTTATGCATATATAAAACCTTTTTATGCGAATAATTCTTTACTTTGTTCCATATTTAATTTTCTCAAATCAGTTAATATCCAACTTTTCTCTTTTTAAAACACCATTCCTATTAAACTCTTCCTAATTAAGCTGCTTTCATATAAAATTTGCTTTCACACTAAACTGCTTCTAATTAAACCCCTTTCATATTAAATCTTTAAACTTCATACTTGATTTAATGCATTAACCTTCTTTCTACTATTTTTAACTTCCTCCAAAATTTCCTCCTTGCATGCATTATTTTAATGTAATATTTTCCTTCTATTTAATGCATCACATTTGTTCAACTTTTTATCGCCATGTGTGTATGTATATATATATATATATATATATATATATATACCTATATATACACATCTCTTCTTATTTTCATGCAATTAAATCCATTAATTGATTGCTCATTATACTTTCTCTAATTTATCCTCCTCTTTTTATATATCATCTTTAATTTGAATTGCATGTTTATGCATGTGCTATCTTTATTATTAATTTATTAATAATCTTCCGTTTTTATTCTGCATGCACTGATATGTTACTTTATTTAACACATTTTCATTATTAATACATTTTATCTTCTTCTCAATGTATGTATTTCATACATTTCAATTAATTCATTAACTTTGCATTGCAAATATTTCATGCAACTTTATTACTATGCATGTCTTCCTTTAATTGCAATCGATTATATTAATATTAACCATTCCTATGCATGCAGTCAATTTTAACATCAATGTATCAAATGTACATTCTCTCTTCAATGTTCTTATGCATGTGACTTTATTATTTTGCATGCATTGAATTCTTTTATTTCTTCTTTCTTTGTATGTGTTACATTTATTTGTGTGTGCGTTGATTTCCTTTAAATTTATATATACATATACATATATATATATATATATATTCTGTTTTAACGCTTGCATGCTAATTAACCATTTTCTTTAATTTATGTGTCGCATTAATTCGCACACACAAACTACCTCTTTTTGTTATCAATGCATAATTAGTGCATGCAACATGCAATCAATCTTTTTCTTTTAATGTATAATCTTTGTTCATGCATATATTCATACATATATGCACATTTTTAATTTTATTAAAAATGCGGGGTGTTACAATATATGGGGGGGGTGTGTGTGTTTATATAACAGTGTATATATGTGTACGTATAAGCGTTTGTCACTAAACGTTTACACTGCAATAATTACTAATTAACAACCATTCACACAACATAAAAAGGGAACAAATATAAGTGTCGAGTCTCACCTTGGGGTTCCGCTATGCTATCCTTTATTGCTAGGCTGCTAGACCGACTACAGCTATTCCAAACTGACTGTTTGACCTTATCGACTTTTCAGCAATTATATATATATATATATATATATATATATATATATATTATAATTGAAGGAGGAGGATTTACACCATGGAAGCCATGGATTAAAGTTTTAAGAAGAAGATGAGAAAATGCGAATGAATGAAAAAGTGAAGAGAGTGGATGTTTATACGGGGAAGGGGGAGTAAGGAGAGAATGACACATAATGGGACATGTGTGAGCCATACATGGAAAAGTGCATGCATTAAGACAAGTGTCCTAGCACTTGTTAACATAAGGGAAAAGCTTAAGCAGAGAGTGGCACATAATAGGACATGTGTAAGCCATGCATGGAAAGGTGCGTGCATTAAGACAAGTGTCCTAACACTTGTAAGAATAAGGAGGAAGGTTCTTTTGGTAGCATTTCTCCCTTAAATGATATTGGAAACTATATGCAACACTTAACCAAATGCTACCAAAGGTGTATATAAAATTATATATTTTAACAAAATACTTCTCAAATATATTTTATAATTCTAAACAACTTATTTCAAATTCAATTTATTTAATTCATAAATTCATTTAAATTAACTAGTTAAAAACTATAGATCGTTACATCCCAACTAGGAAGTTGGAGGTAGGAGACCAGGCTACAACTTTGTAGTTAGGGGTTTTGGCTAAAAGTGAATGTGGTAGGTGCAGTGGCAAAATGATTGGAGGTGTTCGAATAATGGTGAGCAGTGTTCGTTGTTTCAAAGTTTCTGACTGACGTAGGTGTTTTCAGGCAATGACCCCAGCAGGAATGTTGTTTGTCTTGGCAAGGGGTGGTGCACGTCAAATTTCGTGAACTATGTTGGCCTGTAGCGCGAGTAATCGAGCTCAAACTCTATTTGGGTCAAACCGGAAATTCCGGTAGACTATGGCTCCAAGGGGTCGAGCTGGTGGCGTGGGGTCGCCACATGTAGGGGGCGGCGTGGGTAATGCCAGGTCGGCGTGCCGGGCCCACAGTGCCGGCGGTGAGGTGATGGTAAACGGTAATGGGAGAGAAGAAGAATAGTATACTATTATTTTATTCATTTATTCAGTGTATTTAAACTTCATATGTTTATAACTTGTATATGCGAACTCAGAATTGCGCGATACTGAATCCATCAGAATCGTGGAGTCGAGAGCTTCACAACAAAACTGATTTGAATGAATTTGGAGCAAGTTGGAATTTTGGGTTAAACTAAACCCACGTTTAATTTTTTCCAAAAAGCGATTGTTATTATAACGATCAAAAATCACGGTGAGAACCCCCTGAACTGTTTTAGATATAATTATAATCTTGTCTGATTATATATTGATTTACTGTGATTGTTATGGTTGCTTCGCGAATGATGGACGTTTATTTACAATTTTATATATATTGTTTATGTACATTTAAGTGATAAAAATTATAAGCGCTTATCTTATGACTGTTATTTGATGAACGATGAACTGCTGCGTTTGTTATTATAAATATTTACACACATTGACACCACGAATATGAAATAATTGAGAATTGATTGAGTTTTGTTCCATTGGGATTTGAAATGAATATTATATTCATTTAAATAAAATTTGATATGAAAATGAAAAATGGATTTTTAAATCCAAAACGATTTGGAAATAAAGTTAAAATGATTTCAAACAACTTTTGAAAAGGTTGAAATGGATTTGAATGGGATTTGGATTTAAATTGGTTTGTTTTAATTCAAAATTTGAATTGTAAATTCAAAAAGTAAATTCGAGTTAGATATATAAACGATGTTTTTGACTCGAACGAATTGTTCCAATAATCTTATTTATTTTTATAATGAATCATAGGAAATTTTGGATTTCAAAATATTATATTTTGAAAAGTATTGTTGTTTTAATATTATAATAATATTGAATATCTAATTTTGATGCAAAATTGAATTTGAAGTTTCAATTGTTTTTTAAATGAATTTATAAACATTTATAAAATACATTTGAACTGAATCGACGAGTTTTGTTTTAAAATTATAATATGGTTTGAGTAGGACGTGTCGCGCAGCGACTATTTGCGAATTTCGACCATTGACTTCAAATTGACGTACCGGAAACGTTAGGGTCATAATGAAAATAACTCTCTAATGATATGTAAAGTTTTAAAATCCAATGGTTAGATTTTGAAATATGTTCAAGTCAATTTTGAAGAAAAACAGTGCAAGTGTCGTCAGTGACCCGGAAACGTATTTTAATAAAATTAGGTATTTTTAAATTAAAAATATGGAAAAATAATGATAAATCATAATTAATAATTTCAAAGTGATTTGGAAAAGAAATATGAAGTTTTGATCTATATTTTGGATATTCGTGTTTTATCCTAATTGACTGAGAACGGTAAAACGACGCTTTGTGAAATTAAGTTAAATAAACTTAAGTTTTCCAAATATTGAATTATTGAATTTGAAAATGAGTTTTGATAAATCTTTTAATTAAGATTAATATGGAATATGGATTTGGATAGAAATAATCTTCGGATATTTGGTATTGATTACCGTAGTGTATACGTTTACCATTTGAGGAATTTGGAAGATATTTATATTGTTATTCCACTTATGGTATTCGATGATTATGAGAATTGGTATTGAATATAAGTTAATCTAAATTTTATTTGAATTCTTATATTTAATATCAATTGATTTGCGATTTGTAGTGAATGGTGTCTTCAATAACACTGTTCTTTAACCTGGTTGAAAATGAAGTTATTGAATTGGATGGGAATCGATTTAGTGATAATCCCGTTAAATCACAGTGGAGGAAAACTTTTACTTTTGGAGGAATTTAAAAGGATTTGTCGTTATTTCTGTTATAATATTAGTCCAATACGGGAATTCATATTAATAATAAACTGATATGATTTCCGTGAAGATTTCATATCGAATGGAAGTATGATTTTGGGTAATTCGTGAATGATGTTTTAAATAATATTGTTTTTTTAACCCATGTAAACGAAATGACGATTTTCAAAGATTAGTCGAAGTGAAATCTTTAATTAGATTTTAAATGAAAGAAGGTAATTAAACTTACTAAAACACGAGGGGTGTTAGATATGGAATACCACCAGTTTTACTCCACAGGATGAATAGGATGGGAATGTGATAACAATTTGAGAAATTACATTTTTGTAAGGTTGGATAATCCCAATATGGTTTAGAAAAAATTGATTTGAGTTAAAGCTTTGAAATAAAAAAATATAATCTACTGGAACGATTTCCATGGTAAAATTTAAACAACAGTTTAAATGATATAAATCTTTGATAAGATTTGAATGAGAGAAATTCTCGATGTAAAGAATGATTTGAGTGAACGAATATTCCGAAATGGAACGAGACTCGTGATATGTTTATATATCAATTGGTTTAATAGATATGCTAGTTATTTCGAAAAGACAGGGTTTCGACCCATTTTAATAATTATACGATGAGTATTAAGAATGCTTAAAGACGGTGGTTGAAGACCAGAGATCTTCACATCGATTAGATTATTGATGAAGTCTCGACTGGGCGGTACACCTAAGACGAGGTTATAAGTGGTGATCGTCCAGAAGTATTTGGAGATTGACCGGATTTGCAATGGACTCTCTCTTTAATTGGATGAGGAATATGGTGCCTTCGATTTCGTTTAGACATAGAACGGACTTGTAAATGAATGTGTGTCTGACATTGTATTTTACAACATAACCAATTGGTTTCTATTGATGTTATATCGGTTGGTGGCGAAGAATTTATCCTTTTAGCTTAACACCCTCCTCAAAGACTTAGTATTCAGAGGGTTACACATTAATAGACACCGATTATATGCAGTGAATTGACAATGTGGCATGCGAAATGCTGAGATGATCAAAGTTGTCGTTAAAAAGCCAATTTTTGTGGATCATGATCAAAGCATGGCTGATATAGCGTAGCTTTGTGTTGAAACACAGCCTTAGATACTCACAACCCATGAATGGCCGAAAACAAGATAATGGACAACAGGGATAAGGACTAACGTTCCCCGCTAGTGAAAAGTGATGCCATGTTATGGAACCCAGGCAGGTTTACTTATGTGGATGATGGATTGAGGCGCCTCAGATGGTCAAATACGACTAGGACGACGGTCAAATACAACCGAAGGAACGTTATGTTTAGGAAAGATTCTAATAAGCTTGTTAGTGCTGGCCGGCCCTGCCGATCCGAAGGATGAGCTTTGGTAAGTCCTAGACACCTTGCTAGGGGTGGTCTGAGCGGTTAGGAAGATCCTTTGACTTGGTCATTGATGGAATCCAACTTCCAATACGAGCTTTGCATTTTCAGTTGTAAAATATATAGCCAACAAAAATGGATGGAACATTATGTGAGCTTAGATTTATACATTTACTTTCGAAAGTGATTTTGACACTATGAACTAGTAATAATAAAAGAGAATTTGCGTATTAGGCATGTTTGGCTATTATAAGGTAAAAAAATTCCTTTGGTTTACGTTGCATTGTGTGATGGGACTTGAGTCTTATAATAGCTTCATTTTTCAAAAAACATTGCAAGTTTTTTATGATTGGTATTCATGTGTATAAAACTCATTCCATGTTATACAGCGTGGTCCTATGATTTACCTAACTTTAAACTAAGATTAATAACTGTTTTAGTTCTCACGCTAGTCCCATGTCTGACACGGAGTTTATGTTTTCTCACTTAAACTCTGGGTTCTCGTAATTTCTACATGGGAAGTCTAGTAGTTTTGGTTGGCAGATTTTATATGCAGGTGCTGGGTTAAAGCTAAAGTTGTGGCCAGAGCATTTTTAATTCTTTCGCTGAGAGTTTATGTTTTCCGCTATGTATATATTATTCTGATATAGTTTTATTTCCGTTGTGCGTTGTATTTTGTATAAATTAATGTACCTTGATATAAGTTGTACTTTGATGTAAAAGTTACTGTAATGATAATGAAAAGGTTGTTTCGTTTAGTTCTTATCAGTCGTAATCCCAAACGACTTGAGGATTTTTGCCGTTTGGATCAGACTTGTGTGGTTTATAGTCGATTCGAAAGGTTTGAAAATAAGGGTCGTCACAAATGTTTTGGAAATGTCCAAAAAACCGCAATAGGAATATTTACTTTATAACATCGAATTTATATAACATGTGTATTATGTAAATATATTTTATTGCATTTATATCCAATCAAAATTACCATTGTAAAATACATATTTTTTTAAATGTATAAATGTCGACACTAATATGACTTGCCACCTTGAGTTTTAAGATTCCTTTAAATTAATTATTTATAAATATTAAGTCATGGTGATGTCTTCCAATAAATATACTCAACAATGCTAGAATCAATAGATGTAGGTAGTGCCAAAGCATTAGTGCACTATTTATTTTGGTTGTATGCGATAGAGTAAAAGTGATACTCAAAATGTATAATTGGGTCTGACTTAACTAGGCTTCCATAATAAGATTATGGGCTTAGAGACAAAGTGCATGAAATATTTAATATTTAAATGAACAAAAATTGTTCGTTGTGCTATCCAAGAATTATATATGATATAATTGACATAAGATGTCTACCTAAAAGTTAGTGTTTTGGGGATTAGCCAAAGTTAACTCAAGGAATGATTAGATGGATCTTGGATCACTTAAATATATATATATACACACACACACATTGATATATATAGAGGGATGTTGATTTGAGTGGGCGCATATTTTATTTTATCATACATTTATATTAATAATGCAATGTTTTGTATAATTTTGACTGCCAAAATTTGAATATATGAATTTCAAACTTATTTATCATTATTTTATTATTTATTATCTCCTATACATATTAAATGGCAAACAACACCAACACTTTTTCATTGAGGTCTGTTCTTGAAAAAGAAAAACTGAATGGAATTAATTTCCTTGACTGACATCGAAATTTGAGGATTGTCCTCAAACAAGAAAGGAAGTTATATGTACTTGATGGGCCTGTTCCAGAGGTACCAAAAAGTATAGTAACTTGTGTAGAGATTAATGCCCACAAGAAGCATGAAGATGATGATCTTGATATCGGCTGTCTCATGCTTGCAACCACGATTCTGGGGCTTCGGAAGCAACATGAGTTAATGGATGCTTATGAGATGATTGAACCCCTTAAAAAAAATTCGAAGGGCATGCTCGATAAGAAAGGTATGACACAAGCAAGACACTGTATCACTGCAAAATGGGAGAAAAGGAACTCGTTGGTCCACATGTGCAGAAAATGATTGGATACACTGAATATCTTGAAAGGTTAGAATTTTCGTTAACACCTAAAGCTCAAATTGATCTTGTTTTACAATCATTGAACAGTCATTATTCTCAATTCTGATGACTTATCTTATGAATGAAATAGAAAAGCCCTTGGCTGAGTTATTAAACATGTTAAGAACTGCTAAATACAATATGAAGAAAGCAGAACCTGCTGCCATGTTGATGGTACGAAAGGGGGCTGCTAAAACTAAGGGTAAAAGCAAGAAAAAGCAGCTTAAGAAGACGCTGCCAAGACTAATTTCAAAAAGGCACCGAAGCCTAAAGAGGGGATTCCTAAAGAGGGTGATTGTTACAATTGTGGAAAGCCATGTCATTGAAAATGCAATCGTTATGCTTATTTAGAAGATCTGAAAAAGAAGAATGAAAGTATGACTTTACTTGATTCAGGTATCAATGTTATAAATGTCAATTTATCTACTTCTACAACTTGGATATTAGATACTAGATGTGGATCACATATTTTTTTCAATTTGCAGGAAATACGAATGAACAAAAATTTGAAAAAAGGAGAAGTGGACTTACGAGTGGGAAATGGAGCAAATGTTGTTGCATTAGTCATATGAAGCTGCTGCTTGTCCTTACCTACTGGCTTAGTTTTAGAATTAAAAGATTATTATTATGTTCCTTCCATTAGAATAAATATTGTTTTTGCATCTTGTTTGGACAAGCTAGGATTTTCATTTGTAATAAAAGACAGTTGTAGTTTATTTTATTTAAATGAGATATTTTATGGAAATACACAATTAGATAATAGTCTTTATATTCTTAACTTTGATGTGTCTATTTATAAAATTAATACTAAGCGGATTAAATCAAATGATTTAAATCCAACATACCTTTGGCGTTGTCGTTTGGGCCATATAAACGAGAAACACATACCAAAACTCCATAAAAATGGAATTTTGAATTCATTTGATTTCGAATCATATAAAAAATGCAAATCTTATTTTTTAAGCAAGATGACGGAAGCTGCTTTCGCTGGATACAATGAATGGGCTAGTGACGTATTGGCCCATATACGTAGTGATATATGTGAACCAATGAGTACATCAGTTAGAGGTAGGTTTTATTACCTCATTACTTTTACTGATGATTTCAGTAGATATAGTTATGTGTATCTTATGAAACAAAAATCAGAATCCTTTAAAAAAATTAAAGAATTCTAGAGTGAAGTTCAAAAACCAACTTAGTAAGAATATAAAGACTCTTTGAACAGATCGAGGAGGGAAATATTTTAGCCAAGAGTTTAATGACTATCTAAAAGTGTGTGGAATTGTATCGCAACTCATTCCACCGGGAACACTACAATGACGTGGTGTGTTCGAAAGGAGAAATCAGACCTTATTAGATATGGTACGATCAATGATGAGTCATACAGATCTTCCAATAAGTTTTTTGGGTTATGCCCTTGAAACAACTGCATTCATACTTAATCATGTTTGTAACGGCGGGGATTTTCGACCCAGAAAATTAACATAAAAACACACTGTTGACTATTCAAGCATCGAAAATACCGGGACATTAATAGAAGAATTTAGAGGGTGAGAAAGAAAAGATAGAACTAATAGAATAGAAGAAGAAGAAGAAGATCACAACTGAACAGAATCAGAGTAACACGAAACTCGCAGCGGAACAAAATAAGATGTATTATATAACATAACTTTGAATACAAAACTGTATTGTATATACATACCATTATCAGAGTACAATACATCATATCACAGCGGAAATAACTCTACATAACTAATGGTGAAGCTTCCTGCTTTTGAGCTCCTCCAAGTGAATCTGCAAAGCCTGAAACACTTGACTGCCCGTACAAATTTGGGCACCCAAGAGTTTAGGGAAAACAAACAAAATAAACTCTGGGTCAGTCATGGGACTGGTGTGAGTAAATTCCAACCATACTGTTTTACTTTGAAAATCCTTTTCAAAACAAGAAGATAATAGTAAGACCAGCCCACACATAAACATGGACGGTTTTTACCTTACTATAACCCAAAATATTCTTGATATCAAAACCCAGTGATATTATGATAATGTCTAACCAAATAATTATACAAGTAGTAGAACGCTTGCATCTCACGCTCCACATATATATAGTATAAAATCATAAACCGCAGGGCGCTTATCGGAGAATGGTTTTCAACAGACAAGGTATGGGAGCACCTTCTGAATAGTGTACTCTAGAGGGGATACACTCAGGGTTCAACAAGAACGTCTTGCAACCCGGCCACACATGACCGCTCACTCATTTAGCTTGAGTGTCGCGAATATATTGCCACCACGGTTGTAGGCCATCCAACCGTCATCCGAAGATACAGAATCGAAAAGAAGTATAAATATGAATTTTCTCTAGATCGGTAACAATACACCCTGCTTGGGGATGACCCAACTAGCCATGCTGCCTAGCCCAACTTTTGTCATTCCTGGTTGTGAGGCTAGAGGCTACGTCTATCTTCAGAACATCTGATCACCATTCACTTTGAATGTCACATTGTCAAATCCGTAATCACACATTGATTACACAAATGCACACTGGGTGTAGAATAAAGAGAAGTTATCTTCTCCCCACCAACTTGGTATATTCGTCAAATCAACGGCGTGACCGTTGGAAATACTCTGTCAAACACTCGTCCATACAAGTTGTCCTGGGACTGGACAAACAGAAAACACCATTCTAGAACTGGACGACCCTTGCATTTAACTCCGTCTTCAATCATCTTCAGCATATCTAATTCGCAGCGCTTATGCCTATACGGAGTGGTTTTCGGATAATAAATCCAACCGGTCTCTCCATATTGGCAATGATGGTCAAAACACTTCGATAGTCGGTTGTTTAACTATCGAAGTAAAAACAAACATTCATTCAAATGTATAACTAGACATCACACAAGCACGGGTACATTTTATTTAACATTCGACTTTATTATTCGAATTCTCATATCTTACCAGATATTTCTCAAATCCCGTTTAACCTTTTTACACTTTCTTGGAAAACATTTCCAGTTATTATAAACTCTCTTTCATGTTCTAGAAAAATATACGTTATCAACGTTCGGAACATTTCCATTCTTTCCACGTTCTTTATTTTCTACACTTGGATAATCTACCCTATTTACATTGGAAAATATTTCCAATTTCATTTTCCTTTTAATCGACTTAACGTTCACTTTTAAACCATTATTCACTTTGAAATGTGAATACCATCCCTTATCTTGTTTACTGAAATCTCTTTCATAACTTATATATTCCTATTCCATTTTATACTCTATTTCTAAGTCAACTTCTTATCAAAACAATATCCAGTTGATGACTAAATATCGATTCCTATCCTATTAACATTTATTTGTTTAAAACTAAATGTTAATCATCCTATCAGATTTTAATCCCTAACAATGATTTACTTTAATATATTCGACATCATCGAATTCTAGTTCCAAATCCTAATGGTTTAATTCTAACCATATTTCGAACATCGAAATGCTGTCATCGTTTTCTAACACGATTCTCCAATTCTTTTTCTAAATTCTTTCTTATATTTCTTTGAACAAACGTCATTACTTATTGCTCTAGAATAAGTGGATTTCAAACCAAACTGTTACATTTCCTAGGAAGTGCTGCTATATATAAAAGTCATGCTTAAGTCAAATCAACAGCAGTTAATTTGTCGCTATAGTTCTAAACTTGTCATACGCTGTAATATTCTCCTGATAACTAATTACAGTCACACTTACCTTATCAACAGCGTTATTTTATTGCTATAGTTCAACTTGTCATACGCTGTAATATTCTTTGTTATAACTAATCTTGACATAACAGTCACACTTATCTTATCAACAGCGTTATTTTATTGCTATAATTCTAAGACTTGCATACGCTACCATATTCCATTTATACTAATCTTGACATCTATTTCCGTCACAAAAATCTTGACATCTCTTTCTGTTGCAAAAATCTTGACATCTCTTTCCGTTACAAAAATCTTGACATCTCTTTCCATTACAAACTGATATCGTTCCTCGGTAATAGCGAAGCCGTTCAAGTTGGGGTATTTTATTTACCTCTCAGACCTTGATCGACAACGTTCTTACCTTAGAACCGATACAAGTCTGTATTCAAATTCCTTATTACTTAATATATTTATTAAATCGTATTTCCTTGTTGTATTTTGGAATAGGGTTTTACAACACCATATTCTTACTTTGGAATCTCTGTGGTTTATGAATATTTAATTTAACCATTAACTCTTTGCTTTCTCCATTTCCCATTTCTTATTTATAACTTCTTAAATGGTAATTAACTCTCATTAATTTCGATAAACTTATTTCTAACCTGTTTTCATTAGATTAATTAAAGACCAATTAATCTAATAATCATGTTCCCAAATAACAGTTGATTAAATCAACTTATTTCCATCAGTAAATTCGTTAATTGATTTTAATTACTTCTTAACATTAGATTAATCTAATTAATCTAATGATATCTCTAAATTATTTATCTTAAATATAATTATCCAAATATTTAATCGTCGGATAGTTTTTACTTTATAAACTGGTTTAAATATCAACAATCGCTTTTATTTGCTTTATAAAAACGAACTCTAAAATACTGGTTTATAATAGAACTTCTATTATAATTTAAAACTTCACTTTAATTATAAAAATATAATTTCTATAATTAACTTCATTGATTTGCCTGACGGTAAATCAGTTTCTTAACAAAACGATGGTTTTAACGTCGACTGTTAACATTTTCTAAATCGATATCGTTTATTTATTTAATCTAAACAAATGTTGAATTTTCGTTCAACATCAATATTCACACTGGGTTTTAAATATAATTCGGGTTCAAACAGTGCATACAAAACAAATAGTACATATAAATATCGAGGAATCCGGTCGGATTCCTCCAACCGGTTTTCCGCATCCACAGATGTCAGTCAACACAATTTACACTAACTCTATACTAGGGAATATTCTAATTTATGGAATCAGTGTCCAATCGATGATGATATATAATATTCAACTAAATGAATTGTAACCTAACTAATCGACCATCACACGGCATTCAAACAACATTTAAAATATTAAAATATTTTAAAATAGATCAGAGTGAGTGAAATTACTCACCTTTGCGCGTTAACCGTTAAATAACGATTTGCGTTGGTCGATTAAATCAGTCGTTCAGTTCTGCCATAAATTCAGACGAGCTCCAAACTGCTCCAGAACCACTTCGTCCTGCAGTCTACTTCCATACGATTCCAACATGACCATCCATTTGTCTAACGATTTATTCTGACCTAACCCATTCTTAAAATCCCAACCCGCTTCTTGTACTGTCTTCTCACATAAACCATCCATTTTTAAATTCATCAACTCAAACGCCGTCACGTTCTTCCGCCTCGTTACCTCATTCCCTTCACGGTTTATCAAACACAAAACATCAAAGCCTTCTCCTTTAATCCTTAATGCGACGACCACCCTTCTGTACACCAGACTTCAGTCTTACCATGCCTTTTGTTCGTCTTGCCGGAAGGAGCTCCACTCCACATGGTACACTCATTTCCGACTCATGGCAGTATCATGTAACTGAAACCATAGGAGTATGACTGCTTGTGCATGTCTCCAATGCATACTATAGACCATGACCAAGATTGTCACTTTCCCTTCAACAAGCCACTCACGCATCCTTCATTTTTGCCCACTGTTGTTTCAAACTTAGACAGCCCCTTCACCATTCGAAACTCCCACAGTTCCTTCCTTCCACGAGCTCAACCACATACAGGAAATCACTGTTTTCACTTCACATATCCAAACAATACTAAGTACACAACCAGACTTCCCTTCCTCATAGTATTTCTTCTCCGAACACATTCCATGCATCAGTAAACCCCTGTTCTCCACAACCGCTCCATTTCACCATGTTCCGGAGCTCCACCACACTAAAAACCAATGCTATCTTCACCATCTTAAGCTCATCACTTCTGTCATACCTCCTTCCATGCCCAGAATGCCACAACATTCCCACTGTTGGCACCTACTCTCTCTATACAAACTAACATGCCCAACAGTAAATCTTCTATGTATAAGAACACATTGGCTCCTTCATATATGACTTGCATTCACATCCTCCTCCGAAATATAACACGTAGCCTACTGCAAATAAAAGTCTATTTCTGCCAACTCTAAACTTCCCTCATCATATACATGCGCAAGTGTTGTACCATGTATTCAAACATTTGCCACAAACTTTAAACCTTCCCATTTGGTGCGTGTTTCCCTCCATTACACACACCACACTTTTCTACATCCCACCATCAAACAATACATGCCTCTCTTTACACATATATCACTTTCAAATAATAGATCATTCGTTTCGCTCCTCACTTCGCCTCGAACTCCGACAAAAACCACCCGACTTGCGCTCGCTACAGTAACCCATCGGCAAAGATGAATAGCACAGCGTCTAAACCCAACTTCATAACAAAGATTTCCTACCTCACAAGTATATAAACCTGCAAGTACCTTCCGCCTTCACACTGAATGAGCTCACCAAAATACTGTTGTTTCATTTCGAACTTAATGTACCCACGTAGGTCCTTAGCTGCTTCACGTTTTCATCTCATCCCCATCCTTCTCGTCATACCAACAAAGAACATCATACACCACTCCTCTCCGATGTGTTCCGGTGCATGCTCCCTCACGTTCTCCTCTTTTTTTTTTTTCTTTGATTTATAAAGTTGGGTTTTTCTCTTCTATCGTCTGGAGTTTTTTTGTGAGAACGAGATTGAGAGTTTATATAATGTGAAGGTCCTTAGCGATGAAGTATTATAGGATAGCTAGCTACAGTTTAGGGGATGGCTGACCATACATGGATGTTAAGTTATACAGGTGACCATACCTGTAGGATATAGTGGACTACAACATCTAGCGTGTGAAGAAGGATGTGAACCGCTGTATCATTACTTAGTTGTTAAGTATTAGCACGAAGGGTGTACTGTGGTTTCATTCTAGCCATGTGATTTCATTTTCAATGATAGCAGCATGATTTATGGGATAGGTGTATGGCTTTGTTATAGACAGGGTATGGTTGTATAGCTTAGCACGTCTTGTTTAGGTTAGGTAGGTATGCTGTGAGTATTAGGGTAGCACGTTCTTATGGTAGGAGCCTAAAGTTGCTAATCTTAGGGTCATGGTGGTAGTACTCTTTGTGGAGAAAATATCTGCATGTATTTTATCTTAGGGATGAAGTATAGTGTCATGTATACAAACTGAATTCCGTTCATATATGAGCTGCCACGGACAGAAGTAAGAGTGCAGTCGTGCTCAACGAGGTGTCACGGTCCCAAAAATATAATAATACCGGTAGTTTGACTCATATTGTGAAAATCCCGAAATACCGATACAGGGTGCGAAATACTCCAAATAAAAAGTTGCATCTTTAATTAATTAAAAATTACAGAAAAAATCTAAAAATTAAATTATCGCTGCGCCTTAAAAGAACCTAGTTCAGATTTGCAACCGTTTTCTAGTTATATCAAATAAACTGTTACGGTCGATATACGATTTCACAGCGACTTTTTGAATATTTGATTTGGACATATCTTGCAATCTATTCGATGAAATCTTGGTTTTTCACTTCTGTTAGAAAGATACAGTTCAACAGATTGCAACGCTTCTTGTTTCGAAGAAATCCGATTCAAAACGAGTCTGGTACACTCAGTTGAAGTTCAGAACGTTAAATTACGAACTGCAGGGTTGTTCTGAGCTCGATTATGATTAATATATATTTATATACGTTCAACTTCTTTTTAATTAATATATAAATCCACTTATATTACAAATTCAATATTTAAACTGATTTAAATATTCAAATACCAAACGACAAAAATGCGAGACGTTACAGACCTTCCCCCTTAAAATAATTTCGTCCTCGAAATTGCTAAGATAGGGAAAATGCTACAATCTATGTTATAACATGGTTAAAAATCTTTTTGGTTTACTTCATAATTCCAGTTTCCACTGAACTGATTATTTCTAATTAAAATATTAATTCCTTATTATTTCGAATATTTTCAAAATTTCTGAAAATTTCCTAACAGCTTAAATTTTCAGAGAATCTCGCCAGCATCTCCTCTGCACGGCTTACTCGGTACTACAACAACTTGCCACTCCGGGCCTTCTCCAATCCAAAAGAAAATCAAACTGCCAAACGGCTTGCCCAAACTGACTCATAAAAAATCTCATATTCGTATATAAACGTGTACCTTCTCTGTTGGGCATTCAACTCTATCTCTGCCATCTGCTATCAAACCAACATACCCAAGCATCCTTGGTTGATCTCCCATCAATCCGTTCTCAAACCAGTCTTTCGCTTTTACTAAGCCAAATTTCTATTTCAACTCCGATTCCATTCTCAGTTCTTAACCTTGTCAAGTTTTATTACGACATTCCATTTACGGATTTATTTCTCAAATCAGTTATCTCATCTCTAATTCAAAATTCGATTCTTATTCTCCAAGAATCAATTCATTTTTAATAACTCGAATCTCCAATATCTCTCCTTTTCAATTTTCATTCTGGATTGTCCCAAATTCAGTCTAGTTTTGTTTATCTTAGCTTAAGTTCAACTTTTACCCTTTTAACTCCATAAGTTAAATTTTTATTTCAGAATTCAAATTCCTGGGATTTATTTCAAATCAGTTTGAAATCACATATTATTCAAAACATTTGAATTTCTGACACTTGTTTCTCAAAACAATACAAAACAAAATCTTTGGTAGTAATCCATCACTTACCAGCTCGAAAATGAACACCGATAATGTCGCGATCATCATCGGAATTTATTTTCCAACCATCGAAGTGAGTTCAATACTATATTTCTTTAAAAACTCATTTATAATCACTTTATTTTTTGAAATTACTTCAAAATATCTTTCACAGCACTTGGAAAACAAAATTTCAAATCTCCCAGGATTTTAAAATTCCCATATGTTCAATCCAAACATTATTTCCAACTCTTTTCCAAATTTTTAGAGCTTTATTTCATTTCTGGTTTTAACTTCAGATTCAGTTTATCTGATTTTGCATATTATACTTATATAATATTTCGATTGGTTATTTATATAACCAACTCAATTATAGATCTTATTTGGTCATAATGATGATCAATACTATAATAATCTCAAGATATATACTCCTTTATATCAAAATATAATTTGGGTAAAATTATTTCATCTACCCTCTTTTAAAAACATACCGTGTCGAATTACTCTGTTCAAGAGTTTAGAAACACCTATCGACGAAGTTTGCATTACTGTTTCGACCAGAATTTATAAACCACTCGACTGACCAGTCAACACAATATAAAACAATTTTTATATTGATTTACAAATACGCGCTCATATATATTCACTCAAACTCAATCTAGAGTATTTCTAACTCCATCTCTATTGAGTTACGCCACAGAGCCAAGGTAATTTACTTAACCTTCGGCTCTGATACCATCTGTAACGGCGGGGATTTTCGACCCAGAAAATCAACATAAAAACACACTGTTGACTATTCAAGCATCGAAAATACCGGGACATTAATAGAAGAATTTAGAGGGTGAGAAAGAAAAGATAGAACTAATAGAATAGAAGAAGAAGAAGAAGATCACAACTGAACAGAATCAGAGTAACACGAAACTCGCAGCGGAACAAAATAAGATGTATTATATAACATAACTTTGAATACAAAACTGTATTGTATATACATACCATTATCAGAGTACAATACATCATATCACAGCGGAAATAACTCTACATAACTAATGGTGAAGCTTCCTGCTTTTGAGCTCCTCCAAGTGAATCTGCAAAGCCTGAAACACTTGACTGCCCGTACAAATTTGGGCACCCAAGAGTTTAGGGAAAACAAACAAAATAAACTCTGGGTCAGTCATGGGACTGGTGTGAGTAAATTCCAACCATACTGTTTTACTTTGAAAATCCTTTTCAAAACAAGAAGATAATAGTAAGACCAGCCCACACATAAACATGGACGGTTTTTACCTTACTATAACCCAAAATATTCTTGATATCAAAACCCAGTGATATTATGATAATGTCTAACCAAATAATTATACAAGTAGTAGAACGCTTGCATCTCACGCTCCACATATATATAGTATAAAATCATAAACCGCAGGGCGCTTATCGGAGAATGGTTTTCAACAGACAAGGTATGGGAGCACCTTCTGAATAGTGTACTCTAGAGGGGATACACTCAGGGTTCAACAAGAACGTCTTGCAACCCCGCCACACATGACCGCTCACTCATTTAGCTTGAGTGTCGCGAATATATTGCCACCACGGTTGTAGGCCATCCAACCGTCATCCGAAGATACAGAATCGAAAAGAAGTATAAATATGAATTTTCTCTAGATCGGTAACAATACACCCTGCTTGGGGATGACCCAACTAGCCATGCTGCCTAGCCCAACTTTTGTCATTCCTGGTTGTGAGGCTAGAGGCTACGTCTATCTTCAGAACATCTGATCACCATTCACTTTGAATGTCACATTGTCAAATCCGTAATCACACATTGATTACACAAATGCACACTGGGTGTAGAATAAAGAGAAGTTATCTTCTCCCCACCAACTTGGTATATTCGTCAAATCAACGGCGTGACCGTTGGAAATACTCTGTCAAACACTCGTCCATACAAGTTGTCCTGGGACTGGACAAACAGAAAACACCATTCTAGAACTGGACGACCCTTGCATTTAACTCCGTCTTCAATCATCTTCAGCATATCTAATTCGCAGCGCTTATGCCTATACGGAGTGGTTTTCGGATAATAAATCCAACCGGTCTCTCCATATTGGCAATGATGGTCAAAACACTTCGATAGTCGGTTGTTTAACTATCGAAGTAAAAACAAACATTCATTCAAATGTATAACTAGACATCACACAAGCACGGGTACATTTTATTTAACATTCGACTTTATTATTCGAATTCTCATATCTTACCAGATATTTCTCAAATCCCGTTTAACCTTTTTACACTTTCTTGGAAAACATTTCCAGTTATTATAAACTCTCTTTCATGTTCTAGAAAAATATACGTTATCAACGTTCGGAACATTTCCATTCTTTCCACGTTCTTTATTTTCTACACTTGGATAATCTACCCTATTTACATTGGAAAATATTTCCAATTTCATTTTCCTTTTAATCGACTCAACGTTCACTTTTAAACCATTATTCACTTTGAAATGTGAATACCATCCCTTATCTTGTTTACTGAAATCTCTTTCATAACTTATATATTCCTATTCCATTTTATACTCTATTTCTAAGTCAACTTCTTATCAAAACAATATCCAGTTGATGACTAAATATCGATTCCTATCCTATTAACATTTATTTGTTTAAAACTAAATGTTAATCATCCTATCAGATTTTAATCCCTAACAATGATTTACTTTAATATATTCGACATCATCGAATTCTAGTTCCAAATCCTAATGGTTTAATTCTAACCATATTTCGAACATCGAAATGCTGTCATCGTTTTCTAACACGATTCTCCAATTCTTTTTCTAAATTCTTTCTTATATTTCTTTGAACAAACGTCATTACTTATTGCTCTAGAATAAGTGGATTTCAAACCAAACTGTTACATTTCCTAGGAAGTGCTGCTATATATAAAAGTCATGCTTAAGTCAAATCAACAGCAGTTAATTTGTCGCTATAGTTCTAAACTTGTCATACGCTGTAATATTCTCCTGATAACTAATTACAGTCACACTTACCTTATCAACAGCGTTATTTTATTGCTATAGTTCAACTTGTCATACGCTGTAATATTCTTTGTTATAACTAATCTTGACATAACAGTCACACTTATCTTATCAACAGCGTTATTTTATTGCTATAATTCTAAGACTTGCATACGCTACCATATTCCTTTTATACTAATCTTGACATCTATTTCCGTCACAAAAATCTTGACATCTCTTTCTGTTGCAAAAATCTTGACATCTCTTTCCGTTACAAAAATCTTGACATCTCTTTCCGTTACAAACTGATATCGTTCCTCGGAAATAGCGAAGCCGTTCAAGTTAGGGTATTTTATTTACCTCTCAGACCTTGATCGACAACGTTCTTACCTTAGAACCGATACAAGTCTGTATTCAAATTCCTTATTACTTAATATATTTATTAAATCGTATTTCCTTGTTGTATTTTGGAATAGGGTTTTACAACACCATATTCTTACTTTGGAATCTCTGTGGTTTATGAATATTTAATTTAACCATTAACTCTTTGCTTTCTCCATTTCCCATTTCTTATTTATAACTTCTTAAATGGTAATTAACTCTCATTAATTTCGATAAACTTATTTCTAACCTGTTTTCATTAGATTAATTAAAGACCAATTAATCTAATAATCATGTTCCCAAATAACAGTTGATTAAATCAACTTATTTCCATCAGTAAATTCGTTAACTGATTTTAATTACTTCTTAACATTAGATTAATCTAATTAATCTAATGATATCTCTAAATTATTTATCTTAAATATAATTATGCAAATATTTAATCGTCGGATAGTTTTTACTTTATAAACTTGTTTAAATATCAACAATCGCTTTTATTTGCTTTATAAAAACGAACTCTAAAATACTGGTTTATAATAGAACTTCTATTATAATTTAAAACTTCACTTTAATTATAAAAATATAATTTCTATAATTAACTTCATTGATTTGCCTGACGGTAAATCAGTTTCTTAACAAAACGATGGTTTTAACGTCGACTGTTAACATTTTCTAAATCGATATCGTTTATTTATTTAATCTAAACAAATGTTGAATTTTCGTTCAACATCAATATTCACACCGGGTTTTAAATATAATTCGGGTTCAAACAGTGCATACAAAACAAATAGTACATATAAATATCGAGGAATCCGGTCGGATTCCTCCAACCGGTTTTCCGCATCCACAGATGTCAGTCAACACAATTTACACTAACTCTATACTAGGGAATATTCTAATTTATGGAATCAGTGTCCAATCGATGATGAAATATAATATTCAACTAAATGAATTGTAACCTAACTAATCGACCATCACACGGCATTCAAACAACATTTAAAATATTAAAATATTTTAAAATAGATCAGAGTGAGTGAAATTACTCACCTTTGCGCGTTAACCGTTAAATAACGATTTGCGTTGGTCGATTAAATCAGTCGTTCAGTTCTGCCATAAATTCAGACGAGCTCCAAACTGCTCCAGAACCACTTCGTCCTGCAGTCTACTTCCATACGATTCCAACATGACCATCCATTTGTCTAACGATTTATTCTGACCTAACCCATTCTTAAAAGCCCAACCCGCTTCTTGTACTGTCTTCTCACATAAACCATCCATTTTTAAATTCATCAACTCAAACACCGTCACGTTCTTCCGCCTCGTTACCTCATTCCCTTCACGGTTTATCAAACACAAAACATCAAAGCCTTCTCCTTTAATCCTTAATGCGACGACCACCCTTCTGTACACCAGACTTCAGTCTTACCATGCCTTTTGTTCGTCTTGCCGGAAGGAGCTCCACTCCACATGGTACACTCATTTCCGACTCATGGCAGTATCATGTAACCGAAACCATAGGAGTATGACTGCTTGTGCATGTCTCCAATGCATACTATAGACCATGACCAAGATTGTCACTTTCCCTTCAACAAGCCACTCACGCATCCTTCATTTTTGCCCACTGTTGTTTCAAACTTAGACAGCCCCTTCACCATTCGAAACTCCCACAGTTCCTTCCTTCCACGAGCTCAACCACATACAGGAAATCACTGTTTTCACTTCACATATCCAAACAATACTAAGTACACAACCAGACTTCCCTTCCTCATAGTATTTCTTCTCCGAACACATTCCATGCATCAGTAAACCCCTGTTCTCCACAACCGCTCCATTTCACCATGTTCCGGAGCTCCACCACACTAAAAACCAATGCTATCTTCACCATCTTAAGCTCATCACTTCTGTCATACCTCCTTCCATGCCCAGAATGCCACAACATTCCCACTGTTGGCACCTACTCTCTCTATACAAACTAACATGCCCAACAGTAAATCTTCTATATATAAGAACACATTGGCTCCTTCATATATGACTTGCATTCACATCCTCCTCCGAAATATAACACGTAGCCTACTGCAAATAAAAGTCTATTTCTGCCAACTCTAAACTTCCCTCATCATATACATGCGCAAGTGTTGTACCATGTATTCAAACATTTGCCACAAACTTTAAACCTTCCCATTTGGTGCGTGTTTCCCTCCATTACACACACCACACTTTTCTACATCCCACCATCAAACAATAC
The DNA here is from genome assembly GCA_030737875.1 of Allium sativum. Taxonomy (NCBI): domain Eukaryota; kingdom Viridiplantae; phylum Streptophyta; class Magnoliopsida; order Asparagales; family Amaryllidaceae; genus Allium; species Allium sativum. The sequence continues at coordinate 580,754,906 of CM060919.1, forward strand.
ATGCCTCTCTTTACACATATATCACTTTCAAATAATAGATCATTCGTTTTGCTCCTCACTTCGCCTCGAACTCCGACAAAAACCACCCGACTTGCGCTCGCTACAGTAACCCATCGGCAAAGATGAATAGCACAGCGTCTAAACCCAACTTCATAACAAAGATTTCCTACCTCACAAGTATATAAACCTGCAAGTACCTTCCGCCTTCACGCTGAATGAGCTCACCAAAATACTGTTGTTTCATTTCGAACTTAATGTACCCACGTAGGTCCTTAGCTGCTTCACGTTTTCATCTCATCCCCCTCCTTCTCGTCATACCAACAAAGAACATCATACACCACTCCTCTCCGATGTGTTCCGGTGCATGCTCCCTCACGTTCTCCTCTTTTTTTTTCTTTTTTCTTTGATTTATAAAGTTGGGTTTTTCTCTTCTATCGTCTGGAGTTTTTTTGTGAGAACGAGATTGAGAGTTTATATAATGTGAAGGTCCTTAGCGATGAAGTATTATAGGATAGCTAGCTACAGTTTAGGGGATGGCTGACCATACATGGATGTTAAGTTATACAGGTGACCATACCTGTAGGATATAGTGGACTACAACATCTAGCGTGTGAAGAAGGATGTGAACCGCTGTATCATTACTTAGTTGTTAAGTATTAGCACGAAGGGTGTACTGTGGTTTCATTCTAGCCATGTGATTTCATTTTCAATGATAGCAGCATGATTTATGGGATAGGTGTATGGCTTTGTTATAGACAGGGTATGGTTGTATAGCTTAGCACGTCTTGTTTAGGTTAGGTAGGTATGCTGTGAGTATTAGGGTAGCACGTTCTTATGGTAGGAGCCTAAAGTTGCTAATCTTAGGGTCATGGTGGTAGTACTCTTTGTGGAGAAAATATCTGCATGTATTTTATCTTAGGGATGAAGTATAGTGTCATGTATACAAACTGAATTCCGTTCATATATGAGCTGCCACGGACAGAAGTAAGAGTGCAGTCGTGCTCAACGAGGTGTCACGGTCCCAAAAATATAATAATACCGGTAGTTTGACTCATATTGTGAAAATCCCGAAATACCGATACAGGGTGCGAAATACTCCAAATAAAAAGTTGCATCTTTAATTAATTAAAAATTACAGAAAAATTCTAAAAATTAAATTATCGCTGCGCCTTAAAAGAACCTAGTTCAGATTTGCAACCGTTTTCTAGTTATATCAAATAAACTGTTACGGTCGATATACGATTTCACAGCGACTTTTTGAATATTTGATTTGGACATATCTTGCAATCTATTCGATGAAATCTTGGTTTTTCACTTCTGTTAGAAAGATACAGTTCAACAGATTGCAACGCTTCTTGTTTCGAAGAAATCCGATTCAAAACGAGTCTGGTACACTCAGTTGAAGTTCAGAACGTTAAATTACGAACTGCAGGGTTGTTCTGAGCTCGATTATGATTAATATATATTTATATACGTTCAACTTCTTTTTAATTAATATATAAATCCACTTATATTACAAATTCAATATTTAAACTGATTTAAATATTCAAATACCAAACGACAAAAATGCGAGACGTTACAATGTTCCCACTAAACGGTTCTGAAGACGCCATATGAGATATGTACTGGGAAATGTCCTAGTGTGTCTTTTATGAAAATTTGGGGATGTGAGGCGTTTGTTAAACGTCTAATTTCTGACAAGCTTGACCCAAATCATATAAGTGTTATTTTGTGGGATATCCAACGGAAACAAAAAAAAATGTTTCTACGAACCTTCTGAGAATAAAGTGTTTATTGCTTGAATTGGTATTTTTAGGAAAGAGAACTAGTATCTAAAATTAACGATGAGAATAAAGTAGAACTCGAAGAAATTTGGGAATCACAATATATCTTGAGCCTGAATTAGAAATTGAGCAAGAACCACAAACGATTGTGGAAACTGAGCCTGCTCAAATTACACAAGATATTTATTTGGTAAAATACGTCATGATCGTGAAAGATATTTTAGATTTCTTATGACTCAAACTGGAGATGTAATGCTCATATACCAGGATGAGTCTACTTCTTACCAAGAGGATATGAATGGACCAGAATTAGGGAAATGGCTTAAAACCATGAAATATGAAATAGATTCCATGTACACCAACTAAGTGTGGACTTTGGTTGATCCACATGGCGGGGTAAAACCAATCAGGTGTAAGTGGGTTTTAAAGAAGAAAATTGACATGGATGGTAGGGTACAAACCTATAATAGCTAATTGGTGATAAAAAGTTCCAAACAAGTTCAAGGAGTGTATTATGATGAAACCTTCTCCCCAATGGAAATGGTTAAGTCCATTAGGATTATACTGGCAATTGCAGCCTTTTACGATTACGAAATCTGGCAAATGGATGTCAAAACTACATTCCTTAATGGATTTCTTATTGAGGATGTGTATATGACGCAACCTGAAGGTTTTGTCAATACAAAGGATGCTAGAAAAGTATGTAAACTGCAACGATCCATATATGGATTAAAGAAAGCATCTCGGAGCTGGAATCTTTGTTTTTATGAAGCGTTCAAAGAGTTTGGCTTCATTAAGAACGAAGATGGGCCTTGTGTATACAAGAAAACTAGTGGGAGTAACATTATATTCCTAGTATTGTATGTTGATAACATATTACTCATTGGGAATGATGTTAGTTCATTGCAAGCGGTGAAGACTTGGTTTGAAAAAAAATTCTCCATGAAATCTTAGGCGAGGCAACCTATATCTTAGGTATCAAGATCTTTAGAGATTGATCAAGAAAATTGATCAGCCTAAGTCAGAGTACGTACATTGACAAAGTGCTAAAAATGTATGGCATACAAGAGGCAAAGAGAGGAAATGTACCCATGTGACATGGTATAACACTCTCTAAGACCCAACACAATATGATCAGGAATGCATGAGAACGATCCCTTTTGCTTTGGCAATTTGATCAATCATGTATGCAATGTTGTGTACTCGTCCAGATGTCTCGTACGCTTTGAGTATGACCAGTATATTCCAATTTGATCCAGGTGAAAGTCACTGTAGAGCAATCAAGAACATTCTTAATTACCTGAAAAGGACTATAGACTCAATCTTGATATATCGAGGCAAAGAGTAATTAATAGTAAAAGGTTACACAGACGCTAGTTTCTAGACTGATAGAGATGATTATATGTCACAGTCCGGTTATATGCTTTTCCTGAATGGTGTTGCTGTAAGCTGGAAAAGTTCAAAATAAGAAATAGTCATTGATTCGACTATTGAGGCTGAATACATTAGTGCTTTTAAAGCTACTAAAGAAGCTTTTTGGATTAAGAAGTTCATCACTGAACTTTATGTTGTTCCATCCATTGTTGATCCAATAGATCTTTATTGTGACAACAATGGGGCGATTGCACGGGCCAAGGAACCTAGATCACAACATTGATCCAAACACATACTTCGGCGATACCATCTCATCCGTGAAATTGTGGACACAGGAAATATACATATCTGCAAAGTTCCAACGTATAATGTTGCAGACCCACTGACTAAAGCTTTGTCGCAGCAAAAGAATGATAGTCACACTAGTTTCATTGGTATACGATACATGAGTGATTGGCTCTAGTGCAAGTTGGAGATTGTTAGAGTTTGTGCCTTAGAGACAATCTATTTAATGTGATTAATAACATCGTTGATGTTATGTTTTATTTCAAACAAAAGATTTTGTTATGTTATATTTACTGCATAATATAAATATTAACATAATATAAGTTCTTAGAATAATAATAATACAGAATTATATAGTTTCAAGTAAGTGACTTGAACATGAGATTATATAGTATAATATGTGTTATATTTTTTAAATGTCCCTAGTCAAGTTTTATTGTATATGGGACAACAATGTAGCATTGATACTAGCTAGTATGTTGATTGATTGATGATCATATCTCACCGATCATTAATATATGTGATATTAATGTTAATACATAATACGTATTAGAGAATAGTGTATGGGACTGGCCCAACATGAGAAAACTTCATGGAGCATAATTTATAATGTCATAAGTAATTCTCATGGTGACAATGATGTAATGATCCTCGGACCCGAAATCATTATATATTTTATTCAAGGATATTCGTGTTTTGATATCATCAAAAGTTACTTATAACCGAGTAGACGATAAAGGTGATTATCGAGTACGTCTCGAATCGATTAAATTAAATGAATGATTTAGATGGAATTTAATCCTACAACATAAGTAGAGATATCCATGGGCCTCTTGATTGAGTATGAATATAAAATGCATGGCTATGCTCAAATATTGATCTGTTTTATGTAATCTGCTCATCGATTAAGATAAAAGGATTAAAGTATAAAGAGGATGATATGTTCCATGCCTCAAGTTTAATCTTGGATATAATTGTTAAAATATTTAAATTATGTTGAAACACTGGTCGCAGAAAAGGTTGTATCGAATCGTTGAATTTTATTATGACTTGGATAACAACGATATATTACTAGATGTCGCTCACTGATTATAATTTAAATTATTACCAATGTTATAGTAACCTATACGGTCACACAAAAGAATGTTTGAGGGTGAGAATCATTCTTAAAAAAAGTTAATCAAATGTCGACATTTTCTTTTAGTTTGATGGGATATAACAGGTTTTACGTTCTCCTAAGATATCTCCTTTTACTTTATAAAAAGGATACCGACCCTTTTCTTATTCGAGACAGTAAAAATCAAGATACCAAAAGGGGGAAAATCAAAATCCATCAACTGGCTAGTAGCGATTTCTCACTTATCTTCGATTCTGTTTGACGACGTCAACGTAGCGTTCATGGACTTCAGCAGAGGCACCGCCATCAAGCGCTCACGTTGATTCGATCAAGATCCAGTTTTGTACAAAGTGGTGGATAGAAAAGTAACGAAAAACATACATGGTTAATTCACTTTTGAATTTATGCTTGGATCTAAAACTAGGGCTGTTTAATTTTTTCATTCTGTTGCCAATTCGATCCTAAAAAAACTTTCAACTCATAATTTAAAATTTTATAGAAAAATATTTTTATTGAAATAGATATAAATATTAATAGATAAAATAGTTTTAAACTAAATTTTTGTGAAATAGTACGGAAATAATAGTAAAGAAAACATTTGTTTAAGTAAGATAGTTTGGTATAACTAATAGAAATCTAACATAGATCAGAATAATACAGTCCGAACCATATGTCCACTTTTCAAATTTCGGCTCACTCTTCATTTCGGAATTCAATTTCTCTTCCATTAAGATTATATAAGTTTTATCCTTGACTTTTCATTAAATCACATTATTATATTTCAAGACATCATATCCTTACTTCTAATTTCAACTTTTATTATGTAACTAAAATTTTAGGTTTAGATAAAGATCCTAATTCATAATAAAATGAATTTCAATTTATTTCCAAAAATCTATAAGACAGTTCAGGTATATATCTTTTAAACCCACAGTGATTTTCCTAGAACTACGGGAACTTACAGTGTGAGAATAACAAATATCACATTGGTATCACACATCAAACATCACATATCACACAATTACTTATTCAGTTTCGTGTCATTTATGTCATTCCTGTGTGTATCACATGTGCGCAAGTCATTAACAAACATTTGTGAATTTCTCAAATAAATTCTAACACTCATATGCCATTTTAAAAGTGTTAATTTACTAAATACGAATAATAGTCACGAGTGTGTAAACTCATCTTGATTTCGATATTGTGGAAGCGATTGGATTTAAACTAAATTCAATGAACATTTAATTTTAGCCTAAATTCTAGTAGGTCTAGAAATCTATCAATTCAAATCACTATATCCTTATCTCATAACTGAAAGAATAATCCGACCACCCACACTTTGTCTCCTTCACCAGCCAAGTCAACATCAACGTCACTTGCTTTTTCAGCCAAGGCAAGTAGAAATCAACCAAATCGGAACACGTTCCAACTTCCTCGCCGCTTGCATCCTCATCACCAAATCGCTCGAAGCACAACCCAACAAACAACTATTGTTTAACCACACCAACATCACCAAATTTCTCCCTCATCATTAAAACTACCAACATTACTCACCTCAGCAGCCTCTCCTTGAATAAACTGAACATCACTTCACTCCTATATCTTTCCATCCGCTGCTTCAAACAATTCTCTAGCAAATTCCGGCACCACTTCAATCCTCCTTCCCCAATTCAACACCACAACTGGAAACTTACCACAAACTCAAGAACCTATCAACAAAACTAGCACCCCATGAACACCACCCTTCAGTCTCATCAATAACATTCAAGCAATTCCTGTTGTAAATTTTCAAATTATGTTCTGGGATGGGGTTTTGTTTTGAAGAGAAGTAAGAAAGAAGGAAGAGGAAATGTGATTTGTCCCGCATTGTGGAAGATATATGAATGTGCCACTACTTAATGGGCTTTCTCATGAGCATGTTGGGGCCTTGGGGCACCTAAATGTAAGCTTTGTTGTGAGGAGGGAGACCATGGATGTAGACCACACACACGCGCGCCATTTGTCCGACCGAACCGGGGCGGGCTGGGTACGGGTTCGGTTCGGGTCATGATCCAATAAATATATTTTTGGATAGAATTTACAAACGGTAACGGGCCGAATTTAGATCCATTATGGACCCGAATTCGAACTCAAATCTGGGCGGGTTTTCAGAATGTTGGAAAAGGGCGCGACGATTTGAATCGCAACGCTTTCAGAACGTTGCAGACGAAGAGACATGGCATTTCAATTTCAAATGAAGGGGTGCGACGTTTTTTTCGAATTGCAACGGATGTGACTATTGCGAATAGACATGATGCTTCGCAGTCTATAAGTAGCCATGCCCAGAAACATTAAAACTCACTTGAATTTCTCTCTTCTTCTTCCTCTTGTGATTCTGCACGCTGCCATTTCCAACACCACTGAAGTGTTGCGAATTTCTTAATTTGCAACGCCTATACAGTGTTGCAGAATCATTCTTCTTCCCTTCATCATTCTATATTCAGATAGCATCATCAGAAATTATAATCTAGAGTGTTCTTGATCGGATCAAAGCCGTACAAACTTTGAATCCGATTTCGCTGTTCCAAGGCTTTATTGAATCCTGAAAGTCAATAGTTCGCTAATCTGTTTGTACCTGGTGGATTGAACTATTGTCTGAAAGAATTTTCTCTGCAAATCCTTAGAGTCTGAAGTATGACAATCATACGACGATTCAATCTCCTCCAATAGCCTCAAACCGCAAAATCCCCAATAAATTTTCAGACAATATCTTTAATCATGGAAAGTTTGAGCGTATTGCAAGTTATGAATCAACATTTGACGAAATTGGAGCGTTTTGATGGTGAAAACTTCACTCGTTGGCAAGAGACGATGAAGTTCTTCCTGATCACTATGAATTTGTTTTATATCTTGGAAGATGATTTGGAAGTTATACTATGGGAAACTGCTGACGAGGATGCCGCTCTGAAAGAGAAATAAGCAAAGCACAAAGAGGATGATTTTCTATGTAGAGGGCATTTTTGAATGCATTGTCTACTCCAGTCTACAACGCTCATAGGACCTTGGAAACTGCAAAGGAACTTTGGACTGCTTTGGATAGCAAGTATCGCATATCCGAGGCAAGTAATAAAAAATTTCTTATTTGTAATTTTATGGATATCAAAATGGTCACCAACAAGTCCCTAATTGGACAAGTAAGTGAAATACTACTGTTGGTGAATCAACTTAAATATGTCGTTATTGATCTCCCTGAATCTTTTGTTGTTGGAGTTATTATTTCGAGACTCCCAAATTCTTGGAATGATTATAAGAAAAAATTGAAACATGCGGAAACGGATTATGATTTAGACGGTTTACAGCGTCATCTTCGTATTGAAAAGGATTCTCGTAAACGCGAACTAGATGACAATTCGCAAACTGAGGCTCAGGCTAAGGCAAATAATGTTGAAATTACTGATAAATTGAAGCCTAAGAATGATACGCGGTTTAAGAAGAAAAATAATTCCAAGAACAAAAAGAAGGGTGCCTGTTACTATTGTAATAAACCCGGCCACTATGCCCGAGACTGTCGTCTTCGGAAGAAACAACAAAAAGCGAATGTGGTCGAAGAAAAGCTTGGGGATGTCGTACAAGAGGCGAACTCCGTTAGTGGCATTGATAATGACTGGTGGCTCGATACTGGAGCAACCATTCATGTTTGCAAAGACTGTAATCTATTCAAGACTTACGAAGAAAATAATAGAGAATCGAGCGAAGTTACTGGCGCAAACAAAGTTGCAAGCAAAGATCTAGGAAAAGGCACAATTGAACTTACATTCACCTCTGGGAAAGTTCTTACATTAGTAAATGTATTTTATGTACCTGATATGTGTAAGAATTTGATTTCTGAATACTTTCTTAACAAAGGAGGATTCAAGATGGTGTATGAGTCTGATAAGTTAGTGTTGTCCAAGAACAACAAATTTATTGGACAGGGATATTCTTGTAACGGCATGATTAAGTTGAATCTAATGAAGAATTCTTCAGCTTATATTGTTGATTCTGTTAATTTATGGCATGGTAGATTAGGACATGCTAACTATAAATTCCTTAGAAATATGCATAAATTAGGATTAATTTCTGATTGTGATTTCGATTCCATCTCTAAATGTGAAATATGTGTTCAAGCCAAATTACACCGGAAATCCTTTAAATCTGTAAAAAAGGAAAACTGGTTTGCTTGATTTGGTATATAGTGATGTGGGTGACTTAAAAACTCATATCACCTATGGTGGTAACCAATACTATATAACATTTATTGATGATTATACTAGATATGCATATGTATAACTAATGAAATCGAAAGATGAAGCCTTTGATAAATTCAAAATTTACAAAGCAGAAGTCGAAACACAATTAGGAGTTAAAATTAAAGTTCGGATCGTGGTGGTGAATATTTTTTACTTTGTTTTTCAAACAAAATGGTATAGTTCACCAATGTATCGCTCCATATACACCACCACAAAATGGTGTTGCTGAAAGGAAAAAATAGAACTTTAGTAGAAATGGTTAACGCCATGCTCATAAGTTCTAATTTACCTTATAATCTATGGGGTGACGCTATGTTATCTGCATGTTACATTTTAAATAGAGTACCACTTAAAAAGAATTATATTTCCCTTTATGAATTATGATTTAATAGAAAATCTAACCTTACTAGACTTAAAGTTTGGGGTGGCTTAGCATATGTTAGAAAACCAGACCCTAAACGACCAAAGTTAGGTAATAGGGCATTTAAGTGTGTTTTCATAGGATATTCTCTTAATAGTATAACTTATAGGTTCCTAATACTTGACACCTTAGAAGTTATAGAATCTGTAGATGTAGAATTTTTTGAAAATCAAACTATTGAGAATTCATTGAGATCGTCTAGTCCAGAACCAATTGAGACTAATGATATCAATGATGATGAATATGCTTCTGCTCAAAACAGCAAGGAAGTGTTAGTACCAGATAACAGTGTTGAACACAGGAGAAGTAAAAGAGCGAGAATAAAGAAGGACTATGGTCCTCACTTCATAACATATCTCGTAGAAGGCAATAAGGACGAAGTCCTTAATGTGACAATATATGTAATGAATGTCGATGACGATCCCAAAATTTATTCTGAAGCTATGAGTTCCAGAGATTCTAATTTCTGGAAAGAAGCAATCAATGACAAAATGAATTCCATAATGTTCAACCAGACTTGGGTTTTATCTGATTCACCACCTGGTGCTAAACCTATAGGATGTAAATGGATATTCAAGAAAAAGTTGAATACAAATGGATCCAATGATAAGTTCAAAGCCAGATTAGTTGCTAAGGGATATAAGAAAAGACAAGGAGTAGATTATTTTGATACATCAAATGGATGTAAAGACAACTTTTCTAAATGGAGATTTAGAAGAAGAGATATACATGGAACAACCTGAAGGTTTTATAACCCCAAACCAAGAAAAGTTTGTAAATTAGTTAAATCTCTTTATGGCCTGAAGCAAGTTCCCATGCAATGGCACGAGAAGTTTGATAAAGTTGCACTGTCATTTGGATTCATTGTTAATGATGCAGATAAATGTATTTATAGCAAATCGAATAACAACAGTTATGTTATAATACGTTTATACGTTGATGACATGTTAATATTTGGTTCCAATATATCCTGTGTGAATGAAACTAAAAAGTTTCTACCTTCTAAATTTGATATGAAAGATCTAGGAGAGGCTGATGTAATTTTTGGAATTAAAATCATTAGGAAAACGAGGGAGTTATTACTAACTCAGTCTCATTACATTGAGAAATTCCTAAAGAAGTATGGTCATTATGATGACAAACCAACACCAACTCCTTTAGATCCAAGTATTAAGTTAGAAAAGAACACTGGACGTACTATTTCTCGACTTGAATATTCTAGTGTTATTGCGAGTCTTATGTATGCTATGCATTGCACTAGACCCGACATCGCACATGCTATAAGTGTATTGTTTCGATTTACGAGTAACCCAAGTTTCGAACAATGGAAAGCCATTTCCAGAGTTTTAGCTTATTTGAAAGGAACCATTAACTATGGTTTATCTTATAAAAGATATCTTGCTGTAATAGAAGGATATAGTGATGCAACCTGGAACAATGTAGAATCCAAATCCAAGTCTACGACTGGATGGATATTTACATTAGGAGGCACTGCCGTGTCTTGGGCTTCCAAGAAGCAGACCTATATATCTGATTCAACTATGTTGTCAGAATTAATTGCATTAGCAGATGCATGTAAGGAAGCAGAATGGCTTAGGAATTTGTTAATGGAAATCCCGTTGTGGAAGAGGCCATCTCCAGTAGTCTTGATTAACTGTGATAATCAAGCAATGATGTATAATGTCTCTAATAAGGCATATAATGGAAAGTCTAGACATGTGAGTCTAAGACATCAGATGGTAAGACAGTTACTCAAAAATGGAGTTATAACGGTTGACTACATTGAAACAAAGAAAAACTTGGCTGACCCACTTACTAAAGGTCTTCCAAAGGCTTTGGTTTCTATAAAGTCAAAAGAAATGGGACTAAGGTCTGTGAATGAAGATTGATCATCCTTAACAGAAACCCAACTTGTGTCTTGAAAAAGATAGACAAAGTTCAATGGGTACCAATAAGTTAAGAGTATGATTATGGAACACTAAATCAATTATCCCATAATACTTAGTCTTGGATTCTGCAAGAACAAAGGATGGATAAATGTCCTTAATAAGTCTAGAAACCTTAAAAGGTGTCTCGCAGAAACACCTTAAGAGATTTACCTATATGAATATGGAAATCAGGTCGTTTCCTAGGAAAGTAAGACCGCTTTCTAAAGTAGACTCATGAACCAGGACTAAAGCATATGGCCGTTAACGTGCTGAGCAATACAGAACACTCTAACTAAGGTATACAACATGTGTGATTGTTCCGGTTTTATCAGTAAGGGATACTTGGTTCAAGATTCGTTCACCATAGAATCTCGATAGAGCTTTGAATGGTTTACACTAAGTAAAGGTTCAAATCCAAAAGATACCTTTTATTTATGTGTTGTTTCCACGATGATGCAAAACTTGATCTTAGAACTACATAGGCTTGAACCCACTTGGGCATGTAGGAAATCACATTAGTAATTCAGTCGTCAACTTCATTTTCTTTATTTTAAAAACTGGGGGAGATTACTGTAAATTTTCAAATTATGTTTTGGGATGGGGTTTTATATTGAAGAGAAGTAAGAAAGAAGGAAAAGGATATGTGATTTGTCCCACATTGTGGAAGATATATGAATAAGCCACTACTTAATGGGCTTTCTCATGAGCATGTTGGGGCCTTGGGGCACCCAAATGTTTGCTTTGTTGTGAGGAGGGAGACCATGCATGTAGACCATACACGTGCGCGCCGTCCGTCCGACCCAACCGGGCCGGGTACGGGTTCGGGTCATGATCCAATAAATATATTTTTGGACAGAATTTACAAATGGTAACGGGCCGAATTTAGACCAATTACGGACCCGGATTCGAACTCAAATCTGGGTGGGTTTTCAGAACGTTGGAAAAGGGCGTGACGATTTGAATCACAACGCTTTCAGAACGTTGCAGACGAAGAGACATGGCATTTCAATTTCAAATGAAGGCGCGCGACGTTTTTTTGAATTGCAACGGATGTGACTGTTGCGAATAGACATGACGCTTTGCTGTCTATAAGTAGCCACGCCCAGAAACGTTAAAACTCACTTGAGTTTCTCTCTTCTTCTTCCTCTTATGATTTTGCACGCTGCCATTTCCAACACCACTGAAGTGTTGCGAATTTCTTAATTTAAAACGCCTATATAGTGTTGCAGAATCATTTTTCTTCCCTTTATCATCCTATATTCAGATAGCATCATCAGATATTATAATCCAGAGTGTTCTTGATCGGATCAAAGTCGTACAAACTTTGAATCCGATTTCGATGCTCCAAGGCTTTATTGGATACTGAAAGTCAATAGTTCGATAATCCGTTTGTACGTGGTGGATTGAAATATTGTCTGAAAGAATTTGCTCCGCAAATCCTTAAAGTCTGAAGTACGACAATCATACGACGATTCAATCTCCTCCAATAGCCTCAAACCGCAAAATCCCCCAAAAAAAAAACTAAATCTAAAGTTAGAAATGCTATCTATCCAAAATCGAACTACCACCAACTAAAACTGTCGTAACGCAACACTATTATCTGTTTACTTTAACCCCATGAAATCGCCAACCATAAACTCTCCATCGCACACCAGTCTCCTCACTCATACAATCGCACTCATCCAAAATCGAAGTTTCAAAAATGAATCTCCTTCAGCTCATCTTGAACGCAATCGTACATTGATTTGGAAAGATGTAGTTGTGATCTATCCAAGGCAATCGGGTTTAACCACATAGAGTTCGAGTTGTACCGAGCTGATGGAGGTGGAGCATGGCTTTGCGCTGGTTGTGATGAGCTCACAAGGGGAATAGTGCAAGATTGAGGAGGAAAAAGAAGCATGATATCGTGACTGGATTTTTGGGATTCTAGATAAATTTGTCTGGCTTTTGAAAGAGAAAAGGAAAGGGAATATAGTATTTTTTTCCGTAGAAATGAAAGAGAATAGAAAAGGGAATGTGGTGTTTAGACAGTAGACTAGGACAAGTGTAAAATTTTCTTTATAATTAGTTTTTCTTTTTTTTCTCTTTTTAAGGTCATATATGCAGGTTTGAATACAAAGCTAATATACACTCTACTAGAATACATGTGAGATACGGGACACGATACACAAACGAATGTTATCTGATTTCACGCAAATTTGACTCAAGATTATATATTTGGGACCACAATGTTCGAATTCAACAAAACAGAAAAATGTATTTCTAATTTGAATTTGGTACTTCGAATTTAGTCTAGTATTTATAGACCAAATTTGCCCAAATTTCGATAATATTTAATTTTTTATGTTTTATTCATCGTTTAGCTAAATTAACGCGTATAGAACAAACTTGTGTATTCTACTGTGAAATATGTTCCTCCGTTATGTCTTGTTAAATGTATCTCAAATATTAAATTTGGTAATTTAATTCAAATTTTACATTTTGGACGCTTGTTACGATATATCGATTGTCGCTATCCCAAATCGGTCGCATAAATCGATTTTAACGGAGCAAGCGATCTAAAACGTTTCGTTATAAATTTATTTATATCACTATTATACAACAAATTCCATTCATCTAAGAATTAATGTTTAAGTAATAATAAACTTGACATTTGTTTTCAATAAAAAAAGTTCTAAATGAAACTCATCGTTTTAAATTCTTATTTTAAAGTTACAAACATATTTTAAATTTTTATTCAAAAATCAAGTTCATATATACAAAAAAATATATTTCAATGTCTAAGTTAAATTTCAAGTGTAAACATTGATTTTCAACGTTAGATCTTTTGATAACTTCGTATATAAACGTTGATATTATCGATTCGTTACATATAGATTAATTAAAAATTCTAAATTCTCTCATATGATGAAGATATACATGAATAAAATAAACACAGATTACAAATGTACCAATTCTCTCCTATACTGTTGGAAAGATGTCGAGCCACCATGATGTAAAACAAGGTTCTTATTCCTATTTGCCTTGTTCCGTACCAATATTTTCTATTAATTTAGATACAAGATTAACTAAAGTAATGCAACCAATTAATGTAAATGGTTGGAATGTTGTCGTTATAGTAAACAATTATGGGAAAATCAAATAAAATGGTAAGTAAAAAGGGAATGGTATGAATATAACTTATTTCACTGATTTAGTTTCGCATTGTCTGAGAAATGCAGCCCAAACATTATCGCCCATCCAACTAGGTTTTTTTTTCCAATATTTTTGGCCCTTGAGAGAGTCTCACTATGATTTTTCCGCATCTTCTGATTCCAGTGATTCCTAAAGACATTCAGATCTTGTAGCTTCACACGTACAATAGGCTGCCTATTGAAATTAATTTGAATTATACGCAACATATTATTTTCGATTGAAATATAAAATTGTACTTACCATCAAAGCGGCCTATATAGAGTTTCTCACATGAAGTGGGTTATTGTCTTAATGAGGGCAACAACCTGACATCCGATCCTTATATGATTGCTTCGATACCGGTAAAGTAAAGTCTGAAGGCTTTACGTCGAACCCCCTATATAAATGTTGATGTAGACATTTAATATATTTTAAATAATATAATTGAAATAAATTCGATACTTACCATGCACTCTTTGGAACTATCTCTGCAACTCAGCATAAATCCGACTTTATGCTGCTGGGACCTACTCTAAGAGCAGAAGAATGAGAAGTGTAAGGCTGAGATCTACTACTATGTCTTCTTTTAGACATATATGCCATAACCATATATATCATATCATAATCACTAATCATCACATAATTATTAATCAAGTGATAATCGTCACATACTCACTAATCATCACATATGCATCACATAATCATTAATCAAATGATAATCATACAATATATCATATCGTAATCATACCCTACACATAACCATACACGAAAAGAATAATGCCAAACTTAGAATAACACAGAACATAGTCATCATTATTATTACATAGCTCAGAATAATACAGAAGATAGTCATCATTCTTAATAGATAGCTAAAACTAATATATTATACAACAAGTGATGCCATTTATGATCAGTCTTCGTTATTTTCTAATTTAGACTATATCGTTTTCTTTGGTACTTTCAAATGCATATATTAAAACATTCGCTTCATCATTCAATGATCTTACATCAATGTCATCGGTTATTATTATTTCAGTATTTGGCTTAAGATCCGCTTGATATGCTGCTTCATCTGGAATATTATTTCCATCAAACATAAATCTTGCCTTCGTTTTAAAAACAGCCTACCTATCTGCTTTATATTTTTTCAAGGACGGATACAGAGCAAATCAAACTTGTAATGCTTACTTAGCTGATATAAAAGGATCATAGTTATAGTAATGTGAGGTATGCTATATTTCAATAAGCTTATAATATTTTTGCACTCTAATTTCAAGGCCAGGAACATTGCTAAGCTAGTTGCATTTGAATAAAAAAAACTTTCTCTACGAGTTGTATATAGTATGTTAACTCTACAACTTGTGTTAAGATGCCTTAAAAAGCTTTTATATGTTGATTTTTTAGTTCCATAATCTTTGTTGTGGAATTTAAATCCATTGACGAAGAATATTGGATAACTCTTGACGATTCTTTTTGGTCCAATAGAAAATTGTCACAATCCTTCGTCAACTACACAGTTTTTTGGATCATGAACGTAGTTTGAAAACCATTTAGCAAATTCTTTACAGAGATCGCCAGATGGATGTCGTGATTCGTATATGCTGCAAAAATGTCTTATGTTCTACTATAATTAATATATATATGTAATTGAATTATACATGAATTTTGTATTACCTGACAAATGGTGTGACTTCAACATGATTTAAAAGAACATATGTGTGTGCTACATGGTAATCTCTATCGTCTAACCATATTTTCATACATTTTCCAGTAGGTCGGCCATGTCTTCTAAAAATAGATAACATTATTCAAGAAAAATCTTGTTCAATAGCTTCTTCATTACGGAGAGCACTTACAAACGATAAGTTCACATCGTTCCTAAAGTAACGGAAGAAAAAAAATGAAGCTTCTTCTTCAAGATACGATTTGCAAATCAAACCTTCTACTCGTGTTTTATGTCTAACTTTTTTCTTCAAATGATTCAAGTACGTATAACAAAATTAATTTAGTTTCTATTTTGGTACGTAAATCTAAATTTAAACTAACATAAATATTACGGATATTCAAAATTACCACTCAAATGGATACACCCATCCTTATTGCATAGGACCTTGAAGTTTAAGATGGAAAATGAACTGGTAATGCTCCATTACGTTAAAGAAACATGGCAGAATTATTTTCTCCAGTTTCAAGATTAGTACAAGGATTTCTACTTCAAGATTACGTATAAGATCTACCTATAATGTTGTCAAACATAGCTGTTTTAAAACATGCTTAACTCTGCTATAACACTCCATGCTTTTACGCGTAAACAAATCTTTGAAAATCACAAGTAAAAAATATTCTATTATGATATGACAATCGTGACTTTTCATCCCACTTAATTTATTGTTTTCAAAGTCAACACATCTACGGAGGTTAGACGAAATCCCATTAGGACATATTAGTCCTTCCACCCACTTTAGCACGAGTTTTGTTTGCGTGTTGCCTAACCCATAACGTGCTTTGGGTTTTTTATTATGTCATACAACTGAAGTTCGGGCCACTTACAAAAGTGTAATATATCACCTCTCAAATTCGCATTGTCCTTAGGTTTCCCTTTTACATTCAAAACTTTATTAAACACGTTATCAAACATGTTTTTTATCCATTGTGCATGACGTCAATATTATGTCGGAGTAGGAGATCTTTCAAGTAAGGTAACTCCCAAAATATACCTTGTTTGCACCAGTTATGAAGGTCCGATTTACCTGGAATTTCAACCTATACACCAATTTCATGTATCTTTGGATAGTCTTTTACGATTTCATATATCGCCTCACTTGACCAAACCTTAGGTGGTAGCATGCTCTCTACTCTATTAGCTTAAAGTTCTTTTTATCCGTTCAAAATTTACGATTAAGATGTAGAAAACACTGATGATAGTCAAACCAAGAAATTTTCTTTCCATATTTAATGAATATGCTCGCGTTTCATCCATGCAATGAGAATAAACGAAACGTCCAGCTGTGCCCCAACCTGAAAGCATGACATACGCAAGAAAATCACTAATAGTCCATAATAAAGAAGCGAGCATATAAAAAATATTTTTCTTAAAATGTCGTATGTTTCAACTCCTTCATGCTATAGTGTTTTCAACTCTTCGATCAATGGTTGTAGATAAACATCGATTCCTTGTGTCGGATCATTGGACTGTTGGTTGGGAATGCATTATCTTAAGGCTAACTTAGCACTATAGGGGGTGAAAAGTGTTTAATGAAATTTATGAACTTTTTGATATCATTTTGAACATATTAGAATCAAACGAAAATCACAGATATGAAACAATCACAGAATCAATACAAAAATAACAATAATAAGTAAAAGCAGTAAAAGAAAGAATATACTAAGATTTCATACTGGTTCGAAGTTACCCTACATCCAGCAACATACAACTCAGGGTTGTGCAGATTTATTTTCAAATAAATGTCGATATTACAATCATCGATTTCAAGACCACAAGGTACACCCTCACTTGCTTCTGAGCACAAGGAGCTCTCTTGATTTAACCAAGCTACAAGATCACCTAATTGATTTACGTGCTACAATCACACCCAGTTTATTTAAATAGGTCACAAACCACATCTTTTCAGTAGCAATTTGATAGAGAAACTCAATAGGGATTTTGTAACACCCCGTAATTTGAACATAAAAATTCACAAATTAAAGTATACTTAATTAAGTGAAATGGGTTGCGCAGAGAAATGTACATATATATATTGATATATATATATATATATATAATTGAAAATTTAATAAATAAATATGGCAAAATTTTCAAAACAGCGAATTGGGAGAGGGGAATAACCGAACCGGCCGATTTTTGAGGTCGACCCGAACTCGCTGGGTCGACTAGGGGTTAATCCAGGGTGTTTGGCTGTCAACCTGTGAGCCGATTCGCTTGAATGCAGATTTTGCATTTGAATGGTTCTCATGGTTCAGCTTTAATCTAAAGGCCCTAAATGGTTCCTACATGTGACTTCTTCCCCAAGACATGCTTTAAAGGCTAGGATTGGTTCTAGGGTTTATCCTATGGCTAAAACTATCCTAGTCTTCTATAAAAAGACCCCTAACCCTCTCCTAAAACCCTCATAAATTGATCCTACAACTAAACTATGCCAAAATGATTCCTCATCATGGCCTCCACTTCAACCCATGGCCTCCATCTTCTTCATCATGATAGCTTAAGTGTTCTAAGCTAGTTTCAAAGTAAAGGAGCCTCTTTTCTTCATTTATGAGAGATTCTATGATCATTTGAGTGATTTCATGTTTGTATGAGAGTTCATAAGTTGCATTCTAGCCAAAGTTGCAACCTTTTCTTGACCAAAAAGCAAGGATCTTGCATGAGAACTCATAAGCTTCATTCAAAGCCAAAGTTGAAACCTTTCGTCTTCAAAGCAAGGATTTTTATTGATATTTGCTCAAGGGTTTCATTTGGAGCTTGTTCTTTTGGGGGTTTTGGGTGATAGCATGAATGGCTTCGTCTCAATCTTTGTTTTATATGTTGATTTGTGCCTTCATAGCATTGTAAGCCCCCTCCTACTCTTAGATATTAACTATAAAGTTAAATGAATGTTGCAAGTTTGGGTTTGATCATTAAGTATGATACATGCTATCATGTTATGCAAGTCTATAAAGTCATTACCTTGATCTTATGGGTTAAAAGCTATAACCTTTATGTTGAAATGTTGCATTATGCAACATGAGAACCCTCATAACCTTTAGGTTAACTTGCATATGAAGTCATAACCCTTATGTGATGTTATATGCGAGTTACTTGTCATCATTTCATGTCATCTATGACCATGTATCACCTATTTGCCAAGTTTGAATGTTATGCATGTTTTTGAGGCTTGATAATGTAACATGCAAGTTTGTGAGCACATTTATGCCTCATTTCCACCATGTTTAACTTGTGGCCTTATACCCTTTTTGTCATGCCTTTGCCAAGTTCCTTCTTTAAATCCATTATGCGTTGTTGTGAATGTATATGCGAGTTTAAAAGCGTTGGGGTTAGGTTATGGGGAAACTTTAATGACATGAAACATGATTTGGGTAAGTTGGTATAAACGTGACAACATGTAACTTTGGCTATGAGCATGGGACTTGGAAACTTGACACGTATGGGTTGTAAGTGTAACAAGACACTAGACCAAACATGAAAATGGCCAACTCGAGGTTGGGTTGAGTTTGTAGCATAAATCTACCCGGACCCGCCCGGCTTAACTAGTGGCTACAAACAATAGGATCCAATGTGAGAAGTTGGTCATGTCGCGCTTAAGACCCGAGGTTAGACTAGGTTGTGGTGTAAATCTACCCGGACCCGCCCGACTTAACTAGTAACCACAAAAAAGTCTAATGTGAGAGGTTGAGAGTGCATTAATTAAATTGATGCCACATGATAAGGTTAAGTAAATTTGACTAATGACACTTAACCGATATGACACAAATGGGTAGGTTAAGTGGGACCGGGCTTGATTTCTTAATGACACTTAACCATACAAGACAGTTAGGGGATGGGGTTAAGTAATTTACGCTTAACTAATCTAAACACGGTAATTAGATGGGGTTAAGTAACTAAGACTTAACTAATCTAAACACGGTAATTAGATGGGGTTAAGTAACTAAGACTTAACTAATCTAAACACGGTAATTAGATGGGGTTAAGTAATCTATACTTAACTAATCTAAACACGGGAATTCGATGGGGTTAAGTTAAACACTTAACCAATCTAAACTTGGTTATTCAATGGGGTTAAGTAACCAATACTTAACCAATTTAACATGATAATTTAATGGGGTTAAGTAACTTAAACCTAAACAATTATACGTGATGATTTGATGAGGTTAAGTAACCTATACTTAACCAATCTAATAGGTGGACCTGATAAGGGTTAAGTCACAAGACCTTTTAAGATTAGGCTTAACCATTGTAATACGATTAGTGGATGGGGTTAAGCTAACCCATACTTAACCAATCCGACTCGATAATCTGATGGGATTAAGATAATCCATGCTTAATCAATCTAACATGAAAATCTGATAGGGTTAAGGCAAATAAATACTTAACCAATTTGACTTGATAGGGTTAAGTCATGAGCTTCTTGGTACACTTAATCAACTTGTATGGCTAAGCCTTGAACTTGAGTACTTAGCCAATCTTGACATGATTTGTAGGCGGGTCAAGTCACGAACTTGGATAACAACACTTAACCCATTTGAAAAAACCCTAGCTCAAAGGACTAGGTTGGAAATCGTAGTTAACAAGGATAGCGGAAAGAGGGGCTAAGTGGTAAACCTTAGTTAAGGGTAACTAAGTAATAATTCTTAGCTAAGGACATGGGACTAGTTCATAAAGAGATGAGTAACCTGGTACGGTAGGTCATCGCTTAGTATACGAGGAGGAGCAAGTTATCTGACTAGGATAAAAGCTCCAGCGAACTGGGTGATGAAGTGAAAGCTTCGGGGAACGTGAGGGTACTCTTGGTATCCCTCTGTGAGGTGGCGAGTGGTCCATGAAACCCGGCCTCACAGGGGTTAAGGTCTGCGGTAGAAGAGCCAAGAGTATGCCTTGGTTGCTATGCGAGCGACCTAAAGACTGGGATGGATTAACGTGGAGTCGACGATACTTGATTTTGCCCCGGGATAGCATGTCGCCGACTACCTACCATCTTTAGTCAATAGTGTACGTACGGAAAGGCAGGGAACTCCCAAAAGACCATATACTAGCTATCAAGTTATGGGTGAGGTTGGCTATCTGGAAGTGGGCATCGATGGGCCTTAGTGTATTTCTCATACATGATTTTTCTTGGATTGCCTTTCAGTATTTGAGGGAGGGGTCACGTGGGACCATAGCCACGGGTACAAAAACAGACCTTGATATCTGCATCAGCAGACGACTTAAAGCTCCGACTGAGTTCCGTATTTCTTGTTTTTCCCTGGCACGGAACTCGGATGGCACATTGAGGAACATGTGCATCTAGACATGGAAAACGATTCACGATACATACGTGGGATAAAGGGCGCGGTTGACGGGTGGCATAATCCCTAGTGGCCCCAGGTGGCTGAACCCAAACCGAGACACGGAAACGTTCATTAGGTAGCATAATCCCTAGTGGTTCTAGGTGACATAAATCCTAAGTGGACACGCGATAGTTCATGGTAAGAAAACATAACTAGATCAAGGGTAGCAGTCCAAAATAACCTCAAGGATAAAACGTTCACATGGGAAAGCCCGTATGGCCTACGGCAAAGGACTGAACTTATACATGGAAAGAAACATACGAGTTAGGAAAACCTACATATGCTATATATTAGGTTGACATGGACCATTACATGACATTGGGCAAGGGGCATTCATAGTTAACACATGACGCGGGTTGGGATATTAGTACGGAAGGTGCAGAGCAAATATACATGTTAGAACTAGGGGAAATATACATGATAGATACCGTGGGATGTTATACAGGATAAATACCTTGGGATAGTATACTTGATAGAAACCTGACAATGTGATACCTTGATTTATCTTGACACCGTAGTTTATCATGACACACTCGTGTATCTTGGTACAGTAGTGCATCCTGTTATTTTGGTTTAGCTTATCTATCTTGTCATAATACTTATGTTCATCTCAGTTCCTCATGCCAGTTAACTTTACTAGTTTATATACTGATAGTAGATAGGGCTTACCAGTCTTTATGACTGACCCCGTTTTGTTTTGCCTCTTGTCTTCCGTTTCCCCCCTAGGTTACAGGGAGGAAATGCTATTGTTAGTTTGGACTTCTTCTGTTTGAAGGTCATCACGCATGGCTTGGACTTTTCTTGGCTATGACTACTTTACTGGTTTACTTGGGGAATAATTTATGAAATGGTTTTAGGCTTCTTTATTATTGCAAGACAGGTTTTGATGTATTCTGATGTAAAAGGCTTTAGACCTTATTTTATAAGGTAATGAAAGTTGTTTTACTTCCGCTGTTTTATATATATGTTCTGTCTTGTAATATTTCTGTGCATGTTTACCTCGATAATGCTTCACCAAACCTAGTGCATTCCCTTTGTGAGTGACTCTAGCGGAGGTGGGGTGTTACATTTGGTATCAGAGCAGAAGGTTACCAGACTGGGCAAAAGTTTTTAAAAACCTTCTGAAAACTATTTGAGAAACCGTTTACAAAGAAGCATTTTTCAAGAAAAGTTTTTAAAGGCTATTCCCCAAAAGCCATTAGCACTATCCTTTGTTCCCTTGATCGAATCTCTTTTCCCTTTCTTTCCTCCATCTGGAGTCACAGTAGTTTTAACTGCGACTAATCCTTGTCTAGCTACGTAAGTGTTTTCCCGTGCGATGGAGGAGGTTCTCGAGAGACCGGTTACCGAAGTTATAAGAAGGGATAATAAGAACAAGGATAAAGGACGCGAGCTTAAGGATAAGCATCTGTTGCTATGGCTTAGTCCATCAAGGAGGACAAGGACAAGATCATCGGAGAGGGCAATTGTACGCTCCCATTTCTAGGGTACCTAAAAGAAATGGTACCGTTTCTGGTAAAGGTTTAGTCGTTCTTTTCTATCATCCCGTCCAGACTTTGTCTTGACCATCGTATCATTTAAGTCTGCTTGGATAGTTGAGTCACTGCACCTTACTAGCATGGTAGAGGATCCCAGTTTTTGTCCCAAAATCTGGTTGGAGAGTCGGTCCATTTATTCATGACTTGTTGGATTTGAGAACGTCTATGCCAAGTGTTGAGATTAGAAGCAATACTTCTATTGTTGAGCTATGGATGGATTCTAGGGGTAAAGTGGTTATCCAGTAAGGGATACCATTCTCGGTTTTGAAAAGAGGGCAGTCAGACTCTTGGCTTGCTTTGCTAATACCTTCGAAGTCTCGTGTAACCTTTTAGGTTCTGTCATGGTTAGTTACCTAGAATCTCTTGATGCATTTATCGGAAATCTCTGATCCAATCGAGTAACGTCCGCCAATAAGACGGATGGTTCATTCCGCTTAAGCATGGGTTATAGGAATCACCCTAGTAAGTGCACGTGGTAACATAAATTGGCATTGGTAAACGAGATCCAGAATTCACTAGTGAATTTTGGAGAGCTTGCATGAGTACGTAGATATGGTTGAGCCAAGTATACTAGGGAAAGAATAAATGAAAGTGGAACGAGAGGCGACAATGAAAAGAGTTCCGACTCATACCATGGAAATAGGAATCAAGGAGCTACGAAACCATGAAGTCGAAGGCGGTCAAGGCACAATGGAATTAAGTTCGTGGAAATGCGGCTCAGACGCGCGCATCATGTCTCTTTTTAAGAGTGTATCTTTGATCCTTGGTTCACCTGTAGAGCTTACTTGCATGCTATCGCTTGGTGGATATCCTCTCGGTCCTATTTCAGTTACAAACCCCGTAAGGAGTTTGTCTTGTTTATCTCCTCGATCTTATCTTGGGAACCTTAGATAGAACTCTATGGATGTAAACATGTATTTGAAACATGTTATGATTGATATGGTTGCAAATGGTTGCAAGTGGTTGCTCGTGGACGCGCGAATACACATTAGATACTAGATTGACGCGGTCACGTTTCATGTTGCATATGCACGAGTATTTATACTTGTTTATGGATGAAATTGAATGTGTTATCATGCGGATGTTGCATATGAATGATTGTTTGTGCACGCATATAGTACTTATATGACTAGGACTATTCGCATACATGTTGGACTCATGGCACTAAACATATTTTGCATTAGAAAGATCATTCAGGCCTGATCATTAGCATTAGCTAAGGAGCATATACACACACGTTCTGCATATGTTCATATGGCATTAGAAATCGTCTAAGGACAATGATGCCAGTGTTTGATGGTTTGAGTAGATGGTTGTTTGGTTGGTAGGATACGTTCTTCTTGACTTAGAGATTTCGGGGACGAAATCCTTTAAGGAGGGGAGAATGTAACACCCCGTAATTTGAACATAAAAATTCACAAATTAAAGTATACTTAATTAAGTGAAATGGGTTGCGCAGAGAAATATATATATTGATATATATATATATATATAATTGAAAATTTAATAAATAAATATGCAAAAATGTTCAAAACAACGAATTGGGAGAGGGGAATAACCGAACCGGCCGATTTTTGAGGTCGACCCGAGCCCGCTGGGTCGACTAGGGGTTAATCCAGGGTGTCTGGCTGTCAACCCGTGGGCCGATTCGCTCGAATGCAGATTTTGCATTTGAATGGTTCTCATGGTTCAGCTTTAATCTAAAGGCCCTAAATGGTTCCTACATGTGACTTCTTCCCCAAGACATGCTTTAAAGGCTAGGATTGGTTCTAGGGTTTATCCTATGGCTAAAACTATCCTAGTCTTCTATAAAAAGACCCCTAACCCTCTCCTAAAACCCTCATAAATTGATCCTACAACTAAACTATGCCAAAATGATTCCTCATCATGGCCTCCACTTCAACCCATGGCCTCCATCTTCTTCTTCATGATAGCTTAAGTGTTCTAAGCTAGTTTCAAAGTAAAGGAGCCTCTTTTCTTCATTCATGAGAGATTCTATGATCATTTGAGTGATTTCATGTTTGTATGAGAGTTCATAAGTTGCATTCTAGCCAAAGTTGCAACCTTTTCTTGACCAGAAAGCAAGGATCTTTCATGAGAGCTCATAAGCTTCATTCAAAGCCAACGTTGAAACCTTTCGTCTTCAAAGCAAGGATTTTTATTGATATTTGCTCAAGGGTTTCATTTGGAGCTTGTTCTTTTGGGGGTTTTGGGTGATAGCATGAATGGCTTCGTCTCAATCTTTGTTTTATATGTTTATTTGTGCCTTCATAGCATTGTAAGCCCCCTCCTACTCTTAGATATTAACTATAAAGTTAAATGAATGTTGCAAGTTTGGGTTTGATCATTAAGTATGATACATGCTATCATGTTATGCAAGTCTATAAAGTCATTACCTTGATCTTGTGGGTTAAAAGATATAACCTTTATGTTGAAATGTTGCATTATGCAACATGAGAACCCTCATAACCTTTAGATTAACTTGCATATGAAGTCATAACCCTTATGTGATGTTATATGCGAGTTACTTGTCATCATTTCATGTCATCTATGACCATGTATCACCTATTTGCCAAGTTTGAATGTTATGCATGTTTTTGAGGCTTGACAATGTAACATGCAAGTTTGTGAGCACATTTATGCCTCATTTCCACCATGTTTAACTTGTGGCCTTATACCCTTTTTGTCATGCCTTTGCCAAGTTCCTTCTTTAAATCCATTATGCGTTGTTGTGAATGTATATGCGAGTTTAAAAGCGTTGGGGTTAGGTTAAGGGGAAACTTTAATGACATGAAACATGATTTGGGTAAGTTGGTATAAACGTGACAACATGTAACTTTGGCTATGAGCATGGGACTTGGAAACTTGACATGTATGGGTTGTAAGTGTAACAAGACACTAGACCAAACATGAAAATGGCCAACTCGAGGTTGGGTTGAGTTTGTAACATAAATCTACCCGGACCCGCCCGGCTTAACTAGTGGCTACAAACAATAGGATCCAATGTGAGAAGTTGGTCATGTCGCGCTTAAGACCCGAGGTTAGACTAGGTTGTGGTGTAAATCTACCCGGACCCGCCCGGCTTAACTAGTAACCACAACAAAGTCTAATGTGAGAGGTTGAGAGTGCATTAATTAAATTGATGCCACATGATAAGGTTAAGTAAATTTGACTAATGACACTTAACCGATATGACACAAATGGGTAGGTTAAGTGGGACCGGGCTTGATTTCTTAATGACACTTAACCATACAAGACAGTTAGGGGATGGGGTTAAGTAATTTACGCTTAACTAATCTAAACACGGTAATTAGATGGGGTTAAGTAACTAAGACTTAACTAATCTAAACACGGTAATTAGATGGGGTTAAGTAACTAAGACTTAACTAATCTAAACACGGTAATTAGATGGGGTTAAGTAATCTATACTTAACTAATCTAAACACGGGAATTCGATGGGGTTAAGTTAAACACTTAACCAATCTAAACTTGGTTATTCAATGGGGTTAAGTAACCAATACTTAACCAATTTAACATGATAATTTAATGGGGTTAAGTAACTTATACCTAACCAATTATACGTGATGATTTGATGAGGTTAAGTAACCTATACTTAACCAATCTAATAGGTGGACCTGATAACGGTTAAGTCACAAGACCTTTTAAGATTAGGCTTAACCATTGTAATACGATTAGTGGATGGGGTTAAGCTAACCCATACTTAACCAATCCGACTCGATAATCTGATGGGATTAAGATAATCCATGCTTAATCAATCTAACATGAAAATCTGATAGGGTTAAGGCAAATAAATACTTAACAAATTTGACTTGATAGGGTTAAGTCATGAGCTTCTTAGTACACTTAATCAACTTGTATGGCTAAGCCTTGAACTTGAGTACTTAGCCAATCTTGACATGATTTGTAGGCGGGTCAAGTCACGAACTTGGATAACAACACTTAACCCATTTGACAAAACCCTAGCTCAAAGGACTAGGTTGGAAATCGTAGTTAACAAGGATAGCGGAAAGAGGGGTTAAGTGGTAAACCTTAGTTAAGGGTAACTAAGTAATAATTCTTAGCTAAGGACATGGGACTAGTTCATAAAGAGATGAGTAACCTGGTACGGTAGGTCATCGCTTAGTATACGAGGAGGAGCAAGTTATCTGACTAGGATAAAAGCTCCAGCGAACTGGGTGACGAAGTGAAAGCTTCGGGGAACGTGAGGGTACTCTTGGTATCCCTCTGTGAGGTGGCGAGTGGTCCATGAAACCCGGCCTCACAGGGGTTAAGGTCTGCGGTAGAAGAGCCAAGAGTATGCCTTGGTTGCTATGCGAGCGACCTAAAGACTGGGATGGATTAGCGTGGAGTCGACGATACTTGATTTTGCCCTGGGATAGCATGTCGCCGACTACCTACCATCTTAAGTCAATCGTGTACGTACAGAAAGGCAGGGAACTCCCAAAAGACCATATACTAGCTATCAAGTTATGGGTGAGGTTGGCTATCTGGAAGTGGGCATCGATGGGCCTTAGTGTAGTTCTCATACATGATTTTTCTTGAATTGCCTTTCAGTAGTTGAGGGAGGGGTCACGTGGGACCATAGCCACGAGTACAAAAACAGACCTTGATATTTGCATCAGCAGACGACTTAAAGCTCCCGACCGAGTTCCGTATTTCTTGTTTTGCCCTGGCACGGAACTCGGATGGCACATTGAGGAACATGTGCATCTAGACATGGAAAACGATTCACGATACATACGTGGGATAAAGGGCGCGGTTGACGGGTGGCATAATCCCTAGTGGCCCTCGGTGGCTGAACCCAAACCGAGACACGGAAACGTTCATTAGGTAGCATAATCCCTAGTGGTCCTAGGTGGCATAAATCCTAAGTGGACACGCGATAGTTCATGGTAAGAAAACATAACTAGATCAAGGGTAGCAGTCCAAAATAACCTCAAGGATAAAACGTTCACATGGGAAAGCCCGTATGGCCTACGGCAAAGGACTGAACTTATACATGGAAAGTAACATACGAGTTAGGAAAACCTACATATGCTATATATTAGGTTGACATGGACCATTACATGACATTGGGCAAGGGGCATTCATAGTTAACACATGACGCGGGTTGGGATATTAGTACGGAAGGTGCAGAGCAAATATACATGTTAGAACTAGGGGAAATATACATGATAGATACCGTGGGATGTTATACAGGATAGATACCTTGGGATAGTATACTTGATAGAAACCTGACAATGTGATACCTTGATTTATCTTGACACCGTAGTTTATCATGACACACTCGTGTATCTTGGTACAGTAGTGCATCCTGTTATTTTGGTTTAGCTTATCTATCTTGTCATAATACTTATGTTCATCTCAGTTCCTCATGCCAGTTAACTTTACTAGTTTATATACTGATAGTAGATAGGGCTTACCAGTCTTTATGACTGACCCCGTTTTGTTTCGCCTCTTGTCTTCTGTTTCCCCCCTAGGTTACAGGGAGGAAATGCTATTATTAGTTTGGACTTCTTCTGTTTGAAGGTCATCACGCATGGCTTGGACTTTTCTTGGCTATGGCTACTTTACTGGTTTACTTGGGGAATAATTTATGAAATGGTTTTATGCTTCTTTATTATTGCAAGACAGGTTTTGATGTATTCTGATGTAAAAGGCTTTAGACCTTATTTTATAAGGTAATGAAAGTTGTTTTACTTCCGCTGTTTTATATATATGTTCTGTCTTGTAATATTTCTGTGCATGTTTACCTCGATAATGCTTCACCAAACCTAGTGCATTCCCTTTGTGAGTGACTCTAGCGGAGGTGGGGTGTTACAGATTTGAAAATTCGATATATGATTACAAATTCACCTATAACTCTGAATAAAACTTAGATCCTTGAGAGAGAGAAAGAGTGGTAGAGAATTAAACTAGAGATGATCAGGTTTGAATCTCTTTGAATTTCGGCAAAGTTTAGTTAAGGATTCTTGAAATTTGAAAAGGAAATGGAATGGAGAAGAAAGAGTGAAGAAGATAATGAATAGTAGTTAAAAAGTTCGTTTCTGATTGGTTATTTATAGGAAAGCAACAACTATGTCCATTCACGAAAAATTTTAAACGAACAGACACTTCTTTTGAATTTTGAAATTTTGAATCTAACGGCCACCATGTCGACATGGGGTATCCCTATATGTCAACATACCCCTTAAAAATTTAAAATTTGAATTTTTTGAAAAACAATGGAAATGATGTATAAATAGATTGAGGTAATTTTGAAGCTATTTACCTACATTATAATAGAGTATAATAAAGTAAGAATTAAGAGCAGAACTAGGAATTAAAGCAAGGATGGACTAACTTTAACGCTGACTTTTTTCTCAAATCTGTATAAGCTCTATGGATATTTGCAACAGGCATATTTAATTGATGATTGAAACAAATACTTCAAAACACTTATAATTTATATTTGTTGTAATACTGCTAAGAAAAAAATATAATATGATAAAGATGAGGGCTCTTCAAAAAGTCTAAGGAACAACCTTTAAAATTTGGAAGAGGGTGTCATTTTGTGATATTGAAACACATGAACGTAAAAAAAGTTTCCAACAAAGAAAAAGCGCATAAACAAGGACAGACTAATGCAACTTAAAAAATCAAATATCATGCAGCCTAATAAAATGAAATCAGCTAGCCTACAATCCAATTCCAGAAGAAGATGTATATAGTAATGAAAACTGCAACCCAAATTGAGATTTAAGGCATGAAAAACCCAAAAATTAGGACTTTTTTCCTTCAAAGAACTGATCTCCTGTCTAGAGAGAAAATAAAAATCACTTTAAATGCTCTATGATATTGGTCAACTGAATTGAAAACTCATCCACGAATTAGAGTTGACCATCGATTGACTTTTTTTATGAATGGATGAGCCATGCGGTAAACTGAAATGAAGAACAAACGAAGGATGAGATGGGCTTCTGTTTTCTTACTTTCATTTTAGAAAATTTATAAAAAAGGAAATTTTGAAATTTAAAAACAACAATAAATTACAAAGGTAACAAAGACTAAAATTTTAAAAATAAGAAATATTTAGAATAAAAACTAAGTTATTTAAAATAGTTTTATTTTAGGGTTAAAAAATCGAAAAGTAAATTTGAAAAACAATTTTGAAAGTTCATGATTTTCATCCCACTATTAAAATATAAATAAAGATGTTAGTACTATTATGAAGTTTTAACATAAACATAGACACTATTGCTTGTCTTGATATCTTGAACTCTTGATACTCGTGAGTCTTCAACCTTGAATTCTTCATCTTTGTATACTTCAATCTTGAATCTTTATACCGTACCGTCTTCAATCTCATTACATGTCTATAAATATCTTGGATATACATATATACTCAACATAAAATGTTAGTATACATATTTTATAATAAGTCATAAGGTTGCTGTCATCAAACCATCATCTCAAGAACTAAGAATCTCTCCATTTTTAATGATGAAAACCTTTGTTTATAAAATATACTTATCGATACATTGATTCTTCGATTACTCCCCCTTACTCCAACATCTCCTCCTAAAACTGCTAACTCCCTCTTAATCTAAGCCTAGTCTATTAATACAAAACTACTAATTTCTCCTTAATCTAAGTCTAGTCAAACCTATTTTATAATTCTCCCCCTTTGTCATCAACAAAAATTACATAATTATATCTAAATTGTAATACCCCCTTAAACTAATATTAGAAAACTTAATAAGATGATATAGCAATTGAACTAAACTTATATTTATTATATAATGTACTTTTACAAATATAGGATTATAATGTACTTTTACAAATATAGGATTATAATGTACTTTTACTAATCCTACTAATCCCCTAGCTTCGTTGATTCATAAGAACGGATGCATCCTTGCTACTTCCATGCCTCATATTGCAATAGATAATACATTAATTTCGTCCTTTCTTGCGTCTGCGCCAACGTCTTGGTCAGACTATAATGTGAATCCAATTGTTCATGCAAATGTTTGAGCAATTAGCGATGTGGATGCTGGTAAACTTGAGTGCATTTCGAATGATTTACTGTTGAAAAATGTTGGAAATAGTGGTGAAATTGTTGATGGTAAATATGTTTATAATGATTGTAGTGAAACTGCTATGATGAATCCAGTGAGATTGAGGTTCATCTATCTTATAGGTCCTATTCGAATGATATTAGAAAGCGCCCCCAGCATGCTCGAGTAAATGACTAAGTAAGCGTCGTAGTTCCTAAGCCTAAATGGTTCTTCCTGTTTTGTTCCCTGCCTAACATTGCAGGTTTCTTTTCACCTGTTGTTGTCAATATTCCACACTCTGAACATGGTGCCATCTTGCCCTCATAATTACACGATGCAGCTGCTAATTTTTGGCATGACCAGCTGGTTGGCTTTTTTCTTGACTCTAAGTCAATGGGCATGGATATGAATAGTGTATCGTACTTCTTGGAGAATTTGTGCTTGTTTGCGAATTATTTTTGTGGATGACTTATATTATTTTAAATTTTCGTCAATGGAAGAGAGATTGAGGGTCTTCTAAGCAGTCCCATCCATAATTAGTGGCAAGCCGTTCATCATAACAACTTGGAGCTCTTAGATAGATCGTATCAAAGTGCAAGTCTTGTCTATTCTGGTTTGGACCCAATTTACACATGTTCCCTCTGTTTTTCCAGCCCCTTTGGCCTTAGCTGGCTAGCTTGTCACATTGGGAAGCTAAAATGTTTTGATGCTAATACTGTAGCTAGATATAATCTAACGTATGCTTGCACTCTGACTGAAATTACACTTGATAAGCCTCTTCCCTCTAAGATAAAAGTTTGCATTAATGATCATGATATGGTAGTGAATGTGAAATACAAGTGGAAACCGGACATATGTGCAACATTCAAGGCATTTCGACGTGTTACCGAGTCTTGCAAAATAGTCGATCCACCTCGAGTAAAGACTCCCCTTCTTAGACCCCATGCCAGGATTTGAGTTCCCAAGCCCAAAGTTATAGTCCTAGAGCCCCTTTCGGCCCCTTGGCTAGTGTTTCGGGTCCCTCTCCGAACCCTTTGGAAAGTGACATAGATATGATCAAGCTATAATTTATTTGGAGTGATGGAGACTAAATTTGGCAACACATGAATTCGGAGATGAGACTATAATTGAATTATTCTTTTTATAAGTTTGTTGGTTAGGACGGAGAGTACAAAAGGTTAATTTATCACCGAGATGGAGATGATTTGCAGCTATTGAAAGAAAGTAGGTATGGTGAGAAGAATGGGAAGCTCTCGCGGGATACCTCCTAAGATCGAAAGTACATCTATGATAAGGAATCAACAGACTACGTGGTGAGCCTTGCTCGTCTTTTTGATGGTTTTATGAGTACATGATGCCTACTACCTCTGTCATAAGCACGTTTACATCAGATGTGGTGAACCTTTAGTTTGCAATAATTAGTAGTAGGATTACTTTGCTTCTCTCCTGTTTGTAATTCACTGTCCTAGCACTTCAAGCCAGGTTTTGTGCTTTGGACACAATATACTCAGAGCTATTTCAGTGCCTATATAGAACACCTGTTTACCGATATATGCACAGTGGTACGACCACTATAAAAACGACGAGCTTTGTCAAAAAAAAATATCATCTAATTTATACAATAAGTATGTAACTAATTATCCAATGAACGTTTACAAATATATGTGACTTATATAACTAGTGTTTTTGTGGGTGATTTGTAAATTGGACAATTTGGATAATGAAGACAGAAATCTCTTGTTCAATCACATTCCCATCTTTATCAAAGCACACTTCTCCCACATAAATAACTTTGTCATCTTCTTTCTTATGTATGTCTTCTTCTTCTTCTCCTTCTTCTTCATCATCTTCCATAGGGTTATGGGTATCAATGTTGGAAGAATCAACTTCAATAACAATACGGTTAGAATGATTATCCATTAGGAACTTTTGTAGATTCCTAAGAATTTTCGCTTGCTTTTCTTGTTCCTTGGCCATGCGGAGATACATCGGTTGTATTTCAGTAAGCATTTGCATAGAATCTTTCAAAGATTCTTCTACTTTTGTCGCGTGGGCTAGCTTAGTGCATTGAAACGGTATCCGACGAGGCGAAGAGAAGGAAAGGGTGTTGTTTTTATTTGGCTTGGATGAGGAAGCCATTAATTATTGTGTTCAAAAATTCATTACAAAGAAAAACGAGTGAAGAGTAGGAGAATTATGAAAATGAGAAGTTTAAATAGGAAAATAAAATGATTTTAGAGGGAAATTTAAATTTAAAATTTTACTATTATACTTCGACATGGGGGATGGGTAATGTCTACATACCCCTGAATTTTTTTTTATTTTTCTTTGAATTTTTTTAATTTATATATTAATATATCTAGTTATTATATTTCGATTAAAGGACAAATACCTAGTTCTCTTCTTAATTTCATTAACGTTGCTTCATTTAAGGGTTTAGTTAGGATATCTGCAAGTTGATTCTCATTTTTAATAAATTTTAGTGAAATATTTTCTTCACTTATGTTTTCTCAAAGAACATGATGTCTAAAATCAATATGTTTAGTTGTAGCATGATGAGTAGGATTCTTAGATAGATTTATTGCACTAGTATTATCACCATAAATTGGTGACTTAGTGATGTTTAATCCAAAATCTTTTAGCGTTTATTGCATATAAATTACTTGAGAGCAAGCTAAAGCAGCAGAGATTTATTCTGCTTTAGTTGTTGACAAAGATACAATATTTTTCTTTTTTTACTAAACCAGGAAACTAAAGACTGTCCTAAAAAGAGATAAATTCCACTTGTACGTTTTCAATCTGATTTACAACCGGCATAGTCAGCATCACAATATGAAACTAAGTCGAATGAATCATTTTTATGGTAAAATACGCCAAAGTCTAAAGTGTGTTTAACATATCTAAGAATTCTTTTTACAACTTTTAAGTGAGTTTCCTTAGATTGTAATTGATATCTAGCGCAAAGACAGATACTATGCATGATATCTGGCCTACTCGCAGTGATATATAGTAATGAACCAATCATACCCATATATAGTTTTTGATCAACCTCTTTTGATATACCATCTCTACTCAAAGCTTCATTGGTTACCATGTGTAACACCCCACCTCCGCTAGGGTCACTCACAAAGGGAATGCACTAGTTTTGGTGGAGCATTATCGAGGTAAACGTACACAGAGATAACTCAAGACAGAACATAAATAAAGCAGTGGTGGAAATTAAAAACCAAATTTCATTACTTTCGTGGAAAGAGTAAAAACCTCATATATCTAAAGTACAAATTATTCAATTACATCAAGTTTTAAATAAAGAAGCATAAACTCAAAATAACAAGAGTAAATTATTCCCCAAAAATAGCAGTAGTGCATCCATAGCATAGCTCAAGACCAAACTGTACATGAGCTGTCAGAATGCAAGCTAAATCCAAGCTAAGAGCTAGAGTTTCCTCCCTGAGAACATGGGGGAGGGGGGGAAACGAAAGAAAAAGGGTCAGTCGTAAAGACTGGTAAGTCCTAGTGACTTTCAGTATATAAACTAGTAAAGGTAACATGACATGTGAAAACTGGAATCAAACATAAGGATAATAACAGGATAGGTATGATAACTGAGATAACAAGATAAGTCAAGTCTGGCATCGCATATTCAAGATTTTGCTGCACCAACTATACTAGTATTCTAACCCATGTCAAGTTTTAACCATGAAATGATCCCTTGGCCCAATATCATGAACTGACCCATTACGGGGTCCTACAGAACGATCTACTATTCGATCGGCTCCCTACAAGTTCTAGCTCGTCATGTGTCTGTGTCATACGGCCCTATCATGAAATGTAGTCACCTGTGCTAGGTCCACCATAGGGTGTATCAAGCCCTAGGGTGCCAACCACCGACACGAATCAAGCATGCACAATGTAAACCTACGGGTGCCCAATGCCTGCCTTTTCAACTCCGGACTACGTGCACGACCATAGTCCGCCTGAACCTACAATGGCGCACCAACACAACCGTCGTTCTGGTCGCTTACAATCATCCCAGTAATCGTGCCCCACCCTGCCTAGTCCCAGGGTATCGTGATACTCCTAAGTGGTTACTGCTGAAAAGGACCGCGTAACTAGGGTTTCTAATGGGTTAAGTGTTGTCATTTAAATTCATGACTTTACCCTATCCAATCATGTATCAAGTTGGTTAAGTGTGTTCAAGCAATTCATGACTTAACCCTACCAAATCATGCATCAAGTTGGTTAAGTATATTCAAGTGGTTCATGACTTAACCCTATCTTATGGCATTAAATAAATTAATGCACCCCAGCCTCTCATATTAGACTAGTGGTTGTGGTCACTGGATTCGCCGGGCGGTTTCGGGCAGATTTACACCACAATCTAGTCTAACCTCGGGTCTTAAGCGCGATATGACCAACTACCCACATTGGATCCTATTGTTTGCAGTTACTGGATTCGCCGGGCGGTTCCGGGCAGATTTACACTGCAAACTCAACCCAACCTCGAGTTGGCCATTTTCAAGTTTATCTAAGTGTCATGTCCATGTTCAAGTTTTCAAGTATAATTACATACCAAGTTTTCATGTCATGTTTCATGTTTAAATCATGTCAAATTCATAGCCAATTCAAGTTTGCTTAAACTACCCAAATCGTATTCCCATCGCATGTGAATTCGAATCGATACAATTAGATCTAATTAGGGAATAACATAAAAGGAATGGCATAAGGTGGCAAAGGTGATTGCAAGTCAAGCATGATACAATTTGAGATAACTGATTACAATAATACTGGCATATGATATAGTGGTCTCAAATATCAAATCTAACAAAATAGGGTGATAGTCATGGTAGCAGTTGATATAAGATAATAACCCCAAACTTGTGAACAATAACTAATTCAACATCATAGGCATGTTAACATCATGGACATGAGGGGTTTAGGTTTACAACATGAATAGTCCCCAAATCAATTTCATAGCATTTTACCAAAAAGTCAAGATTCAAGATGAACGGTACTAGGTTCAAGGTGGGTAATAATAGATCCAATATGAACAATAATAGATCCAAGGTAAACAAAAGTAGATCCAAAATATACAATGATAGATTCAAGATATACAATGATAGATCCAAGATAATCGTCACTTAGGTTCAATTACAATTTACAACATGTCCATATTAAGTTTAAAGTTTAGATCTAAAAGTAACTGGGGCTTACAGATCGTGGTTTGAGAATTAGAGAATAAAAGAGGCGATGTAGAATTTCTAGAAATCCCCCAAATCAGCAAATTCTCTAAACGTAGTCTCGACGTAGAAGAAGAAGTCCCTTTCTCTAACTTTTCAACCAAAATTTGAGCGGCATAAGGCCAGAGAGAATATGTGTAGAGAGAAGGGGGCTAGGGGTTGTTTATATAGGATCAGGCCGACGAATCTAGGCTAGAAATCGGACTGGAAACATCAGAGTGGATTCTGAATCAAAAATGGGTTCGTGGTACCAGGTCGACTCCCAGGTCGACACTATGGTCGACCTGGTCCTGGGTTGGTTGACTACATGGTCGACCACCCAGTCGACCTGGTCCTGGGCGGGAGATTTCCCGCCTAGTCTATTCTGGGTTTTGAATTCGAATTCGAGCTGTTTTGAACTCCGAAAATTTCTGAAACTTTGGAGGGCCATAACTTGGTCATACGGACTCCGATTTTCGAAAACTCGGACTCGTTTCCAAGCAGAATTTCGAGACGAACGTAATTGCGTAACATGCTGC
This sequence comes from Allium sativum, assembly GCA_030737875.1. Taxonomy (NCBI): domain Eukaryota; kingdom Viridiplantae; phylum Streptophyta; class Magnoliopsida; order Asparagales; family Amaryllidaceae; genus Allium; species Allium sativum. Next base: position 580,791,675 of record CM060919.1, read on the forward strand.
CCTTGATTCTTATCTTAAAAATTAACTGTGCCTTGATTTAAGATTATAACATGTTATTAAAATACGGGTTGTTACATTCTCCCCTCCTTAAAGGATTTCGTCCCCGAAATCTCTAAGTTAGGAAGTATGTCCTACCATCCAATCATCCATCTACTCAAAAAATCATCCACAGGCAACCATTGTCCTTAAAAGATTTCTAATGCTCTATGAACATATGCAGTAAGTGTGTGTATATGCACTTATCTAATGCAAAAGATCAGGCGGTTACTGATTCAGTAAACCCCCTTAATGCAAAATATGTTAGTGTAATGAGTCCAACATGTATGCAAATTCCTAACATAATTTATAATCTCTACATGAGTGCACATAACATTCATTCATATGCAACATCCAAGTGATAGCATAACAAGTTTCATCCATGTACAAGTATAAGCACTCATGCATATGCAACATGAAAATGTGACTGAGTCGATCTAGTGCCTAATGTGTGTCATGCATCCACTAGCAGTCACTTGCAAACACTTGCAGCCATTTGCAAACATCAACCATAACATGTTTCAATCACATGTTTACATCCATAAGGTTCTACCTAAGGTTCTCAAGATAAGATAACAAGACAAACATGGGTAGTAAAAGCATGATACGAAAGGTTTTCAAGCTCATAGGAAAAAGATCGAGATTGTACTCTCAAAAAGAAATGGGTAAAGCGCGCGTATCTTCTCTTCGGTTTCCCAAGTTGCATCTTCTTGGGCTTCACTCCACTGTACTTTGACTAGCTTGACTTCTCGTTTCCTTAGCTTCTTTATCTCTGTTCCTAAGATACGAATCGGAACTCGCCTCAAAGTTTCTTCTTTCTCGACTTCTACACCTTCAAGGATGCTTGGCTCAACCACTTCGGCTGACTCATGTAAGCACTTTCGGAGATGCGAGACGTGAAAGACATTGTGTACTCCGGCCAGCCTCTCGGGTAATTCTACCTTATAGGTCATCTGCCCAATCCTCTCAGTGATAGGAACGGTCCTACGAATCTTGGTGCTAGCTTTCCAACTGCTCCAAAACGAACCACATTACGTAAAGGAGAAACTTTTATAAAGACCATATCTCTGACTTCGAACTCTAGGTCTGTCCTTCTCTTGTCCGCATAAGATTTCTCTCTATCTTGGGCTGCTTTCATCCGTCTTCGTATTAACTCAACCTTCTCAGAAGTGTCCCTTATCATGTCGGGCCCAAGTATAAGTCTGTCTGTCGTCTTCCACCAACAAGTTGGTGACTTGCACGGTCTTCCATACAGGCTTCGAACGGTGCCATTCCGATGCTAGCTTGGTAACTATTATTATATGCAAACTCCACGAGAGCATGATGGTCTTCCCAAGTACCGCCAAAGTCAAGAATGCATAGCCTCAGAAGATCCTTTAGTACCCTATTTACCCTTTCGGTTTGACCATCCGTCTGTGGGTGATAGGCCGTACTTAAACTCAGTCGTGTGCCCATTGCCTCTTGCAGACTATTCCAAAACTGTCTAGTGAAAATCGGGTCATGATCACTAACTACACTAGAAGGAACCCTGTGCAATCGTACTATCTCTCGAAGGTAAACAGACGCTAGCCATGATGCGGTCCTCTTGCTTTTCACCAGAATGAAAGAGCACTTTTCGTGAGTCTATCAACTATGACCCATATGCTAGTATTTCCCTTCCTTGACCTAGGCAGTCCATCCACGAAATCCATCGAGATACTCTCCCATTTCCATTGCGGCACCTCCAAAGGATGTAATAACCCACCGGGTTTCTTCGACTCGGCCTTTACTTGTTGGCACACCATGCACTTCGAAACGAACTCTGCCACGTCCTTTTTCATTCCAGCCCAAAAGAAAATGCGTTTCATATCCCTGTACATCTTATCCCCTCCGGGATGTATGGTCATCTTCGAGTGATGCGCCTCCTCGAGAACTTTCCTTACCAAGTCTCCCACTTGCGGGACGCATAGCCTGCCATCGCGTCTTAGACATCCCTTGTCATCTATGGCATACCTACTGAGGTGACTTGACATCTCACCACTAATCAACTTGTTCATGATTTCGACTATCTGTGGGTCTTTCTTCTGTGAAGTCCCTACTTGATCTAGAAGTGTAGGTCTTAACTCGAGAGATGCTAGCGTAGCAGCCCATGACTCAACAGCTGGTGTAAAATCAAAGGTTGCTATAAACTCAAGACTTTTTCTTTCAACAAACAAGGGGCTCAAAGCCAACCTCTATCTACTCAGCGCATCCGTCGCCACGTTACCCTTGCCAGGTGTATAAGCTATATCGAAGTCATATGATGCCAAGAACTCCATCCACCTCTGTGATCGGTGTACAGCTCAAATTTTTCACCTAGAAGATAGTGGCGCCAAGCTTTAAGTGCAAAAACAATCGCGGCCAACTCCAAGTCATGTGTGGGATTGTTTTTCTCATGAACTTTAAGTTGTCTGCCCCCGTAGCATATCACTCTCCCACCTTGCATTAGGACAGCGCCTAATCCCATGTCGCACGCATCTGTGTACACCGTAAACATCTTGCCTCCGTCGGGTAATGCCAAAACTGGAGCTGTGGTAAGGGCTCTTTTAAGCCTTTGAAAAGCAACGTCACATTCTATGTCCCATGCAAAAGCTAGGTTCTTCTTTGTTAACTTAGTAAGAGGGGCTGAAACCTTGGCGAAGTCCTTAATGAACATCCTGTAGTAGCCCGCCAAACCGAGAAAGCTTCTCACCTCCGTTGCATTCTTAGGAATCTTCCAGTCTTGCACCGCAACTACCTTTGCGGGGTCCATAGCTATACATTGCTTAGAAACTACATGCCCAAGAAAACGAACTTCCTTTCTCCAAAAATGGCATTTGGAGAACTTAGCCTTTAACTGGTGTGCTCTAAGCGTATCCATGACTTCCTTGAGATGTCTAGCATGCTCTTCTTCATCCCTTGAGAAGATCAAAATATCGTCCACGAATACCAACACAAACTTGTTAAGGAACTCCCGAAACGCCCTACTCATCAAATCTACAAAGTACGCGGGTGCATTCATTAACCCAAACGGCATGACGAGCCATTCGAAGAACCCATCTGGAGTCCTAAACGCAGTTTTGTCAATGCTATCCTCAGCCACTCTAAGCTGATGGAATCCTGTGGCTAGATCGAGTTGAGAGAAAACAGATGCTCCCACAAGCTGGTCAAACAAATCATCGATTCTCGGTAGTGGGTGCCTATTCTTCTTCGTCAGCTTGTTTAACTCACGATAATCTACGCACAGACGAAGCGAACCATCCGCCTTAGTAGCGAATACCACTGGAGCACCCCATTCAGAAATGCTTCGTCTTATGAAATTTTTCTCAAGCAACTCCTTGACTTGTTTACTAAGCTCTCTTCTTTCTCGTGGGGCCATATGCCTAACGGGCAATGAAACTGGCTTGGCATTATCTACAAGATAAATTCGGAAGTCTATCTCACGTTTAGGGGGTAACCCCTTCACCTCATCAAAGATATCAGGATATTCTCGGACCACTCTTACAGAGTGCAGATTGTCGATGGACGAGTCAAGAGATTCAAGATAACATAACATGACCGGACCCCTCGGGTTACAAGAAATTTCAAGGGTATTACCAAGGCGAGTCATGAGCCTCACGTTCACAATCAAGAATGGCTCCATAATTGGATAGCCAATCCATACCTAGGATCAAACCGTATCCCATAAATCCGAGAACATAAGCATTACACGTGAATTCTACGCTTAAGATAGAAATCCTCAAATCCACACACATTATAGATAAATGAGCGGAGCCTCCAATTGGATTTGAAACCATAACGGGATCCTCAACTAGACTAGTACTTAGGTGCAGATTTTCAACAATATCAGAAGAAATAAAAGTATGCGATGCGCCAGAGTCAAATAAGGTTCGAACAGGAAAGTCAGAAATGTAAACAAGGCTTTCTACAGAAATAATACTACCTCGGTCAAGAGCTGGAGTGGTGTTGAGAGCATGCAACTGCCCTCCAGAAGGTCCTGCTCGCTGGGTCTGCCCTTGCTTCTTAGGGCAATCCTTGCTGATGTGTCCAGTATCCCCACAATGAAAGCATTCACCCAACTTTCTCTTCTTCCTTCTACAGTCTTTAGCTAGATGTCCCGTAATGCCGCAAAAGTTGCACTTCCTTGTCTCACGTGGTTTGTTAGCATTGTTGTTGTTGCTCTTGTTATTCTTGTTGCCTCCCTTCTTGAAGTCAACCTTCTTATTCTGAGTCTCATTAGGCTTAACCTCCTTCTTACTATTCTTGTCTTCCTCATGAAGTAGAGCCATATCCACCAGGCTTTCAAAAGTCACCCCCGTGGGTATATGAGTTATGGCCAAACTGCGTAGTGGTTCGTTCAATCCTTGAGCAAAGCGTACAGCCTTTTTCTGGGCCGTGTTGACCAAGTCCAAACCGAACTGAGCAAGCTGATTAAACCTACTCACGTACTCCCTAACATACATGTCCCCTTGCTTGAGTGCTAGGAACCTCTCCATCTGAAGGTTCTCTTCTACTGACGATAAGAATTTAAGCCCAAACCTCTCTCTAAAATCTGCCCAAGTCTCAACTGGCCTGGCAGCGTTGGTGACTTCCCACCAAAACGCAGCTTCCTCTTTCAACAACCATGCTGCCAACTGAACTTTCCTATGATCCTCCATATCGAAGATAACAAACAAGTCTTCAGTCTCCTTTAGCCAGTTTCGTGCCTCAACGAAGGTTTCAGTTCCAACGAAGTTCTTGCCGCCCATTCCTTTAAAGTCTTTGCATATTTTGGCGAAGGCAGTACCAGGAGGAGGAGGAACCGCACCCACTGGGGGAGGAGGAGGAGGGATGTCAGCCGGGCCCGCGCCATTGGCCCTAGCTTCCAAGTACCTTCGGAACCATCCAGGTATGGGTACTCCCTCAGGAAGGTTAAGGTCAGCCATGCTGAAAAACGAAAAGAAAAAGATTCAAACGAGGAAACGAAGGAAAGTGCTAATGGCTTTTGGGGAATAGCCTTTTTTTAAAAAATAACTTTAGAACTTTTCTTGAAAAAAAATGCTTCTTTATAAATGATTTTGAAAATAGTTCCAGAAGGTTTTTTAAAACTTTTGCCCAGTCTGGTAACCTTATGCTCTGATACCAAATGTAACACCCCACCTCAGCTAGGGTCACTCAAAAAGGGAATGCACTAGTTTTGGTGGATCATTATCTAGGTAAACATACACAGAGATAACACAAGACAGAACATAAATAAAGCAGCGGTAGAAATTAAAAACCAAATTTCATTACTTTCGTGGAAAGAGTCAAAACCTCATATATCTAAAGTACAAATTATTCAATTACATCAAGTTCTAAATAAAGAAGCGTAACTCAAAATAACAAGACTAAATTATTCCCCAAAAATAGCAGTAGTGCAGCCATAGCATAGCTCAAGACCAAACCGTACATGAGCTGTCAGAAAGCAAGCTAAATCCAAGCTAAGAGCTAGAGTTTCCTCCCTGAGAACCTGGGGGGACGAAAGAAAAAGGGGCGAAAGAAAAAGGGTCAGTCGTAAAGACTGGTAAGTCCTAGTGACTTTCAGTATATAAACTAGTAAAGGTAACATGACATGTGAAAAATGGAATTAAAAATAAGGATAATAACATGATAGGTATGATAACTGAGATAACAAGATAAGTCAAGTCTGGCATCGCATATTCAAGATTTCGTTGCACCAAGTATACTAGTATTCTAACCCATGTCAAGTTTTAACCATGAAATGATCCCTTGGCCCAATATCATGAAATGACCCATTACGGGGTCCTATAGAACGATCTACTAATCGATCGGCTCCCTACAAGTTCTAGCTCGTCATGTGTCTGTGTCATACGGCCCTATCATGAAATGTAGTCACCTGTGCTAGGTCCACCATAGGGTGTATCAAGCCATAGGGTGCCAACCACCGACATGAATCAAGCACGCACAGTGTAAACCTACGGGTGCCCAATGCCTGCTTTTTCAACTCCGGACTACGTGCACGACCATAGTCCGCCGGAACCTACAATGGCGCACAAACACAGTCGTCGTTCTGGTCGCTTACAATCAGCCCAGTAATCGTGCCCCACCCTGCTAGTCCAATGGTATCATGATACTCCTAAGTGGGTTACTGCTGAAAAGGACCGCGTAACTAGGGTTTCTAATGGGTTAAGTGTTGTCATTTAAATTCGTGACTTAACCCTATCCAATCATGTATCAAGTTGGTTAAGTGTGTTCAAGCAATTCGTGACTTAACCCTACCAAATCATGCATCAAGTTGGTTAAGTATATTCAAGTGGTTCATGACTTAACCCTATCGTGTGGCATTAAATAAATTAATGCACCCCAGCCTCTCACATTAGACTAGTGGTTGTGGTCACTGGATTCGCCGGGCGGTTCCGGGAAGATTTACACCACAATCTATTCTAACCTCGGGTCTTAAGCGCGATATGACCAACTACCCACATTGGATCCTATTGTTTGCAGTTACTGGATTCGCCGGGCGTTTCCGGGCAGATTTACACTGCAAACTTAACCCAACCTTGAGTTGGCCATTTTCAAGTTTATCTAAGTGTCATGTCCATGTTCAAGTTTTCAAGTATAATTTCATGCCAAGTTTTCATGTCATGTTTCATGTCAAATCATGTCAAATTCATAGCCAATTCAAGTTTGCCTAAACTACCCAAAACGTATTCCCATCGCACGTGAATCTGAATTGATACAATTAGATCTAATTAGGGAATAACATAAAAGGAATGGCATAAGGTGGCAAAGGTGATTGCAAGTCAAGCATGGTACAATTTGAGATAAATGATTACAACAATAATGGCATATGATATAGTGGTCTCAAATATCAAATCTAACAAAATAGGGTGATAGTCATGGTAGCAGTTGATATAAGATAATAACCCCAAACTTGTGAACAATAACTAATTCAACATCATAGGCATGTTAACATCATGGACATGAGGGGTTTAGTTTGCAACATGAATAGTCCCCAAATCAATTTCATAGCATTTTACCCAAAAGTCAAGATTCAAGATGAACGGTACTAGGTTCAAGGTGGGTAATAATAGATCCAAGGTGAACAAAAGTAGATCCAAAATATACAATGATAGATTCAAGATATACAATGATAGATCCAAGATAATCGTCACTTAGGTTCAATTACAATTTACAACATGTCCATATTAAGTTTAAAGTTTAGATCTAAAAGTAACTGGGGCTTACAAATCGTGGTTTGAGAATTAGAGAATAAAAGAGGCGATGTAGAATTTCTAGAAATCCCCCAAATCAGCAAATTCTCTAAACGTAGTCTCGACGTAGAAGAAGAAGTCCCTTTCTCTAACTTTTCAATCAGAATTTGAGCAGCATAAGGCCAGAGAGAATATGTGTAGAGAGAAGGGGTCTAGGGGCTGTTTTTATAGGGTCAGGTCAACGAATCTAGGCTAGAAATCGGACTGGAAACATCAGAGTGGATTCTGAATCAAAAATGGGTTCGTGGTACCAGGTCGACCCCCAGGTCGATACTATGGTCGACCTGGTCCTGGGTAGGTCGACTACATGGTCGACCACCCAGTCGACCTGGTCCTGGGCGGGAGATTTCCCGCCCAGTCTGTTCTGGGTTTTGAATTCGAAATTTGAATTCGAGCTGTTTTGAACTCTGAAAATTTCTGAAACTTTAGAGGGCCATAACTTGGTCATACGAACTCCGATTTTTGAAAACTCGGACTCGTTTCCAAGCAGAATTTCGAGATGAATGTAATGGCGTAACCCGTTGCCCTTGATTCTTATCTTAAAAATTAACTCTGCCTTGATTTATGATTATAACATGTTATTAAAATACGGGTTGTTACACCATGGGAGTGGGTTTTCCACTCACGGTGGTTATACCAAACTTATTGATTAAATAAGTTTCTGCGTGCAGTGCTTATAGGTTGTTCTGGTTTGGCATATCTGCGGGAGTAGGAGCTTCTACGTGGAGCAGGCTAGCTTGGACTGCCACATTCTCAGGAAGAGGCGTTTCTCTGTTCTCCGGATCTCGATGGCTGGGGGTTTCTTTGCCTCTTCCGCTTTCCTTCTCTGAAGCGTCTGGTGGCCTTATCCTCTCGAAGCTCCTTTGAGTCAGAGACTAGGATTTCTATCCAGCTCCCTCCTGCGGCTGGTTCCGCAACCTTGTTTTCTTCCTCTTCTTTGTTCAGCCTTGTTTGTTATTTATTTTTGACGCAGATTTTGTTGTTGTCTATAAACAACAAATCTGTTTTGTTATTGTACGCCATTAGAGAAAGGCTATTTTTCTCCCTTTTGGTATATAGTTTATTTGTAATAAAAAACTTATTGATTAAATCCTTAGCATATTTTTCTTGACTAATAAAAATACCATTATTTAACTATTTTATTTGAAATCCTAAAAAGAAAGTGAGTTCTCCCATATGACTCATCTCAAATTCTTTTGTCATAATTTTGGAAAACTCTTTGTTTATTTCATTATTTGTTCATCCAAAACTTTTATCATGTACATAAATTTGTATTAATTGAATATCATTTTTGTTTCTCTTAATAAAAAGAGTATTATCTACTCTACCTATTTCAAAATTTAATTGTAATAAATAAGATCTTAGTCTGTCATACCAAGCTCTAGGAGCTTGTTTTAAACCATATAAAGTTTTCTTTAATTTGTAAATATGATTTGGAAATTTTTCATCTTCAAAAAGTGGAGGTTGTTCAACATAAAAATCTTCTTTAACAAAACCATTTAAAAATACACTTTTTACATCCATTTGAAATAATTTGAAATTATTGGAATTAGCGAAAGTAAATAGAATTCTAATAGCTTCTAATCTTGCTACGGGTGGAAAGGTTTCATCAAAAACCATTCCTTCTTCTTGACAATAACCTTGCGCAACAAATCGAACTTTATTTCTAACGACCCCACCAAGTTCATTCATTTTGTTTTTATAAGCCCATTTATTTCCTATTATAGTTATGTTCTCAGGTTTAGGAACAAGTTCCCACATATCATTTCTGGTAAATTGATTTAGTTTTCTTGCATAGCAATTATCCATGAATCATCAGATGGAGTTTTCTTTGGATTTAGGTTCAATAGTTGATATAAAATCTACATTACTCATCTTATTTAATTGATTTCTAGTTCTAACTACAGATTCAATATCTCCTAGTATACTTTCTTCAGGCCGATCTTTTAAAACCCTGATTCTTTTATTTATTTAATTAATTTCACAACTTGTTTAATTTGATTCGTTATTTACATTATCAAACTCATACTCATAATTTATTTAACCAAAATCTTTAAAATTTTCATCAAAAGATACATTCATTATTTCTTCAGTTGTGTTAGTTTTTAAATTGAAAACTCTATAGCTTTACTTCTATTTGAATATCCAGTAAAAGTTCCTGTATTAGATTTAGGATCAAATTTATTCAAAATTATTTTAGTATCTAAAATAAACATTTGCTTCCAAAAACTTTAAAAATAAGATACTTTTGGTTTCTTATTGTAAAGAACTTCATATAGAATTTTGTTAGTTAATGGTTAATTAAAATTCTATTTGAAATATAACAAGCTATAGCGACTTCTTCAGCCTAAAAATCCTTGGTAGTTTACTATCTGAAAGCATAGTTCTAGCACACTCTTGAATCATTCTATTATTGCGCTCAACTATTCCATTTTATTGTGGAGTTCTTAGAAAGGAGAAATTATGAGTAAGTCCCTTTTGATTACAGAAATTCTCAAAATTTTCATTTTCAAATTCTCCACCATGCTCACTATGTATAGTTTTGATTGTTAACCGCAATTGATTTTGAATTCTTTTTGCCAAAGTATTAAATAAATCAAAAGCATCACTTTTATGTTTGATAAAAAGAGTCCTGGATTATCTTGAATAGTCATCTACAATAACAAAAACATATATATTATGATTTATTGACTGAATTTGAGATGGACAAAATAAATTTAATTGAAGTAACTCTTGAGCTTAGTAACTCTAGAGGTTTTGAAGTGGAAATCTTATCTTTTAGTTTAAATGTACTATTCCTATGTTTTTCTAGTTGACAAGCATCACATATATTATCTATTTTAAGTCCCTTCTGGGAAGCCCTCTTACTAAATCAAGTTTAGAAACTTTAGATAAGGGTTTGAAATTCCAATGCCCAAATCTTTTATGCCAAATCCAAAGATCCCTTGTATTAGTCAAAAGACATAAGTTTTCATTTGAAATTTTCATACTCAGAATATAAATATTTTTCTTTCTAATTCCTTCAAATATAATATTTGAATTACTATCTTCGATGCGACACTTATCTTTTTCAAAATTAATTTTGTAACATTTGTCACATAACCGACTTATACTGAGTAAGTTATGTTTTTAATTCCGTAATGACCCGAATTTTAGTACCCTTTGAGTTGACTTAAAACAACACAGGTCCAACCCAAATTACACTAAATTCAGATGTTCAATAAAGAAATTAGAGGGTAAGAAATAGAAAGGAAAAAATTAGAATAGAAGAAAAAGAAGAACACCACAAGTAGAATCAGAGTAAATACAAATCTCACAACGGAATGAATAAAATATATTATATAACATCCGTTGAAATACAAAACAGTATTTGTACTTACATACATCATCAGAGTACAATCGCATATACATCACTACGTAAATAAACTTTACATATCCAACGTTGAAGCCTCCTGCTCTAAGCTCCTCCAAGTGTATCTATAAAATCCTGAACTACTTGGCTGCCCATACAAATTTGGACACCCAAGAGTTTAGGGAAAATATAGAAAAATAAACTTTGGGTCAGTCATGGGACTGGTGTGAGTAAATGATTTTAAAAAAACTTGATTAATAAAGGATAGCTCATAAGATCACGCCATGGAAACGAAACGGACTTTTCCCTTATGAGAATCCCAAATACTTGGTTTAACTTCTTTTTTTAAATCTTCTTGGAAGAAAAGATAATCTTAAGACCGAGCCACACATAAACATGGATGGTTTTTACCTTACGATAACACAAAACATCTTTGTATCATAACTCTTCCGATATATAATAGTTTCTAAATCAAATAAATAGCAATCTAGCAGAACGCTTGCATCTTACGCTCTACATATATAGTAAACAACCAAATCCGTGATAATCTCAAAATCCAATCACAGTTAAATCTAGTTCAAAATCTAACTCTCACTGGCCTGATAATCCCCAAATCAATAATGAACCATGCATAATCTCCTCTTATGAGATATGTGGAATATATCTCAAAACTCCTTTGTTTCCTTACCTTGTTTTTGGCAAATCGTCGATGAAATTCATATTTATCCAAATTGATTCTGCATTAATTTATTAACTTCATTTAACTTATCTGGTTTCAATTTAAAATCAGTAAACAAATTTTTAATTATAAAAATTCTTTTAGAAATTAAACCTTTAAATTTTCGAATAATTCGATAGTGCCTCTCTCGTATGGCTCCATCGTACAACTCCAAAACTTGTCTATTTAGATCTTCCGTAATCATCAAAGAAACACCCAAAGCTGACTTGCCAAATAGACTAAGAAAATTCAATTAAAATGCCATCTTGTATCCTCTGTCGGGTATTCAACCTTTATTCTTATATTTATTCCATCTATATGCATTCATCAACTTAAACACATTTATTTTCATAACTAGAAATATTTGTTATTACAGTTGGAAAACAATTTCCATTTCTTATTCACCCATTTCTAATCTTCAACCTTCATCAGCCCCTAAACGTAAATTGGTAAGAAAATAATCCTCCAAGTATCAACCTCGAAGACCGAAATCAACATCAGATCAACACTCAGAAAATCATTCAACTCAATCAATCTCCAGTTACGTTCCAATTTCTCAGTTCCATATTAACCTACATTACCCCATGTTCTATTTAAGAAAATATCTCCGATTGTATTTGGAAAAATAATTCTAAAATTCATTTACTTCGTTAGTTTAAATTAATCATGTTCAAACATAATTATTTATTTTACATTCTCTTTCTAAACTCAAACCCCATATTCAACTCCCCAATCAATTTACTTAACAATGTTAAGTCCTGCAGCGTCCCGTATTTTCTAGTCAATTATTTAAATTATTTTATTTTTTTAAATGTCGATTCAAATTTAAATAACAGCATTTAATAATTTTGAATATATTATTAATATAAATAGCATGATAATAATTCAATGCTGAAATAGTCGGGATTAGTTTGTTTTGAATTGGACAACATGTAAATATTTATTTTTGTTTGTTTTGAATTATATTAACGTATACGTTTACTAAACGACGTTAGAACGTATAATTTATAATTTTATTTAAAAACGGGCTGAAATTGCGCGGTAGTTCGTAATATAACGTTTTGGACTTCTATTGGTTGTACATGATCCAATATAAGTCAGAATTTCTCAAAATAAGAAACATCCGAATCTATTGGATAATATTTTTCTAATGAAAGAGAAAATTCGAATTTTCATGTGGCAGATTTTCTTATGTTCAAATCAAATTTTCGAATAGGGGTTATGAAATTCGTTTATAAGTTATAATGTTTTATTATATAAATGAAAAGGGCTTTTATTTTATAGAATATCATTTTGGCATAGAACTCAACCCGAACTATTTTATTTGAACTACATGAAATTCTTCCAACGTTTGGTCGATTATAATATTTTATTATTATTATTATTATATTGAGGTATTTTAAAATTGGTTTATTGTAATTCAATTTAGACGCTTAAAAAGAACTTTTATTCAAACGACCTCTGTTTTCAACGAAATAAATTTTATTATGACCATAGTGACTAATTATTTTTGGATTTGAGGTTTCATGTCAATTGAAGTTATTTTGTGAGCACAGCAAAATTAAATGCAAATAAATCGATTGTTTAGACCTGAACAAGCGTCGATTTTGTAAACGAGCTCGGAATTCGACGAAACATGTTCCATTAGAATCGTAACATCAAATTATACCATGACGTCCATTCTCATTGCGAATGGAGTTCGTATGTGAGCATGGGAATCAATAAACATTGATCGCAAAAGGTGATAGGCACGAAATAAAATATCGTTAGTCACCTCACGAATATAAAATTATAGTTTTCCTTTATATATACCCTAATGTTTTCGGCCAACCCATCCAATTATCGTTCACCAGTGTCACTATTCGCAGAATAACCCAAAATCACTAAATAATTTATATCTTTAAATCTAGAGTGAACCGGTATGTGTGATCAAAAGCAAAGTTTTTCAGCATGGTGTAGTCGGCCTCTAGTTAAAATTTCAGAGCAAACGGTGTACTATGGTGGCTGTTAATCATGAATAACAACGAATATCTGGTTTCATTTTTGGGGTTTTTGGAGGAGTTTGAGTTGATCTGAGTTGGAGGTGTCTAAGGGATATTTGTTGAGGGGAAGATGAGCTACATCTTTGATGTTAGGAGTTTCAGCTATCGTATCCTGTGGTGGTCATAAGAGTTAGATGATCAAAGACCATATTATTTCGAAGCAGCAGTCAGTTATGGCCAATTTCAGGCACCGTGGGTGGTCGAGGGGTCTTGTGACCTGAAGAAGAAGAAGGGTAGGTGGTGGCGAGGTACGACCACTGGTGAAGTTTGGTCGACCCTTGTGGTCTATGGCGGTGTGAATGGTATCAGAAATGATTTCTGGTCGAAGTGACTTTCTGGCAAGGAGGTGGAGCTGGGCGGCTAGCCGTTCTCGGCGCTGACAGTTGACGGCAGGACAGAGCTGCTGGTGGGCCGGTGGGGGATCCAGTGCGTTACATCGACGGTGGTGGTCAAATTAAAGAAGGCATGGTTTGGGGAAATAGGATGGTCGGGTTTGTACGAAGCCAGTAAGAGGGATGTCGGGTTTTTTCTCACTGGTGGAAGAAAAGGCGTGGGAGGTAATCATGGTAATTAGTGGAGCTGATGACGTGGATTAGATTTAAAAAGGTAATTAAGGAATTAATAAATAGTTATGTTATTTTAATTTAAACCAAAACTTGAAATCGTGATAACTTAGTCATACGTGAACGAAATTCAACGAAACATGGTTCGTTGGAATCGCAGCAACGGAGGCTATGCGCACAAGCTGGTTTGGTCAGAAATGGAAGCAGTTGGAATTTCGTGTAATTTTAAGCATCTGTTTAAAATTATTCAAAACGACGAGTGAACTGTCAATCAAAATAAAATGTGAGTTAACTCTCACACTTTTCTGGAATACTATGATGTGCTAAATTCATAAAATTATAACTCATCGTCGATAATATAAATTGGATGGTTGAATGTTATGGAAGCTACTGGTTGTTTATTGTTGATGGTCGACGTTATTTATATTTTTTCATTTAAATGCATTATAGTAATGAAATCATTTCATATATTATTATCAAACATTATTGTGATATGTGATGCAGGGAAGAACAGGTTGGAGGAATCCAACCGGATTCCTCAAATAAATTGTATATTATTTGTTGATTATATTATTCATATATATAAATTGTTACCCCTAAATGGTATTAAAACTTGTTTGCATGTTGTTGATTGAATGGTGTTAATCATTGTTGTGATTTTAATCAATCGATAGTACTGATTAAGTGATTGGCATTGTGGCCTAAAATTTATCGTTTTATAACGTCGTTTTTCCGTTAGGCAAACGGACGAAGTTTTAAATTATAAAATTCATTTTATAATTGAATTGAAGTTTTTAGTATATTTTAGAAGTTTTATAAATATATTTATATTTAAAATCATGTTTTACGAAAGGGGTTATCAAATGTCTATATAACAAATCCTCATGTCGTTTTATAAACATAAAGTTAGAAACTAACCTACGGGTAATCAAATTGAATAATTATTTTTATAAAACAATTAAATGATGTTTTTAAATTAATTGAGTTATTAATTAATTTAAGGGGAAAGGATGAATGGAAATCAGTTAACAGTTTAACTGATGTTTAAGGTTGGCAAAATCGACTGTTTCAAAATTGAAATTGACGATTGGGTTAATTTAATTAATCTAATCAATAGTTTTCCGAATATTTGTTAAACTTTTTTTAAAAAATATATATATATATACCAAAATGGGAGAAAAATGCCTTTCTCCATTGGCGTACAAAAACAGATTCGTAGTTTATAAGTGACTACACAATCTGGGATAAAAAAGCAAAAGCAACACACCATAACAATATAAAGAAAGAAACTGCTAGCTAACAGTCTCCTCAACTGAAAGCAGTAGGGCCAAAGAGCAGAAGTCCATCTAAAGCAGAATGAAAACAACAAGCTCTAATCGCAGAAAGATGAAACCGCGATGAAAAGTATCAGTGCCATCCGAGATGCTCCCAACGGTGACACCACCAAGAAGCAGCCTAATGCAAAGATAGAGACCGCATACTCCAAGCCTGGACACCAGCCTCGACTTCCCAGCCTCGCCCAGAAGATACCTATAAAACCAGGTCCTGCACGCTAGAGCACAACATAAAATCCGAGGGGGGGGGTAAGGTGACATAAGCGGAAATAAAACAGAAAAATCAACCAATACCTGCACGCGGAGTCAGACGACAAAAAGAGATATCAAAGGTTCTTGCCAATCGAATAGAGCGGGAGCCAAAAGCACCCTTGAAAGGTCTACCACGGTGGGCAAGGACCACGTCATTCCTAACCTTACGGATGATGGAGGGGGGGTCCATAGGAGACTCATCGAAAATGGCCTTGTTCCGTGCGCACCACAGGTGCCAACAGATAAGACAAGGAAGCATGCGGAAAAGAGAAGAACGAACCGATTTACCTGAGGAGGCGGACCACCAGACCCTCAGTAAATTAAGAAGGGAAGAGACATTACTTCGGAGACCAACCAAATTCCCGAAGTAATTCCAGACAGATACAGCACAAGAGCTAAAAAAGAACAAGTGAGCACTGGATTCCAAATCACCGGCTCCACAACATCTGCAACGGGACACGAGCGGGATGCCAATCCTCTGAAGATTCTCGTCAAGTGGTAACCCTTCATGAAGAGTTCTCCACATGAACAAGGAAACTTTCGGAGGAATACGGCTATCCCAGATGAAGGAAAAAATAGGGAGCGTTGGATTTGGGTTCCTCGCCGAACTCCAAGCCGCCCTAATCGAGAAGGGACCGCCATCCCACCCTGACCCACCACCATGTGAGTCAGAGAAGGACTTCACGGATTGCATACGTTTCCATGTCTCACTTGCATATGACGGAACCCCGGTAAACTTAATGAATGTTGATAAAAGTTAGTTAATCTTTGATTACTGTATTTCTAAGTGATTTTCAAATTTTTTATTGTTAATAAAGTTAATTATTATTTAATAATCTTTTAAAAATGATTAATTATTCTATTACTAGTTAATAATGGAATTAACCATTTGTAGTGTAGTTAAGGTTGAAGTAAATTATTATTTTAAATAATAATAATTGAAGTGATTATTATTTAATTGTAAATTCAATTAATAAGTGATCAAATGGAAATAAGCCTTGATTAAAGTCTAGTAAGAGTTTTATAAAAGGATATATAATCCAAGTCTACAAACAAAGTTGTCAATAGGACTTGTAAGCTAATGCAGGAGTTTCAATTAGATTTTACTTAATTAAGAAAAAGGATTTAACTTGTAAAGTGGGTTTTCAAATAAAAGAGAATGGTTTATAAAACCATAGTAAATGGAAATGGTATATCAGGTTTTTGAGTTGCAAACTTTTATTATCTTAAGATAAGAATGTTATCGATCAGGGTCTGAAAGGAAATTAGAATACCCTAACTTGAACGATTTCACTATTATCAAGAGATAGTATTAGTTTTTAATGGGTAAGGGAAATGGAAAGTGGGTTTATAGAACTATAGCGATATTTTCAAATATAAGGAAATACGAAAAGGTTTTAGGAAGATAAAACGATGTTTCCATGATAAAGGAAATAAAAGGTGTTTTCTGAATATGAAAATATTTCGAGACAAAAGAAATATAAGGAAGGGATTTGGGTAAATACATTTATAAGTTATGGTAAATGTTTCAAAGTAACAGAAAACAGAAGTGTTTTTTGAGGTAGAATTTATGAATCGATTGTAAGAATCGAGGAAATGGTTTAATGAAATATTTTATATGAAGGACCTGAGCTACCAATGTACTTAACAGTACTGTTATGATTTGATAGTTAAACAACCGACAATCAAATGAATTATTCTATTGGACCTTTTGACGTGTTGTTTCGAAGATACCGGGATGGGGACTAGAACCAAAACCAATTTGAATCAATTGTGCGGACGCATCTAACTTGCAGGCCGATAAAGATGGAGCATTGAAGACCGTTGATCTTCATGAGCAAAAGAACTACTTGATAAATTTCTCTGATTGCAAGCAGAGATCTTTTGATTGTGATTATGTTGTGATTGAAATCTTCGGATTGCAAGGACTTCTCACTACCGATCCTTAGGGTGATTCCCATATAGGATGCACTAGGAGGGTACGTATGGTTCATACTATTCCTGGATGACTTGTATGGACGAATGTATGACAGAGTATTTCTTCTAACGTACCGAGTTTGGTGGCGGAGAAGGCAATTTCTCTTAACTTAACACCTAGTGTATTTTTGTGGACGTCAATTAGTGATTTTTGGAGGATCTGACAATGTGGCATTCAAAGCAACTGGAGATGTGCTATTCTAAAAAGATAAACGTAACTTCAAGCACCATCAACTAGGAAATGGCAGATATCGGGTAGGTCGCATGGCTAGTTTGGTCATACATAAGCAGGGTACCTGATTTGGAGAACTAGAATGCCTCGGTAGTTCCTTATTTTTGTATGCTTTCGGTTCGATTCAGTTGGCTCGCCCCTAACCGTGGTAATGATATATTCGGTCCATTCAATCTAAATGAGTGACCGGTCATGTTTGGTCTGGGTTGCAAGATGTTCTTGTTGAACCAAAGTGTATTCATCTCCAGAGGTACACTAATTGGGAGGTGGTCTCATACCTTGCCATAGTTGGAATCCATTCTCCAATAAGAGCCCCACGGTTTTTGATTATATACTATATACGTAGAGCGTAGGATGCAAGCATTCTACTAGATGGTTATTTATTTGTGGTTGATAGACACAATTATATTATCACTGGATTTTGATATCTAAAAAATGTTTTGGGTTATCGTAAGGTAAAAACCGTCCGTATTTATGTATGGAATGGTCTTACGATTATCCTATTCTTTCAAAAGAGTTTTTATTATGTTAAACAAGTTGTTTGTGCTGTGAATTTATCATTGAAAGTATTCCAGACTGATCCGGGTGAATTTTGCTTTGCTTCAAATGTGCTCGGGTCAGACCGAGTATATTTCCAGGTTAGGTTCTGCTTTGAGTTTTCAGAAGATGGAAGCAGAAGACTTCACCGTTAGTTATATAAAGTTTATTTCCGTTGTGACAAATATATATTGTATTCTGATGATTGGTATGTATATATAGGTTTTTTTGTAAGAGATTTGATATATTATATTTATACGTTCCGCTGTGAGATCCTGATGTATTTTCCCTCTTTTCTTCTATTCTAACATTTCTTTCTTTCTATTTCTCATCCTCTAATTTCTTTCTATTAAAGATTCATAATTTTTTGCAATTTGGGTTGGATGTGGGTTGTAATTCGTCAGCTCAAAGGGTACAGATTTATGGGCCTTTACAAGTCCTATTCCCATTCTCTATTAACTAATTAATACTCAAATTAGTTACCTCTATTCTGAAATTCAAAATCTGATTTTAATACCAAAAGTCAACCCACTCACTTCATGTGAATTCATATCAAGTTAATCATTCAAGTCCGGATTTGTTTGGTGGAAATCCAAATCTTTATTCATTTAAAATTTTTCCATTCTCCAATGTTATAAATTCAATTTTCGGTTTGTATATTCATTCTTATACAAATCCAATTTGGTTATATAATCCATCTAAATTTTATAATCTTATACCAGATTATAATATCAATCAACACAGCCATTTATAATAATTTCAAAAAATTATCCTTTATATATCAAAATATAATTTTGGGTAAAATTATTTCATTTACCTGGCTTTTAAAACAATAGCATGTCGATTTGTCTCGTTCAAGTGTTTATAAATCCCTATCGACGATGTCGGCCAAACGCATCCAATTGGAATTTATATACCACTCAACGGACCAACCTACATGATATAAAACAAATTTTTATATCAACTAACAAATACCCGCTCATATATATACACTCAAACTCATTCTAGGGTATTACTAACCCCATCTCTATTAAGTTACGCCACAGAGCCAAGGTTACTACTCAACCTTAAGCTCTGACACCAAATGTAACGACCTGAATTTTAATACCCCTTGAGTCGACTAAAAAAACACAAGCCTAACCCAAATTGTACTAAACTCATATGTTCAAGAAAGAAATTAGAGGGTGAGAAATAGAAAGAATGAAAATTTAGAATAGAAGTAAAAGAAGAGCACCACAAGCAGAATCAGAGTAAACATGAATCTCACAGCGGAATGAATAAAATATATTATATAACATCTCTTGAAATACAAAATTATATTTGTACTTACATACATCATCAAAGTACAATCACGTATACATCACAGTGGAAATAAACTCTACATATCTAACGTTGAAGCCTCCTTCTCCAAGCTCCTCTAAGTATTGTAAAATCATGAACTACTTGGTGACCCGTTCAAATTTGGGCACCCAAGAGTTTAGGGAAAATATAGAAAAATAAACTCTGGGTCAGTCATGGGACTGGTGTGAGTAAACGATTTTAAAACAGCTTGACTAATAAAGGATATCTCATAAGACCACGCCGTGAAAACGGAACGGGTTTTTCCCTTATGATAATCCCAAATACTTGGTTTAACTTTTGTTTTTTAATATTGAAAGAAATGATAATTGTAAGACTGACCCACATATAAACATGGATGGTTTTTACCATATGATAACCCAAAACATCTTTGTATCAAAACTCTTCTGATATTATAATAGTATCTAAATCAAATAAATATCAATCTAGCAGAATGCTTGCATCTGACTCTCTACATATGTAATATACAATCAAAACCGTGAGCATTTATTGGATAATGAATTTCCAACTATGACAAGGTATGGAACCACCTTCCGATAGTGTATCTCTAGAGAGGAATACATTGGGTTTAACAAGAGCATCTTGCAACCCGGCCACACATGATCGACCACTCATTTCTCTTGAGTGTATTAAATATATTGTTCCCTTATGGTTGGTACCAACATAACCGTTCCTAGGAGATACAGAAGCAAAAGAAGAACAAATTGAATTTTCTCTAGATGGTGAAAATACACCCCAATGGGAGCGACCCACTTAGCCATGCTGCCATCCCTATTTTTGTTATTTCCTGGTTGTGAAGCTTGAGGCTATACTTACATTTTTGGCATATCACATCTTTATTTATTTTGAATGCCACATCTTCATACCTGCCAAATCACAAATTGACTTCCCCAAAAATAATTATGAGGATAGACCTAAGAGAAATGAATTCCTCTGCCATCAACGTAAATACTTTTGAAGAGATCAACTTACGCGATTTATTAGGTATACTCGGTCAGACATTCGTCCATACGAGTTGTCCTGGGACTGGACAAACCGAAGAAACTTTCCTATATATCCATCTTAGGCAATTTCTAAATAGAATCGACAAAACAGCCCTTGCATAAACTCCGTCTTAAAAAATCGTTGACTTATAATTGTATAAATCGGATCGAAGTGGAATTTAGATTCCGGACTCTTCAAAACGATAACGTAAATATCTTTAGGGTTAAGTGATGCTTAATAGTAATTAAGTCAACATATTTCATATGGATTTCTACATCCTAATTGATTATCAGTACTTATCTACTGAAAATATTTCATATATAAGATTCAACTTCAAGATTTACATATTGATATAATACAAAATGATTTAAACATGTCAATGTTTACTTTAAATTATTCAAGTTTGGACAATCACAATATAACCGTCAAATTAGTTAACAAACAATTATCATAACATATTTAACAACTCTATTTTGACAATTCAATTTTACATACTTAAACGAAATCATATTTTAATTTCCAACAGCGGACAATATAAACGATTAAATTTCCATAAATTGTGTCAACGTTTATATTAATATTAAATTACCATGATATGTGTTGACCAATATTTGGTCAAGCAGTCATATGTCAAATTTATGAATAACGACGTGCTCGTATTTCGAGAACGTCGTCAAAAAATCATAAAGTGATTTGAAGTCACGAAGTATTAGGAAAAATTGGAATTATCAACAATTTCTAAAATCATCGTTAATTAGTTTGGAAAACTTGGGGAAGTGAAAATACACAATCAACTCGGGCCGATCAGCTCAAAAATGGCTTGCCCGATACACGAATCAATTAAACTTGGTAAAAATAAATGTTCGGCGAAACCCGATGTGATTACTCAAAAATGAGTGATCACCTTGTGTTGATCACACAGAAAAACTTGGCATGATCCTTGCCTGATCACTCTTCTTCTTCACTGTTATTTGTTGCTAGTCGAACTTACTGCCATCATCATGCTTCACATGGTTTACCTACTCGGCCTAACTCTCTCTTTCCTTTATTTTTCTTCCTACTTAATGTTGCTGCACTCTTCTCTCTTTCTCTTATCTTTTCTTTGATTTAAATGTTATTCCCCTTTTTTTATTTTGTTTTCCTATTCTTTGGTCTAATTACAACTGAATTGTTATGTTAGTCCAAATGGGTCGAACCCCTCCACACAATGCTTCACTTCTTCTTTGTTGATGTTGCATTTGCATTCTTCTTCTTCCTAAAATGCACACTAGAACACACACAGTTCACAAACAGTGCACATTGGAACACACCACTGTAACACACCACGTCCATTAATGTCACTCACAAAGGGAATGCATTAACTTCCATGGAGGTTTTAAGTGAATATAGAACAGAAAAATTACAACAAGACAGATAATAAGTAGTACTTGGAAATCTAAAACTTCATTTTATTGCAACGGAATTTAAACATGTTTGTTACATCATAAAACCATAAATCAGAGTCAAGTACATTATCCATCTTGATAAAACAAAATACATAATCCCATTACATAAATAGGCATTAAAGAAGATAACAAGCTGGACTTTACTTCAACGGTCCAAGCTTTCCAAAGAGAGAGATGAAGCAATCCAATCAAACTCCACTAGAGCTGGGCCCAACCTGAGGACCTGGAGGGGGAAGAAGGATAGAAATAGAGGGGGTCAGACATAAAGTCTGGCGAGTATGATAATTCTAACAATACTACTATCAAAATAACTAGACTAAGGCATAAGCTGGAAGACAAGTAAATGTCTATGAACTATTAGGTATGGAAAAGCAGATAAAGATAACGTTATAGGCACACCTAATTACTAACGAATAATTACTACACTGCACCACACCAGTCACCCTAAAGGTTGATCCCACTTGCTTCACACAGAAACTATATAAATGGCCTTGCGTACCCCTAGCTGACTACATAGGTGCCGTCTGCCCCTATCTCCACTAGGTGTACCCCACTACCCACTTGCGATCGGCTCCCTACTCGTAGATACCCGTGCTGGCCCCACAGTGGGGTGTATCACTCCCCTAAAGTGGCAACCCGATACAACTGGAGAATGCACGGCTTATACCTACACGATGCAACAACGTCTTACCTACCAGGCCGGGTCCACACACGCATATGAAACCCGTTGGACTTGCGTTGCCACCGCTCCCCGTTTTGGCCTCTTATAGTCAAACCCAGCATGCGTATCCCGTCCTCGACTTGGGTCGAGCCCACAAAGATAAGTTTGGGATACTGGTTGAAATGGGCCCCCATAAGCTACCCACCTAAGCTTGTCCACTAGTACATCCCACTTAACCCTCTTAGTCATGTCCATTTACATGTGTGTTTGGTTAAGTCTTACTAATCGTATTTCACATGCCACTAAGGGCACCCACTAGATTCCTCATGCCACCCAAGGCACCTACTTAACCCCCATGTCCCACCTTACATGTTTATCTGGTTAAGTATTTCTTAATTCATTCAGGCCATAACCTCATAAAGACCTCTCACATTAGACTGCCATTTATGGCAGCTGGATTTGCCGGGCGGGTCCGGGCAGTCTTACACCATAAAAGAGTCTAACCTCGTGTCTTTACAACTGTTATGCTTTAGTTTGAGCCTAGGACCTCTCACATTGGGCTGACATTTGTGACCACTGGATTTGCCAGGCGGGTCCGGGCAGGTTTACGTCACAAACGAGTCCAACCTCGTGTCCTAAGCATTGATTATCACTTATAATCTTTTACCCCAGTTTTAATAATTCCCTATTCAAATTATTAATTAACTCCAATTTTAATGATGCCCATAATTGACTCAATTATGGCCATCCATTCATGGCATGCAAAATCATATCAATTGCACCCCAACTTCTTTATATTAAATCCTTAATATTACCCCTACCCCACGTTATACGTTCGCTTATTCAACGCAGAACATACGTTAGACTCGAATAGTCTAACTCATAGCACAAAGATAAATTATCACAACATATAGACAAATAAAATAATCCAATCATAATAGGGGTGAAACTTGCATAAACTACACATGTTAAGGATCTAAAGGTGTCAAGTTGTTAAATGTCACAATTTAAATGATATGTTCATAACCCAAATTTATGTATAAACTTGCATATGGGCTTTTAGGCAACATAATGATGGTGTGAACTAGCATAGAATTCACATATGTCATAGCATAATTCTAGATGTCATAATTCTAGATCAAAATAGATGTCATGGCATATGTTCATAACCTTTACTAATCATTCTAAACTTGCATATGTGATTTGTCATATAGATCAACATAGCCCAAACATAATGATTTGATTAACATGAACTAATTAGCATAGATAATAACATCGTGACTTTATAACATGTATGATTCACCACAACTTAGCATAGAAAATTACAACCTATACAATATCATCATAGCATGATTTACAACATATAGGATATCATCATCACATAACATAGGATTTACAACATACATGATAGCATAAGGTTTACAACAACATATATGACAATTCACATCATTCACTCATAATCCATTCATGACTTAATCTAATTAGTTTAACAATAATCTTGTTAAGATCATCATACTCACAATTAGAGAAGAAAAGAGAGTCTTGATTTGCTTTAGAGTTGAGTAGAATTAGAATTTGATTAGCTTTTCTTCCTTCTTAGTTGGCGGCGGCTAGACTGAGTTCCATGGCGGCGGTATGACGGTGGCTATTCTATTTTTCATGTGAATTAGAGTGAGAGACTACCTAGGTATTTATAGAGTTTAGGGTTTATTTAGACCGTCAGATCAACTCAGAACTAACCTGAACCATTTAATTTGCCAACTCAGCCCTAAAGACACATCAGCAGCTCAAGATTGGGCTCAGTCAAAACCCTAGCCGACTGAACAGGTCGACACCCAGGTCGACTCCCCAGTCGACCTGGGGAGGGGGGGTCGGCTGCCCAGTCGACTCCCCAGTCGACCTGGGGTGCTGGGCGGGAAATTTCCCGCCTAGCCTGGTTTGACTCCGAATTTGAAATTTAAATTTTTCTGAAATCTGTTTTGAATTTTCTGAAACTTCCGATGGCCATAACTTCTTCATACGAAGTCCAATTCACGAAAACTCGGACTCTATTTCAACCAGAATTCCGAGATGAACACAATGGCGCAACCCATTTCCCACAATTCCCACGTCTGAGATTAGTTATTCTTTAATTTGTGAATATTAATATTAACAGAATTACGGGGTGTTACATTCTCCCCTCCTTAAAGGATTTCGACCCCGAAATCTTCAAGTCAAGAGGAATGTATATCCTAACATCCAATCGTCCATCTACTCAACCATCAAACACCGGCATCCATTGTCCTTATAGACTTCTAATGCTTTCATGTTTAAATGCACAGTGTGTGTATATGTCCATATCTAATGCAAAATCAGGCGGTCCACTGATTCAGTTGACCTCCTTAATGCAAATCATGATAGTGCCATGCGTCCATTATGTATGCAAAAGTTCCTTAATGCTACATATTATCTCTATATGCGTGCACAATCATCATCTGAATGCAGCATCCATATGATAATACAATCATCATACATCCATTTTACTAAATATAGCCATTTATATGCAATATGCAGTATGATGTGACTGAGCCGATCTAGTGCCTAATAGTGTGTGTATATGCATCCACGAGCAACCACTAGCGAACGCTTGCATCCACTTTGCATCCATCATACATAACATGTCTCAAAAACATGTTTCAACCATAGGATTATCCTAACTAAAGGTCAAGAATACTAGTGAGAGGATACTCTAAAGGTAAGATAAGTACAAGATAAGCGATAAAGGAGAAATTAAAGGACATACCCTCGAAAAGGAAAGGGTATCGTGAACGCATCTTCTCTTCTGTCTCCCAAGTAGTGTTGCTCTCATCATCTCCCCATTGTACTTTGACTAGTCTGACCTCTCGATTTCTCAGCTTCTTAATCTCTGACCCAAGAATGCGCGTAGGAGCTCGTCGAATCGTCGCATCACGCTTGATCTCCACCTCTCTAAGCAAGCTCGGCTCTACCACTTCCGCGGTCTCGTGCAAGCACTTCCTCAAACGTGACACATGGAATACGTCGTGTACACCACTAAGTCTCTCGGGAAACTCCACTCTATACGCCATCCGTCCAATCTTCTCCTTAATAGGAAACGGCCCTACGAACCTTGGTACTAATTTCCCAACGGACCCAAAGCGAACAACGTTCCGTAATGGAGATTCTTTGATAAAGACCATGTCCCCAACTTCAAACTCAAGATCTGTACTCCTCTTATTCGCATAAGATTTCTGCCTATCTTGTGCTGCTTTCATCCTCCTTCGAATCAAGTCGATCTTCTCCGAAGTCTCC
Source organism: Allium sativum (assembly GCA_030737875.1). Taxonomy (NCBI): domain Eukaryota; kingdom Viridiplantae; phylum Streptophyta; class Magnoliopsida; order Asparagales; family Amaryllidaceae; genus Allium; species Allium sativum. The sequence continues at coordinate 580,817,726 of CM060919.1, forward strand.
CTAATCATATCGGGCCTAAGTAAGATCTTATCCGTAGATTCCCACCAACATGTAGGTGAACGAAAAGGTCGTCCATAAAGAGCTTCGAAAGGTGCCATGCCAATGCTGGACTGAAAGCTATTATTATATGCGAACTCCACCAATGGAAGATGCTCTTCCCATGTACCTCCAAAGCCTCAAAAGATCCTCTAGAATGCGATTCACCCTCTCGGTTTGGCCGTCCGTCTGAGGATGATATGCGGTGCTCAAACATAACGAGTCCCTACCGCCTCTTGTAAGCTTCTCCAAAATTCGCTAGTGAAAATAGGATCGCGGTCGCTCACTATGCTAGAAGGAACACCGTGCAAACGAACTATCTCTCGGACGTATACAGAAGCTAACCATGGAGCAGTCCTCTTACTCTTCACGGGAATAAAATGGGCGCTCTTAGTAAGTCTGTCTACTATAACCCAAATCCCCGTATTACCCTTCCTTGATCTTGGTAACCCATCCACAAAGTCCATCGAGACACTTTACCACTTCCATAGTGGAACCTCCAATGGGTGAAGCAACCCACCGGGTTTCTTTTGCTCCGCTTTTACTTGTTGGCACACCAAGCATCTAGCGACATACTCGGCCACGTCTTTCTTCATACCGGCCCAAAAGTAAACTCGCTTCATGTCTTTGTACATCTTGTCCCCGCCGGGATGAATGGTCATCTTTGAACGATGTGCATCATCAAGAATGGTCTTCCTTAGGTCATCGTCTTTTGGTACACAAAGTCTACCGTCCCTATGTAACCAACCCTTATCATCCAGGGTATACCAACGGAGATGGCTTGATGACTCCCCTCTTTTGAGCTTTTCTACTAACTCAACCAACTGTGGGTCGTCTCGCTGTGCCTCGCCAATCCGTCCCAAAAGCGTAGGTCTGACCTCCAAGGATGCTAGCAAACCGGGTAGAACGTCAACGGAAGGTGTAAAGTCAAACATAGAGATGAACTCTAAACTTCGCCGCTCAACAAACAAAGGACTTAAGGATCATCTTTTTCTACTTAAAGCATCGGCCAATACGTTACCCTTGCCAGGGGTATATGCTATCTCGAAGTCGTAGGATGCTAGGAATTCCATCCACCTTTGCTGCCTTAAGTTCAAGTCCTTCTGAGAGAATAAGTATTTTAAAGATTTATGGTCGGTGAATAATTCGAATTTCTCGCCAAGAAGATAATGACGCCAAGACTTAAGCGCGAAAACAATAGCGGCCAACTCTAGGTCATGTGTAGGGTAATTTTTCTCATGCGCTCTCAACTGCCTTCCACCATAGGCTATTACCCTTCCCTCTTGCATTAAGACTGCGCCTAGTCCTGTCCCACAAGCATCAGTATAAACAGTAAATGGCTTACTCCCGTCTGGCAGCACTAAGACTGGAGCTGAGGTCAAAGCTCTCTTTAAACATTGGAACGCATCATCACAATCTACGTCCCATGTGAAAACTAGGTTCTTCTTCGTCAAACGTGTTAATGGAGCTGATATCTTTGCGAAGTCTTTGATAAACTTCCTATAGTAGCCAGCCAACCCCAAGAAACTTCTTACTTCGATAGCATTTTTAGGGACCTTCCAATCTTGGATGGCCACCACCTTCGCGGGATCCACAGCTATCCCTTCCTAGGAAACCACGTGCCCCAAGAATCGTACTTCCTTCCTCCAGAAGTGACACTTAGAAAATTTAGCTTTAAGGTTATGCGCTCGTAGGGTCTCCAACACTTCCCTAAGATGTAGGGCATGCTCTTCTTCATCCTTAGAAAAGATCAAGATGTCGCCTACAAAGACTACCACGAATTTGTTAAGGTACTCCCTAAACTCCCTACTCATCAAATCAACAAAGTATGCGGGGGCGTTTGTCAAACCGAAGGGCATCACTAGCCATTCATAGAAACCGTTCGGAGTCCTAAAGGCAGTCTTGTCAATGCTATCCTCAGCCACTCTCAACTGATGGAAACCAGTGGCTAAGTCCAACTGTGAAAACACTGAGGCGCCAACTAACTGATCGAAGAGATCGTCAATCCTAGGCAATGGGTGTCTGTTCTTCTTAGTAAGTTTATTAAGTTCCCTATAGTCCACACAAAGTCTATGGGACCCATCCGCCTTCGTGGCAAATACTACTGGAGCACCCCACTCCGATATACTTCGTCTTATGAACCCCTTCTCAAGCAACTCCTTCACTTGCTTATCGAGTTCCCTCCTTTCACGTGGAGCCATGTGGCGTACTGGCAAAGATATTGGTTTCGCATTATCCACAAGATATATTCGAAAATCTATCTCCTGCTTCGGAGGCAAGCCCTTCACCTCCTCAAACACATCCGAGTATTCTCGGACCACTCTAACAGATCTTAGATTTTCCTCAGACGCGTCAAGCGATTCTAAATAACTTAGCATAACGGAATTTATGGGATTACAAAAGATTTCGAGAGTGTTGCCAAGGCAAGTCACGAGCCTAACTACTCTCCTTTCACAATCAAGAACGGCCCCATTTCTGGATAACCAATCCATTCCTAAAATTAACCCATAGCCCGTGAAGCCCAACACATAAGCATCACATCTAAACTCAACGTTAAGTATAGAAATTTTCAAATCCAAACACATCATGGACAAATAACCTGAGCCCCCAATTGGATTCGAAACAACTAAGGGATCCTCTACTAAACTGGTGTTTAAGTGCAGTGATTCAACTAATGATGTGGAGATAAACGAATGCGATGCGCCCGAATCGAATAAGGTACGGACAGGATGATCAAACAGAAAAACTAAGCTTTCAACAGAAATGGTTCTACCTTGTTCTTGCAGCGGTCGGACCTCGAGAGCCTGAACTTGTCCCCTTGCCTGCCCTGGTGCCATAAGAGCCTGCACCTGTCCTCCCGAGGTAGACCCTGCCCTCTGCCCCTTCTTTGGGCAGTCTTTCACAAGATGTCCCGCTTCGCCACAGTGGAAACAGCCAGTCTTCTTTTTCTTTCTGCAATCCTTGCTGAGATGGTCGGTGTCCCACAGTTAAAGCATTTCTTCTTTCCCTTGCCATTATTGTCTTTACCACCCTTCTTGTTTTGCTGTTGTGGTTTCTTCTGATCCCCTTTCTTCCTGGATGCCTTATCAGCTTTAGCGCCTTTCTCCTCGTGCATGAGTGCCATGTCTACTAGCTTCTCAAAGGTGGCCCCCATAGGGATGTGGCTCATAGCCAACCCTTGCAACGGTTCATTTAATCCATTAACGAACCTCAGTGCCTTCTTCTCCGGCGTGTTCACTAAGTCTAAGCCAAACCTTGCTAACTGATTAAATTTGTTGACATATTCTTTCACTGATGAGCTTCCTTGCTTTAATGTCAAGAACCTTTCCATATATAGATTCTCTTCTTCCCTTGAGAGAAACTTTGCCTCAAACCTACGTCTGAAATCCGCCTAAGAATCAACAGGACGCTCCCCATTAGTGACCTCCCACCAAAACGAGGCCTCACCCTTCATTAACCAAGCTGCTAATTTGACTCTCCTCCCTTCTTCTACTTCAAAGATTTCTAGCAATTCTTCCAACTCCCTAAGCCAATCTCTAGCTTCCACAAACGTTTCTGACCCTTGAAAAGGTTTTCCACCCATACCCTTAAATTCCTTGCACGTCTTTGCAAAAGTATCAATGCGAGGAGGAGGAGGAGCGGGTGCAACTGGTGGTGGAGGAACATTGGCTAGACCTGCAGCGGCCCTAGCCTCTAATAACCTCCTATACCATCCTGGTATCGTTACACCATCCGGAAGGTTAAGATCTTCAGCCATGCTGAAACGGAAAAGGAAAGATTCAAAATGGAGAATTCGAAAGATAAAGATATGGCTACTGGGGATTATGTTTTTCATAAAAACTTTCCTCTTTAAATTACTCATTAAGACATGTTTTTGAAAACACTTCTTCCAAAAATACTTTAGAAAAATAGTTTCTCTAAAAATTCTATCTGTTCTGGTAACCTTAAGCTCTGATACCACGTGTAACACCCCACGTCCATTAATGTCACTCACAAAGGGAATGCATTAACTTCCATGGATGTTTTAAGTGAATATAGAACAGAAAAATTACAACAAGACAGATAATAAGTAGTACTTGGAAATCTTATACTTCATTTTATTGCAGCGGAATTTAAACATGTTTGTTACATCATAAAACCATAAATCAGAGTCAAGTACATTATCCATCTTGATAAAACAAAATACATAATCCCGTTGCATAAATAGCCATTAAAGAAGATAACAAGCTGAATTTTACTTCAACGGTCCAAGCTTTCCAAAGAGAGAGATGAAGCAATCCAATCAAACTCCACTAGAGCTAGGCCCAACCTGAGGACTTGGAGGGGGGAAAAGGATAGAAATAGAGGGGGTCAGACATAAAGTCTGGAGAGTATGATAATTCTAACAATACTACTATCAAAATAACTAGACTAAGGCATAAGATGGAAGACAAGTAAATGTCTATGAACTATTAGGTATGGAAAAGCAGATAAAGATAACGTTAAAGATAACGTTATAGGCACACCTAATTTACCAACGAATAATTACGACACTGCACCACACCAGTCACCCTAAAGGTTGATCCCACTTGATTCACACAGAAACTATATAAATGGCCTTGCGTACCCCTAGCTGACTACATCGGTGTTGTCTGCCCCTATCTCCACTAGGTGTACCCCACTACCCACTTGCGATCGGCTCCCTACTCGTAGATACCCGTGCTGGCCCCACAATGGGGTTTATCACTCCCCTAAAGTGGCAACCCGATACAACTTGAGAATGCACGGCTTATACCTACACGATGCAACAACGTCTTACCTACCAGGCCGGGTCCACACACGCATATGAAACCCGTTGGACTTGCGTTGCCACCGCTCCCCGTTTTGGCCTCTTATAGTCAAACTCAGCATGCGTGTCCCGTCCTCGACTTGGGTCGAGCCCACAAAGATACATTTGGGATACTGGTTGAAATGGGCCCCCACAAGCTACCCACCTAAGATTGTCCACTAGTACATCCCACTTAACCCTCTTAGTCATGTTCATTTACATGTGTGTTTGGTTAAGTCTTACTAATCGTATTTCACATGCCACTAAGGGCACCCACTAGATTCCTCATGCCACCCAAGGCACCTACTTAACCCCCATGTCCCACCTTACATGTTTACCTGGTTAAGTATTTCTTAATTCATTCAGGCCATAACCTCATAGAGACCTCTCACATTAGACTGCCATTTATGGCAGCTGGATTTGCCGGGCGGGTCCGGGCAGTCTTACACCATAAAAGAGTCTAACCTCGTGTCTTTACAACCGTTATGCTTTTGTTTGGGCCTAGGACCTCTCACATTGGGCTGACATTTGTGACCACTGGATTTGCCAGGCGGGTCCGTGCAGGTTTACGTCACAAACGAGTCCAACCTCGTGTCCTAAGCATTGATTATCACTTATAATCTTTTACCCCAGTTTTAATAATTCCCTATTCAAATTATTAATTAACTCCAATTTTAATGATGCCCATAATTGACTCAATTATGGCCATCCATTCATGGCATGCAAAATCATATCAATTGCACCCCCAACTTCTTTATATTAAATCCTTAATATTACCCCTACCCCACGTTATACGTTCGCTTATTCAATGCAGAACATACGTTAGACTCGAATAGTCTAACTCATAGCACAAAGATAAATTATCACAACATATAGACAAATAAAATAATCCAATCATAATAGGGGTGAAACTTGCATAAACTACACATGTTAAGGATCTAAAGGTGTCAGGTTGTTAAATGTCACAATTTACATGATATGTTCATAACCCAAATTTATGTATAAATTTGCATATGGGGTTTTAGGCAACATAATGATGGTGTGAACTAGCATAGAATTCACATATGTCATAGCATAATTCTAGATGTCATAATTCTAGATCAAAATAGATGTCATGGCATATGTTCATAACCTTTACTAATTAATCTAAACTTGCATATGGGATTTGTCATATAGATCAACATAGCCCAAACATAATGATTTGATTAACATGAACTAATTAGCATAGATAATAACATCGTGACTTTATAACATGTATGATTCACCACAACTTAGCATAGAAAATTACAACCTATACAATATCATCATAGCATGATTTACAACATATAGGATATCATCATCACATAACATAGGATTTACAACATACATGATAGCATAAGGTTTACAACAACATATATGACAATTCACATCATTCACTCATAATCCATTCATGACTTAATCTAATTAGTTTAACAATAATCTTGTTAAGATCATCATACTCACAATTAGAGAAGAAAAGAGAGTCTTGATTTGCTTTAGAGTTGAGTAGAATTAGAATTTGATTAGCTTTTCTTCCTTCTTAGTTGGCGGCGGCTAGACTGAGTTCCATGGCGGCGGTATGACGGTGGCTATTCTATTTTTCATGTGAATTAGAGTGAGAGACTACTTAGGTATTTATAGAGTTTAGGGTTTATTTAGACCGTCAGATCAACTCAGAACTAACCTGAACCGTTTAATTTGCCAACTCGGCCCTAAAGACACATCAGCAGCTCAAGATTGGGCTCAGTCAAAACCCTAGCCGACTGACCAGGTCGACACCCAGGTCGACTCCCCAGTCGACCTGGGGGGGTCGACTGCCCAGTCGACCTGGGGTGCTGGGCAGGAAATTTCCCGCCTAGCCTGATTTGACTCCGAATTTGAAATTTAAATTTTTCTGAAATCTATTTTGAATTTTCTGAAACATCCGATGGCCATAACTTCTTCATACGAAGTCCAATTCACGCAAACTCGGACTCTATTTCAACCAGAATTCCGAGTCGAACACAATGGCGCAACCGTTTCCCACAATTCTCACGTCTGAGATTAGTTATTCTTTAATTTGTGAATATTAATATTAACAGAATTACGGGGTGTTACAACCACCCACTGGATACGACCTATATCAATCATTCACACACACACACCACATATCACTAACTAACTCCATCTCCAAGCTCATGACCACCTTCGATCACCTCTACAGTAAAATCACCATCCAACTCGAGTTTTGCAAACAACCTAGGTCCAAGAAAATCCCTCCAGTCACCGCCTCTGACACCAGAGTATGTCTAACTCCGGCTACATCTCGGTGACGACCCACGTCACTATTTCCTCCTGGTGCGCAACCGTCTCTAGCCACCATGATTCTTTTTCTCTCAACCCTAAAGCAAAGCAAAACTCTCTCTTTTCTTCTCTAAATTGTGAGTATGATGATCTTAACAAGATTATTATCATTTTAATTAGGTTGAGTTACGAATGGATTATGAGTAGATGATGTGAATTATCATATATGTTGTTGTAAACCCCTTTTGCTATCATGTATATTGTAAATCCAATGTTATGTGATGATGATATCTTATATGTTGTAAATCATGCTATGATGATGTTATGTATGTTGAAAGTTTCTATGCTAAGTTGTGATGAGTCATACATGTTAAAAAGGCCATGATGTTACCATCTATGCTAGTTAGTTCATATTAATTAAATCATCACGATTGGGTTATGTTGATCTATATGACAAGTCACATATGTAAGTTAGATTGATTAGAAAAGTTATGAACATATGCCAAGACATCTATTATGACATCTAGAATTATGCTATGACATATGTGATATCCTATGCTAGTTCACACCATCATTATGTTGCCTAAAAACCCCATATGCAAGTTTATGTATAGATTTGGGCTATGATCATATCATGTAAATTGAGACATTTAACAAGTTGACATCTTTTGATCCTTAACATGTGTAGTTTATGCAAGTTTCACCCTATTATGATTAGATTTATTTTAATTGTCTATATGTTGTGATAATTTATCTTTGTGCTAGGTGTTAGACTATACAAGTCTAGCCTATATTATGCGTTGAATAAGCGAACGTATAAACGTGGGGTAGGGGTAATATTAAGGATTTAATATTAAAAAGTTGGGGTGCAATTGATATGATTTTGCATGCCATAAGTGGATGGCCATAATTGATTCAATTATGGACATCATTAAAAGTTGACTTAATTAATAATTTGAATAGGGAATTATTAAAACTGGGGTAAAAGATTTTAAGTGTTAATCAATGCTTAGGACACGAGGTTGGACTCGTTTGTGACGTAAACCTGCCCGGACCCGCCCGGCAAATCCAGTGGTCACAAATGTCAGCCCAATGTGAGAGGTCCTAGGCCTAAACTAAAGCATAACGGTTGTAAAGACACGAGGTTAGACTCTTTTATGGTGTAAGACTGCCCGGACCCGCCCGGCAAATCCAGCTGCCATAAATGTCAGTCTAATGTGAGAGGTCTTTATGAGGTTATGGCCTGAATGAATTAAGAAATACTTAACCAGATAAACATGTAAGGTGGGACATGGGGGTTAAGTAGGTGCCTTGGGTGGCATGAGGAATCTAGGGGGTGCCCTTAGTGGCATGTGAAATACGATTAGTAAGACTTAACCAAACACACATGTAAATGAACAAGACTAAGAGGGTTAAGTGGGATATACTAGTGAGAAGCTTAGGTGGGTAGCTTGTGGGGGCCCATTTCGACCAGTATCTCAAACGTATCTTTGTGGGCTCGACCCAAGTCGAGGATGGGACACGCATGCTGGGTTCGACTGTAAGAGGCCAAAACGGGGAGCGGTGGCAAGGCAAGACCAACGGGTTTCATATGCGTGTGTGGACCCGGGCTGGTAGATAAGATGGTGTTGCATCGTGTAGGTATAAGCCGTGCATTCTAAAGTTGTATCGGGTTGCCACTTTAGGGGAGTGATACACCCCACTGTGGGGCTAGCACGGGTATCTACGAGTAGGGAGCCGATCGAAAGTGGGTAGTGGGGTACACCTAGTGGAGATAGGGGCAGACGACACATATGTAGTCAGCTAGGGGTACGTAAGGCTATTTATAAAGTTTCTGTGTGAAACAAGTGGGATCAAACAATAGGGTGACTGGTGTGGTGCAGTGTAGTAACGTGCGGTGCAGTGTAGTAATCATTCGTTAGTAATTAGGTGTGCCTTTACCGTTATCTTAAACGCTATCTTTATCTTCCTAAGAGTTCATAGACATTTACTTGTCTTCCAGCTTATGCCTTAGTCTAGTTATTTTGATAATAGTATTGTTAGAATTATCATACTCGCCAGACTTTATGTCTGACCCCCTCTATTTCTATCCTTTTTCCCCTCCAGGTCCTCAGGTTGGGCCCAGCTCTAGTGGAGTTTGATTGAATTGCTTCATCTCTCTTTGGAAAGCTTGGACCGTTGAAGTAAAGTCCAGCTTGTTATCTTTTCAATGGCTATTTATGTAATGGGATTATGTATTTTGTTTTTATGAAGATGGATATTGTACTTGGTTATGATCTATGTTTTTATGATGTAACAAACATGTTTAATTTCTGCTGCAATAAAATGAAGTTTTAGATTTCCAAGTACTATTTATTATCTGTCATGTTGTAATTTTTCTGTTCTATATTCACTTATAACCTCCATGGAAGTTAATGCATTCCCTTTGTGAGTGACGTTAATGGACGTGGGGTGTTACACGTGGTATCAGAGCTTAAGGTTACCAGAATAGATAAAAATACTTTAGAAAAATAGTTATTTTTGGAAGAAGTGCTTTCAAAAACATGTTTTAATGGGAAATTTAAAGAGAAAAGTTTTTAAGAAAAAAAAACATAATCCCCAACAGCCCATATCTTTATCTTTCGAATTCTCCATTCTGAATCTTTCCTTTTTCGTTTCAGCATGGCTGAAGATCTTAATCTACCCGACGGTGTAACGATACCAGGATGGTATAGGAGGTTATTAGAGGCTAGGGCCGCTGCAGGTCCAGCCAATGTTCCTCCACCACCAGTTGCACCCGTTCCTCCTCCTCCTCCTCGCGTAGATACTTTTGCAAAGACGTGCAAGGAATTCAAGGCTATGGGTGGAAAACGATTTCAAGGGTCAGAAACATTTGTGGAAGCTAGAGATTGGCTTAAGGAGGTGGAAGAATTGCTAGAAATCTTTGAAGTAGAAGAAGGGAAGAGAGTTCGTTTAGCAGCTTGGTTGATGAAGGGAGAGGCCTCGTTTTGGTGGGAGGTCACTAATGGGGAGCGTCCTGTTGACTCTTGGGCGGATTTCAGACGTAGGTTCGAGGCGAAGTTTCTCTCAAGGGCAGAAGAAAATCTATATATGGAAAGGTTCTTGACATTGGAGCAAGGAAGCTCATCAGTGAAAGTATATGTCAATAAATTTAATCAGTTAGCAAGGTTTGGCTTGGACTTAGTGAACATGCCGGAGAAGAAGGCGCTGAGGTTCGTGAATGGCTTGAATGAACCATTGCAAGGGTTGGCTATGACCCACATCCCTATGGGGGCCACCTTTGAGAAGTTAGTAGAAATGGCGCTTATGCATGAGGAGAAAAGCGCTAAAGCTAATAAGGCACCCGAGAAGAAGGGGGATCAGAAGAAACCACAACATCAAAACAAGAAGGGTGGTAAAGACAATAACGGCAAGGGAAAGAAGAACCTAGTTTTCACATGGGACGTAGATTGTGATGATGCGTTCCAACGTTTGAAGAGGGCTTTGACTCCAGCCCCAGTCTTAGTATTGCCAGACGGGAGTAAGCCGTTTACCGTTTATACTGACGCTTGTGGGACAGGACTAGGCGCAGTCTTAATGCAAGAGGGCAGGGTAATAGCCTATGGTGGAAGGCAGTTGAGAGCGCTTGAGAAAAATTATCCTACACATTACCTAGAATTGGCCGCTATTGTTTTCGCGCTTAAGTCTTGGTGTCATTATCTTCTTGGCGAGAAATTCGAATTATTCACTGACCACAAGTCTTTAAAATACTTATTCTCTCAAAAGGACTTGAACTTAAGGCAGCAAAGGTGGATGGAGTTCTTAGCAACCTACGACTTCGAAATAGCCTATACCCCTGGCAAGGGTAACGTGGTGGCAGACGTCTTAAGTAGAAAAAGATTATCCTTAAGTCCTTTGTTTGTTGAGCGGCGAAGTTTTGAATTCATTTTGATGTTTGACTTTAGACCTTCCATTGACTTCGTACCCGGTTTGCTAGCATCCTTGGAGGTCAGACCTACGCTTTTGGGATGGATTGGCGAAGCACAGCGAGACGACCCACAGTTAGTTGAGTTAGTAGAAAAGCTCAAAGGAGGGGAGTCATCAAGCTATCTCCGTAGGTACACCCAAGATGATAAGGTTTGGTTACGTAGGGACGGTAGACTTTGTGTACCAAAAGACGATGACCTAAGGAAGACTATTCTTGACGAAGCACATCATTCGAAGATGACCATTCATCCCGGCGGGGACAAGATGTACAAAGACATGAAGAGAGTTTACTTTTGGGTCGGCATGAAGAAAGATGTGGCCGAGTATGTCGCTAGATACTTGGTGTGCCAACAAGTAAAAGCGGAGCAAAAGAAACCCGGTGGGTTGCTTCACCCATTGGAGGTTCCACTATGGAAATGGGAAAGCATCTCGATGGATTTTGTGGATGGATTACCGCGATTGAGGAAGGGTAATACGGGAATTTGGGTTATAGTAGATAGACTTACTAAGAGCGCCCATTTCATTCCCGTGAAGAGTAAGAGGACTGCTCCATGGTTAGCTTCTGTATATGTCTGAGAAATAGTTCGTTTGCACGGTGTTCCTTCTAGCATAGTGATCGACCGCGATCCTATTTTCACTAGCGAATTTTCGAGAAGCTTACAAGAGGCGGTAGGGACCCAGTTATGTTTGGGCACCGCATATCATCCTCAGACGGACGGCCAGACCGAGAGGGTGAATCGCATTCTAGAGGATCTTTTGAGGCTGTTCATCCTAAACTTTGGGGTACATGGGAAGAGCATCTTCCATTGGTTGAGTTCGCATATAATAACAGCTTTCAGTCCAGCGTTGGTATGGCACCATTCGAAGCTCTTTATGGACGACCTTGTCGTTCACCTACATGTTGGTGGGAATCTACGGATAAGATCTTACTTGGGCCCGATATGATTAGGGAGACTTCGGAGAAGAACGACTTGATTCGAAGGAGGATGAAAGCAGCGCAAGATAGGCAGAAATCTTATGCAGATAAGAGGAGGACAGATCTCGAGTTTGAAGTTGGGGACATGGTCTTTGTCAAAGTGTCTCCATTACGAAATGTAGTTCGCTTTGGGTCCGTTGGGAAATTAGCACCAAGGTTTGTATGGCCGTTTCCTATTAAGGAGAGGATTGGACGGATGGCGTATAGAGTGGAGTTGCCTGAGAGACTTAGTGGTGTACATGACGTATTCCATGTGTCACATTTGAGGAAGTGCTTGCACGAGACCGCGGAAGTGGTAGAGCCGAGGTTGCTTAGAGAGGTGGAGATAGCGCGTGATGCGACAATTCGACGAGCTCCTACGCGCATTCTTGGGTCGGAGATCAAGAGGTTGAGGAATCGAGAGGTCAGACTAGTCAAAGTGCAATGGGGAGATGATGAGAGCAACGCTACTTGGGAGACGGAAGAGAAGATGCGTTCACAATACCCTTTTCTTTTTTAGGGTATGTCCTTTAATTTCTCCTTTATCGCTTAGCTTGTACTTATCTTATCTTTAGTATATCCTCTCGCTAGTATCTTTGACCTTTAGTTAGGATAATCCTATGGTTGAAACATGTGTTTGAGACATGTTATGTATGGTGGATGCAAGTGTTTGCTAGTGGTTGCTCGTGGATGCATATACACACACTATTAGGAACCAGATTGGCTCAGTCACTTCATATTGCATATTGCATATATATGGATGTATTTAGTAAAATGGATGTATAATGGTTGTACCATCATATAGTTGCTGCATTCGGGTGGATGGTTGTGCACGCATATAGAATTAATATGTATCATTTGGAATCTTTTGCATACATATTGGACGCATGGCACTATCATGAATTGCACTAAGGAGGTCGACTGAATCAGTAGACCGCCTAATTTTGCATTAGATATGGACATATACACACACTGTGCATATAAACATTAAAGCATTAGAAGTCTTTTAAGGACAATGGATGCTGGTGTTTGATGGTTGAGTAGATGGACGATTAGATGGTAGGATATACATTCTTCTTGACTTGGAGATTTCGGGGACGAAATCCTTTAAGGAGGGGAGAATGTAACACCCCGTAATTTTATAACATTAAAATTCACAAATTAAAGTATACTTAGTTTTTAGAAAAGAAATAAGTGAAATGGGTTGCGCAGAGAAATATATATATTGATATATATATATAAATTAAAAATTAAATAAATAAATATGCGAAAAAGTTCAAAACAGCGAATTGGGAGGAGGAATAACCGAACCGGCCCATTTTTGAGGTCGACCTGAGCCCTGCTGGGTCGACTAGGGGTTAATCCAGGGTGTTTGGCAGTCAACCCATGGGCCGATTCGCTCAAATGCAGATTTTGCATTTGATTGGTTCTCATGGTTCAGGGTTAATCTAATGGTCCTAAATAACTTCCTACACCTATAAATACATCCTAATGCTAACCCTAAACCTAATTAAAATAGAATAGTTACCGTCGCCATGGAAATCAATGGAGCCGCCGCCAACTAAGAAAGACGAAAAGCAAATTCAATTCTAATTCTCTCAACCCTAAAGCAAAGCAAAACTCTCTCTGTTCTTCTCTAAATTGTGAGTATGATGATCTTAACAAGATTATTATCATTTTAATTAGGTTGAGTTATGAATGGATTATGAGTAAATGATGTGAATTATCATATATGTTGTTGTAAACCCCTTTTGCTATCATGTATATTGTAAATCCAATGTTATGTGATGATGATATCTTATATGTTGTAAATCATGCTATGATAATGTTATGTATGTTGAAAGTTTCTATGCTAAGTTGTGATGAATCATACATGTTAAAAAGGCCATGATGTTACCATCTATGCTAGTTAGTTCATATTAATTAAATCATCATGTTTGGGTTATGTTGATCTATATGACAAGTCACATATGCAAGTTAGAATGATTAGAAAAGTTATGAACATATGCCAAGACATCTATTATGACATCTAGAATTATGCTATGACATATGTGATATCCTATGCTAGTTCACACCATTATTATGTTGCCTAAAAACCCCATATGCAAGTTTATGTATAGATTTGGGCTATGATCATTTCATGTAAATTGAGACATTTAACAAGTTGACACCTTTTGATCCTTAACATGTGTAGTTTATGCAAGTTTCACCCCTATTATGATTAGATTTATTTTAATTGTCTATATGTTGTGATAATTTATCTTTGATCTAGGTGTTAGACTATACAAGTCTAGCCTATATTATGCATTGAATAAGCGAACGTATAAACGTGGGGTAGGGGTAATATTAAGGATTTAATATTTAAAAGTTGGGGTGCAACTGATATGATTTTGCATGCCATAAGTGGATGGCCATAATTGAGTTAATTATGGACATCATTAAAAGTTGATTTAATTAATAATTTGAATAGGGAATTATTAAAACTGGGGTAAAAGATTTTAAGTGTTAATCAATGCTTAGGACACGAGGTTGGACTCGTTTGTGACGTAAACCTGCCCGGACCCGCCCGGCAAATCCAGTGGTCACAAATGTCAGCCCAATATGAGAGGTCCTAGGCCTAAACTAAAGCATAACGGTTGTAAAGACACGAGGTTAGACTCTTTTATGGTGTAAGACTGCCCGGACCCGCCCGACAAATCCAGCTGCCATAAATGCCAGTCTAATGTGAGAGGTCTTTATGAGGTTATGGCCTGAATGAATTAAGAAATACTTAACCAGATAAACATGTAAGGTGGGACATGGGGGTTAAGTAGGTGCCTTGGGTGGCATGAGGAATCTAGGGGGTGCCCTTAGTGGCATGTGAAATACGATTAGTAAGACTTAACCAAACACACATGTAAATGGACATGACTAAGAGGGGTTAAGTGGGATATACTAGTGACAAGCTTAGGTGGGTAGCTTGTGGGGGCCCATTTCGACCAGTATCCCAAACGTATCTTTGTGGGCTCGACCCAAGTCGAGGACGGGACACGCATGCTGGGTTCGACTGTAAGAGGCCAAAACGGGGAGCGGTGGCAACGCAAGTCCAACGGGTTTCATATGCGTGTGTGGACCCGGGCTGGTAGATAAGACGTTGTTGCATCGTGTAGGTATAAGCCGTGCATTCTCAAGTTGTATCGGGTTGCCACTTTAGGGGAGTGATACACCCCACTGTGGGGCCAGCACAGGTATCTACGAGTAGGGAGCCGATCGAAAGTGGGTAGTGGGGTACACCAAGTGGAGATAGGGGCAGACGGCACCTATGTAGTCAGCTAGGGGTACGTAAGGCTATTTATAAAGTTTCTGTGTGAAGCAAGTGGGATCAAACAATAAGGTGACTGGTGTGGTGCAGTGTAGTAATGTGCGGTGCAGTGTAGTAATCATTCGTTAGTAATTAGGTGTGCCTTTACCGTTAGCTTTAACGTTATCTTAAACGCTATCTTTATCTTCCTAAGAGTTCATAGACATTTACTTGTCTTCCAGCTTATGCCTTAGTCTAGTTATTTTGATAATAGTATTGTTAGAATTATCATACTCGCCAGACTTTATGTCTGACCCCCTCTATTTCTATCCTTTTTCCCCCTCCAGGTCCTCAGGTTGGGCCCAGCTCTAGTGGAGTTTGATTGAATTGCTTCATCTCTCTTTGGAAAGCTTGGACCGTTGAAGTAAAGTCCAGCTTGTTATCTTTTCAATGGCTATTTATGTAATGGGATTATGTATTTTGTTTTTATGAAGATGGATATTGTACTTGGTTATGATCTATGGTTTTATGATGTAACAAACATGTTTAATTTCTGCTGCAATAAAATGAAGTTTTAGATTTCCAAGTACTATTTATTATCTGTCATGTTGTAATTTTTCTGTTCTATATTCACTTATAACCTCCATGGAAGTTAATGCATTCCCTTTGTGAGTGACATTAATGGACGTGGGGTGTTACATCAACAAAGGGTTAAAAGTGAGTTTACTCATAAGTTAGTGTTCACTATTCTTTGAATTAGCTTAAGGGTTTGCTACAGATTTTCTTCAAGCTTTGAGTTCGAAAATTGTAAATGGATTTAGTGAGCCAGGGTATCTATTTATAGAAGCAAACAATGATAAAATATTTAGGGGCATTGAATGGGAAATGAGCATAGCTTGATGGAAATTCTAGCTGCTCTAGTTGATAGAAAAGAAGGCAGCTATGTTTAGCCATGCATTATTTGATTGAAATGAACTTTTCCTAGGGTCTAAGCTGGTTCATTCTCCTCCCCTAGATAAAGCCACGGCCAAGTCACAATGTGGTACAAATTGAATACATGTACAACCTATGTACTTATTTATATAAAAAGGTTAAACTTGGTTGCCAAGTAAATTCAAGTCATGTTCTTAGCTATTTTCATTTATTTTTTTACAGGGGAAAATGCTGTAGATGGAATGTTTCAAAAGGGAATGCAAGATTTTCATATGAGAGGAGGTAGCCAAGGGGATTTAGCTACTGGCTTAGGCATATGTTGCAGTGATTTGTTTTAGAGGCATATATGGTAAAGCTCCATCTATCAAGTACACAAATGTGTATATTTTTGATACAGCCATATGCAAAATGGGTTCAAGAAATTTGAGACTTCTTTTCACTAACATATCTACAAGAAAAAATTTAAAAACACACACACACTTAGTTTTTAAGCAAGCTAGTTCTTTAAATATCTATGCACTCTTATACTTATATATACAACACATATCTTCCTATTTGATATTGTAGTGACCTTTAGGATTTTAAATGTTAGATTTACATAAATGAACAAGTACTTTGTTTCCTTACTTATGAAGTATTTTTCTATTTTATTTTAATTTTCCATGTGTTAAAAGCCAATTTGCAAATATAAACAAACGATACACTACTTAGTTTAATTAATATACACATGTACATACATTCTGAAGAACATAAAAAATTAAATACACATATAAGATTTAAATAAAAAGAGTATTTTCCAGTTGTTCTTAAGTGTTAAATAAATTTTAAACAAACGGTGAACATTTACTTACTTGTTCACAATAAATAATATACATATATATACACATAGGATTTTAGAAAGGAATTATCCTATATTTGTTTCAAATATTCAAATTCAATTCTATTTAACTATTAATCATTGATAAAATCAATAATTTACTGCTTAATAAAGTTTGTTAGAAACAGGGACATTACAAATTCTTAACTAATAAAACATTAGAAATATTAAGAATTGTCAACATTGTCGATGCCAATTACATATCTTTTTGAGTTGTCTTCAAAATTGACTGTTCCTCCATCTTTATAGACTATGTCATTCGGTATATCTGGATTTCTAGTCATGTGTCTTGAATAACCACTATTAAGTATCCATTTTTTTTTCTTAATATGCACCATTTTTCCATTGAGTGTTGAATCACTAAGGGGATTATAACACATCTGTTCCTGTACAACACACCAATTCGGTATATAATTTGATTTTTCAAAATAACTATATGCAGACTCATGAAACAATGATGAACTGAATTTTTTTTTGGTAGAGCCGACCGGTTTTCAAAATGACCGCAAGCACTTATTATTATAACAAATGATAATTACAATATTACAGGAGATTGACATATTACTACTAGCTCATTTTTTAATGTGGGTCGTCCACCACTACCGGAGTTTAAGGTGGTTTGTCCACCGTCTCTAATATAGAGTACAGGACCGGAGCTAGACTCTATTTCTAAACTACTATTACAATCCCAAACTCCATGCAGGGAGATAACAAGATTATTACATACTTCAAATGAAGTGAAGTTACATATAAATAGAATAGTCACAATACAGACATACACTAGCTAGTTACCATTACACTGTTAGCAAACAATATCACCACAGTACCTAGGAATGCACATCCACACAATGAAGCTATTGAGAAAAGTAGCATTGTACATGACATTGAGAGGTCACAAGAAACACGCAACCCCAACCGAGACTTTCACTTATACTTCTGACATGCAGATAGCTAGAACGACTACAAGACTAATTTTTTGCGAGAATAACATTCGCTGGAATGACATTATAGGCCTGCAGAGTAGAGTGTGAGAGGAAGGAAAAGGTATCTCCATCTAGACAGTCGAGAGCTTAGCTTTACTATGTTGCCTGAGATAGAAAGACAATGACTAGCACAAGCCAAACACAGACTACCAATACTAATCATCGATTTCCTCGTACTATGACCAGAACTCGCTTGCCACAAACTCCATACTCCCAAATTCAAAATCCAAATGCACACAAAAATCCATAACCATAAAAAACTACACACAATAGAAGAAATCAACAAGACGACAATCACATCGACATGGAATATTGTAACAACCCGGAAATGCGTGCCAATTTAAAATTGGCAATTTTAGCGAATTTTGAACATTTAAAATGAATTATTTTAAACAATATCGATGAGAAATTTATTTTGAATGGAATTAGAACGTATATATTTATATACGTCGTCGTTAGAATATAAATAATTATTTATATATATAAATGGAATTGAAAATGGCGCGGTAGTTCGATAATTCGATTTCAAACTTCAACTGAATGTACCGGTGCAAAATAAATCGGATTTTAGCGAAACCAAAAATATTTGAATCTAATTGAGAATATCTTTCCAACGAATTCGAAAAATCAAAATTTCATAGCGGGAATCAAAAGATATGTCTAATTGAAGTTTCAGAATAGTCGCTATGGAATTTCAGGCCCTTAAAAATGGAAATTTTGCAAACGACCTTGGATTTCGACGAAACCACTTTTGTTGGATCCGTGACGTCAAATTATTGCTAGATTCCATTTTCATAATTTTTAGAATCAATATGTGAGCGTGGCAAAGGAAAACGCGTTTGACCATTTTCAGTTGATTTTAATCGACTGGAAATTGGTTATTTTTCAAACGGTCTCAGAATTCGACGAAATTAGTTTTGTTAGGACCATATCGTCAATACGAAGCTAGAAAATATTTTTCTGGAATTTTTCGAGTTAGTATGTGACCCCAGTAAATTGAAATACACGTTCAAATTCAATGTATAGAGTTATATGTTGATTTTGACGAAAACTGATCGAAACGGTCGAATCAGCCTACGATACATATCCCATTGTGTTCGGAATAGGGGTAATTAGTTATGGACGACAGGCGGTGGGCCTCGTTTAGAGGTCGTATGAAAAAGTCAACTTTTTGAAATTAAAAATAATATAATATACTTATATTTATTCTCTAACTCCCCGTATCATTTCAAAACAAAAATCACAATTATATATATATATATAAAAACCACAGAGCCCTAGAACGCGCGGCCCTCTACCTCGATCCAGGCGCCGCGGACGCTCGCTTTCCCCTCCTACCCCTCTACGCCTCCTCCTCCCGCGCTTCTCTCCCCCCTCTTCTCTAGTTAGCAGACGCACCCCCAAATACCTGAAGATCGTCGCCAGTAGCTCCAGGCCGCCACCACCCAGACGACGACCGCACCTCGCGTACCACTATCCCCGCTTGCGCCACCCCTGGAGCGACCTCCGACACCCCCCTCCGAAGAACAGTACGTTTTTTTCTTACTATGTTTATTTAGTTTATTTCAATTCTTTTCTGTAATGGTTTTTAAATGAAAAAAATTAGATCTTTTATGTTAAGTATAGATTTGATTTTTATAAAAGAAGAGAGACGATTTTTAGTTTATAAAATTTGATTTTTATGTAAATGAATAGGATTAAAAATTAGATTTTTATGAATATAAAAGTTTGATTTTTAACTATATAAAAGCTTTGATTTTTAATTAAAGGAAAGGTAGGATTTTTATGAATGTAAAATATAATTTTTATGAAGTTAAAAATTGGATTTATATAATATGAATAAAGTTATTTTTAGTTATAAAGATAAGATTTTTATCATCTTGAGGGAGAGATAAAAATATGATTTTTATTAATGTAGAATAATAAAAATATGATTTTTATTAAGGTAAAGTAATAAAAATATAATATTTACAGTACATGAAGTGAAATAAAAATACGAACTTTATTTTATACGTAGCGAAATAGAAATATGGTTTTTTATTTATTTAAAGTGGCGAAGAAAAAATATGATTTTTATTTTATTGAAAGGAAGTAATAAAAATATGATTTTTACTTGAACAGCGTGAAAAGAAATGAGATGGAACTGCATTGGAATTTCTAAAAGGAATCCAGACGGTTCAGCAGTTCAACAGCAAAGCACGGCGGAGTGGAACCCTCTGTGAGAACTTCTCACTTTAACTTTTCTTTTCTAGTTATATAAATATATACTAGGATGCAGACGGTGTTTAGTAGCACCCGACACCATCGTCCACAGACCATGGACTTGTTTGTTTGGTTGTGTAGTTGGTTAGATTATTTGATTTGAATTTGATTGTTTGGTGAAATGGAATGGATTTGATTGATATATGTATGGCGTGGCCATTATTAGACCGGGGATAAGGCTAGGCCTTGTCCCGTTTCTAGTATCGTGTCGTTATGTCACCGAAATTTTCTAAAATAAGTTAGAAAAATAAAGATATCATTTTATTTAATAAATGAACCGAATAGAATATTCATAGGTTGAATAAAATAATATGGTCGTTAAAAATATAATTTTTAACGTGAATATGAATAAATAAATATTCATTTACAAACTGGACGGTTTGTTTATGTACACCTATTTGAAGGACATTGATTGGGACGGTAAATTTTACACATCGCCCAACTGCACAAATAAAATCTGTGTTTGTTTGTTTGAAACCCCACACTGGTATTGGGATAATATATGATATACACTAATCCCAATAATTAGTTTTATGTCGATCGATTGATTGACAGGCTGTTATAAGCATTAGATATCTATATTTGATGCTTATACAAAGTAGTGCACTTTGGATGATGGTTGATTATTTATCGTTGCTATTATATACATGTGTTGTATGGAATCCATATAATTAACATTATATGGTAATTGATTGGGCCTCATTCCAATTGGGAAAATAAAGAATATTATAAAATAATGGTTCATGTGTTGACAATACTCATCCGTTGAGATTAGTCATGTGTTGAACAAAATATTTTAACAATAAAATTTACATCTTTATCATATATAAAATTAGAAACTAACTGGAAAATAGATAAGATGAGTGGTCTCCTGGATATTGATCTGATGTTGGTTTCGGCCTTCGGGGTTAATATTCAGGGAATCGTTCTTTTACTAATTTACGGTTGGAGTCTGATTTGAAATCAAACGATAGATACCATAATTTTTATATAAAAAAATTATATTAAATAACAAAAATAGTCACACGTGGATAGTACTCATTCGTTGAGATTAGTCATGTGTTGACAAAAATATAGAGTCATGTATTGAAAGAAATATAGATTCATTTGTTGATTAGAATAACGAAGTTATTGAAAAATATAAAGCCGTGTTGATTAGTGATGCGCTATTTTGACGCGAACGATATTTATATCGATTATATTCGTTTTTATAATGAATATTGAAAAGAGATAAAAAAAATTGAATATTTAGAAAACGAATTTGATTTGAATTGAATAGAAAACGAATTTGACTTGAATTGAATAGAAAACGAATTTGAATTGAATTGAATAGAAAACGAATTTAAATTGAATTGAATTGAATTGAATAGAAAACGAATTTGAATTGAATTGAATAGAAAACGAATTTGATTTGAATTGAATAGAAAACGAATTTGAATTGAATTGAATAGAAAACGAATTTGATTTGAATTGAATAGAAAACGAATTTGAATTGAATTGAATAGAAAACGAATTTGATTTGAATTGAATGGAAAACGAATTTGATATGAATTGAATAGAAAACGAATTTGAATTGAATTGAATAGAAAACGAATTTGATTTGAATTGAATAGAAAACAAAATTGAATTGAATTGAATAGAAAACGAATTTGATTTGAATTGAATAGAAAACAAATTTGATTTGAATTGAATATAAAACGAATTTGATTTGAATTGAATAGAAAACGAATTTGAATAGAATTGAATAGAAAACGAATTTGAATTGAATAGAAAACGAATTTGAATTGAATTGAATAGAAAACGAATTTGATTTGAATTGAATAGAAAACGAATTTGATTTGAATTGAATAGAAAACGAATTTGAATTGAATTGAATAGAAAACGAATTTGAATTGAATAGAAAACGGATTTGATTTGAATTGAATAGAAAACGAATTTGAATTGAATTGAATAGAAAACGAAATTGATTTGAATTGAATAGAAAACGAAATTGAATTGAATAGAAAACGAATTTGATTTGAATTGAATTGAAAACGAATTTGATTTGAATTGAATAGAAAACGAATTTGATTTGAATTTAATAGAAAACGAATTTGATTTGAATTGAATAGAAAACGAATTTGATTTGAATTGAATAGAAAACGAATTTGAATTGAATTGAATAGAAAACGAATTTGAATTGAATTGAATAGAAAATGAATTTGATTTGAATTGAATAGAAAACGAATTTGAATTGAATTGAATAGAAAACGAATTTGATTTGAATTGAATAGAAAACGAATTTGAATTGAATTGAACAGAAAACGAATTTGATTTGAATTGAATAGAAAACGAATTTGATTTGAATTGAATAGAAAACGAATTTGATTTGAATTGAATAAAAAATGAATTTGATTTGAATTGAATAGAAAACGAATTTGAATTGAATTGAATACAAAACGAATTTGATTTGAATTGAATAGAGAACGAATTTGAATTGAATAGAAAACGAATTTGATTTGAATTGAATAGAAAACTAATTTGAATTGAATTGAATTTAAAACGAATTTATAAGGGAAAATTCAATTTTGATTTGAATTTGAAATGAAGGTTGAAATTGTTTTAGAAACAAATTTGAAACTATTTATAAAATTCGTTTTAAATAGAAATCGACGAAATATATATAATATATATATATTATATATATATATAATGGCCTGGATAGAACGCGCCGCGCCGCGGCAGTTCGTAAATTTCGACCATTGACTTCGAACAGACATTACGGGAGATCCGACCATCGGATTCTCCTAAAACCGGAACCGTTGGGTTCGTATCGAAAAGAGCTTTCTAACGAATATTAGAAATTTGAAATCTAACGGTTGGATTTGGAGATACGTCCAAATCAAATTTGGAAAAGGTCGTTGTAAGTGTAGTTCGATGGCCGTTGTTGGAAATCGACTGTACGGGCCTCGATAAAATTATTAAAAATAGTAATAATTTGTGTAAAATCATAAGAAATGATTTGTGAAGAACTGGGATGAAAAATCCTACATTTGTAAAGATAAAAATGGATTTTTATCGAAACGAACTAATTTTGAACTAAATTTAAAACCTAATTATTTTTAAATAAATAAATTGGATTTAAAAGGGGTTTTAAATAATCGGAATTTCTAATATATTTGATTGGAATTGAATTAGAATTGATTTGTGGGTTTATCAAGAACGGTGTTTTAAATAACACTTGTTCTTTAACCCGATAATAAATAGAATGTGATTTGGGTTTATCGTGAACTGTGTTTTAAAATGACATTAGTTCTTTAACCCAGTAAAAGGAGTTTTAATGAATCTGCAATTAGATTGAAATGTGAATTGATAATTTAAATTATCAAATTTGGAAAGTGAGCGAGAATGGAGTATCACCGGTTTTGCTCCGAAGCGATATTTAAATCTTTAATTAGATTTGAGCGTGAAATGGTAATTAATTTTACCGATAACACCGTGGTGTTAGATATGGAGTATTACCAGTTTTTCTTCATGTGATGAATAGGTTGGGATTGGGAAATAAAATAAATAATTACTTCGGTGTAGTTCGCTAATCTCGACTAGTTTGGAAAACCATAATCTGGTTTGAAATGATATCCAAAGGAAGATTAAAGAATAAATTTTAAAGAATTTATCTTTGATAAAATTAATGGGAACCTTTCCCTAAGAATATGAAATTTAGAAACTAGCTGTAGGTTAGTTAAGAAGAATGGTTTCCTGGGTATTGATCTGATGTTGATTTCGGCCTTCGGGGTTAATATTTGGGGAATTGTTCTCTTGCTAATTTGCGGTTAGTGACTGCTGAATTGGAATGAGGCGTATGTTGTGTTTGTGTAACATTTGTTTATTATATATGCGGGTTGTTCGGAAAGGACGGGTTTATACCCATTCTGAATAACCGATTCGACGATATGTCGAAGATGAAGACGGTGGTGAAAGACCGGAAGTCTTCACATCGTTTGGGTGATTATTGATGATCTTGATTGGGCTGTACACCCAAGATGAGGGAATCAGTTGGTGATCGTCCAGACGTACTTGGAGATCGATGGATATGCGAGGAAAGTGCCTCCGGTTTCGTTCAGACCCAGAACGTACTTGTAAATGGACTGTGTGTCTGACATTGGATTTTATTCTATGTTGATTGATCTCTATTAAATATATATCTGTTTGGCGACGGAGAATTAATTCTTTTGCTTAACGCCCTTCTCTGAGACGTACGAGCTCAGAGGTTGTATATCGATGGACATCAGTCGCATGGCGTGAATTGCCAGTGTGGCATGCCTAAGTGGCAATTGATCAAGGCTTCTGTTGAAAAGCAAAGTCTTGTGGTTGATGATCAAAGCACGGCCTACGCGGAAGCTTTGTGTATAACGTGAATTCGCGAGCCTCACACCTCGGTATGAGTCAAAAACGGGATAGTGACTGCGGGGAGAGCACGACGTTTCTTTCTAGCTTTGGTGGTGTCAGTGACTTACCAGCCCTGACATTTATATACTTTTCACCTATGTGGTTATTGGATGAGGCGCCTCGATTTTAGGTCTATAAGGACCGGGAAACATGTGTTAAGGAGTACTAATCCTCAAACGTAACGGAGGACCGGCCTTGAAGCATCCAGGGGTTACCCAGAGTGTGTAGTCCTGAGGCATTTGCTAGAGTGTCTCGAAGCGGAGAGGAGCTTGCCCCTTGCCTCAACTCATGACGGAAATCCAATTTCCAATACGTGATATTGCGGTTTTAATTGTAGAACTAGTATGGCGACATGATATATGGTACCCATGCCGTCTATGATTGATATTGTTTTGACACTATACACCAATAATAGTATCAAATGATTTGTTTTTAAACGTACCAAGCATGTTTGGCTATTATAAGGGAAAACCCTATCCTCCAGCTTGCGTTGCATTGTGTGATGGGACCTGGGTCTTATAATAGCTTCATTTTTCGATAAAGCATTGCGTTGTTTATTGATATGCACTGGTATTCTTGGGAGGAAACCCGTTCCGTGTTATACGGCATGGTCCCTTGAATTACTCTCTTTTAAAATAAAGTTTTAATAACTGTTTTAGTTCTCACACCGGTCATATGATTGACCTGGAGTTTATTGTTTTAACCTAAACTCTAGAGGCCCCTATTTTCTACACGGGCAGCTAGTAGTTTTGGTTTTGCAGATTTATATTCTCAGGATCCTGGTTTACAGCTGGAATGATATCCGGGAAGCTCTGTATCCGTATATCACTTTCAGTTGTGCTTTGTATTATTTTCCGCTGCTATGTAATTTATTGTAATCTCTGATATTTATCGAATGTATAATATTCATTCATACTCTGTATATTCTTGTATTCTGATGGAATTGTTGTAATAAACAATGAAATGTTCTTCTGTTTGCGTTCTATTTTGTCATGTTCTCAAGGTAATATGCGCTTTCCTTACCGGGGAAAATACGGGCTATCACAGTTGGTATCAGAGCTTTGGTTTACAGAGCTCGAGAACAAGACACATTAGAACCGAACGAAAGAATTCATCAGATATTGGATTAGTAATATCCAATTAGAATTACTCGTTAGAGATGGGATCAGTAGTATCCTAGAACGAGTGTGAAGAGTATATTTTTCAAATGAAAACAATATTGTTTTGAAAATTTAAATCAATTCTACGTATTTGAATATTTTATTTGTATTGAATTTGGACAATCCAATATATAAAGATTTTGCATATACGCGTCATGAACGTATATTCGAAGTTTTAATATACTGGATAAATATAGAATCACACTCTAGTTGCCCGGGGATGATTCTGATAAGGCTGCAGCGTTATCAGTATTTATATTCGAGTGATGAAGGTGTGGTATCTATATATTTCCATTAGACTGGTGTGAGAACCAAAATATAGCTAGATTTATTGTTGTGAATTGGCATCAAAAACATGATTTTCTGTATATATATCAAAGTTCTGAATTTGAAACATTAATCCACTAATTGATTGATGGTTGTGTTGTTTGTTTATTTGTTTGATAATTTTGAACTATTATGCCAAATTGTACCAAATAGTGAATTGTATTGAAAATTGGTCGCATTTGCTTGCATATACATGTGCTTACATTGAACAGGTCATATCAAGGAGGCTAGAGCAAAGAAATAAAATTGTTTGCCCGACAAATAGGTACATGTTTACTATAATTTACTGTTTTGTTTGGGTGATGATGATTTTATGAGCCGATTGGCTTTTTCTTTTTGAAATCAGAGGGCCTGTATGGCAATTTCGGGATTTTCCCGGTGCTCCCAGTGCAGGGGAGGTTATGGCGAAATTTTTCGAAAATTTAGGATGTTAGCCAAATTTTTGAAAAAATTTGAAAAGTTCTTAGAGACTAAAAAGTTGAAGAACTTAAGCCGTAACAAAAATAAAGGAAGTTGAGTTGAATTGTTAAACAACTTTCGGCTTCGTTCCTTTTTAGGGACGAAAAGTTTCAAGTGGGGGAGATTGTAACAACCCGGAAATGCGAGCCAGGTTAAAAAAATTATTTTGGCAATTTTAGCGAATTTTGAGCATTTAAAATGAATTATTTTAAATAATATCGACGAGAAAATTATTTTAAATGGAATTAGAACGTATATATTTATATATGTCGTCGTTAGAATATAAATAATTATTTATATATATAAAAGGAATCACTACTACAAAAGTGGGCATATTCGACACTAATTTGTGTGCGTTGCATGAAAAGTGTGGCGAAAGCTATGATTTCTTCGTGCTTCTGCAACATCATTCATATGTTGTTGCATTATACGTGGATGCACTGTTGCAGTGGGAATTTTAGTGTTCTGATGTGCAACACCAGTTAAAAGCGTAGCATTACGTATATATAATCCAGCTCAGCTATCCGCGTTATCAACATATAAAAACCCCAACCGTAGATGAAAGATTAATCCAACGGTTCAAACCATCTATGGATCTGATGACCTTAATGTTAGCCATCATCCAATCATTGACAGCCACGTCATTTCATTCTTTTGACGAAATTTTGGCGCGATCTTCTCCCTTTATGAAATCGTTTTCTTCTCTATCATCTAATCGTTTTCCCCCTTTTTACTATTGACAAAAATTTAAACCTAAATTCACGTCAGTATCGATCCTCTCCTCGACAGCAAATTCTATTCCGAAAAGGATGAAGCTTTGAAACGCTTTCTAGTTTTGATTGCTCAGGGCGCTGACATCGCCAGTTTTTTCCCTCAGGTTCAGTTTGTATTGCACTGTGAATTAGTTGCGCTTATTATAGATTGGATTATGAGTAATTAGTAATTAGTTCGTTTGTTACATTTTGGAAAACCCATTCGCTTATGAGTAATTAGTTGCGCTTATTATTGATTTGGGATTTGGGATTATGCTGAGGTTTATTCGAAAATTATACCCAGCAATAAACCATGAGAACCGGGCTACTGGCATGAAAAAGACATTGGTTTATTATAGAGGTCGAGCTAGTTAAGGAATGGGGACTGCGGTTAATTTGCACTGCTTGAGGTTCATACCTTACACTTCGGTTAATTTGTATGCTTGAGGTTAATTTGCACTGCGGTGTGTATGCACTGCGGTGACATCCGAATTTTAAGCCTCTTACCGCAGATTTTGACAAAATCTGAAGCGGGCACTCAAGCATTTTCGTTTTATTACAATACACATCATGCACGCAGTGCATATATACACTCACAAGTATACACGCACGCACAAGTATCATAAGTATACATGCACAAGTATACACGCACAAGTATCACAAGTATACAAGCTCAAGTATCATAAGTATACACGCACAAGTACACACGCTCAAGTATCATAAGTATACACGCACAAGTATACACGCACAAGTATCACAAGTATACAAGCTCAAGTATCATAAGTATACACGCACAAGTACACACGCTCAAGTAGACACGCACAAGTATACACGCGCGCACAAGTATACATGCACGCACAAGTATCATAAGGCAGCCATCTGAAGGCACGCACAAGTATACACGCACAAGTATCATAAGTATACACCAGAGACGTACGCAGAGATTTTAAAAAATCACCAGCATTCACAAACAAAACAACGTACCATTCACAAACATTCAAAAATATTCACCAGCATCCATCATCAGTCATCACCAGTCATCACAAACTTCCACAACCACACAAAGTTTCACAAATATTCACAAAATTTCAAGCTAAAAATCATTACCAGCAGAATAAAACCAACATCCACAAACATCACCAGTCATCACCAGCATCATCACCAGCATCCACACCAGCATCCATGTAAGAGTCATTGTCCATGTCAGAGTCATTGTCTATGTCAGAGTGGCTGTTAAGGATAGAGCATAGTCAGCGACCAAACCAGAATTTCTTGTTGTGGAGGGCAAAGTGATCTTTGGATGATCAAACTTCAATAGGTATGTTAATTCTATTTCTGTAAACATTTTGTGATCCACCTAATATATTATATGATTCAATTCTCAAATAATGTGATCCACCTACGAGTTTATATGCCTTAATTATCAAACAATTTGACATGTAACACACATTAATTATCAAACAATTTGACATGTAACCACATCTGAAGGAAATTCAAGCCATACAATAACAGTGTCTCAAATTCAAGCCACACAACCACATCTATGTACAACTAACAGAGCACCAGTTTGTATTATTATTTCAGAATCTTGGGTGGGGCATTATAACCTTGTATGTATGTATGTGAGTGTGTGCATGTGTGGTTGTGTCTCACTATAAGAAACTGTGGATGGAAGTAAAATTTACCTATGATCACAAAAAAATGGTACCACCGGTTCCTCCCTATTGCTCACAAACAGAATTTCAGGCCTCGTCAAAGGATGAGTATGTGTGGTGCGCTCAGCCCTAATGATGTATTTCTTGTTGTCGAATCGAGCAGCAAAAACATTCTCCAAGCCAATGCCTTCATAAAATTCCATTTTCAGGTATAATGATCTATGGTCAATTCGAGACCAATGACAGTCGTCAATTTCACACACATTTCCCATTGGCGTCATTAGTTCTTTTATTGCAGGAACATTTGTCTTCAGGAACTCGGGAAAGCCAACAACTCTGGCCCATGATTCTGCCTCGAACGCTGGTTCAGGCTCAAATTCTTCAGCAGACCATTGTTGCACATAAAAAGCACCTCCAATTTTTGTAAAAAGTTTCAACATTAGCGCATGATCACGCGTACTGTAAGATGGGCATGTTATTAGAAAAGAGTTTTTGGGTATAACCCGTATAGTCCACTCCTCATTAAGCTTCAGTGTATGCCTAAGCGTGAGATGCACAAATTTGTAAGTCCAATGTCCTGAAAGAACAGTGGCAGTGATGCATAGTGAAGAGTCCTCCATTGTTTTTTTTTTAACTTTTGACGATGGAGTTTTGTTTAGGATTTGAAGATGTAGATGACGATATGCTTCTGAAGCTTGACAGGATATGAAGTGACACACTGTACGTGGCAGTAATATGGGAACTGAAAACTTTTTGCTCAGAAGACGAATGGCCATATGAAATTGCTTATTTGTTGGCTGGCATGAGTGACCAATCGCCAATGGTCAGTAAGTCAATTGTAATAATTGTGTTCATAACATTTTACTAAGAAGGCCAATGGCCATTCGATGCCACCACTTATCAAATAACTTGTTATCATTTGATCAGGTGCATATTTAATTCTGGAAGGCAGAGGGATACATTTTGCAGATCGGATTGCTGCATATATATGATTCATATATAGGTACATACTAACATACATATATATTTCCTATTGCAATCGGATTGCTGCATATATATGATTCATATATATAAATGAGTAATACATTTTGCAGGTGTGGACACATGTGTACATGTTCAGAATTCGCTAAAGAATTGGCCAGGAATGGATCAGGATAATGTCCCTTATGCCGTGCACCTATTCTTGAAGTAGTTCGAGCTTACTGTATACAATGAACAAAACGGTGTAGCTGATTTTTGAGTTTTGATATTTGGATAATTAAAACAATTGCTTTGGATGAGTTTCTTGTACAAAACCTGTATTGCAAAATATTTAATTAAAGCATTGTATTTCTATCAAATTAGTGTTGCATTTTCCTTCTTCTACTGTTGCGTTAGCTTTTATTAATATTGCATTTCATTGTAATGGTGTTGCATTACATATTGTAGTGGTGTTACATTACATTAAATATAATTGCTTACCCGTCGCACGTGGACCCCACAGCTGACGTGGATAGCTGGTGTGGCATGTGACACGTGGAGTGCTGACATGGAGAGATGACGTGTCGTGTGACACGTAGACAGCTGACGTGGAAAGCTGACGTGGCGGCACTGGAAGCCAGGCCCTAACTAATGCTTAAGGCAACGCTGAATAGTGTTGCATTACGTGCAAATAGTGTTGCATTATGGCTATAATGCAACACTTTCTTTCCGTGGCCGTAGATGGGCAAAAGTGTTGCCTTAGGTGGCTAATGCAACGGCCGCGGATGCCACGCCCCCCTAGTGTTGCCTATTTAAAAAAATGGCCTACGGCAACGCTTTTTTGATCTACGGCCACATAAAAATAGTGTCGAATATGCCCACTTTTGTAGTAGTGAATTGAAAATGGCGCGGTAGTTCGATAATTCGATTTCAAACTTCAACTGAATGTACCGGGTGCAAAATAAACCGGATTTTAGCGAAACCAAAAATATTTGAATCTAATTGAGAATATCTTTCCAACGAATCTGAAAAATCAAAATTTCATAGCGGGAATCAAAAGATATGTCCAGTTGAAGTTTCAGAATAGTCGCTATGGAATTTCAGGCCCTTAAAAATGGAAATTTTGCAAACGACCTCGGATTTCGACGAAACCACTTTTGTTGGATCTGTGACATCAAATTATTGCTAGATTCCAATTTTCATAATTTCTAGAATCAATATGTGAGTGTGGCAAAGGAAAACGTGTTTGACCATTTTTAGTTTATTTTAATCGACTGGAAATTGGCCATTTTTCGAACGGTCTCAGAATTCGACGAAATTAGTTTTGTTAGGACCGTAACAACAATACGAAGCTAGAAAATATTTTTCTGGAATTTTTCGAGTTAGTATGTGA